>OX438891.1:12438199-13855699 GCA_949316265.1 Diarsia mendica
GTTTCCGATCTACGGTCGGTCGGATTTTCTACTGACCAGTAACCATGGTTCAATAACGATCTCGCATTGTTACGTATTCATCTCAAACTACCTCACGTTCCGTTTTATTTATTTATAATTAAGAAGAATAGTTTAGGTTGGAGGGTTTGTTTGCCATGATTATCAATGAAAATTTGTTATAATCATAGATTTATATTTATATATTTTTGATGACATACACTTTGCACGCACGTATTCCGTATTATGTATATCGCTAGCAATTGTAAAATGTTGATTAAAAGGGCTATGAATGAAGTCAAGGGGAAGTATGTGTGTGTGCATATGTGAAATTGCTAGCAAAGTGTGTAATATGTTGATTAAAAGGGTTATGAATGAAGTTAAGGGGAAGTATGTGTGTGTGCATATGTGAAATTGCTAGCAAAGTGTGTAAAATGTTGATTAAAAGGGTTATGAATGAAGTTAAGGGGAAGTATGTGTCTGTGCATAAGTGAAATTGCTAGCAGTTTGTATGTAAAATGTTGATTAAAAGGGTTATGAATGAAGTCAAGGGGTAGTATGTGTGTGTGTATATGTGAAAAGAAGGATAATAAGATTATGTTGTATGTTGTGAAAGTGGTGAACTTGTGTTTATGAATATATTTGAACGTATTTGTATAACTTTAATCATATCATACTATATCACACTTATCAATGACACTGACACACAGAGTATTTATTTTTAGGTACTTATTACTATTTTTTTTTTCTATTTATTATTATGATCATGCTCGTAATTATTTTCTATGTATGTAATAATATTTAAGTACAATAATTTGTTCTAATAGTAATAATATATGTAAGTATACATACGTGCAGCGTGAACGAAAATTAATGTAATTAAGATGATTAGAGAGTGATGATCAAGTTGAAATATATTATTTTTGTTATTAAAATCTAACACACCCACACTAACATAATATTTATTTAATTCAGTTTATTTAATAATATTAAGTAAACATATTTTAATGTACCTACCTAATTAGACTACTTTGATTTTAGAAAAGTGTAGAATAATGTACCTATGTAGCATAGCATATATAGTTTAGGTGGATTAGGCCTCTTCGGGGATACCACGTAAAAAAAAACGCGCCTGATTTCTTACCTCTGGATAGCGCGCGAGTTGAATGCAGAGCTTAGGAATGCGGTACGATAGTTGACAAGGATTGTCAAGCACTACACTGCAGGCGCGTGAGGTAGGGCGTGCGGATAGCGGGGGGAGGTGCTCCCGCTCTTTACCTCAGACCCCGACTGCATTCAACTCGCGCGCTATCTGTAGGTGGTGTGGAAAAAGATTTGTAGTTTTGGATATTCATACTTATTATAGATGTAGTTTAGTTACGATTTAGAATTATGTTAATCGAGTAAGGTAAGTACCTACCTAAGTTGTTATAATAAAACATACACAGTAGTAGTTTAAAAAATATTGTGTCTCACTGATTGGCTGTTACTCTATTATTGTTTTCTGTCCTGCAAATTAGATACAACTAAACCTGGAGGAGTATTTAAAGCGGCGAGCACGCCGGCATTGGAGAATGCTGAGCCACCACAGCCAGCTACAAGGGTAACTGCACTCATCACAACTTAAGGAGACCAGCCATCATACAGCTACTGCTGTAAGTATAGCCACAAATTGTACTCTTGCAAAACTTTTCAAATGCTTCCAACCAACGGTTGAATGCATGAATTTGTACACAAAATAAATTTCTGATTGCACGCATAAATATTTGACAACCAATATTATATTATAAATCAATCCTTTCCCATTACTGACATTATTATTACTACATTTATTAAATCTAAAATATGCCATTATCCGAATATTGTGGTGATAATTATGTTGTCGATTCAAAACCTTTATTTGAATACGTTCTTTAGTTTGAGGGGAGAGTTTACCGTATCGACGGGATGAACATTAAGGGCGACCTTTGCCAAACGGATAAACATGTTTAAAATTTTCTGTTTAGCAACACAAGTTGTCTTGCACCACAAATTAAACACGATTAACGATCTGTCAAAGGAGACCATTTTTTTAGGCTCACTTGGATCAGGATGTAACGGATAATATTCATAGTAAACCAAAAAAAAGATACCATTTTTTATTATATGTTACATAGAATAGAAACGAAAGATTATATAAAACCGTAACCGGAATAAGTTATATTTTGATATTTTTTCCGAGTTAAATCATTCCTGTTGTGGTCAATGTCATTTGATAGATAATACTTACAAATGAAAACAAATTTAACTAAATACGTTTAAACTTATTTTAAATAAGATTTGGTAAAAGTCGCCCTAAATGTTTGACAGTTACGATCTCGAGTTATGTGTTCTAGCAAACCCGACTTTGTTTTATAGATGTACTTATATTAGGTGATGTGTTTTTACAGACAATGCAATCCAGAGTCAGCAGTCGATGAAGCTGGCAGAGCAGTTAGCCCGCACATACTACATCATCATTGGACATATTGTTGAAGACAACCTGCCTTACAATTTGGCACAACAACCATTTATTAAATAGTTTTAAAATGTAAAGTAGGTCAGAATCAGCATCGACAATCGACATCCAGAGTAAAAACTCTATCAAAGTGTTTTGATTGTAAATTACTTTATATTCTTTTTTTCTTCGTGGTCCAAATACTGAAAAATTCCGTGGACCCTTTTTTTCTTCGTGTTCCTGTAATACGACCGTCTCGCGACAGTATCCTTTATGGGCGGCATGGGCACCGGGCCGTAGGCCGACGAAGGAGGCCGGCGGAGGCCCGGCACTTCGGGGACAGAAGATATTAGTGTTATATAATATGCGAGCGAAGCGAGCGCGCGTCATGGAGTACAATTTAATTCGGCAGTAGGTATATATTTCTAGAAGGAACCACGGGCAAAAAAATACTCGTGGTCCCTTCAAGGGACCGGGACCACGGGCGAAAAAGACTTTTTATCAATAATTAAGAAATTAATGTACAAATGTAGGTATCGGAGAAGATGCTTAATGTTTTCTAAATATACTTTTTGTAAAAATTACATGGAATTGTTTCAAATTATATTTACATCGAAACAAGTAAAACATAGTTTTATTTAATTTATCAATAAAGCAGTTTTATTTACTATCGCCTGTGAAAACGATGAGGAATCGAATGTGGTTTTCAAATAACTTAGTCATAGGTTTTAATACTATTCTTAAATTCACATGATACATTTTACTCAATCAACAACACAGCCATTGACTTAACTGTTATGATATAAGATAACTGAATCATCATAAATTTAATATTGCTAAGCTTTCTTGAGAGGTCCAAATAGCTGGTCCGGTCCATGTAGCTGGTCATCACTACTAAAAAATAACCACAGTGCCTCTCTCTGAGGTCCACCTTGGTGAACCGTTGTAAGAAAACCTTCCACGATTCACACAGGTGGGCGGCATGTGAGATAGGTACCTATCATAATGATTTATTACTTAGTAATGACAATTTTTCTTTTCAAAATAAAATAATAGTTCCCAAGACCACGATAGATGGCGCAAAAAAAATTGTACGAGTTCATTCAAACAATAATAGGTTTTCTTATGGCTTTCTCTAGACTACTACGTTTAAGAGTTCAGTGAAGTAGAAACCTTTCGGGTCTCTTCTGGGCTTTATTTGGCATTTCACTAGAGTTTGAAAAGTGGAAGACTAGGGTTCTTTTTGACATCACGTCTAAGGTTTATTCATACGATTAGAGCAAACACTAAATAGTTTATTTGTACCGACTTTTAAGTACATCAACTAAAGGAATAAAAAATCGTTCAGTTGATTTACTTAAAAGACCATGGACTCTAATGGATTTTCCAATTCATTTAAGGATTCCTATGGATTCTCAAAATTTTACAAGGGTAACTAAAACTCCTCAAAAGCACGACAAAACCGCTAGCTGCAAGCAGCACCGAGCAAATACTAGGGGCAATGCGTTAGTCGAAATCATTTTTCAAAGCGCCCCCTCTCCCCCTCTTCACGCCTCGCGAGCTGCGCGCAGCTCGCGCACCCACGCAAATACTAGTAGTTATATAAAACTACAAGACCACTCACTCACTGACTCATTGACATGTCGTTTCTCGGAATGGGTGAGAGATGGGTTAGGGGTATGTTTTGCAAAAATGTGCCATCTGACCAATCGAGTAGAGGAAAATTATAGGGAAAGTTCAAATCCAAGATGGAGGGCGAGTCCATTTCCGGTTTCGGTGGGGGAAAGACTTGGATGGATTTCGACTCAGAGGTCCTATACGAAATGTTAAAGCATTTAAAAAAAAAGTAAAAAAAAAAAAAAAACAAGATGGCGGCCGCGCCAGGACGTTTTGAAATTGTCGACTTTTTTCACTCGACTTTGACGAATTGTTTTCTTCTACCAAATTCTAGAACCGCCAACAAAGAGTTTGCCAATTTATTGGTAATTTCAATGGCAGTTAGGAAAAATTATGACATTGTAAAAATCCAAGATGGAGGACGCTGCGGCGGCCATTTTGTAAAAAGTTGGATTTTTCGATTTTTTTCAAAGCCATTTTTCGGGTAGTTGGCAACATCGGACGGATTCGAGTTGTACCGAGCGGTTGTGTGTTTTGTTGACGAGTGTTGCCTGGTGCAAAATTTTTCCCCATTTTTAGGGTATTTTCCCAGATTTTCCCCGAAAACATGAAAAGTAGAAATAATGACATTTTAAATAGAGACTTTGACTAGCCGGCAACATTGTGGTCCCCCAAATGACATTTGACCATTTTGGTTAGTTTTAGTTGGCAACCCCAAAAAATATTGAACTTTTTCATTTTTGGGACTTTTTGACTTTGGCGAATTAGTTTGTTCTACCAAACTTAAAAGTTGGCAACACCAAGTACACCGGTCGGTGGCCTATATTCTTGGCATTAAAGAAAAATTATGACTTTTCAGAAAAACAAGATGGCGGGCAGTGTGGCGGCCATCTTGTAAAAAGGCCGAAAAATCCCAATTTTTGACACGATAAACGGGACAGCTGGCATCCCCCGACCGGATTGTGTTGTATGGACCGGTTATGTGATTCCTCAAGGAGTGTTGCCTGGTGCAAAAAAAATCCCCATTTTTGGGAAATTTCCCAGATTTTCCCCGAAAACATGAAAAGTAGAAATAACAACATTTTGAATGGAAATTATACATAAACACCAAGAATAGGGTCTCCCGAATGACATTTGACCATTTTCATCACTTTCAGCTGGCAACCCTGAGAGCCATTGGCGCTTGAATTTTTGGGTCAGACCCGACTTTGGCGAATTAGTTTGTTCTACTAAACTCAAAAGTTGGCAACACCAAGTACACCAGTTGGTGGCCTATATCCCTGAGATTTCAGGAAAATAATGACTTTTCAGAAAAAAAAGATGGCGGACAGTGTGGTGGCCATCTTAGAAAAATTATCAAAAATCCCAATTTTCGACACGATAAATGGGACAGCCGGCACCGGCAGGGATAAGGGGGTAGGGATAAGGTCACGATAGCTTTTCCTCAGTAGGCGGCAGGTCTTGAGTGGAGCGAAGAGGGGAGGTGGCGAGCGAAGCGAGCCGGCGACCTCCGTAGCGTAACGAAGGTTGAGTGGGTGAAGCGTATAAGTAACTCTCATGAGTACCTAAAAAGTGCAAAACCTACCCTTTTTGCCCCATTTTCCCCTCCTACCTTTTCCAAAGTTGCCCTATTTGCCCCCTTTCTCCCCCCTTTAGGCGGATCTCGAAAGTTAAGAGACTTTCAACATTTTTTTTAAGCTTCTTTGAAAGGGGCAATGCGTTAGTCGAAATCATTTCTCAAAGCTCCCCCACTCCCCCTCTTCACGACCCGCGAGCTGCGCGCAGCTCGCGCAGCCACGCAAATACTAAAAACACAAAAAGAAGGCACTGACTGAGATTTGAACTTGCATACCTTTATTTACAGGTAGGTCGCCGAACCGTTAGGCTACTTACACCTGTGTCAAATGTTTCAAAATAATCGTTCTATTGATATAAATACTATGACAGATATCGGCTGTCAAACAGTTGAGGAAAATGCACATAATGCAATATTGCTCACCCCCTTAACTTATTATAGCGACATTATATAGCCCATGTGTTATTCCAGACTATAATCTATCTCTGTGCCAAATTTCATTCAGATCCATTGAGCCGTTCTGGCGTGATAGAGTAACAAACATCCATCCATCCTCACAAACTTTCGCATTTATAATATTAGTAGGATATTCATTTACAAACACTACTTACACATACATACTTACACATTGATAATAGTGGTTTTTAAACCGACTTCTAAAAACCGTAAAAACCTAAAAACAAGCATTTTTCAAATTAAACAAAACTTGGAAGCAGGCGGGGTCCATCTATTTTATATTATATTATACTATATAAAGCTAAACTACCACTCACTGACTCACTGACTCACTGACATAATTGTTCTCCCAGATGGTGGATGGGGAGGTGGGTATATTTTGACAGATTCGTAAACAAGTAACTCTGGTGAGTATGGGAAAAGTCCGAAACCCCCCCTTTTTGCCCCCCCTCCCCCCCCTCCCTATCGTATCTCGGAAACTAAGAGACCGGTATTTTTTTTTTATTACGGATTCGTATAGAGGAGGCTCGGTAAAGTAAAAATCATTTTTCAAAGTGCCCCCCCTTGCCCCCCTTTTGCCCCCCTTTCGGCGGATCTCGGAAATGAAGAGATTTTACGTGTTTTTTTTTAGGGATTCGTATAGAGGAGGCTTGGGGAAGGAAAAACCATTTTGAAAATTTGACCCCCTTGCCCCCCTCCACCCCCCCCTTTCGGATCTCGGAAGTTAAGAGACTTGGAACGAATTTTTTTTCAGATTCATATAGAGGGGCATTGCGTTAGTCGAAATCATTTTTAGAAACTCTCCCCTCTCCCCCCCTTCACCCCCCCCTCTTCACCCCTTTTTTTCTGTTTTGTTTACAGATTCGTATAGGATAGGAGGCTCGGGGAAGTAAAATGGTGGTACCGGTAAAGCGAAGGGGGGAGCGGGCGAGCGAAGCGAGCCGGCGACCCTCGTAGCGTAGGGATAATGTCATGATAGCTTTCCGGTGGTAGGTAGGTCCTGAG
Source organism: Diarsia mendica (assembly GCA_949316265.1). Lineage (NCBI taxonomy): Eukaryota > Metazoa > Arthropoda > Insecta > Lepidoptera > Noctuidae > Diarsia > Diarsia mendica. The sequence continues at coordinate 12,445,327 of OX438891.1, forward strand.
TGGAGCGAACCTGCGAGACCGAGTGGAGCGAAGGGGGGAGGTGGCGAGCGAAGCGAGCCGGCGACCTCCTTAGCGTAACGAAGGTTGAGTGGGTGAAGCGTAACGAAGGTTGAGTAGGTAGGTGTAGGTAGGTAGTAGGTAGGTGTAGGTAGGTGTAGGTAGGTGTAGGTAGGTGTAGGTAGGTGTAGGTAGGTGTAGGTAGGTGTAGGTAGGTGTAGGTAGGTGTAGGTAGGTGTAGGTAGGTGTAGGTAGGTGTAGGTAGGTGTAGGTAGGAGTAGGTAGGTGTAGGTAGGTAGTAGGTAGGTGTAGGTAGGTAGTAAGGTGGATCTCGGAAGTTAAGAGACTTGAAACATTTTTTTTTCAGATTTATTGGAAGGAGCAATGCGTTAGTCAAATTTTTTTTTCAAAGCTGCCCCTCTCCCCCTCTTCACGCCCCGCGAGCTGCGCGCAGCTCGCGCACCCACGCAAATACTAGTTATACTATATAAAGCTAAACTACCACTCACTGACTCACTGACTCACTGACATAATTGTTCTCCTAGATGTTGGATGGGGAGGTGGGTATATTTTGACAGATTCGTAAACAAGTAACTCTGGTGAGTATGGGAAAAGTCCGAAACCCCCCCTTTTTGCCCCCCCTCCCCCCCCTGCCTATCGTATCTCGGAAACTAAAAGACCCGTATTTTTTTTTTATTACGGATTCGTATAGAGGAGGCTCGGTAAAGTAAAAATCATTTTTCAAAGTTGCCCCCCTTGCCCCCCTTCTCCCCCCCTTTAGGCGGATCTCGGAAATAAAGAGAATTACGTTTTTTTTTTTTAGGGATTCGTATAGAGGAGGCTTGAGGAAGTAAAAACCATTTTGAAAATTTGACCCCCTTGCCCCCCTCCATCCCCCCCCTTTCGGATCTCGGAAGTTAAGAGACTTGGAACGATTTTTTTTTCAGATTCATATAGAGGGGCATTGCGGTAGTCGAAATCATTTTTAGAAACTCCCCCCTCCCCCCCCCCCCTTCACCCCCCCCTTTTCACCCCTTTTTTCTGTTTTGTTTACAGATTCGTATAGGATAGGAGGCTCGGCGAAGTAAAATGGTGGTACCGGTAAAGCGAAGGGGGGAGCGGGCGAGCGAAGCGAGCCGGCGACCCCCGTAGCGTAGGGATAATGTCATGATAGATTTCCGGTGGTAGGTAGGTCCTGAGTGGAGCAAACCTGCGAGACCGAGTGCAGCGAAGGGGGGAGGTGGCGAGCGAAGCGAGCCGGCGACCTCCTTAGCGTAACGAAGGTTGAGTGGGTGAAGCGTAACGAAGGTTGAGTAGGTAGGTGTAGGTAGGTGTAGGTAGGTGTAGGTAGGTGTAGGTAGGTGTAGGTAGGTGTAGGTAGGTGTAGGTAGGTGTAGGTAGGTGTAGGTAGGTGTAGGTAGGTGTAGGTAGGTGTAAGTAGGTGTAGGTAGGTGTAGGTAGGTAGGTGTAGGTAGGTAGTAGGTAGTTGTAGGTAGGTAGTATTGGAACATTTTTTTTTTCAGATTCATTGAGAGGTGCAATGCGTTAGTCGAAATCACTTTTCAAAGCTCCCCCTCTCCCCCCCTTCACGCCTCGCGAGCTGCGCGCAGCTCGCGCACCCACGCAAATACTAGTTATACTATATAAAGCTAAACTACCACTCACTGACTCACTGACTCACTGACATAATTGTTCTCCCAGATGGTGGATGGGGAGGTGGGTATATTTTGACAGATTCGTAAACAAGTAACTCTGGTGAGTATGGGAAAAGTCCCAAACCCCCCCTTTTTGCCCCCCCTCCCCCCCCTCCCTATCGTATCTCGGAAACTAAGAGACCGGTATTTTTTTTTTATTACGGATTCGTATAGAGGAGGCTCGGTAAAGTAAAAATCATTTTTCAAAGTGGCCCCCCTTGCCCCCCTTCTCCCCCCCTTTAGGCGGATCTCGAAAATAAAGAGAATTCACGTGTTTTTTTTTAGGGATTCGTATAGAGGAGGCATGGGGAAGTAAAAACCATTTTGAAAATTTGACCCCCTTGCCCCCCTCCACCCCCCCCCTTTCGGATCTCGGAAGTTAAGAGACTTGGAACATTTTTTTTTTCAGATTCATATAGAGGGGCATTGCGGTAGTCGAAATCATTTTTAGAAACTCCCCCCTCTCCCCCCCCCTTCACCCCCCCCCCCTCTTCACCCCTTTTTTTCTGTTTTGTTTACAGATTCGTATAGGATAAGAGGCTCGGGGAAGTAAAATGGTGGTACCGGTAAAGCGAAGGGGGGAGCGGGCGAGCGAAGCGAGCCGGCGACCCCCGTAGCGTAGGGATAAAGTCATGATAGCTTTCCGGTGGTAGGTAGGTCCTGAGTGGGTGAAGCGTAACTCAGGGGCGACGACAAGCAAACTTTAGGGTAATGTTTTTTTAGTGGTAGTAGGAGGTAGTAGGTAGGTAGTAGGTAGGTGGTGGGTAGGTGATAGGTAGGTAGTAGGTAGGTGTAGGTAGGTAGTAGGTAGGTGTAGGTATGTAGTAGGTAGGTGTAGGTAGGTAGTAGGTAGGTGTAGGTAGGTGGTGGCATACGTGAGATTCATATAGAGGAGGCTCGGGGAAGTATAATCCGTTTTTCAAATTTGAACCCCTTGCCCCCCTTCACCCCCCCTTTAGGCGGATCTCGGAAGTTAAGAGACTTGGAACATTTTTTTTTCAAATTCATTGAGAGGTGCAATGCGTTAGTCGAAATCATTTTTCAAAGCGCCCCCTCTCCCCCTCTCCACGCCTCGCGAGCTGCGCGCAGCGAGCGCAGCCACGCAAATACTAGTTATACTATATAAAGCTTAATTACCACTGACTCACTCACTTATTGACAGAATTGTTCTCCCAGATGGTGGATGGGGAGGTGGGTATATTTTGACAGATTCGTAAACAATCAACTCTCAAACCTATGGGAAAAGTCCCAAACCCCCCCTTTCCCCCCCCCCCTTCTCCCCCCTCCCTATCGTATCTCGGAAACAAAGAGACTTGAAGTGTTTTTTTTTAGGGATTCGTATAGAGGAGGCTCGGTTAAGTAAAAATCATTTTTCAAAGTGGCCCCCCTTGCCCCCCTTCTCCCCCCCTTTAGGCGAATCTCGAAAGTTAAGAGACTTGGAACGATTTTTTTTTCAGATTCATTTAGAGGGGCCTTTGCGTTAATCGAAATCATTTTTCGAGACTCCCCCCCTCACCCCCCCTTCAACCCCCCCCCCCCCCATTTTCACTTTTTTTTTTTTTTTTCTTACATAAAACTATTGAGGGGCGTTAAAATTTGTATACCCTCCCCTCCCCAACCTCCCCTAAAATTAAAAAGGCTGTAACTTCGTAACGGTTAGAGATAGCCATTAGGTGTTTGAACAAATATTATAGTAGGCGTCGAAACCTGTCCGGTGGTGGTACAGCGGTAAAGCGAAGGGGGGAGCGGGCGAGCGAAGCGAGCCGGCGACCCCCGTAGCGTAGGCATAATGTCATGATAGCTTTCCGGTGGTAGGTAGGTCCTGAGTGGAGCGAACCTGAGAGACCGAGCGGAGCGAAGGGGGGAGGTGGCGAGCGAAGCGAGCCGGCGACCTCCTTAGCGTAACGAAGGTTGAGTGGGTGAAGCGTAACTCAGGGGTGACGACAAGGAAACTTTAGGGTAATGTTTTTTTAGTGGTAGTAGGAGGTAGTAGGTAGGTAGGTGTAGGTAGGTAGGTAGTAAGTAGGTGTAGGTAGGTAGGTGTAGGTAGGTAGTAGGTAGGTAGTAGGTAGGTGTAGGTAGGTGTAGGTAGTTGTAGGTAGGTGTAGGTAGGTGTAGGTAGGTGTAGGTAGGTAGTAGGTAGGTGTAGGTAGGTAGTGGGTAGGTGTAGGTAGGCAGACCCGCGAGCTGCGCGCAGCATAATTTCATGTATTTTATTATTTCCTAAATTAAAGTATAGAGCATGGCAAAGACGATTAACCAAAAGAAATATCACGAATAATTAATTCAACTTGAGTGACGATATTTTGAAATCAGACTATTTTTCGCAATTTATCAATTCCCGTCTCTATAACCAGTGTGTTCTGCCCACAATTATGTACGGTGCCGGAATATGGACGCTCACACGGGAAGCTGTGTACATGTTGAGAGTGCAATTTCATGTTCAGGGCACTGTGTAATTCCACGTTCATTACTAGAGAAGCATGGAGCATTCTATGCTTGGCCTAAAGCTGATAGATCGAGTTTCAAAGACGTACGTAAAGATCTTCGACACAGGAAATCGCGCTACGGAAGTTAAATATAGTTGGACACCCAAGGCGCGGTGATGACAGGTGAAGTAAAACTGTATCCGAGTGGTATCCAGGGTCTGGGAAAAGAAATGGGTCTCGTTCAACGGCAAGGTGAGCATTATTGCTATCGGGGGGGATAAATTGGAGGCTTACACCATGCAGTGGGTTAATTCAGTCTAATATGGATGATGATTTAATTCGAAAGATTTAATGATAAACGTATTTCGAACGCTTTATTTTGAAACGAATAATAGAAGTAGGACTTTATTGAAATACGTTCAGCGCTAAACATAATGATTTGTTGGCGATTGGGAGCTAGAGCTGAAATTGTGAATACTGGAAGTTTTAATTTACATACTTTACCTTATTCCCAGTATTCAATTTAACTTCCTATTAATTAATGAACTAATTAATGAAGACGCCAAAGTACCCCCCTGCCAGTGATCGAGATCACGAACAACTGGCCTGGGGCCTTATTTTTGAATCAATAGAATTCCAAATCGTGTACGAAATCGCAGAATTCGTATGCGAATCCGTACGAAATCGCTATTTTTGAATATTCATACCCGTGAATTTTGCAACGAGTGGTCCGACCCACTCGTTTCCGATATTCTACCAGTAGAAATGACGGAAATGACGTGATGAATTCTGCGATTTCGTACACGATTTGGAATTCTATTGATTCAAAAATACGGCCCCTGGTAGTAATCAGGAAATCGTACGCGTCTACCAGACGGACAAAGTAACACATACGAAAATTAATCCGCGATACTGGTTCATATCGAAGTTCCGTAATCTTACAACCCCAGAAAGTAAAAATGATAAGGCTCAGTCTACTCACGCTTTTTCGAACTACGTGACAATCATGAGGCAACATTTCCAGAGCCGCTGGCCTTAATTTTCTGGGATTTTCCGGAGGATTTCTGTATATATTTATACAGTAAAGACATTTCTTTTACTGTCGTAGCTATAGGAAAGTGATTTTGGAGACGGGCCATTAATTTTGCAAATCTCATTCCTAAGCAAAACGTTTTGGGAGTACTTACTTATCCTGTTCTTTCTGTTCTGTGTTACTTTTCAATAAGTATACGTTTAATATTTAAGTAGCCCTCGTACTTAAATGTTAAACGTATGTTTAGACGTAGATATGCCCGAGCTCAGCTCGGATGAAAAAGAGAAAATGAATATTCCCAGATATGAGACCTAGCTATAAATCGATTTTTTTGCCCCTGTAAATCGTATATTGCAACTTTCAGCAATATTGTTAGAGCCGTCTTCGAGAACTTGATCACAAAATATGTGCACATACAAATATTGCTCATTTAATAGTAAAGTATAAGTACAGACAAAGCGAATGGAAACAAATATCAAGTTCAAGTCATGGTTTTTTTTTTGTCTAATCTGCAACTTGGCAATCTGTCTCCGAGAAGTCATACATCTGTCCGATTTCCATCTGATTTGTGATGTTTATGTAGTAAGCCTCTATGAGATGAAGTATTCCATCAGAGGTTATTCTTTAATGTGAGGAATATCTGGTATTCAGTGCCGTTATGTCGTTTCTTTTAAGTCTCACATGGCGAAGGCTACCCTCCTTGTTTAAGACACGAGCAAGCTCGTTAGTATGGTGTGTAAGCTTGCTCTGGTGTGTGTGTGTCTGTGTATTCAGTGTCGTTATGTCGTTTCTTTTAAGTCTCACATGGCGAAGGCTACCCTCCTTGTTTAAGACACGAGCAAGCTCGTTAGTATGGTGTGTAAGCTTGCTCTGGTGTGTGTGTGTCTGTGTATTCAGTGTCGTTATGTCGTTTCTTTTAAGTCTCACATGGCGAAGGCTACCCTCCTTGTTTAAGACACGAGCAAGCTCGTTAGTATGGTGTGTAAGCTTGCTCTGGTGTGTGTGTGTCTGTGTATTCAGTGTCGTTATGTCGTTTCTTTTAAGTCTCACATGGCGAAGGCTACCCTCCTTGTTTAAGACACGAGCAAGCTCGTTAGTATGGTGTGTAAGCTTGCTCTGGTGTGTGTGTGTCTGTGTATTCAGTGTCGTTATGTCGTTTCTTTTAAGTCTCACATGGCGAAGGCTACCCTCCTTGTTTAAGACACGAGCAAGCTCGTTAGTATGGTGTGTAAGCTTGCTCTGGTATGTGTGTCAGTGTATTCAGTGTCGTTATGTCGTTTCTTTTAAGTCTCACATGGCGAAGGCTACCCTCCTTGTTTAAGACACGAGCAAGCTCGTTAGTATGGTGTGTAAGCTTGCTCTGGTGTGTGTGTCAGTGTATTCAGTGTCGTTATGTCGTTTCTTTTAAATCTCACATGGCGAAGGCTACCCTCCTTGTTCAAGACACGAGCAATCTCGTTAGTATGGTGTGTAAGCTTGCTCTGGTATTTCACGCTGTGATGGACAAGTCATAGTTGTCTTTTGATCATCAGATAAATGTTTATATTTTTTAATTATTTGGACAGAAATATAACAAAAAACAGATTTTAAAGACTTTTCCTGAGATGAATGCCACTCTACCAAAGTGGAGTATACTAAAATTCTTGTACTATCTTGCCAAAAATACCCACTCATTGATATCACGATGTTAAAGAAAATGAAACCGAACCAATAACACAGTCTTCAGTTGTTTAAATCGTGAAGCATGCTGAAATACGTAACATTGACCTTTACTCGACTCATTAGAGAATTGTTCATGCCTGAACATAAAATGTAGCACAAACAACATTGTTATCACCTGGCCGTATCACGGGCTTGCCGACAACAAATATGTATTGTAGGATCTTATTGTTAAGATACTATACTGCCTGATTATATGCGCGACATGAAAATCTTTTTTGATGCATTTGACCTGACATCGGTAAACAATTTCTTTGCTCTTTTCTTTTGTTTTATTTTGCGCTGTAAAGTTTTATTAGCTTACTTAAAGTTTATTTTCAATTTCGTGAAGAATCGAATGACAGACAGAACAATTTTGTTAAGCTAGGCGTGGGCATGCCCCATTACACTGGATAAGCCTGGAGCTGTCACCAGCTTGATTGACACCAAATTAAATGGCCTTGCATGTAATGGTATTAAAAACAATACATTTTCTTATTTGGTTTTCTTCAACTTCCCTTCTTTTTTTGTTACCAAAATTAGATTTCTATAATATAATCGTAGTTCACTATCTTTATAATACAGCACCATTAACTCACTAATCCCACTATCTAGGGAACCATTTAATATACAAAAAACTCAAGCCTTCTTCTTACGCAACGTAGACAACCGCTAATAAAAGCTTTTTTGAAGCTTTTGAAACCCCAAGAGGGTCATATGGTGAGTTAAAATTTTGCGAACAAATTCACGAAAATCAGACAGAATACAATAAAAAGAAATTCCCTGCCACTGATTTAAACCAGGCAATATAAAGGACCCACGTGATAAAGTCTGATCCGTAAATCATCTTCCCAAGTTAATAAAATTGATTGATCCATCGGACGGGAGCTTATTTCAAACTAACCTAATATCGTATGACCATCTATGTTTTATTAAACGTGGTCGTACTAAAGCATGGCCATCATCACTCACTTTCAGCTGCACACAACGAAAATCATTAATCTTGAGAGGTAATCAATTTTCTCCATGGTGTAAAAGCGGAACAGATTTAAAAATAAAGCTTGTTATAGTACAGAAACATTTTTGACTTGACCCGCATTTCCGAGTATGGCATTCCATTGAAGGATTGCGAATTCTCTTGTTAGGTACCTATGCGCTTAAACGTTTTGTTATGGAATGTTTTTGTGTGACATCTTAATCTTTTTGATGGCCTTTTGTAAAGGTCGCCAGGATTAGAGCGAGCACAAATACTTCGTCGACGTTTGGTATTTTGATTGCTTGAAAAAATGCGGACCTTTCGTTTAACATACAGTTTTACGTCACAGTTTAAAACGAATCCATTGTACTATTGACCTGCTTACTTTACTACCAGATAGTAATTCTTAAACAAAAGAAAATCCGTTATTTATTTATTTTATAGTGTTCTTTTCAGCCAAGTCTCACACAAGACTGTAAACAAATGGGTTGATTTATTATTGTCTAGCCAAATTCGTTTCCAAATAACTTTAAAATCATTTGTGCCAATATTTCACGGATTTTTATTAGGAAAGTTTTGACACCAATAATTTACGGGTGTATAACGTGACTATGAAAGTGCTAAATAAACAGTTTTCGTAAACGGTTAGGGGGAGTATTTTCCTCTAGGTAATTAAAAGGTTATAAGAAAGCGTTTGTTCTGAAAAAAACTGGATTCCAATAAATTATGAATCCGCTATCAACTTAGGTACTTTAGATTATAAGTAGTAAGTCGTGGGTTCGAACCCAGGCAGGAGCATTATTTTGTATAATTTGTTTTATCTCCATTGCTCTAAAAACGGTGAAGGAAAATCTCGTGAGGAAACCTTCATGTCTTAGATCCTGAAATTCGAAGACATGTAACATCTACCAACCCGCGCTGGGCCCGCATTGTGAATTACAGTCCAATGTCTCTCATGGAGGGAAGGTCTAGGCTATCAATTTAGACAACAACATTAATTTATTATTGTATTTCTTATTTAAATAAAAACGACTCTATGCATTTCCCACTGTAGTGTCATTTTCATTAAATTAGTATTAATTTAATAAACGTTTTGTTCATACGATCAAACAGTGTAATCTTTGTTATGTTATGACGTGTTTATTTTGTTGCAGTACAACAAATTCATCACAAGATGATGACGCGGACTGGTCAAGGAACCGTTCCATTGACGAGTACATAGTACACAATGGAACGAATGACACTTATGGTAAGTTTCTTTGTTTTTAATCATCAAAAGTGACCCTTCCCGTACCTGAAGAGAGTGTCAGACTTGCATTGACTGCCCGTCGGGGCTGCGGGTTGTTCGCAAGAGATACCGCGGCCTCGACATAAAGGGCTAAGAAGGAACATGGGTTTAGTCAGTAGAAGTCTGACACTCCCTTTCACTCTGCCCAAGAGCGGGAGGGGTTATTTGATGATTTCCCAGCCGCCAAAAAACCACCCATGTTCCTTCTTAGCCTTGTGTTCCGAAGCCTCTTATCGGTATCTCTTTCGCACAGCCCAAACGGTAAGTACCTGCGAGATACCTAAAAGTACAGAGGCCTGAGCCTGATTATAGTTTTTTCTCGTTTATCGCGGCTATAAATTTTGGAAGCCCGGTAGATAAATCTGGTGTGATCAAGCGTCAACCGAACCATATTGACTAGCGATTGAATCTCTATGTAGGTACATATTTTGTAACCGACAGAAAACACTTCGTCTTTGTTAGGATTATTCCACTCGTTCACCTCTCAGACTGGGAGGTCAAGTTTTGAAAATAATATTCTCTTACAAGTTGCTTATTATAAAATAATTTACGAAATAGCCGACAAAGGGCCTCTTTACGAATTTCTTATTTGTTATTGCAAAGTCTTCAAAACTCAAACAGCTTATAGCTTGTTGCTGGTATTGGTGCAAAATATATTTTGTTTTCTCTGCTGACAAACATCTTGAAGTCTTCAGCTAGTTAGGTACTTGGAAAATATCATTTAATTGTAAATATAAATTGTGCCTAATTGTCTACGATTTTATCTCTTTGATGTTGAGTAATTCCAATTAAAGCAATGACTATCTTTTGAAAACATCGAGCTTGAGCGTTTGCAAAGTAAACGAGAGGAAAATATATTTTGAGATATTTAAGAAATCAAAGCCGAAAAATGTCGCAACATGAAATATATTTGTAATAATATTTTTTTACTAGTCTTTTGATCACAAATGATGTTCTAGCAAACAGAATAGTTGTATTTTCCTTACCTATCAGATGTCCATCTGCCAGCTTTCGTTTACCTTCAATTCAATGTTATCCGATACCATACCTATCAAAGGTCACGTTAATAGATTTAATGATAACATATACCTGTGTTTGTTTCAGAAACGCTGTATGACGTGCCGACCGGTATGATAGTATTGCTGTCGTTTCTGTACGGCTCGATATCAGTGCTGGCCGTGGTGGGGAACTGCCTTGTGATGTGGGTCGTGGCCACGTCCAGGAGGATGCAGAGCGTCACTAACTGCTACATCGCCAATTTAGCTTTAGCTGATATAGTCATAGGATTGTTCGCCGTACCATTTCAAGTAAGTAACTCGTGATATGACGCTAATTTGTATGATACTCGTGTATAAGCAAATATGGGGCAGAAAATTGTTTTAGTAAATATGTAGTTGTTAATTAGTGTTTGTCAGATTAGGTAGATAGCTGTAAAAGGAAATACTTAAACCTTTGTTTTAAGTACATCAGCTGCATGCTTCTTTACCTGGAAGCTAAAGGGAACCTTTGAATTAAAATTATTTTAATGAAGTGTTGAAGAATTTCTGGGAAATAATTATATTCAGAATGTAAAGAAAACCAAAAAGTTGCTTTTATCTCGTTTTGTAAAATAATGGAGTTCATGCGACCACAGTCCTCGTATAAAGCGGGATCAACACCCACTTTGCAAGATTTTAAAATTTCCGCGTTTATTAAAAACCACTTCTGAGCATCTGTTTGCGTTATAAAAACGTAATAAACTCATTCGGTATATCTTGGAACATCGAACGAGGGATGTTTCAGTAATAAACTGAAAAATAAAATTCAGTTCAAGAAAACTCTTGCACTGAATTTTTATTTTTCAGTTTCATACATGTGTCTTAGTTATTTCCTACCTAATATCTACGATCATAATAATGTATTATAAACTTAAAACATAAAAGTAGAGTAGAGTAGGTTTATCTGCTCCAGAACAGTTATCATATAATTAATTTAAATAGTATTAGCTGACAATGCATCCAATGACGTAATCAAGTAGAGCCCAGCAGTTAATCACATTTGATCAGATTCTGTAATTAATTACGCTTTGCAGATCACGTGTTAAATTTCCAAACATTAACATTCCATGCTGGAATAACATTAAAACAAAACGTTCTTATATTTCACAAAGGTACCGGTATTCCATCAACGTAGGCAGTTTCACAAAATGTGTAATACGTGAAAGCGCAAGATAAAACTATTTATGCTTACCGATGGAAATGATAAGCCCTGAACATACCAATCCGTGTAATTTGTTTCAACATGGTCTGCTTTTTCTTATCTTTCAGTCACATTTATTTATTCGTATATTTTTTATTTGAACCAACTTTTCCATTTTCCATTAAACCAACTCCATTAAATCGCATATTGGATAGCAACTCAGATTGATTAATTGTGTCCAAATGTTCCACAAACCGCTATGGCCTCATTCATTCACTGAATTCAAAAGGGGGGAAAGTATTGTAAAGGAAAACCTATTAATTCATCAATTGTCCGGAGCAGTCATCATCATGAATAATTTTCGATTAACCGTTTTCTGTTTACTTTGCAACAATGGAATAAATGTTTAATCGCCAAATGTGCATAAATCTTCTTCTTCTTCATCGCGAGGTCAGAAAATTCCTTAAGCTTTAGCTTACAGCAAGCTTCTGGAAAACGCTGAAGTGGAGGCTACATTACTACTTCTTTATCTTGTGGTTATCTCCTACCCTGGTGCCAGAGGTTTTGTGCCGCCCATGGGCCTCTGACTTTTCCTTCACGTAATTATACAATACGGATATGAATCCGAAAAATAAGAGTTGCAACCTATGACTTCATTGTCCAGCCACACCACTAGGCTGTTAATGCTTAAATTATAAAAAATAAGAAAAGAAAAAGAAAATTCAAGTGTGCATAAATAACTAGCTCAGAAATAATGAGAACGAAATCATATCTAACGATTTAGTACACCCACACAGTAAGAAACGTTTGGTTACAATAACATCTACAAAGTAACTCGAAGTGCCGACACATATTTAGCCTCAAGTAGACAAATAAAGACGACTTCCCTTTTAATTAATATTCTACAAATCCTAGACGGTTCCACTGAGACGTAACGTAATACAATGAACGCACGGTTTCTCTATTATCTTGTACGTAGTCACTTCACAAAGAAGCCGGCGAGGTGTGGTACCTAAGTAAGTACATAAATATCATTAGAGCGTTTAGCTTAGTGGCACATAAAAGGCGGCCTCCTTTCCTTCGTCGCGACGTACAACTACAACCGCGTTTGATGTGCCAAGCAAGCTTCTTAACAGTGAGCTTGTTACACATTGCCAACACTAAAATATTTTCACAGAACCGAGCCAAAAAATAATTAATTGAAAACTTGTTTATTTTTACAAAAAAAAAATTGAAGCTGTCGCTTCCAAGACTTAAAAAATCATTTCGAAGTTACTGAGAAGCGATGCGGAAGAAATTTTTCTGAAGTTCCCCCTTGGAGTTTTCGGGAACCAATTGGTGGGAAAATAATAAAGTGGAGAATATTTTTAGAACAAATTTTCACCCCTCATTTTAAGCCTCGCCTATTTAATATAATAGTCTCTTTAAATAAGGCATATTGTGTAAATAAGTACTTGTAGTCGCTAGGATTATACATGTAGTGATCAAGCCTTAATTCAAGATATTTCAGCTTAAAACGTAATTGAAACAAAATATTTAAATACTCTGCAAATATGAAAAATTCGTGTGTATTCAGTATCTACATCTACACACATACTTGTAATATCACCAAAAAAGCTTTTTCACTGGGTATACGTGGTGTAAATGTGAAAAACCATTACTCAGCGGCGTTGCGAAAAAGCGTTTCAGCATCTTTTGACGAACGTGGATTATTCTTAGAACCGTGCTTTAGAAAGAAAATGCAGTCTTAATGGAACAAAATAGTTCTTTCCAGAAAATATAAATTTATGCATGTTCGCCAGCACCTTTTGAAGCAAAAGCTAATGTTATTCCTGCAATGGGTTCTATGCACCTTCCTTGCACAAATGTATACACGTTGAGTACAAATTAACAATAAGTATTCAATATACCTATAAAAATACGCTGTCAGTCCCGCATTTACATAAATTATTCTCCCGACGTCTTTCAATACGAGACGAGGCCTAGCGTTTGTTTAGAATCACTCTCCGGATTAGCAAAGTTAAAAAGGTTTTATGGCTTGACCTTTACGAGTGACAAGGAAAGGTCTCTCACACAACCTACGAACGCACGCATCATAGGCTTAGAAACTCTTAGAAAGCTTAGTACCTGTCACTGGGTCCAGTGATTTTTTATGAACAATAAATTCTTATCGCCTCGGCCCAGGCTTAATATGATGATAATTTTTGACAAAGGGCGACAGATATACTGGAACAGTTAATACCGCATAATATATTATACCTAGTGCTTCAATATACTTTATCCACTGCAGTTCATTTATCTGAGTATCAATATTTTAACATTCGCCAATATTTTAACAAGTCCAGTTTTCAAGGCTGGGTAAATTGAAGTGTTGAAGCGTCTGTATGAATTACGTCATGTTGGTAGATCGATTACCAAAACTGGAAACTAATCCAGTGGGGATTCAGACAAGGAGATGTAATCTCTCCAAAACTGTATATCGCTGGAAGATGATAGATATTCATTGGAAGATGTTTTCGAGTTAGATCTCAGGCCGATAAAGCCGAAGAGTTCTGAAGAGGCAACAGCATACTAGAAAACGCAGCTATGGGAGACCCACAAGGTGGACCGATGACCGAACAACGTAGCACCGGACGTTGTAGCGATCTTTCGAGCAATTGTTGCGTGTCGTAGCGATTATAATTTATATAATCGTGTTCAACCAAACAAACAAAAAAAATCTTCAGCTTTATAAACTAAAGAATGTTATTCATGAGATGATGATGATTTAATAATACACACATGTGAATCTGTTTCATTTACTTCGTGTTAATTAATAATTCTACAATTTAAATGGGCGAACATTGATTTTAGTTTCCCAGTAAGTAATAATTATAATATCTTGGGTGACATATGTGAGTATGCTCTAGAAATTGCGGTTCTGAAGTTAAAGTTCATAAATTAATAAAGTTTATATTTACGTCAAACTTAGATTGGTAATTTAGTTACCTGGTAAGTATCACTACGACGTTTAATACTTCGTCTTCGATACTTAGAAATGAGAAACACAGTTACCTTCAGTTTTACCATAATTAGGGTTCCGAACCTCAAAACGAAAAAATATGGAACCCTTATAGGATCACTCGTGTGTCTGTATGTCTGTCTGTCCGACCATTTCCCTTCTTCTCCGAAACTTCTGAGCCTAAAATTCAGAAAAAAAATACAGAAATTAGTTCAACACGTATAGATTACAGGAAAACCTATAAGAAGTCATGGTACGGAACCCCTCATGTGCAAGTCCGACTTGCACTTGGCCAGCTTTTTTTTTCCCATGTTCCCACTGCCATTGGTAAACTCCACGTTGCTTATTAAACCCTAGGCGCAAGACTTTTACATTTCGTAAATGGTATTATACGTCATGTCCCTTACCTTTGATCCCCACAATTGATCAACTGGGGGACAATCTTTTAAAATCTTTTTGCATAAATCCTCCGTTGCCACGTTTCTGATAAAATACTCCTCACCTTAAACCCAGACCTTTCTCCCGCGTTATTTCAAACCATTTCACGGTACATTATACGAATGTATTTTACGTGCCACCACAAAGATATAGGAGCAGATTCTGTTATCCCACCGAATAACATGAGACCTCAAGTGTTTTACACATGACCACAGATATTATAGACATCATTATTTTATTTGTAAGGGTCAATTTTTCACTAGAAAATAAAAATATTAAAAAAATCATAAGAAAAGATTTTTATAAAAAGATATTTTTACTTGAATGTTGTTACACAGACATTTTTATTCCATGGTTCAAACATAATTATTTATGTCGAACAAAGTATAGAGCGGGATTGAATATGTCAAGATATCCCTGAATAGGCGGATTAGTACTGCATTATATTTAATCGGGATTCATTAGCAACGATTGTGATGTTCTATGTGGAAAATACTGCGAGTAACAAAATGATGACGAATAGTGAGCGCGTTTCTAATTTAGGAAAACATGTATGTATCTGTTTCCTTTTAATGCATAATATTATTAAAATAAAACTTTAAATAAAATGGAAACTGAATGAACGCCAGAGACATTTACTGCATATTGTCACTGATTTAATGGAATGTAACTGTATGTAGTACGTGGAACTGGGTAATTGGTTTGCAGAGAAAGTTTCGTATAACCAAGGCAATGCACTACTGAAAACCTCGTTAAGGTGGAATCACCCGATAAGACGGTACTTTGCAACGTTAGGTTGACAGTTTATCGATGCTACTGCCATTAGTTGACTTCATGGAATGTTATATTTCTGTTTCTACCCAGCGAAAAGTTCATTTTATTTTGTACAGCATTCAAAATCTGCATACAACCCAACCTCGTAGACTGTCCGTCAGCCCAAAAATTCTTCAGTTGGCTAATGGCTTTAGTATTCCACAGCGTGCCAATGCCAGTTCGGTTATCAATTATGATCCTTACCGATCCGCTCAATATTTGCGGCACAAACAACATACCTAGTTAATACTACGTGGAATCCCCTCACCTTCGCTGCGGGTTCAACGTTAAATTGCTGGTAACATCTGTCATTTGTTGACAGATGGTACCAGCAATTTAACGTTATCAAACTGTCAATGTCAAATGTTCACGATATTATACTTTAGGACTCATTTACGAACACACGGTGCGTGAAGTGGCGCGTTCGAAGCCGCGTGCGACCCCGCGTGCTCTGTCACGGGTTACATGACGCTTTTCCGAGAACTAAGAATCAAAGGAAATAAGGGTTTCGCCACAAGTAACACTTCATTTCAGGAAATCGCGCGTAAAATATCACTTCTCCGTAAATGCTCTCAAACATCGCTATAATATTATAATGTTTGAATTTATTGCGAGCAGCACTATGCGTAAATGAGGCCTAATGGTTCATATACATGTCATTCCTATAATCCAGTGCTTGATGCAAAGCCAAAAATCCCAAACTAGCTTTTTACACATAGGTAATATCACATCGATTTTAAAGATAAGCGGATACTGAATTGCGTCAATCTCATGTCAACACATAGATAAACATGTGGGAAAATCTGTATAATATTTTAGCGTGGCAACATCAAGCATCCAAGTTTGATATTTAAATATTATACCTATTGAGGTCTACCTTATGTTACAGGAGGTTTCCTATAACATCGTATGTCAAATACCGGTTTATTATGGATTCTTATTCTTATTTTTGATCGTGAATTTTCTGGGTATACACGATAGCGACAGGAATGTACAGGATGACTTGCCTACAAATCTTTAACTAGTACACAGTTATATTTAATATTACTAGTAAAATATTTACAAGATGTAAACCAAGTAACCGCCAGTAAATGGTCAGTGACAGTAGCTGATTGTCTCATCCAGAATAGCAATCATACTTAAGAAGTCCCGCCTACAGTGTAAATGATTCATTCCGTTTCATTACAGCAGAATTTACATGAAATCTTCACGCAAACTTTGACGGAAGGTTTAAATACAATGATCTTTAAACAGCCATTCTGTTCTGAGAATTTTGTTTTGCATAAATTAAATTCTAGTTCTTATTGCATTTTCCTGAAATGAAACCTACCACGTTTTCTAGTTCGTTTTTCTTGCATGTGTGAAAAACTTCGCCCTCGTTGCACAGAGCGCAGCGCTAACTGAATATAGTATGTTAGTAAACAGCAGCTCGTCAGACTGACGTTATCACTTTGTATAACCCGGTTCATTAAAGAAAGGAATCTAAAATGGCGGTTTTTATCATGTCCTCACGCTCGCACACTATAGTGAGCGAGCGAGAGGACATGCCATGTGTTGCCATTTTAGATTCCTTTCTTTCTATTTCTTAAGTCTCTTGACTTATAAGTACGTGACCTAGAATACTGTTATTTTCGCCATGCCTTGAAGGAAAACGTCGCGAGGAAACCGGCATGCCCTAGAAACAAAAATTCGAAGATCATAATTATGTAACATCTACCAACCCGAATTGGGCCCGCATGGTAGATTATAATAGCCCATTCCATCTCATAGAAAGTAGGCCTGAGTCCCAGAAGTGTGAACGTTATAGGCTAATTATGCTTAGGCTCAACTGAAATATCACTTCACCACACATTTATACATTTTAGATAATGAATATTTCTAATCTTGTCATTGTTTGTCGTGTTAAATATTAATATTTAGTTGTTTGTTGACAGTTCCAAGCCGCGCTGCTACAGCGGTGGCTGTTACCGCACTTCATGTGTCCATTCTGTCCGTTCGTGCAAGCGTTGAGCGTCAACGTCAGTGTGTTTACGCTTACCGCCATCGCGGTTGACAGGCATCGGGCCATTATCACTCCACTCAGGTAATTTCATATTAAATTGGTTTGCTTTTCCATTTTGTTACATTATTTTCAACACCTTTTAGGCATAAAATGTGGTCTAAGTGCTAACATTAATACAGGTAGTCGAAAGGTATAGCCGACGACAAAGTGGTATTGACCCTACAGTAATATAATAACGTTCTAACATTAGAAGCTCAACTTATTAATTGAGTCCATTACATAGTAAATAGCGATATGCTATGCTACGGCCGCCAAACAATGAGGAATTTCATTGAATACAAAACTATTTATATACATCGAGAAGTTTTGTTTGCATGTAGTACAGAAACTTAGGCATTTGATGTTCCGTTTTATATCAACGTTATTAAATCGGCACTACAATTTTCTGAACCAAATGAAGTATATTTTTTCGCAGCATGTACCGGAGAAAAACTCTCGGGGTGTACATTAGGCTCGTGTAAATGCTTATTGAAGATTCTAAAAGCGGCTCATGACGTCATCATTTCTTGTGAAAATGACGGGAAGGGGTTTCGCCAGTCCATTAGGTAAATGATTCTTTGGGCAAACAAAACTCTGAAAGTCAAACTGAAAGCTGTTTAGTTAAACAGTTAAACCGTATCGTAAGTTTTGTAAGTCACGTTGTTATACTTATGGACCCTTTTCGGTCGATATGTACGTACACATCCGCAACATGATATTGATGTAAATTGTGAGTTATCAGTTGTCATGGGCAGTTAGACTGGCCTTAGTGCCCTTTACTTTTAATAAAGTAAAAGGCTATTATTCCGACTAATTCCACTTCACAACACATCGCATCGCAAGTATAATGAACAATGGATAAGAAAAAGTCTTGTTTTGGATCCTAAGTAAGACAAGTGAAGGTACAAGGTAGACGTACGAAGTCCTCTTTGCTCTTATAAGAACAAAGAAAGTCAGAATTTATAACAGGGATTCCAAGTCCTTTTGGCTCTTATTTCTATAGGAACAGGACTTGGGATCTTTGTTATGAATTCTTGCTCATAACACATAAGTACATACAAATACCCACAATACAATTGTTTGTCATCACATTGGTACATAATTTCCCCATAATATTGTACAGGGTAGGTACTTGTGTTATATAATAATTCATCGAGTCGGTTGCCAACGAAAACAACTTTGCAGGAATTTATGTCGTGAAAATACATGCGATTTTTTTTATTAAAGTCAGTTTCGCACAGAACCGGAAAGTGTGGCAGAAAAAAGGGGACTGATAATTATGATGATCATGAAGAAACTCAGTTTTCCATTTCCTAGAACATTTGTTATGCAAAATGAACAGAAAGCGAGTAAAAATGTCGGTAAATGAAATATTTACACACGTTAATGTTTGGAAATGTCATTTGACGTTGATCTGAACATACAGACATTGGAGGCACTTATGATCCCAACTCAATCGTACGCGGCAACTGACAAATAAATATGTTTACATTTCGAAATGGTCTTATTTTTCATGCCTTTTGAATAAATCTGTTTACATGATAATATGATGAGAATAAGTTACAACTGAAGGGCTAAATAAATAATCAACCAAGTGTTGTTACGTGACTTTATTCTGAACTGAGGCATTATTTCACTTAGTTTATTGTGGTTTTACGTATTTTTCTCAATAAACGTGTACTAAATTATAAGTACCAGATGCCACAAGTGCAATCGGATGATGATCTTATTTTTTGCTAATAGTATTTTAAAATATATTTGCGAAATAGGTAGACAGATGTAAAATACATGGAGCAATGAACAATGGAGCGCCGTGCTCCACAAGAACGCGGAATAATTGTCTTCCGGCCGTTTCATCTCTGGATTCGACGATTTGCAGTGTCCCGCAAGATTGCCCGATTTTATCGCTACAATTGAAGATTTTTCTTTTTAATTTACGCAGCTTTTGTGAACTTGTCGCAAACCTTGGCCCAAAAGAGACCACCTAAAAACAAGTAGCGAATCAATGAATCAATAGTTATAATTCGTCGGGCACTAGCTGCTCGACAATATGCTGAACTGATCCTATTTGGCGCAGCCGCGAGACACACAATATTATTATTTTTCTGTTTAGTTTTTAGTTTAATTTTTATATTTTTTGTTGTGTGAACTTGTGGCGTGTGTCAAATAAATTTATTTTCTTTCTTTCTTTCTTTTCTAATTACTGGCAAAAGAGCTTCAAAATAAAAAAAATCAAAGTCTTAAAATATTTGACAGACCTTGTGTGGTTTTGTCACACAGGCACTAGTAAGTTTAAGAGCCTTTTAAGGTAAAATTTGAAACCTAAAAGCCTTCTAGATCATACTAAAACCAACCCCAACCCGTTATTCAGAGATTCAAACACTAGCTTACGTACAAATTTCCCAGAAACCGTTGTCGACACAGCCTTGTAACGTAAAAGTCTCAAACCTAAACCCAAGAGAGAGCGATGACAAGCTATCTTGTATATTAACAATATAGCACACTGACTGATAAAAAATAAATTCATGTGGACTCATAAGATCACGTGTTGTGTTTCTTTAGCAAACTTACACCCGTATTTATAAACAAGTCATTACTATTACTTGAGTAAATGTCATTGTTTAAAATACGATTTTTTCTCTGTAGTTTAGTCATTCCTTAATGTTAGAACTATCAAACGTTAGAATTCTTAGTTTTGCTTTCATTGACGGTTCTAACTTCGTTTAAATTCTTGCCCATTGCATAAAAATATTTGCATAAGTAATTACTTAAGTTCAAGTAATTACTTTAACTTGACTATAAATACGGATGTTAATGTTTTAGATTTGAGTATTATTGCTTGTTTTAGCTGCATTGGTTTGAATGGAAATCGAATCGAAGTAATTTGAAATAAACTTAAAGACCACTGACTTCTGAAACTTAATAGTTCATTAGATTCTGAACTGTTGTCATCTTCCTTCCCTTCACTTTTACGTCTACTTGGGGTCGGCACAACACGTTTTATTTTTCCATGCTCCCCTGTCAGGCGTCATGGCATCATTTAATTCTTTCACTTTCATATTATTCCTCACACAATACATTCAAATTTTTTTTGGCTCTTCCCTCTCCATATCAACGGTCCGGACTGTAATTTTTTTCTAAAACTACACTACCTTTCTCTAATTTTCATGGCAGTAGGTATGTTCCTCTGCAAATAAGATTTAGAATAAGAATTGGTAAATTATGATGAAGTAGCAAGCTTCAAAACTTTTCAATATTAAACTGATAGAAACGGGTCAAGCAATAGATTAAAAATACTCGTGTTATATTTTCTCTAATATGTAAGACTTTCAGCTACGAGCTCGATCGTATGATTTACGTAAGCCCATGCATCAGCGATAAGCACCCTTGTGTTTGTTTCGTACGGAGAGATACATTATAAATACGCCAAGGCCCGCGACGGAACGACGTAAAATGCTCTCAATTTACATTATTATGCGTGATTCTTATCCGATATCCTCTTTTCATAAAATTTCTGTGTAAAATTTTAATGAAGATGCACAAAATTTGAATATAAATTGACTTGTTATATAAGAACATTGAAATAATGTGTGTATCGATTACCAAGTTAGTTAGAACACTAATTTACATAAATAACATCACGCCCGTAATCTATGAAGGGTAAGGCAGAGGTGTCTCTAATAGCAAACCTACATTTCGATAGTTATGTAATATGTCCTATTTAATAGGGGAGAGCCTATTTGCAATCAACCGGGCACAAACGCAGATTCTGTAGCTATTGCTGAGAAATGTCTCATGGCAAAGCCCAAACACTATACCCAACCTGGGAGTCAAACCCACGACCTCATGCTCAGCAGTCGCGCCTACAACTACTAGACCAGCGAGGCACTACACAACACAACTAACACTATTCAGTTATACCTACATCTGTCGATGTTTAGCTCACAAGAGTGTTGTGCAACCTTCCTTTATTTGGCAGTAAACAAATTACTACCGCCTCGTAATTGTTTCCACTTGAGTGGAATAAATACGAGTCCCGGAAAACTAAAAGGTTTCTCCTATTTAACAACGTTACTATTAAGCCAAAGAGCTAATTAAGACTAAGTAATAAAGATTTTATAACTGTTTTCATAGAAGTAGGTACATGGTCAATTATTAATGAAAGGATTATAATAATACCGGGCTGCGGGTTGTTCGAAAGAGATACCGCGGCCCGGACACAAAGAGCTAAGAAGGAACATGAGTGGTTTTTAGTTAGTAGAAGTCTGACACTCCCTTGCTCTCCGCCCAGACCGGAAGGAGTCATTTGATAACTTACCACCTTCCAAAAAAAATTTACTAAAAATAATAGCTAACTAATTTAGTACAAAATAACATTTGGTAATTAGTAATTTATTACACTGCACGTGTACTATTTGGGCACTAAAAATTCATTACATTGAGATAATGCTTACTATAGTTGCTTACACACTTATTATATTTTAGCTTCCCCTAGCCTCCCCTCAATCGTACCCTATATTTTGCCGAGAACTTGCACTTTATACTTTTATGAGGAAAATGTTGAGTATGAATTTAGATATCAGTCGTATGTCAATTGATTTGTCCACAACCCCAATAATCAACCTTTTAACAAAATCTATGGGGAAATCACGTATTGACAGGCCAGTCAAAACGCAATTTCCCACATGTGACGTCACTAAATTGTCAATTCAATTACTCAAAGTAACTAAAATTTATTTCTCAAAATTTATTCAAAGTAAGTAATTGCTTTATAGAATTATTAGGTAAAACCAAGCAAGCATTTACAAGTATCATCATGCCTGGTATCTTACGATTCTCCGTTATATTTATAGTCCTTTTTCATGACCAGAGTATGAATAAAATTCTGATGGCAATACTTGATAATAACTAACCTTTCTTGGGAATGTAAATCTGGGCCTCATGCTCAGTGTGCAACCACTAGATTCACTAAACATAAAATTAATAAATACTTGATTTTTAGGAAGGTCGTTTATATACCGTTTTTATTTTAATGAAAGAAAGAAAGAAAGAAAAGAAAAAGTGTTTATTGGTTTCCCAACAGGACAAAACAAATTGACAACAAAAAAATTAAACGTTAACAAAGTAAACATTATGATAAACACTTAAAATTAGGACTATACATTACGTTTAAATTTGTCCCGTGCGAAGCCAAAAGGCCAATAACTCAGCATGTTGCTGTGACATTTATGACAAATGTCACAGCGCTGGTATTCTGTTACGGCCCAATGGTGACGCCACGTTCACAGAAAAAATCAACAAAAATCTAAACTAAAACAAAAAATAACTAAAATGAAGATAAAATCAAATATACCTAATAAAAACAATAAGTTAAGTAAAGTTAAGTTAAGCTCGATAGGAAAATATTCAATAGGACTCCTATTTAATAATATTCCTATCGAGCTCTGGCAACATTGACAAAAGAACGAAAGGACGGACGCCGCCGCTGGCCGCCGCCTGCGCACGGCGTCCGTCTATCCTATAATATACATAATCTGTGGTGTCTATGGATCGTAAGTAATCTGTGTCGCAAATAAGATGTCAGCGAAGGATAAAGCAAAACAATTCATTGGACTGTAATTAATTAATTATATTAGTGTGTAGTGTTCATGCAATATATACGTAGATACTGAGGTGGTAAAATAGAATAATAATTAAGAATGAATGTCCAGCCTCCCATTTGCGTGTTGCTTATCTACAAACTGATAAGAATATTTAACTACTGACAATCTTAATAGAAGGTACATGAATCTTAAATCGTTAAGTAAATTTTCCGTTTGCATGTGTAAATATTTTGCCTGTAACGTAAGACTTTAATTTGGGTTCCGACATTTTTATGGTATGGTTTTTTAGCATTCCAACATGGGTTCAGACAAATATAAAAAAAAAATGATATGGATGAAATATTCATTCTCCTCTCGATGAAATACCCTTCTTCTCTAGAATGTCATCCTTCACACAGTTCATTCATGGCTTCTTTGATCTTCTATTCTTATTATAGCCAATTTAATTTATACCTACCCAAAACTTTTCTCACAACATACAAAATAAAGTTAACGTTTTAAAATAATAATAATAAATAAATAAATAAAGCTTTGTTTACTTTCTTGCAAATGACCCGAGCCTGTGTAGAAATACAATAATATTAATATACCGTATCCCCTTAATTAGATATTAATTTCAAGATACATACCAAACATTATTACAAACTTTCAAAGGTGTTACTGTAATTCATGATTCATAAAATAACAGAAAGAGTTAACCAAATCCACTGGGATTTAAAAATTAAAAGGTCAGAAGGATTATGTAAGCGGATTTTCATTTTCCTAAAAGCGTGTCAGCATTTGAAACAAACTCTAGGGTGATGTTAGAAATGTTGATAATGGACGAATGAAAATACGTACAAATGTTTTTAAGGTGCTATACCACTAAACATTTGTACTACACATTTCGGTGAACACGCGCACATTTTGTTCATGTTCGCTTGAGTGAGTCCACCGTAGCAAAAAAAATATGCTGCATACTGTGTGGCACTGTGCCACCGATGGAGCGCACAGCAACGATTGATGAAACGGAAGAAAATTTTCACTTTCACAGTTCTACCGTTACCGACAAGATTAACCGACCATTTTGATTTCGACTCGATGTTTCCGGATATCAACCTGCCACATCTATGGCAGGTGGTATCCTTTGTGCTAATGACAGACCCTTCTCCGATGTCCAAATATCAACCGTACTTAATTTTATTGTGATAGTACTGACCGCTGAAGTTCAAAAAGGCAATTAAATACCACCCACGTGTGCCTACGGTATCTTAATGTTCGGTAGGTACTCCATCATAATTTAGAACAGAGACCGTCCATTCTCTTGAACATCTAGGTGGGATAGACTATTTCAGAGATGAAGTTAAGTGCTTATAGTCTATCGAATAATCGTTAACCTTGACCCATTGTCTGAAGCCTCAAGGGTTAGGTTAGGCCCAGAGGACAAATAGGCACCCATTAAACTGCCGAAATGAAACCAGACATCAATGCGTAATTGGTAATAGTGCCTACGTTGAGCTATTTTCATTGTCTTTATTTCTATTATACGAAATGTTCCTTTGATTGGAAGTTATTGAGAAATAGAAAATGTCGTAGTCGCTGTTAAATAAAATCAAATTGTCCTCTTCAAAAGGACTCGACCCCACGGTGTAGTTTATAAATCTTCTTTTTCTACAAGACTGCAGATATACCGAACTATTTCTTCTTCATTTATCTCTTGGCACTTAACAAGGTTTAACAATCAGATAAGACTATAGACCAGGGCCGAAGCCTTCAAAACTGGTAAAAAATGAAAAAAAATTACAGTAGGATGAAACCCATTAGAAAAGGAGGGGAATATGATCAAAATGAAAGGAAAAATAAATTACGGTCGATCCGAGTTCGGGAAGGGGGGGTGGGGGGGGTTTTAAGGGGGGAAAGCGGTTTATCTCGATTTCCGGCAAAACTACAAGTCCTATGGAAAAAAGTTAAATGACAAAGTTGTAGGTAATAAAAAGATCTACAACTTTTGTATTTGCAATTTTTTCACATAACCTCAAAATTTAGGTGAAAAATTCAAAAAACCAAGTTTTTGGTTTTTAATTTTTATCTTATACAAAAAACATTTTTTTTTCACGAAATTTAGTGAAAACTTACATTTTTATGCCCTAAATACACTGTAATTTTTTTGATTAAAAATATTTATTTTTCACCTTATTATTGACTTAATATCGAAAAATCAGCCTTATTTTCAATCGAAAATTCTGACGTCAAAATATCTGCTTTTTTTAAAAAGTCGGTGGGCGTTGTGTTCCTTATAATCTCTACTTTCTGATGATGTATAAAAAATATACATTGCAATGGTAAATTTTCTCAGAAAAAGCAAAATCAGCTGCTACAAAATAACAGGTAGTAAGGGCCAAACCCTCCTAGCCCCTTCCCCACTTCTCTGTGAAATACCTTTTGATGGGCCAAATTTTCCGTAGGTCTCCACGATATATAAATTATCTTAAAATAACAATAAATAGGCATAAAACAGCAATAAATACGCTTATAATTTCTTGTCTAGGCCATTATTTGGTAGTGGGTATTATTTCGCAGCAGCTGACTTTGCATTTTCTGAGAAAATTTACCATTGCAATGTATATTTTTTATACATCATCAGAAAGTAGAGATTATAAGGAACACAACGCCCACCGACTTTTTAAAAAAAGCAGATATTTTGACGTCAGAATTTTCGATTGAAAATAGGGCTGATTTTTCGATATTAAGTCAATAATAAGGTGAAAAATAAATATTTTTAATCATAAAAATTACAGTGTATTTAGGGCATAAAAATGTAAGTTTTCACTAAATTTCGTGAAAAAAAAATGTTTTTTGTAAAAGATAAAAATTAAAAACCAAAAACTTGGTTTTTTGAATTTTTCACCTAAATTTTGAGGTTATGTGAAAAAATTGCAAATACAAAAGTTGTAGATCTTTTTATTACCTACAACTTTGCCATTTAACTTTTTTCCATAGGACTTGTAGTTTTGCCGGAAATCGAGATAAACCACTTTCCCCCCTTAAAACCCCCCCCACCCCCCCTTTCCGAACTCGGATCGACCGTAATTTATTTTTCCTTTCATTTTGATCATATTCCCCTCCTTTTCTAATGGGTTTCATCCTACTGTAATTTTTTTTGGTTTCAAAAATTATCGACCCTGGTCTACTAGTCTTTCTTACTGAAATAGATTCAATCTTTAGTACGAAGCGTTTTATAAATGTACGGCACCTACAAAGGGGAATGCCTGAAAAATGCTTGAAATAGACAGAAACTACTAACAGTCCTTAATTCTATTTAGAATAAATTAGGTATAATGAAATAATTCTCAAGTTTGTATACCTAGGGAGAAAATATAACGATCTTTAAAATATTTAACTTGATATCCGTCCCATTCCTTCTTATTTTATCATGGAGGTCAGTGTTTATTTGACATGAGTAATCGACATTCAGCCAAACAGGAATCGTCAAATGATCTTTATCGAACTATTTTATAGAATTATTGCACAGTTATCATTCATTTAATATAATTCGTCCTATTTATACCGTAAATCTAATTAAAATAATATATATTTTATGCATGTCAATTAATTAAAATCAAATTATTTTCAAAATAGAAAACGTATCGTAGGCTGTATGCATCATAATGTCCTTTGCCTTACTGACACTTTGACATTACTGCATTTAATTTTTTCGATTGTTGATTTGATCGATTCATGGTTTTGCGTTTGCGACTTGAGTTACTAGTATATTGCTTTTTAGGATATTTAACGACGACTTTGGCCATTTTTTAAGGATTTTGATTTTACTTCTGTACACGTTACCCATTTTTGAACACGGACTTAGATTGAATGCTGTTTTGTTGTATAATTATTGCATAATAATATTAATCCTTAACCTTGACTTAACCTATATTTTAGAAAAAAATATTGGAACTGGCTTCTACCTAGTTTTTTGATAATGATTGAATTTGTAATGGATTCCCTACGTTTCATAGTGCAATTTGGCGTATATTTCATTGTTGTCCATTTCAAGCATTTTTTTGTGTGGCTGATGGGCAATTCCCTTTCGTAACGAGATTCACACAATCAATCATAGGATTTCTAGGTCTGGAGCATCCTGAATATGTATGTAAAATTTATGTACAAAGTAGTACCTACATGGGCAAATTTTATACCATAAGGCATTCATTACCAGTCACTTATCTTATTGAGCTTCAAGTAGGTTTTATTCACATAAGAGGTATCTTTAAAAATCAAACCTGTAAATTATTTCGATACTAAATGCGTAATTTTTGTTCCAGTGCCCACACTTCAAAGCGCGTTGCCAAAGTTATAATAGTAGTTATATGGTTTCTGGCGCTCTCTTTGGCTGCTCCGATGGCCATGTCGTGGGAGGTCATCATGGAAGACGAACCGGATCCAGGTACGTAGATTTTATAACAGTATAAAACTCTTCCCACTACACCGTACTATACCATGACCGTGCAACTTGCAAGGAACGTGTCAGGTATAAAAATATTATTAGCAGGTATTGAAAAGTATGAGACTGCCAACTAGAGCTAAACCGTTCTCCATACTCCGAGCGTCACCTTAATTATTATTGGTGGTCCGAAATTAACGAGATTATTGGAGAAATTATGTACCTGCATTACCTACTGCGTTATTCGTTACTTATTATTTTATCGTAAATTCGACCTTTAGGTAGGTATTTTCACTTTTGTTATCCTTTCCATAACAAAAGTGAAAATACCGTTTTGTTTTTTGTGTGTTTGCAATATCACTGCGATTTGCATTCGCAGTCTATGCAGAAACTTTCAAAATGGTTTAAATTAAACACGCCGTGTCGGGTTGAAACAAAACCCACAAAAGCAGAGCAAGCTGTTCAATCAAAACCAATTAAACCTAGTTTCTAGTAGTTACAGCACCGACTAATCAAAGTGAATCCATTTACGTTTGTTATGGACAGACAGCTGTGATCTATTTCCGTTGTGTTACTTTTTCTAGCTAACTAATTTGGTGAGACAGACAGATGAATTGTATTTTACTAAACTAGACTGTAGTGTAAATGGCCAATTCAGAAGTACAAGATAACTGATAAGTATGCATCAGTTAAGCTGTAAAATAATCATCTTTACTAATATTATTTTGTTTGTTAAATACAAACAAAATAATATTAGTAAAGATGATTATTTTAGCCGGCCGTAAACACCGGAACTAATGATCAGAATCTAAAAATATTTTCACTGATAGTAAGATACAAATTATTTGTGGGTGCTATTGGTTATGCAATATTTATTATATGTTGCGTATTAGCCGTGCTATCGCAAGTATCGCAATGTTTGCAGATAAACAAAAACAATCAGAAACGCAGAGTTCTCATTATTCCACAGAAAAAAAAAACAATACATTTATTTTTCGTGATTTTTCATTGATATTTATAGAAAATAATGGGCACAATCGATTCGAGTTCGATGATTAAGTTTATGGCTTCCGGTTCCTGAACGACCTTAAATTAACCGTGTATAAAACAGTTATTATTTGTGTATAACTATACTAATCTTGATCACCTATAAAAAGTGCTTTACTCTAAAGCAGTAGTACATTTAGTAAGGTTAATATATTGAGTAATTAAGAGTACAATATTTACTATTTTAAACCAAATTCAAAAAGTTTGTTTATATTATATACTAATTAAACTCTCGTTAAGCAAGTATACCAATGCTTTTTCAACAAGTAGGTCGGAGTTTCCTGAAAACTAAGCGTTAATTCTTTGTTTCTTTCTTTGCAGTTACAAAAATCTTTTACAAAAAGCCTTTTTGTGCTCCAACCGAGTTCGGCTCACATTCGCTGGCAATATACAGGCTATTACTGTATGTATTCCAGGTGAGTTTTATTGGCCCAATTTATTTGTTGATGTTACAAGTTTCATTTTTCGATTTTCATTCTACTACATAAAGTATTTAAGGTTTATTGTTTTTGTGTGATGAAAAACGTTTTCACACTGTGATTGATAGTTTAAAAACTGGTTGTTTTTTATTGTCGCATCATTGAACAGCAAAACAAATGTTTTATCACTTAGCAAAATTTTAATAATTTTATGTTCATTTGACTGAATTCAATAGCAATTTTCTTTATGTAAATAGATACATATAGTAGATTTAAGCTTCAATCATACCTACTCATAAATAGGCTTTATTTATAGGTTTCATGTATATATCGATATGTAGTTCACATAGTTACAAAAGCAGTCTGAAATAGCAGTAGGTATGCATAACACTACTCTGAGAAATGCAATAACTTTAAATCTCATTTATTCCCTCACAATGTGCGGATCATACAAATCATGAGATACCAGTGACCGTTGCTGGAGGCAACATACGTAGTTAACTTTTTCAATGTAAACCAAACCATTGATGAATTTAAAGGCGGTCCGTGACAAAAATTTAGTGCACAAGGGACATTCGTCGTTTCGAATATAAATTTATTATAATAACTATAAAAGAGAACGTTTATCTTGATAATTTCGAAGAATATAAATATTACGCATTTTGTCACGGATCTAGAAGTTGGCATCAGCGATGGCCATTCTGTGCGTGCTCTGTGAAAATAATAAACAACACACTCATATTTATCTTTTTATTTCTTGATTTGCATGCTCATATTCTACGAACAACAATGAAGAAGAAGCTTTATTTCATCTCGGTAGCCTTCATTTATTATGTATTGACTTGTAAAGATAGACAGACCGTATAACGAAAAGATTTGTACGACCTTGATCGTAGGCATACTTCAAATTATTCTCACTAAGCTGCTCTAATAAATAACTCCAAAATTAAGTGTTTTGATTTAAGTCCCAAAGAAAGTATCTCCTCTGATGTCCATTATTGACATTTTAGGTGATATTATAATCAGTTGGGGTGATTCAATTTCAAAGGCTCCTAATTATTAAAAAAGGGACATTTCACGAGGGATTTTTTTCAAGCAGAATTCTAAAATAATTTCACAAATAATGTGAGATGCTGATGATGGAAGTATAAGTATAAAATTATACTAACGGACGAAGATCAATGAATATATGTTTATTTTTCTTTTAGTACGTAATCCCGTTGTGCGTGATTACGTTTGCGTACGCGCACATGTCTATGAAGCTGTGGGGAGCGCGTGCGCCTGGGAATGCGCAGGAGACGAGAGATGCCAACCATATGAGGAATAAGAAGAAGGTGAGCTACCTAATCTAATACTCTAGGATGTAATCATAGAAATCGGCGATTTCTATGATGATATAATAGTTGCAACTCCAAGGAAATCACACGGTGAGGTTATATTAAATGACACGTAAGAAGAGTGCATCTTTTGTAGAAAAAAAGCATTTATTTGTCACTGATACATCACGTGCGAAGAAAATGACAAATAACACAATAATCCTCACAACAAATATTTATAAATAGAAAACACGAAACAAAAATAAAAAAGTTACCACTCCGCGTGATGCGTAGTCAGTATGTAAGGGTTTGTTCTATCGCCTCGAGATGACTTCCGGTCACCGTAGATGAGGGCCTGTGGACGGTGAGTAATGGGCTAGCTCGCCGTCCGTCCGTCTTATTACGACGACAGACCGTGTTGACGGTGCATTCCTGTTCCACGCGCGTCTCAAAGAAATGTCAGCAACATGCAAGGGCCAATGCCCGTCGTAGCTGCGGGTTGTTCGTAAGAGATGACGCGGCCTCGGCACAAGTGCTAAGAAGGAACATGGGTGGTTTTTAGTCAGTAGAAGTCTTACACTCCCTTCAGCTCTGCCTAGAGCGGGAGGGGTCATTTGATGATTTCCCACCAAAAAAAAAAGGGTTTGGACTACTATAATTTTCCAGTGCCTAGATAGTCTACATACATAATAGGAGGGTAGACTTCCTAAACAGTTATACAAATTCATTGTCACTGGATACATCCGTTATTATAGTAAGTATACCTAAGCAATGTTACCGAAGAAACAATTTTCTTTCGTCATAATGTCTCGTCGCGTCTTGGCAATAATGTACTAGTTTCAGTGAAGATAGAGTACATCAGAAGCCTGATTCATCAGCAGGATAAACATCAATAACCATTTATTGTGTTAAGATAGTGACAAATAACGACAAACAAAACAAACAGTACCCCTATTTCCCTTATTTACATTTTACACCTTTCACAGGAAACGACGATAGACAACTTTTTGTAGATAAGACAGAGTTACTGCTCCTGCAAAATACGAATTGATGTAATTTTATTGTATACGATAAAGCTAGCCTTTCTGTTGAAGGTTTGAGTAAATAAGGAAGAGGGGAAACGACGTACTTGAGTAAAAAAAAAAAGATTATACATAACATAACATCACACCTGTAATCCCCGAAGGTTTAAGCAGTATACCCACACCCACATTTCGCTAGTTTAGTTATGTCTAAGTTTTATATAATCAGTCAATAACAAATTCAGTCTCCGTAGCTGCTACTGAGAAATTCCTGATGAAAACACCCTAGATCACTTTGCCCACCCTGTGAATTGAACCCAGGACCTCATGCAGAGCAGTGGATCCTTGTGACCACTAGACCAACGAGGCAATCATAGGTCAATCACACTAATATTAAGGCGACATTAGCTGCCCGCGACCTTGAGCGCGCGTTTAACTCATCGCCTAAACAAATAAGGTTGAAAATGGCGATGCGTTTGATGCTCGTGACTGCCAAAATCAACGATAGTTCGCAGATTTAATTTAATAAAAAAAAAATACGCTGTAATGTTAAAATATTTTTACATGTCTTTAGTTGGTTAAATTTCCTTTCTGATAGTAAAAAAAAAATTAACAGTTGTCACTCAAAATATTGAGCATTTCGAGACGAAAAAGTTTTTTCGTGTGATTTTTTTGTGATTTTGTGATTTTTTTTTTCATTACTTTTAGAAAATATTTTTGCATAAGTCTTTTACCTATACATTTGACTATACACTGTATTTTTTTTGGAATTGTAATAAGTAGCAATACGGCTAACTCTGCGACGAAAAACAGGTCGTTTTTACGGTGCCCCTTTAGCCGCGCCTTAAAGGCGAAAGTTTGTGAGTGTGTGAGTGTGTATGTTTGTTACTTGTTCACCCTTAAACGGCTGTAGCGATTTTAATAAAATTTGGTATGGAGTTAGCCGGCACCCTGGATTAACACTTAGGATAGTTTTAATCCCGATTTTATCTTCCCGTGGGATAATTTCCGAGTTGTAGCGGTTGAAGCCGCTAGCAACAGCTAGTATATAGATAAATCAAAGTGTTAACCGTTTGAAAGACAGCCAACACCAACATACAGCAAACGTTAACGATTCTACAATTAATTAAGACTTCAATTAAACCTTTGTAAATAAATATCAACTACTATCGTTTGTAGTGGTAAATCTGTCCTTTATAAGCCTATCCGACAGAATTTATTGGGTGCGACAAGACCGCCTTTGATACAACCTATTTAATTTGTCTGTTTTCTTTTCTATTGACTTGACGCTTATTAGGCGGATTATCCATATTAGCCAAGAATCGACTTGTGTGGAACAAATGGCTTGACTTGTTCTTCACTGGGGTAGCAATATAGATAGGTACTTAAGTATAATACTTGTTGGGAACAGGATAGATTTAAACCACAAGTTCAGCCTTTTCTTTATTGTCACAGCTCACATAACACATATTTTTCTCATACTCACATTAAAGTAAAACAAAACAAAAATTTACCAAGTAAAAAAGAAATATAAATTAAAGAGTTTGGTAGCTGGTCGCCAACAATACTTTTCCTTTGAGAAAGACATAAGAAACGATGAATGGACCGTCGCGCGGTGAAGGTGTACAGTACTACGGTAACGTATCGGCCGGAGACATGGCTAAGGATGATTATGGCAAGAAAAGATTCATCTCATGAGATGAAGAGTCATAGAGAAGTATGGAAGAACAAGACATGCTGCGCCGATCCCAAATGAATTGGGATAAGTTCAAGAGAATGAATATGAATATTTTTCCTTTGACGCAATGCATTGTAAAAACGCTATTCTATATTAAAATTAAATCTAATCAGCCGTTCCTAATCCATCGCTAAGTCTACGTTATTAAAGGAAATTGTAACACTACGCTGTCACAAAATGCCGATCCATCACCACCATGATAATGATGTATCTCTACTTAAGGGCAAGGCCGATCACTTTAGCCGCATCAGGTTTATAGCTGCTTAAAGGAGATGTTACGGTTGAAAATAGCGTTCTATTTCCGTTAAACAGATGGTAAGCCATTTAAATCCATCTGGTGCAAATTGAATGCAATGCAATTTAATGTAAATAAACACGGTGGAACATTAGCCTGATAAACCACATGTTACTTTGGAATTCTAATGTTACCTACTGTTTTAAGGGTTAATGAATATTGTTTTGTTAATAGCTTCTGCCTTACCCTTAATAAGTTAATAATTATGTTGTTTTAATCATTATTACCTACCATCCTCAGTTTTTTAAAGGTATTTTGCTCTACTTCCAACTCTCTTTAGTTCATAATTAATTTCTACGGAAATAATAATAGTTTTTTATTTCAGATTTAATTGTAATTCTGTAAATTACGTCGCCTTTTCGTTCACAATAAACTAAATTCGAAATTAATATCACAAAACATTCAAAGTAAAGATCCAATTTATGTTACGTTAAACCGTGCATAATAGTACATTATGATATAAGTGCGGTAAGTTGAAAATTACAGCCGAGGCGATATTGCTAGCCCGAGCTGTAGGCGAGGGCTACAAGAGAGCAGAGGCTGTAATTATCAAAGCGCACGTATGTCATACGACGTTTTATAACACATTTGCGAGGAAATAAATAAAACTCGGACTTTCTTAAACGAATAAATCTTTTATTTGTTCACAAATTAGCGATGCGCGGGCATCAGTGCTTTTTTTTTTTAAGGCAACGGTACAAAAACAGCCAGTATTACTAATAAAGTAAATTAATATTTTTTTGTTTCTGTTAACAGATGTAATTTACTGTCAAAATGAATTAAATTAAAGAATTAAATGTTTATTTTTTATATTTTATCTCCCAAAGTTAATTTTATTCATAAAATATTGACCACTTTTCTGACATAAAAACTTTTTGATTTGCTTTCTTTGCTTTTTTTTTCTTAAGATTTAAAAAAGTACCGTTGGTTTTAGACGGAGCATGATAAACCGTACGTGTTACCCTATTAGAAAGAAACTCGTGCGTTTTACTTTACGATTACGCACAAGTACGTAATGACATACATTACGATATTGAAATTGGTGAAATAAGAGGCCCTTTACGAGCAAATGTGTTATAAAATAATATTATTAGATTGAAAAACAAGTACTGTGATAGCATTTATGAGTATTTCGAAAAAAAAAAAAGCGATAAAGGCACTTTTGCATATTGGACGTAGAAGCGCTTACGACCACTAGACCGACGAAGAACACGAGATTTTGGATTCGCTTCTATTCGAAGCCGGGCGAAGTTTTATTATCTTTCTTTGAAGAACAACTCAGTGGCAGCATAAAGCCCGGATTCGTGCCCACTTATGGCAATAGACTCACCCTTACCACATACAAACTATAGCGAAATGTGGGCATACACAGGTACGATGGATACTTTTCTGCCTAATATTTCGACGTATACATGCGTGATGTTCTTATTATTTTTTGTTAAGGAATAATTTACAAGGACGTTTCATATAATTTATACTCACACAATGCAAAAACACTGACCTACAAGACTTGTTGTCAAACGTTTTACGATCAATTAATGATGTAACAAAACCGGCGGCAAGGTGGCCTACATTACACTGAACATACGGAAGATTTCACACGCTATTTCCTTTCGTAATTAATCGATCAATTATCCTCGTTTAAGGCAATTAAGTAAGGCTGATAACGTTCGAAGTTCAAACGTGTCAGTCAATATAGCGTGCAGATACTTTATCAAAGTCTTGATGACGTCATTGTGACGTAAAACGTAAGGCAAATATAGACGGTGCATGGGTGTAATGTAAGTATAGACCTGTGCCTTCGTATGATGTCATATTCTATCATTTCCGCTAGGTGCAGACTAATAGTTACTATCGCTGATTCATCTTCTTCTTCTTAGCGTGTCGATGACAATTCAAATTGAGTCGGCCCAAAATTTGGCGACGAGTTCGGCACTTTCAGTAGCCTCCATCAGTTCCTGTGATGTGCAAGTAACAGGACAGGCTAGGCACGATATCAAGTGCCCCATAGTTTGTGGGGCAAGACCACATTTACACTCCAGGGCAGAGTCATCTATGAATCTCCACCTGAACAGGTTTTCTTTGCTTCGGCCTACCTGTGTCCGGAGTCTGTTTAGAGACTTCCAGGTCAGCCATGGCAACTCGTGTCCAGGTGGAAGATTTTCGGCAAGTGGCACAAATGGGTTGGGTAAGGAAACGCTATCTTGCCACAACTTAAGTCTTTCCTTAGAGCGTTCACCAGTGAGCGGGGGTACACACTTTAAAAAGCTGTTGCGGCTTTTCAGCCTTTGCGGTACTATGATGTTATTGTGTAGAGGGTGTCTAGCGTCGGAGACCATTTTGGCTCTTTCACTAGAGCTCGCCACCGCTCTGCGAACTACTGGTGGCGCTATAGGCCTGCCAGTGGATACAGCATCTGTACCGGGGTCGGCTTGAGGCAGCCAGTGATTATCCGGCACGTTTCATTCAGAGCTGTATCCACTAACTTTGCATGGGCTGAACGACCCCACACGGGGCACGCGAATTCACCCGCAGAGAAAGATAGCGCCAACCCAGTAGTCCGTAGATTCATCTAATGCACTACGACCTTCCGAAAGTCGAATCAAATAAATGGCAATATCTGTACTTTATAATTTTCAAGGCCAAGAAAGTTTTATTTCTTCACTAAAACATGTTTGAACCCCTTATGAATTTCATTATTTGACTCAAACTATCTTTAGAATGTTCACTTAAAAGCTTTCAGTGATTAAAACTGCTTATACTACAAAGCTTTTGGCAGCTTTACATTTTAGTGTTTATTTAAACGGAAAAGTTCAAGTAACTCTCACTACATTACACGACTAAATTGAGAAATAAATCATTTTCAAGTACAATGTTTTCGAATTGTATTTCAACTATTTCTCACTATATACTTTTAAAATATCTTGCTGCAAAGATGTAAATATTCGATGTGAGCTCACCGTAGAGTTTATTTCGCGCAAAAAGAAAATTCAGTTCATACACAACGATTGCGACTTTGCGTGTCTACCAGAGATATCAAACAGAAACGCGACCACCTATTGAATCGGGAATCTATCGATACAAATCTTTTGACAAAAAACTGACAGCACTCGCTATAAATTCTATCCTCCGAACATTTGTTTGATTGAACCAGGATACGGATTTATAAGGGTCTGGGCACCTGAGCTCCACGAAATGGTAAACTCATTAATTATTTAAAAAACTCCGAGATGGGAAGTTAGACGTCGGTCAAAAATAAAGAGGTAACGCTGGCTAATTCAATTTACCCTATTTGTTTATTTAGCAAATATATTATGCTAGTCAGACGCTCAAACGGATACCAAGGTGGTTACTGAAAGTTTAATTTGGGCTGCAAGCACCAACACCAATTTCAACTAGGAGAAATATAGATTAGGCACTTGAGTGGAATCAGATAAAAAAAACCATCTTTAATATACCACGTGTTTTTATTCTCCATAACTCTAGTCTATCGTCAGAATTATTCTATAAGTAAAACTAATTATACAAAAACTCCTAGAATATGTACTCCAAAAATGCATAATTTCGAAGATGTATTACTATGGCAGTTTCGAAGATAGGTACCTATCTAAGTTTCATAGATAAATAGGAGTAATTAATTTTCATTCAAACCAATAATTTATTTTACGTGAGGCTTTTCATAATAATGGTGAGTTAGTCGAATTACTTTGTATGAAAATTTAAGACCGAAATAGTACATTACTGCAGAATCCAGTAAGTAAGCCTTCCTGGCCAAGTATGAGTTAACCGGACCGAACCGCAGGTGAGGTCTGGTTATATACGAGGCCAGGATGGCTTTCTTACTGGTTGAGGTTTGTATAATGCTTTTCTCAAAAATTAAAGAAAGTTTAACAACAAATTCGTTTAATTAATATTGAAGGTTACATTCATATGTGAAAAACACAATAGCACTT
This sequence comes from Diarsia mendica, assembly GCA_949316265.1. Classification (NCBI taxonomy): domain Eukaryota; kingdom Metazoa; phylum Arthropoda; class Insecta; order Lepidoptera; family Noctuidae; genus Diarsia; species Diarsia mendica. The sequence goes on from OX438891.1 coordinate 12,482,729, forward strand.
TTTGGCCGACCCGGGAATCGAACCCAGGACCTCACGCTCTGCAGTTGAGCTTGCGACCACTAGACCAACGAGGCAGTTTAGGAAACAACTTTAGAAAAAACTTTTTAATAAACTGAAATTACTAAATACAATCATAAAATCCCACACTATAAATGTCATACCAAAAAGAGAGATAGATATATATTTGGAACCTCCCTTCTATAACCATGTTATAATAGCTAAACTCTAATCTGTGTCTGGTACTATGTTTTTTTTTCTAAGCAGATCTAAAGAGGATGACCTAGTGTCCAGTAAGTAAATTACATACTTACTTACTGGACAGTAGGAGATTCCAAATTTAAAATCTCGCTTCTTACTGGACAGTATTGTGAAGAAGTCTCCGGTAAAGTTCACTTTCTGGATACTTTTTAGAGATGTTATGGCAACATTACATACCATTTTTGAGAAAAATCTTTTTTCAATAATTTATATGCGGATCGATTCTTTAATAATTATAGTCTGAGTCTCATTCATACCCAGGAGTTGTCGGATATAAAACACGTTGTATAGCTATCTAACTATACCTAGTTTGAATCTTGGTCATGAGGTCCATACCGACCGATTTATCTGACGACATCGTTTAATCAACTAGACACTTCAATAGAGGGACCTAATCCAAAATGGCATAATAACTCAAAGTTATGGATCCCTTAAATTTCCCCTTTTACCCTCACAATCTTATTTCGCGGAACATTATTTGGGTTAGGTCTAGTGATTTCATTACATAGGATTCGGCAATCGAGTCCCGACATCTTCTTAAACACTTGCTTTACTATTACAAAACTCCGTTTAGATAGACCTTTTTTAAACGACCAATCCAGCAGATCATAGGTGGCATAAGTGACCGTAACATTTGCCTATTATTAATTTAATGCCTACTGTTGTCGATGACTTTACTTAGCTTTCACAACGATCTACAATTACATTTTTCATTGTGAAATAGAATTTTAATATGAAAAACGCGATGATTATATTATTAGGGTTATTATTTGACTAGCTTTTGCTGGTGGCTTCGTTCCCGTTATAGTCGGAAAATAAACCACGGGAACGTTTTAAATGTAGCCTATGACACTCGGGAATAATGTACCTTTCCGTTAGTGAAAAAAAATTTTGGAAATAGATCAGAAGTTCTGAAGATTACCTACATACAAACTTCTAACTTTTTCTCTAATATTAGTTTAGATATATCCGTCATCCGGCCTCCTCGCACCTTATAGAATAAAGTTGGACATAGGGTGGGTCTTTAATAAAGGCTAAATTATTTAAACGCTTTTTTTATGTATCCATGAAATAGGGGATCGGACAAAAAAAAACTAATTAGTCCGTCAGATAGATTTCCAAAAAATATTGACCACATGTTTTTCTTTTTTCACGTAAACAAAAAATGAAGACGATACAGTGCTTCGAAAACTCGTGTGACGTCATATGATAGTACATTTTGTACCTTCAAGTGACGTTTCAAACCCCACTCCATGATCTTTGACGCGCTATAGCTTCGACAATTTTTATTGATTTGATAAAACAAAAAACACGTATCCAATATTTTTCGATAATCTAACTGACGGACTAACCAGAATCATATTTTTTTGAGTCAGTCCGATCCCCTATTGGCTTTATTTTATTGTTAACTAGCGACCCGCCCCCGCTTCGCACGGGTGCAATGTGCCACATCATATAAACCATCATCTTGAATCACTCTATTAAAAAAACCCGCATCAAAATCCGTTGCGTAGTTTTAGAGATATAAGCATGCATAGGGACAGACAGCGGGAAGCGACTTTGTTTTATACTATGTAGTGATAGTGATTAAATTAAATACCTTTTATGGGTGATTATTTGAACATGTGCATATCACGCGGCCCTCCCCGAATAACTACTTAGTTAGATATAAAGTTATGTTTTTTTTTATTTCACGTAAAACATAGTTCGAGCACTATATACAGATGTACATAATATATTCCTATGGTTTTAAACAACTAAGTTATGTTCATAAACGTTTCTCAAATCTCATCACCATTCGTGTCCCAATTTCCAAATGTTAGCAGTTCATGCTCTAAAAGTTATAAAAATACCCTAAAGATCGTATTTTTAAGAAGTAATTTAGATGGTACACAACATGCTTTACTAATCAGCAAAAATATACACATTAAAGAACACTTTTAGGTAATTTGTAACGACTTTGAAAATTGTCCCAACACTTTATACTCACTACCATTTGTTCACACAGTCGCAGGGTTACTTTTTTCTGCGTAGTGTATTGCTATCTGTAAGAGTAACTCGGCGGTCGCGCTCAGTTCTGCGTCTCGACTCGTGCGGGTCACACGTCAAAAAGTGTTTTGGCGTCAACTCTAGCCTACCTTAATCGCCCAGAAATCGTGTTTGGCAACCAAAAATCTCCTTACCGTTCGGGTTTCCCCTGGCTTGTCTAACATTTTTATTTATCATTTTTATTTATTTATTTACTAACAACTAACATTACAGGTCTTAAACCTAATGCGTTAGTATGGCAATCACTCAGTTAACAATACAGGTTTCTTACAAATTAAACTACAAATACAAAATAAAAATTAAATCTAAAAAACAAAAAACAGGAATAACAACACAATTATCTATAACATACTAACTAGTTCCTTAAACTAAAATATAACAAATTACGTTCAACAAAACTATTGCGAATTCTCTCAAATTACACGAAAAAATGTCTATTCTTTCGTGAATCTCATTCACTATGCGGATTGTTCGGGTGAGAGGGGTCTTAGCCAGGAGATTGGTTCTGGCTACAGGCACGGCTAGCAATGGTGGGCGCCGTCGCCTCCACACGTATTGGTCCGGCACACACAGGTTCAAGTGCCGCAGCACTCCGGGGTTATGAGCTGCACCACGCAGTAGTTTTACCACATACGCGGCCAGACTAAATTCCCGGCGCACCCTGAGCTCATTATACCCCACCATGCCCAGTACAAATAGTGTAGGGTACATTAATGGGTAAAATGGATATACCCCATACAATTTAAAATACAAGTGCCGTGTGAACTTATTTTGGACTCGCTCCAACATGACACTATATTTGGCTTCATGTGGAGCCCAAATGACGGCACTGTGCTCCAGGTGACTTCTGACTAGAGCGTCATACAGCACCTTTAGTGTGGATATGTTAGTAAACCCTTGTGACTGCCTGAGTACAAAGCCTAAATTTCTGTACGCCTTCTTACATATTTTTATGATATGCTCACGAAAAGTGAGGTCTGGAGTAAGAATAACCCCAAGATCCCGTACCTGCGTAACCCGCTGCATCGGTGTTGCTTCTATCTTGTACTCGTAGCGTACCGGGGTCCACGCACGAGTGAACGTTATAGCCGCGCATTTATCCACATTGAAGCAAAGTTTATTCCTCTGGCTCCACTCAACCACTCGGTTTATATCCTCCTGCAGACGATCACAATCAGACGTATCCCTGATCTCGAGCAGCAACTTAAGGTCATCAGCAAACAATAAACACAGACCATGCCTGATGACCTCTGGTAAGTCATTAATCATTATAATAAATTCCAGAGGCCCCAAATTGCTGCCCTGACTTACGCCCGACATGGTGTAGTATGGTTCAGACTCGTACCCATTGTAGTCCACATACTGCTGTCTGTTTTCCATGTAGCTTGCGAAGAACTGCAACAAGTGCGGCGTACATCCAATTTCAGCGAGCTTTTCCAATAACACGTCATTGTCGACGGTGTCGAATGCCTTTTTAAAGTCGAAGTACGCCACGTCTACCTGCCCGCCAGCGTCCACAGCCGGAATCACCCGCGTCACGAAGTTAAGTAGATTGGTGGTCGTGCTGCGCTCCGGCCGGAACCCATGCTGCGCATCCGACAGCTGCGCGCGCACCTGACCCTGCACACAGCGCTGGACCGCGGATTCAAACACTTTTGCTGGAGTCGACAGCACAGCCACTGGTCTGTAACCACCAACCTCAGGACCTGACTTACCCTTAGGAACCGGAATAACACGGGTGATTTTCCACCGAGGCGGAAACTTCGCTTGCTTCAGACAGATGTTAAAAATGTAATGCAATGGTTCCGCCAGCACCCTGCCACAGTCTCTGAACAGGAACGCCGGTATGCCGTCCGGGCCAGATGAACGCTTTGGCTTGAGACTTACGAGTGCATCCCTAACATCCCGAAGACTCAGAGCTTCAACATGGACTCGCGCACTGGTGGGCTGAGCCGCTGCGGCCGCCGCACGAGCATCCAGTCGCGGCGGCTCTTTACTGTACACAGATTCAAAGAAACTCGCGAATTGCCTAGCACATTCCTGATCCGTCAAATATTGTCCATCTTTCATGATACTTTGCCTATTTAATCTGCTACGTTTAGACCTAATGTATTGCCAGAATGATTTTGGATCCTTTGCCAACTGACTCTGAATTTTATTTTTGTGTTCGTTGTGTGCAATTTCAATTGATTTTTTAATATTAGTTCTATACTTTGCAAATGTATCATAATCGCTATCAAGTTTCGTTTTCTTGTACTTTTTATGAAGCCTAGCTTATGTATATGTATTATTAGCTTTATGTATTGTAATAGTCGCCATAGGAGACTCTTTGGTTTGATTATGTTCCCAATTTTTTAAGTTCAACAAAGAACGTATAATGTGAAAAAGTGTACAAATATCTAATTACCATTTATATAATTACCATTTTTCCCGTTCGTATTTTGGCGAACGGTAATGAGCAATTTGAAATGGTAATTAGTACCAGTTTAAGCGGACCTCTTATTATATTGAAACTCCTTACTCCGCTAGGCCAGCCCAAGATCGAATTGTTACTACCAACGCCTGATCGATTGTTGATCGTTCGGTGTGAACTGGCACTTCCGCAACAAAATAAACCTACATACCTAGAAAAAAAAATAAAAAAATATATATAAAAACAGATAGAAAAAAAAATAGAAATTAAAAAAATATATGATTATTTAAAATTTAAATTTTATAAATTTCTTTTATAGAAACAGCAAATCTTTTGTATTTTTCTGTTTATCATTTGCCGATTGTCGATTTTGCAGATCTTCGACCAAATTGTTTCATGATTTAGTACAGACGCCAGCACATCGTGCTACCCGAAACTGTCAAATTTTCTCAATCAACTTTGAACCTAATGCTTTAGCGATAAAGTTAAAAATCTATTAAAGAAGTTTGACAGATTGCTGTAGCTTGATGTGCTGGCGTATGTACATATTGTACATGAGCAGTTTCTGGTCATGAAAGTGAGACATAAATATTTTTAAGTTTTTATATAAGATCTCATCGAGTTAAAGAAATATCTTAGATGGAACTTATAAGGTTTAAGCTCTATTTACACTGAGTTTGATTTTATTTGAATTACTAGATAGATAATGTTATTGATGTTTTGGAAAACCGGTTGATTTTTGAGTTATTTTGTTTTTATTTAATCACGTCGCTAAATAGCTAAGTTTGATGTCATATAATGTCACCTAAATCATTAATAAATATGTGATTCAAGTATATTGTTCATTTTATTTCTAATTACCAATCACGAAGCATAATTACCATTTTTTAAATGCTAATTACCGTACGTTTCATATCTCATCACCGTTCGACGAAAGTTTTCAGCTGTAAATTCAGACCTATAGAGCAGTTCAAATACTGTGCGTTTGATGAATTTGGTTAAGCTACACTATAAACTTTAGGTTAAATCCATAAAAGTTCTAATTGGAAGCATTATTTGACCTTAATTTACGAATCCTGAATATGTCTATCTTCAAATATTCACCCTTATATTTCGTTCAGATATCGAGATTTCACTGCCTGTAAAAAACAACTGTTATATTCCCATAGGATGAAAAAACCAAAAATGGTAGCAAACGGAGACACCGAAAGTCGTAAAGCGAGCTGGCTTTATCGTACAGAAATATCTGCTTAAAATGCGTCGATAAACAAAAACAATAACTCAGATTAAAATTAGGCGAATATCCGACAAAACGTGGTGTGAATAAATTAATCTTTCGCAACTGTTTACCACATTTCAATTAAATACGGAGTGTACTCGTTTTATAACAAGGTAAATTGTTCACAGGTTATAAAAATGCTTGTCCTGGTGGTGGCACTCTTCGCTTTGTGCTGGTTACCGCTTCAGAGCTACTTGTTGCTGCAATCATTCTTCCCGTCAATAAACGAGTGAGTATTCAACATAATTTGTACGTTCGTTGCTACCCGCAGACAAAGATTTCCTAAATCAATGTTCCGCTCTGACCAATGAATCTACCAACTTTCATTAATATTATTACGTTCCCACTACCCTGCTTTCGAGGCGATACCTATATCGATATTACGAAACTTTATCGCAGCGACCATCGATTTGCTCAAAGTTACTACACTTAAATCAATGCGAAAATGGAATACCAAACAAGCTTATATTATTTTCTATGTTGTTAACATAAACAATATCAAAACAATTATAAACTTTGCGAGGTAGAAGCTTTCCGGTAACCTGACTCAGTTTACCCTTGTTTTGGTACCTATTATACTTGACATTCGGAGATGGATGGAGACTTCGTCATACAAGTTGAAAGCAAACAGACGACAAGCGGAATAGCATTACGGGAACAAGTAAACCAGCTCATTTAAATTTTTCTTTGTCGAAAGTCTTAAGATGAGCTGTATTATTATACAACCGCCGAAGGAAATAAAACTTTATGCAAATAAATGTTTGAATATATAAACAACAAATATTTGGAAACTTACTCCGTTGAACTGCTGAAATTGAGGAAAACAATTTATTAGTTCCAATGTTTTGCATGTTCGGAATGAGGAAAACACAAATAAAACTTCCATCAATCGTGATGTTCCTAATTCAAAGCCTTTCATTGTGAATTTTGGGATCTCGTTATTCATAGCCATTTTCTTCAAAGCAGTTCGATTTTATTTTATGAGATCAATGTTGTGGAGGATTTTATTACGAATGAATTGAACGTTAAATATCAAGCATGATCAGTTCAATGAATTCTAAGAGGCCTATTACTATTCAACAACCCATGTCGATAGGGTAAGCGAAAAAAATCACTATCATTTTTCGCATGAGAAAGCCACAATTTTTTTGCAACGCGGTTTCACGCCTGCACCTAAGTACCCAATAAGTACCCTTAACTCCCCGGAAAGGAATTTCATAAAATCAGTAAATACATTATGGAATTGTCTGCTGAAGACGTAAGGAAGGTGACTCATTGCGGTATTATACAATAATATTATACAGTGTTCCTATCAACATATTCGAATCAAACGAAATCACAAAAATTTCTACTACTAGATAGGATGTTGATTGCAACCAATCGAGCAAGCGTGCTATCAATGGGATAGCACGCTGTTGGTAAAGAAGCCAAAGTATTTGCACATACATTACACTGATTATCTTTTCAGGTACAAGTACATCAACGTGCTCTTCTTTTGTTTCGACTGGCTGGCAATGAGCAACTCATGCTACAACCCGTTCATATACGCCATTTACAACGTAAGTCTCTTTAACACGAATCTCATTGTCAATAAAGTATCTTCTATGTACAAATATTACAGATAGAACAAACATAATCTACGTTTGAGATATTTATTTTATAATCTTGTACCGTTTTCCTATGTCAAACTTTAAAGAGGAAAAGTGATTTCAAAGGGCTCTCGAGACTTTCTATAGCCGTATCACCGCATGATTTCAATGTAAACTTACAGAAAAACCTATGGGCTATTTCTATAAATAAGAATTAAATCAAATTCGAGCTTTATTCATAAACTTGAAATAATAAAACAGTTACTGTTAAAACTACATTAACCGCAATTAAATAAATCTCAAGATTGCGATAACATTTATTTTAGGCTCTTTTAACAGAATAGTAAACCAACATTCAGTAAAATTATGCTTTACGATGGAGCTGATATGAAAGTTTCTACTTTGCTTGATTATTGGGTTTCCGAAACTTTTCCACTTATCGTTTTATGAAATCTTAGTGGCAATTGTTTTATAACGTAAAATACAACCCTTTTTCACCAACACGCAACTACCAAACTGCTACCGTAGATTTTCTGTAAGATCTTTTTGTAAGATTTCGAAAACTACCTTGTTTCTTTCCCACCTTCACAAATTCATCATACGCGTAAAGCCTTTTATAGGCTCTCGTGCCTCGTGCCGCACGTTGCCCTTTCAGCTTTGTTCCTACAGATTTCCCTAAAGAGACTTCCACTAGGAAGGGCTCGCAAAATTGCCGCACTATATCCGAAAAACTGATGCATACAACTAGTACAAAAATATTCCTGTTGCTATATGTCAACGAACTACTTGAGAAAAAACAAGCTTCATATTTCGTGATCCAATATAAAAAGTGCCAAATAACGGCAATATTATCTTCACACCAAACAAACGAGCCAATTAACAACGAACTATTCTTGTTTCAGGAAAAATTCAAAAAGGAGTTCAAACAACGCTTCACTTTCGGGAAAAAGCCAAGCAGATTTGTTAACGATAGCTACGAGGTAAGGCTACCGGCGTTTTGTAAATTTATTATCGTTTGTGTGTTCAAGTTTGAGTTAGATTAAAGTCAAATTAATTGATTACAGGATGGCCAGTCGTACCGAACACGGATTTTATCGTTTCGATCAACAAACGAACGAAGTGGCTATTCAACCAGGAAATCTATAAACATGCCACCGCCCGGGGACACGTTAAAAGTTCCGTCAAGAAACTCATGCCACTGCATGGGTAATCAGAGCAGAGAAAATGGATTTAACTTTATGAAAACTGAAGACATGGAAGGACACGGCAACAGCAGGAGGTATCTGAACATAAGAATGAGTAACACAGATATGGGTAATAGAAGATCAGGAAAGAAGCTATCAAATGGAGAAGACATGCCTATAGGCGACGAGAGAGTCAGTGAGCTGTATATATTCCCAAACAGTAACATTGTAGAATTCACAGACATATCATATGATGACAAAGTGTAAATACGTTGAGATTTCCATTACATTTAGGATTAAAAAATAAGTAATCAAACATGTGATGTGATAGCGTAAAATTATTAAAATAATGTTAATCTAAGACTACGTTAACGAAGTAAATATAAATAATAAGTCCTACTTTTGTGGTTTCATTCCTTAAAATAGCAAAATAAATAAACAGGATTTTTTCCGTGAACGGTTCCCGAAATCTAATAGGTACCTGAGTAGGGTAATTCAATTAACGACCTGAAAATAAATCTGACGAAACTGAAATCGCGTCAATTCATTTGAATATACATTCATAGGTATTTCGTCGTAATTCATTCCGGACCGCAGTATTTTCAGTCCAGCTTTATTGACTGACAATGTGTTGAAGAGTTGGGAAATAATCTATTCAGGTAATTGTGAGTAATCATCAACCGATTTCAGATAGAACACAAACGTTTAAATCGAACATGTTTTCATGGATTCATTGACTAATCAAATCTGAATCACGGGATGTTTTTTATTATGTGTGGGCTATTCAACTGTATTATAAACAAACTCGTTCTAATACGAGATTTCTCAGAACTCTAAAGAAAAAGTAATAAAAATTCCTTTCGCTAAACGCAGAGGAGATAAACCCTGCCCGCACGTAACATTTTGTTGTGGGATTGTGGCAAAGAAACGAGAGGAATCAGATGAAAAATTTAATACAAACACAGTTCAGCCCCAGATTGACAATGATTTCATTCGGATGTAAACCTAATACGCAGAAAAACGATACAATCACTTAAAAATAATACAATTTTTACTCATCAAATATGCAGGTTTTAATCATGATTTCTATCACTCGGTAGGGGTCAGCATTGGCGGCAGGTCGACGATCTTCAAAGTATCCTTTCTTTTCCTCCGAGACGTGGCGAGGAATTCTCACGGAACATCCCCTGTTTGCCACACCTGTAACCAATTACTTATGCTAATTATCAAGTAGGTAGCAGAACTTACGCCCACAAAAGTTAACGTCTACAAATGACGCACAAGTTACGAGCTTTCTTAGGGTTAGCTAGCAAAACGACGAATTGAAAGTTAGTCTTTGTTGGATGTACCAAACCGCAAGGCAACGGACAAGGCTATCGCTTCATAATCACAAAAGAGTATTTTGTTAACGTAACCAAATAAATAGGAACCCTTTTAAACAAGTACGTTTATTGGGCTACCTCGGTACAACGGTGTCGAAAAAACCTTTTTCAATTTACGCTTAGCTTACTGGCAGCGTTTGTTTTGATTTGCTTTTGTTCAAAAAAGCTGCGTCAATCACAACGCTAGACGTGAATTGTTGGATTTATTTCTTTGAAAATAAACAAAACGCTGTTAAGGATTCGTTTGACGACTGTAAAAAAATTAACCATTCCAAGTAAATGATAGAAAATCGTATTTCGTACGTGTGTATTTCTACATGTGCCCCAAGTTTACATGGATACCATTTTTGCGTTACGAGACATTTAAGGTCAACGCTTCATTCCCTTGGTAGTATATTATAACCTTACCCAAAAACCTTATTCGTGATCTTTGACCTTAATATCTCGCAACGATGCACACGCTGAAGTGATGTGAATGGGGATTTTCACGCGGCGTGTTTTTATAAAGGCGCTCCCGCAACGGAGCATTTGCCTGAAATTGTCACAATCTAAGATTCGATCTTGAGCATTACACGTTATTACGTTACAAATAGACGCTCCTGAGCATAGCATGAAAGCATTAGTCTCAACTAATGCTCCAATCCAAGATTCGTTCTAGAAACAATAGTCGGGAAATTGTATCGCTAATTTGCTACCCTCGCTCACTGATAAAATGCTAAAATCTGAACTGTTATGTTGCAGGCGAAAGATTATGGTAAGAGTGCGCTTTAACACCACATGTTATAAGACCTATCTATATATACCGGTGGTTATGCTTTTTTTCTTTAGGAATAGGGTTTTTCAATGTTTGGTGGTTTTGCTGCAATTTCGTTAGGTATAGCTACGGTGCTGGCAGTTACTACTATAATATACCTAAACAGTATACCACGAAATCACATAACACGCTGAAAACTTAATATAAAATAACAATTGTCTCGAAAAAATACAGTTACACAGCCTACCTACATTTCAGTAAAACCAAATCCGAGGAAAACTGTATCTGACGAAGTGGTTCTCTACTGTGTAACATGAATATTGCACTTTCTAGTTAGCCAATGGATATTTACACAATGTATAAAGCAAAAAGTAACAGCAACCGCCAGCCATCAAATAAAAGTCTACTACAACAAAAGAGAGAGGTTTACACGGCTGGCCAAAAATTCAGAGGAAATGAGAGGCGCCGAATATGAATGATTCATCTCAAAATCTGGGGTCAAACTCAGAGCTGGTGGAGAGTAACAAGAATAATATGATACATTTCCAAAATTAAAAAAGTAAAATTTGACAAAAGTAGTCATACTTCTCAAAAAAATCAAAACGCCAGAAAGGCGGCCCAAATTGGTAACCATCATAATTATCTACCAAAAGTATTTATTAGTGCTTTGTGCAGACTTTCCTCGTCTATGCCTTCAAAATACAAAAGACCTATTGTTACTTTCCCATCCCCTAAATTCTGACGTCAACTCTATTCTTGTGATTCAAGCAAAATGATAAATATCATGGCCACACCGCCGCCGCCAGCCAACAAAGTGCGGCTGGATATCTGGCTAGCGTTAGCACCCATTACTATCCATACATAGTATAAAACAAAGTCGCTATTTTTGTCTGTTTGTTTGTCTGTATGCTTAAATCTTTAAAACTACGCAACGGATTTTGATGCGGTTTTTTTTAATAGTAAGAGTGATTCAAGAGGAAGGTTTTAGTATATAATTTGAACGACATCCACGCGGGTGAAGCCGCGGGCATCAGCTAGTTCAACATAAAGCGTTCACATCGTACGTAGTTTCCGGCTTTTGTAAGCAAAATCTTTCAGTGGTTACCTGATACAAAATGAAACTGCTGCACAAATTTATCTACATATTTGGAGTCTTACAGTTTGAAAATCTAATGAGTTATGTCAGTCAGCCACAGAATATTTGCCATAGTGCGCACGGGACCCAGTTACAAAACGATTTCGATGAAATATAAACATGTAATAATATATTAAACATAATATGTTACATGGTAACGTTTTAGTGAAGAAAGCAACAACTTGTGCTTGGCCAGACTGGCAGCGCGGTGCGGGGAAAGGCGCGGGTGCGGGAACGCGCGCGTTTGCAGTCTGGCCAAGCACTAAGTGTATTATCGGGGACCATGGAGTTATGCGCCGGATCTTTTCCATAGAAAGCGACAAACCCGAACCGTGCGCCTTTTCTCAACATTTTATAAAAAAAAAAATTGCGGGCAGATAGAAGTGAAAACTAAGTAAATAGTATCTATATACACAGCTTAAATTGGTATAGCTTTGGAAGCGTGCAGTGACGCGAAGATGCGATGCGCGAAGACGTAAGTTTCATGATTTTTGTTATCCCAAGAAGCGCTCGACGCGCGTAAATTTGTTTTCACTGCAAAGTTCGATTTAAAAATTGATAAAACATATTCCGGTACCAGAATTACTACAACAACCGGGACAAAAGTATACCTACTTCTGCTGGAATGCTAAACATTATAGGTACTTACGTATATCTATTTTCGTATCTATAAAAAATACGATCAATAAAATAGTATTAAGCTAAACAGTTTTGACTAGAGCGGTGTGTCTAATGCGATCAGCAGACTTGAATGCTCGGATAAACTAATTCGGATGTAACTTGTGTACGAAGTATTGCTTTTTTGACAAAATCTCCTTTTTATATAACTTGTAATCTATAGGAAATTGAAAAAGCAATCGCAAATTGAACACATTTTGTTGTTGAAGTCACAAAGGTAATTGAAAGTTAGTCATTTTTGTAATAAAAGATGAAGACGACAGTAAATTAAACTTCGTATAACGACCTCCCGTCCGCTAATAAATCTCCAGGAGATTTATAACAATGGCTTTTTAATTGTGTCTATAATAAGGCGTATGAGCTCATAACTGACCAAGTGCCCTTTTTTCGCGATTTCTGGGTTTATCCCATAGTAAACGTGGTTCATAATAATGAGTGCAATGTCCCCCCGAGATTTAGAGTATGAATGGATACATCTTATACATTTAATACATATGACCATAAGACATTATTTTCAATTTTAGTATTTTCAAAATGTTGTTTCAGATAAAATAACGACAACTGTATCAGTATAAACAAACACACGTTAACACAACTCGCTACAACAAAAACCTTTGCCAATTACATTATTATTATTTTGCGAATTAGTGCAAATTAAACCTGAAAATAAAGGTACAAATAATGTTTATTTAATTTATGAAAGGTCAACGTTAGTACGGACCACATCAAAGAAAACGCTGTTCGCACAAAGATACAGAATACTTGTTCATTATCAAAGTAAAAGTAATGTCTTGTACCAATTTAAAACTTTATGGACGAGCGAGTATCATTTGAGAACAATGATAGCAATCATTGTTCTCTTCCTACAATACAAGATGCCTTCAGGCTTTCAGTAAAATTGAATATTTTTTTTCTGGTACTTATCAACTTATTTAAAAGTAGGTAAATATAATATTACCTCTATCTTACCTCTATCCCTGAAGCGTAAACTCATCGACATGTGCATTCTGCCCATCCTGACCTACGGTGCTCAAACTTGGTCCCTGACCGAGTCACAAAAGTCCAAACTCAAGGTTTGCCAAAGAGCGATGGAACGTAGCGTATTGGGTATCAAGCTCAGCGACCGAATTCGAAATACCACAATACGCGCAAAAACGGGAATCGCTGATGTGGGTAACAAGACTGCTGGATTAAAGTGAAATTGGGCGGGTCATGTCTGCAGAATGCATCAGGACTGATGGGCTATGGGTCGTCACGCAGTGGGTGCCAGAGGACGGGCGTCGTCGCCGAGGGAGGCCTAGAAAACGCTGGCGTGACGATTTGGATGCTTTTATACAAGATTGGCCGGAGAAAGCCGCACGGAGAGAAGAGTGGAAGACTATGGGGGAGGCCTTTGCTCAGCAGTGGGACAATATAGGCTAACAAAAAAAAATATATATATAATATATATTTTCACGGTGGTTTCGATGATAGGACTTGGACTTTGCGGATAATTGGATGGATCCTTGGTTCAATTTTCAGGTCACTCAAAGTGTTCAGGTTTTTCATTAAAGAAATTCAGTAGCAGCCACGGAATCTGAATTTGAATGGCAATAGGAACGCCCTCTTTTATATGGGACTTAAACATAACATGACACAATCATGTGTGGGTGTACTAATGGGTACACCTCTGCCTAACCCTTCGGGAATTACAGGCGTGATGTTATGTTATGTTTTATGTAAGGTCTTTGTTTTAATAAATGAGACTTCATTACGCAAATATACCTATTATTACATTTTTGATGAGGACTTCTTTGTTTTTAGTGGGCACACGATTTCATTATTCAAACAATAAAGCGTTTTATGCGAGTCAACGAGGCATCAAAGCGACATAAACAATTTTGAGGCGTGAATATGTTCAATTGTCGGGGTGTTACTACCAAGTTTATTTTCCTAATAAAATGCGTGGGCCTACTAAAATAATACCGAAAAAGATTTATAAGCCGTAAATCTTCTTAAGAAAATCCAATAAACTATTCGAATGTCTATTGCTCGTTAAATAATAGAATAGGTAAGAAGGCAATAGTGATATGCGAAAAAATGTATATTTGGTTCCAATAGTAGGTTTGGCAAAAAAGCTTTTAAGTACCTATTCTAGTCTCTACAAGGTCCGTATCACAGATGACAGAATCAACAGGAGATATGCCCTTTAGCCGAAAATGTATGGGGACCTGTGTCGTCAGTTCACACACGCAGAGCAGTAAAAACAATAGATATACGCATTCGCAAACACATCCGCATTTCTTAAAACATTACGTACTACACAATCAATTATAAACCTTATCCCTTCAGTCACAGCGTGTATTTACCATGCACCGCACAATTTACTTAATACATTTTGTTTTACTTCGACGCTAGTGATTGACTAAATCGAAAAGTTATCGATTCTTCTATTTATTATTATATTGTAATAAAGTTGTTTTGGGGTCCTGAAAATAATATATTATAAATAAAAAACAATATGTCCAGAAATCATTCAAAATAAAAAAAAAGTCATTTATTCAAAACAGGTTGATTAAAAAAAATATATATTGATTTGTGTCTGTAGTAAATCGTAATATTAACTTACACCACAGATGTGTTGCAACAGATTTTGACGTTCGAAAAGTGCTGATTATAAGCAGCACTTTTGTCTGTCTGTTAGTTTAAGTCCCTTAGGGGTTGAATTTCAAAAAATAAATCCTTCTTTATTCCTTGTCTACATTATAAAGGGAACCTCTGTGCAAAATTTCAGCTTTCTAGGTCCAAGGGCTGGGCGTTGTTGATGAGTCAGTCAGTCAGGACTTCTCTTTTTATTTAAGTATATAGATAGATAGATAACTCGAGCAACCAATGAATACTATTTATTCAGTCAATATTAAGCAATAAAAAGCACTTTCTATTTTCAGTATTGCTTGCAAAAATAAGAAAGCGTGATATAATATAAACGTTGTTATTAGTACCTACCTATATTTATAATTTGTTGTTTAAACTAAAAATAAATTTATATTTTATTAGTAAATACATAGTACAGAATATTGGTTTTTCTTGTCTCCATTTACGGCAACGCTCAGTAACGCCATAAAATACGCCTTATACTGCAGTAAAAATTGTGTAGAGTAATTAATTGTATAATGCATAATATGTCATTCGTACATATACGCAGAATCATCGTATAAAATATCGACAACTACAAACATCACAATTAGACATCTCTAGCTCACAAAGACTGACAGCAGCAGCTTTTCGAAAATATTGTGTGAGTGAGAGCATCAGTAAAACACCTATCCATTGCGCTATTAGATCAGCCGATTCACTGGTCGATTTGTACTAAACAAGCAATGGTTTTTGTTCCTAATGAAAACAATTGATTTGGTTTTTCATCATGTTTCTCGTACCACGAAGTCATGTTTTAATGAATTTAATATGAAAAACATTATTTTTGTAGTACTTACGTGTGAAATGAGATACCATCTTTCGTGTAATTCACAATACAGCTATTATTTTTACAAACATTCACTGAACAACGCGGCATTTTGTAAAAAATCACGAGCAGTGAAGACGTCGCAAGTTGACATTCGACTTACTATTGAAAGTGGCATAAGGCCCCGTCGTGGCCACATGAGTTCGCATGTACCACGCCTCCTTGCCATATCTCCTGTTGTTTCTGTCATCTGTGGTCCGTATAGTATATAACTCCAGATATACCTAACCTGTACCTACAATATCCAACATAATATTGCGTTCATTTTGCCACAGACTATAGACATAGTCTAAAACTTGACATATAGACCAGTGCCGAAGCCTTCAAAAATGGTAAAAAAGGAAATGATTGGTTTTTTTAATATTTCACCAAAATTTTGAGGTTATGTGAAAATAGTGTTAAAGTCAAAGTTGTAGATCTTTTTATTCTCTACAACTTTGCCATTTAACTTTTTTCCATAGGACTTGTAGTTTTGCCGGAAATCGAGATAAACCGCTTTCCCCCCTTAAAAACCCGCCCACCCCCACTTCCCGACCTCAGATCGACCGTAATTTATTTTTTCTTTAATTTTTGTTATATTCTCTACTTTTTCCATTGGGTTTCATCCTACTGTATTTTTTTTTGGAATCAAAAATTATCGACCCTGCAGTGCAAGTACGTAGCACTCGATTCGCTTCGATTCGATAAATCTGACAGTTATTCTCGATAAAATGAGCTTTTATCGAATCGAATCGATGTCGCAAGCACGTAAATAATATTTTAACGATCGGTAGTTATCTCTAAAATTTAAACGATTTTATCGAAAATACAAGTACGAAACGACATTTTGACAGTTTGACATTCCGCCCACGATAAATCTTGTCGACGCGTGTTACGTACTTCCAAATTCGATAACAAGCTCGATAAAACTGACAACGATAACGATCTCGATGTCTTATCGATGCAAAGTTCGTACTTGCACTGCTGGTCTAATAGTCTGCAAGCACGTACGCTAATTGTTAGCCAAAAAGCGGTCTGTGTTGTTCAGATACATAATAATATACGTTATAATATGACGTTATGTTTTTCGAAATACGAATCCAGTTTTCTTAATATTATTATTTTCTTAAACTCTTGCGAAAGCACACTTGTTTAGCCAGAGGGAAAAGCCGATATAAAGCAATCTCGATGTTTCTCGAAATAAATAAAGTTAGCTTTTAGCTCCGTGACCCGTATGAGTACTTACTACTCCAGTCGCAGCACTTTTATTTACAAACTTATATGGTAACGTACACGTTTCTATAAACCCGAGTTTATTTATACGACGATCGAAATAACCGTTTATCTTTTTGAGCATTAGCATAGTGTAAATAAAACTACTAACTAAATAACTTTTAAGTGGCAGTGGGCAAGGCACATCGCTCGAAGAACGGATGGCGGATGGGGCCGAAAAGTTCTGGAATGGTGACCGCGAACCAGAAGACGATGCGGTGGAAGTCCTATCATTAGGTGAACCGATGACCTGGTGAAGGTTTCGAGGATGAAGCTTGGGACCGGTCAATTGGCGACAGTTGCAGGAAAAGGCATATGTACAGCAGTGGACGTCTTTCGGTTGAAATGATGATGATGTTAACTTTTGTGATTATGGAATGTAACTGCTCATCACGCATACGCTGTTCCAATCATATAACGCAAACTCGCGAAACTATTGTTTTTTTAATAGTTAAACGCGTTATAAAGAAATAAATATAGAGTACGAGGCAATAAACGTATAATTTATGTGGTTGGCACATAAATTATATGAAATAAATATCTTTTCCAACTATGTCGATGTCAGCTTCCAGTCTAACGGGATGCAGTTGAATATATTATATGGAGCGAAAGCGTATCTGACTTTGACAACCAAGCTAGTACCTACTGTACTTTACGCATATCGTAGTCGATATGCCTAAACTGCCAAATAACATGGATATTTTACTACTTTCACAACTATGCAATATTGTTCTTTTATCATTTTACTGATAAATCGAGTCTTCAAATATGCGAAGGCGTCCTCTAAGATTATAGGCCTGTCTACAGCATCGAAACATAAATCCTATTATGATTCAGTTTATGGTAGGGTTTAAATTTCGTATAATTTTAGACTCCCCGTTTACAAACTTATTATAAACACGAAACTCAAAGAAAGTTTTAATCGCTGGAAATACGTGGGTGGAGCTTCAATATGTTTTAAAATTTTTTGTAATAGGTACAGTTATGTATTGCGTTTATTTGTTACGAGATGATACTGATTTATTATTTTGTTTTATTTCATTAATTTTAAGAAAACTTATAGCTAAAACATTTGAATAGTCGAATTAATATGTAAATAAAAGAAGGCAACTACAAGTTTGTAAGTACCAATTTAAACACTGCTGACTGCTGTCCTTATGTCTCAAAGGCCTTTTTTATAATATTACGATTTTTAATTTTTTACATTCCATAAAAATAAACGAAAAACATAAAAGTATCTAACTACCGGACCGAAAGACGTTGCGTTGGAAGGCCTCCCACTAGGTGGACCGATGACCTGGTGAAGGTTGCGGGGATCCGCTGGATGCGAGACGCACGGGACCGGTCAATGTGGCGACACTTAGGGGAGGAGTATGTCCAGCAGTGGACGTCTTTCGGTTGAAATGATGATGATGATGATCTAAGTACTCCCTATATAGAATTAGATTGTAGAGATAATTACTTTTTTTTTTTTTTGTTAGCCTATATTGTCCCACTGCTGGGCAAAGGCCTCCCCCCATAGTCTTCCACTCTTCTCTCCGTGCGGCTTTCTCCGGCCAATCTTGTGCAAAAGCCTCTAGGTCGTCACGCCAGCGTTTTCTAGGCCTCCCTCGGCGACGACGCCCGTCCTCTGGCACCCACTGCGTGACGACCCTAGTCCATCGGTCCTGATGCACTCTGCAGACATGGCCCGCCCAATCCCACTTTAACCCAGCAGTCTTGTTACCCACATCAGCGATTCCTGTTTTTGAGCGTATTGTGGTATTTCGAATTCGGTCGCTGAGCTTGATACCCAATACGCTACGTTCCATCGCTCTTTGGCAAACCTTGAGTTTGGACTTTTGTGACTCGGTCAGGGACCAAGTTTGAGCACCGTAGGTTAGGATGGGCAGAATGCACATGTCGATGAGTTTGCGCTTCAGGGATAGAGGTAGGTCACCCTTCATCAGCGACTTCATGGACCAGTAGCTCTTCCAGGCCTTCTCGACACGGCGGTCGATTTCTCTGTCTTGCCTGTTTTCGAAGGAAACTAGCTGGCCCAAATAAATGTACTCATCGACGTAGTTGATTTCTTGCCCATCTACCTCAACCCTACTTTTTGTGCTGTTGGTCATGACTTTAGTCTTTGACCGGTTCATCATTAGTCCAACCTCAAGGCTTGCTGTGCTCAGATCTTGGAGCATCTTTTGTAAGTCAGTAGCAGTCGGTGCAAATAAGATGATGTCATCAGCGAAGCGAAGGTTAGTGAGGTTTTTGCAACCGACTGTTATACCGTTACGGGACCATAGATCTGCCAGGTTCTTGAATACTTCCTCAAGGGTACTAGTAAATAATTTGGGAGAGAGCGGGTCACCCTGTTTCACGCCTTTGTGTATTTTAAAATTTTGACCTGGAAAGTTGAGTTTTATGTTTGCTGTAATACTATTGTTGTAAATTATTTTGAGGATATTAATGTAGGTTTGGTCCAACTGTTGATTTTTCAAAGAGGAAAATATTGCTGCATGTTTTACGCTATCGAATGCCTTCGTATAGTCCACGAAGGCCAAATACACAGGTTTTGTAAATTCTATGTGCTTTTCCATGATTTGGTTTAAAGCCTGTAGGTGGTCTGTTGTGGAAAAACTTGGGCGGAACCAGCTTGTTCGGGTGGTTGGTGGGAGTCTAATTTTGCATCGATGCGGTTATGAATAACTTTGATGAATGCCTTGTAGAGATGTGACACTAAGCTTATTGGTCTATAATTATTCACATCGCTTTTATCCCCCTTCTTATGAAGTAGGATGATGTTTGAGTGGCACATTTTTGCTGGCATTTTTCCGGTCTTGAGGATGGAATTAAACATGTTGGTGATATGAGGGAGAAGCGTGGGAGAACCGAGTTTAAGGGCTTCTGTTGTTACACCATCTTCACCTGGACTCTTTCCGTAGTGCATGCTGGTTAACACTTTTTTTAACTTCATAACCCGTTATGTAAGGAATCGTTTCAGGGTCAGGACATTCATAGACTATATTAGTGTTAGTATTGGTCGAGTCTGAACAGAGATTTTTGTAGAAGTCGGTGCAAATTTCTAATATTTTATCCCTGTTGTGGTGTTTAATACCATTAGTGTCCTGTAGGCTGTTTATCCACTTTCTAGTGCTGCATATATGCCTTGTTTTGCTACTCTTAGTGACTGGTTTCTTTCTAGTGCTATTTTTACTCTATAGGTGTTCAAATTGCGGATATCTCGTCTAATACTTCGTTTGACCTGTTTGTCTAAAACTCTACGTTGTTCGGAGCCGATGCTATATTTGCATCTTTCTTCTATTTGATGTATAGTTGAACTAGAAAGATGTGAGGTTTTCTTTTTTGTTTCTATCCGATTAGAACATTTGCGGATGCCTTCTACTATTCTGCTATATTGTTCTTCAACATCAGATACGTCGACGTTTAGGCCTTTGAAATGATTCGAGAGTTCCGTGTTAAATTTTTCTGAATTGTTAATAAGGGTGTCTCTTGTGAGTTTTTTGATTGGTGCTCGAAATGATTTGGCGCGATGAATTTTGAAACTGAACCTAATTTTTGCACGGAGTGGTCTATGGTCAGAATTGAACTTGATGTTGTTAATAACACCTACGTCTTTGATTATTTGTGTATCCGAAGTTATGATATAATCTATTTCATTTTTAGTTTGTATATTTGGTGAGATCCAAGTCCATCTTCATTGTTGTTTTTTAGGAAACAAACTATTAGCAATGTGCATATTTTGTGCAAAAGAGAATTGTAGCAGTCTTGTTCCTCGTTCATTACGTTCTCCTAAGCCATGTGGTCCTAAAATGCCTTCGCAGTCTAATTCTCGCCTCGGTCCAACTTTGGCGTTAAAATCTCCCAACACTAAGTTCCATGTTCCACGGTTCTCATCGCATGCTCTGTTGAGAATATCATAAAAATCTTCAACATCTTCGTCGGAGCTGGTAGATGTAGGTGCGTAAGTCTGTACTAATGTTATTGTTTTTCGGGGTGTTATGCGAAATTTAAGAACAGCTATGCGTTCAGAATATCCTCGAAACTCAATGATGTTGTCCTTCCACTTTTTAGCAACCAGAAATCCAACACCGTGAAGTCCTTGGGTTTCTCCAAAGTGAAAGAACACAGCATCATTTGTTTCTTCGGTAACTTCACCCAGTCGCCTCACTTCTGCAAGTCCTATAATGTCCCACTTTATGTCTTTCAAAGCGTTCTCTAGCTCTATTAGACGCTCATCTCTCATCAGTGTACGGACGTTGTAGGTGAGAATATTAAGTTTATCGGAGTCCTTTAGTACGTTAGCCGAAGTCGTTTGACGGTTACTCGATCTCGCCCGGAGATTCACCTCGCCCCTGACTCCAGTGCTGAGCCGGCGCCCGTCAGTGCCAGCAGAACAGCTGGAGTCGCCGGGCACTTGGGGACATATTGTCGTTGTGCTATCCATAAATGGGGGGTTTGGACCAAATCCCGCCTCGCTGGTCCAGTGCGAGTTGGCGGGTCGCCAGAGCCTCGTTTGTCGAAAGCAGGGTGTACCACGAGCAGGTGAGGTTGGCTTGAGTTCCTTGGCTGTTATTGGGAACCCCTTACACCCATATATAATTACTTTATAACTACTTACTAATCCTACTAATATTATAAATGCGAAAGTTTGTGAGGATGGATGTATGGATGTTTGTTACTCTTTCACGCCAGAACGGCTGATCAGATCTGAATGAAATTTGGCACAAAGGTAGATTATAGTCTGGAATAACACATGGGCTATATATTATCGCCATAATAACTTAAGGGGGTGAGCAGTATTGCATTATCCATAATCCTCAACTGTTTTACAACTTGATACTGGAAATACGAAATAACGCAAGGGACATCGAGCGTGCTGTGCAATTTTTCACTTTAGGAGCCTGGTGCGAGCGTTGCAAATCCAAGAGAAAGCTGAAGTCCCTTACGGCATTTCAAATTTCCGGTATCGCACAATCGAACTGTCAACTGTCATACTATATTAAAATAGAAGATCTATTTCAACGTATTTGTCACTGGTGTACGTAGTCTAACGGTACGAAGTCTTACCTGTAAACAAAGGTACGCAAGTTCAAATCACAGTCAGTATCCACTTTTTGTGATTTTTTATAATGTTGAAGGATTTCCAAAAAATTTAAACAATGTTCGCGAGTTCGATCCCCAGTCGGTTTTCACTTTTTGTGAGTTCCAGGTTTTTTTTATTTATTTTGATGCTATAATATGGTTTTCAAATCAATTTAGAGTAGATTAATATACTATTAATTTTAAATATAATATTATAAATCTGTAGACTTAGAGTTTCTGTATATTGAACATATTATTTAGAAAAAATAATGTTTTCTTTCATTGTGTTACAATCATTTTTAGAATTTTTGTATGTAGTCTGTGTGTCTTGGATGTATTACTTTATTATTATAGTAGGTATTATCGTGTACATTTTAAAACTAATATGATTAGGGTTTTAGTTTTTGTTTCATTGTAATCGGTGCTCTCTATCAAAAGATATACGAATTTAAAGTGTTGAAGAAGAACTTATAATCGTAAATAAACATACATGCAACGACATCTATTGCACCAAAACGGTACTAATTAATAAATGTGTTCACAAGATAACTTTTAAATCGTCTTTTTCAAACAGTTACGATACCAAAAATAACTCTTGATTTGTTTAAATGACGCTGCTTTGAAAATCTACATAGGGTTTTTTTTTGGAGGGTGGGAAATCATCAAGTTACTCCTCCCGCTCTGGGCAAAGCGGTAGGGAATGTCAGACTTCTACTGACTAAAACCACCCATGTTCCTTCTTTGCCCTTTGACCCCCGACACCGGAGCGCCTCCCGCGGCAGCTGGGACGAGAGGTTCTCTCCCTCTCACGTTCCACCACCTCCTTCGCTAGCATCACTGCTTCGCAGAAGGAGGCGACGGCATCCCATTCCCTCTCGCCCCGCACGATGGCTTGAACCAGGGCCGGACGCAAGAGGTCGCCGCTAAGAGAACACGACGGGGCTCAACCCAAGCGGGGCTCCGTCCAAGCGGGGCAAGCCTCCGCGGTGTGCTCCATCGTGTCCTCCTGCTGATCCTTGCAATGGTAGCATCCGGGCGTTTCCTTCCGCCTGATTCGGTGCAGGTATACCTCCCGAAACAACCATGTCCGGTGAGGACCTGCGCCAGATGGAAGGTGAGGGCGCCGTGGCACCTCTCAAACCAGCCTTAAAGAGGGGACTTACCACCACTGTGCCCTGCACGGGGTTGCGACAGACACTCTCTCCATGTCGCCATGAAATCACACCGGGGCGGTCTGTCCGCCAAGCGGCAATATGCCGCGGCAGTGGAATTACCCCCCAGTGTAGTCACTCCGCGCGCCATTCATGCAGGAAACTACATAGCCTAGGCCCTGTAGTGTGTGTTTGCTTACCATGCATGAAATTTTGGCAGTTTAACTTCGTCTTCGACAGATGGCAGTGTTCATTTGACATCATTTTCCGAATTGCGGTGTTGATATTTGTGGTGAACAGTCAACAAATACAAATTGACCGGTACACAGTAAGAAAAACAGCTGTAAAAACTTTAAAATAAAAACCTAATTAAAGTTAGATAATAAGACCCACGACGTAAATCTATTTGTTCAGTGCGGGAATCGAATACAGTGGCTTCCTCGGGCATTGCTGCAACTTTGCTTAACAAACGGCCAGATTGCACTTTCCGTTTACAAATTGCCGCTGAATCTTACCCCAACTTGCAACATCACCAAAAATCTGCGACTGGCCATGGAACAGGGTGTCTAAAACGGCCACTTTAGCAGATCATAATATGAAATGCGTTAAAAATCGTAAAATGAACCATTCATATTATAGTAATTGCGTCTGTGACAATTTTACGATTTTTAACGCAGTGGCCGTTTTAGATGCCCAGATGTCTTTGCAAATAAGCTGCTTTAAACAGGAGACAGTCGCCTGGAATTAGATGTAGATTTCACTTTCCGTTGAGTTTTCCCATCCAGTGCCAACAGGAGATGAACTTACCAATTACCATGCACGGTTTTCCTAATTTGAGAGGTTAATATAAATGATTAAGTGTGGTTGTGTAAGGGGGCCGTCACCAAAGAACAAGGCATTTTTTGTACATTTTGAGAAATAAGTTAAGGTACGGTTACGGTTTTTAAGCCATCGTCGTCTCAACTCCTTTTCATTTTGATTCAAGTCGCTGCCGCTCATAATTACAGCGCCCATAAGGACGCCTTTTGTAATCATTACTCACATCATCACATTTTGATCAAGCCGTCAGGTCTCACATATAAAATAACATTACGCCTTAATCCCGAAAGAGTTAGGCAGTGGTGTAGGTACCTAATCGTAAACCCACATTTCGCCAGTAATGCATGTTCAAGCGCCATGTAATATAGGCGTTTGATGTCTATAGATATAATATCGCCATTGACGGGCACGAAAACCACGCTCCGTGGTCTCTACTACGAAAACACTTTGCAATCAAACCCCGGACCTCATCCTCAGTAGTTGCACTTGAGGTCACTCGATCAACGAGACAGTCACACATCAATATTTTCACGTGAACGAAGTCGCGGGCATCAGCTAGTATACTATAATTATTATATATATAATATTATAATATTAATTATAATTACATAATATTAATTATAATTATATAATATTAATTATAATTACTTTATAACTTAAAATTTCCCAACTACTCGTTCCAAATGGCTTTCACCATTTTGCTTACTTATCATATTTTTTGGTTTTTGCATTGGAGTCACATCACAAAATCAGATACAGTGCAGGAATATAAAATACATCTAACAAACACTTCAAGTTTTGATTTAAGATCATGACTTGTTGTTATTTTTCAACTTGTAGAGCAAAACCTTTTTAAATAGTAAGTATTAGTTTGAGTACCTAAAACACTTTAAACAATGTAGCACATGACATTGATTCTTTATTGGCAGTAAAGTTGGTTGGCGTAAATGTGGCGCCTCAGGATTTGGAAAAAAGACTTTCCCTGTTCTAAGCTTTCACGGAAACTAATACTTTCACTTGTTTACGGGAAATCATTCGAAAGCTCATAATAAAGGATAATCACGGATGATTCCTTGACTTTTTTTTATGTTTTTCATCAAACATCGTGTGTAAACCAGCATATCCTAGAACCAAAAATTCTAAGACTTCCACTTCCCTCCATATCAGCAGGAGACAGAATAGAACAAGGCCAATAGGCACACAGGGACGTATACAACTGGGATAAGCCCAGTTGCCTAGCACCACGGATATTATTGTCATTAATATTACTGGGTCCTAAGTTGTGAGCTGTTATATTCTAAGACTTGTGACATCTACCAATCCGTAGAGGGCCCGTGTGGTAAGTTATAGCCACTTCCCTCTCAAAACCAGAGGAGGCCTGCGGCCTGAGTCCCAGCAGTGGGAGCATTAATAGGTTGATGACGATGATGATATCCCGTAAGTTTCATTGTATAAGAGATAGTCTGTCATCTCTGTCATACAGGTACAACTGTACAAGTAACAGAAAAGCTGCTCGACAAAATCAATCATTTACCAAGTACCTACCCGTTCGTAACAATGGCATAATATTGCCTATTTTTACCAACGGTTTCAGTACAAATTCGAATGGCTAGTCCATTTCTACACTGTATTCATTTACGTTTTTGGTCCTAACCAATAAATCTGGGAGATACAAAGGGCTTTGCACAAAAGCGTAACTCGTGCAACACTTTGGAAACTCACGATTCTTGTGCAACAGAGCGTTGGAGATTTGTATAAATCATTGTAATGCTTGTTATTTCAGCATCATATCTACGTTTTGGTCGGCGTCTCGTTGAATTTGTAATATAGTACAGTAATTCAGGAAATTTGTTCTGTAAAGTGATCCTAGTAGGAAAGTTTTGGGTTAGTTCTGATTTTTTCATTCCATATGTGTTTTGGGGTGCTAAATCTGAATCTGAGGTTTGCGGACAAAATTTCGTGACGCAACATTAAAAAAATCAGAAGAAACCGGTTTTTTTTTTGCTTTTTTCCGGTTCTTTGCTTAAAACTCGAAAACTGTTAACTTGTAGTAAATGGTCTGTTTACAGAAATTAAAGTACTTAAAGTTCTCTACAAATATCACTATTTTGGTTATTGTACAGACGAAACGTTCGGTCTCAAGTGCAAGTTGAAAATTGGCAATTTGTACCGGTGTGACTGCAAAACCCACTTTTTAGATTTGTATTGAAAGGTTTTTAAGTTAATTAAAATAAAGACCGAGTCACACGGATAATTCACGTTTTGACTCAAATATTATAGCTAGATTGCAAAAAAGCAAAATAGCTTAGTTAAAAAGCAGTTAAAGCCGCTTTACATTCCAATCGGAAACAATGTGCTAAACTGTTGTAGACGTTGTAGTATACGTGTGTACGTGTAGCGCACACTAGCGCACTATAAACTGGATGGCAATCGGCATTTATAGTTTCAGTTTTATTTTTTTTTCATCAGTTCTACCTTTTTTTGATACCTACTGAATTTGCATAATTTTTGCCTTTTTTCTTTTTAATTACTTGTGTGGAAAACCAGGTGACATTTATCAAATGAGAGCATCCATAAAAATTTAATATTGAAATGTAAAAAGTGGGTTTTGCATAAACTGCTAAAAATTTACAATTTTCAACTCGCACTAGAAACCGAACGATTCGTCTGAAAAAAAAAAAACTAAATACTGGTATTTGTAGAGAATTCCAAGTACTTTAATTTCTGTAAACAGACCATTTAACAAAAGTTAATAGTTTTCGAGCTTTAAGCAAAAAAGCAAAAATAAAACTGTCTTTTCTGTTTTTTTTTAATGTTGCGTCACGAAATTTTGTCCGCAAACCTCAGATTCAGATTTAGCACCCCAAAACACATATGGAATGAAAAAATCAGAACTAACCCAAAACTTTCCTAGCAATAATACAATTTAACTGAACTACAGGGTGATATTTGGTTTAGTGCTCTAATGCGAGTAATAAATAATATTAGACACGACAGATGTAGTTTGTCATGCGAAGGGAATTTACCTATGTTTTAAATGTTGTAATACCAGTTATTGTCAAGAGTACCTGAGAGCATAGGCCTATATGGAAGCACACTGGAGGCAGTAGTGCATAATTTGAAGTACCTATTCCCAGTAAGATAAATAAAAAATTAAGAGCTTTATAAAGAGACCATATTTTTTTAAAGACGATGACGAAGAGTTAAAGACAACGCTTGATCAATAAAATGGGCGTTAATCTCAGCCGGGTTATACCTTAATTCTCTCCCGGAAAAACTTTACGCGGGAAAGTCATAGCTGAACCCGGGCCGATATGATGCTGTTATAATGCCTATAAGTGTACCTACGTTGTAGCGAGGAGTTCCAAAGAAAGAATCCTGAACGTTTTTATTTGGGCAATCCTTTAATTTCCTTCCATTTTTCTCAAAGGACACTTAGCGTGCAGCTCAGTGCTTTGACCTAAGGGGTAACCGACCTTAATACTAATAAACAAGATTAAGGATTTTCCAGCCTGGGGTAATTTAAAAACACATCATATTTAAACGTTACCTGCTGTAAAATCTTTAATATGCGGCATTCCATTCTTGCCGGTGAGTCGCTTCGCGTTGTCCAGGCCGTTGTTGGCGTCATACTCGTTCATGTGGGCCCCGTGGCGACGAGCCAGCTTGTCTATGCAGCGCTCTATCACCCTGGAAAAGTGTTTTATTATAATCCAAGAGCATTCTTTGCGGCCAAGTAATAAGTAATACTTACCTACAGAGTTTGAGTGTCTAACTATGCAGATCTACTGTGCTTGGGACTATTGATTGAGTGTATCGGTGTACGAGTCTAGTTTCTACATGCAACACTACCCACCGACGCCCACTGTTAACCAACGATTAGTGTTAAAAATCATCCCCTTGCCGATATCAGAAGTGGTAGAAGTGGTGGTGATTAGGTAGGGTACAAGGAATTTAAAAGTACGATCAAAAAGAACAGATGGATGTTTCGCATCACATAACATCACGCCTTGTATCCCCGAAGGGTTAGACAGAGGTGCATCTAACAAGTACACCTACATTTTGCCAACTATGTTTTAAGTCCCATATATTAATAGGCTTGTCCATTGCCATCAACCGGGCAAATATCCAGACTCCGTGGCTGCCATTGAGAAATGTTTGATGGAAAAACCCAATAAAACTTTGACTGACCCGGGAATCTAACCTGGGACCTCATGCTCAGCTGCCACGCTTGTGACCACTTGACCAACAGTGCAGATGTTTTACAAAGCCTAAAATATTATTGAACTTCGAAGAAGATACATTAGATAACTTTTCTTTAGAGACAGTTTACACGTGGCGTCTAGTTCCACTTCAAAGTAATTTAGTTAAAGACGTGGGTGTTCTTAGTCAACTAACCAATTAAGTAAGTAGAAAAACATCTAAAACATATTTTAGATTTGTTTATTGGTTTTTTTTTTGGGCGTAGTTTCCCTCAATCTATTTATACTCGTCATACTAGACGTCTAATACTATTAATAGATATGACTGATAATATCAAAAAGTTTTATAGAATATCATGTCTGTAATCCCTGAAGGTTTAGGTAGAAGTATACTCATTGATATTCTCAGATTTTGCCGGTTATATCTAACTCCTACCCTAGTAGCATTTTTGTTGGCATTTGTTGGCATTTAGTTGGGCCACATACATTTTTGTTGGCATTTAGTTGGGCCACATACCTCTGTATGTGGCCCAACTAAATGCCAACAAAAAATGCTACTAGGGTATGTAACAGGGGGCGAGCCTATTGTCATCAACCAGGGCCCCGAGTCTGCTATTCAATAGTGTCAGAATGGTCGATCATTGATCTCATAATGGTTGATTGATGACAAGCCAAAAAGTACCTTATGCCTGTCGACTTAAGGTACCTTATGCCTGTCGACTTAAGGTACTTTTTGGCTTGTCGTAAATCAACCATTATGAGATCAATGATCGACCATTCTGACACTATTGAATAGCAGACTCGGGGCCCAGGTAGATATCCAGACTCCGTGGCTGTTACTGAGAAAATCCTGATGGAAAACAATAACACCTTGTCCGACCTGGGAATCGAACCCAGGACCTCACGCACTGCAATCATGCTTGCGACGACTAAACCGGCGAGGCAAGAGAACAACGAGGATCAGGTATGATGTTAGGTTAAGTTTTTTAGAATTAAGCAGTGACGAACAGATACCGAAGTGTTCCTGGTTGTTCCGAGAACAAGACAAAGAACAATAACAACAACTCACAGTATTCATATCATAAACGGGATATTTACCATGTTTGATGTTTGAACTTTAACCGGGAGGACGGGTTTCAACTGTCGAGAGCCTGGAATCCAGTAGTTCAACTGTGCAAAAACCGAAAAAGTGTCGAAAAAAGTTCGCGAGTGGACACAGTGAGTTTTGTGTATCGGGAACAGAATCGTGTAGTGAGTGACAATGGTAGTGGTGCAGAACGCAAAAAACGAACTAGAAAGAGGGTAGACCGATTTGTCTGCTCATAAACATCCACCCGCAATGACTTCAGTTTATCCGTGATCATGCTTGTAACAGCGCCGAAATATCGGGAACTCGAAACAACAATCAAACATGGTAAATATCCCGTTTATGATATTAATAGTAGTGTCAGTAACCATGTCAGTTTAAAAACTTATATTATAACTCACAGTATACCATCGTCTTCCCTCATGTCCTTAGTAGAGAAGTAGGTGAAGGTACCATTGCCCGGCCAGTCAGGGATCGGCTGGGGTTCAAAGCTGGCCACTGTCCCGTACTCCTCCGCCAACCGCGCCAGTATGTAGCGCGCCATCCATAGATCATCCGCTGCCTTGATGCCGGGACTCGGCCCCACCTATACGTCATCATAAGATAAATATTCATGTAGCAAAACTAATACATCTTCGAAATACTCCATCATTTATTTGTACAGTCACGAATACTAATGCGTACCTATACGCTTAAAGCGCTTTTCTTGAAGAATTACTCACTATCTATTGCTTATTTCAATGTTTTATAGTAAGTACTTACGGCTTCCAAAACTCTTAGTCCGTAACCACATTAAATTTAAATCAATACAGGAGGAGAAAATCACCTTTTAATAGTCGCTGCGTAAACACATTAGTGGGGCGAAACTGTACACTTACATAATTATACAAATATTCAGAAGAAGATAAATAATAGGTATGTCTGAATAAAAATATCTCCACAGTTCCGGAGCAATTTATAATTTTTGTCACGTTCCACATGTATGTTAAATAACCCGGTTTCCCCAATTTGCCTTCAAATTCGTCCAAATTTCAGTGTAATGCGCTATTAGTAAACCCGATGGTAGACTTGGAATGTTTTTGTAAGTGCCAAGATTGGGAAATCTTGTTCCTACATTAACATACAAACTGGACCAAATTATCAGATGTGTTTGTATGCTAAGTAAGATAGAAACTAATTTGAAGAGAACTAAATTGATTTTGTAACCAGGCACCATTAGAGGAAATAACAGTAGCATCTGGCGCACGTGACATAAACGAATCGAAGAGGGTTGAAAACCAAGAGCCCGCAATCCCCGTTTTGATATATAGTGCACGGTTATGACTCTTCTGGGACCTTGTTTGGCGAAGAAGCCCAGTTGTGTTTGCGACGAGCGAGGTCAGACATGCACGAAGTGAAAAAAACTATCACCGTGACCAAACAATACAGAAATGGGCACGGCACACAATACCCTGATGAAAAGCCTCCGTAACACTTTTGTTTTTTTTTTTTTTTTTTGATGATATTAATTCAGCCTATTCACGCTGCATGTGGCTACAGAAATCGTAATGTTATTTTAATTTCATCTGATAGAAAATAAATAATTCAACCTTTTTTTATGGTTGGAAAATTATCAAATAACCCCTCCCGCTCTTGGGCAGAGCGAAAGGGAGTGTCAGACTTCTACTGACTAAAACCACCCGCGTTCCTTCTTAGCCCTATATGCAAATGTAGTTTTTGTTTACAGTTTGAATATGTTCAAATTCATGATAGAAAACTACTACAAGAATTACAATTACTGTCATGGAAAAATTTAAGTCCCAGTTAAATATCGATATAAATAAAATGTAGATAAAAAAAAGACGGGTTGCACTCCGGGAGTGCCGGCAGAAGTGAAAACTTGATTATTAACGTTGAGCATGTTTGATATTTTGGAATGGTTAGGGAATAATTTTGCACCAATTGCTTTAACAGTATAAAAGTACTATCATTTATGTGGTAGAATACAATATTGATTTATTGCGCTATCGTACACAAACATGACAATTTATATTACATTAAAAATTTAACACTTTAAAACTATTACAATTATTTTACATTAAAAAGTTTATCTCTCCGAAAAATCAACTTTCATCCATAATTTCAACGACTTTTTCACCATCATCATTACCAGAACTATCATCGCCAATCTCTAAAACTGATACGATAGGTTTATGGTAGCTGAAGTAAGAAACGAACAGTTTTGATTCGAACCTATTTAAATGTCTAATAAAGACCGCATCAATAGTAGTTTTGTATTTCGTTGTGCTAAGATTGCGATAATTCGACATAGTTAAACCAAATTCATTATTTAAAAATTCAATTATTCCGCCATAACTATGCTAACCCATTTATTTTGTCTTTCCCTGTCCTCCGATCGGAACTCCGATTGGTAGGAGGAGCGGGAATATTTTTTCCCATGCCTCCGATTAAGCATCATAAAAACATTGTACAGTCTAGTTCAAAATAAATTATTTTTGTATTTTATTGACTGTACAGTCGACATCGTTAACGTTCAGGGTCAAAATGTCCAACTCCCACACGACTAGTCTAAGATCGATAGTTTCCGAGATATAGCCGTTTCAATTTTGACAGCTGTCATCCGAAATGTAGATCTCATTGAGACCTATCACTTGTCCCTACACACAACTAGTCTAAGGTCGATAGTTTCCGAGATATAGCCGTTTCAATTTTGACAGCTGTCATCTGAAATGTAGATCTCATTGAGACCTATCACTTGTCCCTACACACAACTAGTCTAAGGTCGATAGTTTCCGAGATATAGCCGTTTCAATTTTGACAGCTGTCATCCGAAATGTAGATCTCATTGAGACCTATCACTTGTCCCTACACACAACTAGTCTTAGGTCGATAGTTTCCGAGATATAGCCGTTTCAATTTTGACAGCTGTCATCCGAAATGTAGATCTCATTGAGACCTATCACTTGTCCCTACACACAACTAGTCTAAGGTCGATAGTTTCCGAGATATAGCTGTTTCAATTTTGACAGCTGTCATCCGAAATGTAGATCTCATTGAGACCTATCACTTGTCCCTACACACAACTAGTCTAAGGTCGATAGTTTCCGAGATATAGCCGTTTCAATTTTGACAGCTGTCATCTGAAATGTAGATCTCATTGAGACCTATCACTTGTCCCTACACACAACTAGTCTAAGGTCGATAGTTTCCGAGATATAGCCGTTTCAATTTTGACAGCTGTCATCCGAAATGTAGATCTCATTGAGACCTATCAATTGTCCCTACACACAACTAGTCTAAGGTCGATAGTTTCCGAGATATAGCTGTTTCAATTTTGACAGCTGTCATCATTATTATTATTATTATTATTAATTATTATTAATTATTATTAATTATTATTATTATTATTAATTATATTATTATTATTAATAATTTTATTATTATTATTATTAATTATATTATTATTAATAATTATAATTATTATTATTAAGCGCCCTGCGCTGCCTAAACGAAACAGTAGGCCCAGGCATACATTTTCGCCGCGCCGTAGAGAGGGGATAGCTGTCTACTCTCCATCCGTCTTACGCTTTTTCGATCAGGGTCACGTGGTCACGTGTCCTGACGAATTTTCGATCAGGGTCACGTGGTCACTTTTCCTGACGCGAGTTTAAGATTTTATACCCATCACAGAACAATTTCCCAAAGTGCTCAACGCCGCTAAAGAAGTTTTCACTTCAAAAAATCTCAAAGCATCATTTCACACAACATAATTATAACGAGATCATAACGGACTCGCTATAAATTTCCCGCAAACTGAAGATTGCTCTCAATTCATTCTTCAGTGAAACATTTTCACTTCTTAAGCGTTTACCTGGAAATTCCACTGGGATGGTGTAGTCCCGGGATTTATACCGTTGATCTGTATCCCCGCATAAAGGCAGCATCTACAACGTATTATAGAGAGTGAAAACGTAAAAAAACAAGAATATATCCCGCGAGCTATTGCTGATATATAATCCCTGTTTCTGTCTATCTTAGAGTGAGTTATATTCTATTGTATTAGGTTTTATTTATACAATTGCCCTAAAACAAACAACGTAACAAAATAGACGGCTGGCTTTTATCGTGTGAAAAATTCGAACCACTATTCGAACATTGTCGTATAAAAAGTGAGTCGATCGGAAAATTTTATATAGCATGTTACAATATTGCGGAAAATTGGAACAACACCAAATAGAGTTAATATGGTTTCTTTTAAAGTCAAAAGTACCTGTAGAAAGCCTCCATAAGATCTCTTGCGACGATTTTGTTGGCTCCTGTGGCACAGTAGTAGGGTCCCGGAGGGGCGGGGTAGCCGCCGGGGGGCCACCCGAGCGGACGGTTGTCAGGCGTCGTGAGAAAGAACTCTTGGTTGAAGCCAAACCACGGCTCCTCAACTTCGCCTTTCTCGCATAATAACAAGCAGCCTTTGCGGTGGTTTGTCTCTGCACAAAAGTTTGTTTGAGTTTACTATCTTGGGAATACAATGTTTCGTCGAAGTAGGTGAATGCGTATGAGTATGGGCAGTTTTGAAGCCTTTGTTGTTATCAACCTAGGACAGTAGACACTGCCCGATGGATGGGCAACGACCTCTCCTCTTTTTTTATGAATAAAGAATTGCTTACACACATAACAACATCACGCCTGAACTCCCTAAAGGGTTAAACAGAGGCGTACCTAATAGTACACCCACATTTCGCTAGTTTTATTTAAGTGCCATGTAATAGGGGGCGAGCACGAGCATATAATACAAATCCAGACTCCGTAGCTGTTACTGATAAATTCCTGATGGATGGATGAATTGTACAGAAAATGTGCTTAAATTAAACGCTGTGTTACTAAACTGATGTTCACATTTCAGCGGGAGAGGAGTCATTTGATGATTTCCCACCCTACAAAAAAAAGAGTCGTCTGTACAGGTGTGACCTTGACTTTATGAAAAAAAAAAATTGGTATAAAGCCAAGCCAGGGGAATACATTTGTATAGAGAACTGCAGCCCCTGTTCAGTACAAAAGTAACTTTTCCTTCTTTTCTGTGTACCTTGAAAAACACAATTGGGACTTTTCACCTGTAGAATCTTAACATTGAAGTCGACAAAAGAAACTTACTCACTTAAGGTAAGTTAGTATTTTCTTTCAACTCAATGCAATAAAGACAAAAGATGACACATTCGAAAGTTAGTTAGGAAATCTTTGATTTAGTTAGGAGCGGTGCTGCTAACTTAGTCAAGTGCGATAAATGTGAGAAGTTCGTGCTCGCCAGTCCATTGGATTTCCGGTCACGACTCAAGACTGCCACTGAAAAATTTCATTAGCTCTACAGTGTATGTACTGGTTGAGTAATAATCCCGATTTTATTGGACCTTGTTAATTAAAACCGACACTGTTTTAACTGAATACCGAAACGTCTGTTCTTATGGTAGGAAAAGTTAAAGGTAAAATAATTAGGTACCTGAAGAATCTAGTCAAATAATTCAGCTTTACAAAAAGTTTCTTTTGGTGAGAAAAATCATCCCTTTTCGAACCTTATTCGCCAGGCATAAGAACGAAAGTCAAAAACAAAAGTATCTAGTAATTTAGCCAATATTATTTTACTAAAGTGAGAATTAGGTTAGGATCTAGTTTCACTTTGTGCTTTGATTTACTTGATGAATTCTTTGTTTTTGTTTAATAAGATTTGTAAAATAATGACGACGATTTTCACGAATCATTACGACTCATTAAGCTCGACTTTCAATGTGGATTGGCGCTGTTGGCTAAATTACCAGACGCCCATTTCGCGTTGATTCCCAGTTGTCTAATTCATTTGGTTGGTGATCCACCCCAGCAGATGTGGCTAATAGCAGCTGTTTTTAGTACATCATAAAAATAACCCTTGATTAAAGAGCTAGATTAGATTTGACTTTATTAAAGAATGATAAGTATACCTAACGGTATCCTGGACGCAGACCCCAACATAGTCGGGAAAGGCTAGGTAAGTAGATGATATTGATGAGGTATAGGTACCTAAGCTGTTACTTACATGGTTCTTTTTGGATCAGTATTGTCATTTTGATCAGTTATAAGCATCATCATCTGCCTAGCCTTTTCCCCACTATGTTGGGATCGGTACCAGCCATAAAAATGGCGTACAATTTTTTTTCATAAACCAGCTGTTGCCTGTGGCGCATTCCCAGAGTGTCACACCCAATCGTGTCGTACAGTGACATTTGGGATTAGTATTTAGAGAATAATACATACATAAAAGCTATAAATAAAACTCTTAAAAGTAATTATTTGCGCCTTTATGAAAGCAACCATTTTACAGCATAGGTTACAGTAATAAAATCTGCTACGACCCTTTTTCATAAAAAATAACGTCTACAAAAGTAACAATTTTCAATACTCAGTTATTGAATACACATCACAAGTTCACAACACACAAACCAAAATTACGCAGGTCTATAAAATACTACAATCTGCTGTATTTGACAGAAATTTTCACCATAAATTCACTAGCACTAGTGTTCGTTCATTTTCAGGCGAATTCACACTAATTATAATTTACTGGCTCTCTTCGTCACTTGACTGCTAAATACTTTACATTCCGTATACATTTTAACATTTATCATGCTAGACCTCGGAGTATTTTCGAAAAGAGGTCAATTGCAATGCAACCTATTTCCAATTTCCTATAAATCTGTTACAAGTTGTGGGGCTGCAAACGTATCGAGCAACGGAAAATCACGTGAACCGCGGCGAGGCGCATATAATCGAGTTATGAAACAGGTAATGCTAGTGTGGTGGGTTGTTCGGAAATATCTAAAAGCCACCTTTTAGTGCCAGCGGGGAATACTTGACCCCAGCATTTGCTTTAATGCGTGGCCTCAATTACTAAGAAACGTTTCTCACTCGAAACACTCACATCAATTAATGAAAACTCCCTGGGAAGTAAAAGCTTTTCAAACAATCTAAAGGCCATTTTCATCCTTATATGAAGCATACACAGACAGTTCATTGCTATAAAAAATAACGCTCAAAAATATTTTATTTTTAACCAAATGTATGATTCATAAGTTTTGACTGTAAAACCCGACGCCTCTTCACGGTATTAAACACGAGTCGGCGCACCTTTCAGGGGCTGTTTACAACTCTAAAAATCTTGCCTTCTCTGCCGGCAATTCTCGAGAACAAAGTATACATGTATGCATAAGATATTTTCAATTATTCAGGCACTCTTCAGTCAGGTTATATTACCGTCTTATTAGACTATGGGAGCAAACGAGTAGAGAATGCACTTGTGCCTGCGTTCACACTTGAACCCTATAATATATCCAGGTATGTAGGTTCTGCTGAAATTGCTCGCCAATCGCCATGGCCGAAATACGGTTCGGTATTTAAATTATTATAATTTTGTATCATGACACAAATTTCTAATACAATTTATATTATGTATCAGGAACATATCCTTACATAGTATAAAACAAAGTCGCGTCTGTTTGTTTGTTTGTTTATTTGTTTGTTTGTCTGTATGCTTAAATCTTTAAAACTACGCAACGGATTTTGATGCGGTTTTTTTTAATAGATAGAGTGATTCAAGAGGAAGGTTTTAATACCTTTTTTGTACCCGTGCGAAGCCGGGGCGGGTCACTAGTTCATTATAAACGAATCGAATTAAAACAACGTAGTCCATTTAAAACTGTCATTACTTTGACTGTATTTCACATGACATAGACAGCTCCAATTAAGACGAGGTAAAAACGAAAACTATTATAAATTGAATTCCACTGAAAACTGAAACAAGAGGTC
This sequence comes from Diarsia mendica, assembly GCA_949316265.1. Lineage (NCBI taxonomy): Eukaryota > Metazoa > Arthropoda > Insecta > Lepidoptera > Noctuidae > Diarsia > Diarsia mendica. The sequence goes on from OX438891.1 coordinate 12,520,377, forward strand.
TCTTTGTCCTATTTAGAATTACACTGTCATGTCTAACCAAATAATTAAATAAACTCTACTCTACAAGGTTGGATTCTCTGTTGCCATTTTTGCATTAAAAGGGCACGTTCTAAAAGTTCACAACTATGTATTTCACCGTTTTGATTAATATATTTTGCAAAATAAATTCATGATACTATATTACTTTGTGTAACGTACACACATAAATTCACGTCTTTCCCCATGGGGTTAGTTAGAAAGTACAGAACGCCACCTGCTTTAATCCTTACATACATACCTACTTCTTTCGTCTTGGCCACTCTGTGTTGTACCATAAAATTAATTATGAATTACAATGGATAACTTAAACCTTTTATATGATAACTAGCTTTTGCCAGCGGCTTCGCCCGCGTGAAAATGTCGATTTTCCATACAAACTTTCATCCCCTATTTAACTCCCTTAGGGGTTGAATTTCAAGAAATCCTTCCTTATTCCTTGTCTACATTATAAAGGAAAACTCAGTGCAAAATTTAAGCTTTCTAGGTTCAAGCGTTTGGGCTGGGCGTTGATGAGTCAGTCAGTCAGTCAGGACTTCTCTTTTTATTTATATAGATTAATGACAAAAAAAAATACAACAATTAAGCATTAAACTATTCGAATCAAATACTAAAGAATAAGAATGTTAGTGTTGGGGCGCCGTCAAGCCAACTGAAGGAGCTTTTTTGCAAATTGTACATAATATTACTATTTTAGTGTCAAATTGGTATAAAAATTACTTACGTGTTGGTTGGTAGTTGAACGTATATGTGTCAGCCAGCACCAGAATATGGATTCCGCGTCTAAATGGATCATGATAAATCACTTGTGGAAATATATACGTGTCGGAATTCTCGTCTTTAGCTTGCGCTGTGTTGCTGCCATCAAAGTACCAGATCGGCAGATCTGTAACAGTAAAACTGAGTAATTAACGTGATTTAAACGTTTCCAGACTTTGAACTCATCGCTACAGACCGGATAGATTATAGTACCCAATAGCCCATTTGCTACAATACTAAGACCCAGTATTTGTTCTGCTTCCAGTGGAGTTTCATACCTACATTTTTTTGTTTACCGAATCAGAGTCTGAAAAGTTTTCTTAAGGATAGGAGGTTTTCTTAAAGACAGTTCTTCAATGAGTTATTTTTATACGACAATTTCGTCTTCCGTTTCAACAAAACTTGTTCGTCGCAAATATAATAAAGTGCTTGTTTACTAGTGATGGCTATTTCTCTAGAAGTCTAGATCACCGACGACATCTCACACCTGAAAGGTTATCAAAAGAACTCAACTGCCTTAACCGACGAAATCCGTTTTGGCGGTGTAAATATTTAGTTTTTTCATGTCATATGATGGGCTGATACATGCATCACATCACATAAATATTTCTGTGTGTGTCTCTGACACTTGTAGACATGTCTCCTTAACTGGCTGATGTTGCTGAATTGTATCTCATCACTACATAATACAAAACAAAGTCCTCCGCCGCGTCTGTCTGTTAGCGATAAACTCAAAAATGACTGCACCGATTTTTATGCTGTTTTCCCCAATGGATAGAGTGGTTCTCGAGAAAGGTTTTAGTATATGATTTGATCAATATTCACGCGGGTGAAGCCGCAGCGGGCATCAGCTAGTAGAGTATAATCATAATACACGCAAGGAAATAATCCGATAAACATTTTTGAAAGATTGTAAGATGTGAGTTCACTCGAATTACTTACGGTTCAATTAAATTGATTCTTTGTTTAAACAGAACAAACTGAAAGGCAAACACTAAAGTTTATTGACTTCACGATAGCCAGAAGTACACGAGTTTGACTTGAATTATTTATCGTTAAACTAAAGAAAATGTTGGGAATAACACCTACCTTATATAAAAAAGATGCTTTAACAGAACTCATCAATCTATCTATAGCACGATATAAAACTCGATTTTATGTGTACAGCGTCAATATTCATAAAACCGGACGACCGAATGAGCTGGGCTCAAACGTGACACATGTGATTTGTTCTCTCTGAGGCCTTAGCATGGACGCTCCATACACGTAACCGTCGTAAATTCGAACGATATTTGAATCGAAAATATAACTATTTTTGGTTAAAAAGCAGAATATTAGTACCTTTACGGTAGACTTTATACCGAGACACCGTAAATAAAGTTTTCAAGATAATTTAAAACAAAATATGTACGAAACGAGTGTTTCCCAACATTCTAGTCATTCGAGTTTGCGTGAAGTTTACTTCGCTCGTTTGAGCTCATCCACTGGAGAATGTTAAAGTAAGGTCGTTGAAAGCTGGAACTACCTGGACTATCTTACTAAATAGCTTGTGACATCAAAGTATTTAACTCCTCAGGAGCTGAGCTGTTTTGCTAACAGTATAGCAAACGGATTGTTTCAAAGTTGAGGTTCTTGTAAGTTGAAGTTCTTTGTGATATTCATGATATCGAATTCATTTTAGGTTTAAAGAACTGTTAAGTGTTTTTTGGTCACTAAGAGTAAGTATGTATGCTTGTTATTCCTTTTTTTGCGGGTGGATGGAAAATCATTAAGTGACCCCCGCCCCCCCGCTCTTGAGCAGAGCGAAAGGGGAAACATTTTTTTTTGCCATAAAACAGTCTTGCGATGTCTAGATACAAAAAATCATACAAAATCGCGGATTAATTTATGGGAAATTCTTTTGATTTCGTTTCCTACTTTGTTCTATTGATCAAGACTGGTCTCCGTCAATTTTCACTTAATTAACTTGACAAAAGCCTCTCTCTATCTTCTCAATCCAGGGCTAATGTAGGCTACTGCTGGTTTTGTCCTGAACATCCCGACATTTTTTACAAGGTCTGCCGCGATGCCTTCTGCCTTTACTGATTAATTTACATAGTTAATACGATACCTTTATTTGTTTTCGGAACAAAATCGAAAGTCCTATCCTTAGCACGGGTATGTATCCCTGTTCCGTCGACCCATACGTAGCTGGCCAGCATTGACTCGCACGGGATCTCCAGATCTTCGTACTTTCTCATCGCCGCCTTGTTCACGAGAACTGGTACGGTATTCATCGTGGTGCCTAAAAATTAAAAAAATATTAATTTTATAATTCCATGGATAAATAATGAGTTAGGTAGCCTGTCAACTGAACAGTACTTACCGGTATTTTATGTTTTTATAACAAATCAGTGAATTCTTGATTTGCCTGCAAATGGAATAAGAATTAAGAACAAGAGGACAAATTTCACACATCCTACATAGATCTTACAACGCTCGAATAAAATTGACGGAACGATACGCTGTTGGTGAGTTTTTTTTTCTGAGATGAAATTAAAATTAGTTGGCTTTGTTGGTTCTGATTTTAGCAACTCAACAAAGATCCTTTTACAGCCACCTGCAGGTAACTACAAAATTTACTCGGGACGTGTAAACCTCATGAACAGGCGTGAGTCTTTGTATGTATGTGTCAACCTTAGTATTTAGTTTATTATTTTTGTAAACCCCGCTGTTTTTTCGCTTTTCACGGCAAAGAAGATATATGAACAGCTGCGCTGCGGTGACTTTATAGTCCGGTCAATATAGACATTTGAAATAACTATAATTCCCACAGAGCCAAATATTGGTGGAGAGCTGGGGTATACCATTACAAACAAACCCTTAAAAATCCCCATCGATCCTATGTGTGCTACAAAAGTTATTTGGGGTCAAAGGTCAAAATTTGAGGATATTTGAATTTTTCTCGAAAACGGTAAGTTATAAAAAAAAAAACCTCAACCCAAAGTTGTAGATCATAAAATTCTCTACAAAAATGTGCTTGATCATTATTTTCTAAGAGTTACCATTCCTGAGATATCGCGATTCTAACAGCTGGTCACATTATTCTTTATATAAAAGCGTAAGGTAACTCACTCCTCACGAAATCTCGAAAACCGCTGGAACGTATAAATATGATTTTTGGCAAGAAGGTAGTTTATAGTTAGTAGACGTCCGCTAAGAACGGATTTTGCAATAGGGCCGGATTAGGGTGGTCTAAGGGCCCACGCAAGTTTGTATGAATCAGAACTTGCAAAAGCTCATAGACCATCTTAATCCGGCCCTGTCAGAAAATTAATTCATAGCAGACGTCTACTGACTGTAAACTACGTCTCTGCCAAAAATCAAGATTGTAGCACAAAAAATGAAGGACTTTCATACAAACTTGCGTAGGCCCTTAGACCACCCTAATCCGGCCCTATCGCAAAATCCGTTCTTAACGGACGTTTACTAACATCATCTATATACGTCCAGCGGTTTTCGAGATCTCGTGAGGAGTGAGTTACCTTTCGCTTTAATATAAAGAACGACCCGCCCCGGCTTCGCACGGGGTGCAAATGGATGTTATTATACATATAAACCTTCCTCTTGAATCACTCTATCTATTAAAAAAAACCGCATTAAAATCCGTTGCGTAGTTTTAAAGATTTATGCATACAAAGGGACATAGGGACAGAGAAAGCGACTTTATTTTATACTATGTTGTGATAGTGATAATGTGACTGTTAGAATCGCGATATTTCAGGAATAGTAACTCTTAGAAAATAATAATGAAAAGCATTTTTGTAGAGAATTTTAAGATCTACAACTTTGGGTTGAGATTTTTTTTGATAACACTTACCGTTTTCGAGAAAAATTCAAAAATCCTCAAATTTTGACCTTTGACCCCGAATAACTCTTGTAGCACACATAGGATCGATGGGGATTTTTAAGACTTTGTTTGTAATGGTATACCCCAGCTCTCCACCAATATTTGGCTCTGTGGGAATTATTGTTATTTGACCACTACTTTTATGTCTAAATTGACCGGACTATTAATATTGAAACTAAATTTTAAAGATGAGTTGCTATGCTATCATGCGGTTTAATCCAACAAACCAATATTTTTCTCTGTTGACCTTAAAGATACAAGTAAAACTAATAGTCCAAGATCCCAGGGCCGCCAGACGTTACGTTTTTTCTGACGAAAGAAATGTGGACCATAACATTGAGTAGTGTTAGTATGAAATAAGAACACACTACTACCAGCTAGCTTGCTTGGACGGCCAATTTTCCGGTATCAGGTCATCAAGGTACACAAAAAATTTAGTTTCAAAATAAATTGATAAAAATTGCTAAAAGATGATTTCCATGCCAAGGAGATGTCAGATGCTCTGGGTCATAGATAATACACTATATAGTTCATAGTCTAAAATAAATACTTTTAGTTATATTCGGAATTCAAAATTATCATAATGAGATCTAATACCAAAAAATAAGTTTGTTTTTGAACGCAAACTCTTTGCTATTCATAATCATATAATCAGTTGCAGCTTCAAGTGTGTCACACGTCACACGCAGTCACACGTGTGAATTCATTCTTGACACAGTTATAATGTAGTCTTTGGAAAAAATTGTAGTGTTTTCAGTAGTTACTTTAAACATTATATTTTTTTTAATAAACATCATGAAACTAGCAGCATTCCATGAAATATTTTTTGTCTTCACTTTTGTGATAGTTCAATTCACAGTGAAACCAGTTGCCAGCAATCTCTCATATGAAAATAAAATCTTTGTAAAAACCAAACAAGACCCAACTAGGTACCAACTGGCATCAGGATATCGAAACCAAAACAACAATTATGCCACTAGATATCTTAGAAATATCACTGCTCAACTGAAAAACAGCAATGAAAATCACCAGGGAATAGGTGATAACTACAACCAAGACAAACATAAGATTGGTCAAAATAGTAATAAAGCTATTCCTAAAGCAAGTCATACAAAAAAATGGCAAGTTGGGAGAGTCAGCCGAAAACAGTACGAAATCATAAACATGCTGTGGAGAAAAACAAAGATATTTGTCGATGTGGAGCCCACTGTCGCTAATAGCCTTTTCAGACAAAATAATGATTCTATAATAAATATTCGTCAACCTTATATTCGGCATTCAACACGGCCTAGTCTGTCACCAACGACCCCAAGTTACATCGAATTTTATTACTTGGACGAGACTGATGAACATGTCAAACAATTTTCAACTCAAAAGCATATCCAGATTTCAACAATGAGAGATCATTTTATTAGAAATCATGGCAACAATAAATTTGTTCTCTCTGATTCTCCTATAATTTCTTTTCGCATTCATGAAGCACGTTACAAGCTACCCAAAGTAACCACTAGACATGCACAAACAACAAGCAAAAAGAAACAAAGTAAAGGTAGAGCCCGTGATGGTTCTCAACTAGGGTTGGATTATATTAAATCTCTGACTTCTTCACATAAATATCCACATACAAGTACGCAACAAAATATATTAGTAACGAATGCCATCACATCAAGTACTCCGCAGAGAAATAATATTCTGACTCCGACAAGCACGAAGTCTTCTCGAGAATCTGTCGATGACAATGAGACTTGTCCCGCTACAGTCGATTTTGAACCTGTAAATAATACAGCTGAAAGTGAAAATATTACTAATCAAACAGTTACCACGATCCAAGACCAGAAATATACAACTGCTTATGACAAAATTAAATTTTTCGAAATGTATGATAAGCACACTCCCATCTCACACTATGATGAAAAGGAAAAGTTATATGGTATAAATAATGTTGACACATTTATAAAAGGAAACGAACCTAACGATAATGGACGCAAAATCCTTTTGGAACATGTAGACCAGGGCGTTAATAATGGGCACAGTAAATATCACAAGGTCAAACATGCTAAGAAAAGCATAGTTGACAATTACAAGAGTCAATCTAATAACAAAAGTAACGCAAATCTAGAAATACCACCTAAACTCAAGATTGCCAAGCTAAACGTTTCGAATGTGAAACAAGATGTTACCAATAAATCAAGGATTAAATCGTTGCAAACTCATCCTAAAGTGTCTCCAACACAGAAATATTTCATCAGCAAATATGTACAATGGTCTGAATATCCGTTTGCTGCTGTCTATGTTTACGAACCGTCCCAGGTACTTTTTTAATAAATCGCTTCTAATTTAACCCTACAGTGGTCGCGTATCTAAATGAGACAGCAGTGGTCGCATGGACTACATTTGTAGTCCATTTTTAAATTGAAATAAAAAAGCATGTAAACGTTATTTCTTTATTTTACTTATGAAAATATAATCAGTAAAGTTTTCTTAACTAGATAAAATCAATAAATTTTAATTTCGACCTTTGTGTCATAATTGCTAAATCAAAATGAAAAACTTCTCTAAATTGACTCAAAAATCATAAGTGTCGCTTCTAATTGAGAAAACAACTGAACTTTTTCCTAAAACGTATTGTTTTTAACATTTTATGTGCAGGAAAGACATATTATCTTCATATGATCCCCACAAATAAACTTTTTTCACGTTGTGCACGACTTGGTGGCTCATCTTGGTGACTCATCATCAGGTGGCTCATCATCATCATAACTTTCATCCAACCCCTCACTTACGACGTCTTGATCATGTTCAGAGTCAGATTCATGAGTCTGCTCTTCGAAATAGTCAACTTCTTCTTCAGAGCTTGACTCAACTTGGTAATATTCCTAGACATCACCAGCTTCGTCCAACCACGCTTCAATCAGTGCAACTTGACGATTATGCATTTTTTCTCTAAAATGAAGTTAAAAGTAACACGAATTTACTAATACCCTCGCTCCTGTGGCAAGTTCGCTTGAGACCTTGGCTTGCGATTTGGTGAGAGCATCTGTCAATTATTCATTTGAAAGTACTTAGTGGCACAAGAAACTACCGTTTACAGTTTTAAAGATATTTATGATTTTGTACCTGTACGCGACCACTGCAGGGTTTAGAAAACCTAGCACAAACGCACCATTGTTTGTAAAGGTATGTAATGTACGTGAAATATTCGTATCTTATAACACAGATACATATTATATCCTTGGCATTTAGGTTTAAAGTATGATAAACATAATCAGTATCATCTACAGGTATAAAAGAAATTACCCTTATTGTAACGTTTTCAAGGTACACTGTGATGCAGCTGGAATTAGTCCTCACTGGCTGATAACTTCAGGGTCATGCTTATCAAGACACCACAAAAATCCTGGGGGAGTTGGTCGTTCTGCCTTCGTGACGTACTGCGGATCCACTTGGTGGAACCCTGAACGAGTGGCTTACGTCAGGCACAGTACCGTACACCCACGTTTCCATCCAAGAGATAAAACAAGAAAGCACCTTTATAATATTGGTATTATTCAAATTCATCTTTCCTATTTCCCAGCCACGTTTGTAGTTTGCTCGTACATTGACATGTATGTGGTTATCTTTTAACATCAACATTCAAGCCATACTACATCACATATTATTATAATAATTATATTCGACTCGAAGTCTACGACCTGCAAAGGGTATTTAGGGTTAAAAGTATTAGATACACACGTACAGCGCAGGCACGTTGAGACAGCGGCATTCTGCTCATAACAACACATTTACGAGTATAACCAATTCGCAAAGTTCGACCCCATGCAGTGTCAGTAATGGTTGTTTTTGTTAATAAAATCGCAAGAACTAAGTTCTATGTGACTGCTATGCAACTTTATTTAATAAAAAGTTGCAAATGGCTAACGCTTTTGACAGTACGTAACGATAATTAAGATGAGGACTACGTGTTATTCATATTTCATAACATAATCTATATTTCATTTCATTTAATACTTACTTTCATAACTCTTCAGGAAGTTTTATTTCTTTTTAGGATTAATTCAAGTAGTAACTTCAATGCAATCAGCGTGTAGTGGTTGGTCATCGATCTCGCTGATGTCACACCAAATAATAACCGAAGAGGAGAGCGCTGTAGCTAAAGCCATAGGATGGGGTTTGGACAGGTAACTAACAAACACTCTCGTTAATAAATATAGCACATTAAGTTTTGAGATTCTTGTTTCTAGAACGAAAGCAGAACCTTCCACTTAAGTCAGAAATGATAGGATGACGATGATGGGTCTATCAATGATAATACAGAATACTACTGATTGCTGCTAGAGAAGTAGCTAAAATACTGGTTGGTTATGTTTAGAAAATCAGTGAGAGGGGACTTAAGAAATGTATTTACAAGGCAGATGTGAGTGGCAATGCTGGGAGGTGACGCCTTAGAAGGGCAACAGACCTTACTCGTGAAGTTCTTTAGAAAGGTCAAGTGCATAGGACTCGCACGTGGACGAGGCAAATAGAACATGTAAAGATCGTAGCAGATGGCGTTGTGAAGTTTCTACCTAACCCCATGGTAAAAAGGGATGAGTTTATGTATGTGTGTACGGCGCGACTCATGAGGTAAATATTGTTACAGATTCGATACGAGATATTCGTCTAAAGAGTTACCAAAATCAGTCCTTACCTCTTACCAAAATCATGTCTACACTCATTCTTGCCCTGGAAATGTTGGATATGAGTAAGTATGATAATCACTGTTTTAAGCTTTCGCGGTTCATAACTATATTTAAAATGTCACTTTCGGGATATCTTCCGTGATTTTTATTTGTTTTGAGTTCACGGAAGATTCCCGTAAGTGACATTTTAAGTATGATAATGTCTGATATTTTAAGCATAGGTGTTATCCCGCAAAACATTTTGTAATATCATATTTTTAACCAACTTTCTGACATAAACAGATTAGGATTTTAAATGAATTCATGTTTTCAGTAAAGCGAAGCGCCTGGACGATGAAGGTGGCATCAAAAACGTGTACTGCCTCGCTTTGCCGCCGTATTTAGGGGAGCCCTCCGACCCGATACATGGAGGCTTGCTTCTGGTGGGAGGAAAATTAGTCGCCTTATACCTACAGGTTATTGACACCGTCTATTTAAATATTCATGCAGATACGTAAACGTACGCAATTTATATTTATTTAAGCAGATAATTGCCTTGGTAATTTATTTCAGGATTCGTTTCATTCGTTGCTAAAAATATATTTAGCTACGGTTTGCTTTCTGCTGTTATTCGACTTATTTAATTACAAAAATATCAAATAAAGGTAGGAAGTTTAAAAACACGAGTGATCCTATAAGGGTTCTGTTATTTCCTTTTGAGGTACGGAACCCTTAAAACCAAACGATTTTTTAAATTACAATTATTATAACACTAGCTCACTCGTAGTTTGTTGGTGTGACAATTTTAATATGTCATCATCATCAGCCCTGCCTTTTCCCATGAACTATGTTGGTGTTGGCTTCCAGGCTAATCTAACACAGTTGAATACCATTATTTTACGTGGAGCGACTGCCTATCTGACCTCCACAACCCAGTTAGTACTGGGTAATATAGTACCCCTTGGTAAGACTGGCTGCCAGACTTTGGGAGCACGAGCTATGAGCTATTCTTCTGTGGTCTTCTTCTGTGTATATTTAGAAAACTCAAATTTCATCCAGATCTTTTTCTGTTTGTGTTTCTGGCATGATTAAGTAACATAATTATACTTTCGCATTGTAAAGTAGTCGGATGACTTACATCGACTACTTTTTATTGACGAGTTCAAAAACGTTTTTCAGAATTTTATTTAGATTTTAACAAATCGAGTTGGTGTCCGGTTCTCCAATACAATTTGCATTTAAATTGGTCGCGTATCCAGCTGCATTAATTGGGAGATTTTCAAACTGCATTTCTTTATAGATGACACTAACATAGTTAACTGACTAAAAATAATATGATTCTGTTTAGTCCGTCATTTAGATTATCGAAAAATATTGGATACGTGTTTTTTGTTTTATTAAATTAATAAAAAATGACGAAAATAAAGTTTTTCAAAGATCATGGAGTGGGCGTTTTTGACGTCATAGTCTGGTAAAAATGGACCAACCTGTGACGTTGCACGACTTTTCGAAGCACTGTATCGTCTTCATTATTGGTTTACGTGAAAAAAAAAATACGTGATCACTATTTTTTGGAATTCTATCTGACGGACTATATTTTTTTGTCAACTACCCTATTGATACACACTAACAAAGGAAAGTGAGCATTTCAGGTGTACTTGTTATTGGATCTCAAATATTGGCAGTACCTGCGTAGTTGTTTTGTCTAATTAATTTTCAAAACACTTCCTTGATACCACGATAAGGTTCGATATTTCACCCCCGTGGGGTTTTTTTATTTATCTCAAGGGTAATTGAACAATTTATTGTTAAATTCTTATAGTCGGCGATGATTGCTTTTGAGGCCTTAATATTCAATGAAAATCTAAATTGTGTTAATTATTTTATGAATACTTATAAAATAATTTGCATTTGTCAACACATTATTTTTGTCCTAAATTCAAAAAGATTAAGGTTTTTGTTTTTGATATTAGACTGTTTGGCAGCTTTGTTTCTCCTTCAATCTAAGAAGGTTAGACGCGAGGAAAACATAGTTTCTGCTATTTTATTTCTTCGTAAGTGTATTAGACAACATCGTTTGATTCACGTGGGCACCTGTCACTGTAGTTCTTAGCCCCATAGTACTCGACTGCAATTAGAAAATTTCTCAATTTATATCAAAACTAGCGGACGCCCCGCGGTTTCACCCGCGTGATCCCGTTCCCGTGGGAATACAGGGATAAAAAGTAGCCTATGACACTCAGCAATAATGTGGCTTTCTATTGGTGAAAGAATTTTTTAAATCGGTTCAGTAGATCCCGAGATTACCCCTTACAATTTAACAAATATACAAACACACAAACTTTACTTCTATAAAATATTATTATTATAAGTAATAAGTATAGATTATTAAATATTGTAGGAGGTGTTTCCAGGGGACGTCACACGTGAAGGAAACACAGGCGAAGTTTCAGGTGATCTGTATTTTCAGCAGCAGTTTACAGGTTTTCACAATAATAGACGAATGTTATTTGGGAAATATGAATAGGAACAGTTCTCACTACCAAGTCCTAGGACGAAGGTCGAAGAATGAAGTTCCCCTATCCAAAAAGTATTCCTGCCTGAGGGAATGTGGGGTTTTCCGTGACAACTAGTAGGGGTGTCTCACGTAACCTTTCCAAATAGGGCGAGATTCGCAAATGCAATAACTGAATAGCTGTCTGAGGAAATTCACTGATCAAGCGAGGGTCATTAAGTGCCGGAGAATCTTAACACCGCGATTCAGAAATACGCGTCATCGGCACAGCGCCATCTAGCGGAGGGCGGTCGAACTTTTACGGTCACTTGCTACCTTGATCAATGAACTTCTATTACTTATGAATCTAATACATGGTAGGGTGTATGAATACATAATAATTGGTAAGTAGACGTGTGTTACAATATTAAATTAAATTATAAGTATAGTTAGTATAGATGTAGGTAGATACAATTTTAAGTAGTTTTTTAGGGTTCCGTACCTCAAAAGGAAAAAACGGAACCCTTATAGGATCACTTTGTTGTCCGTCTGTCCGTCCGTCCGTCCGTCTGTCAAGACCCTTTTTCTCAGGAACGCGTGGAGGTATGAAACTGAAATTTATATCAATTACTCAGGTCTACTGTCCCTTGAAGCTGTGAAAAAATCAAACTTCTAAGCCAACGCAATCAAAAGATACAGCCGTTTATGCCGCAAATTTTCGACACTTGCAAGGGAATCAAAACCTACAGGGTGCTTCCCGTGAACTCAGAATCTTGAAATTTGGTACGAAGCAACGTCTTATAGCATAGATAAAGGAAAAATTACGAAAACCATAAATTTTTAGTTACATCACATAATATATTTTTTTTACGGAACCCTCGGTGCGCGAGTCCAACTCGCACTTGGCCGGTTTTTTTTTTAAATAAACACCGTACGAACGTGTGATATTTTTAGATTTTTTCCAGAAATAACTGCAGTGAAGCCATAGCCAATATGACAATACAAAACCAATCCGTTTTCCCTTTGTCTCAGGGGCATTCAGAGCTCTGCTTTGCGGGGCTTTTCATTTCCTGTTATCATGTGAACTTAACTCGTGTTGAATAGAAAAGGCGTTAGCGTTGGCTTACGCGGTTGCTCGGTAATCTAACAGGCGTCGGATTCACACTAACGTTCTAATATAGCGAGCCTTCATATAATCTCTATATATCTAACCTACCCTAACCTAACTGAGCCCCGCGACTTTCATCCACGTGAAATTCAATTCAATCATTGAGGAGGCCCGAGTCCCTGCAATGGGAACATTATAGGCTGATGATGATTGTTTGAAAGAGACGTGGCGACATCGATCTATTCTCATAAGAACGTTATTGTTGTTTTACTCGGGAACAGTACTTTTTGGGGATGAAAGGTATCCTATGTCCGTTTCTGTACACTTGACCGTGCCACATTTCAGGATGATTGGCGTGAGAAGGTCGCAAACAAACTTAAAAGGTTAAGGTTGTCGGTGCACAAAATCTGAATATATTTCTTCATCGATTTTTCTTTTATTTCGTCAAGTAACCTCTGACCAGGACGCCAGTGTCCCAGCAATAGGAGCATAGTAGACTGATTACGCTCATGCTAGCCTTCGACCTAATCCTTCCATAAATATTTATTTGAAACTCTACATTTCAATCCTGTTTTGCGTGTCGTAAGGTACTTATTATGTAAATTGATGAAACAAATTAGTATCTTCTAGAGCAGTGTCTGACAGAAATATATGCACATTAAAATTGTAGACATCGTTAAGAGCGAGATTACAGAAGAATTTCTTGTTATCTACAACGAGTCTTCGTAAAGTCTCCAATTCGAACTTGTAACCTAATAACAAAGATCATTAAACATGCCTCACTTATTATGCGAACGCAGTTTGTGACGAACAAAAACCTTATCCATTCTTAATAATATAATAATATTCCACAACTATCACACAACGCCATCTAGTCCCAAGCTAAGCAGAGCTTGTGTTATGGGTACTAGACAACTGATAAACATACTTATATATTTCTAAATACATACATATTATAGATAAATTACACCCAGACACAGAACAAATGATCGTGCTCATCACACAAACATTTGTCCTGGGTGGGAATCGAACCCACGACCTCCGGCATAGCAGTTAGGGTCACTAACCACTAGACCAACAGGCCAGTCAAACTCTACTCTTCAAATTCCTTAAAAAGTGCAAAGTGCGGCCAAGTGCGTGTGGGTCTCGCGCTAAGGGTTGCAAGCCATGACATAGCTTTTTTCTTGGTTTATTGGTGCTCCATAACTAATGTTAGGGGAACTCAGTAATTAAAGTAATTATTAGATCATATCACGTATAATCAGAATTATCATATTATTATTAAAGTATTGCACTCGCGAGAGGGACCGTCGGGATCGAAAGCGGACGTGCTCTTGACCCAATTAGCTTTTCACGACTGAAGGGGTTGCGCAGCCGCCTGCCGCACGCTCGCAGCGGCGCCGGAGGGCGGCGCGCGTCCCTCGCCCCTCGCCCCGCGCGCCCGCGCGTGGGTAGACCATCCCTTGGCTCTTTCACTAAGTATATTGTTTTTTTTTATGGAGCTCGTGTCTGTATAATAATAACAGCCACTCGAGTTGATCTTCAGATTAAACCGCGCTCATGGTCCGTGGATGGGTCTCAGAAAGGACGTTAACCCGTTGGTCCCAGCTGTCATTTGAAGATTTTTGACAGTCGTTACGTTACAAATAGTCAGTGGTACGAAAGTCTGACAACCAGTCTGATTTTAGATTTTATATTATCCAGTACTAATTGGGTTGTGACGGTCAGATAGGCCGTCACTTCATGTAAAATTCTGGTATTCAGCTGCAGTAAGTTAGACTGAAAGCCGGCCGCACGTAGTTGGGAAAAGGTTAGGCAGATGATAATATTGATGTTTTATTTTTTAAGTAGTCTATAGGGGTTGTAGACACCCTAAAACATTTCTGTAGCAATAGGCGACCTAAACGTTTCAGCAATTAGTAAATAAACAGAGAGTGAGCCTAAAACTGTATTCGACCGATTCGGCTACAGCCTAGTAACAGCAACGTCTCGTTGACACCCCAAGGAAACGGAACCCTAAAAGATTCTCGCCTTCGTGCTAATGAACAGACATTTGAGAGCCTTCAATTTATAACGAGGCTCCTAAACTTGAGGGTGATCTAAAATTTTATAAGCGGAATGCTTGACATCTTGCGAACCACTGAAACCTACCTCAATCTTAATTGGCTGTGCGAAGAACAATAAATGTTAACGTATTTTTAATTTAACACTTGTAAATAATTGAAAAACAAACACTTTTTCAGGTTTAAAACTCAAAATAAAACCATTTACCACCCGAAAATAAAATAAAGATTGAAAGCTCATTGGGCACGTAAAATGCTGTAACAAAACTTCATCGCCCCACCACATGTTTACTAACTGATGTCGTAACTATGCTTTGTGGAGAATGCAATTTCAAACCAAAAAAAACCCTAACCGCTAAAGTTGAGGCAATAATAATACTGGTCTGTGCCTTTAACGCGCACTGTCTTTAAACTTCAATTCATTTTCCAACAAGTGCGACCTACGAGGCTACGACGATTACTACGTGACTACGCCGTAGCAAATTCATAGGCCTTTACAGTTTTTTAGACAGATTATTTACAAAAGAACTTCGCATCTGATAGATAGGTGAATAGGGTTCCATTTTCAAAGATATCCTTGAAACTTTGTGAAAGTCAGAGACCTTTATATTGTAGGAAGTATATACCTATACGGTTATTGAATTCTCATGTGTAGTAAAACAGAGAACATGTAAGCATAAAGTCCTTCGGTTTTGCAGAATTGTCTTGTTTTTTTTTTGGGAGCTATATAATCGCAACGATGTTCTTGTTTTATATTTTAAGTTTATACTTTCAACTTTGTCTTTTTTATGAAGTTTGACTTTTAAAGTTACGACTATACAAGATCCTTTTATTTAGTTTGGTACAGATCTAAATACTATTCCTATGAAGTGGTTTCAATTTCAAGCCCTACCGTTGTCCCGTGCATTATATTACATAGAACATAGACAATCGGGCTCCAAAGTCGGCTCGGTTAACCATTCCGACGACCGCTGGCGCCGCAGCCAAGTTTTCTAAGCTAATCACTGCCATGACCGTGCTATTTATTTGGGAACACACGAATTCCAAATTGAGTACGGCCAACATAGTAGTTTGGTACACAGGCAAAAATGAACGTCTACATCGGCCTACAAGAATCTTGTAGGTATCGTTTTTCATAAAGTAGGTACGTAGTATTTGTAAGTGCAAGAACTTTATCATGTAACGTCTTAAAATATTACCATTGGGGAAATAGTGTTACTATAGAACATATAAATAGCATCAGGGCACATAATAAGCAGGTACCTAATGCTTACTTTATATAATTCACTCGCATTTGTCGAATACAAACCCACTTCAAATCACGCAAAAAGTAAAGTACCTAAGCACCAATTTACGTAGGAATCTATTTTGTTGACTGTACCGACCCAAATAATTTAATTCCACAAAGCCCAGTGTAAAAAGTTAGTGAGACATGTAGTGGCGAGAAAAGTTTCTACTGAATTTATAAGATGAAATTAAATGTTTTGCTACCTGCAATTCCACCTGGGAACAGAATGAATTCTCATTCACGGCGTTTTCATTTGAATGTTTCTACTTTGAGAGCATTTTGCAATTTAATTAAGTAAAACAGAAGAGGAATTAACCCTTATGAATGAACCCTTAATAACTCTGAGTTCAAAGTCTTTAGATGTGCTAAATCTAGGAAATTATACTTAATGGATTTTGTACCCATAGCTCTATAATTTCTCTTCCATCTTGTGAAATATCCCATAGCTAGTGATAACGTCATACTCGTAACAGAGGTTTCATATTCCGATTTGAATCTGGGGGTCTAAAACGGCCACTTTGGCAGATCATAATAATGAATTGCGTTAAAAAGCGTAAAATGGACCTTTCATTATAATAACTGCGTCTGTAACAATTTAGTAAAATACATCATAATAGGAAAATAATATGAATTGCGTTAACATTCGTAAAATAGTCACAGACGCAGTTTTTATTATGACAGGTCCATTTTACGCTTTTAAACGCAATTCACATTATGATCTGCAAAAGTGGCCATTTTAGACCCCCTGTACTTTCCCTGACATTGACACTCGCCCTTATCAGATGAAACTAAACGACGACGTAAGAAGAAGTGGGATTAACGCTGAAACAATCTTTTCGCTTTCTTCAAACGACCCCCAAGTATCATCTATTGTAACAGTGAAATACCTACCTTCTTAATGGGGGTGTAAATAATACCTTGGTTAAAATAGTAAAAAGCTTTTGCATTACAAATTCTAGTGATGAATCATGAAATCATGTCAACAGAAATCAAACGACTGAACCGATTTTTATGAAATTTCTATGGGATTCATCGAGAGCGTTAAGATAAATAATAAAAGAAGAGAAGTTAAAAATCCAAACCTACTATCGATCTGTCGGTTGGTGATGCGGTTCTAAACAACTGTACTACGTTCCATTCTTTTGGCTTTCATAATAGTCCAAGATCCCAGGGCTGCCAGACGTCACGTATTTTCTGACGAAGGAAATGTGGACGTTTGAGTAGGGTTAATACGAACTAAGAACACACCACTACCAGCTAGCTTGCTTGGACGGCCAATTACTTAACGTATGTTCTCCAAGCAGATTTTTACGTATATTTTAGGCAATATCCTTAAAAATAAGTCGCAAATACTCCCAGACACTTTCCGTCGGCCGTATTGCTTAACAGACGCTTTAAAGAATACTAAACTCCTTATGATTTAATACTTAAAGCTAATTGATCGGGATATTGCGTTTTCGACAAAATTCTGAAGACACAGGCAATGGACAGATCCTGTTGAATCCCCACCGAATGAGTCCAGTGTAGGTCTATATGTCAGCCACACGAGCGATGCCATGCGATCTGGGATAAACAGCCACAATACGTTTAAGTCTAAACTTTTTGGGAACTTTAAAGCGTCTGTTAAGCAAAACGGCCGCTAGCAAGTGTCTGGGAGTATTGGCAACTTATTTTTAAGGATAATGCCTACAATATACGTAAAAATCAGCTTGGAGAAAATACGTGAAGTAAGTAATCTTTTTGTGTACCTTGATGACCTGATACCTGAAAATTGGCCGTCCAAGCAAGCTAGCGGGTAGTAGTGTGTTCTTAGTTCATACTACTCAATCGTCCATATTTCCTTCGTCAGAAAATACGTGACGTCTGGCGGCCCTGAAATCTTACTCTATAATAACACAAATGTCTTTTCCTTTTTTGGAGACGGTAAAAAATAACTTCGATCGCTTAACTTGCAGGAAGAAAGGCGTCCTTGGGGTGAGCAGTGTGCTCAGTACACAGGCACTTGGCGCCTCGTCCCCTGGATACTTGACGTGGCTCGTGAGAACGAAGACGTGGACACTTTCACACTTGACATCTAATTTATGACAATGATAAATTTTTTAGCTATGTTTTTCCTTAGATTTTTTTTGTTGTTGTTCTTTTTAAACTTCTTATTTATACGTTTTTTATAATTGTCTTTTTTCAGCTTTTATGTTTTGTGATTATATTTTTAAATGTTCTGTTATTTAAACGTTTTTGTGATTGTCTTTTCAATATTGTTTGTGTTTTATATTAAGTACATATTTATATTAATTTCAAAAGAAACAATTTTATTACCCCAGGTAGGGCTTTTTAAATCCAATTAGGTAATTATGCAGTAGACGATGTTACCCTTTAAATGAAAACTTTATTACTCCAAGTACAATATAACAGAAACTTGAAATCTGCTGGGTAGGTATACCCAATAATATTATAAGTAAAACTTTCAAGCAATCGGCCTTTGTGGAAAACTTAAATAGGGAATACTTACCTGTGGATTTAAGGTAAGTATTACCGGGTTTTGGACGTGGAGTTGTGGACACCAGCCCTTTATACAATACAATCAGGGTATTTTCCAAATCTATACCTTTTAAAGCTTGGTTAGGGTAGAGGGACGTCGAACCCTGTTTATGCAAGGATCAACTATGAGGTTCGCACCACATTTTTTTGCACTAACAGAGTATTGAACCTGTCTCGACTTTCAATCTCATCACAATGGCGTCAGAATGTCTCGTATAAGGTTTTAAATCAAACAACATAATACAAAACTTAGAGAGACTTTATTTATCATCTTAACTTATATATACTTAGATTAAAACAAAATACAATGTTCAAAACAAGTTTCGCAAAGTGCTCACACAGTGTCATTATAAATTCTAAGAAAACTGTAAACAAAATTCAAAATAATCCTGTATTTATGTTGTTTTAAAAAGAAAACAATGAATAATAATATTGTTCTCGTTATTTCTGAAACTTCTTAAGAACTTAAATGTAAATGGTGCTGTAAATTGTTTACAAACTGAGGTTAGTACAAACTTGTATTTCGTGTAATGTTTACAAAGTCTGGATATTTCGTCTTGTTCGTCAACATCTCTAGGAATTGTTATGGTCACCATAACATCACAAGGTTCAGTCGGTAGGACTCGTTCATCTTTCTTTCTTAAATTACTTTTCAGTGTAACTAGCTGTCAAATTATCTTCGCGGTATAAATTCGATAAAATATTGTTCGGAAAATGAATTGTATAACATACAACGGCTTTCGATATGACAATCAATAAAACTTTAGTAACGATAACATCAAAATTTCCCATTGTCAAAATTGCGAATACTTCATAAATAAGCAAATAAAAGACCTTATAGACATATTTTTCAGGTCTGGTGCTGTACAGAATAAAGACGAAGTGATTTCAAAAGGATTTGGTAACATTCGGTATATTAACAGGTTTATTGCAGTCACTAAATTAATTAAGTGTTGTTAATCTTCCAAATAAAATAATTGATAATAATAATAGATAAACAATCATAGTAGTTCACCAAAAACCTTCTTTTGTCTTCCTAGTGACAACCACTGTCTGGATAATCATGGCATTCCCGTGAATGAACTTATTCGTATTAAAAGGGTATCCAGACGGCACATGTCTCAGGCAAGCAGGAAAATAAAATGATTGAATAATTTACATTTCAATAATCAGCATTTTTACATGAAATGAATGTGTGAGTAGGAAGTATTTCTATACACGATGTTTACATGTTTTTCTTCTTCAATACGAGGAATTAATAACATGCGAAAGTCTGAACATCTTTTCATGTAACTTTTTTAATCTGGCCTCCTCGTATTCAAAAACACATTTCAGCCGATTACAGAACAAAAGCCGCTGAGTCAGAAGACAGATTAAACATTTGACAGGCGTCTATACAATACCTTTAAGAATGAATGGATTTCATCAGCTTTTCCTCATATTTTACTCGCATGTAGAACACCTACTTAATACTTAAGTAGATATTACGTCAAAAGGCTGTTTCAGCACCTCCGGATTAGTGATGTGAACAAAAAGGTGTTCCGTGGCAGATTATTTTGAACAAATTCTGGTATGTCTACTTTATCTGGTGAATTGTGCTTATACGGGGATGATGAAACAGGCACATTTAATTAAATATCGATCACAAATGGGTCCTACAAACCACAGGTATGCCCTGAAGGTACACAGGCTCGTCACACCTTTTGCGGTTTCAATCAAAATACTTGTTGTTCATGACGTCACGCATCCACGACACGTAGCCCGCAGTTCGAGTGTAAATTCCGTACTTGCCACGCTTGCCACAACCATCGCCGAAACTCGTGATCCCCTGTCAATGCAAAATTATAGATTATTAATATCATCAAAATGACATGCCTATTGGTAACGTTTTAAGCTTCCCTGGTGAAAGAAATTATTGGTACATAATAAGGGTAAAAACAATTTACAGTTTGGAGACCTACAGATAGCGCGCGAGTTGAATGCAGTCGGGGTCTGAGGTAAAGAGCGGGAGCAGTGTAGTGCTGTGCTATTCACACTAGTGTAATGCGGTAGTGCTGTCTCAGCACTACCGCATTCCTAAGCTCTGCATTCAACTCGCGCGCTATCTGTATATGAGTAGGACCATTCGGTGTGGATCACCTCCCACCAGTTATTATAATACATTTACTGGGAGCATAACATTTAACATGGAATAACATTCATTATTAAAACGTATTAGAAAGTACATTAATAAATCATATCTAATTAATACGGATAAATTAAATTAACTGGCGCAACTTCACAAAGTTGACAGGTCTATCAAAGGATCTATCAAAGTCTTACACAAAACAAAAGAAAAGAACAATAATAGAAGCTGTTGTTTATAAACAAGACAAATTAACGTTAACCCCAAAAATGTGACGGCCGCGGCAGGAGCATGACTACGATTATAAAGTTTTCTTATTGTCTTGTTTAAAATAAAAACTTAACGATGAAGAAATATATTATATTATGAATTTTAAATGTTGTAAAGGTATCTACTAAGATTTGCTAACCAAGCCCCATATTCACAACGCTTCGATTCGGTTTCGATTTCGACAAGTCGTATATTTATGTCTATCTTTTTTTGGCATAGAAAGTGAGCGAGATAAACATACGATAGGTATTTATTTATTTACTAACAATTAACATTACAGGTCTTAAACCTAATGCGTTAGTATGGCAATCAATCAGTTAACAATACAGGTTTCTTACAAATTAATCTACAAAATAAAAATAAAATCTAAAAAACAAAAAACAGGAATAACAACACAATTATCTATTCTACTACTACAACATACTCACTAGTTCCTTAAACTAAAATATAACAAATTACGTTCAACAGAACTATTGCGAATTCTCTCAAATTACACGAAAAAAACTCGATTCTTTCGTGAACCTCATTCACTATGCGGATTGTTCGGGTGAGAGGGGTCTTAGCCAGGAGATTGGTTCTGGCTACAGGCACGGCCAGCAATGGTGGGCGCCGTCGCCTCAGGTTCAAGTGCCGCAGCACTCCGGGGTTATGAGCTGCACCACGCAGTAGTTTTACCACATACGCGGCCAGACTAAATTCCCGGCGCACCCTGGTATGTTCGATTCGATTGTTTTTGAATAGCTATACTGTTCAGGATACAACAACGCAATATCTGACTGCATACATATTAAAATCTCATAGAATAAAGGGCCTTTATATGCATGCAGTCAGAATAATCATATTGCGTTGTTGTTGGGCAGGGGCCCATCTGTGACGCAGACGGTGACATCAATCTGAAGACGACTGCACAATGATTTGTCTTGACGTCTCAGGCGCAACTTGGAATTTCCAACTGGAACCTAGCTGTTAATATGCACATATAAATCAACTCTATTTCGTGGCCTGCTCGCAATTCAACAGGTGGGACTCAGAAGGTTTTATCTTGATGGTAGTTCTAGAATATTAAATTATTAAATGGTAGATGAAATGATACCTTTTACTTGGAATTTATGAATAATGATTTTAAAATAAAAATAATTGGCAGAATAATATCACGATAGTTATAACACGTATATTTCCATCAAGTAAGTAATCATAAATCAGAGGCCCAATAAGTGGCATAAAAACTCCGACAACAGGTTAGGCACTAACCACATTATAAAGAAGGAAAAATGTTATCGTAGTATTCGAATTATTCCTCGTAGATACACTTTCCTCGTAGATACACTTTTGAAAAACACTCGCTTCAGTTCCTGTAAGATACACTTTCGTTTAGTAAAACAGAAAATAGTTAATGTAAATTTTGTCAGGTAAAAATATAGAAAAAAGGTAATAACGACTCGTTTAAAAAAAAAAGTTACCTACCAGTAGAACACAAGCTAGACATAATCGGTGTACTTACATGATAGAAAAAAAAAAAAACCAATCGAATCGAGAACCTCCTCCTTTTTGGGAAGTCGGTGATTACCGATCCACGGACCAAACTCGTTTAGTCCACTCTCGACCCCTCGACCCCCAATCGGCCAACGTAGCTTAACATGACCCGACCCATGTGGCAGTTCTTTGGTATTTTTTTTCTTTTCTTTTCTTTCTTCTGTTCTTCTTTCTTTCTCAACAAGGAAAGTGTATCGACGAGGATAATTATTCCTGGTAGATACAGCTACGAGTCTCTCAATTCATCATTCATCATCAACATAATTATTTAGTGCACAACTGTACTTAAAAGTGTATCTAAGGGCCGGTTTTTCAATCGCTAGTTAACTTTTATCTGAGGAATAAGTTTGTCATTTGGACAGTTTTTGTATAGACAATCTGTCAAAACATCACATTTATTCCTCAGATAAAAGTTAACTATCGATTGGAAAACCGGCCCTTAGAAGAATAACTGTACCGGTTTTTAAAAAGTGTATCTTACAGGAACTGAAGCGAGTTTTTTTCAAAAGTGTCTCTACGAGGAAACTCTATCTACGAGGAATAATTCTAGTATTCGAGTAGCCTATCTTAGTGCATGTTTACGTACAGGCGGGGCGTCGCGCGGCGCGTGCTGCGTTTTTAATTCAAACACATGGCGATGTATGAAAAGTTAACGATTTCAATCGACGATTTTTCGAGAAGCTATTTTCACACGTTAGTTTAAAATGCAGCGTTTGTTGCGGTGGACCCGTCTCTCAGTAAATTAATAAAAAATCACGAGACGAGCATTTTGCACGAGCCGCGCGACGCCTCGCGTCTCCGTAAACGAGTCCTTAGGCGCTTTGAACATGGAGCAACTGGCAACTGGCAACTAGCTGTTTACATAATTATATTTCAATTGGATTGCGCACACATATCAACTCGAGTTTCAAGTTCCGGCAATCGTCAACAGTTTTCAGTTGCTGCAATCGATGACTAAGTTAGTTGCTAATTGCCGCAACTAGCAACTGTTAAATATTATACCGATTTTTAAAGTTAACGTAGACGGCGACGACGTAATAAAATTAGAGCAATTGCTGCTTCTTCGATATTTCGTCACACTGAACGCTGTTCGCTGCGTAGATTGAGCAACTCGGTTATGAAAGTTGCTCACAGATTGCCATAAAATTGCTGCAACCGTAAACGTTGCAGCAACTATCAACTAGTTACAGGAAACTTTTAAAGTTGCTTAAGTTTCCTCAACATAAGTTGCTTCTTGTGCAAAGTGCCTTAAACTACGAGCAATCTCTTCTTTGCTCACCTTTGGCCGCCTAATGCTGAGTGTAGGTCTCTGCCAAATCCCTCCACTTCTGGAGGTTTCAAAGTCATACAATTGAAAGCAATATCTGTACTTTCTAATATAGGAAAGTAAGTATCTGTATGTAAAAGGTTTTACGGTCTCCAGTATCCTAAAACGGGTCATTAAACTCAAGATAGCGAATAAAAAATCCTATTGGGTTGTAACGCCTACTCTCTGTGTACAAATATAGTCTGCACGTATTCGGCATAGATCTTGTAAAACTAAGGTAACAAAATATTTTGCTTTTTTTAAATGAAAGGGAAAACGTGACACGTGAGTGGCATATACTCGTAAGCTCTTAACTTTGCTGCTTTGCTTGCTCTATTTTGTTTACTGACAGAAGCTTAGTAGGTATCGTTAATAAGTAAAACTTGTTAAAAAACTTTCGCGTAGGTAATGTAACTCACACTCGTAGTGTTTAGAACAAGTTTGATATAACTTAAGGTGGATCCCTAGTTAGACCTCGCCATACATTTTGCAGAAGGTGAAATCTCCGTAAATAAACGATTTCTGCAGAATAAAAGCAAGTATAATGAGTCTTTATAATGTATTATGAC
Source organism: Diarsia mendica (assembly GCA_949316265.1). Lineage (NCBI taxonomy): Eukaryota > Metazoa > Arthropoda > Insecta > Lepidoptera > Noctuidae > Diarsia > Diarsia mendica. The sequence continues at coordinate 12,545,013 of OX438891.1, forward strand.
CGCAAAACGCCCAAATTTTATAAAAAAAACAGTATTTGTAGGCGAATTAGACTCAATAAAAAACGCAAAATCTTTGTATGTGTGAGTGACCTGAATCGCGCCATCTGACAGAAATTTATAGAACCACCAAGAAAGGGTTCGTTGCTGTTGTGTTACGAGTTTACGTTCGGTAAATATTTATAATAGATGGCGCTGTTCTAAAATTCGAATAAACAGACATAGAACAAAGTAAGGTTACAGTGCGCGGGTGGCAAGGGGCGGAATGCAACTGTATGGTGACTAGCGTCACCGCGGGACACCGCGTTACTATGGTTACGCACGGCCCCGAATGCTGCACTTCGATTGAGACCCGAAAATGTGTTACTGCGCATTCAAGGTCATAGTTCAACGTTTCTAGCAAGTTAGCGCCGGCGCGCGGGCTTGCCCGCGGATTTTACATTTTATGATTGATACAATGTTTTTTTATTAGGGAATGAGAAAAAATGCTAGAAAGTAAAAAAAAATATGTGCGATCTGGCGGCCAGGATTTTTTTTGGTTTTGTCCGTCATGGGTGTCGTTTTCATGGTTTTTGGGGTCGCTGATTACGAAAATGAAGTCATAAATTATTTATTTCAATTCAGTCTTTTAAGAAGTCGGTTAAATACTAAATCGCTTCTCTGGGACTTCGTCGAGCTTCATTGTCTCGGCGCTTTTCTTGTGGTCGCCACTGTTGATTCTGGCTAACAGGAGTTACAGTGGTTTGGGAATAGTGTGGCGGGCTTGTCCCAAATTTTACCGGTAAAGAATCAGAATCAGAATTTTATTTATTTCTCCAGTTTTCATATTACATATAACATATCACTTTCAGTTCGGCTTCTTCATGCTTTATCATTTCTTTAGTCAACTCAGACCAAGAAAAAAAGAAAGACGGCGCGCCGCGAACACCAACAGTGAAGCCACAAAACCACACGCCTATAGCAAGTAAACATACAAGCTCACGCACACACCTACACTAAAACCACACGCATTTCTCCTAGAACGTCACGACTTCACGAGACATTGTCTACACACATAGATAAAAAGTTGGCTTCACTTTTGATGTTCGTGGCGCGTTGTCTTCAGACTGGAGTATTTTTATTCATATTTGACATAACTGCGTGCAAAAAATCATAAACTGCCATATTTATCGTTTTCTTTTTCTAAATCTTTTTTGTTCGGTACAGAGTATATTGTTCACTTCTAAAGTTCTAACTTCTCCCATGATTTTTATTACCTATTATTATAGTCCTTATTTTGGTGGTCTGAATGATTTCTAAAATTTTGTCCACCTAATGGGTCCTTATAAGTTATATAGTATAGTACCTATATACCTACCTAAAGATTAAAAAAAAATTCTACTGTAAGTAGGTAGGTACCCACTGATAATACATTTTCTGACACGGTTTGGTAGGTAGTAATTCATTGGTTTGGGTTGAATAAAATCAGAGAATAGAAGTTCATGTATACTTAGGGTAGGTACCTATACCTAAATCAGGCGATCAGCGTAGGCAAACTTACCTATTTTTTTTCTACCTACCTACCTACGCAATAAAATTGTGAAACACACGGCTACACATCAACCTATAAATTTCCAGTTTACGCTGATCTCGCACTGTATGGAAATCCTATACAATTCGAGACCAGCTTATACTGGAAATGTATAGCTTGATGTGTAGCCGTGTGTACTACTTACATCTATTGATTGAATCATATTTAATTCATGTGAAACCAGCAAGATAAGTGAATACACAGACAAACCACTTTGATTTGAAATGTTTGTGAACGCACCCACGATACAGGAGAAATTTCTAGTGTGGGGGAAAAAAATAAAAACAATATATAATCCGCATCAAGGATTGTTTTTACAGTATCCACGCGGGCGAAGCCGCGGGCATCAACTAGTAATTTATACAATTTCTTCTAAGGGCCAATGAAACTTGACCTCTGGACTATATAGGCACTCATACGATTCAGGGACCAAATTATATTGGATAACTGCTGTTACCATCTGTTGTTTCCATCCAAGTTCAAAATGATTTTCCAGAAAGTCCAAAGTTCTACTTTTCAGATTTTTTTCATATTTTCTAAACTTAAGCTTCAAAAATATAAATAGGTAAATACCTAATAGGTATAAAAAAGTTAGAGGGGTTTGTTTTTCACTTTTGGAGCGATTATTTCCGAAATTATTGACATTATCAAAAAATTATTTTAGTAAACCCCTATTCTTTTTTAAATACCTTTCCAACAATATATCACACGTTAGGGTTGAAATTTAAAAAAAAATCACTTCCCACTTTACATAATTACCTATATCCTAATAAAACATTTTTTTCCAATTTTTATTTCACCACTATGTCGGCGTGATTGATACACATATTGGTATCAAATTTCAGCTTTTTATTGCTAATGGTTACAGATATTAAGCGAGGACGGACAGACGGACGGACAGACAGACATGGCGAAACTATAAGGGTTCCTAGTTGACTAGGTACGGAACCCTAAAAAATCACACAAATGTTCTTCTTAGCCCTTTGTATGCGAGGCCGCGGTATCTCTTTCGAACAACACGCAGTCCCGACAGGCGTCGGCCCTTGCGGCGTGGATTTTAGATAATGTCCTAAAATCTTCTAATGTAGTCATTGTAGAGTAATTTCCAAAAAACGCATTGCGGGTTTGTGCGTTCACTAACGATTCCCCAAATTAGTTAACAAAAATAAAGCAAATATTGAACAAAATTAGTAAGTACAATGAAATGGTTATCAGTCAATGAATGATTCACTACAAACATACTACACGCACGCACACAGCTGCGCGCTGCGCCGCGAAAAGTCAGAGGTACCTATGCTGTAATTTATACAATTTCTTCTACGGGCTAATGAAACTTGACCTCTGGATTGTATAGGCGCTCATACGATTCAAGGACCAAATTATATTGGTTTTATGTTTTGTATGGGAGTTTTTAACTTTTTTTATTTTTCAAAATTATTCCTTTATTTATGCTATAAGAGCTTGCTTCACCCCAAATTTCACAATTCTTGGATGACCGGGAGTGCCCTATAGGTTACATTAGGTACATAGGTACATTCTATAAAAATTACCGCGAACACACACATTGTCACTCTAACTTACACGCACACATTCAAAGAGAAGAATCCTATCAAAATAATGTTTTGTTGATTTTCATAAGAGTGACAAGAAGTCCACAGCCAAATATAGAAGTCAGTGAGTGTGCTGTGTGACATGACAATGAAAGGGCCTAGGGCCGGGGCCTAGCCCTGCCCACGTGACCCGCAATACGACAGCGTCATTCTATCACAATTCTATTACGAGACCATTGACGGACCAATGATCGACCACTATGAATTAGCAGATTATGTACCTACTACGTACGTCATTGCCTACTACAAACTTTTAGCAAAATGACAATGGGATCGTGTTGGAATGACGATATTTTTAAAAATACCAGACTTGAGGCCCTGGAAGGAGGCCATAGGAACTCTGTAATAAAAATAAAACGACGCAACCCCTACCTACAAGTCTTGTTTTTGAAGTGAAAACTTCTTTAGCGGTGTTGCTGTGCAGTTTTTTTGGGATAGGTAAATAATTCCTACTATTCACAATATCCAAACGGCGGCGCGCACGACCGCCCGCCCGCCCGTGAGCAAAACTCACTTTTACGTTTGTCAGGTTAGGTAGGTACCTACATTTTCATTCGCAGAATCGCGGCGACTATCGACTTGAAAGAGAGACGAAAGGAATAAAAAGAAACTCAGAAAAAGATCCGCTACCTATGTAGGAAATATAAACTCGATTCACAAATTAAAAAAATCTTTTTTTTCGATGAAATTCGCAATGCAGGAGTTTACAGGGGCGAAATAACGATCGATGAGCGAAAAGGATTTAGCTAGTCTCATATCGGCACTAGGTCTTTTGTAAGGAACCAATTCTTTCATAAATAATATTGTTTGTAAGTACATGACTGTTTGTTGCCAAAATAAAATAAACAAATAAATATCTGGAAAAAATCGTTTTCTCCGTATTTTTACGCAAAACGATTTGCCCGCGCAATATATGCTTATCCCGCCACCACAATTCTTAAAAATTCAAACAAAAAAAACTTGATGTTCTGGGGTGAAATATCGATTTCCTGAATCGATTCAGCACTAGATATCGATTTGAAAAAACATTTTTATTTTATCCAAAAAATCGATTCTTTGCTCAATCGATATCAGATGGACATCCCTATTGGTCTGTTCAGTTGCATTCCAGCTTGACACTTGACAGTTGACAGCTTGAGTGATGCATGAGTGATGCCGGTGCTGACAAATGGTGCTGTTTTTTCTGGCTAAACTTGAAGCATTTCAGACTCAGACACATTTGCTGTTGTGTTTAATTATTCTGTTTGATTACATATTTAATTGCAACTCTATTTAGGATGAACCCGATTAATAAGCTTGCGTATATAAACGACATTTATGTATTCAGGGCCGTGAAAATCACGGAAAAAAGTGCAAGCAACATTGAAAAGACATCATGGGAATATTGTTCTAATGATTTTTAATGAGTAAATCAGATTCCTGGAATGGTAAGATATCAGCCATCCTCTTATTGTTTCTTACTTTCTAAGAAGCTACAGCACAAGCCAGTACAAGAATTATAATTGTCACTTTGTTCATTTTAGATTTGCAGACGTCATATTGCCACGCCATGTCACAATCATGTGAAATAAGTGTGAAATGCATTCTCTACAAAAATAATATTTGTACTAAAGATAATTATTTTTTAATTTGGTTCACTGGCGTAGGCCTAAAAACTGTTTTCTTTTTTACAGGTATCAAAGAAGCAGAAAATGTTTTCCCTCCTTGGAAAGGAAATCGCAAAATATTAGAGAAGCATCAAAAAATAAAAAAAAACATATTCATATGGAAAATGATGTTTTAGTTATAAACAAAAAGCATAATTATTATTATCAAGTAAGTAACAAATATCATTATTTCTTGGTTGATGCATGTATAATAATAATGTATTTCTTGGATTGTATTTGTTTCTTTTCAACAGCTATTATTATTTTGATTCTAGGTCCAGGGTCAATTGCGAATTACCAAAATGAATAAATGTTACTTCATTTGCTTTATATCCGTCACCCAACCATTGACTGTCATAGAAGTTAACCGGGATGAGGAATTTATCAACGCTACGATGCCAAAGTTTACACTTTTTAAAACATGTGTACTGCCGGAAATTATTTTGGGGCGAGTTGAGAAAATGCTAAATGTCTAGACATCAAGGAATTAAAAGGTATGAAAAATTGAAGTCTTACTCATTTCCTAACTTATCGAGGTGTGGGTTCAGTATGAATAGTCTAACAAAACTGTGTAAATTGATTTGTTGCAGCGAAAACTACGTCGTCCATTTGATTCAGATCGCACGGAAATGATATAAATGGAAATGATTTATGTGACAAGCAGAAGATTGATACGGCGATGTATAGTTTGAGTTATTTGTTAGTTTATAAGATTTTTCTGTGTAGATATGTTTCTATCATGTATTTAGGTACCAGCTTAACAATTCAATTGGAAAACAATATTTATTGAAGTTCAAAATTGTATAATAAGTAGGTATTCTTGAAAAATAAATGTTATGTTTAGCTAGCAACCACTTGTGTGTTGTTGTGTAAGATACTTACAAGTGCCGTTACCCGCACTTACGTGTGAATTGTGATGTTATCTAAATTGTAATCTACGAATTTTATTCTTTCTAATACTAAATTCAGAATCAGAACTGTATTATCAAAAATATTTTTAAAAAAAGTGTGCTATCTTTGTGTGGTGGTACGAGTCGATGGTTCGTATCCAACCAGAAACTATTTTGGTAAATGTAGTGAGAGTAAATAAAACGATTATTTGTATGAAAATATTAACCATAGATAAATATTATTAATTTATAGTAAGGTACAATAAAAAGCTTTACGATTGAATAAATATTGTTTTATTTATTTAGTACACGTCACAATTTATTTACACGTTAGGTACTATTTAGGTTCAGTCACATTACAACAACCTATATATAGATACAATATACCTTTATTACCCAAAATAATTTGTTATGGTGAAAAAGTATCGGATTTCGATTCCAGACCAATAATCACTACATAGTATAAAATAAAGTCGCTTTCTCTGTCCCTATGTCCCTTTGTATGCTTAAATCTTTAAAACTACGCAACAGATTTTGATGCGGTTTTTTTTAATAGATAGAGTGATTCAAGAGGAAGGTTTATATGTAGGTATAATAACATCCATTTGCACCCGTGCGAAGCCGGGGCGGGTCGCTAGTTATATATAAAGAAATAGATTGGAACATAACAATTTAACCTCTAGTAATATATAGTATGCTTAATAAAAATATTAATATTTGTTTTTAGTTTTTGCTTTAACGACTGTAACGACATCTATCTTATAAATAATTAATTTGGTCCTCTTTCTTTAAATTAACGCCATCTAGTGGTGTCGTAAGTTACTACTATTTACTTTGCATGTGTGTGTAATGAGTAAATTCATATGGCTTAATCTTAATTTTCTACTAATCTTTGTATGATACCAGTTAACAAGCACGGCGATTATCTAAAAAAATCAAGTTAGTGCCCAAAGTTTAGCAAAAAGTAAAGTTAATTATTAAAAATTTCTATGTTAGGTGTAAAAATTGAAAATGTTCGAAATTGTGGATGTGTCGCCATCTAGCGACAAAATGCCAGTGAGAGCAATCATCCATCCACCTTAAGCAAAGGTTAGTTCGCGAAATTCGATTCGACGATTTTTGCAAATCAAACTTTGAATGTATTTAATGAAACACTCATTCAATGTAATTAAATAGAGAGATGTATTTAATTGATGATTACAATTATTCTCACTCGTAAAACCATAATTATAAGTTACGGTGGCCCATCGTAAATTAATCAACATAAAATTTGACAGTGACCTGCAAATTCCAAAAAACGTAAGAAAATATGAATTTTGCGGGCCACACTGGCGCTTCCACGATTAGATGGAATGACGACACGTATAATGTTCATCTGAATGTCCGTCGCATCATTTTCGGCAGGTGTGTCACTACGCTAACAGCAAAGCAACTAATGAATTTTATCAATGTCTTTTCCACTGCGGACAAAACACAGTCCAGGCGAAAATGAAAATATAAATGTCACTTACATCAAAACGTGTTCCCATAAATGCTAATTACAAAGGACATTACCCTAGTTACGTTCACGGCTCTGTGCCATTTAATTCGGAATCCTCAAAAAAATTATCCCTCTTTAATGTTCGATAAGCTTCTTGTTTTCTCGTCGAATTGTGAAATGTCACGTCCATTTTATTGTGATTGAAGGAAACCTTTTAAAAGGTACGGTGTTTTATGTAAGCCCCAGTGCGCTGTAGGGATGGGATATCCGTTATTGGCACACGATAATCGTGGTCGCTACCCTATCAAGGGTAATAAAACATGTCGATAAAATTGCGCAATCATTGTTTATTTTATGACTAAAAAGGGAACATGAATTTGCAGTAATTTTAAGTCTTGTTTGGGATTAAACAGTGATCATATGTATGTTTGTAGGTAGGTAGCTAAAGCCCTTTTCTTATCCTGAACAAAAAGGAAGACTAATCTGTTCTGCAAAGTCGAAAGTAATATTTAATTGAGTACCACTGGATCGTATTGCAGATCGTTCATTATGTCCATAGTTTTTTTGTTTTCGATCAAGTTAATATGTACTCGTATAAGAAGTGAGTCATAAGCGAGAACAATGCATTATTTAAAGTACCTAGGTACTTTAAAAATAATGCAATTATTCTAAATATTCAGAAGTAGACAGTTAAAAGGACAATAAAGGAATTTTACATTAGCGCGGTAGGAAGTGGTCAATAGTTTTTACAGCTACCCTATTCAGATTGTAGTACAAATTCTATGAAAGCGCACGTCTCTGTTAATTCCGCGGAAGTAAATCCAGACATTCACACAGGGCTGCTCATTTTATCGTAAAAATATACTTTATTAAATGCCTTTTTATAAAAAGGTATACGAAAGTGGGTTACTCTCTTTTGTTTGGAAAATCGCCTAATAAAAACAGTAGCCATAAAACTTTTTACGCTTTCCTTTAAAATTAACTGATGAAAAGTTTCATGCTAGTGATTTGTTTATGTAATGTAGCAGTGTCGTCACATTAGCTTAGCCTTTTCACAGCGATGTTGGGGTCGGCTTCCGGTCTAAATGAATGCAGCTTAATATCAGTGTTTTACATAAAACGACCGCTTATCTTACCACCACTACCCAGTTAGAGCTCGGTAATATAATAACCCTTGGTAAGACGGGTCAGATTTGCGGGCCATTGACTACCTGTGACGACTGTTTGTTAGAGATCTACTAATGACAACCGCGGCGGGCCCAACGGCTAGTCCTTTCCGAGGTAGGAGAAAACTCACTAAAGATCGACCACAGCAGCTGTTATTATTTAACTACGAATCTGTCGTCGTAATAACGGTGATAATATAAAAACGACGAAAATACTCGATTTATTTGTTAAATCCCGTGAAGACCTCTAATCCCTAAGATTAGAAATAAATATCAAAAATTATTACTGCGTACCGGATATCGAACTATTACCATAAGCAATTCCATAGCGATCTAGTCGAGTAATGTCATTATATAGATCACTGCACCCTTATTACATTTCCGTTGTCTCTGACTGTAGGTACTATTCTAGTCACATCAAACTAATAATAAGCCAGATATGACAATGCATTGTAATGATAATTGCGTTGGCAGATGCAATGAATAGACAAATGTCATACTTGCAAACAAACCACGTAACTACATTTTTTTTGACATCACAGCGCAGCATGTCTTCCTTCTCCATACATCTTAGTAACCACGCTCTGCCATTTCGCCATTCTCTCTTTCACACGAGTATCACCTTTCTATTGGCCTATCAAGTTTAAGCTTCGTGTCCCGTCCGCTCTTGGAAACTCCATCGATCAAAGTTCCGAAAGTAACCGAGCACCATATTTTCGAATACCAAGAAAACGAGACACAGACGTTTACCAATATGACTACGGCAGGATTTTTCAAAGGTTTTAACTCAAAGGCACAGCGTCCTTTTATTACGAGTCAAATAATTTGTGAGAGAGCTGAATAGAACACTGAGCAAGATGTCAGATAATCGTGGGTGAAAAGACTCACATCGCTATCTAAACCTTTTTGAAATTCGTTCCGCTGCACGCTGTGTGTACGACCATCCTACTTTCTACTAACATTATAAATGCGAAAGTTTGTGAGGATGTTTGTTACTCTATCACGTAAAAACTACTAAACGGATGTGAATGAAATTTAGAACACAGATAGTTTATAACCCGGATTAACACAGGATACTTCTAATCCCGGTAATAGTATGATTCCGTATGACAATTATCAAACTCAACGCGGGTGAAGCCGCTGGCCAAGGTAGTATAATATATTCTAAAGGTTTATTCAGGGATTTAAAAAATCCAAAATACCCCACACAAACCGTTTCAATCTGTTAAGAAATCTACTTGTTGACAAACGCTTTGCCCGATGCGGGTCTATGAAATGAAACCTCATGAAATCCGCCGAAATTATTGTTTGTTTTGAAACACCTGGCTGAATTTTTACGGCTGTTCTTTGATCTATTGTACATTTTCTGTAAATTTTCCTATTTTTGTAAGCTTTTATAAGGTTGATGATTACGTTCGATGAACAACTACCTTGATAAACAGATTAACAATTATACATTTTATATAGGACTCCATCTACATAAGAGATCAGAGCTTTGAGAGATCTCCATTTCATTGTAACGTTAGATTTATCATAAACAATTATATGCTTTGTCTATTCCCTTATCAGAGCGACAACCCTGTTTGCTGGTTTATAAAGCGATTAATTTCGCAAGAAAACATTTACTTATGTAGGTATTTAATTGTGTTTATTAAGAGAGCACTAGCACAAAGAAAACCGCATAGGTAGGTACATTTAAATTAATATCAAAGGACATTTAATTCAAATGGCTTTTCTCTTAAGATTATGCTTTATACGAGGGCGGAGTGATAAGTCTGGTAAAAATGAAACAAGGAGACAACTTTATTTAACAATTATGATTTATTTTTCAACGTAATTTCCATCTTACTCAATGCACTTCATCCAGCGTTTCTCAAACTTTTCGATCCCTTCCGTAAAGTACGACTTAGGCAACCCTTCAAAATTGGCATTGGTTTCGAGCATGATCTCCTCGTTGGAGCTATATATTTTTCCACCGAGCCATTTTTTTAAATTCGGAAACAGAAAATAGTCGCAAGGGGCCAAATCTGGCGAATATGGTGGGTGAGATAGCAACTCTTATCGCAACTCATGTAATTTGGCCATGGCAATCGCGCAGGTGTGCACTCGTGCGTTGTCTTGGTGGAAGAGGATTTTCTTCTTAGCCAAATGCGGTCGTTTTTCAGGTTAAATTTGGTTAAATTGGTCCGATAAATTGGCATAATATTCGCCATTGATTGTTTTACCCTTCTCTAGGTAGTCAATATGGATTACCAACGTGCGTCCCAGAAAACTGTAGCCATCACCTTATTGGCCGATAAAACTGCTTTGGCTTTCTTCGGAGCTGGTTCGCCCCTAGCAATCCATTGTTTCGATTGTTCCTTGGTTTCTGGTGTATGGTGGGGATCCACGTTACGTCTACCGTTATATAACGACGCAAAAATCAGGTTTATTCCGTTGTAGCGACACCAAACCTGCCTTCGAAGTGGTAACTCGCATGCGCTTTTGATCAATAGTCAGTAAACGCGGCACCCATCGCGCGGAAAGCTTTTTCATATCTAAATGTTGGTGTAAGATATTGCGCACACGTTCGTCTGAGATGCCTACTATCTCGACTATCTCGCTCACTTTTACTCTTCGGACGTTCAACACTATGTCATGGATTTTAGAGGTCATCTCTGGAGTAGTGACCTCAACTGGGCGTCCTGGGCGTTCAGCATCACTTGTGCTTGTACGACCACACCGAAAATCCGTAAACCATTTATGAATAATTTTAATCGACGGAGCAGAGTCCCCATAATATTTATCAAGCCTTTGTTTCGTTTCCGTAATAGTTTTTTTGCGCAAAAAATAATGTTTAATCAACACTCGAAATTCACTTTTCTCCATCTTTGCGAAAATGCGTTCCATTGTTTTCATTTAATGGCTCTCAAAAAAAAACTAACCGGCGGTACTGGCTGAAAATTTAAATATAGTCCCTCAAAAGAGTCGTGAACAAGGAGGTTACATGGAATTTGCGATAATTTTATTACAAAATAGATTTTTACCAGACTTATCACTCCGCCCTGGTACCGTTATCAAAATATATTATTACGAGTATAGGGTTAGAACATCATTAAAATAAATTAATACCTACTCGTATTTCCAAGACGAAGATATTGAACAAGAACCAGTGACCGAAAGTATTAAAACGTTCGAAACTAATATTATTAAAGGATGAGAATATAATTTTGTGAGATTAAATACGTGTCGAAGAAAATATGAATTAATAAGTTCGAGAAATAAATTATTTGTTACTTATTAATGGAAATAAAAAGAAACTTAAGAACGTGACAAGAAATGATGAATTATTATAAAATCTGAGCATTTGCTCTTAACGTTTTTTAGCACATGAGAAGTTTGACAACATAATACTGATTTGATGGAATATAACCAGTCTCGTTGGTCTACCAACTGCTGAACATGGAGGCATTTGCCTAAGGAATGAATCTACAGAGTCAGTCGAGCCACGTGCCGGGATTTGTACGCGATTATTAGAAATAACACCGATGTGGGCGCGGAAAAACACGGAAATTATATATAAACAGGAATTATAATACATGTGCCAGCATTTGTAACTCTCCCGTAATGCCAGCGTGTTTGTCTCTTGAATATTCAATTCTTAATTTCCCAAAGTCACGTCATTCCAGTTTATTAACAGGCCTTAAGGCGGGGTTGCAGTACTTTTAAAGATTTTTTTGAGTTACCTAATGATTTTTATTTATTAAAAAATAAATAAAAATCATTAGGTACATAAAAATTGAACATACTCTCAAGTAAATCGTAAAGATAGAAACGCGATTTAGAATTATCGGCTCGATCATTTTTTTTATCAAACATGACTCTAAATCACAATTTAAAACGTGTACTGCTAAGACATTTCATCATGAATTTATATGAAAGTTATATCGGTAGATAGAACTTTTTATTCTGAAGTAAATGTTGAAAACATATTGTACATATTGTATAAGTGTTTTCTTTATCATTTTTCTCCAAGAAGAAAAAACAGTCAATATAATAATAATAATAAATCTTTATTCAGAATTCTAGAAAGGTAAAATAACAATATGAATCTTAAACTAAAAATATAGGTAAATAATGTAAGACGCCTGTACTAGGAAAATCCTGTATCACAGGCTGTAGCAGCTCAATCAGTATAATATAATCTAGGACAGTAGTTTTTTGTTCATTACGATATAATAACATTTCATAACGACAAAGATAATATTTTAATTAACTTAAACTATATTAGCTTACAACTAAACATACAAATTATTATAGGAAAAAATATTTGAATCGGCAGATTATAAACTAGGTCGCAAAAAACATTCGACGCGCTCTTGTAAAAATTCGATAATTGCACATAACTACTAATGTTCATATTTATAACTATACTAGCTGACCCGGCAAACGTTGTTTTGCAAAAAAAATAAAAAATTAGGGTGATGAAAAATAGATGTTGGCCGATTCTCATAGATACCGGATAAGCACAAAAAATTTCATCAAAATCGGTCAAGCCGTTTCGGAGGAGTATGGCAACGAAAACTGTGACACGAGAATTTTATATATTAGATTTATCATAATGGTAAAATATAAAATTAAAGAAAACAAGACAGAAGGATTACTAATTGACAGCGCTTCCATAATCTACAGAATTGATGTACCTTTTTTCAGCCATTATTTTCGCCGGGCAGTCAGCAGCCCCTGTATTATGCTTGTCTGGCTTTTTGAAATGCAAGCAAGTAGCGCATTTTGGTTCGTCAGCCTTCTTTGGACATTCTTTTACTGAGTGACCTTGATCACCACAGTGGCCGCAAGTATAAGATATTTGTCGACACGACTTGGCCGCATGTCCATACTGCTGACACTTATAACATCGTGTGACCAAATTAAAGTCTCTCACTGGGCATGACGACCAATTTACAAAAACGCGGTCTTGTGATACCAGGGCTTTGCGAATGACTGGGGATACTTCAACAATGTAGTTACAGGTCTCAGTGTCTTTCTTACCTGACTTATGACTTAATTTAATTGAGCTCAAAAACGACTCTAGGCTACAGTCCTGAAGTTTTTCGGCTAGATTTTGGTTGTACAAGCACGTAAAAACCTCATTTTCCTGCATGGATGTCGGCACTCCTAAAATCACAACCCTAGGCTTCCTTTTATGGGGCTCGTCGACTGTTAGGCCTGTCTTGGATAGCTGCACCGATTGTCTTAGCTTCTCGATGTCGTCCTTCGTCTCGGTGCTGATGATAACACCGCCGTTCTTCGTCTTGCGCAGGCCTCTCACGTGGAGTTTCATTTCTTCTGGTCTAATTATTTGTTGTACGAGAGTTTTAGTCTCGTCGCTGGTCTTCAACTTGTCACTTGGATAGATCGCCACAGAACTGACAGGACTCGGCTGGATATAGTTGTTGGCACCTTTCTTTACCATGTCAGCAAAAGAAGATCCCTGGGCAGGTTTCGCTGAATCTTCGATTTTCAGCTGAAGTTTCTGTAGCTGCTGCGAAAGATTGAGTTGGCATTCCAGAGTTTTGACGAAGTAGTGCGACTGGACGGCCTTTGCTTTAACGGACTGGTACATAACGGCCATATGCGAATATTTAGGCATTATATCGCTCGCGTGGCAGGGCGGGGGGTGAGGTCGTGCGTTCATAAAAACAAAGCCTACTGCAACCTCGCCTTAAGAAAGGGTCGCCCGTGATTACGTGGCGGCTACCGCCAATTCCTTAATTTTCTAGTTTTCTTTGTTCCTAGTTGATTTCATTTAGAAGCCCTTTTGTTCATTTAAAAATATTGTTTTATTTCAGGGATCAGAAAAGAAAGTGTTTTGAAAGGTTTATAGTAGAGTTAGATTATTTTTCGAGATAAGTGTTTAAGAAGATACATTTTCAATGGAGAACTCGTTTTACATTTTTTGTTAAAGGGTTAAAACACTCGTTTTATCAAACAGTCGAGCCCCTATAGGCACGGGTGGATTCACAAGGTTGTAATATAAACTTAAATGATATGAAGAAACTTTAGCTTCTTTTGTTTGTTTATCAAAAGGTCTCCCCTTTGAGACTATTTAATGGTAATTTCCAAGAAATAGGAATCTAAATATATTTATCGACACACTTTGGCACTCGTATTTTCTTTGTTCTCATATTTTTCGATTTCTAAAACGGATAAGGATGCCTTATATCTTCTACTTAGCGTTTTCTTCTTAGCTTTATTATTAATTAGAAATACTTACTTTCTATATCAGTGAAATTATATTCTTAATTAATAGGTATATATATTCTTAATTAAATTTTTTATTCTTATTTAATTATTTTCTTGATGGGATCAGTCCAAGTAAGAAAGTAATTTCACTGATAATATTTAATCTCTGGAAATACTGAAATTTCCAGAGATAAACTTTTATACACACACACATACATACACAAACAGGCACCAGTCTCTTTCAAAGTTGGAATACAGCTTACCCATCTTTCTTGTACACATTAATATTAAGATCAACTTTGTAAAGAGAAAATAAATAAATAAATGAAATGAAACATATACCACAAAAATAACTTTACTTTTTTTGTACTGCCAGAAGTACAGATTAAAGCTGTTACCTGTAAGAAATATCTCATGCTGCGATCCCTGCAAAGTAGTGGGCCGCCCGAGTCACCTGCGCAGGAGTCTCGTCGACCTCGCCCCGCACAGACCATGTCATCAGTAATGGCGTATTGCCAGTACGAACGACGGCAAACACCTTGCTGTATCGTCGATACCTGTACACAAATATAAAGAGAAAGAGTTATAGGTTATAGGAAGTTATTCATCAGTCATCATCTATCTTTTTATTATCTTAATGAGTTTACGGGCTAAAATCCTGTCATAGAAAGTCGTGTCAACAATGACCCAAATAAAATGCTAACAAAAGGCAGTACTATTAATACGTACAATGGAGATCTATCAAATAAGAGTACCTATGGGTTACACAGCTGCCTTAAAAAGATGATCAGATCAATAAAATTTAACAAACTGTTTAATAAAACAACGTAATAAAGTGTATGGTATTTACTTATGCCTTCATAAGTTAATGTTTATGCGGCCCTACATAATATACCCTCATCTAAATTCTTAAGAAAACACCCTTTTACATATTATACCCTTATCTAAATTCTTAAGAAAACACCCTTTCTTATAATAATATGATTCTTGAAAGCACTCGAAGTATCCGGCCATACGTGAATATAACCGGCATTTCTCTTCCTGTAAGGATCACGAGAAGCGATGAAGTGTTTACATTTACAATACAATACAGTCTTCAAAGACATGATATAATAATTATGTGTAAGTAATTCATACATCAAGGCAGCCTACAATGTTTAGGTATTTTTAACCGACTTCAAAAAAGGAGGTTACTATGTTCGTGTGTATGTATTTTTTTTATTTTTTTTTTTATGTATGTTACCTGATTTCTCCCCCATTAGTGGACCGATTCTCAATTATTATTTTTTATTTGAAAAAGTAACCGTTTATAACACCAAAAAACCGTTTATAAGTTTTTACAGTTTCTGTGTTATCATACTTTATTTTTGTTTTCTTCTTTTAGTTTTAGTTTGCACCTAAGAGGTACAAAATTCCGGTGCTTAGTAAAAATTAACTAACTACATTACTGCTTATTTAATTACCTTACTGCATTATAATTATAGCTACTACTTTGATCTATTGCAGATATCATAACTACATATTTGTTTCGAATTTCAAGTTTACTCCTGTACTCATTGTATAAATTTTTTACCCTGTTGTCAACTTATGTACTTACTAACTAGGCACATTTTACATTAAATTATATAACGAGGGTGGGCGCTGATACCCATAATGACAAGATATTAAGTATCTTAGCTTGGGTATTGGCTGCAACTGTACATACAACTAAACTTACCTTAAGGCTCATTTGAATCCCGTCGGGGCTGTGGATATCGAAAGGTTACCGCGGCTCCGACACAAGGGCGAAGAAGAAGGAACATTGGTTGGTTTTTAGTCAGTAGAAGTCTGACACTCCCCTTCGCTCTGCCCAAGAGCGGGGGGGGGTTATTCGATGATTTTCCAACCACCAAAAAAAAAAAAAAAAAAAAAAAAGGCTCATTTGAATTGTAAACTATAAGTTTTTCTGATTTGAAGGTGCAAATAAACTATTTATACTCCTGAGGTGGTCCCATTTTAATTTGGTGAAGATCTGGTGCTGATCTTCGGAGATATACAATGGAACTCTTCAAAAATAGACGGCAAATCTGTCGTAATTGCTGGAATCGCTTGGATGTTTATTGAATATACATTATCATGACGTAACATCACGCCTGTATGCTCTGAGGGGGTATGCAGATATGTACAATACACATTTTTTTTGTTGTTATATATGAAAAATATAGACACGTATTACGCGTTGCGTGCTTTTTCTGACGTTATTCAAGTATTCGCATCTAGCAGTCATCACTTGTCTTCATGTTGATGAGCTGATAATGGAAGGTTCTAGGTACTCCTTAACGGTTAAGAGTTGAAAGCAAAAATAGGGGAAGGAAGGTTAAGGGTTAGGTTTCTTGGTTGAATTATAGGTACTTATTACAACTAAAAATGAAAAAAAAAAAAACGCTTCTGAAGTCGGTGGCAAAAAATAAAATCAAACAAACAAATGTCACCGACTTCAGAAGCTGATTTTTCTTCTGAAGTTTATTTTTCTCTTTTTGGTGTTTTTGGAGTCGGTTGTTTTTTTTATATAAAAATATATAATTTTTCGTTATCCTAACTAGTACTAATCATTCTGTATACCAGGTATACAGAATGATTAGTACCTAATTGGTTGCATTATTTGCCAAATAACTTGGGAATCATTAGGAGTGATTTTGAAGTTAACTTTTTTGTAAGAATTCTACCTCTCGCCCTAAAACTGGTACCTAATTGTACGAAATCAACACTATGTTTCTCAAGCAAACACAAACAGCGGGAATCTATATAGCTGTCAAATAATTGATAAATTGACTCATAAAACGAGGTCATTTTTCCATCGCGATTTATTGGAATCGGCATCTTCCCAGTTCGTTGGCCGCATCCACCATCAGTTTTGTCAAGATAGGGTTGTTCCATAATTGAAGCCGAATAACTTGGACATTGGTTTAAAGGTTTGTCACTAAAATTATAACATAAAACGATTTCGAGTAAGTTATTTGAATATTTTTCTACCTCTCGGCCTAAAACTGATAACTGTGGGAAATCTACCCTAGAAGTGTAGACGATACGTTCTAAAATGACATTTCAAAGAATTCTCTCAATTGCTAATCATCCTGTATTAACAACCTACAGAAATTATTCATCCAAATCGAAATTAGATTAATACCTATTTAATACAATTAAAAAAATATTATAAGGAATGCATGTTTTTCTTCAATGAAAAGTAATTTAATTTATGGCACTAATCTTTTAATCATTTAAACACTTTGCTATTTGAGTGAAGTTTAAATTGAAAACAAAGTTAAAGCTATCACGATAAAAACTTTTTAATTAATATAGGCCAGACTTTTTACAGGTTTATAAAAGCTCTATGCAAATACCTTAGCTGTTCGAATGTATATATATGTCACAGGGATATGATAAAAACAGGGATTTTTCCAAATCCCTAAGGGATTTGATCAAACCACGGAGGAAGATAAAATAACAACACGGTTTTATCATTTCCCTAAACAAATCTAGTGAATTGAACAAATCCCAGTAGTACTCCGTGACGCGCGCTCGCTTCGCTCGCATATTATATAACACTAATATCTTCTGTCCCCAAAGTGCCGGGCCTCCGCCGGCCTCCTTCGTCGGCCTACAGCCCGGTGCCCATGCCGCCCATAAAGGATACTGGGATTTGTTCAATTCACTAGATTTGTTCAGAGAAATGATAAAACCGTGTTGTTATTTTATCTTCCTCCGTGGTTTGATGAAATCCCTTAGGGAATTGACCAATTCCCTGTTTTCATCATATCACTGCGACATACTTATATATTAAATAATTCAGATAACTAACCGATCTAGCTTCGCTAACTAAAATATTTGTTGGATATTTTTGCTTTGAAGTTATCTGATGAAGTGCTATTGAGTTTTTCTATTAGAAACTCAGTAACAACCCGGAAGCCACTAGCCACCACCTGCCGCCCCATCGGACTATGAGAGAAAAATAATAGAGAGTGCATCTGTGCCTGTGCACACACTTGTGTACCTACTATAATTTAATTAGCCGCCGCGCCGTGACCGAAAACGTTCAGGAGGATCCATCGACCACCTCTATATGGCTACTTGAAACAATAAAGGTTGAAATAATGAAACCAGATATCACCACCAGGTATATGTATGAACCAGAATGATCAGATTGTATTTTTTTTTTGTGGTCTTGGGCAGAGCGAAGGGGAGTGTCAGACTTCTACTGACTAAAAACCGAACCCATGTTCCTTCTTTGCCCTTGTGCCGAGGCCACGTCATCTCGTACTAAAATCCGCGGCCCCGACATGGTCAGATTGTACTTTCAATATTGTTATGTAATTTTTACGACATTGAATAGAAAATACATACATAATTGTCTCCACAGGTAGGTACATAAATAACAAAACATATCACCTGTCTTAGTGACAAATGTACATAAAATAAGGGATTTGACAAAGTGAATCCCGAATAATAGCGATAAAATCCCGTGAAACAATGAGGCTTGGGTATTGTCCGAGCAAATGGTGATGGATGAACGATGTAGATTGATTGTCGGGCTGTCGGCTTAAACGTTACATTTCCTCCTTCTGGGAATTCTGAAAGTTTTAAGACTGTTCATGCCCGGCTTTTGAGGTCCTTTGATAAAGTCTGTATTGTTCAATGATAAGCAGCTTTAAATACACAGGGGAGGAGGATCCCACTAAGAGAGAGAGAGAGCAGTCTGTAATGTTCCGTGAAGGGCCCGTCTTGGTTTCGTAGATGACACAATTGTCACGGATTTTTTCTATTAGAAACACAATTTGACGAAATCTCAAATCAATAGCTATGTTTTATGAATTTATTTATTACCCGACTTCTAAAAAGGGAAGAGTTTATGTATTCCACCGACAACTTTTTTTTATTAATTACATCAATTACTCTGTGATTACTGGCCGATTTGTAAGATTATTTTTTACAATAATTGGTAGAGAAAACGGACGCCACCACTTATTAATTTTGTTTTGAGTAGTTTTTGAGTTAACTTCTTTAATCCGTATTTTTTCAACATTTCATGTCACATTTTTACAACATGCGCGATTAAATAAAGATTATAAATAAAAAGCATACTATTTATTTATCCATCTATCTATATACGATACACTCCATGTAAAAACACCTCACAGAAGTAGTATTACGTAAGAAAAAATATTACAATATAGTCATAGTCAAGGGTCGAACGAACCCAACCGCCCACTTCAGTTATTCCAGGCAACAAGTTAGCCATTAATCTCCGCAGGCTAACTCCGTCGTACTATTAATAGATTCATTGATACAATCTGCTATCACATAATCATGTTGATAGCCAGCACTTTATCTTTTCTTAGAACTTAGGACGCTACTAACTAGACAAGTATTGATTACTTGAATAATGAATTTAAAACTTTATTTTTAAATTTAATAGAAACCAGCTTGTATTTTTATGGATTTTGGTATTAGTTGAGATTGAGAAGCTTGTGGCTAATGACAGCCGTACGGGTGGTTCCGATTGCTAAGATCGTTGTGTGACTGTGTTATTTACGACATAGGTACTACATTGTTTAAAAAACTTGTAAATAAATTTTAGTGACAAAGCTTGCATTTAAGTCTTAATAATATTTTTGAAAACCAGAGTAATTTGCGGAGAGTAGTTGGGTACTCATCAAATTTTAAGTAAATAGGCACTCAACGACAAATAAGTAGTGTATGATGTGCTTATCTATAAGAGGTTGATACTTGTCTGTGACTCTAATGGATTTATCTCATATCTTTGAAGCAGTATATTCTATTGCTGGTGAGCCAGATAAAGAAAAGAGAATAAATATTACATAAAGATTTTCCTACGTGGCTCGGAAACCTTTTTACGTTAAGCCGCTGGTTACGACTGACATTTCTAGATCTTTGGCAATAGTTATCGGCAGTCACTGGCCCGAAATTTTGACAATCTATTACCAAGTAAACTACGTGTCAGGATAGACTCCACAGAAATTAGGAATATCAACAAAACAACATAACAAAATGATTAAAATTAAACTTGCAAGTCGCCAAATAATATGTGACTATTTCCCCTGCGCATCCATAACAGTACAATTTCGCCTCTTGCTAGCCCTGGGCTTCGGCCAAAGTTGACCGCATGTGGCCAAAGCCATAGGTTCGGTCGGATATTGCTTAGCAGATACTTTTATCACTAAAGTTTTAAGTCTAAAAATATAGTTTATTCGAATTAGAAGATTTTTGCAGGCACATACGAAAAAATCTTCATTTACAGAACAAGTTAAACAAGTTGCTAAGCAGAATAGACGCTATCATAAAATCATAGATTCACACATTTTAGAATTCACGCTACCTGTTATATCACAGATGGGTACCTGCGTAAGTAGGTATATTGCTATTTTTGCTAATTAATATTTTGCTCTTCCAATTTCTATTTCTGTGTGAAGTTAAGAAAATAAGGAGATATAAAGGAAAATTAATACAAAATAAGCTCTCACGATTTTAATTAATATAATGAGTTATCTGCATATCTGACGCTGAAGGTATGTCTTAAATTAAGATTTAGAAACATAATTAATATTGTATCCACATGCGGTTAAGGTACGTGATGAGTTAAGCAATGTTTCAATAAGACACAAGGTCAATAAATCCGGCATGAAATTGAGAGATTAGAAGATATTGTACATAACATAACATGCCTCTAATCCCTGAAGAGTTAGGCAGAGGTGTACCCAATAATACACCCACATTTTTAAGCCTATTGCGATCAACCGGGCACAAATCCAGACTATGCAGCTACTCTGAAAAATCCCTAATGGAAAACCCCAAAAGCACTTTGCCCGACCCGGAAAGCGACCCCAAGATCCCATGCTGAGCAGTCGCCTATGCGGCTACTAGACCAACGAGGCAGGCATAATTATACGAGTAGGTACGTACATTTATAAATAATAGTTTTACATAATATACTTGAACACTTGAACCTACGTAACAAGGATTTTCACATGGAAATAGGTACTCTTTCCTGATAAACGGAGTAATCCCGAAAAATATGTGTATGAGCCCTTGTGAGTCCCCAGGGGCGCATACACTTTTTAGTAGAGTAGAGCCTCGCCTCAGCCCTCTTGCAAGAAAAGGTTTCAACGAAATTATATTTAAGACCATTAGATACACATTATTTGTCAGAATTCATTTCTTTATAAGGGTACGTGGGTTTTATCAGGATTCGATTTTTGCGTACCGAAGGTTAGAACTTTGATTGTAAAATTGGACCTTTAAATGTTCTCGAAAAGAGATCATTTAAATTGTTAAACTATAAGTATTTATGGTAAAGACGACATTCTGCGCCAACCCCAAATGAATTGGGGCAGAAGTCTAGCATGAAGTCTATATGAATAGACTTCATCATCATCATCTTCATCATTTTCTTTACCATTCATAGGTCGTACAAATCACCAGCTATAATATAACCAAAAACGATTCATAGGCATATCAATCGTTTTTGGTTATATTATATTAACTGATATCTATACAATAGGCATATTGTAGATATCAGTTAAGTAAACAATATGTGAACAGGATACTAAATGGTTAAGCAGTTACTAAAACATTCACAAGACGACCAAAACATCTTACACAAGCTTACGAGTTTCCAGTCTTTATTCGTCTCTCGTGGTTTAAACTGAGTGTCGCGTAGATAAACTGCGTACATGAAACACAAAGTGTATCAACTCCTTATCACTGTGTCCCGTACAAGTTGCAAGAGTCAATTGAGAACTTTGAAAGCCACAGTAACTTGTTAACTACACGACTTATGCCGCTGGTGAACCAGTATGTAGGGCTTATTAAGATCTTAATGTTTCACCACCATTGCTCGTGTGGGTTTTAAGTATCTACATACACATAAAATGAGGATAATGATGCGTAATTCATCTACAAACTATGGAGATACAATTCTAGGTTTTTAAAACAGAAAAATATGGTTATAGGTAGGTTTACTAGTGTACAGTGGGTGTCTTGTTTACTTGTTAGAAAGTTATGCTGTTAATCTGTGTAGCAGGAAAATTTATAGTTGGAGGATTAGGAGGATCATCCCACGCTATCTTTGATATTATCCCTTAATCAGCAATGTTTAAAATACTACAGTTCACTTGAAACGAGGACGTGGATTCACTTCAATTCCATGTAAATGCGGTTGACTTTAAACCTTCAGACAAAAAACCTTTCAAGTTTTATCAAGCGGCAATAGCCGTTTTATTCTAGTAAACATGAACAAACCTGTGCTTCATGCAGCACTCGAGTCCCGTGGACATCCGTGGGCCTCTTCTTGCCCCATCCCAGTATAATGCAGGAGGTATGGGGTGGCAGCGGCTGATGGGGTGAGGGCAAACACGCCACACCGTGTCCCAGATCTGGCCGGGCTGGCCCCGGCAATCTGTCAATTAACAAAAAAAAAAATTAGTACGCGGTAAAAGTGAAGAATGATTAATTAAACCAAAATATAATCTTACTTCTAAGTTCTATATCACTCGGTGCTCTAAGTCCTCTACAATAACGTATAAGAAAGTTGTTGGTTGTTTCTTTTTCGTATTACCATATTTATAAAGGTCAGTTTTGAAATATTTATTGACTAGTTTTGCATTATTTTAAATCATTATTTAAACTTTATCGTTTCATCAACTATATTTCACATACCTTCTTAAAATGGTAAATATTTTTTGGTATTTTAAGAAACCTACTTAAGGTGCGTGGGAAGATATCGTTTTGTATATTTAGCTCATCATAATATACTCTGTATAAACAATAGGCCAAAATTGTGTCAGGCAACTAAACAGTACACTGTATTGTAATATATTTGGTAAAGTTAATATTAGGTTACCATAATTTTCGAGAGAAGCACCCGTTTATTCCTATAATCATTTTTCATTCTCGAATTATGGAAATTTATTTCAATTTATGGCTTCACATTCCAGTTTCAGTTCGGTTTTCACATATGCAATACTTTCTCAACTCGAAATATTGCCAATAATAACTTTATTATTGTCGAACTTCAGCAATACGAAGGAGGAAATAAAATTATTATAGGTAAATGGCTTAACGCTACAATATATCATTACTCCACTACAGTGGAGAGTCTTTCGAAGAAATTATGTTAGAGCGTTGTGCCATAAAGTTTGGTATTTAGATGTTTACTATGTGCTCGACAAAGTGTATATTAAAAATCAGTTAATATTGATACTGGAGAACATTTCTTAGAACATAAGTGTAGGTGACCATAAACAATACAAAATTGATATGCATTTCATAATTTTCGTTCACGTATCCCTGCGGTATAGACCTCCATTAAAATTATTTCGTACCTGCTGGATATAATAAAAATTATTCTATTCAAATCCAAACAAAGACAAGCCGATCGATTGAAACGCGAACAACAAAGTGATGTTATCGTTCCCC
The DNA here is from genome assembly GCA_949316265.1 of Diarsia mendica. Taxonomy (NCBI): domain Eukaryota; kingdom Metazoa; phylum Arthropoda; class Insecta; order Lepidoptera; family Noctuidae; genus Diarsia; species Diarsia mendica. The sequence continues at coordinate 12,569,065 of OX438891.1, forward strand.
TTTTTAGGGTTCCGTAGTAAACTAGGAACCCTTATAGTTTCGCCATGTCTGTCTGTCCGTCCGTCTGTCCGTCCTCGCTTAAGGTACCAATATGTGTATCAATCACGCCGACAAAGTAGTAAAATAAAAAATTGAAAAAAAAATGTTTTATTAGAGTAGCCCCCCTATGTAAAGTGGGAAGTGATTTTTTTTTTATTTCAACCCTAACGTGTGATATATTGTTGGAAAGGTATTTAAAAATGAGTAGGGGTTTACTACAATCATTTTTTTGATAATGTCAATAATTTCGGAAATAATCGCTCCAAAAGTAAAAAACAATATGTCCCCCCCCCCCCTTTAACTTTTGAACCATAAGTTTAGAAAATATGAAAAAAATCTAAAAAGTAGAACTTTATAAGGACATTCTAGGAAAGTCATTTTGAACTTGGATGGAAACATGTTTTGTACAAAAAAGGCAAAAAGTTGTACAAAATAATTTCTGGACTAAGTTTGTAGTATAATCGTATATACAAGCATTTTTTTAAACTTCGTTTACATATTTTATTAACCTGAACGTATCTTTTTTCAAACAAAAAAAGAATAATTACTACGGAACCCTACACTGACCGTGGCCCGACACGCTCTTGGCCGGTTTTTCATTATAGAACCTTAAAAACATGGAAAGTATTATAAAATTCCAAAATCTTAGTCAAAATAAACTAAATTCCTCAGTATTGTCTATATTAATATTGTAGATGATACTGAGGAATTTAATATAATTTCTATTGAATTTTGCTACGAGTACGAAATAACTAGGTTAGAAAATTGCTTATACACAGATTTTATCGATATTTAATAGTTGACCGTAATTGTAACTTCTTTTTCAATAAAATAGATAGCTATAGAACGATAAACCGTCATAGGCGTGAGGTAAATATTTTCACTTTCTATTATTGGGTGGGATAGAACCATAAGGTATATTGAAAAAGGATCTGATGGCTTAGATATTTGCCATCAAATGGAATATTTATTCATGGCATGTATAAATTTGTACGCAAGCTGGGTTGAATAATATCGCCCGAAACAATCATAAAGAGACGACCCACATCAGTTTAAGTACAACTGCTGGTCAATTTCCTGAACCCTAAACCGTTCTATAGATAAAAATGTGATTAAGGCAGCTGCTCTCATTTATTTACTTTATAAATAAATATTTAACCTAACCCTTCACGGAATACAGCCGATATGTTATGTTGAAACATTTGATTACGGTTCTTTAGTTTACCAAACTTAAGGCCGACCAGGGCTTAATTTCATCCACTGTTATTAATTTGATAGTCTCAATTAACTCTCCAAACGAGTGCCTGGAGACAGTCTTTCACAAATTCTAGACTCACAAATGTCTTCTACAAACACTTTTTGTTTTGTAAATTAGTACCTACCTGTATCGTTAGAACAGTCGTATTAACAGCACAATTTTTCTCACCGAATTGGTAATTCTAATTATAATAAACTTTGACTTTGTGTTTGTTGAAAAGTGATTGACGCCTACGCAACGGCAGTCGAGGGGTGGTAAAATAACCCAAAATTACTCAGACTATAAAGCTTAGGGTTGACGCTAAAGTACAGTCCGTCATAAAATTGATAACTTCCTATTAAAGCCTCTTGGAGAAAAATAGAACGCGATAGCCTTGGAGATTAGACCCGGGCGATATTGTGATACTACCTACGTATCTTATCAATTTCATGGTTAAGAGGAAATGAAAGCGCTATTCAATTCACTTGTATTAGAAGATATAGAACTATAAAACTGTCTGTTAGGTTGCAAGTTTTCCCAAAATAGCAGAGACACTTCAAATTGATAAACATGATCATAAGCCTGTTTACCGAAAGCGTAGGAGTTCGCCTAAGGGAAATTAATCACCTTGGTTACATTGCGCGAAAGGTCATCTGACTCATCAGGGCACAGCACGGTTTCAAAACTACAAAATCTGTCCTAGTTTTAATGGTACGGTAACCATTAATACCAGTAATCTGCCAGGTAAATAATCTCCTCCTTTTGAAGTCGGTTAAAAATGCCCTTAAGTTACTTGGATACGGTTAAACGACTCGTAATGTAAATGATTTTGGAGTCATCCATTACAACCAGGAATGTTAATACTGGAATTTAATGTCCCAGCAATGCAAAGTTTGCGATCATTTAGAGCCAAATTACGGGGCCTACAAAATAAGGCTTTCGCAATAAATCGTAAAGCTCATTGCACACTTATAAGTACTACGCAGGTATGGGATAGCCTCATTCCATTTACCTATCTGATCTTAAGGTGAAACAGCCTTAGGATCATGAGCGGTTCGTAGCTAAACCTTTACAGCCGCACCGGTTGAGCTTCAACCGTGGATAGGCGACCATCCATTACATACCGAGCTTCTTTCGTGCCTCGAAAAGCACGTTAAGCTGATGAAGCCAGCTGTCATTTTTAGATCTCTGATAGTCGTTATAGTTTGTCAGAGACCTGGCCTGACCCATGTCCATGTAAAATACTGGTATTCAGTTGCATCTTGCATGACAGGAGGTCATCCTCAACGTCGTCGTTACAGCGTTAATAAGTGTGTGTTGCAGTATGTACTTACTACATAAGTAGTATCACAGAAAGAATCCTGAACAACTCAAGTCAATTCCGTGCAGTGCTGAAACTGTGCCTTGGTGTAAGTTACCGTCCCGTTGGGGCTGCGAGTTTTTCGAAAGATATACCGCGGCGTCGACACAAAGGGCTAAGAAGGAACATGGGTGATTTTTAGTCAGTAGAAGTCTGACTCTCCCAGAGCGGGAGGAGTCATTTGATGATTTTATACCCTATAGAAAAATGTTATAAGTTACCGTAGCATGGCGACGTCATTGACGACGGTGTCAGGGTCATAGCTGGGATGGATGACTGCCTCCGTGACCTTCATCTCCAGTTCCCCGCGGTTCCTGAGCAGCAGGTCGTGCTCGCCTAGTCGCACGTACAGGCGCTTGCGCACGCAATGCGCTGCTGTCACCACCCACCGGAGGGAGACGAGGGTGCCGCCGCAAAATGCTTCCTATAATAAAATGCATTTTTTTTTATTAATTTCCTTCCTCAATTTGTTTGCAAGTAAAAATGTATGAACTTATGTCAGTCATGTTGAAAGTCGATGTAAACTATATCAAGTTATGTCAACAATGTTGAAAGTCGATGTTAAATGTATTGAGTGATGTCAATCATGTTGAAAGTGTACCTATGAAAAATGTATCAAGTTATGTCATCTACGTGGAAAGTCTATGTAAAATGTTCGAGTTATGTCAGTAATGTTGAAAGTCAATATAAAAAAACAACGAAACGCAAAAGTGATTGCTGCGTCTTTTCCAGGCCCTCAAGATTTTACTCTACCTTTTTGGGTAGGCCTTTATATTGTTGATCTTCAAATTTCCGATATTGAAAAGTAAAAGAATGTTATACTGTAAGACAAGGAAAAAGGTTTGAAAAGATTCAAGTTTTCACTTAGGGGGAAAAGTTTCAATACTTTCTCTTCGTTTTATTAAGTTGTTATTTAACTTCTGTTTAATGTTCAGGCTCGTTGAAAGTTGATAGTTTTCCATTCTATCACTTTACTTACCGAAACACTTTTTGAGTATGGTACCAGATAAAGTAGTTTGAAAAAGTTTTCTTTCCTTGCTTTTTACGAACCATTAAATGTAAAAAAAACATAAAACTGTTGTTGTTGTTGCCGTATTATATAGGTAATACTTCTACCATTATATTTCAATTTCAAAGTATTTGAAATGAAAATGTTTCCGCAACCAAATAAAGCAAACTAAAAAGACAGCAGGAAACCACCTCTGAATCTGAATTTCAAAGCAGAATATAGTGCTGTGTGTACAATAACTCCTTTGGATATCTTCCATCGTGTGCTATAAATAACATTCTGCACACAAGGGCCTTTGTGGCTATAATAGCCATAGACCATTTGTAGTAGCGTACTACGACGTTTTTGGCTTTGAATGTGTATCACATTTACCTTGCTAACGTGTTAAATGACGGGATCAAAGTTAGTCACATTGCTTTAAACTAAAGTTATTTTAACTACCTCATATTAATTTTCGACACACTTGTATGATAGTGGCTTTTATTGGCATCGCTTTTATGTTTACAATGCATTCTATTTCATCATCATCATCATCAGCCTATAATGTTCCCACTGCAGGGACTCAGGCATCCTCTCTAGGAGAGGGATGGGCTATAATCTACCACGCGGGCCCAGTGCGGATTGGTAGATGTTACATGTCTTCGATTTTTGGTTCTAAGACATGCTGGTTATTTACCCGTTTTTAAATCAGCATTCCCACACTATTGCCAAAAAATCTGATTTTCCACATGCATATTTTGCGTCGGGGTCGTCAACACTGTTTTACTGATGTTTAACAGTAGGTATACCTTCGTATCACTACCTGCCTACCGAAGCAATTTGCTAATTATGGACAAGATACTGTAATCTGATAGCCCTTCTCTCGAGGCAGACCTTTATCAAGAAAATGTCTCATAGCGACTGCACAATGGTTGCATAATGCGTCGGCTCCTTACTTACCTTAATTAGCAAATACGTTCTTATGGCTCTGGTAACAGAGGCTATAAGAGATAATATGGAATTATCTCCGCTCTTCCGAATCTCCCAAACATCCAGAATTTTTATTTCCGATGAAAGTTAATCTAAGCCACTGTAATACCCGGATTTATTTAAAGGAATTCAATTTATCCATGCCTTAAGCCGTCTTAAAAACTTATCCAGGACCTTATGTTGGGACGAAATTAGATACGTACATAGAAATAGTAATTTATTCCGAAACCCAATTTGATATTTACTTACGTAGTAGACGTACATGACGTACTCTCTGCTAAGTAAATATACTTACTTTCTATGAGACGAGTAAAATTAAGATATTTAATTTTGAAGAGAGCCCAGGCTACATCGGCTTAATTGGCTTTTCAGCATACCAAGACCTACTTTATGGTAGGCTAATGTGAGGCCCAAATAAATAGAGACCCTACTTTGTAAAGAGGAATACATTACTTCAAATGTAAAGTAATTACTGAAATAATTCCCCAAAACCAAATCATGTTTACTTATTACTTTGAGTAAAAACATGTAAAATCTATCAGAAAATCCTAACTATTGTACAGACAAAAGATAGACTAAATAAAAGAAATATATTTACAATGTGAAATGAAACAAATATTAAATGAAATACTTAAAATGAACAAGTATAAGTTAAATCATCTTCTCGTTCATCTCACAGAAATTCAAACATCCACGACATACGTCTACCCATCTCGAGTAAAGAGATATTAGATTGCCTAGTGCAGTTCAATTTTGTTATAGACTCATATTACCGTTACTTCTGTGAAATACATCACGTCAATCAACTATCAAGTACCGATCTAGGAATGTATAAAATTATACTCATAACAATCATGTCTAGAAATAAATCGCGTGATTATGCAAATTACGGTTATCAACTAAATCGTGCACAGTAATTTCCAAACAAATTAGTTAAACAATTAAACGAAATACTTTTGTGCGTGACTCTGCTTTTACTGCGCCTTTCTTTTGTATCAATTACTTTTATTTGTGGATAAGACTGACGCAGGTATGTTTGATTACTGTTCGTGTCACAGTAGTATACACAAAGTTGAACGAAAACTATTATTCATAAGGTTTTTCTAATAAAAGAAAACAAAATGCCGCATCATTACTAAAATACTTCATCTGTAATCAATTTCAATTTTGAACACAACCTAAACGTTGGCTTTAGCCCACGTACGATTTATGTTCAAATACACATGCGTTTAATTACTCTTCCATTATTTATCCTACATTCTTTAAACGACGAGAATTTAATCCTAATTCTGCATGAAATACTCGAGTAATTATTTAGCAGCTACATTTTTATTACCGCGTCGTTTGTTTGTAGGTATAATAAAATATCGTCCCTGCTTTTTACAAATTGTTGAATAAAATTGCTTTAGTAATTTCAGACTCAACCCACAGAGGTCGTAAAGTAGGAAACTTGTTAGTTGCTAAAATAAAAATATAGGTAATTAACTCATAATCCAATTTGGCGACCAAATTAGAAAGACCCTTTCATTACGTCGGTATAACGCGGCCCTTGGATGTCCTGCAGTGGTCGTTTATGGCAGGTATTACATGGCGTGGTATAATGGTGAGCGGAATACGCCGTCCAATTAAGCGACACTTGGATTGACCCTAATAAACACGAACTACCTGTCTCAAATGTTTTGTTATGTATTCCTACTTAGATTATTAAGCATAGGTGACACACATTTTACAGGACTGCAGGGCTGTTGCGTATCTTTTTAAATGACAGTGGCTGTCGTAGTGTCCGTCAATTAACTGTCAAATGGTTAGTTTAGTATACCAAATCATAACCCTGCGGGTCTGATTAATTTAATTACCTTATATCGGTTAAGCACAGCGACCTGCCAGGGCCACTTGCCGGGCGGTGCGGGCCGTCCACCAATGATACGGACCATTTCGCGCATGCGCTGACGAAGCCGCGCAGGCGCAGAGCCGCGGTACCTGCCGAGCCTGCCACATGGAGGAGGCGCCGGCGACGCCCGAGAATCTTCAGGGTGGATCGCCGGCGCAGGAGTCGACATTGACTCCACTACTTTGTATCCTGCATATGCTAAGAACATAAAAGTACATTTTAATACAAGTGAGCTAACTTTGTCATTCCAGCCGAGGCAGAATTCACACCAGAGCTGAAGGCGAGGATATTGAGCCGAGAACTACAGTGACCAATATCGTTTTTCAATACACTTTCGAAGAAATAAAATAATAGAACGAAAAATATTTTGACATTAATTTTAAGAAACTATTACCTAATATTGAATTTGCTTTTTTTTCGCGCTTTACTTTCGCAGGTTGGACCAAATTTTGATATTTTTTTAATTTAGAACTCGAATAAAATGTAATATTGTTCATTAAAGCAAAACAGTTTATATTAATATAATGTTCGTTTATGATATTCTGTTCATATAATAAGCAAAATTTAAATATTTAGGCCTCTAATGGCATGCTTGTTATTGCTGAGATTAAAAAAGAAAACAATAACCGACTATAAATAAGAAATAAATCACGTCAGACTTTGTGTAATAGTTATTTCTAGATATAAAATGCTTGTGAAAATAAATATAGATAATACCACGACTATGAAAAACGGCGCAAAGAAAGCGAGAGGGAGCGTATTGAAAAAATACTTTCAAAATCATACGTAGCTTAGTATGATAATAATGCAAGGAAACTGTGTGCTTTAGTTCCGAGATAGTCGAGAAAACTACTCAGATTTATTGAAAATTCAAGTTGTGCGGAAAAGGGTCTTGTCAACAAGATAAAGAATTTACCTGAACCCTTTAAAGGGTTTATTTGACTTTCATTTTATTGAAACTAGTTTGTTATACCGCCGACTTGCGTAGGGACTGAATCTAATCACAAATAATCGTCTTACGTTACACATTCACGTCAAAAGAATTATTGTGTTCGCTCGGCAAATCATTGCTAAAGAACACAGATCAAAAATTGCTTACAATATAACTACTTAATAATCCAGAACACCTGCATAAAAAAGCTGTATTATGAATATGATAAATAAAGTTAGTAAGTGTACACAAGCGAAGAGCAATCAATCAATTTTCATTGAGTTATAAATAATAATAATAATCATTCTGATCATCGCCTTATGTTTGCAACACCTGGCCTATTCTCTCGTCGGAGATTATTTGCTTACATATGTTGAAGAAACAAGAACATTTTATGCACAGTTAGTTCCATGCTTACGCCAACAAAAACAACGTAAACAGGTAAAATTTCAACATGAAATTCATGTTGTGTGAACAACTTGGCATTTTGTAATATATTCACGACTTTGTAAGCTTAAGTAAACACATCCGTGCTTCAATTTGTGAACTTATTTGCAAAATTGGAGCGAATAAGTGGAACCAATCTACACAAAACCACAAACAAAATGTTTTCTGTATTTAGGTAAGTGGATGCGACAACTTTTGAACAACATGAGTTTTGCTGACAGACATTAGACGAACGTACTACCTATAGGTGTTTGACACAGAAAATTGAAAGAAGCCATCAAAAGATATTTGTCTTGTAAATGAGCTCATAAACGCTAAGCACTCCACTGAATAGAAATGAAATTACCCATACACAGTACACATGCCGCAACCTGAACATAATGTATTTTCACGGAAATCTAAGTTATAATCTCTGCATGTGTCGGGTGTCAGACATAAATCATGCTTCTCGCAGCCACTTCGCCTGAGTTTCGTTGTACAAAGTCTGAAAGCGTGTGCCATATACAAATAGCCTACAGATATTTCATTGTTCTTTATCCTAGCTCTTTCTCGATTTGTTGCCGAGTTCTTAGTCTCACGAGAGTACTTACTTCAACTTACGACAGTTTCGGGTTAGAACAAATAATATGTCACAAAACTTCCTACTATATTTTTTACTAGCGACCCGCCCCGGCATCGCACGGGTGCAAATGGATGTTATTATTATACATATAAACCTTCCTCTTGAATCCCTCTATCTATTAAAAAAACCGCATCAAAATCCGTTGCGTAGTTTTAAAGATTTAAGCATACAAAGGGACATAGGGACAGAGAAAGCGACTTTGTTTTATAATAAGTAGTGATAGTGATACTCGTTTCACTTGGACATACTGAGCCCATCTTAATAGATCATCCTGATAATATTTACGAGCTAAACACACGATAAAGAGCCTGCGTAGTCTCGAAACTTTTTTTTTTTTTTTTTTTTAATGTTTAATCTACAATCAGTCTATGTAGACTTTTATTAGATGTGTTGAACATTAAGATTATATTTAAGTGCCACAATCAGCATTGTGGCTACTTCTAATTTAGAGCCATCGTACATTAGATGGCAGGCGGGTGAAAGAATGTTTGACGCTTCAGTCGATTAACATTCCTAGAGTCATCTAGAAGTCCTTTTGCAAGTTGGTTAGGGTGTTGCTCAAGTCTGGTTTTGTACTTGAGGGAGGAGTTTCTCAATTCTTCTCTGACTGTTTTGATTTCCAGATATTCATGGATTTCACTGGTTTTGCTAAACCATGGTGCACTTGAGATAGTCCGCAATATATTGTTCTGGGCTCTCTGTATTATCTCTATGTTAGAGTGACTTGCTGTACCCCACAGCTGAATGCCATAAGTCCAAATTGGCTTGAGAACAGATTTGTATATTAATAGCTTGTTTTCCAGGCTAAGTGCAGAGGATCTACCTAGAATCCAATGCCAGTTTCTGAATCTTAGATTTAACTCGTCACGTTTGGCTCTGATGTGGTCTCTCCAGGTAAGTCGGCGATCCAAATGGAATCCAAGATATTTGGCAGTTTTGTTGTGCGGCAGGGTGTCTCCTCCAAGGGTAACATGGGGGCAGTCTCCTCGCCGGAGAGCAAAAGTCACATGAGTGGATTTATTAGCACTGGCTTTGATTCTCCATTTGGCCAGCCACTCACTCGTTTCGTTCAGTTGTTGTTGGAGTTTTTGGGAAGCTTCGCATGCGGTAAGACCAGAGGCTATCATTGCGGTGTCGTCGGCATATGTTGCAACCAGCACATCTTCACTATTTGGAAGGTCTGATGTGAAGATACAGTAGAGCACTGGGCCAAGAATTGAGCCTTGTGGGATGCCAGCAGCACACTCAAAAAAGGACGATCTACAGTCCCTAACTTTTATCTGGCATATTCTATCTTTCAGATAGGACTCCAGTATGAAGTAGAAAGAGTGAGGGAGTAGGGTTTTAATCTTCAATAGGAGGCCCTTGTGCCATACCTTGTCGAAAGCCTGTTGTTGTATGTGTAGTCTCGAAACTGACCCCAAAAATTGTTATCATAACCTTCTAATACTTGATATTCCATAATGAGTTTACATATATTACTAGCGGTTCTTCAACTTTTAATATAAGGCGATTCAATCTCATCCGATAGGAATTTATGTTTCTACCCACTGCGAGCATAAACCCTCAAGGTAGGTAGTATAGAATTTCTATAACAACATTCTTACCCGGCCTACGCTAGGGAAAACGCGTGTCTACTCGTCTAGGTTATTTATCCAATGCCCACTTATCGATATACCAGTTACCCAAGTTTGAACTGGATATTCTGTTCATTACATAACAAGTTCGATTTACCTCAAGTATTCATAAAACATTCTAGTGGAAGGGACAGTAAATACGTAGGAGTATATTAAGTTTTACAATTAAAATAAACACGTGGACGAATATAATGAAAATCGACTACAATCAAGATCTCAAAGTAACATGACACTGTGAGAAAGTTGAAAGGTTCCGTATTTTCAAGACAACTGGATTGTTCTACATACACGAGCAGATAGGGTTTCCAAAAACAACAGTAGGTAAATTATTATCAACCAGTTGTTACCCGCGACTTTTTTCGAGAAGAAATTTTGATTTGAATGAGTAAAAAAATACCATTGTGTTTTAGTACCTTTATAGTATGTTAGTTTAAACGAGGGACATATTGAAACCCACAATATGGCATGCTTACATGATACTAATTAAAATATAAACAAAAAAAAACACTGATAAATAACAGAGAAAACCATATCAAATGTTTCGGAAAAGTCTCCCCACCCTTGCTTGCGTTTATCACAGAAAATGTGCGCGGATCAATGACTTTTAGGTTATAATCCGTTTTCCCTTCATGTTTTAAAACTGGCGTAGGTCAATGACAAAAACGAAACATCTAATAAAGTGAGATCTGGAGAGCGTGCGGGGGCCATGGGACAATTACGTCACAAATTAAGGTTATAGTTTTTTTACATATTTGGGACGAGAATCGAATAATGAATACCCTCCTTCAATATGTCCCTCGTTTAACTTAACACCCTGTATAAACTGTCTCATCGCCAAATTTCATTGCGATCCGATCAGTCGTTTAGTCGTGAAAGGTAAGAAACATCAGAGTTTTATAATATTAGTATGGAACTATAGATAGGTACGCCGCGCCTAGTCGAGTAGTGATCTCCCACTGTTATCGGTTTCTCCCTGTGGTTTCCCCTTACGAGTTGTAGACTTGTAAACCGTTAGTTAGACAACAGCTCTCAAAACGGTCAATGTGAGAAAACAGACATGTTCTAGAACCAAAATTTCGAAAACATTCACCAACACGTGTACCGTCCGAGCAGTGCGAACAATTTATTACGAGTATAGGCTAATTATGTTATGCCTATGCAATACACCGCTAAACAAACTGATTAGGTATTAATGGAGTAATCGTGAATATAGAAGCGTGGTTAATGTGAATAAATACTGTTAGCGTAGTACCTATGTGCTAGATCACCTGGGTCCTTTCGCCTCTGCATCCTGCTTCGGATCCACAGGTGGCAGTAGCTGCCTTCCAAGTAGCAGTAGGCTGACTGCTTTACAACTTGTCGTCCGCATATCGCTCGTCTTAGACAGTGTCTGGGGAGTAATTAGTCATCATCAGTTACCTTTTAGATTGCTTTTGATTGCTTTGATGCGTAGATTGTACTGAGTCCGTCACTAAATAGGTACATTCATTTTATTGATTACGTATTTTATTGCACGCTAATTGCCATGACCGCTTTCTTCGTTCGCACGGGATCCTAATCCTTTTTGTAAGATAAATAGGGTGCCCGTCGCAATCGATTCAGCCTGCGAGATTAGCCATAACAGACAGATAGACATCAAATATAAAAAAAAATGTGGTTTCGTTATAAGTATCGTACTTACTTTTTATACAACTTTCTCGATTGTTTGCGAAATTTAATAAACATTATAACGTAGCCACGCTCCAAGATGATTAATGTTGATCCGTACCGAGACTGTCATTTAACGTTAATTAACGAATTCTTAATTAAATATTGTGCTGAAAGACTGAAATATTTAAATTGGATTTTCATAATAATAATCATTAATTTTGTCATCTTTGCTATTGGTTACAGCGCTTGATCTGTCTCTCTAGAGTTTTTGATGGCGGTTTTAGATAACGAGGTTTTCTCACTTTCATTGTATGTAGTTATTTTTCGTGATGCGATTTTTTGATAAACTACAATACAAACATACAAATATGTAATAAATGGAAAAGGTTCAGTGTGAGTGTAAATGGCTATAAGAGTAAAGAAAGACCAAAGAAACGATGGATGGATTGTCTGAAGAATGATATGGCTAGAAAGGAGATGACTGCAGCAATGACTGATGGAAGAAGAGGCTGCGGCGACCTAAAGTAAATTGGGATAAGGGCAGGAGAATAATGATGATTATTTTATTATAAATAGGCTTTGGTAATTATTTAGAAAATTCAAACCTAGACATGAGCCAGTCGCAATAAAGCGTTATTAATTAATATTAACAAGCCAATAAGTTACATAGTAGAAATATGTACTTGATTCTGCGAACTGTTGGTTTGTGGTTAAATTAATGATGCCACTGAGTACCTTCCACTATTATATAAAATACTAGCTGATGCCCGCGGCTTCGCCCGCGTGGATACTGTAAAAACAATCCTTGATGCGGATCATAGATAACAGAAACAACAGATGCGGATTATATATCATTCTAAAATTTCAGCTCGATCGGTGCTGAACTTTTTGAGTTTTTGAAGCGTACACAAACCAACATAACATTTTTATATATATAGAAGATGGATTATGATGGCAATGAAAGGCAATGCCAATATTTTTATTTCAGAAAAGTTCAATATTTGACGAAATATCCACTTTAAAATTTTGATTTAAAGTTACTGGAGCGCGTTGCGGAGCGGGCACATCGATGCGAACGTAAGTACAATATTTACAACGCAATAAAGGAAATTTGATTTTTATCTACGATAAATAAAGTGCATATTTGTATGTGCTTTATAGAATTAGTAAAATATTTGCCTGGCTTGTGAACTTCTCCAGTCTAGTCGCAGTCTTGCAGTGAATCGAGAAAAAACAGAATTGGACATTCCCGCGTATGCCAGCGGATACCGTCGTCTACTCGCGTTTGTGACAGAAATACAGAATATACTCTACACCTTCTTGCTACAAGTAAATATCAAAAAGGCATCCTGCATGCTTCATTGAGTACATCCGTCTACATAATTTTAAAATTGCAGGGTATGCACTTATAAATAAACCTACTATACCAGCTGTAAACGAACTCTTCACGAAACCGTCAACCGAGCATTATGTACTACACACACTAAGTAGCCCTAAGCAAAAGTTATTTCTGAGAAACGACTTTTTATTTGGGTGAAAAATCACATTTTACGGTAGAAGTCAATGTAGCACTCATAAAATATTGTGCTAGAGGATGTGAACGGGTCAAAGAGGTAATTAAAATAAAGTTTTAACCTGAAACACTACATATTATCAAAAAAAGAGGCTGCGAAAAATTTGTAACTTGGCCCCCAATATTTCCGTAACTAGGGGATTCCCAGGTATGGCCTAGAAATCCCAGTGACGGGGAGAACAAGGGCCTTTCGGCTTCGTTAAGGGTACTTTAACACCCTTTGTTTAACATACTGTACCAACTCCTGCGAGTGCGCTTCCCATTTCGTTTCTATTGACTCAAGCCATATCGCGTTAGAAACATTTTAGTATATACATATTATGAAGTAGTTAATGCCTTACCTCTTTCTCACCGTGATACATTTTTTCGAACAAGCACTCCAGGAGCTCCACTGTGAGAAGCCACGGAACCTCTTCTGCACATCCTCGCCCCTCAACTGTCGTACTTGTGGCTGTCAATACATCAATCATTAATAAATATATATACTCCTGCTTGAACCTCGTGTCCAATCTCAACCTAAACTAAACTAAACACAAGGTGTATTCCAGTCCATATTAAGAGTATTTCAGTCGTAAAAAGTCCACATCTAGACATAGGCTTCCTCAAGCATCGCCATGCCATTAATATTATATATTAGTGTAGGTTTGGAATCTCATTTATTATTATTTCTGGCTTTTTGTATGTGATAGAGGCGGTTTTGACCGTTACTGAATTTACAGAACCATAGATAATGTGATTAAGTTTCACCAGACACAAAAAAACACTTTTAGTTTTTATTGGATAGTGGCGGTTTTGCATCTATACCCCTCATTTGCGTAAGCACAAATTAATGACCCCTTCAGAAGTTCGATGGGATGACAATCCGACTGGAGAGGTAAACCCAAGACGACGTTTCGCAGTCATTCCGAGGATAGTTCAGCGCCTGTTTTCGAACCCCGAGACACTGCTAATAACATTTTTTTTGACCCGATTCGGGCGTCTAACCCAGGGCCTCAAACTCAACAGTCGTGAGTGCGACCTACGAGGCAGTCAATATACTATCGAGCGTTCAACTCAAAACAGTCTCTTATCACTCATCGCCGCCTACCGGTGCTTGTACTTCAGTCAGTAAATACTTTATTCGTTAGGTATATTCACCGCAACCACTTCAGACGTCTACGCTGTTTGTTTTACGTATCCAGCATTATAATAAACAAACATGATACATGCCCATTAAACTAACGAAAATTTCATCTAAGTATTTGAATATTATTCATAACGTTGAAATTATTCACAGACAAATTCTGTAACTTTGGATGTGGGGAGTGAACGAATTTGTCGTCGTATACTTTTGATTACTGTGGTACAAGGCTGTATGGCACTCCCAGACCTATTTATCTTAGATTAATTACTTGAGTACATACTGAAGCAACAGTTTTTTCTGTTTGCGTTTCGGCTGTCGAGTGCAGGTGGCGTGGGTGAGATGATTCTTTACAACTGTAAACAAAATAATATTACTCATGCGATATTACGGTGAGTCAGTTTTGTACCTAAAATTCTTGGAGAATTATGTGGTTTTCGCTGAAAAAAGAAAGATGTAATGAACAGATAGGTTTGAAAAACTTTTAATGTTTTTTAATGCCGAACTAGACAATCGTATCTCTAAATGATCAAATTCAATTCTGAACGTCTCTTTAGTAGACGATTATTTGTAAACAAATCAAATCTATTACGAGCCATTGTGTGATGGATGACTCATATTTTAGCGTTGTTTATTTAGTATCGACATCTATTCAGTGAAGATTTTTGTTTCATAACATTAAGATGTTAACAAAATATTATTGCAAAAGAATCTCAAAAGCTTTAGTATTGCCACCTTCTGTGTACTTTTATTACTCACATCGACGTATGAAATCGTTTCGATAAAATATTCAAACATCACCTTGCGATTTCTATGCGGAGTGAGTCCCCGCATATCTGACGATGCAAGCAGTGTCGCCGGCGGGTTCTGTGCCCGCCTCGACACGAGCTCCATCGACCCCACGAAGAATATGAACTCTGCTTTAAATGTAAACCTGCAATTGGAAAAGAAAAGTAGAAAATAACTTCGGATAGAACATTATATTGTGAGAGCCAGTTTCACAAATAAGGCTTAACAAGATATCTAAACTATATTAACAACTCTATAACGACGTTTAGATGACGTGTTATTTGCGATCAGTTTCGTTTGTGAGATTGGGTCTAAATACGTGTCAATATTTAAGGATATACCAACCTTTTTTATGTTTATCGAAATATTCTAAGTCGTTATCAATATCTTCGGAAAAAATCATCTGTGTGCTTTCATGGTGTGTTGTCACCTCGTTTTCAATCTGCAATTCATAAGTCCCAAACAATATATCAATATCCTAACAATACATAATAGCTGAGATAACAATCAGTCTCCTAACATGGATATCTAGGTCAATCGTTTTGAAAAGCCACAGTTTCCATACAAGCGCTGCAATCAACCAAGACATATTTCAATTTGGCTGTGAGCCAGTTATTTTTTGTGATCGGAAGTGCATTGTCAGTTGCACTGCTAGTAATGGATCTAGAACTTTTCAAATCTGTGGCATCTATGTGCAATATTATGTGCATTATCGATTGGGTACAGCGGAAATGAAAATATACTTTTGTATTCTAATACTTTTGTACTCCTGCATTTGAATCCTAACTTCAGTAGGCAGGAGCCCTACATAATGCTGATTTAACTCCTACCGTATGAATTAAACCACGGAAGCGTTAAAGCACATAATAATATATTTATGATGCGACGGGCTCCAGGCAAACTCTGAATAAAGCATCTCATTACCAGACGGAACCAGCTGATTTATAGTGGGTACTTACTTTACCTGCGTTGGTAATTTCTAGAAAGAACGATCACAGACTTTCGTAAAATAATTGCAAAAGTTTAATGAGATTGTAAGTATTTTTATTGTCCAGTCTAGGAAAAAGCGCTTCGGCATTCAATTTTTGGTACAGCAGTTACCAGTAATACTGATGTATGCTCTACTTTATGCAAAATCCGCTCTTACAGGTTTTAGGACAACCACTCAGTCAAGTCGTAAATATTCCACCAACACACAAATTCAGATAAGCGAACTCCACGTGCTGATGCAGCAGGTACATAAGTGCATAAGATCGTCAAGTGCGCGGGTGTCAGGGCATACAGTGCAAGATGCAAGGTGGGCCATTGTCTGTGGAGTCACGCCGCATACACACTTGACCATTTGAGCCATCAGATGAGATTGTCTTTGCTACGGCCGACTTCCTAGCTGAGTTTTCGGCCAAATATATTTAATAAAAAAATTCCATCGAAACGTTCAGAAGAAGAATACACAAATTCTACTTTAGAAGGAGTACCTGAAATAATTATGTACTTGAGTAAAGGTGCACCTATGACTTAGATTAAACATCACTCACTTCGTGTCCCGGAACGGTTTCGACGATGATGATGCTAAAAATGATGACAGGACATAGCCACTTCATATTCCTCAGTCCTGGCAACTAATTCTCCATCAAAATTCGGCATCTAAGAAGAAAATAATTGTCACAATCAAAACAAACAAATATTTTCGATATCAATTTCTGTTTTTTTTTTGTATTCGAGAAATGTTACCCTGATGAATAAATAATGACTGTTATTTTCCTGCTGGTAGAGTTCATTATTCGATCTGAGATTAAACCGATATCCCTTTTGAGTAACAAATCCGTAACACGTGACATCGTTAGTACTCGTTAAACCTTAGGCTGAGTTGTATTAAGGCTGAGTTGCACCAAAAAAGTAGTTAAAGTTTGTGTCAAATGGCACGTCAAACAAACATCAAAACTTCAGTTTTGTATCGGTTATGCCAACAATGAGTTGCGCCATTTGACAAATAGTTAAATGACGTCATAACTTTAACGGTAACTGCAACCGCTCACTTTCCACTGGTTAGTGTTATAGTTTGTGTTAAATTGTCTGTCAATTTTATTGTCAAACGCGTTGAATATAACCTTTAGGCATCATGTCCCTGCTCCAAGAAATACTCGCAGAAACCAGTTCTGATGACGAAAGCGATGAATAGAAAAGTGTGATTACCTAGAGCCGATCGTTTTTCCACATGGATTGACGAATGTTTCTTGCCAAGTTTTCGAGTCTCTAAAAACGTAGCTTGGTGGCTGACTATACGATTGCATTGCTTAAGGCGTAACAAGGATATTCATCGTAGGTAATTGTTCAACCAAAAAATAATACGTGCTATAGACAAAGCAATAAATATAATAGGTACTTACTTTGTTTGAATGTTGGCAAAAAAAGTTTGTATATAGGTATAATTTTTCTATACCCCGTAGAGTACTGTCAAATTTGACAAAAACTTTAACTTTAACGACTTTTTTGGTGCAACTCAGCCTAAGTAGTTAAAGTTAACGTTTGTGTCAAATTTGACAGTACTTTTAGGGGTATAGCAAAATGTGTTGCACCAGCGAATTTATTAGCTTTGTTAAAGTTAAAGGGGTTGTAAGTCAAATGAGGCGTGATTTACCCCAATTCGATGCGGGTAACACGTTCAAATATGGCAATAATAAACAAAACCGTAAAAACTCGTTTCTAGTGGTGTCAATAGTGTGACTTCATTTAATTTATGTCAGTTCGGCGTCTGTCAAATAAAACGAAATTTTTCGGATTCCGGTGAGCTATATTTATGAGAAAATAAAAACATGGACCAATTTTTTTTTTGCAAACATTCAAACAAAGTAAGTACCTGTTATATTTATTGCTTTGTATAAAGCACGTATTATTTTTTGGTTGAACAATTACCTACGATGAATATCCTTGTTACGCCACCAAGCTACGTTTTTAGAGACTCGAAATCTTGGCAAGATAAATTCGTCGTTCCATGTGGAAAAACGATCGGCTCTGGGTAATCACACTTTTCTTTTCATCGCTTTCGTCATCAGAACTAGTTTCTGCGAGTATTTCTTGGAGCAGGGACACGATGTCTAAAGGTTATATTCAACGCGTTTGACAATTGACAGACAATTTAACACAAACTATAACACTAACCAGTGGAAAGTGAGCGGTTGCAGTTACGGTTAAAGTTATGACGTCATTTAACTATTTGTCAAATGGCGCAACTCGTTGTTGGCCTAACCGATACTATATCTGAAGTTTCGATGTTTGTTTGATGTGTCATTTGACACAAACTTTAATTTTAACTACTTTTTTGGTGACTCCGGCGGTTGCAGTTGGTATAATGAACCTAAGCGTGTCCTAAACACAGAAGGTGGGTAGGTAAGTAGGTACTTTTCTACAATATTACCAGCATTTATCTGCAAAACTATCTGGGGAAAACTCCTTTTTAAACAGATAGGAACGAAAATTGATCACCACGGACTAGCAATGAGACACAGTTAGGTAGGTACCAAGTTTTGTTTCACTCATTTATCTTCATCACCTTATCGTAGGTACCTATACTAAGAAAATAACATAACGTCTGCAATCCCCACAAACTTTAAATAAAACACAAAAAAGTGGATATAGTAAACTTTTCAAGAAATCGTCGCCATCCATTGTATTTCTTGAATTTATTTTCTGAATTTCTAACAATCTTAAGAGCTAAGAGATACCTAGACGTTATCATAAATTACTTCTTATTTGTAGGTCTGAGTGAATCCGTGCGATGTGTTTTTTTTTTCAACTAGACAACTTAATTTTAAGTTTCTGTTACCATGTTTTCAACGATGTATTTTATTAGGAACCATTATTCTGTCCAAAAATTCTGAAATCGATGTGTTCCTGTCCTGTTATGTCTGTCTGTTAACAAACATTTATTTTTAACTTTCAAAATTGAAACATTTGATTTTTTATAAGTTTCTTCGAAAAAACATAAAGTTCTCTGTTACTAAAACGAGCTGTATTTTGCTTTATACTTAATTTTATTGAGAGATAGTGCAAATTAACAACAGGGCTATTAAAAATAAGAGAGAAAACGACTCCTAAATTGGCAACAAGTGCTTTTAGAACAAAGACAAAACTGTACAACAAAAAAGTTTTATTTTATTATGTAAATGTAAACTAGCGTTCGTTTGCGTAAAACTTTATGTCTCAGTACAGTAGACTTTCTTTTCGGCACTTAAGCCCATCCACTTATCATACTAATATTATATAGAGGTGAAAGTTCAAGTATGTAGATAGATAATCTCCGAAAAAAACGATACAATTCTAACAAACACTGTCAAGATACTACATTGTACTACGTGGTTAGGGCTATAAATTATATTTTATAGCGCATTTTAGCCGAGTTATCACAATTTTTGCAGACGAAGTCGCGGGCGAAATGCTAGTCATTAATGACAGCGTTTTACCCTGAAATAAAACGCTTATTAAATACCTACCTTATTTGAAGCTTAAATATAATGAGATAGGCCTATCTGTTTTCCGCTCGTCTTACCTCTCTGTCTACCCTAGTAGCTCCATCTCGCTCGCACACTTCCGTTCACTCATTCACTCCTTCACCGGCGCGGCCGCTCGGCTCGCTCTCGTCATTGTGTCGAATTATACCAGGCAGAGGATAAAAGTTAAGCTTCAAATAAGGTAGGTATTTAATAAGCGTTTTATTTCAGGGTAAAACGCTGTCATTAAACACCTGACCGTTATTTGAAGCTTAAATATAATGAGACCTGTTTGTTATCGCCTGGTGGAGGAGGACGCCAATGTGAAGGTATGCACGTCCACACGCTGAAGGCGCAAAAGGTAACAATGAATGTTACAGTAAGTGTGCGAGACTAAGAAAATTTATTCAATCACCATAAAAATATTATGAACTTAGAAATTGTCATATTTATGAACAAAATAAATAAAATGTAGTAAACTTCTTCATAGATTCGATTAAATTGGGCGAAAACAATTTGAGATCCCAGAGCTAACAGGGGCCTGAACCACCTCACGCCTATAGAAGCGACTGAATGTGTCACCCGACCTCCAGTTACCTTGTGACAAAATTTCGCCAACCGAGACGTTATCGGCCCAACTTCTGGAAGCGACCACTGAGCGGACGCTACCGGGAGCTGCAATAATACCAGCCTCTGATAGGAGAGATTTTACCCAGCCCGCAATTACAGTACGCGATGCTGCCTTATGATCACCTCTCAAATTCACAAATAAAGAATCATTATTTATGGAATTACGTTTTTGATTAAACAATTTGATACACTGCTTCACCCAAAAAACCGGATCGAGGGTTTTAGTATTTTCAATTCTTAGTAATTTCCAGCCCGATTGCCCGAAATCAGAACGGTCAGTTTTAGAGCCAAATCTGGGCCATAGAATGATGTGATCAGTATTGTCAATGTAATGCTCTTGATTGACTGCCAGAAGGGTCAGGTCATGGATACGTCTACCAGAAACCAAAAGCAGCAACATAGCTGTGTGTCTTGCGGTAGCAAAACAGTTATTCTCGCTAAATTCATATGAAGACAAAAAGGAAATGAGAACATTGATATCCCAAATAGTTATCTTATGGGGCACAGGCTTTCTTAATGCAATAGATTTCATAACATGCTTAACCAGTACATGAGCACTTAAGACTCCCGATATTTCGGTATTACAGAGCGTAGACACCACAGATTTGTGTAAAAGTATAGTATTGTATGATAGGTTTTCATTCAAATATAAATCGGCAAAAAAAATTGCTAGAATTGAACCGGTTGGGCGGTATGGATCCGTTTTCTATTTTTTACACCATCCTAGCCATCTATGCCATGCGGCTTTGTATGTATTACGTGTAAAGGGACGCCAGGACGATGAAAGTAGGTCCAGTTTTTTAATGTGGGCTTACTCTTTACCTCAATCTTGCCCTAAGGGCAGAGATGAGGTCGACGATGGAACGAGCTTACCCAGAAGAAGCCTATTTACTCGCGACTTAAATAGATTGGGGTTATATGAATTCGGGAAAACCAACGCAGGCAGGGTGTTCCACTCCTTGGCTGTACGAATAATGAAAGTCTTAGCAAAACGCTGTTGCACGCACGCAGTTGGGAACGGTTCCAATCATTTAGGCTATGAGACCACCCCCACACACTTCTAGTGTCATTTCCTGTACTTTGGGAGGCGGAAAGCCCGTCGAGATGTCTACTAGATGGCGGTTCAGATGCCTGATTGTGAAAGGAGCATTTAGCGCTCGGGATTTGAGATCGGCTCTCCAAAAGACCCGTTCCCACCGAGGCACCACTAACAGAAAGAGGCCCTTGGCCCGGTTGAGATGAGTGAGTACCTTGGGGATCAAATATGGAGGAGGAAATATCCACGCTAGGTGGTAATTTCAAGTCTGGGAAAAAGCGTCGTGGAATAGGGCTTTGTCGTCTTTCTGGTTCAGAGACGCATAATTGGCCCCACATGCGCATTTTTCGACGCAAACAAATCTATTACCGGAACCCCGAATCTGTTGAAAATCAGGTCTGTACAAGCCGGCAAAAGGTGCCATTCAGGCGGAGATCGGTAGCGAGACAGATTCATGATCTGCGTGAGAGTTGAATCTGCCGGGAATGTGATGAGCGGCTAGGTGAATTTGGTAACCGATCTAGAACCTTGAAAATATCGATTGTCAAGCCCAAGAGAGCTATTGATTTCGTGCCGCCTTCCTTGCGAATGAAAGCAACGGCTGTTCTGTTGTCGGACTGCCATAGAACCGTGGAACGACACAGATACTGACCCTGGTCCTGTAATATCTTCAGTAATGCTAGAAGTTCCTTCTGGTTGCAGTGTATCGATTGTTCTTGTTCGTTCCAGCGCCCCGAGAACGAACGGTCGTCTAGTTGTGCTCCCCAAGCTAGGTCCGAGGCATCGGTTGCTAGGAAATGCGTTGGAGGCACGAAGTGGATCGGAGAAGGACAAGTGTGGTTCTGCAACCACCAAGTTAACTCTTTCAGGGCATGTACCGGAATTATGAACCGTTTGGCAACTGGCATTGTGACGACTGTATTCAGAAAAGAGAGGCGTGCTCGAAAGTGAAGCCTGCCCCTTGGTACAACAAAACTTGCAAAGTTTAATAGACCTACTAGGCTCTGCAAAGCCTTCAAATCGAGAGCTCTCTCTTCTAGGGCTGTCGATATCTTGGACTTTAGATCCAGGCACTTTTTCTCTGGAAGAGACTTTTCGTTTACCAGAGTGTTCCACTGAACACCCAGGTAGACTAGACATTGACAAGGTGTGAGTGTGGACTTGTCGAAATTCATCAACCAACCGAGATACTGCAACCTCTCTACCGTGATTTGGACATGGGTCTGTAAAATCTGTGGGTTTTGATGTACAACCAGAAAGTCGTCTAAGTAGACGATTATTCGAATCCCTTGATCCCCTTGAGTGACTGAGCTACCCAATTGGATAGGGAGGCAAATATCTTGGGAGCCGTGCTCAGACCGAACGGGAGGCACGTCATTTCCATTAATTTTCCTCTGTAGATTAGACGCAGGAACCGTCTGTGAGATGGACCTACGGAAAGGTGAAAATAGGCCTGTGACAGGTCTATTTTGCACAACCAATCTTTTGGTTGAAGGAAGTCTGGGACTCTATAAACATTTATTAATCTGAACCTGTCGGTGATTACGTAATTGTTCAAGGCTGCTAGGTTGAAGATGGGTCGGTGGGACTCGTCGTCCTTTGGCACAAGAAACATTGTGGACACAAAACTTGGCGAAGCCTTGACAACATCTAATACACCCTGGTGTTGCATTTGGGTGATTATGGACGTCATTGCATTCGAATGAACCGTGCTGAACTGACTTTCGTTCAACGGTGGTACTACAAGTGGCGGTTGATGTAAAAAGGGGTATGCGATACCCTTCTATTATCTTTATCAGATAACTTGGGGCACCCAGTTCCTTCCACCGATGGTGGTAATGAACCAGACGACCCGCTCTGAATGTTCGGGATTGATAGTCAATACTTACGTTTTTTGTTCCGGTTGTAATTCTCAGAGGGCGATGCGGCTCGGTTGCGGCTATTCTTGCCGTCCTGCTGCCTGTAGCCTTGCCGACCTCCTCTGCCTCGAAAGGAACCTCTTGAACCGCCCGAGAATGACGGGCGATTATAGTCGATAATAGAGCAATGCATGACCCTGCGAGGGTCGGGCATTACAGTAACCCTGCGAGGGTTGATTGTAAGCATGGGAAATATGCGTAGGCGCACAACATCCATGAGCAGTACCCTGCGAGGGTACGTTACGTAAAGCCTTCCCCTGCGTGGGGTGGCGTGCGGGCTTGCTTTGACCCGTTTGCGAAACGGAAGCAGAACTGCCCGGCTTTTGTAAAGGCAAGAAGGCTTTTCGAACACCACCTGCCTTCTCTAGTGCTGTGGCTAGTGACTCCGCATTAAACACGTGCTGGCACGACGGAGGGATCTTACGTAACGCGGCCTTGACAAGGAGATCGCGCACGTGGTTTGTAATTCCATCCCTTCTCATCTGAATAACCTCCGCACGGTGACCGCAGGTTAATTGCAAAAGATCGGAAGAAACTTTGAAGAAATCGCCCTTCAAAGAAGCTCGTTAACTTTTTCGTTAATACGAGGGTATGTAAGACAAATCGGAACCACGCGCCCACTGTAAAAAACTTCTGATAGAAGTTTGTAAAGCTTCGCGCTGTTTAAGTATGCAGAACGATAAGGCAGCGAAGGTCTTGTCGGCGTGAGCAAGATGGCGTAACGAATCATACGTCCTAATTTCTTCATTCATCTCCAAGTCGATAAAACCGGGGGTAGAATTATAAAGCTACTGTCTAAATGTTGCAAATCCTTTAACGTTTCAAGAAACTCCAGAGGAGTCTTTGGAATACTAGGTTCTTTCAATTTCGTCTCTATTTCAAAGGTAAAATCTGACTGAGCCTCAGGTGCCGGCACCTCAACAGAATTTACAATCGGATCTTCGTAAATTTCGCCACTTACGTTTCCGTCAACTAAATTTTCATTAAAGTGTACCGCGGCACAGGGCACAGAATTATTGTTGCAAAAAATTAATTTATTTCGAAGGTCATCTACCTGACGTATTAATTTACGGATTTCCGGAATCGTATCGTCGATGCCGGTGTTTGCCCCCCCCCCCTTTTTTTTTATTGCGGTGACGCGGTGTGGATCTTAGAGGACTCGAGTCCGAAGACGACGAACTCGAGCTGCTAGAGGATTCGGATGAGTTACTATTCGACGAATGAGACCTAGTTCGCGACTGACGACAAAATAATACGCGATCGTTTTTTATTGTCACTATTAGCGGGAGCACTAGCACTAGCACATGGGGCTTTCGAGCCCGTATTTGAAACACTTTCGTCACTTTCCATATTAACACGAGCTGTAAATCTAGGAAAGAAAACCACACAAAACCTAATTAAAGTAAAATACGTAGGTGGGTAGACTGAGTACCAAAAGAAAAAACGTACCGAACGGTAACACCGTTTGATTTTTAAATGATTTAGAAAGGTAAGAAAAGCTTTTTAAACACTTACGTGGAACAGGATTATATATGTATATAAATTTGCAAAGATATGCAAAATTAATTTACTGAGTCCTGAGCACGACCGTGCGCAGCGGAAAACAGGACGCCAATGACGAGAGCGAGCCGAGCGGCCGCGCCGGTGAAGGAGTGAATGAGTGAACGAAAGTGTGCGAGCGAGATGGAGCTACTAGGGTAGACAGAGAGGTAAGACGAGCGGAAAACAGATAGGCCTATCTCATTATATTTAAGCTTCAAATAACGGTCAGGTGTTTAATAGGACTCTTCTACAAGTTGTACTCTAACCGAAGCCTGGTAACAACTCAGCGTTTTCCTAACAATAAACCCCAATTTATTAGGCACATTGAGCTTGACCTAGAAACCGAACCTGAGACCCCATAGTCATCTATAGTCTAGACCAGACCAATAATTGTATTTCTGTCAAATCAGTAGGTCTATTGTGAAGGTTAGTAATAAAATACATCACCTATATGTCTGTCATGACATCCCATATAACCTCAGCCGTGGCCCTGATAGGTCATGCATAACATAACCAAATTCGGTATGACCCACCAGTTCACTCACGGCGTATCTAACTCAAATACTACTGGAAATGATGGTTGGTATAAATGTACCTTATTTGGCGTTACAGCGATAAACAAATGAATAAGGTAGTTGACAAAAAAAAATCTTATTAGTCCATTGAGGTATAATGCTGTGGTAACCACAGATAAACCACAGATAAAGTGCCTCAGAAACCGGGCATTAGTCCGTCAAATAGATTTCCGAAAAATATTGGATACGTTTTTTTTCTTTTTTCACGTAAACAATAAATGCAGACGATACAGTGCTTCGAAAAGTCTTGCGACGTCACAGTTAGGGACATTTTTTACCAGAAAGTGACGTCACCAGCCCCCACTCACGATCTTTGACACGTTTTATTTTCGTAAATTTTTATTACTTTGATAAAACAAAAAACACGTAGGTATCCAATATTTTTCGATAATCTAACATTCTAAAAGACTAAACAGAATCATATTGTTTTTAGTCAGTCAACTACCCTATTCCATTGCATCCGCTCTAGTATAATAAACTAGCTTTTGCCAGCGGCTTCGCCCGCGTGAAAATGACGATTTTCCATACAAACTTTCATCCCCTATTTAACTCCCTTAGGGGTTGAATTTTGGCAAATCCTTCCTTATTCCTTGTCTACATTATAAAGGGAACCTCTGTGCAAAATTTCAGCTTTCTGGGTCCAAGGGTTTGGGCTGGGCGTTGATGAGTCAGTCAGTCAGTCAGTCAGGACTTCTCTTTTTATTTATATAGATATGTAATCACCAGAGTTTAAACAAGTATACCACACATAAAGTAACATCACGCCTGTAATCCCCAAAAGGTTAGGCAGAGGTATACCACGTTTCGCCAGTTCTGAAAATCTCATGTAATGGGGGGTGTGCCTATTGTCATGAACCGGGTACATATCTATAGACTTCGTGGTTACTACTAAGAAACTTTGCCCGACCTGGGAAGGACCGAGGAGTTCATGCTCATCAGGTCAACAAGCATAGGTATAAACTGGGTCAATTAAATACAATTTCAAAAGACTTCTAGGACTTCTTCTTCTTCTTCTCCCACGTATAGTATAAAAGTTACCATAGCAAATGTAAGTATTCTGAAATAAACCTTTAATTGATGCTAGCAAAACTCATATTGTACGTTGAAAAGCCCTTAAAACGAGGTATTCCTCGTAGCGCTCCCGTTTTGAAACGCTCCCATCTAAGCGCTCCCGTTTTGTTCCTCCAAGCGCTCCCAAAAAGAGCGCTTCGAGGGACGATTAAAAATATTAATATTTATTTCCTCGAGGCGCTCCCATGATTAACTTTCGGATAGAGATGGGACTATACTTACTGAAATTATCGATGATAAGTAGAACACATCGTGCCCTTAAAGCGAAAACCAACTAAAGTCACTTATGGGCAAAAATGAGTTACAAATACCGTTAGAATCTCCTTTTCAAGATCTACATACTGGTAAAACCCGTTTTCCGATATGACGCTCCGTTCTGGATTTAGCTTTTAGCTAAGGTAGCTTATCAGGAGATTTTTTTAATAAAGAACAGACAAAACCCAGTAAGTGTCGGTTAAAGCAATGTTTTTGCACTGTAAGCAATTTTTCTCGCCAGGAAAAACATTATATCTGCGTTTATGTGGTTTTGTCATGATTCACGTTAAATTAACAATAACAATAACTGAGACTAAATATTTCTACTTAGTATTAACAAATACCCATTAGGTGAACATAAATAGTTCGTTTAATTAAATTCATAAAAAACTGCTATCTAAACTCTATTCTTCAAAACATAAGAAAACATTGCGACTACAGGAAAAACCACTTATCTGTAGCATTTATCAAGCCAATCCTTCATTTTTCCTACTTGTTTGAGAATTAAGCTATTTTTCCTTCACCACCCGAATAATGAATAATAAGAAATCAAAATACACGTACTAGCCAAGTATTTTAATAAAAAAATTACGATTCGAACCTTTAAACACGATTTTCTCGAAACTACATTTTGTGCAGTTAGTTGGGTTTTGAAGTAAGGGCACGACATTGTTATAATATACAACTAGCGGCCCGTCCCGGCTTCGCACGGGTTTGGTAATTTTTTTTTTTTTTTGTTTTATTGTAAATCCTTTAGTCCACCAAATAGATGAATATAATCTACCGACATATGTACCTAATAATATTTTTTTTTTTTTGTTTAGAAAGCTTATGATTTCTCTCCATTATGTTTCCCATTACTACCCCCTTCCCCGCACGCTTCGTCTTCAAGCAGACCCACCGGTGGGTCTCCGAATACTGATGTGTCTCCCAAGACCTACTAGTGGGTCCTCTGAGATTTTATTGTCTTTGAAGACCCACTGTACGACAAATGGCAAAACATAGAGCGCATATGAAAATGTAACGCCTGTTTAACTAGAGTATAGAACAACAACAGGAGCGAGAGTAACAGGAGTATAGAAGTAGGCAGGAGGTATTGAAAATATTTATTTTGGAGATAAAAAAAAAGATAGTTATAAGTAAAGTCCCACAAACTACCAGGAGAACAGAAGTAGGAAGGAGGTATTGAAAAATTTTTTTATTGGAAATAAAAAAAGGAAAAAACGATAAAAGCTATACCTATACAGGTATTAAGGAATAATTCAGATTTGATTTAAAGATTCCAATTCCAATACCTCCTTCCTACTTCTGTTCTCCTGGTAGTTTGTGGGACTTTAATACCTATCTTTTTTTTCATCTCCAAAAAAAAAATGTTCTCATTAACTCCTGCCTACTTCTATTCTCCTGGTAGTTTGTGCCGTAGTTGTACCATAAACTGTGTGATAGAACGAATGAGAGAAACTTCGATGTCGATGATGCACACATGAAATTTTAAAAATTATCGATATAATTCATTACTTCATGCTTTTCCCTATTTTTAAACGTGGGAGCGCTTCGAGGAAATAAATTTTAATATTTTTAATCGTCCCTCGAAGCGCTCTTTTTGGGAGCGCTTGGAGGAACAAAACGGGAGCGCTTAGATGGGAGCGTTTCAAAACGGGAGCGCTACGAGGAATACCTCCTTAAAACTTAAGTAGAATTTCATTTCGAGCTTAGCTCACTAAAATGGAACCGTCCTCGCGTTAGAACAAAGATAACTCCATCGTTTGCGAAGAATGTGGATGTAGTTTCTATAGTGCCGAGCTACGATTTCCTTTTAATAGTCTATAGTTTTGTCAGTTTATTTCATGAAAGACTATTAAGTTTACAACTTTAGAACAGAATTGTTTATACTCCTTTATATAAGTATTTTATATGTGACAACTTTTTATTTCCACTATGTTGTATCTTGAGACAAGTTACGGCAACGTTACTTAGGTACTTGAATACGAATAACGAATACGAAGTTCGTGAAACACTCTTAACTTTATCTATTAAACTTTTCTACTATTCATCATAACTCACTGACAAAAACATCTAAATACAACATGTTAAATTTTTGGCAAAAATAAACAGTTTTTACAGAATTATTTTTAGTACTTATGTAAAATTACAAAGGATTAAATCGTGAAAGCTGTTATTTTAACATGAGGCATTTTGATAGAGATATAACTTTGAAAAATTAAATGTTTCCTCCATAGATATCGCTGATATAATGTTGCTTTATCCACGGTATCCACCACGTCTAGACAAGCGAAACAAAAGTATTTATAGCGTAAAAGACGTGTGTAAATAACATAACATCACGCCTGTAATCCCCAAAGAGTAAGGCAGACGGGTACCTAATAGTACACCCACGTGTGTGAATAATACATAATTATCACTTCTTGGAAGCCCACCAGAATTGTCTATACTCCTTTATATAGGTATTTTATATGAGACAAGTTACGGCAAAGTTACTTAGGTACTTGAATACGAATAACGAATACGAAGTTCGTGAAACACTCTTAACTTTATCTATTAAACTTTTCTACTAATCATCATAACTCACTGACAAAAACATCTGAATAAATCATGTAAAAATTTTGGCAAAAATAAACAGTTTTTACAGAATTATTTTTAGTACCTACCTACGTAAAATTACAAAGGATTAAATCGTGAAAGCTGTTATTTTAACATGAGGCATTTTGATAGAGATTTAATTTTGAAAAATTTAATGTTTCCTCCATAGATATCGCTGATATAATGTTGCTTTATCCACGGTATCCACCACGTCTAGACAAGCGAAACAAAAGTATTTATAGCGTAAAAGACGTGTGTAAATAACATAACATCACGCCTGTAATCCCCAAAGAGTAAGGCAGACGGGTACCTAATAGTATAACACCCACGTGTGTGAATAATACATAACTATCACTTCTTGGAAGCCCATCCTGCACAATCTCTAGAAATATCCCTTTACTTAGACTATAGACATCGTTGTAATATACTACCTACGCCATTATGCCCTAACAAAGTAGGTATATAATATAATATAATTATAGCTAAACAGATTCTGACAGAAACTGAACGATTCTGTGAAAGTCCACTCGAAATAGAATTGAAACTCTATGAACAGTAATTCATAGTGTTACGCGATTAACGCCACTAAAGACACTTTGATTGAGTGAAGTCTCGGAGAATTCGGAGAAATGCTAATAATAATATAGTAGTTAGAGCAAAAATTTGGCTTTGACAATGTATGTAATTTAGGCCGAACCAAAATATATCAAACTCCAGTGTTCTCTGCAACTCCAGCAATGATATAATATTTTATAAAATAAGACTAAACTACTCTTACTTAGATAGTTTAGAATATATGCGAAGGTACAGGAAATTCTTTCGCAAATAAGTTAAAGACAGCAAAGCCACTAGGTTCTTGGAAATATTGCGAGAAACTTAACTTATTTTACTGCGAGACATAAAACTGAATTTAGCCCATGAGGATATTCTACTTACAGACGTCTGGATTTTATGCTGAATAAAGTTGAGAGCTAGATAAGTAACACAATAAACTTTTTTTCTTTTTGGGCATAATTTAGAAAATAAAAAGAACAATAGAGTGCACTCATTTTAGACTGTAGGTAATAAAACTAATTTTTGTAAGAAATGCATGTATTGCAGTCACCGCTGTGGCATTTATGGGCCGTCTGTGTCTATTCTAATGCACGAACAATGCAATTAGAGCCCAAGTGCTAATAGGTGTCTCCATAATAAGTCTAACAATTCACATCTACATACACCGTATTAGGTGTCTTGCATTTTGATGTCATTGTATTTCAAAATCCATGGCTCGGTTATGAACATTAAAATGGTAGTAATATGTCAAGAACAATTATAATACTACTAGCTGATACCCACGGCTTCGCCCGCGTGTATATCGGTTATGGTGACCAAAAGTAATCATGAAATTTTGATCCCGTTCCGCAACCCATGGGAACCTATTCCAGGGATAAGTTATATGCTAAAACCTTCCTCAGGAACCCCTTTATCCATTAGTGAAAACAGCATTAAAATCGGTGCAGTAGTTTTTGAATTTATCACGAACAGACAGACAGACAGACGCGGTGGAGGACTTTGTTTTATAATATATACTAGCTGATGCCCGCGGCTTCACCCGCGTGGATGTCGTTCAAATTATATACTAAAACCTTCCTCTTGAATCACTCTATCTATTAAAAAAAACTGCATCAAAATCCGTTGCGAAGTTTTAAAGATTTAAGCATACAGACAAACAAACAGACAAAAATAGCGACTTTGTTTTATACTATGTAAGGATTATGTAGTGGTTATTGTCCTACAGTGGGACATTGATCCCTTTTCACACAGAAAAGAAGCGATTATAACCCTTAATGCCCACTTCGGGTTAGCCATCTTGATACTTAGAAAACATCATTATAATTATAACATCACGCCTGTAATCCACAAAAGGGTTAAGCAGAGGTGTACGTAATAGTACACCCACAATTAACCAGTTATAGTTAAGTATCAATCCCAATATTGCCATCAACCGTCTATACGTTATCTTTACTATATTTTAAACTAGCGACCCGTCCCGGCTTCGCACGGGTGCAAATGGATGTTATTATACACATAAACCTTCCTCTTGAATCACTCCATCTAGTATTAAAAAAAACCGCATCAAAATCCGTTGCATAGTTTTAAAGATTTAAGCATACAAAGGGACATAGGGACAGAGAAAGCGACTTTATTTTATACTATGTAGTGATAATCTAAAGCCTATACGTTATCTTTACTATAATTTAATTCATCTCAATGAAGTCTAAAACTAAACAAAGAAATAGGTAAGAATCAATTCATTGTTACCTCTAGCTGCCACATTATCGACAAAATTCATTTTTAATGTCTTATTTTTAATTTATAATAATTAATTTGCATACTTTTGAATTAAATCAGTGATAACTTAATTAAATACCTAATCAATCCAAAAATGGTTATAGAATGTGCAAAAGCCAAAAAGCTAAACATTTGTGATGCATTTTATTTCTACTTACAAGCTTCCAACGGTACTTTGTTTTAGTTCATAACCGTTCTTACGAATTGTTTTCAACCGGCTTTTTTTCCTTTATATCCTAGTTCGTTTGCATATTGCCTTATAATAAACGAAAGTTTAAGCTCTCTCAGTTTTATTTTGAAGTCGGAAATAAAGATAAAATTACACAAATAACGTAACACGGCCAAAGGCAAAAACGAGAGTTTTTATTTCAAAATATCTCAGTATTTTGATAATAATAATAATAATATTCCACAACTATCACACAACGCCATCTAGTCCCAAGCTAAGCAGAGCTTGTGTTATGGGTACTAGACAACTGATAAACATACTTATATATTTCTAAATACATACATATTATAGATAAATTACACCCAGACACAGAACAAATGATCGTGCTCATCACACAAACATTTGTCCTGGGTGGGAATCGAACCCACGACCTCCGGCATAGCGATTAGGGTCACTAACCACTAGACCAACAGGCCAGTCGACGTCGACGTCGTTGATAAATCGACGTCGTCCTCTCCGGACAGCAGTGCCACCTACCGGCACTAATTGTCGTGTTTTCGAACCATCCAAAAATCCATTGAAATATCCCCAGAAAGTTTCATCCAAATCGGTCCAGCCGTTTAGGAGGAGTTAGATTGAAAGATAGGCAACGCACGCGCTCAGATAGAAACTTCTTTCACCAAAAAGTTACACGACTGGCAAATGACAGATTTTTAAAATTTCAATTCTGTCAAATACTATTTTGAATGTTTGAATGTCAAAACAGTCGGCATATTGTGTGCTCGTGTGCTCGGGTATTGCAGTACGGTTGTAAAACGCTAACGTGACGATGTCGGTAATAGTCAAAGTTGAAAAACCAACTGTTGATACGGTGTGCCAAGAAAACATGACTACATCGGAAGCGGCTACCGTTGCTGACCGCACTGGTCATCAGCGGGGACAGGACAGTCTTCAGAACGAGCCCTTGTTAAACGATAAGAAGGAACCAAAGGCCCATCGCCTAGCTAAAGCAAAAGTCGAAGTTGCACGTCTGAAACTGGAACTAGCCGAAGCCTGTCTTGCCTTAATAGAATTAGAATCAAACGATGAAGATGATAAAGAACTCACGAACAAACAAAGTGAACTCATGTCGGTACTGCCAGCCTACAACGGAAACCATTGTAGTTGGAAAAAATTTCGCGAAGCCTACTACGAATCAGCCAATGGCCTGACAGAAGCTGAGAACATGTCTCGATTGAGAACAAGCCTTCATGGAAAAGCGAAGGACGCAGTTAAAGGATACACAGATCCGGAATACGCCATGAAGACACTTCAGAAGCGTTTCTGTCCCGACTCAATAGCAGAGGCTGAATTACAAAGCCTGAAAAGTCTGCGAATCTCAGAGTCAAAGTACGACCTTGAATTGTTTGCTTCTGAAATTGAAGGCGTAGCACAAAAGCTGCAAGAATTGAACTGCCATGAATACCTCTGCGGGTTGCGAGTCATGCCACTCTTTGGAACAGTATTACTCGACACTTTACCTGATACACTTAGAGACAAGTGGCACCGTTTATTCGATAGCCTGGGAACAGAGTATTATAATCTTCCGACGTTTTGTTCCTTCTTAAGAAGTGAAGCAGGAAAAATTCCTGTAAACTACAGGAAATTCTTCTGCTGATTCCGTGCAGTGGTTATAACTATGTGTTGATCATAAGTAATATTATTATTCCATGATTATTTCAATAAATTATGTCTACGTGATGTAATTTATTCCTACTTAGAAGCTTCCAGCGGTACTTTGTTTGAGTTCATAACCATTCTTACGAATTGTTTTCAACCGGCTTTTTTAGGGTTCCGTACCTCAAAAGGAAAAAACGGAACCCTTATAGGATCACTTTGTTGTCCGTCTGTCCGTCCGTCCATCCGTCTGTCAAGACCCTTTTTCTCAGGAACGCGTGGAGGTATAAAGCTGAAATTTATATCAATTACTCAGGTCTACTGTCCCTTGAAGCTGTGAAAAAATCAAACTTCTAAGCCAACGCAATCAAAAGATACAGCCGTTTATGCCGCAAATTTTCGACACTTGCAAGGGAATCAAAACCTACAGGGTGCTTCCCGTGAACTCAGAATCTTGAAATTTGGTACGAAGCAACGTCTTATAGCATAGATAAAGGAAAAATTACGAAAACCATAAATTTTTAGTTACATCACAAAATATATTTTTTTTACGGAACCCTCGGTGCGCGAGTCCGACTCGCACTTGGCCGGTTTTTTTTCCTTTACATCTTAGTTCGTTTGCATATTACCTTTAAATAAACGAAAGTTTTAAGCTCTCGCAGTTTTATTTTTATGTCGGAAACAAAAATAAAAATTACACAAATAACGTACAAGGTCAAAGGCAAAACCGGTCAAGTGCATGTCGGAACACGCACAATGTAGGATTCCGTAGTTGCCCATCAAAATATATGAACTTACTAAATTGATTAAGGCGAGGTTTCCCTACTTTGTTTTTATGTACGCACGACCTCGTCCCCCGCCCTGCCGCGCGAGCGATATAATGCCGAAATTTTGACTGTTTTTTCTTCTTGGAGAAAAATGATAAAGAAATTATACATTATGTGACCCGAGATAATACACATTTTTTACGACCTTTATTATGATATAAGTTTCATTTTTCAAAGCCTAATATAACTCAAGTAAAACGATTATTTACCCATCATTTGGACATGTCTTTGCGATTTAATTGGATGCAGTGAAGTGTAAGTAATCGTGTATCGCATGCCCGACATATCATGATCAAAGAGTCAACTATGTAATACATTTTTTTCAAAATTTAAATCCGTTCCATGTACGAGTAAAACGCTATTGTTGACGACGTTTATCGGGGTAACCCCGCCTTAACCACCCTGCCTACCTGGCTCCGAACGATGGTTATTATTGTAAAAATAAAACAAACTCACATTTGCAATTTTAAGACCTGTGCTCTCATACATTATGTTTAAGAAAAAAAATTTAACTTTAAAGCTTAATATTTCACAAACGTATCCCTTCATCGAAAAGGTTTTTTAAAGCTTAACTATTTTAAAAAGACCTTTTCAACGACATACCACACAATGGGCGCGCGAGGGAAAAAAAACATTCCCACTAAATGTGTTAGGTAGGAGATACACCAAAAAAATGTATTTTTAAAATGTTATTTTACCAATTTATCGGCGTAACTCATGACAAATTACAGCTTTCTAGTACTAATAGTAGTCTTTGAGTAATAGTGCGGACAGACAGACGGACATGGCGAAACTATAAGGGTTCCTTGTTGACTACGGAACCTTAAAAATGGTAGTTTTTATTTTTAAATATTTCAGTACCTATGTTGTTTGATGGTTACCCTCACAGCATAATGTTATTACTGGGTATATTTACTATATACATGTAGGTAGGTACAGATCAGTCCGTGAAGGCGGATTATGGCGGAATGTCGCAGCATTTTTCGAATTCATTTTTACTTTTATTTAACTCCGTCGACAAAAGACTTACATAGACATTTCCTTATAAATAACAAAACTGTAGCTCCATATAAATTGTAAAAAAAAAAACTTGTCCGTGATAGTTCAGACCATTCAGTTTTGCGGATGCACAAAAGCATTTGTTACGACTGCAAAAGATAATGAAAATAGAAGTTGACGAATCCATTTCCTTTGTCCGAAGCCAGTCGTCTCCAACATTAAAATGTTCACACTGTCTTAGTTTAACACACAGAACGAATGTCGCCGAGGAAGAATTGTTTCAAATAAAACGTTAATTAAGTTTTGGCACTATGATTCGTTTTGTTTTGAACAAGCTCGTAGCTAGATGATTCAGACGCTCGGATCAAACTTCAGGTTAAGCCGGGCTTGCCTAGGTTGGTCTGTGGATGGTTGACAGCCCATTATAATTATGCCGAGCCTTCTCCATGCTTCGGAAAACACGATACGCCGTCGGTCGCAGCTGTTATATGTAAATATTTAACAGTGGTTACAGGTAGTCAGTGCCCCGATAGTCTGACAATAGGGAATATTCATGTTTTTCTTTTTTGTCTTAAATTAATAGTTTACTATTTTATAACGTAGAAAAAAATATTATTGGGCTTCAAAATACTCTAGATATTTTTAAAAATCAAATTTAAAACTTTTAAAAAAATTAAGCAGTTCAAACGCCGCCATTTCGCGCGCGCTTTGCGTGACGTCACATGACACGTCCAGTGGGTGTTTCACAGAACATTTATATACCCAAACGGGATACAATGTCGTGTCAGATGACGTCACATTTCGTTCGAACAATGGTGGCGCGTTTTGGAAGTTTGAATTTCGCTCCCTTATTTTGCACTTTTTGAATATTATTTTAGGGGTTTAAATAATAAGTAAATAAAAAAAAATCCTTTTCATTATAATATTACGATAATAAGTATTCGAGAAAAAAATATTTTAGGCCATTTCAAATTTTATGCATATTCCCTATTAACCTCCTGACTGAATTTGTTCTACCCACAGAACATAAAAAACAAAGAAATCCTGTCAGCTAAATATTCACGTCGCGAAAAATAAAAACACGTAGTGATATCTAGTGAAGATTGTTTTTCATGTTAAAAAATATTTGACAGCTCAATGGCAGGTTAGTTGTTCTGAAATGGCTTCTAGATGGAGACATACCGGAGTACACTTTGGCAAGGGTAATTTCAATCTCCTAGAATCTTATAAAAATGTCGCTATTGCTATCAATAGCTAAGCAAATTACGTTTACGAATAGTAGATTTAGTCTGATTTATCGGTATTCACTGGGATTTCACCATTATTTTGTTGTCATTGAAGATCAAAGTTTTATGTCCTGTATTTAGGAACCTTGCAGAGTACTACTGCTCAAATAACTGTTCTTATGTCCTCTGTGAAGGTACTTGTCAGTGAATTATGTAAATATTTTTTTTATTTACAATTTGTTTTGACCTGTTCTGATGCGAAAATCTTAGTATTTCTGACGAAATGTGATGTCATTTTGTCAGCGATGAAGACTACAAAGACCACCTTATTGTAAACCCTCCCAGGATTCACAAAAGCATAGATGGCATGAATCCAGTGATTATTCAATTGATCGCCAGTTTCATCAACTTGTTCTGTAATACGACAGACTTCTGGCTTTGGTTTACGGCCAGGAAGATCTACTCGTCGTCCTCGAAGGCCAGCTTAGCCAGATCGCACACAAACACCATCTCCACATGACATTGTGAATTTATAAAGTGGACATATTAATTCTCATGGAACTAATCTTCATGAACCAACATACATGCCAAATTTCGATCATGGATGAACATCTGAACAGTTTTTTGAACGTTATAGAGATGACCAAATACATACGCGAATGGTTGAATGTACAAACAGAACAATGTACATCTCCAAGGTAGATTCTCTTGGTCTTACAGTTGAGGAAATGAAAAATTATATTGAAGTGGCGGAAGTACGGAAGCACTTGCACCAGACCACCACTTCTTTTCTAACGTTGTTTCACTACCATCCAATCCTATGATCAAATATTGAGCAAAGGGTTTCAAACTACATGGGCTACTATGGGAATCTGAATACACTAAAAATATGTATTAGAAGAAGATAAGTTTCATGAAAAAGCCAAGGGATAAAAGCACGAGCAGATGGCAATTTAGCAGTCACATGTTGGATTTACAACAAGTCCGTGGTGTTGTTACATTAAAATGTCAAAACGCAATAAAAAATTGATTATTTTAAGGGCTAGTCTTATTTTAATCTAAAATAATATAAACTAGTTGGCTGTAATTGTCTTGTATACAGTACATAAAAATCAGTATCCTACCTCAGTAGCCTGCAACTGTCCTAATAGAAGGACATAAGAAAAAACCCATTTTTTCAGGCATAGATTTTTTTCAGTATTTTTGTCACTTCTAAAGTAACCCCCATAGAGCTTAAATCCTGAATATGAATTAAATCTGACATAAAAAGTGGTTCCTGTAGTGAGGAGGTTAAGGGTAAGGGCATCATATTATCCAGTACTAACTGGGTTGTGGAGGTCGGGCACAGAGCAGACAGAGTATAAGCTTCATACAACCTCGTGAAATGACAAGCACGCGGAGCATGTGTGCGTGACCACGGGCCGCTTGTCGCGTACGCGGCGAGGTTGTATGAAGCTAAAGCCGCAATTACATTTACCCCGCGCCGCGTGTCGCAACGCGTGGGTAAGCTCTCGGTTACATACAATTAGTATTGGAGTGATTACATTAGTCCCGCGTGTCGACACGCGGGACGGGACGGGACTAATATAATCAATCCAATACTAAATGTATGTAACCGATAGCTTACCCACGCGTTGCGACACGCGGCGCGGGGTAAATGTAATTGCGGCTTTATACTCTGTCTGCTCTGTGAGTCGGGTAGGCGGTCGCTCCATTTAAAATACTGGTGTTCAGCTGCATCCAGTTAGATTTGAATGGAGATGATGATGACTTTGATTTGTTTTAGTTCTGATTTCAAACAATTCCATTAAGCCTTGTTAAATGTACAGTGTGATAATAAACTTTAAATCCTATTTAATGTTTCTTTTAATGTTCGCAATAAAAATGCGATTATATTAGTCCCGTCCCGTCCCGCGTGTCGACACGCGGGACGGGACGGGACTAATATAATCAATCCAATACTAAATGTATGTAACCGATAGCTTACCCACGCGTTGCGACACGCGGCGCGGGGTAAATGTAATTGCGGCTTTATACTCTGTCTGCTCTGTGGGTCGGGTAGGCGGTCGCTCCATTTAAAATACTGGTGTTCAGCTGCATCCAGTTAGATTTGAATGGAGATGATGATGACTTTGATTTGTTTTAGTTCTGATTTCAAACAATTCCATTAAGCCTTGTTAAATGTACAGTGTGATAATAAACTTTAAATCCTATTTAATGTTTCTTTTAATGTTCGCAATAAAAATGAATCAGTTTCGTCTGGTTCAATGATTGTTATGATGCGGGAATTCTTTGCACGTTGGTAATTTCATTAATGATGGTTCACGGCAATAGGTTCACTGACTATTAATACTGTTATAGTTTTTCTTGTCAATTCGGCATGTCGTAAAGCAGCGACGCTTTTACGAGCTCCAGACATATACTTTGTATCAGAATATATCCTTGGCACTCAAGACCCAACATTCTGTGAAATCTATACCTCGTTTTCGAGAACGTGATATTTCCAATATGAGAGTGTAAAAAAAATTGAAGAAAAAGGAATTGAAGGTGACAGGCTTATTATGTGAATCGGCATCGAGAGACTTGTTTATACAGACTTTTATCATAAACTATCGCCTACCTGACAATCTGGCTTTTTCGAGGAAATAGGGACACTATTCTTTACTATTACTATCGGTATGAGGAAAACTCGATACATATGAAAAGTCGGTTTTTTTTTTATCAGACAGAAAGATTCACATTGTGTAAAAGGGTTTAACGGTAACTAAAAATAGATTTACAGTCATAACAAAAAGGAGATTGATAACATCACCATCATTTCAGCCGAAAGACGTCCACTGCTGGACATAGGCCTCCCCTAAGTGTCGCCACATTGACCGGTCCTGTGCGTCTTGCATCCAGCAGATCCCCTCAACCTTCATCAGGTCAACATTCATAACATGCATAAACTTAATATAACATTAAGCCTATAGGCGAAAGCTAGGATGTACAGTCAGCATCAGAAGTATATTAACATTACTCAAAGTTTCGAAGCTGTTTTTTTGTTAGATATTACTCGTTACTAAATGTCATTGGAGTATAAGGACTATTTTAACGAATAACCTTCTGAAACATTAAAAATAATAGCCAGAGTCCTGTACATAAAATAATTGAAATTCCGAAATGTTCAGCTACTTTTGATGCTGACTGTACCTAATAGTACCAACACCCACATTTCACCAGTTATGTTTAAGTCCCATGTAATAGGGTGCAAGCCTATTGTCTTCAACTGGCCACAATCCCAGAATCAGTGGCTGTATAAAAGCTTTCCCAACCCGGGAATCGAACCCAGCTCAGCAGTCGCGCTTGCGACCACAAGACCAACGAGGCAGTTAAGAGCTTATACTACCTTAAACGCGAGTTTTATAATGCGTAAAAGTATATGATTCACTGCAGTAATCAAAATCAGAAAAATATATGATATTCTTCAGGATAATATATGCTAGTGACATAGTGTTGTGAAAACATAATGCAACTAACTTTGCTTGATAGAAAAAAATCGCGAAGATACCTCTAAAAATTTCTGATTTTCTACAAGCAACATACTAAAATCATAGTGTTTTACTTTTTTAGTCCAATCAATAGTTTTTTTGTAAATTGCAAAATACCACTAATTTCGCACTATTCGGCCGCAGCGAATGACGTAAC
Source organism: Diarsia mendica (assembly GCA_949316265.1). NCBI lineage: Eukaryota > Metazoa > Arthropoda > Insecta > Lepidoptera > Noctuidae > Diarsia > Diarsia mendica. The sequence continues at coordinate 12,609,353 of OX438891.1, forward strand.
AACCGCTTTGTAGTGCAAGCTGATTAGAACTTTATTCTAACCGTATTTCAAGCGAAGTTTGAACCACCACAGTAGGGTATAGGGTTGCTAATCTGAGGTAGCATACGCTCTTATCGTGCAATACAAGTCTCAACGCTTACTAAAAATAGATTTACAGTCATAACAAAAAGGAGATTCATTTCACTTTAAATCGGTCGCTCAGTTTTGGCTAAAGTCATTCAACTATATCGAGCCATTACCGCCGACTTAGTGTAACCGACAAAAACCAAATTTTACAGGAGAAGGTTTTTTTTGAATAACTTTATAAATAATTGCGCTATTAAGTTGAAATTTTGACGTATAATAATGATTTTTGAAACCTTAGGTGTAACGGTTAAAATTTTCAAAAAAAACGTCACTACGTTTTTTGCCACTTTGTTTATAGTAAACGACAAAATTTGGATGTACTGTGTCGGTTGCGATAACAAGTAGGGTCGCTTACGCTGCAATTCTTAGATAATTACGCAACTTACGATAATTTTGATTATGTCGGTTACTGTAAAATATAGAAAAATGTTGTGCTAACGATAAACTTAGCATTTGCTATAACTTTGTTCTTTTGGCGGGAAAAGTCGAAGAACAAGTCCGTTATAGTTTAAAAAGTCGTCTGCGATAAAAAACGCTGTTTAGGTAAAAATGTCGCTTACGATAAGACGGCGGTAATGGCTCGATATGATTGATGGTTTAATAACCTCGCATTTAACGCGCTGCAGATCATTATGGCCGCATGAGTTCATGGTTAGGTCATTGATACAGCGTCATTCAACGCGAGCTCGTAAAAACTATGTTCCCACAGCGATTGCTTCAGTAAACTATCTGTCATTCTTCACTCAAAACGTACTTAGCTAATTTTAAACAAATGGTCGTCGTCAATCATTGTTAAACTTTAAAAAAAATTACGTTATATTGAATTGCAATTTTTGTTATTTGATCAAGTTCTAAGACAAATCCCGTCGGGGCTGCGGGTTATTCACAAAAGATACCGCGGCCTCGACATAAAGGGTTAAGAAGAAACATGGGTGTTTTTAGTCAGTAGAAGTCTGACACTCCCTTTCGCTCTGCGCAAGGGCGGCAGGGGTTATTTGATGATTTTCCACCCACCAAAAAAAAAGTTCTAATACAAATGCAAATAGCGGTAGGTCTTACTTTATCAGCTTCCATTGAATTTCATAATAGTATTTTGCTTTTCTAAACAACTGTATTTTACTGGGAACTTTTAACAAACTTCAAGTTTCCCCGGAGAAATTACGCTTAATGCATTTACTTAAGAGTCAAAGACCCTTGACGTTGTAATTATAGCTCATAGCTATCTACCTACCTACACATTTGTACGAATATTGTTAATTATAAAACCATGTAACTATAATTACCTACTGCTTTATATTTAATAACAGGAAAATTGCAATGGTCAAAACAGGAGCTTAACCCAAGCAATTAAAATGTTCATTAACGTTAAAGAAAATCTTATGAATCTTACGATCCATAAAAAATACCATCCGTCGAAAGATTAAGTTTATTATTAAAAATATATTGAAGATCATTCAACCCAGTCCTGCTCGAGCTGATTAGGTAGATATCCACATAAGTCATAGACTCACGGCAGAATATATTAAGTATCCAAGTTTCAGCAATAAATATTTAGTTTTACGCAACTTGTCGTATTAAGGACAACTTTATCCTAACTTTTGCTTACGATAGTAAACCTGATACATGACAAACATAAGCTTGATATGTATTAGAACTTTACCGTAACATCGAAATGTACATGGTTACGGACTCACACGTGCCCGTAAATGAAGTTCCCAAAAAAGTGTAAAACGAGATTTTTTATCTACATTGACACAAGGCTGTGGCATAAACAAGGCAGACGTGTGTGTTCGGTAATGTCATAATATCACAGTTTTACGACGAGGCGCGGCGGCCGTGATGTAAACCTACCGAATATCTACGTCCTCATCTAAGTACCATTCATTTACTTGGCATCCAGCTGTGCGTAAACAATGTACGTACTTACGTGTTTTCTAAGGAACTAATTGCATTCGTGAGACAAGTGTGGCGAAATCGATAATGTTCCTAATTTATCTTATTACCATACGCCGTTATATTATTTAAATGAGTCTACGAAATTGGAAATGTATTGAAAATAAATTAAAATAAAACCTGGTTTATTAGGCATCCATCTTGATTTATTGGATTTGCTTCTTGTTTGTTGCTTGCTTTCATTATTTTAATTGATTCGATTCGATATTCAAATTAGTCAATCAAGAGCTGCCAGTTCCACGCTTCGGATCCAACCACCCCATCGCTTTCGATGAATGTCAAAAGGAGGTTGACCGGATTAACGCAAGAGATTGGAATACACAATTATCAACAAAGCCGCTGTTTTGACCAAGAGTGAAAGGTCAACACACTTAGGTATCTTCAATCTGCATAATATTCAAGTTATTAGAATATATTAGGGTTAAGGGTGATATTAAGGTCCACTGTACACCAGTGAGCGAAAAGTACCAAATGTAAATAAGAATAATTGAATCAGCATTGGGAATGTTCGTTTTAAATTCTATTACTCAAATGTTTGCCCTTAATAATTCAATCAGGTTCACCAACCATCTCATTAGGTGGCGCCGAACAGATATTACACGTACAACTAGAATACTATTATTAAAACAATAATAAATAGTTCACTATCAAAGGGCATTTCCGTGCTACTATCCCAGATATGTTAGATTTTTCCCCGTTGAATCATATGCTGAAAATATCTCCCGCATACTAATACTCCATTGAAAATATTGCATTGATATTTTATTCGCGTTTGTGTATAGAGTAACCCCAAATCGAATTTTTTGGTGAACATTTGTGATATTTTTCAAACGAGGTTTATTTTCTTGTATGTGTTAGTTTTCCGGTTGTCAGGTTTACCTACTGTCCCTTTCTACTGTCGATATTTATTGACATGAAGGCGTAACTGTAACAATAAACTTTGTTTTGAAACCACTTCGGTATCCTACTTTGTTGTATTTATTGCCCTTTGATATAAATATCAAACTACAATAAATACTACTAATAATTATAACAAAACAAATCCAGACTGACTAACAAATTCTAACTGATTGGAAAATATGTTAGTGTTTTGTTAAGTGTGTACAAAGTCGTGAAAGGTACGCCATTTAAAAAGTCTTTGTCTTCAATAATACTAGTTGTTATTCTGTATTTAGTAATTACTTAGTAGCTTTAATAACTTAGGTACGTTTACTAATTTGCAATGGAAGAAAATACCAACTCTACTTATATTATTTCTCTGAGGCTGAGGCTACAGTAGGCAGCATTTGCGATGCGACTGGAAGAGCGAAACGAGAAGAAAGAAGAATATTTGATGTACGGTGTAGCCATATACGTGAGTTAACGTGAGCATTCATTTACTTGTTTTAATCGCTCATGTGTCGCAGGTCGCTTCGCGGCCTAATGTAGCCTCAGCCTAACAGTTGGTTCAAATCTGATTTATTTTGCTATTTATATATTGCTACAACAAAACGGGCGCGGCGTACTATACAAATACTAGCTATAACGATAAATCACAGGCACTTGTCGAATAATAATATATGTTATTATGCTATGCCCTACAGACCTACAAACTGCCGGTCGTGGATCATAGCGCACGAAACGCTCCACTGCTTCCCGAGACTCGGAACTCAATACCAACAAGATAATCTGATGAGACATCAAACCTTGTTAACTGTTTAGCTAAGTAGGAAGACAAACACCCGCTGGCTGCAGTACTATTAAAAACCAGAGGCTGAAGATAAAACTACTTGAGAGCTTCATTATTGAAGACATGTATAACGTTATTTAAAATGTCACTTACGGGATATCTTCAGTGATTTTCAAATTAGTCAATCAATAAGTAATATCGGGAACTCAAAACCAATAACAATCACGGAAGATATCCCGTAAGTGACATTTTAAATATAGTTATGAACCGTGAAAGCTTAAAACAATGTATAACGTTTACATTTTAACTTTTGGTGGATTTAAGATTAAACCTAAGTGCACTCTACAATTAATAGTCCAATCCACAGCACTTCTAAATTCTTCTTCAAAAATGTGGTTGCAGCCCGGCTGTTGTGTGCAAAAATACGAAAGCGATGTATGCGAGGGTTTTCGCAATGCACTGCGGTCAACTGCGGTGCACCTAAATCCGCATCAAAGTTAAAAGCACTTTTAAAGTAATAATATAGTCAAGTTGTTTATAATAATTATTCTGGGCTACTTACTAGCTATTAAGACATTCAGCTTCATTAACAATATATTTAGTAACTTCTTAGAAACTGCCAACCCTGAGAACGAAACCCAGTAAGAGGAAATAGTAGCGATCAAGAGTAAATACCTACTTGACATATAAGATGACTAGAATATAGATATATATACTATATATATTATACTAGTCAATATTTTTCCCAGACAACTACGGATTGGCATGTTTATGCCAGACATTCCGCAGACGACCTTTGACATAGGATTTCATTAAACTACAAACAACATTTCGTGTATAAAAGTCTGTACTTACATAACTGTTATGTGCTCAAACTACGACTGTGTATCGTAAACTAAGTCATAAAACAACTTTAAGGAGTCGCAATGATTATTATAAGAAGTTTTAAGGTTGGTTGTAAACTGTAGTTCAGTGACTCTGGAAGTATGCAGGAATTATTTAAAAGAAAGCCGTAAGTAAAGAGAAATAAACAAGCAACTGTTCCTTATTTATGAGTGGACATGATAGACGTGTAGTCAGACGTAAAGATAACTCGATATAACTGTGACCAATCTCTCGACTCAAAGAGATGAGGTTTCGAGTCGTCGGCGTCGGTCCCGCTTGTCATACATAAACTGATCACATTCATCACTAGTATCCGGGCTTACACTAATTTGCATCACAGTCGCAACGTGCAGAGCGACGGTATCACTGAGCACTAAACTCCAAACTACTTCAGCAAATGCTTGTACAATCAACGTCGAAAGCGCTGCGTAAAATCCTGATTAAAATTGCGCCATCGCTTCATTGATTGCATGTCATCTTCGAAATTAGGCCTATAGACCTTGAAACAGAACAATACCATACCGTCACCCTCTTGCATATTACTCATAAATTAATTATTCCCACAACTGTACTACCTATAACAAGCCAAAATTAATTTATGCTCCATAAAATTACTGCGTATCGTACACAAGTCATAATTTTCTAGTTAATTTAGGTGTTAGAAGCGTTGTTAAAAGCTCTTATAAAGCTTGACGCCTAACAAAAATTTCAATGATAATAAAAAAAACCAGTCATTCATTTTTATTTTCGGGACCACATTCATTTTATAATTGATGCAATTACAGCAAATTGTGTACCATTAGCTTTGATTACGATGAATTTGTTAATTATTTAACATTGTGGGTGGTTAATTAAATACTGTTACCGGTAACTTTGTGGTCCAATTAAAAAATACGGAAATGGAATGTTTAATACTACACCTATTATTATCACCTATTATTTATTTATTTTGTATACCTACTATTTTTCCAGTCTTCCCTCTTCGTTAGAAATTTACAAGAAGAACCTTCCAGAGAAGTATAAGATTATATATTCTAGTAATATAAAGGCTTAGTGAAACCTAGATTAGGTAACAATTCAGTCGACGTTGAACGATGCTTGGAGCCATGCCTTTTTGGCAGGCCCGCCAACTTTGATACAATATTCAGAATAGTAGTATTATAGTCTAGAATAGCACATAGTCACGTTTACAAGGTCGATAGAAATATATCATACATCCCTTCATACAGCAGTAACAGTCAATTGTTTCATTGTTCCCGTCGCATTCGACAAGTCCCGATAGAACACGAGTTCCCAATTAACTTGCAACCACGAGAAGGCGAGTGTTCATGTGTCAATAACGCAGCAACACTTCACTGCATTTGTATCCCGTATCGGTGTAGTTAGGAACTTTGACGTAGCACAATAGTTACGACAGCTGTCGCCACCACCGCCTTGGCTTCGCACCGTACACTGCTAAACTACTTAATATGTCAACACTGGCATACTAACTTACCCACCTACTCTGATAGTCACACCGTTTGCCAAAACTCAACGCTGTTGTTTAAACGTTCATGTTTATTTAGCTATGTAATTACGCGAGCAACGTTTTAGTGTTTGTGTTATACATTAATTTTAAATCTTTGATTAATAAAGTTTATTGTTATTCGTGAGTCAATTTTGGACGTAGAGCAGAGCAGAAAACAAAGATGTAACTAAAACATTTATTTGAAGTAACGACAAATATCTACGATTCTATCTTAAGAATTGATAAATATAGAACTGTAATTCAAAACGCGCGTGCTGAGAGCAGTGGTGGCCCAGTGGTGGCGGCCCCGACTTACGAACAGTTGGTCGTGGGTTCGAACCCAGGCAGGCGCATTACTTTATGTAATTTATTTCATCACCACTGCTCTCAAAACGGTGAAGGAAAACATCGTGAGGAAACCGGCATGTCTTAGAACCAAAAATTCGAAGATATGCGACATCTACCAATCCGCACTGGGCCCGCGTGGTGGATTATAGCCCATCCCTCTCCTAGAGAGGAGGAGGCCTGAGTCCCTGCAGTGGGAACAATTATAGGCTGATGATGATTCAAAACGCAGAACTATCATGACTTTGGCAATCTATTATAACTTTGTCGAATCTTCAACTCGACCTACACAGCGAGCTAAAAAAAACCCCATCCGATACTTGGTAGCAGATCAAAAATAAGTCTAAATCTAACTCCAGTAAGTACTTAACAAGAAAAGTTAAATTACACAAAGTACCTAAGTAACAGCGATCGACGTATTTAGAAGGGATTCTGTGAGAAGTTCGTCGGTCTATTGGAAGACATTCTGAGGGAAACCGGTAAACCGCAATTGGCAAACGAGCAAATTCCTTCAACTGGACTAAGAACTGAAATAAAATCTCAGTGCCCCTAGATAAGAATAAATCGTTATATCCAGCGGTATTCGAAATCTTTAGTCGGATTTTGACTAAGATTCACGGATTCCCGTTTGTCTTTCATGTGTTAGATTATTCACACAAATACGGGTTTAGAGACATTTCTCGCTAACCAAAACATCGTTCCCGGAATGATTGTGGCTATCAAACAACCAAATACTGGGAAGCTGTATTCGCGGGAGATGTGTGTCGTTGGTATAACAACCGAGATTACATCACTATTCTGTTTTCTACTACTGTCGCGTGTGAGAATATTCCATACTAGCTGACCCGCGCAACTTCGTCTGCGGCACTTATATATAGCTTATAATCTTTCTCGATATATCGACTATCCGACATAAATTCAGCTAAATCGTAACAAACCAAAAATCTTAGCTTTCCTCTTTATTATAATAGTTTAGATAGTTAAGATTAGCTTAGATTATATTAAAGTGTGAATCACTATAGGTATCTCTTACTGTTAAATATACTATAACACTCTGTACTTGTAAACATTATGATGCAGTAAATATTTTGAATTTCAATTTCCCGGAGGCCAGTCAGGTCCCCCGTACCTACATTGCGACGCGCGAATTATTTTGCCGCGCGGATATTTTTACATTGCGATATCTTCTAAGATATTTGTTAAACCTGTATAGAGTAAAGGGCACAAATATTCTATATTAAATTTTCGTTCTAACAAACACATTTATTTAGATATAGATTAATACCATATGGGCTAAATAAGCTTCGCAAAAAATAATTATTTTTAACCTAACAGTTTAACAGTAAATTAAAAAACTAAAAAACCCGACTGAAAAAACGGAAAAGCAAAAAACAAGCACATTTTAAATTAAACAAAACTTGTAAGCAGGCGGGGTCCATTCTATTTTCATTTCATAATTTAATATTCAAATGAACCCCGCCTGCTTCCAAGTTTTGTTTAATTTAAAATGTGCTTGTTTTTTGCTTTTCCGTTTTTTCAGTCTGGTTTTTTAGTTTTTTAACTACATTTTTTTATTTAACACTTTTTAGTCAGTTTTCATTAACTTCGTTATTACTATTATAAGACGGTAGATTTCGATTCGATTTTATATTCATTCCGTACACGTAAAAGAATCCGGTTATAAGTAAGAAATGCGATATTGTTTGTTCTAATAACTTTAAATCGTTATATATCCTAAACGGTTTTATAAAATGAAAAATGATAAAGGAAACCTAATATTCATTTTCAAATACCTATTCAACGATACCCCACTTGACATGGTGAGTCAATTTTTTTTTTTTTCATTTTGACAATATGGCGACTAGTTGTTACTATAGTGAGTATTGTTTATTGTAATGTTTTTAGTGACACTCGCGAGGTCAAGACGAATCGATTGACGTACGGATCATCAAAATCGGCCAAGGCGTTTGGCCTCTACAATGCCACATAGGAACAAACATACATACATACATACATAGACTGATAAACACATAACCCTTCTTTGCTTTGCGCAGTCGGTTGCTTTGCGCAGTCGGGTAAAAAAGGTTACAGTGAGTCAATCTTAAAAGATAGATATATGCTGTCGCGGACTTTTTTTTAGAACTTTTATAGAGGAACAATTCGTTCATACATGATACTTGCGTAACTTAAACCGTTTTCGCAGCGCATGCAGCGGAAGCTCTCAAAAAGAAAATACGTTTTCCCGTTTTTGTAACAACTTTAATTTATGCTCGGCTCCTATTAGCCGTAGCGTGATGTTATATAGCCTAAAGCCTTCCTCGATAAATGGACAATCCAACACAAAAAGAATTTTTCAATTCCAACCAGCAGTTCCTGAGTTTACCGCGTTCAAACAAACAAACAAACAAACTCTTCAGCTTTATAATATTAGTATAGATAAGTCAATGTTACACATAGTCGTACAACCTTCATCAGGGCTGACCTTAAAACGCTTCACTGGACGACTGGGCACTTTGACGTTTAACGGCTAACTATTGAGCTACTGTTTGCAAAGTCCCTGGAGCCCACTTACCGTAAACCGATAACGCCAAAGTTTATGCGATGAGATTATGATAATAATAGTAGAGTATTAAGATAGTTCAGGTAATAGAAGTTCTTAATATTGGTATGTTACGTTCGTGGCTATAAAATATGTTTTTATAACCTTTTGATGAAATACTCATTCTTGATAGTTACATGAACTTGGAGGGTTGTAATGATGATTTTGATGATTATAATTCTGTAACTGCATACGTCTTACAGCCGCGAATCATATTTTCACTAACATACAACCTAGCACTGACCTGCAAATCGCTAAAAACGTAAGAAAATTTGAATTTCGCGGGCTATCCTGGAACATCCACCTTAATGAAAGCTACGAGATATGTTTCGTATTACAAAATTTTCGTAATGTCTTTATACTTACCTCAAGATTGTGTTACACATTAACATTAAGTTGAGTTAAACAAGTTAATCTGTCTTTGGTTAAATTCACAGCTCCAGTTTGAATCGACAATGCAGTAAACTGAAGTGAAATATGAACAACTTTAATTCGTGATCTTTATGAAATGCATTTAAACTTTGACGACTGTTTTCAAACTTTCATAAAACGTACAGACGCGTAGACGTTTGCATTTAACTAATTCCACAAACAGCTGCAAAACGAAGTTTGAAGGAACGAAGTTTTCACAAGAACGAGTTGAAACAACAGTGTCGGTTGCAGCAACACGACGACGTTTTTTCTTCTTAATTAATTAATTAAATACTGGTAGGTACTCCAACGGAAATAAAAAATAAAATAAAACTTATGGTAAACTAAGTTGTGTTAACTTTTAATAACTCTACGCTAACTAAGTTTAATATTTATAAGTAAGGATGGAAACTTATCCCACCTCATTACCTACTTACCATAAATATTCTGAGCACATGAAGTTAATTATCCAGGTGTTCAAATAATTACGTAATTCTATCGTTCACGAGAATTTTTTAACCGACCAGAGCAAGTTTACGAAGAAATACTCTAATCTATTTTTATCAGTGTATAAAAAATCTTGTCTAATAAAATATCAAAGTGATGATATCGACAGTTTGATCATGACTGCACTCGAACTCAAATATTTATTTTAAACATATCAAGATGTTACGCCAACAAAAACACTATCTTCTGAAAAATAATTACTTTTTGATTTAAGTGCAATCGACTTATGTTTTGGCAGATGAGTGAAGTTTATTTTAGAATCGCAAAACTGTTAGCAACAGCGAATTTGGCGGAAAATGTAAAAAAGTGCTGATAGCGTCAATTATTAATTGCACATAAGCGTCTATTTTCACGGCCCAATCCATTGATCAATTAGATTCACAACGCTTTGTTTGCGTCATGTTCATTGAAAAAACTGAGAACTTGACGAAAGGACGGAACTAAAACTAAACAGATCCCGAGTTAGCAAAATCGATGGATTGTAACAGTAGGTAGAGTTCCACATTATGTTTCCATAATTTGTCTATTAGTTTTTCTTTTATTGTGCGTTCCTTTTTTATAAGTAGCCACATGAAAAAGTTAAGATACTGTTAAGCTGTTATATTTGAGTACGAGTATAATATATGTTGAGTATAAAGAGTAAAGAAAATCATTTTAATTACATCTCATGCACTCTTTGACGGACGCCTCCCGCTTTTCTTTTGTTATCCTAATTTGAACCTTATTGTTTATTGACTTTTTATTTACTTGGCGTTAGAGTTAATTGCTAAATGACCACAATGGTTTAGGTCTCTACAGTACCTACTTAGTAAATTCAAACTCTTTTTGAATATTCCCCCATCAGGTCATTAGACAATCAGCCCTTTAGTCTATTCTTAAATTAATTGCTTTACCCTTATCGGTACGATTCTAAGAAAGGTAAATGCCTTTATTTATAGAAGTTAAGTGATTCACTCTTTTGTTGTTGACTGTTCAAGTTTTTATAAATCTTGGCAAAGATAGCATTTACTAAAGATATCTTAAGAGTCTTTGGTAACAAAGAAGCTGGTAGTCTACATCTTCTTGTTCATCTAAAATTATGCCCATTAAACACTCTACGGTTTCAAGTTTAGAATCATTGTTTAAGAGAAATTCTAACTTTCCTTTTGAAATGATTTTGCTCTACTACTATTTCAAAGGCTTAAAACCTAACACGCCTTGCCTGTGAGGAAACCCGTAAATTGTTAAGGACTTATCGATCCTAAAATATCTACAGACATACAACATTACGCTTATGCCAGGAGTTTAAGTATATCAACTTACCCGAAACTGTAAAATTTTCCCAATCAACCATTAACCTAATGCTTTAGCGATAGTGTTGAAAATCTATTAAATAAATTTGACAGATTGTAGTACTTAGCTTGATGTGCTGGGATCTGTACAAAAGTGAAGATTTATAACAAGCAATTTATTTTGACTTTGAATGCTTCTCAATTGACTATGGTCTACAGTTCTTTGGACTGACTAGCTATGTTCGAGGACAAAATTATTTAGCAGTCCGCCCAATAAATAATGCGTTTGGAGCTACATATTTTTTTTTTTTTGTTGGGTGGGCAATCTTCAAACGACTCCTCACGCTCTGGGCGGACCGGAAGGGAGTGTCAGACTTCTACTGACTAAAAACCACCCATGTTCCTTCTCAACCCTTTGTGTATCAGAAGACGCTGCGGTATCTTTTTCTAACAACCCGCAGACGTTTATTATTTTTAAATAACGCTTTTTTCAAAATATTTTTGAATAGGTAATGAAGTTGAGAGAGTAAAGTTTAATTCAATTACGCTACGCTATTCAAAATAGCGTAGCGTAATTGAATTAAATCATACATAATTATTATACCTGTAACGACGACGAGACGTTTATTATTTTTAAATAACGCTTTTTTCAAAATATTTTTGAATAGGTAATGAAGTTGAGAGAGTAAAGTTTAATTCAATTACGCTACGCTATTCAAAATAGCGTAGCGTAATTGAATTAAATCATACATAATTATTATACCTGTAAAAGGTTGTTTAAATAACATTACTTTAGCTAATACCCTAGTATAATTTTGGTGGGCCTTACCTTCCATGTAAAATATTGAGAACAATATATTTGTCGGTACCTACGAAAATCTCAATGTTTTCGTAATAAAAATAATAATATTACATTTACAAAACAAAAAGCCAGACACTATTATCACATTGTTTCTGTAGATTAATATATCAAAAGTCAACTTCTACGTTATCAGAAAAAACAATTATGTGGATCCATAGTCGGATTCTAATAAAAATTCGTTCTACTTAAACATTGATAATGAAACGCTCGAAATCGACAAACCTATTTCCTACAACTTTGTGCAAACTTAAACAATATCTGAGCTAAATAGAATTTATTATCATTGCAATAAATACATTTTTATCTCTGCCAATTTTTTGTAGAGCTAACTAACATAACCTGTGGATAGACTTTCCATTAAGAACGGCTGATTAGGAAGTTCATTTTTTTTTTGTAGATAGTACTCATTACTAGAAAGCTTTTTGGAAATTGTCAAGTAACAGTTTTTTTTTTTTAATTTTTTTTTTTGTATTTTTGGATGTACTAAGAGTGTGCATAATAATTGTTGCGGTATTATAATACCAAAAACAGCGGGGCGGTTAGGTTTGTAGGGTACCGAACACGTAACTAGGAAAACTTGGATGCAAGAGCGAGCGAAGCGAGCTCGGGACTTGGGGCACCCCGACACGGACAGGTTAGGTTAGAAGGGGATGGCGGGGTCGAATGAGCGAGCGAAGCGAGCGAATAGACCCCGCCATCCCCTTCGTGGTTATTTTTTTTAAAAACCACCCAGAAGTAGGAGCCCCGCGAAGCGGGGCTCCGTCGACTGTGTTCCAAAAAATGAATTTTTCTCAAGAATGGTGCGTCGCCTTTACATGGGAGTGGTGCCAGAGCACAGTGGGCACCCCCCCTCACCTTTCCCCTGTCAAAAGGTGCAAAATTTTGACCTTTTTCGCGTGTTAGCGCTGTTCTAACCTCAAAACTTTAACCATGGATATCTCCATAACCATGGGGCTCCGGGATTTGGGGGTGGTACTAGGGGGTAGCCCTCTTCCCCCCCTCCCACCCCCCCAATCCCCGCCTTAAAAAGCGACCGTTCTTAATGGAAATTTTAACCAACATTTTATTAATGTTTTGTTTATAACTATTACTTCTTATACTTTATTTACACAGTGGCGCGACCTTTTGAGTTAACTATTATAATTAATTAAAACTCATTATATTTTTAATTGACATTATATTTACTGATAAAAATATTATTTAACCGTTGACAAAATCTTACATTTACGATCTCTTCAAAAGCGTCTGTGATTTAGAAGTTCATTATTTCAAAGATCTTATTCTGTGTTTCGTTTTGAGTTCAAAAATATTATTTTAAGGTTACCTTTTCAACTAAGAAACTAGATTAGAAAGAGTTACCAATGAGTCTTTATAATAATTAAATTTGTTGTATTAACGAACTACCTAATACAATATTCAAGAACTGGAAACAAATTAACTTTAGTTTCTGTGAATTGATTCTAGGTAGATAGGTGGTAGGTAATAACCTAAATAACTGGAATTTGCTGTAACTTGAAGAAGTCGGTTAAAACCAAAACTATAAACTTACAATTATTTGAGTAACAATTTAGTAATATAAGAAACAAGTCTTACCTCAAACGTTCGGCTGTTTATGAGATACGCACAACATAGATGCTTATTGATAACAAGTACAACACTATAACAGATAGCGGGATCGAGGCAACGCGTTCACGACTAGAGCAGCACTGGAGCTGCGCGCGCGCTGCTTGCCGTCTACCGTCGCGTCGCTCGACTAAACTATACCCCATTTAACATAACAGATCTGTTAACATTGTTGTTCCTAAGAGTTCAATGTTACGCTTTTGCTTCATTCAATTACGCACGGCACATATCGATAATTTGATTATGTATTGTCGTGATCTAGAATTTTAATTGGCACTACTTTTTGCAATGATGAAACGAATTAATTCGCAGCAATATAATGCGGCATTTTTTTTTAAAGGTCTAATTGGTACAATTTTATTTTAAGTAAATTCACAAACAACACATCATTTATTCTCAAGAACTACCTTTTTAAATGAAAATCGGAACTTAAAATACAGTTCAATTCGTGTGGCATCAGAATACTTTGGTGTTCCCTTGCAGGTACATATTTGATATAAAACCCAAGATAAGCCTAGCAAAAAAGTAGGTTTGTTTGAACGTAGGTACTATTAGTTACATAGACGCAAAGTTGCTATAGATAAAGTGGGTACGAACAGAGTAAATTAATGGATACTCTCGTTACTAGCTCAGTAATTTAGTTAATGTGATGAAAATAGCTAACATCTGCACGTTTGGAATAATCGAATTTCGATTAATTTTAACTAACGTACCAACCAATCTAGATAATGTATAGCTAACCCGTACTACGTATAAACAATTTACCAGTGAATATGATCAAGACATCTATTTTTTCCGAACTTGATTTTAGCATCGCTAAAATAGAACTGCAAATTGTGTAATTCTTAGTTTATTTCTGGATCTGAAGCGGATAAAGGAGATCTTATGTAATTAATTAGAGAAAAAACAGGTTCGTCGAATACAAGACTGGTCTTTGATAAATCTCCAAGAAATGTTAGTAATTAATTAAAAGTACGATATCATAACAAAACCATGCCTTAGCAGATTATTTCACTACGGGAAGTGATAACGCGCGGGCGGTGACCGCGTAATCAAATATTGAAACAGCTTCTACCAGATGTAGGCGACGCGATTACTGTTTTAGTTTTTTTCTTTTGTTCAACCTATTGTTAATTAAAACCAATAATTGATGCCAACCAATAATCGTGACCGATATAAATTTTAATTGATATAAACATTAATTTTAGTTTTGTAGAGGTGTTTATGTTATGTTCAGGTATTGCCTGGCTCATCCTATGAAATTTTACTATTCCATATATGTATATACAATTATAAATCTAAGTGTTAGTGATTGGTACAAAGTGTTTTTTTTCATATCCCATAGTTCTATCTAGTCAAAATAATACAAAAAATGTTAGAAGTTTAAAGTCTTCCGTTTTCTCCGAATCGATAGGTATTATCCTAATCCTAACTAATATTATAAATGCGAAAGTAACTCTGTCTGTCTGTCTTTCTGTCTGTCTGTCTTTGCTTCACGCCTAAACTACTGAACCGATTTGTGTGAAATTTGGTACAGACATAGTTTGGAACTTGAGAAAGGACATAGGATAGTTTTTTTTTTGTTTTTTTCGCGAGATAAACCAAAAATCTGCCGGAAGTCACTATTCCACGCGAACGAAGTCGCGGGCAAAAGCTAGTAGGTAATATTATAAATGCGAAAGTAACTCTGTCTGTCTGTCTTTCTGTCTGTCTGTCTGTCTGTCTGTCTGTCTGTCTTTGCTTCACGCCTAAACTACTGAACCGATTTGTGTGAAATTTGGTACAGACATAGTTTGGAACTTGAGAAAGGACATAGGATAGTTTTTTTTTTTTTTTTTTTTCGCGAGATAAACCAAAAATCTGCCGGTAGTCACTATTCCACGCGAACGAAGTCGCGGGCAAAAGCTAGTATATTATAAGGTCCCATTAAAATAGGTGGACAAACTTTTACAGATCATTTAGACCACCAAAATAAAGACAATGGTGGAAAAAGAAAACAAGAAAAACGCATTAGATACCTACAAGAAAATAAAACAGCTAACGAAAATGTACTAAAAATGTTGGTCACCCAACATGTTAGGTCAAAATAAAATCACTGTAATCAGTGTTTTTTTTACTGGCATTATCTTTGGTTAGATGTACTGAATACTGTGTTAAAATGTGTCCACCTATTTTAATGGGACCTTATATACATAGTTGAGTCCGTTTGATTCGAGTATATTTAGCATAGTTCAAACAAAATGACACTACCTACTGCATGTTTCCGCTATCGAAGTGAACTACTTTGGCATGAATAGATTATGATTAAACCTAATGGTACATTCAAACCGGCCTCCGGAATCCGTGATTACAGTGCAATCTACGAACAGAGAAAGGTTAAAAATAACAAATATTATTACGTCTGTCTGGTAGCATCTGGTGGTGTCTGACTGCTGAGCATCTCTTTACCTAGTTTTCACATCTCATAAATTACTTTTCACAACACCCATGAAAAGATCGACGATATAGTTCTAGCATGTAAGTCATCCGCCTATTTGTTAGCAACTGAAAAGTTGAATATGAATAACATGAATTGAGCTCCAATGTAAACAAAATCAAATCTAAAATTGATTCTTAGCTATATAGATATAGGAAAACGAAATTCGATATGTGCCTTAGCTCGCGTATACTTTGTTTATACAAGACATAAAAGGATATCCTTTGCCACTCGGCAATAATCTAGCTACCTCAATTAGCGATTTTTTTAACCGGAATGAGTTTCGAAGATCAGCTCGTTCATCCAAACTTACAAACTTTCCTTGTTTTTAATACATATTTATGTGCAGTTAAAACATAGATTACGTCGTCTGTAATTTAACTATTCCTGCTGAATGACCCTGTGACCCTACTAACTACCATGACAATACTAAAACGATATTACACCAATTTCAAAGTGGAAACTAATAGTCTAAGCTCAAGCGCTGACCACACAAACAGCTATCTATTACCCTAATCAGAACCGCCTTGATTCGGGTTAATGGTGGACTTAATCCGCGGTTAGTTTCGTTGCCGACACTCGAATTAATTGAGGCGCTACTCTAAACACCACAGAAATAATGAGTATTGTGTAATCTTTCTGCTTTTCTTCATGTTCCCACTGTTGGGACACAGACTTATTCTCTGGGAGAGGAGTGTAATCAAGCATGCGGGCACAATGCGGGTTGGTAGATTTCAAAAAACCTTAAAATATTCAGTACTATACTCCGTCCAACGGGACGAACTAATATGGCGCTCTCTCCCTTGCACAATCGTATGAAAGTGATAAGGACGCAGCTCCGACTTAAATGGCCAGGATTGGTTAATGGGCGTGGCTAATTCATGAAAATGTTAGGCTGCGTTTACATCGTTGATCTAAATCGCTTACTAACCCTGTCATCTAAAAATAATAGTTTTTTTACAAATTACAATCTGTAATTGAAAGCAAATATTGAGTTGTTGTGTATAAAACAAATATGCTAGGATATGAACAAATTAAACAAAAAATATTTTCTTTTTTTTCTTTTCTTTCCAAGTCAACAAGTATATCAGTCCAAAAAACACGCCAAGTCAACAAGTAAGTAGGAATCAGTCCAGTAAACAAGCCGGGTCAACGTAAAACCGAACACTGTGAACACACTGAAATAAGCACCAAACAATACGTCCGCACCGCTCAAGAGACAGAATCGGATTGATATTTGGTCGCAACGTGTACGCGCCCTAAGTTCCTTATCTCCAACCAATGACGTTCAGCGCTTGATTTCCCCATTAGTTCGTCTCGTTGGACGGAGTATAGGCCAATTTTTTGAGACAGTTCCCCCACACTATTCTTAAACCACTGCAACTCCTGAAAGCCAAAATGAGCAGTAGGAAGATATCACCAGAAAAGCGCCAAGACAATGAAGCACGATGAAGTCCCAAAGAAAAAATGAGCTATCTTGGATTTCACAACGAAATTATTCAGAAAAGAATAGCGGAGGAGTAGGAAAAACATAATCCACTATTCTCTCAATGGCAAGAGGTGATAGATCAAGACCGAGAACGACCAGGGTTTTTTGGACATGCCGGTTTCCTAACGTTTACTTTCACCGTTTTGAGAGGACTGCCTGTGTGTATGCCAACAATTTACAACTCGCCAGTCGGCTGTTACTCCCGATTGTTCCCAGTGTGGCTCTTTGGGAAAAATTACGAATAAAAATCCCAACCAGTCACACTGTTACTCAATGGGACAACTTTTAATCGTTTGCTCCTGACGAGTCACACTGCAACGTGTAATACTGGGTCTCCACTGCTCTATTAAAGTAGGTTGAAATCTTTTGTTAACCTTTACTAATGAATTGCAGTTAGTTATTATTTATTTTGGTGTTGTGTTCATAAAGCTGAAACTTTTCTCACCAGGGTAGAATTGGTAAGCGTTGCTGCAGGGAATACTGGGTATTGTACGTAGTTTTGTGACAACATTTTTATTTAAAAGAGTTTCTATGAAAACGGAACAGGTAACTACAGTACTTTTACAAATAATTATGTATTGTGACTGTAGTTTCGCTCGTTGAAAAGTGCCTGTAATGGCCTAATTGAAGTAAATGTTTTACTTTATATTTTATAACTTTTCTTTTACTGTTGCTTAAGCAGGAAATCTTTTACTATCCTTTAGACTATTCAACGTTTTGTTTTCTATTTAAATTAATTGATTTTAAATCCTTACTTTACAGCCAGTATTTAAGAAAATTATAAGTTACTTTCGGCTTACCTTAAGTTACAACGTCTGACAACAACAACCATGCCTTTAGTTCGTTACTTATAAATTACTTATATAAATAAATGGTATACGTAAGTTACTAGACACCTTTATTATTACATTTAAGCCGCGCCTGCGACAAACTCCAATCACCGTAACTTGTGTGAAAATCCTAAGCAATGGCGGTGTTTAGGGAGCCCGGGGGAACGGTAAATTGCCGCAGGGTCTACAGTCGACTCGATGTGACTCGATCAACAACTAAATACGAACGAAATAAGAAAAGCTATTGTCCTTAACCTTTACCTTTGGTAAGCTGAAAGTAAATATGGAGTTGGAAGAAAACAGACAATCCATACGTTGTTGTCAATATTTTTCTTGCGGATTAGTTTCAGTATATTATTATGTGTCGCAGTATGATAGATAAAGCCGGAATATGGTTATATCCCTAGGGACATAATTATGTACCGTTACATAGTTATACGTAAGCGATTCATTACTATATTACTAGGAATATAATACAGTTCAAGTTTAATGTCATAATTATATTACTAGATTGATGCAAACGTGAGTGAAAAGCAACGTATAACTAAGATTTACAAGAGTGTTACCTATTATAACATTACACCTTTAACCCCGGAAGAATAAAACAGAGATGAATCTATACAACACTCAAATTACGCCAGTTTGGTTCAAAAGTCCTTTTTTTTACAAGAAGCAAGCCTATTGCTATCAACCGGGTAAATCAAACCAGGCAAATCCTGGCTCTGGGCAAATAAAATTATTATTAAGTCAATGTAGATTACCTACAAGCCTAAAAACTTTTGACACTACAGATCCTTAGCAACCCTAGTAACCAAATCTATCCACTGAAACACAGGTAAATATATCTTAGTGCAGAATGCCACGGGGAGACAAATTAGCACTGCATCCAAACTAATTTGCAATTAGGTAACTTAAGTTTCGCTGTTTGTTACTTAATCTCTCCGGAACGGTTTCACGGATTTCGACGAATTTTGGCGCACAGGTAGAAAACTCTACCTTAATCCGAAAATGTATATTTAAATAAGGTTTATCTTCCACTATAACTACACAACTACTACTAACTGCTATATGATGTGCACGCAGAGGTTTAACACATTGAGTCGGGTACACATTATTTGCAACACAACATGCAATGTAACATTTTCCTTAAACCGGAATGCACGTAGCGTGCACGTTGTATTGCATGTTGTTTTTCAAATCAATCTGCCGGCTTTAGCAGCTCGATTCATTTGTTTGTTATTGCGTAGCGGGTAGGTAACCTCAACAATGTAACCATTCAATGGATTAAAGGACATAGCGACTCCCGAGGCAACGATGCAGCGGACGAGCTCGCTCGAAGAGGCTCAAGCATGGCGGCGGTGGGACCAGAACCCATCGTGCCGCTCCCTTTCGGTTATCTTCGTACGCTGGTAAGGAAACGTACCAGAGAACTTCACGCCAAGCTATGGCTAGACCACGGCGAGTGCAGGCAGGCCAAGGAGGCGCTTCCCGCCATCGACGCCCGCCTCACCAAACAAGCGCTCCGGCTGACTAAACTGCAGCTACGCACAGTGACAGCCGCCATCACTGGACACGGTACATTTAACAAGCACCTCTTTGTTATAGGTGTCACGGATAGTCCTCTGTGTCGAGCCTGCATGGAGGAAGAAGAAACAGCAGCCCACGTGCTCCTGCACTGTCCAGGGGTTGCCCCATACAGGGCCAAGTACTTCGGTAACCCAGGTACTCTCCGCGAGATTGCCGGTAACATCAAGGGGTTGCTGGCTTTTCTCGGGGAGCTTCGGTGGATCGAGTAAGATTCCCACCCGCACGCAAAACACACGCTCCGGGCGTGGAGTTGCGGACCATTGCGGACACTAGCCCGATGCATCTATCTATCTATTGCGTAGCGTGAACATTGGCTGCGAGTTGCAATGGACCATCCCGCTTATCTTTTTATAGTCCTGACCGTTTTCAGTCACGGCAGCCAATCATAGTGGAGATTAGCCATAGGCGCGGGAGAAATTATAGTGTACAAGACAAGTGTGTGCGCAGACACAGGTCATAGTCTGATGGGACGGCAATCCGACACGACCGGAGAGAGATCAGGCACAGGAACTACAGCTTAACGTGCTTTCCGAGGCACGGGGTAACATCCCCCCAACTTCAAAACTCCGGGCTACTATATACTGAGAAATTTCTAACGGAAAAACCCAATAGCACTTTTTGCCCGACCCGGAAACCTTTTCACACAAAGCTTAGCTATGACTGCTCAGCTTATCCGCGGGCAACTGTGGGGTAGCGCCTTAATACACTGAATACGTATTTTTATTCCCGTTAGGATTACCCACAAACACTTTCATTCAACTGGATCAAGTCACGGAAAAAGTTAGAATCCTACACAAGCATTTATTTTTAAAGAAATTGTCGGTTTTCATCCTAAATCCCTTCTTCCTACGCAATTTATCTGATTAATCCTTAGCGTTTATTTCAATGTCAACGAATTACCTCTTTGATACGGTTATGTGATATAGATGTTCTATTAATGTTTTTTTACTTTGTTAGGACTATTGTAGTATTTAGATGTCCTGAATTCTATTTTCTAAGTAGGTTTAGTTTCGTCTAATAGACGAAAATAACACAAAATAAATACCCATGTCAAAATCGGGACTCTTAAACAAGTAAACAAAAATGAAAACACGAAGAAGAAGATTTTAATGATGAAAATGTTACTCGAGACAAAATAAATACAACGTCAATTATTTAGAATTCAAATGACAAGAATACGATCTTGTTTCTAAAAATACTTGCTAAAGAACAGTGGCTATATTATAGCTGATGGAATTAATAAGCGTCTACTTAAGTCACCGTGATAGATACCGACGAAATAATTTACTTAGTTTTATCAAATCAAGCTTGAGGCCTATCAATCGCTGGAAAAAAAAAAACATCATAATTATGAGCTCAATTGACTAGATTACAGGTGATAATAAATAATCGGGTGCGCCAAAGTTGACCTAAAATTTCAACTCCGAAAATTGGAAATCCGAAAATGTTCTTCCTAACATTTTTCATCCTAACGATCGCAATTCCTAAAGTCTCTGTCTCTAATGTTTTAATTCCGAAGCATTCAACTACCTAATGTCAGTAGCAATAAACATCTATTATCCTATTATTTGTTTTCCTATATTTTCTCAACCTAACCATCTTTTACACTATTATTCAAAGTCATATCTTTTTTGTTTATATTACTTTTTATTCATAATAATCAGTATTATAAAAGGTCCCATTAAAATAGGTGGACAAAATTTTAGAAATCATTTAGACCGCTAAAATAAGGACAATAGTAAAAAAAAAATAAGAAAAAGACATTAAAATACCTACTTTTATGGGATGAGTTTGTTCTAGAGTGCCGGCAATTTATTATTTTAAGTCAAAATAAAATCACTTTATATAGTGTTTTTTTTGTTGTTTAGATGTCTTTAGTTAGGCTTACTTAAACGCTGTGTTAAAATTTGTCCACCTATTTTAATGGGACCTTATATGCAAAGATATCCATAGGTTAGGTTAGGTTAGAACTGTGACCAACTACGCGCGAGCCGAGCGAGCGAAGCGAGCGGTGCCGCGGCAGCGGCCGGCGAGCGCTACCTCGAAATTGTTCGCGAAATTTTTCCAAGTATTTTTTTCATAGTGTCCACAAGACGAGACTCTGACCTGAATTTCATTCATTTATTTCATTTCAAGACAAACATCAGTGAAACGACCTTTAATCATTCTAAACAGTTGTATGAGTGAAAATATTATGGTAATTATGTTTAGGGATAAAAACGTTAGGATAAAAAACAGTAGGAGTTGCAATATGTTTACAATAACGATAATAGGAATTAAAATTTTCGGAAAGATGAGTGTTAGGAACATCGCCAGTAGCATTACAAATAGTAGGAATTCAAACTTTAGGATGAAAAATTTTAGGAGGAGTGATCATTCGGATTACAAATCGTTAGGAAGAACAATTTCGGATAAAAAACTTTAGGTGAGCCAATATGGACCCAAATAATCACAGCTTAATTTATTTTTTCTATCTGACTTGACTTTACAACTTTTGACTTAGCTATGCTTTTAATATTGGCATGTAATAAACCTTTGTAAGTTAAAAGACATTTCAATTGTCAACTGTACTGAACTGACAGCTTGTCATAGTCTGCACGACTATCTCATTATATTATTTTCCATCGATTCTCCGTGATTTTCTAATTCATCGACTAGTTCTGCTTATGAACTCTGATATTTACTGTTCCCTGTGTGACTTTCCTATAAGGATGACTCTGGATTCCGATTCTGCCTCTTTACTTTGGACTTTATTGTGTGTACATCGAATTGAATATCACGATGGCTAGCCGTGTAAGGCCTACAAGCATTATACAACGTGTTTGCCATGCGTGCTGGTTACGCACAAGAAGAGAAGTCCTACGTATGAATAGTCAAGATGAAAGTAGTCCTCAGCTAGACACAACTGACGATGTGCAACCACAAGAAAATGTAATCCAGCCTGATGCTGATGCATCAACCCAACCTGAGCCAACACAAGTTGTGGAGTTAGCCAATTATAGACGAATAGCAAAGATGTTTAGTTTTCTATTACACATTTTATTTCTATAACTTAACGATGATAATTATAGCTTTATTGTACTTAGGAGAGTTATGCAATTGATACCTTAACATCCCTAGCCTGCATATTGTCATGAATGATTGTGAAATGTGCATACTATTGGTGTACCTATTCTAAATAAATAAATTGTGTTAAACGAGTTTTTCTGTATCTATACTAAAATGGTAAGGGTAGGTAAACCTTTTTTTTTTTGGGTGGTTGGGAAATCAACAAATAACCCCTCCCGCTCTTGGACAGCGAAAAGGAGTGTCAGACTTCTACTGACTAAAAACCACCCATGTTCCTTCTAAACTTTAAACAGGAATATCTTTAATTCTGGCGTAGCAGAGCAAGCTCATTTTTACTCGTTTCCGCTCGACTCTTTGTTGGTGTTTCATTGGTATTTGTGGAAACACACACGTAAGCAGTTTTCTATTGCGAGGTAGGTAATAGAAGTCATTAATGGGTCCGCTCAACTTGCGACCGACACCGGGCTTTAACATTCTGAAAACGTCCGTAGTTTATTTTGTATTTCTATAGTTCTTATTCGATTAGCCCAATGTTAATACAACATAACCTCTAAAACTTTAAACAGGAATATCTTTAATTCTGGAGTACCTATAAAAATATAACTGAAGACAAAACTGTTCAGGAATTCAAACTCTATACAAATATATTTTTTCCATAGGCTGACGCAAAAAAAAAATGTCAACAAAAATTTGTTCGAGCGTTTGCCACTATTCTTTTCGCAGGTTTGCATGAAAGCTCGAAAAAGTAAAAATATCACATAGCCAAGAGGCATACAAAAGACAAATCCATTAATTAGGAAACAGGAAGACGAGTCTCTTTTAATATGAATCTTAATGGACCATTAGTAAAGTTTATTATTACACAATGGCCACTATGGCCAGTGTTCTTTTCACACTACTCAAAAACTTGGCATGAGCTAAGCCTGAAATGGTTGTCTTTTTTATAAATAAATTGAATTACATTGTTTATTTCTATTATTAATGTAACATCTTTTTACTGAAGTGAACTTCCGGCTCCTAAATAGATGAACCGATTTTGACAAGGTTTTAAGCTATTGCATAGCTTCTATCGCGGGCCTTGAGCGTGGAGAGCGAATCCAGAGATTCCGTAACGAAAATATTAAGGGATCAACCAGGTTGCTATGGTTACGGAAAATAACAAGGTTGTCAACTGAGGTTGTCAAATTAAATAATTTATAACCTCACGTGTAAATGTGTAAAGTTTTTCTGTTTTGTCTCTCTGCTTTCTCCTTCTAAAATATTCTTACTCGTATAATTTGTGTACAAAGTGTTTTAAATATGAATAAACAAAGTGCATTTATTAATGAAGAAAGTCACGAAAAAATAGTGAAAGATAATGAGAGAGTACTCTAACTATATACATTCATTTTATTATTATTACGCATCTATCATACGTTTTATTGGTTTTTGCATTACTATTCTGCGAATCGGTCTTAGAAAACGATTCGTTTTCTTATAAAATATCTAAAATAAAATAAATAATTTTCATATTTTTCAATGGTATGACACGTCAGACTGGCAAGCTGTCAATACTTTTTCTTTTAAATTTTCTGTCATAGAGTTTCTTACTAGCTTAGTCTATGAAGGTTACTTTTGATTTACTTATATTATTAGGTCTTTACCTATGAAATTGCCGTTCTGCAGTACTGGCCATTTCAAATCAAAATAATTTTTGTTTGGCTAAGAATTCTAATTTCAAATTAATTTTATTTTAAAAACATGGATTTTTTTTTCCAAAAGTAGTCATTTGTTTATTGATTAGTGTTACATTTTCATAGCATTTCAATCTTTTTCGTCATCATGGATACGTTAAAAATTCGAGTAATTATGGAATATGAGTACCGTCGTGGCAGCAACGCATTACTGCAGATGTGTACTGTGAAGAACTGAACACAATGATGGAGAAGCTGGCACATCCCATGACAACGCGCGACCTCATACTGCACAGCAGACGGTCTCCAAGTTGCAAGAACTGGGGTTGGAAGCTCTCCGTCATCCGCCCTACTCACCAGACCTTGCGCCTACAGACTACTACTTTTTCCAGAATTTGGATAACTTCTTGGCGGGAAAAAAAATCAATACCCGAGAGGCAGTACAAAATGCCTTTGAAGAATTTGTTGCCTCCCGACCAGCTGATTTCTTTAAGAAGGGCATCAATAAACTGCCACTGCGTTGGCAAAGATGCATTGATTGCATGGGTGATTACTTCGATTAATACAAATAAAAAATACATGAAAAAAATTCGTTTAAATTTTTTCAAACAAAACGGCAATTTCATAGGTACAGACCTATTATAATTTAAATTCTTTTTAAAAAATACTGCATAAATAAAATAAATAAATAATTATTTGCTTAAGTTGATAAAAAATGCTATGCAATAGCTTTACCGCGGCAGTGTCCGAGTGCCACATCAACTTTTTTACTACTGGTAGGTTGCTAATGTTTTAAGGAGTAACTTAAGCCTTAAAATGAGACCTAGGATTCGGTGCAAAAATTAAAACCCTTGAAATTGGTAACTAATCTCGATTCAAAAAGCGGAATACAATTTTTTTTTATTAACATTTCACGTGAACGAAAATAAAATCACAAATTCTTTTAATTTAATATTTTGTTGTAGTAAATTGTAGCTTGCTAACAATTCTCTGTAAAACATAAAAGCAACATTTGCTGTCGCCTGTTTATCCGGGGTTCTGATCCAGACCTGCAATGAATGGCCAAAATAAAAGCCTTTCCTTTGATAGTTTCATCACGTCTTTGACGTCTTATACCTGACCTTCGATCCGATTACTCTGTAGTTTTTGTGCGCACCAAATTAGATTATTGTACTATTATTTACAGTAACACAAACTGACATAAAGTCACAAATTTTACCAGCGATAAGGTATATTTTAGAGCGGAAAGTACTGAGGTGGTTGGTATTAATAACCAAGTCAATTAAAATAGTTACAGGTGATAAGAGCTAACGCAATCGCTTACGTATAACTATGTTACGGTACATAATTTTATCCCTAGGGATATAACCATATTACGGCTTTATCTATCATACTGCGACATGTCCATAGGGAATCACGTTATTCCAGAAGAATTGTATTCAAATATATATTGTGCTATAATAAATTATAGCTTAATATATAATTTAAGCTTTTGATAAAACAGTTTGCCTCCTGACCGGCTTGATGGCAACTTAGCAATAAATAAAAAATCCACCTACAGGACAGTAGGATTATTTTTCATTCTGTGACTATAGTAATGAAATTGACAGGATCGATTAGAAAGGAGGAGTTTTTATTTATTTATTGTTTATCATTATTTTAGATTATTTAACCGTATTTAATGGTAATAATGGATGGCATCATCATCATCATTTCAGCCAAAAGACGTCCACTGCTGGACATAGGCCTCCCCCAGGTGTCGCCACATTGACCGGTCCCGTGCGTCTCTCATCCAGCGGGTTCCCGCAACCTTGACCAGGTCGTCGGTCCACCTAGTGGGAGGCCTTCCAACGCAACGTCTTCCGGTTCGCGGTCGCCATTCCAGAACTTTTCGATGGCATAGTCAATAAAAATTAGAAAGCGTTATCTTTCCTTTTTTTTTTTTTTTTTTGGTGGGTGGAAAATCATCGAATAACCCCCCCCGCTCTTGGGCAGAGCGAAGGGGAGTGTCAGACTTCTACTGACTAAAAACCAACCCATGTTCCCTCTTCCTCGCCCTTGTGTCGGAGCCGCGGTAACTTTTCGATATCCGCAGCCCCGACGGGCGTCGGCCCTTGCGGGCCCCTCCTTGCTGACATCTCTTTGAGGCGCGCGTGGAACACGTATGCGCCGCCGACACGGTCTGTTGCCGTCATGACGACGGCCGGACGGCGAGCTAGCCCGTTACTCACCGTCCACAGGCCCGCGTCTACGGTGGCCGGAGGTCATCGCGTGACCCCCGACGCCCGGAGCGCCTTCCGCGGCGCGTTATCTTTCCTTAGAACGAAAATAGCACAGAATAATGTTTTATTGAACTTATTTTCAGAAATACATTAATTTTAGGCTTATTATACCAGTGTAAACAAACAGTTTAGTATTTATAAACCAAGCTAAAGAGCTCCGGTTAGTATCGTATATCAATCGCACCCATTATTAACCGTGTTTACTAAGTTCATTATTTATA
Organism: Diarsia mendica; assembly: GCA_949316265.1. Classification (NCBI taxonomy): domain Eukaryota; kingdom Metazoa; phylum Arthropoda; class Insecta; order Lepidoptera; family Noctuidae; genus Diarsia; species Diarsia mendica. The sequence continues at coordinate 12,636,738 of OX438891.1, forward strand.
GTGTTTGACCGAAGATAGGTTTTTAGCCGAAAGTGATTAATCGGATATCGCTACAACCTACGGTCAAAGCGGAAACCTAAGGTTTAATAACCCTAGGAAATTCAGTTCACGATTTTCTAAAAGTTAATTATAAAGTTTTTTACATTTAATTATTTTAAAACTATGTTAGTTTGACAGTATTTGAACAGTTTATGAGATGATTAAAATTACCTTGTTTATATTTATTATGTATCTAGTCAGTAAACATAATCAAAGAATAATGCTTCTAATGCATTTCCTAAAACAAAACTAAAACTAAACTAAAACAGACTCTTATTAAATCACACTAAAGTTCGAAATGTTTGCAGCAGTGTATTTCACACTCATGGTTTTATTTTTCTACAGAGTTTTGAATTTAGTAATTTTATATTCAAAGATCATCCGGTCCAGCCATAATTATAGTCGGCGGTGATATTTCTACTTAGAGTACAGGGTGGTGCCGACAATACGACAATAAATGTAACCACTGATAGTTCTATTATAGAAACATTTTTATACTATCAAATAAATCCTAACACGGAAATAAAAAAAAACTAAGTAGCTTGAATGTTAACGAAATACAATAAAATTTTCAAAAAAATATTGGTTTACTAACCTTAGGAATAATTTGCACCGATGAACGTGGGAAATAAAATGTAACGAACGAATTTGGCAAAAATATTTAGGTAGATTATTGTCGTATCGTCGGCACCATCCTGTATAGAAGCATGCAACACAACATTTTATGAATATTCTAATTTAAATCTGTTATCTATCTTATAAATAGATAACAGAAATAAACATGGTTATTTATAAAATTACTTTTATTAACTAAGTCGAAGGTTTGGCCGAAGGTGACCGACGCCCAAGCTGAACCTTCAGTTGGACACTAGATAATATTATTAGGTAATATTTTTTTTCATAATTTTGCTCGGAACCCTTATTATTTTTCTAAAATTTAACAATTCTAAGTTACTCTTAAGGCGCGGCTAAAGGGGCACCGTAAAAACGACCTGTTTTTCGTCGCAGAGTTAGCCGTATTGCTACTTATTACAATTCCAAAAAAAATACAGTGTATAGTCAAATGTATAGGTAAAAGACTTATGCAAAAATATTTTCTAAAAGTAATCAAGAACCTCGAAAAAAAAAACACAAAATCACAAAAAAATCACACGAAAAAACTTTTTCGTCTCGAAATGCTCAATATTTTGAGTGACAACTGTAATTTTTTTTTTTACTATCAGAAAGGAAATTTAACCAACTAAAGACATATGTAAAAATATTTTAACATTACAGCGAATTTTTTTTTTAAATAAATTAAATCTGCGAACTATCGTTGATTTTGGCAGTCACGAGCATCAAACGCATCGCCATTTTCAACCTTATTTGTTTAGGCGATGAGTTAAACGCGCGCTCAAGGTCGCGGGCAGCTAATGTCGCCTTAAAATAAAATCTGTTTTTTTATCGTAATTACACACTTTTTTATCGTTAACAATGAAATACTAAACCGCATTCGGTTTAACCAACATTACATGAAAGCTAAACCAGCTCCACCCAACTATATATTAATCAATTTAATTTAATTTAACTTGCTCGACTACGGTTGCACGCAAATTGACCGCTAAATTACCAACACACATCAAACTTTCTACATAAATACCTACTCTGATTTCTAAAAGCACATAGTTGTAGTAACCTGTTGTCGAGAATATACTCCTTCAACCAATCACAAACGGTCTTGCGGTTTGACAGCAGCTTTGCTAAGTGTTCAGAAGCCTGGAGCATGTGGATGGGAACGTTTGAACACAGGAGTAAGCAAGTGGCTAAGAACGGCGATAGACGTTTCAACACCGGTTGCCTAGCAACAACCCTGCCCTCAGCTGTGACAGCCAACCTCGACATTCATAATAATACAACTTGCAAACCAAGTAGGTACAGCACTGACCATACCGACTGGTTACATATACGTAAAGAGAAGCTTCATTGTTGTAAGTTTACCTAATGGGAAAATTCAGTTTCTGTTTTCAGGGAAATTCATGAAATCCGCTCTTCTATGTATTTTGTTATTCATGGGGTCATCGTGGGGAAGAAAGGTTCTCGAGTAACGACCACGAACTGGCAGACGCGGCGTTGATAGGCCACCTACCAAATGGACCGACAACATCGTCAGATTCGCGGGCAAGCGGTGGATGCAAGCAGCAGGTTGCCGTTCGTTATGGGGTTCTATAGGGGAGGTCTTTGTCAGCAGTGGAGTCTTTTGGCTAATGATACGTTATCTAAGTCATCATCCGTGACTAAGGGATCTAATGGATGGTTGTTCGAAAGAGATACCGCGGCTCCGGACACAAAGGGCTAAAAAGGAACATGGGTGGTTTTTAGACAGTAGAAGTCTGACATTCCCTTCCGCTTCGCCCAGAGATTTCCCAACCTCCAAAAAAAACAAAAAGGGATCTATTGGATGTAGTATTCCATACAATTATTTACCACCATATCTTCAGTATTGTGGCCACAGCTTTAGAATTTGCCAAAAGCTTGCGGTAAGCTAAAGCTTAATGGATGAAGTTTTCAGACTTTTATGGCGATATTTTGGTGGAAGTTGAGGATTTACTTTTGGTATAAAATCTCTATGATAATAACTGTACTAAGCCAAAAACTTTACGCTCGTGTATTCGTGACTAGCGGTTCAAAACTGTGTCCTGGGTTAAATTTTACTCGTTACCTTACTTCAGTGGGGCACAACAGACTCATATAATAATACTTTCCTTCTCGTGGATAATAATCGCGTATAAAACTTTCGTCTTTTTCAGGTTTACAGAAGTATTTTAGGATCTGGTCGCATTGTAACTTTTCCTTTTATATGTAAACTAGTTGTTCTTTTTTTATTTCACAAATATTACAACTTTGTATTGAACAGAACAGTTTGTCGGCAGTATTCTCGTTGACACAAGAACTTCTTTACCAGAAAAATCTTAACACGGATTAGTAGCTATAAAAAGGCATTATTTTCCTACCTTAACACTACAAAGTTGCCATCCCTTATGCATACCTACTTAACTGCTTTTTTTTTTAAACAATCTTTCTGGCACTGATTGTTTTTGCCATGCCAACATGCGCAGTGTCACACATAGTTACACATCACAGCACCAAACCCCGCCGATCTCGACGCCATCACGTCCAATCTTCTTTAAAAAGCCAAGTCAGAATACGATAAATATCCAATCGAATGGCTATTCAAATCAGATCAGATAAATCGGCATTCCAACACAAAGTGCATGTATAATCATAATTTTGATTAACATACACTGAACTACATTGCGATCTAACTATAGTGCTTGACCAGTAAGTTAGCACTGCACACTGTGAACTGGTTAGAATTTCATGCAAGATTTACTACCAGTAACACCACTCCTTTACTAGATAATTATGACTCTAGGAAATGTTAGACGCTTCAGTTTCTTATTTATTTGAAATAGCGACCAGTGGGTGGCTTATAATAAATCATGAAATCTTGACAGACATTTAAGTACTTATACATAGAGCTAATGCTACTTGTTTTGCGTTGCCATAAGCTGCTGAAAACTAGGGTTTCTTTTTTAATCTGTAACACTGAATAAGGTACTGACTAAGGCGTGAATTGCTGGAACGTTGTGGTTAAATGGATGATGGTTCAAGTGATGCCGAGTAGCGAATGGTCCACATTCCAATTACGTTACGAGTGTGACAATCAAATGCAGTTCAATAGGGAAACACAAGAGGTATGACGCGTTTGTAGCATTGCACGATTTAACGCGTGTACGATTTGAAAATGTAATTTATGTTCTTTTCTTTGACGACTATAAAGAAATAGAAGTAATGGAAGAATAAAATACAACCGACTTAAAAAAAAGGTTTTATTTTTTGTTAAAAAGTTTTTATTTTTCACTTTTTAGTGGTTCACATGTAAGTTCATATGTTCATGGGTCATAATGTGGACAATGTAGTTTTTTTATGAGTTTTGTTGATTTTTCAAAAACCGCTTGTCCGGTTTCGAAAAAAAAAATATGGAACCATTTGGGAAGTACTTATACCCTTTCCCACAAAAAAAGAATTTTTCAAATCGGTTAGCAAGTGACGGAGTTATGCCCGAACAAACATAAAAAAAAAATTGAATTGAGAACCTCCTTCTTTTTTAGAAGTCGGTTAAAAACGAGATGCGCCGACCCAAAGTAACAAGGGCAGGAAGATGATGATGATGATTTGGCCACTATAATCAAATACCGCTGCACGTCATATATTCGACCAGCATTATTCAATAAACCGGGTCTTCATTTTGAATTTACTCTGCCAAATAATTAAATTCCTGCGATCCTAAAACTAGACCCGTGCTTAATAAGAACTGCCACTCAGGTCGATCTTTAGGTAAAGCTGTGCTTGCCTAGGTCGGTCTGTGGATGGGTGACCGCTCGACATACCGAGTTTCCTCCGTGCCTCGGAAAGCACGAGCTGTTGGTCCCGGCTGCCATATCTATAGTGACCTGAAATTCTGACATCCAGTCTTACCAAAGGGTATTGTATTACCTAGTATTAACTGGGTTGTGGAGATCAGATAGGCAGTCGCTCCATGTAAAATTTATAGTATTCAGATGCATCCGGTTAGACTGGAAGCCGACCCCAATATAGTTGGGAAAAGGCTAGGCAGATGATGATCCTAAAACTAGACCCGCGTAAATCCCGCATTAGTAGCGAAATTCCCACTAACAGAGTGAGTTGCATATTACGAGATATTCTGCCCTATTTATTGTCTGCATTTTGTGAAACGCACTGAGAATTTTCAGTGGTTAAACGACTACAAAATGGTAATTTGAGTTAATTTAATTCCTTAAGCCACTGCCAAGCCACTGCAACCGTACCTAAACAAAATGCGATGTGGTTGGTAAACATGTTCGTAGAAATGAGTATCGCAAGCATTTCTTATTGTAATGAAAAGCCATTCATCATCTCCTCTTGATGATGAATGGTTCATGCAATGGTAGAAGTATGGAAGTCAATTTCTATGCCCACAGTTAATTTGTTTGACAGTGGAAATACCCCAAAAGGCAAGACTGTAAAGATACTGCATATTTAAAACCATGACATATGTCTTGTCTCTGTCGTGGCCGGTTGAATCAGACACTGGGAGATATTTCATATTGACTGTTTAACGACTTTTCTTAATGAACCGTGTCGCCGAAGCTACTGATTACCTAATACCTACCTAGATACGTATTACGTAAGCTAGGCATTACACGAGTATTGGACATGTGTTGTATACCCGTTTTCAATCTTAGCAAATTAACTGAATGTTCAATTGAATTCTGTACAAGCTTGTTACCTTAATCCATGTGTGATGCGGCAAAGCCGTGACGTATCTTATTACAGTAATGAAATTATGCATGATTGCCAGTAGATTGTTGTAACGTATTCATTTAAATTATTCAAATTCAAGTAAGTAATTAATGTGTTTGTAATTAATATGTATTAGTGTCAGACATAAAGTGCATCGTAGTGTACTCACCACACGAATAAAATAAATAAATACATACAGGTATAACGTAAATTAAAGTAAACAACATTGGTTGCTAAGCGTCAATGTATTACTAGTGCCTACGAATCCGCCCGTCTGAAAAGTTTTCGACACTTCAGAGATCTAGCATTCTACTTGTATCTAACGTTTGATTTCAATCTGTTCAACCGCCACTGTTACAGAGAGATTGAGTAACAAAGTCGCATAAATTCAAACTTTCTCATTTAAGTATAATATCCATAACTTACCTACTACCTGAACTTTGGTAAGCTTCTTCTCTAATGAAAAGACAGTGGCTTTTCTAAACTGAAGAGTTCAATCACTTTGTAGATCGGAGTTTAGAAATTGTTTAAGAACATTGTCGGATTTTTTACTTCGGATGCTGAATTGTAGTTACTAAGTACATACTTAGTAACTAAACAAGTTCAATTCAGCATTCAAAGTTAAGAATTTTAATATAAAAATCCGGCAATGTTCTACGTTGTTTAATTGTTACAATAACACAACGTTACGACAAAGCACAGAAATAAGATTTTCAATAAAAACTTGCAAAATTACTAATTATTATTAATTAAGCATTCCTCAAAAGTTTTTATTGAAAATCTTATGTCTGTGCTTCGTCGTAACGTTGTGTTATTGTAACAACGTTGAAAACAGACTGTCCTCGGATGCAATGGATTGCTGTAGATTATAAATTTCTTATAGTCATCTGCCTAACATTTCCCTACTTTGCTGTTGTCGGCTTCCAGTCTAACCGGATACAGCTGCAGTATTTTACATGAAGAAATAGAAAGAAGAATAATAGCATATTTTTTTTTTAAATTTTTAATTCCCTTTTTGAAGAAATTCATTAATACTTAATATGTAATACCAACAGTGAAAAGCTGAAACTCTGTACGCTTTTAGTAGGTATATCATTAGCCCATAAGCTTATTTAAATTCACAGCTTCAAAATTGCAATTTATTTTAATTAGGAATCGTAAGCGCGCTTTACGTCCGAACACTTTATTTTTGGACACTTATCATCATTTTAAGGAGACGTTACATAAATTAAGCCAGTAATAATTAAGCTTATCTAAGTAAGCCACAGATAAGTGGGAGTTAGTCACAAAAGCTGTATTTGGTACTTCATTATGCAACACAGTAAGCCGTCCTTAATTCACTGTAGTGCAGGAGGTACAGGCGCCAGCAAAAGCTACCCGAAACTGTCAACTTGTATTAATCAACTTTGAACCCAATTTAATTATAGCATTAGGCTCGATTTTCACTAAAGCGGAGAGAAGCGCAAACGAGAGGAGATGTTCAGAAATCGGCCAATCACATTATTTAAATTTTACATATGGTATTTCGCCCTTCCTGTGATTGGCTGTGATTGGTTGAATTTGGCAAATCTCCTCTTCGCTCTGCTCATCTGCGCTTTGGTGGAAAAATAATTTAAAATCTAGCTTGATATGCTAGCGTCTGTACGAGCATTAATATTCTATAGAAACTTACAAAAAGGGGTTTTCTAGTAGAATAAAGGTTGATTCGGATAACATCTATTTTATTTATAGTAACTATCATCATCTGCGTAGTCTTTTCCCAACTATGTTGGGGCCGCCTTCCAGTCTAACCAAATGAAAGAAAAAAAAGAAAGAAAGAAAACATATTTATTCAGCACATAAGTACCACAAGTGAACACAAAAAAAAAACAATAAAAAAAAAGAAACTAAAAAATTAATAGAAAATAAAGAAGATGCAGCTGAATACCAGTATTTTACATGGTGTGACTGCCTATCTGACCTCCTCTGACCCTTTGGTAAGACTGGATGCTATATATTATATACTATTTACTACCTATTTTATAATGAAATGGATTCAAAATACTTAATTTTCACAATATGGGAGACGAAGAATAGTCGCTAAGTTTATACCTATTGGAGCTCCTCACTGTACTAGTTTATGTTCCTGGAATTTAAATGAGAACGTAATACAGCTTATAATAAGTAACTCGTGAAATGAGTTCTTGTAAGCGCTCATTAATTAAATCGTTGGGAAATAGTTTTCCCTCTTTGTTCGCTAGTTTTGAAGCGCTCGAAATTTTTGCCAATTTTTTTTTTACATTTTTGATGAGTTTTCCCTGCCACAAATACATAATCACGACTGTAATTTCGGAAGGTTTAGACAGTAGACAGAAGCGTATCTTATAGTATTCCCCTATACTTTGTCAGTTACGTGATAGGGGGATTGAGCCTATTGCCATCAACCGGGCAGAAATCCAGGTTTAGTAACTGCCCAACCCGAGAATCGATCCCAGGGCCTCATACTCAGCAGTCTACCATGACACTTCTTCTGATCCTGACTAGAAACATTTAAAAAAATATAAATATAAATTATAGTTAAAAAAAAATGTCTTATCAACATCGGGCATCTGGTTTCTTTTGCCACTTTGATCTTCTCAGCAATACACAAAGTTTTTTTTTTTTGCCTCCGCTGTCCCACTGCTGGGCAAAGGCCTCCCCCAATTCCTTCCAAGAGCTCTTATCTTGTGCCGCTTCGAACCAGCCCTCATGGTACGCGTCTAAGTCGTCACGCCACCTCTTTCTAGGCCGGCCTCGGCGGCGCTGTCCGTCTTCCGGCATCCATCGTGTTGAGGCTTTTGCCCAGCGGTCATCGTGCATGCGGCTGATGTGACCCGCCCAATTCCCACTTTAAGGCGAGGTTGCAGTACTTTGTTTTTATGTACGCACGACCTGACCCCCCGCCCTGCCGCGCGAGCGATATAATGCCTAAATTTTGACTGTTTTTTCTCTTTTTGAGAAAAATGATAAAGAAATTATACATTATGTGACCCGAGATAATACACATTTTTGACGACCTTTATTATGATATAAGTTTTATTTTTCAAAGCCTAATACAAGTAAAACGATTATTTAGCCATCATTTGGACATGTCTTTGCGATTTAATTGGATGCAGTGAAGTGTAAGTCGTATCGTGTATCGCATGCCCGACATATTATTATCATGATCGAAGAGTCAATTAGGTAACACATTTTTTTCAAAATTTAAATCCGTTCCATGTACGAGTAAAACGCTATTGTTGACGACGTTTATCGGGGTAACCTCGCCTTAATTTAGCAGCCTTCTTACCCACGTCCCACTATATAATATACCAGTTTGTTTCGTATCCTGTACATAATATACACAAAGATTACATAATACACAACATTATTACACAAAGATAAGTCAAAAATATGAAGTTTCTGGCAATCTTATTGAACATTGCAGTAAGGACTTTCTGACAAACACTTCATTCAAACACTGTGGCAAATCGGCGATAACGCCACAAAACTCGTACTATAACAAAAGTATTTTCTAGAAAAATTACTTTTTACAAATACAGTTAAAGCTCGTTACCTCCAACAACGGTGGACTTGACACGAATTTAAACCCATTTCAAACAAGCAAATAGCCCGGCTGTTAATCATACGCAGTTATCAACGGAAATGCTTTCAGCATTTTCAGTGCTTACTAACCATATAACCCGAATTAAATGTTGTGCTAATAACATTATATAGATAATATTATCCACTAAATTGAACCTTGCATTAATAACAGTAGTAAACAGATTATTCAGGCCAGATGCCGTGCGTGAACCCATCCAGTCATGATACTTTCTTTAACTATTTTATTTTGATCAAAAGTGGAAGAGGAAGTTATGATCGACTAGCAATAATTAGGGCTCACTCCACCAAAGCGGAGATGTGCCAAATTCGATCAATCACAGGAAGGGAGAAAGACCAGATGTAACTGTGATTGGTCGAATTTGGCACATCTCCTCTCCGCTTGGTGGAGTCCCGCCCTTATGGTGGAACAGTCAAAAATGTGTCGGATTGACATAGGTTTGCCATAGCGTGGTTTAGCGGTCGCAAACCACTGCTGAGCTAAAGGTCCTAGGCTTGGTTCTTAGATCGGACCGTGTCATTAGGTTTTTCCGTTATGAATTTCTGATCAGAAGCCTGGGCTTGTGGCCAGTTGATGGCAATAGATGTGTCTCCAATTACTGATGAAATGTGGGTGTACAGCCACCTCTCCCGAATTTACAGACTAAAGCCGTAACGTTATGTAGTGAACCAAGCTACGAAATGGTTTGAAGGAATTGCTATTGCTCGTCTATTCTCTACGCCACCTATAACTTTCTCAATAGCTGTCTTTTGTTTTTATTGTATTTAAATATTGTCAAGCGAAAAGCATTCTGTGGTATATTTAACCGTGACGCCAGAAGATTATGAGAGTTCTCTCCTCAACTCTTAATTATAATATCCATATAAACTGGCTTGTGTAACCAAAGTTTATACATCAGTAACATACAATTAAAATGTATGTCTTCTGTACTATAATTATAGGTCGTGGTTATAAAACTAACAAAACTAACGAGCTGGAAATAAAATACGACTATGTACTTAAATATTATTATGTGAAGTTAAGGGCTTGTATACACGATGTTTTAACGAAACTTTTTTCGAAACAAAAAACATAAAATACCCGATACTTCCACATTTTGTACACTTACTTTTGCACATTTTGTACACAGATTTTTGCACATTTTTACATATTCAGCTTCACGTTTTCAACAACAATATGTTGAAATTTCGTTACGTTCGAACGCACTCAGGTACAATTTTAGTAGAAAAAATGCATGGACGCATTTAGTTTTATCGACGAAACGCAATTTGATATGAAGTCAAAATAAAGTGTGTGTGTTTCCCGAGTCAGGCAAAGTGTTAGTAGGTTTTCCATCAGAAATGTCTCAGTAGCAGCCGCAGAGTCTAGGTTTGTGCTTCGTTGATAGCAATAGGCTCGCCTCCTGTTATTAAGGGACTTAAAAATAACTGACAAAATGTGGGTGTAGGTACTATTAGATACACCTCTGCCTAACCCTTCAGGGATTACAGGCGTGATGTTATGTTATATTTATGTTATTAAAAAAGAATGTGGTCTGTGAAACTTTGACTCTTTAGAAAGCACGCATCGACTGCGCTTATAAAAACTTTGTATAGCCCTTAAGTAAAGCATGTGAAATCTAATCCACGTAATCAGCGCTTTGTGAAAATTATATGCTTGATGAAAACCAGCGGGGCGTGAAAACAGCTTAGCGATTACCGACCTGACAGTCAGTCAGTTGACCTATGGATTTCATGATGTATGGCTTGTGAGAAGCGTAGAGACATTGATTACCGGGCCTTACTCTGCTGTGATCGATATAACCTTAGTCTAGGATTATATTATCTAACGGCCTTATTAATAAAAAAAAGTTAAGCCTGCTTAAACTTACGCTTAGTTTATCTCGCATGCCGTCTCACTTCAAAAATATTCAAAAGAAAGGGACGGCATGCGAGATAAACCAAGCGTAAGTTTAAGCAGGCTTAACTTTTTTTTATTAATAAGGGGGTAACTGTCGTAATACAGTTTAGATATTTGAAATGAAAAAGAGGAGCACGTATCTAACAGTAAACTGGTATTGGGTAAATGGTGATGTAATTTTTTATCGCATTGGTTAAAAACCTCGTAATTACGCGATATATCTTAATTGATATTGCTTTGACAAATCTATTTTTGGAGCTTACACAAATGAAATGATAATAAAAACTTGGGACGTAAGAGCGAGGCCACCCAAGTGGGGCGATACTTTTATCTCTGCGTGGATGGCGATTAAAAACCGATGACTAAAGGCTCTAACAATACTCCTGACCCAATGACCTGGTGAGAGTTATCTCGGTTACGTCTATTATACCTCGTTAGTGGACCTATTACCTAGGTACGTGGGTGACCATTCACACTGAGCCACGCCATTCACCACCTTATAAAGGCAGAAAGTGGCGTTACATTTAATTTAGGAGGCATATCGGTACACTTCTAGATACAAAACTAGAATTATAGACTGTTAGTTATGTTAGTTATGTTAGTTATGTTAGCCTGTCCTCAAAGCGACCGATATGGTAATGTTTCGATAAACAGTCAATTAACAGTAGCTGTTTGTTAGTCATTGATGCCAAAATTTTATCATAGATACACATATCAATTCTTGAGGAGCTTTTGGCTTGATTATAACAGCCAGTCGGATCAATCTTCAGGTTAAGCGGCGCTTGCCTAGTTTGGTCTGCGGATAGCTAACCATCCATTATAATACCGAGTTTCTTCGGTGCTTCGGAAAGCACGTTAAACCGTTGGTCCTGGCTGTCAATTGTAGATCTTTGACAGTCGTAACAGGTAGTCAGTGGCCTGAAAGTCTGACAATCAGTTTTAGCAAAGGGTCGACATCGTGAGGGTCGCGGGCAACCGGTGGATGCAAACGGCAGGCTGCCGATCTTTATGGCGTTCTATGGGGGAGGCCTTTGTCCAGCAGTGGACGTCAAATGGCTGATGATGATGATGATGAAAGGGTCATATAAGGTACTCAGTACTAACTGGGTTGTGGAGGTTAGATAGGCAGTTACGCCATGAAAAATACTGGTATTCAGCTGCATCCGGTTTGACTGGAAGCCGACCCCAACATAGTTGGGTACAGGCTAGGCAGATGATGACATAATATTATGGTACCTACACAAATACACAATACACAATGAACAAAGCTTGGTAACACCAGAAACAAAGACAAATTGATAAAATGTCGACGAATTTTCGGAAAGATAAAACTGCTTGAATCAATTCGTCCAGGGGAACTTGGGAACGCGCGATCAATCGCTCGTTTAAACCTAACTTAAGTCTATGAACACTAATAAAGCTTGGCCCTAATACCTAGCTACACTTTGGTTCGCACCCTTCCTCTGAAAATCACGTCCCATAAATCTTTAATGTAAACGTATTTACGTAAAATGTCGCTTTCTATAGAACTGGTTCTAAGTGAGCCCACATAGATTGAACCGTAAATATCCAAAGATCGTTACACACACCGGTGGCGGTCGACGATGTTAGATAATAAGATAAAAGTGACCGAAACTAATAGTAGTGTAACTTTTCTAACTTATATGTCAGTAGAACATAATATTCCCAATATGTTACAGACCGATATTACGAACAATAAAAACAAATCAAGTAAAAGAAAGTGGGAAACGAGTATTTACGTCTCATTCGACCTTACTTTTTTGCCAGATACCAAGTGAGTAGCTACACAAATTTATACATTTGTTTGTCCTTTTAAATTTTGTTTTAAAAACCTCAATAATACAAAGCCCACAAAAAACTGGTGACCTTTTCTAAACCCAGTTCTGGTTTGTTAATTCAATTATGACTTACAACCTTTTCAACTGCGTCTAACGGTGCTAGTATAACTTATGAAGATACCTCTCACATCAAGCTCATTAATAAATCAACGTCGACGTACCTATACACAATTCTCAGAATTACAGTCTATTACGGCTGACATTAAATTATGAAATATTAGCTCGGTTTACTGTATGGAGCGGCTCGGTTTACTGTATGGAGCGGCTTGCCATTCCAAAAGCAGCAGGCGTCTGGTTGTGAACAGTTATAGCGTCACTTACCCGCGTAGGTACCTATGTAATACCTCTATGTTATAAGCATAACTGTAGGTATTAAAAGTCTGGCTCACAAAGACCATGATTCCCCGAAATGGAGTACCTGAAAAAGTGAAGCTGCAAAACTGACGTGGGCTTTGATTACAACTACGAAACGAGTGTGTATGGTTTTCTATTCACAATGTCGATGGATGTTATACTGAGGCAAATATTCGGGCAAATTTCACAGTTCAAATATATGTATAGTTCTGCCGTACTTATGCGTCTATACAAAGTCCGGAAGGATTTAGTGAATAGTTCAGGTGACCGGTTTAGGAAGTCCAATCGGATTGTCTGCCCGGATAAGCAGGCCCACTGATATCTTTGAAAGCTTATCTCATTCAATGTTTCACTTGGCAAGAGAATTTGAAGACGAATGTTGAGGTATTAACGAACAGGTAAAGGGGATGAAATGTGTTTGGAATATTAAAGCAGATGATGAAGGCGGTAATATAATGCCGGGTGGAAATGAGGTGAGTAGATACATAAATATTATGTAATGTACATAAATAAAATCCTAAGTAGTATTTTTTTTTACTGAATAATGTTTTCTTCTACATCATTAAAAAGGCACTAACATTCATATATGATTTACTAGCTGATGCCCGCGGCTTCACCCGCGTGGATGTAAAACCTTCCTCTTGAATCACTCTATCTATTAAAAAATACCGCATCAAAATCCGTTGCGTAGTTTTAAAGATTTAAGCATACAGACAAACAAACAGACAAAAATAGCGACTTTGTTTTATACTATGTAAGGATTTATTCATCAACACATACATTTGTTTTAACAGGTAAGACCCAAACTAACAAAAGTAGTCATAAATTGCTAATAGCCCAGTCCCAAGTAACGGGTCTGGGTAGAAACACAAGTTATACAGTGGACAACATACTAAGTGTCACCCTCTGGAATTCCGCCAAAGACCAAGAAAATATGTCCAAACGCCGAGACACACTATTCAGTGTTCTCATTGCACGAATCACTGGTGCAAACTTTAATAAGTTAGTACGCGATACCGGGACTTAATAATGTTCTCTTAAAGGAACCGGAAGTGTCTACTTTTAATCAAATTCTCTAGAGTTCCTTCAGGTACTAAGCTATTAAACCTAAGTAACAATATCAAAGTTTGAGTTCAAACTAGGTCAGTTTCCTAATATCAAGGCGTTTTGATAATAAACCACAGTTGGCCGGAATGAAATATTATATTTAGGTACTATTTGTCCGCCTTAATAAATAAACCGATAAGCCGACATGAACCTTTATGGTCAGGCAAAATCAAAAGGATAGAGCGAAAAAATATCTCAAATATGTACCAATACGTTACCGATTAGTACCGGTTAATATTATCGGTTTTCCACATCAAAGCAGTTTTCGGTTAAATCCACATCAAAGGTTAGGTAATCGTTCAGTTGTTTAGGTTCTGCCAGATAAGAGGCTTAGGTACATGTTACGTGTAATTTTCTTATACAAAACCGATCATTTAAAAATAAATGGCGTTTGATGGCATGGTTGGTGCAGTGGCATAGTGATTGGCTGGTGCGCTAGCTGTGTATCGAGGGTCCCGCGATTCTCGCATGGAACAAATAATTGCATATCCTAAAGCTGTTCCGTGTCTGTCTGTTTGTGTTACGGAATTCTAATTCAAATTCATTCAAATATAAATGACATTCACAAATAACGTAGCTTTCGCCAGTGCAAGAATTTTTAGAGTTGGATTTGGTTCCGGAGATTGTTCTCTACAAACTAATTTTACCTCTTAATAATGTTAGTCTCACTCATATACATTTTCACAAACAATAAACGGCACTAACGAATGTTAAGATTTACGATTTTTTTTTTTTTTTTGTGAATTATTCTGTTAAGATTTTAACCCTCATCGCTGTTTCTAAACAGCTAAATCGTAAGTTACGTCCATTCATATTAAATTGTTATCTTTCAGCTTCATTCGTCCTCTTCATCCCTACGATCACGAACACAGCCGTAAAATATTATTATATCCCTTAAATGTTTGTGCTTTGACCCGTCAAACTTTGGAAAATCCATCCCAGGTTTACTCGAACCAAGTTTGAATGCCGCCGCCAACGGATGCGTGTGATACGGAAGGCTTTTTGCCGTTCCTGTTTTTGTCGCCAGCTGTCTATAGAGTATAGGTCTAAAGGAGAATCTTTTTTCATTTATTTTTTAATATGGAATATGGATCTGTCAGTGTATAGCGTTGATAACACAAAGAGCCTGAATGAGACTTGGATATGGTGGAATATTTGTTCTGGGTGTGAATCGAAATCGACCCTAAAAAAATAGATGTCATTTGTAGATTTTTAGTCGTTACAGGTAGTCAGTAACCTGAAAGCCTGACTAAGGAGTAATCATCATCTGCCTAATCTATGTTGTGTCGACTTCCAGACAAACCGTAAACAGTTGAGAAAAGTAAAATATTCCTTGATAACATGCACTAGTTGTCAGAATATCAAGCTTCTCTGCTCTAAACGAATACCAAAGATCTACAAATGACCGCCGGGACCAATGGCATTATATATGAACTAGCTTTTGCCAGCGGCTTCGCCCGCGTGAAAATGACGATTTTCCATACAAACTTTCATCCCCTATTTAAGTACCTTAGGGGTTGAATTTCGAAAAACCTTCCTTATTCCTTGTCTACATTATAAAGGGAACCTCTGTGCAAAATTTCAGCTTTCTAGGTCCAAGGGTTTGGGCTGGGCGTTGATGAGTCAGTCAGTCAGTCAGGACTTCTCTTTTTATTTATATAGATTTGAGTATTACTTACTTGAACACCTTACTCCTCTCAAATAGACGAGGCTCTGCTTCCAATTTGTCAGTTTCAATAAATAGGCCCTTGACTGTGAAGCGTAAGGTACCCATTAAGAGTGGGTACCTATTAAGATTAAGAAGAAGAAGAAGTTTGAAAGTTGCGCCAGTTACAGAAAGGTTGTACTGAAATCGACGGTCTTGGTATAGATATGTGATGAGGACAGACGGATCGGATGTGACTAAAAGAGTGATATATAAAGGAAATGATGGAAGGATTGTGTCAGGAATGATCTGACTAAAAAGGAGTAAATTATAGCGTGCGTCACGGTTGACAGGGGGGATAAAGGAAGAAAAAAAACGTGTTGCGCTGATCTCAACTATGTACAAGTCCAGTAAGATGATGATTTATAAATATCTGCTAATGTCTGCTTGATAAACTGAACCGGAAGGACGTGTCCTTCCTAAATAACTATACAACATAACATCACACGTTGTAATAGGCGAACAGATAAGCACAAATGTATCTTAGTACCCACATTTCGCAGTTTATGTTCTATTTATTAAGGACACAATTGGGTTATTTCAGCCAGACATAAACACAGAGCAAAGCTGCCACTTCCTGGCTGCGAGATGTTCGAAAGAGATAACCCGGGCACAAAGGGCTAAGAAGGAACATAGGTGGTTTTTAGTCAGTAGAAGTCTGACACTCTCAGTCATTTGATAATTTCACAACCTCCAAAAAAAAGCAGTTTCACCTATTTTCGTGTTCTAAATATCCGGGTAATAAATCAGAAAGCATTGTGGGTATAGCTACTAATTATTCTGATTTCAAGAAACATCTCTTCCTTGTAAGGATCCCAATTATCATCACGATATTTAATAAGCCTATTTGGTATTAAATCAGCTTATTAAACCTGGGTATGGGTACCTTGTTGTGGGAGAATAATAATAACTCCAATATGTCAATTTCGAAATTAAAGCAAGTACTAGATATTACTGTTTGTACAACCTCTAATGTCAACTACAATTTGAATGTAGAAACTACCAACCATGATCCAATCTCGAAGTTTAAAACTGGTATAATATAAATTATAATATGCTGCAAGATTCCTGACCTGCTTGAAGTACCCTGAAAATTATTTTTCCTTCTTATAGACTTGTGGAACTTTATTTTGTCATCTCACGAAAACATCAACACTTAAAAACAATAAACTTTCTTCAGGTATCATGAAAGTTAAAAGCTGAAGTATCTATCTCAATCTCTTGGTACATGTAGGTAGATACTTAATAGAATTATCATTGAATATAGTAATATAATTTGCTTCAGTTATCTCTGAGGCATTAAATATCGTGATCTTCAACATTTTTTCTACTGAATAACGATACATGGTTCATTTCCGTGGTTCATTTGTTTTGGTTCGTACGAAGAGTCAAAGATATTTATTAGGGAAAAGGCAAATGACTGTTATTGACATTTTCAATGGCAGCAACTAAAGATAGTATATAAACTATTTTGCAAAAAAAACGGGCACTTCATATTTTTTTCTCTACTTCAATGAAGAAGGACAAGTAAGAGGTTTTATTAATTTGACGATGTATTGGCATGCTATTTGAAGAATCCTGGCATGATTCTGTACGTTCCAAATTTAAATTTTGAAATTAACAAAAGGAAAATAATGATTATTGTAGATTATTGTAAAACGTACTTGTGCGTTGTCATTACGTACTTGTGCGTAATCGTAAAGTAAAACGCACGAGTTTCTTTCTATTATGGTAACACGTACGGTTTATCATGCTCCGTCTAAAACCAACGGTACTTTTTTAAATCTTAAGAAAAAAAAAGCAAAGAAAGCAAATCAAAAAGTTTTTATGTCAGAAAAGTGGTCAATATTTTATGAATAAAATTAACTTTGGGAGATAAAATATAAAAAATAAACATTTAATTCTTTAATTTAATTCATTTTGACAGTAAATTACATCTGTAACAGAAACAAAAAAATATTAATTTACTTTATTAGTAATACTGGCTGTTTTTGTACCGTTGCCTTAAAAAAAAAAAGCACTGATGCCCGCGCATCGCTAATTTGTGAACAAATAAAAGATTTATTCGTTTAAGAAAGTCCGAGTTTTATTTATTTCCTCGCAAATGTGTTATAAAACGTCGTATGACATACGTGCGCTTTGATAATTACCGCACTTATATCATAATGTACTATTATAACACATTTGCTCGTAAAGGGCCTCTTATTTCACCAATTTCAATATCGTAATGTATGTCATTACGTACTTGTGCGTAATCGTAAAGTAAAACGCACGAGTTTCTTTCTAATAAGGTAACACGTACGGTTTATCATGCTCCGTCTAAAACCAACGGTACTTTTTTAAATCTTAAGAAAAAAAAAGCAAAGAAAGCAAATCAAAAAGTTTTTATGTCAGAAAAGTGGTCAATATTTTATGAATAAAATTAACTTTGGGAGATAAAATATAAAAAATAAACATTTAATTCTTTAATTTAATTCATTTTGACAGTAAATTACATCTGTAACAGAAACAAAAAAAAATTAATTTACTTTATTAGTAATACTGGCTGTTTTTGTACCGTTGCCTTAAAAAAAAAAGCACTGATGCCCGCGCATCGCTAATTTGTGAACAAATAAAAGATTTATTCGTTTAAGAAAGTCCGAGTTTTATTTATTTCCTCGCAAATGTGTTATAAAACGTCGTATGACATACGTGCGCTTTGATAATTACAGCCTCTGCTCTCTTGTAGCCCTCGCCTACGGCTCGGGCTAGCAATATCGCCTCGGCTGTAATTTTCAACTTACCGCACTTATATCATAATGTACTATTACTAATGGCGCGAATTGCTGAAACGATTTTATTACTGATTACTAAAATTTTAAAACTTTTTGGATATTTTCTGCAAATTAAACAATTTTATCTTTCTTTTTACATTAAATACCACTTTTTGACATGAGTGATAAAGCGATAAGGGCCGGTAAAATTATAGCCCTACTTGAAGAAGGTTGTTCGCAAACTTACGTGTCTCAGTGGCTAAATGTGAGTCGTTCAACTGTCCAGAGGACTTGGCAACGGTATCAAGAGACCGGTTCGGTCAAAAGAAGACCCGGTTCGGGAAGAAAACGACGCACAGAACCAAGAGATGACCGCTTTTTGATGAGTCAGGCCTTGCGGAATCGTAAGGCGTCAAGTGTGGACCTGAAGAAGAGCCTTGAAGAAGTAAGAGGAGTAGAAGTTAGCTTGTGGACCGTCAGGAGGAGCCTTTTGGCTGCCAATATCAGGAGTTACCGCCCGGCTCGGGGACCTAAATTACTCCGTGAGCACCGTGTTGCTCGACTTCAGTTTGCTCGAAACTGTGCTTCATGGACTCTGGAGAACTGGAATAAAGTATTGTTTTCTGATGAAGCTAGAATCTCTTTGTGTGGAGAGGACCGACGCCGGCGAGTGCTACGAAGACCACGGGAACGCTATGCGGAAGTGTGTTTCGAAGAAATCACTCCTTATGGCGGAGGCTCCGTTATGTTTTGGGCAGCAATTAATTCGACGGGGCGTACGGAGTTAGTTCTCATAGAAAATGGAACATTAAATGCACACCGGTACATAATGGAAGTCCTAATTCCATATGCACAACCCGCATTGACTGCACTTGGGGAAGATTCCATTTTTATGGACGACAATGCTCGCCCGCACCGTTCTGGCGACGTGGAAGCGTACATGCAAGAAGTTGGGATCCGTCGTTTAGATTGGCCAGCTCGAAGTCCTGACCTCAATCCAATTGAGCATGTCTGGGATGTTCTTAAGAGACGGGTAAGATCAGTGCAACATGCTCCACAAAACATCAGGGAGCTAAAAAGAGTCATTGCAGAAGAGTGGGAACGTATTCCTCAAAACGTCATTAAAAACATCGTGGAAAGCATGCCCAGAAGGATTCAAGCTGTGATTTTGGCAAGAGGAGGTCACACTCGTTATTAGGTTATTACATTTGTAACTTGATTTAATTAAACAAAGTAAAAAAATCTTCTTGTCTTTATTGCCGACCACTTCTTATTGTTTGGCCGTGTACATCGGTTTTAAAGAATTCATAGATTTTTTTTTTAAATTGCCACAGTTCACTTCACGCGTATTAATTTACACGATTATAAGTATACAGACTACGTCAAACAATTAAATTTCATTGAATTAACTCAAATCGACCTTAGAACGTAAATTTCCTAAGGTGCCCGTTTTTTTTGCAAAGGAGTGTAGTTGTAACATGGAACCTTGGTTTCAAAATATCGTATATTCATTAAAAAATACACAAACAGACATTAAAAGAGACTTGGATTCATAAAATGTATTCTACTTCAATAATAACATGCTTACGTGACTATGTATGGATGGAACAAGTCAGCAGGTACCTATGTAAGTATGTACTTACCTTATTAATTTCTTGACAATCGACAATATATTAATTTATCATAATTAATACCTAGCAGTACTTGAATAATAAAGCGGGTATGCCTTATTATGGAATAAGATGAATAAAGTTATAAGCCAGACATTAGGTATATCTAAGATTTATTAGGGTCAGCTTTATCCGTCTAATTAGATTTTAATCAGAAACCAATTAGCCAACTATGAACAAAACTTTTTGTACCTAACTAAAATCTGTAACATTTTGTACCAATGATTCTTTAATCAAGAACTATTAATGAATTAATCCTAAATATTATGAAAATTCATTTTCTATTCCCTTTCAAAATATTAACGACTACTGTCAGCCGCAGAAACATTTTTATCAGTGATATTAATCGGGAACATTTTATTCCGGTCTAGCGGTTTTATAGATTCATTTATTGCTGAAAAGTTAATGAGTGTGCTAACGTTAAACACTTACTAAAACGTTTCGAGACTGTTTTATAGAGTTCGTCTGGATTATTGTTTTACGTACACTTATGATAAAATGCCTCGACTCGTTGGTTTAGTGATCGCAAACGTGACTTCTGAGCATAAGGTCCCGGGTTCGATTTCCTGGTCAGGCAGTGTTATTGGGTTTACCATCAGGGGTTTCTCAGTGGCAGCCACGGAGTTCGCAATTTGTGTCCGTGCGATGGCATAAACTCGCCCCTTTTTACCCAACTACGGCAAAGCCGAAGGAGGGTTATGATTTTGACTGGCTATGTATGTATGTAGGTGTGTATGTATGTGAGTATCTTCATCAGTTCCCTAATCAACTTGTCGAAACTCGACATACAAGGTATTATTAGAACCGTCTTAATTGTCCGGTGAACATAGGCTACTACGTGACGTTTCACAAAAATCGATATGGCGCCCTCTAGCGGACAAAACGTAATGTGTTAAAAATAAAAATGGAGATAAATACGCCGTGTTTGGTATCATTTGAAAGGGCTTCACTTGTACATTTCCAAAATATTGCTCAAATTGAAAGTGACGCCCTCTAGCTGACAAAAAGTCATGTGTTAAAAAAAAATTAAAACCAAAATTGTTTAAATAAAAAAAAGTTAAAAACTAAAACCCGACAACGACAAAAAGAAACGACGCTGAAAAAGTATGAAACAAGTTCACAACGTTTATAGGTATCAACCCAAACAATTTAATAATGTGTGACTGCGGCTTTTCTTTTTCAGCATCCTGAAAATCTTGTTTCATACTTTTTCAGCGTTCGTTTCATTTTGTCGTTTTCGGGTTTTTTTACATGTAGGGTTTAAACATAACTGTCGAAATGTGGGTGTACTATTAGGTTCACCTCTGCCTAACCCTTCGGGGATTACAGGCGCGATGTTATGAGTTATGTACCATAAAATTAGAAGTAAGATCTTGTCAGGTTTTACCAACTTCTTAAAGAAGTGTGCCTTGAAGGCCTTTAGGGACGCAATCACTCCGGGTTTTCAACTTTTCAACCTATGTCTGTAAGACTGGCTACAGAGAACCTTAGGCAAAGTTTCCGAAAAGTCAGTCAGAAAGTAGGTAAGTAAGAGCAAAGTTAGAAAGTGACGCCTAAAGGTACCTTGACAACTTATAGAACTTAGGACTTATAAGTTGATAATGTGCCTGCTGCCTGGTGCCCGTAAGGGTATCGCTTGGAAAACGATTATCTTTTTACTACCTATATACCTTTTTTACCTTTTTTACCCGCTCTTGGGCAGAGCGAAGGGGAGTGTCAGACTTCTACTGACTAAAAACCAAACCCATGTTCCTTCTTCACCCTTGTGTCGAAGCCGCGTTATCCTTTCGACAAGCCACAGCCCCGACGGGACTACCTATATACCTCGATTGCCTCTGTTGTCTTGTGACGGTCTACTTATCATTAGGTTGGTTAAGGTTTAAGGTTAGGGTGTTTCGATTTCCAGGCTACGCTAAGTGTTATTGGGTTTTGCTTTCCGGAATTTCATAGCAGCCCAGAGTCAGGATGTGTGGTACCCTGGTTGATTATGGCAATACGCTCTCCCCGGATAATATGGGACTTTAAACTAACTGGGTAACTGTTGGTGTTTACACACACACCTTATACCTTACCCGTCAAGATACAAGCATGATTTTATGTTATTCTTATTCTTTATTGCACACAAAATAAAGTAGATATTGCAATAATATGTATAGCTTATGTGTAACAGCTTAAACCAGAATTGGGTTAAACACGGCAGCTTGGGGTACCGACTTCCAAAAAAGGAGGAGGTTCTCTATTCGTTTGTATGTATTTTTATTTCTATTAACTAATCTGTATTTAGGTACACACTGAACCCGAAAGCATAACATAAGGGAAGACCACCTAGATTGGGGTTCTTGTGCAAATATATGATTACAATAACTTTTAACAAGCTCTGGGATCTAGCCCTTGTTAGTGTTACAGTTAGCTTAGTTCGTGAGGCTATACGTTAACTTGTCAATCGATAAAATGGATCAGTATCAGTCGTTACAGAACGTTAATAATAACTGGATCACGTAAACCATCATTACAGTTTGTATGTTGAACATACCTAGATATAAAACTAAAGCTATCCAATTATCTCCGATATTACTTCAACAACTTTGTGAGAGAGGCCAATATAAGAATCCAGCAGGGCTGGGCAGCTTTTGGGAAGCTTCGCCGGGTCTTCTCGTCACGCATTCCGCAGAGCCTAAAGACTAAGGTCTTCAACCAGTGCGTTCTGCCTGTTATGACTTATGGGGCTGAAACGTAGACACTCACGATATGGTTGGTCCATAAATTTAAAGTCGCTCATCGAGCTATGGAGCGAGCTATGCTAGGAGTCTCTCTCAGGGATCGCGTCCGAAATGAGGTGATCTGACAGAGGACCAGAGTTGTCGACATAGCTCACAGAATAAGAAAGCTGAAGTAGCAGTGTGCCGGCCATATCAGCCGCATAACCGATGACCGTTGGAGTAGACGTGTTCTTGAGTGGAGACCGCGAATCGGCAAGCGTAAGGTGGGACGCCCTCAGGCTCGGTGGAGCGATGATCTTCGCAGAGTGGCTGGTAACAACTGGATGAGAGTAGCCGAAAATCGAGTTGAGTGGCGGGAGATTAAAAGAGGCCTATAACAGCTGTAGATTGCCTATTGCAATCCACTGCTGGTTATATTTTATTGGCTGATGATGATTTTAGTTACTTCCTAGTACCTACACAGTTATGGTAAATTTATTTAGTAGTATTGGCGTCTAAAACGGGTATTTTTTTTTCTGTCAGTTATTTGTAATCTCCAAAAGATTAGGCAGAAGTGTACCTAGTACACCCACATTTCGCCAGTTATGTTTAAGTACCATATACCTAATAGGGGGTAAGCCTATTACCATCAACTGGGCATAAATCTAAACTCCGTGGCGGCTACTGAAAAGAATCTTGTGGAAAAATCCAATAACACTTGGTGGACCAAGTGTTATTAAGTGGATTTTTCCACAAGATTCTTTTCAGTAACCTGGGAATTGAACGCAGAACCGACCAATCAGTAGACCAACGAATTGTAGATAATAACTCGTAAAATTATTTCGTGTAAGTTACGTTGCGCTCCATTACTCAATATATACCAACTTTGACGGAGCACAAACTTGGTCACTTACCTAACTAAACAACAGAAGTCTCACTACATAGTTACAGTTGCTAATACATACGCTGGAACTGGAGCATTGCCAGCTCATACGTTGAATATATGAACGAAGTCACTCAAGCGAACATATGTCAACGTATCTAATCGAACCTAGAGTTGATGAAACTTTTTTTTTTTGGGAAATCATCAAATGACTTCTCCCGCTCCGGGCAGAGCGGTAGGGAGTGTCAGACTTCTACTGACTAAAAACCACTCATGTCCCTTATTAGCCCTTGCGCCGAGGCCGTGGTAAAAAGTACTAAAAACTTTAGAATCGAGGGTATGCGAACCGTGGTTAGTGATCAACAATTCCCTGTTTGAACACCCCATACCAAAAAGCTTTCTACGATTTTATTCATTCCAAACTTTATTCATTTTATGCAAAAACTTTCGAGATTAGATATTTTTGAACTTTCGCGATTTCAACACATCGTAGGAATAGATTCGTTTTGGTCTAACTTGTGGTTACAGCTTGAGCCGAAACATACCTAGGTAAATAGATCAGCAGATAGGTAAGGTTGGGAGGTCATTAATTTACCACCAGACGACCTCAGCATACGATACAGGGTCCCCCCTACCTCCAAATTGGGGGCCCTCCTTTAATCACGTGAGGTTTTTTAGGCCACTTTTATACCTCTCCCTCCCTCTTGGTGATACATCGTGATGTTTTATGTAACCCCTCTTGCCTCTTCCCAGCAGCACGTGTACATTTATTATTGAAAAGATCAAATAGTTTTAGAATCCGTTTTAGTAAAAAACAAATTCGTTCTTTTGGATTTTTACATGTTCCAATTCGTTCTTGGTAAAAATCAATAATTATTATTGATTTTCGATGCTTGTGATTGTCAAATTATCCCCTCCGTCGCTTCGTGAACAAATGTTATTTTATTCAGATCTGTTCGAAACACGTGAATAAAGGGATCGGCCCTTAACGGTACATTACATAACACAACATCACGCCTTTATACCTGCCCGACCCGGGAATCGAACCCAGGACCTCAGGCTCAGCAATCGCACTTGCGACCACTAGACTAGCGAGGTAAGCACTGCATTAATATCGTCAATAATGGACAATTATGTCGCTTTATCAGCTGATATATCACATCTAATTGCAATTTAATCAGAACAGTAGCTACATTGTCATTGTCACACCAGGAGCAATTAACATTCCCAAATTAATTGTTTTAAGGTACACAATGGCGCGCAATATCGCTACAGTTACAAGCGTGTCAAGATAACAGCCATTACAGCTGTAATCGAGTATCCGACACCAAAATATCGCATTCGGGTGTTGGTTACTCGATTTCATAATACGAGATTCGAGCTCAAATGTTTGGTAATTATTGGATTTCATATTTGCCTCCTGTTTGGATTTGTACTTACTTAAATATTCGCTTTTCCAGGGTAAATAAACATCGCATAAATTTAATTTCGATAACACAGCTCGGTTTGTTGTTTAGTTAAGTTAGGTACGAAGTACATTAACATCGTCGTCTAATTTAGTACTTAGGAGAACCGTTTAAAATTCAAGTCGTCTATTTCTCGCTGTCGTCGGTATTTACTCTGTCATATAACAAGATCAGAACATAATGCTTTTGAAGAAAATTGCACTGTACACATTTTAGTCAAAGAAAATCAACTGAAAAGTACTTTCGACAATCAGACTTTCGATTGATGGACATCACAGAAGAGATAAAAGAGGTTAGAAAGGCCATGTGGGCGGGGCACGCGCGCCGCCTATATGATCAGACGATCATATGTCGACAAAATTTGATTTACTGACCAACAATCGCGCTCATATTGTGACAGCGAACGGAGCTCCGCGAAAAAAAAAGAATTATGCCGTGTTGCGCGATTATTACGTGTCGGAAAAGAATCCAGGTGTGCAGTGTGGCTCGAGAAGGGATTTCTCTTCATCGGTAAGTCTAAAAACCTTAAAATACAAGTGATATTTGTAATTATTACAATAGTATTATGTAGTTCGCTGACAAAAATGATACAATCGCAAGCAGAAACGAAATTATGTACATTGCTTGCAATACGTGGGTACCATCTTGTACTACGTGGGCGATTGCGCAATGCATTTCGTTCACTGCGAACGTCGCGTGCGACGAGCCAAAGCTTAAATTCTGCCTACTCTTTGCGTTTCGATAGTGTTGTACCAAGTTGTAAATAATGTCGATATTTAGTATGTGTGAATGCATTCAAATGATTATTATGTTATGATTAAAATAACTTTTGTTTATCCCATACTATCAATACCTTATTATTGTTTATTGATTGTTTTTCATCTAAAATTTGTTTTGAGGTTAGCCATTTATAAATCGAAACATACATTTTAAAGGAGAATGACCACGACAATATGGACCACGGTACAGAGTTGCGTCAATTCCAAAGTTGTTTTAGATGGTTTATAAATTAACCAAATAACCATCTACAATTGCCATTTTGGAATCAAAACCCGCATTTCCAAGTTTTTTTAGAAAACGTAACTTAACCTCAAAATAGAAATATCCGTCGTTTAAAGAGGTAAGTTTATAGGTCGTAGTTTGGAGAGCAGATTAATTAGCATATCCACCACACCAATGTTGCCACTTTAGATTTTAAATGAAAATCGATTACTCGAATAAATACATTTGACACACCACAGTAGTATCATCTCGCTTTATTATTTATAAAAACCCCGCGATTTACCTTTCCAATGACTTTACATTTATATTAATTTGTAATCGTATACAAAAAAAAATCGATTAGAGTTGTCAATATATTTACTTATTTTGATTATGGCAACACTTTAACGTAAGAATAGCCGGCAGTAGGTAATTCATTTTATCAAAACAATTTCATAACTTATTATGTTTACAAAATAAACCCCTATACAAAATTGGCATTCTAATTGCAGAATGAGATCAAAAATAAAGAAAATAATTGTAATATAATTTTTATCTTGATGCATGAGAAAAACCAGTACCGTTAATGGTCATGATCCTTTTATTTTTAGGTTTCCAACAGATCCAGATATGTTACAGACCTGACTAACTATTAAAGAAAAATATTAGTGTGAGATTGCATTTTATTCTGAAAAAGTGATCCTATAAGGGTTCCGTTTTTTCCTTTTGAGGTACGGAACCCTAAAAATCGAATTTGAAAGATAGCAAGCGCATGCTATTGCTACTTAATAAATACGTTTTATTTCAAGACAATAATAAAATCTGAATTGAAATTGAATTTCAAGTACTTAATTTTCAATATTTGAAAAAAAATCTTTTATGTTTACTTTTTATCTTTATTTTTTTATGTGTGAGAGACCAATAAATATTTTTGATTTCTTATTTTCTTTCTTTCTGTCCCGTTCCGAAATTAAAGCAAAAACTGCAAAACTTAAAGTAACAAAACTCAAGTAATTTTATCGATATACATTATCGACCTTTTGGTCACCGTAACATGTATGAGAAATATACGCAAGTGTGAGTGTACGTCAAACGCAATGTTTGCGCTAGTGTGACAACCAGTAGCAAGTTCGCGATCTAAGTGAGTGCGGTTTATTTGTGCGCGTAATTCGCGTACTTATTAGCGTCTTGCATGTAGTGGGTATAGAGAGTGGGAGACAAGCGGCGACACGCGTTCTAATACAAATCAGGAACTATTTCCTTTCTAACCTCTTTTATCTCTTCTGTGATGGACATCATAAAATGTCTTCAGACTTCACAAGCTTCACCCATTTGTTGAAAATTCTGATGACGATGAATAACATGCTGGTTTCAGACAAAGATGCAAAGCATCCTGTCTTCTAAACTAAACATGGCAAGCTAAAAGTTTAATCATAAGCCTTGGACTATTCAACACTGCCGGCCGCCACGCCACCCAGTCATATTATTATCCGACCGTCCCTATTCATTTTCAAAAAGTTCAAAGGTATTCTGTCTGAAATGGATACAGGACTCCAATTCACTCTTTACAAAAGACTCAGATTAGAAACGAATAAACGTAGCTAATGAAAAGGATTTTTGTGAAAAGTTGCCGTTGCATACAAAATGAAAAACCCCACGATAGCCATTTCCATGGGTTACATAAATCCATTTGACTAATTACCCTACTGACCGGTAGGGTCACCACACGAGTAATTCATACATTTATCAATGTCAGATGATTGTGGGCTTCATCGTGATAATACTCTTAGGGATCTGTTGTAGAGTTGATAAAAATAACTCCCACCTTATTGTTAGCGGCACACACTCCATTTTTAGATGATTGACGAACGTGTACTGTGTTCATGACTATGTCCTATGAAGTGAGCTTTCAGTCCAGTCTAGACAGTTTACTACAAGATGCAAATATTTTTGTGACTTGTGAGCTTTCTCCTTTCCATAATAGGAGAGTCTTATTCTATCGCACGACGAACGCCTACTAGATAAAATAAATGGGTATAATAAGTTGGGTCCTAGTGTCCAACTTACCCTTGTCCAAGTAATTTGAAAACTTCAAGTAATTCAAATGTTTTCACACAATCCCACGTTGTTATCGTACGAGTATTTAGCTCACATAGGCGCTCTCTAGAGAAGATATATTTGAATTCTTGTTTGGCAGGACACAGTAGTCGCTCGAATTACCAGACATAGGTATCTACAATTTCGCAATTACGGCTCGCTCAAACGTAGACATCGTATCGTATCTACAATACCCACATTGGAAACTCGAATCTCCTGGGAGTCGAAAATCCCGAGTACGAATTGTCGACATAATAAAATCGGGGATTGCTGACTTAAATTCGATTTATTAGTATGGCTGAGGTCGCATTAGTTCGTAGCTCGTAGCAAATTTCGTAGCCGCAGGCTACAAGTCTAAGGGCCGGTTTCACCGGTTACGGATAAGTCCCTGATAGCCTATCCGGAACTTATCTGCCAGATAAACTACAACTTTTGATAGCATTATCTGTCAGATAACTGTCAGATAACTATCTGACACTTTATCCGTAACCGGTGAAACTGGCCCTTAGACTTCATTTCAGCCGTTTCTAGTTTGCTGTAGTTGTGTGTAAAATATGACTTATTCGTAGCACGTAGAACGTAGGAACATTATTTTCGTCTCAGACTGTAAGTGAGATACTGACCTTGCGTCAGAAATCAGTGTTGCCGTATAGGTAGGCCTTCTATAATCAAATACATAGTTCTACCTTTGGCTTTTCGTGTTTAATAACAACACACTATCTCAACAGCTTGTTCGCTGCCATCAAAATCTGTATTAACTGTCTGTTTATTAGACACTTAGGTGGCACATGTTCCAGTTATTATTATAACACGACTTCCTCACAGCTGTTATATGTAGAAGAAAGCCTATTAAATTGGCAATTTTCAGCAAACCCATATTGAAATAACGTATCCTTAGCTCACAAAGCTTGTGGCTACGCGTAATGAATACAAATCACATGTTTACCTAAGAGTTTGACTAAATCAAATAACATTGTAACCAACATTATGAGATTTGGGTTGAAAACTAACAGAAACGCTTTCAAAGCTTCATTACAAAAGGTTCTATTGACCTAATAGGTATTGTTATACTGTACACCCTGGTTTGTTTAACAATGAATACAATATGTTAAGTTTTCACACAATAGTCGTCAAAATAATGTTGTTACTACATTAGAATAAGGGTCGGTCACCCAGACCCTGTGTTTCTAACTTCTAAGACCCAAGATTAAGCAACAATGAATTGGCTAGTTAAGCGTAAATACAACAAGCTTAGGCTTGTTTCACAATGACGAATTTGTGGTGGTGTTTGACCAAGTCTGATACATATTTAAATGTGTTAGATAAAATGTAGCGTTTTTTAGTTTCTGCTTATATTAAGGCGTAAGTTGGTGGAGGTATGCATAGGTATATCCTTAAGACAGGGGCTGCGATTCTTTATACAAATGTATTCCAAATTTTCCTCCTTTATATTACCTCTAGGGAAATCATTTTTTTTTCATAAAATCAGCGGTTTGCTGTCGACGTGTACTTGTCCTTTTTTCAGCAACTAATAAATAAAGAAAATATGAACCTCCAAACATTACAAAAATACCTCATTTATATGGCCTTGATTAGAGGACTACCAGACAAAATTGAAAAGTTTTTAACACAAAAATTGACAGGAATCCAGGCATACTCTTTCTTAATGTTTTATTGTCATAAATAAAATTGATTACGGTCGGTCTGAGCCCAGCTGTCTCCGAGCTCTGTCAGAAGAGTCTGGATGAAACTATTATGAATTCCTTAGCCATAACTTCACGACTGTATGAAGAAGGGATAAGCAGTGGCACATCCATATTACAGCTCGTATTTCTATGAACAAATAACATTTTCTTACAAATACAGGTATAGTCAGCCTCAGAAGTAGTTTAACACTGCTCAAAGTTTCAGAGCAGGTTTTTTAATAAAAACTTTTTAGATATTATTCGTTACTAACAAGTTATTGGTGTCATGCAAAGGAAAGAAGAGTAGGGAATACTTTAAAGAACAATCTTCTGAAACATTAAAAAAGCTGGAGTCCTAAACATCAAATAATATAATTCTGAATAGTTAAGCTACTTCTATTGCTGACCGTACAAGAATGAAAGCACTACGTTGTTGACACAAATACCTCTAGTTATTGGTGGTTCCAGTAATTTGGTGGCGGACTTCGGAATATGGCAGCCGCTGATTTACTCCGCCGCTAGGACACCTAAACTGCTGTGCTGTGTTTCTTAAGCTACGTTTTTTTTTAAATTAAACGATGCTGCGCTGTACTGCGCTGTGCTGTGCTGTGTTTCTTAAGCTACGTTTTTTAACAATCTAGCTCAGTATAAAGTAATCAGCAGCTCGTGTAGGCGTTTATCTCTTCAAATACGCATACGTAAGTGCGAGCGAGATGGGAGTACGGGAGTAAGAGAGACGTCTGAAGGCGATGGAGGGGCACGCAGCGTGCTCCAAACCTAGCATAGCTCGACATAGCGCAGCATGGCAGAACTCCATAAAAAACATAGCACAGTTCGGCACAGCGCGGCTCAGCACGGCGGGTAGCGCGCCTCGCTCGAGACTGCTGCGTTTTTAAACAGAGCGTAGCCTCACACAGCGCAGCACAGCATGGTTTGTTTGTATCCTCATTAACCCATTGACCGCCACGGTCAAGTAAGACGACAGGCCGAAAAGTACCTTAAGTCGACAGACTTAGGGCACTTTTTTGCTTGTTCGGCTTGTCGTCTATACGTGACTGTGGCGCTAAAAATATTAGACGAGCGAGTTGACCAAACAGCACAGCGCAGTACAGCGCAGCATAGCTCGATGTTGATTTGTCACCCTAACAGACTGGCTTTGCAGGTTTAATGCAGTTCTAATAAATAAAGGACTCAATACAAAGTAATCAAAACATTGTGCTGATGGGGTGTGTTATATCTGTGAGTGCCTCCCAGATACGTCATCACCGTTACTGTGAATGGATTGCGCCACCCAACTCGATGCGTCCAATAAAACTAAGCAGCAGAGGGGGCGCGGGGCCTTTCGTCACATACATCGGTCGTTAGGACAACCTCTTAGTTATTACCTATTCACCTAATAATAAGAATTATATGTAATTTCTTTATTAAATTCATATAGTGGAAACTTCCTTTGGATTTATTTGGACTCCTCCGCTGCCTATTACATAATTGGCGCAGCCGGTGTAGGTTGTCGAGTCAGTGCGTGCAAATCAAAGACTATAATTTCACGATCGAGCTGAACATTTAGACATTTTTGTGCGTGCTGTTCACGTTTCAACGTGCGTCGTCGACAATCCAGAAGAACCAGAAGCAGCCGTTGGAGATCCTGTAAACCGTATCCAGACATCGATACTACGGGAGCCGCCGATATGTACTTTATGTGAGTTGCACAAATTCCTTACAGTCGGTCGCTATTTCCCGCCTCCAAAATTTTCCACCCACGATCATCGCGATCTATTAGGGGTATCGAACCCCTGAGCAATCGGTTGTCCTCTCGCATCGCTCTGAGGGACGCTTCCCGAAATTTAGAGTTAGATAGCTTAGATATAACCATGGCAGATCAAGACGATATGATCAATAAAATTTTTAAAACATTAAAACTAGTACCAGAATTTGACGGCAATAGCAATACTCTAATTAGATTTTTATCACTATGTGACCAGCTTGTTGCGAACTATATTAATCCAGCACCTGGTCATGAATTAACCAACTTAGCATTATTAAATGGTATATTAAATAAAATCACCGGGAACGCCGCTAGAACGCTAGTGACAAATGGTGTTCCCCGGGATTGGAACGGTATTAGGAGTACGTTAATTCATAATTTTTCAGACCATAGAGATGAGTCTGCGTTATACAACGATCTATCGTTACTATCTCAAGGATCAGATACGCCTCAAGTATTCTATGAGCGCGTGTTAAACCTTTTAAGCACCATCATGACATACGTAGAAATACACGATGCTGTCGCTACCACCGTCGAAGCAAAAAGAACTTTGTATAAGAAACTAGCTTTGCAGACGTATCTAAGAGGCCTAGCGGAACCTTTAGGATCTAGGATTCGATGCATGAGGCCTCCTTCCCTGGAGGAAGCATTAGAATATGCCCAAGAGGAGATGAACGTTGTTTACCTCCAACAAAAAATTATGCCTTCAAGTAAAAGGTTACTTCCAATATCCCCAAATGTGCTAACTCAGTATCCTCAGATGAATAGAAATTTGATGCCTCGAAATTTTGATCCAAATCGCTTTATTCCACAGCAGCCTAGACCATTTTATCAGGGACCTTCTAGAACCCAACAAATGTTCAAAGCTTTACCGCGATCCAATATGTCCACCGGTTTTAGAGTCAACCCTAGACCCCCAACGTCTCAGCAGGCACCGAACAACCAGCCTCGACCAATGAGCGGTGTTAGTCACCCCGTTGCGCGTGTCCTGCCACCGACCAATATGCACGATTGGCGTAATTACGGTAGTCCACCCCCTAGTAATTACTTTAGAACACGAGAAGCAAACGTGAACGAATTTTTTGTACAAGAACCCGACTTTGACTATTATGTCCCAGAAGACTTTTTCTACTGTGACTATGACTATGTCCCAGCTTGTGACCCGACTACTCACTTGACACTGACACAGGACGTCTCCGGAGGTGAACCCATACCCACAGTTCTACCTGAAAATCCAAAGTCGTCAAATTTTCCAAAGGAAGCCCCGAAAAATGCCCCCGACTAGAAATTAATATACAGGGGAAAAGACAATTGCCTTTTTTAAAATTAAATGTTATTCCCGACTTTCCACCTTTAAAATTTTTAATTGATACGGGAGCTAACCAGTCGTTCATAAGTCCTGAAACTGTGGCAAAGTACTATCCCGACTATGAACTTAACTATGAACCATTTATAGTCGCTAACGTGCATGCATCTACAATGAATTATTACTCAATCACTATACCCTGTTTCGAAGAATTTAAAGACAATAATCCAATCAAGTTGAACATATACAGATTTCACGATTACTTTGACGGACTAATAGGGTGCGATCTTCTTGAACGATTCTTAGCAAAAATTGACCTTAGTTCTCGCGTACTTAAAACTGAATTTTCTAGCAACCCTATACATATGTATACCTCCCGAAGTGTAAATTTGTATGAGAACATTATTCCGGCACAATCTTCTAAAATATTAAATTTGCCTATTAATATTGGCCAAGGAGATATATACATAGATCAGCAATATATACAGAGTTGTAACATAACTGAATGTGTAACTACAGCAAAAAATAATCGAGCTTTTTTAGAAATATCTAACCCTACGAATAATGATGTAATTTTATCTTTGTCAGAACCAATCGTCGCACATGTATTTAGCGAACAAACTGTAACTGCAGTGTCATCGGATACTTACAATAACAATACTCGTCGAACCGAGCAGGTGTTATCGCGATTGCGCATAGACCATTTAAACCCAGAGGAGACAATCAATTTAACTAACCTCTGTAGAGAATACTCAGATGTATTCTATATTGAAGATGAACCTTTAACGTTCACAAACCAAATTAAGCATAGCATTAACACCACAGACGAATTACCTGTCTATAGTAAAACTTATAGGTATCCATATATTCATAAGGATGAGGTACAAACTCAAATCAGTAAAATGTTGGATGAAGGGATAATTAGGCCTTCTACCTCCGCATGGAGTGCACCTATATGGGTAGTACCAAAGAAGAGTGACGCGTCTGGCAAAACTAAGTGGCGCATAGTCATTGACTTCCGTAAGCTGAACGAGAAGACAATTGACGATAAATATCCCATCCCAAATGTCACCGATATATTAGATAAGCTAGGGAAGTGTCAATACTTTGTTACTCTTGATTTAACTAATGGGTTTTACCAGGTAGAATTAGATCCTAAAGATATTCATAAAACGGCATTCAATGTGGAGCATGGACATTATGAATTCCTGCGAATGCCCATGGGCTTGAAAAATTCGCCAGCCACCTTTCAGAGAGTAATGGATAATGTACTTCAAGGTCTTCTGAATAAAATTTGTGTTGTATATTTAGATGATATCCTAGTGTTTGGTACTTCTTTACAGGAAATCATAGATAACTTAGGTAAAGTATTTCAGCGTCTTAGGGAATCCAATTTTAAGATCCAGATGGATAAGTCCGAGTTCCTAAAACGTGAAACACCATATTTAGGGCATGTTATTACCCCTGACGGTGTCAGACCGAATCCCGAAAAAACTTCGGCAATTGAAAATTATCCTATCCTAAAAACTCCGAAACAAATTAAATCTTTTCTAGGCCTTATCGGGTATTACCGTAGATTTATTCCCGATTTCGCTCGTGTTACAAAATTTCTTACCACATGTCTGAAAAAGGGAGCTAAAATTAATATTACACCTGATTATATAAAACATTTTGAACACTGTAAGGCTCTTCTGACTAATGACCCGGTACTACAGTATCCAGACTTCTCAAAGGAATTCATTCTCACTACTGACGCATCCAAATTCGCACTGGGCGCTGTACTATCCCAAGGCCCAATAGGAGCTGATAGGCCCATAGCTTATGCATCTAGAACACTAAACGATAGCGAAACAAATTATTCAACAATCGAAAAAGAACTCCTTGCGATCGTCTGGGCAACAAAGTACTTTAGGCCATATTTATTTGGGCGCAAATTTAAAGTAGTCACTGACCATAAACCGTTGCAATGGCTAATGAACTTAAAAGAGCCTAATTCGCGTCTAACTAGGTGGAGACTAAAATTGTCCGAATTCGATTTTAATGTAATTTATAAAAAGGGTAAATGTAATACAAACGCCGACGCTTTGTCACGTATCGAAATTCATAATGATGAGACTATCTCAATGATAGTCAATACGTCACAAGCACCACGACGTCACTATAGTACGTCATCAACAATTTCAGCACCTGAAGCTATGTTATTGAATAATTCTTCAGTGGTTCAAGATAACCATAGTTCTTCAACTATCACAGCACCTGAAATTCAAGACATGTCAGACGGAGAGACCGCTCACACTAGCGTAGAAAGCCCAATTCTCGAAATTCCCATTAGTGAAGACCCCTTAAATAAATATCGTAGACAAATTATAATTAATATAGTTAGTGACTCACCTACATCTAAGTCTGTAATTAAAAAACCTTTTGATACTTACCTGCAAGTTGTGACGAATGTACGAAAATCCCATTTTGATAAAGACATTGTAGACCTAATAAAAAACCGCGTAGATCCCAAATTCCGCACAGCTATCTTAGTCCAACCAATAGAGAAAATGCTTGAAATAGTTCCTGTAATTCAAAGAAATTTTAAAAGTTCATCTATGAAGTTGATTCTGGTTAAATGCCAAATTACTAATATATCCGAATATTTAAATCAACAGGATGCTATTCGCAAGTATCACGAGGGAAAGACAAATTATCGTGGCATAAATGAGACCTACCTAGCCTTATCACATCAATTTTTCTGGCCTAAAATGAAAACTGACATAACTAAGTACATTAATGAATGTAGGATATGTAATTGTGCAAAATACGACCGTAACCCGATTCGCCAAGAGTTTAGAATCGTTCCACCGCCTAGTAAACCCTTTGAAACTGCACATGTCGATGTTTTAACTATCGAACAAGAAAAATATTTTACTATAATTGATTCTTTTAGTAAATATGCTCAGGCTTACCGTATGGCAGACTGTACAGCCCCTAATATAATAAAATCACTTTTAATTTTTAGTACGCACCATGGTCACCCAATGAGATTAATAACTGACCAGGGAACCGAATTCACAAATCAGGTAGTTAGTGAATTTTTACGACTACACAAAGTACAGCATCATACCACTGCTGCTCATACCCCGAACGAAAATGGGATGATAGAGCGTTTCCATAGCACACTTCTTGAACATTTACGCATATTAAAGCTGAAACACAAAAATGAATGTGCTTTCACTTTAGTCCCTTACGCTCTTTTAGCATATAATAGTTCCATTCATAGTCTGACTAAATGTAGGCCGTTTGACCTTATCACTGGGCATTTCGACCCACGGGACCCCACGGATTTAAATCTGTCGGAAAGATTGCTACAACAGTACATTCAAGATCACCGTAGTCGAA
Source organism: Diarsia mendica (assembly GCA_949316265.1). Taxonomy (NCBI): domain Eukaryota; kingdom Metazoa; phylum Arthropoda; class Insecta; order Lepidoptera; family Noctuidae; genus Diarsia; species Diarsia mendica. Next base: position 12,673,358 of record OX438891.1, read on the forward strand.
TGGAAACGGTATATAGCCTTGTCCATGAATCATCGCTTGCCGAACGCGAGGCATCGATGACGCAACGTAACAGCGATAGGGAACCTGAAATTGAGTACTCAGAAAACCAGGAGATATACATACGGAACCCTACTGCAACCCGGCAAAAACTTGCCCCTCGATTTACGCAAGACAAAGTTATTGCTAACTTACCTATTCATATTTACACTTCAAGGAAACGAGGACCGGTAGCTAAAAGTAGACTGAAACGACCAAAAAAAAATAAAGACCCTCGATTGTTACAGGTACCTAGTACTGACGATAATGAGCCTGGGCCGAGCTCAAGAGATCCAACTGGCCAGCTTAGATGACGGACCGGGACTTTTACCTTATAATCTAGGAGACACAAAAATCATATCCCATCATCATACGTTCTTACAGGACATTAACTTAATTCAGATAGAACGACAAATATATGACTTACAACGACAATTACGTGACACTACGGAAAAATTAAGTAATAATAGTCTGCTCATGTTCAGTGCACAAATTATATAAGTACTTACATATTAAATTAAATAAAATCCTTTTACAATTAGAGACGCTGCAACCTAGTAGAGTCAAACGTGGCTTGATAAACCCATTGGGCACTTTGATTAAATCAATTTCGGGAAATTTGGATCATGATGATGCTTTAAGGTTCGAAAATGCTATAAAAATTCTAAAACGAAATGATAAACTCATTTCCAACAAAATTAATCAGCATATTTCATTATTTAAAGAAATGTCCTTACAACAAACTCACGTACTGAATAATTTGACAATAAATCAGCTCAAATTAGATAAAGCCCTTGCGTACGTCATCAATATGACTACGTCAGAGAGCGATCGTACTTTAAGATATGCTCACCTTGCGCAACTCTTCGTTATACTTAACGATAACGTACAAGAGTTATCCGGTGAAATAAGTAGGCTAGAAAATATATTAGCTTTTAGTCGCACGGTATCCTTGCACCATTCTATTCTATCTGTTAGGGAATTAAGAACTATGATAAGCGAATTACAGCATTTATATAGCACCGATCAGGTCATAGACTTAGACATTAGATATTACTATGACATAATTAGTTTAGGTTCATATTATGTCAATAAGAAAATCGTGGTTGTCCTTCAATTCCCTATCACTCTTCCCAGTACCTTTGAACTATTTAAACTTTGTCCAGTTCCTAATAAAAACTTTGACGTCATCCTGCCTTCCTATCCATATGTAGCGATCAATTCAAAGGAATATGTGTACATGGAGGCTGAATGCCCGAAGGTAGATAACTGGCACATCTGCGAGCAAAAAACAAGTCACCAAATTCGCTCCGGTCAGGATTGCATAGAAAAACTGATACATTCCCAGGAGATAGATGAAACGTGTCAAATCACGCCTATCTCTCTGGCCAAGGAAGCCCTGCTGGAGCTAGATAGCAAGCACTACATAGTTTCGTTCCCGAAGCCCACCAAGGTTCAACTTTACTGCGGCCCTGAAAAACATCAAATTCTGGAAGGAAGTTTTCTGGCTACAATTCCGAAGTCTTGCAAAATGAAAACCCCGAAATTCACATTGGCCAACATCGATGACAAAGTCAACGGAATTTCAATTGAAATCTCAGCGCTCCCACGGATGACTAATGATTCTCGGAAGATTCAACCAAATTACCACCTGAATTCAATGGATCTCGGTACATTGCACAAGATACAGAAACAAATTACGATGGAAACGTCTGTCGAAATCGATACTGCGGATTCCTCGAGTCTCTACCACACAACAATACCATTGTATGCGATTGTACTTGCATTGTTAAGTGCAGGTGCACTTCTTACCATCTACTTTATTCGTCGTCATCGAGCAAAACTCATTAAAATTGAATCGAATAAAGAAGCCATCGAGTTATCGCAGCGGAACAAGAAAGCCGCAACTTTCGCCGTAGAAATTGGCAAATAGTTGCTCATCTAAGGGGGGAGGTGTTATATCTGTGAGTGCCTCCCAGATACGTCATCACCGTTACTGTGAATGGATTGCGCCACCCAACTCGATGCGTCCAATAAAACTAAGCAGCAGAGGGGGCGCGGGGCCTTTCGTCACATACATCGGTCGTTAGGACAACCTCTTAGTTATTACCTATTCACCTAATAATAAGAATTATATGTAATTTCTTTATTAAATTCATATAGTGGAAACTTCCTTTGGATTTATTTGGACTCCTCCGCTGCCTATTACATAATTGGTGCATAAACAATAAACAGTTAGAGATCTTGGTGGTATATAAAAAAAAGTTAAAACTTGTGAAAATTTTGGAACTTTGGCCCCTAAGGTTCTAGGTATGAACTAGTGCCTTTAGACTTCGTTAAGGGTATTTTTACACCCAATAAAGGTAACAACCTACCAGTTTTCAGTCATCATAAATGAACCTTCATTAGCCTACTGCTAAACCCAAGAAAAAGTAGACTTATGTTGGCTTCTCCAAATCTCCAACCATTCCATCAGCTGTTGAATCATTCAAATTTCAATTTGTATGAAATAATTGTAGGTCGACGCCAGCACATCAAGTTACCCGAAAGTGTCAAACCCAATCAACCTTGAAACTAATGCTCTAGCAGCTAGCTTATAAAATTGAGTCACCAGACAGTGCTAGTTTAGTTTCAGTACAAATTAAAGTTTACGATAACACGATCGAACAGATATAAAAAGTCGCACTAAGCCCTCTGGTTACATCATAAGGATTGTTATGTCTACTTATATCGAATGGCGTACCTGCCTATTTTTTGTTTGTTGGAAAAATTATCAATTTTTTTTTTTCTGAAATTTCGTCGATTTAAACTCAGAAAAGCAGGTAATGTGGTCAGATCCATTCAAACTCATGTTTCTGGTGTGATTGTTTCTTGCATGCCTTCGTTTCTGTTTAGCTTAGCTTTACATCTACAAAACGTCTGAAATCGGAGGATCTTCAAGAACCAATAAGCATGGGTTGCTTGTATGTCAGTTTATTGCTAGGAGATTCACCACAATAATAAAACGAGACGCTTGCTCACACACGCCCTCTCGATCGTCTATTCGAGTGTATTTATTGCACGAAATTAATGTGGTGCTGAAAATAAAGCAGAGAAATGCGTTCACCATAACTCACAATATTGTGTAGATTTATCGAAATACTACAGTTAGTTGTTCTGTAGATTGTACTAGATTATAATATTATCTGCTGGCTACGATAGGTTACAGGCCTTCTTACGTACGTTACATCACGCATACTAATCATAAAGATTAAGATTCTTCCAAGAATATTAATTAAAAGGTTTTTATAAAAAATCTTGGTCTTTGACAAACATTCAAAAGTCCAAGCTCAAGGTTTGCCAACGTGCAATGGAGCGTAGTATCCTAAGCGTTAAACTAATAGACCGTATACGCAACACCACACTGCGCTCCAAAACACTAATCACTGACGTTGCTCAAAAAGCCGCTAAGCTGAAGTGGGACTGGGCTGGCCATGTCTGCCGTATGCCCAACGAGCTGTGGGCCAAAACAACCACGTTCTGGAACCCTGACACAGCCAAAAGGCGACGTGGTAGACCTCGAAGGAGATGGCGGGACGAGCTTGACAGAACAAACGACCAGTGGTCCACATTGGCCCTGGATCGCAAAATTTGGAAATCATGGGGGGAGGCCTTTGCCCTGCAGTGGGATGACACAGGCTAACAGTATCCAGTAGCATATAAAAAATTGCCGAATTTGGGCAAGGAAAAAATAAAGTTTCTCACACTATGTACATACAGTATTAAGTGCCAGTCCAAGTGCGAGCCATGACGACTATTACGATTTAGTTTCTCAAGCGTCTGCATATCTAACTAAAATTAATGAACTTGTTAATGACCAAGGTTCCCGAATTAATGTTGCGAATAAATCTGCCATCATGGACATGACTCAGCGCATAACGTCCATTGTTTCTTTGTTAGCCATAAAATCATCCTCCAATGAAACGAAATTGGCAGTTACGGAACGCGAATTGGATAAAATTAAATCAAATACCAATGTCAATACAAGTAACTGTAATAAAGTTTCATATGCGGATTCATTAAAACTTCGACTGCCTAAAACTAAACTTGCGCCGGTTGTCGACTCGCGCGCACCCCTTCCATGTGTCGTGACTTATCCCACCGCTGAGCGATTAGCTGATTACTCATCGTCCTCTGCTACTAAACAAGCACTCATGAAGGCGATCAATCCCAGTGACGACGGGTTTCAAATTGTAGGTGTTAGAAAAACTGCAAAATCTGGTGTCGTATTACGTGTCGCTAATGACAGCCAAATTAAAAAATTGCAATCGGTCGACGCTATTAGGTCCGCCGGCCTGCGACTTGAAAAACCGAAAGGCCGAAAGCCACGTATATTAGTTAAGGACGTGCCATCCTCAATGGAAGACAATGCTTTTTTGCACGCATTGTACCGTCAAAACATTCAAAATGAACTGCCAATACAAGAGGACGATTTTATTAAATCAACTAAAATCTATCGTCGGCGTTCCTTAGATAGCGGTCGCAAGTGGATAGGCATTGAAATCGAGTCCAACGTGCGTAAACATTTAGTGTCCACTAAGGAAAAATTATTTATTGATTGGGCGACTTGCCGGTTCAATGACGACGTTGATGTAGTCCGCTGTCTGCACTGTCAACAGTTCGGTCACGTTAAAAAATACTGCGTTAACAAGTCACCTACCTGTGCTAATTGCTCCGAAGCACATGAAACAAACGACTGCCCGCATAAGGACAATTTAAATTTTATACCTACTTGCGTGGCGTGTAAGCGTTTTAAAAAACCATTTGACCATCGTTGCGGGTCACCAGAGTGTACTACCTACAAACTTAAGCTCGAACAGTTAATCCTCAACACAAACTACTGAAATAATGGATAGTTTAAATATAGGACAATTAAATCTCCACAACGATAGGGTAGCGACTTCTGAACTAGACAAATTAATTATCGATTACAGCTTGGACATAGTACTTGTTCAAGAGCAATATCAAAACGCGCGCTTACGTCATAAAGTAGTTCAGCTGGATTCAAAGTCACGAGCCGGAATTTACGTAGCGCGTTCTTCTAAGTTTACAGTAACGTCTTTGCGTAACCTCATGACGCCGCACTGTGCCGTTGCGGAAGTCTCCTCGGCTTCCTATAAAGTTTACGTTGTGAGCTGTTACTTTCAATATTCAGACCCTGTTGGTCCTCACATACATAACCTCCGTCATGTCTTGCGGTCACTCGCTGGCTGTAAAATTATCGTTGGCGCGGATGTTAACGCGTCCTCGTCTCTGTGGTATGGCAAGGTTCGGTCTACGGATTCCGACCGACGTTCCGCTGTCGAAGATTTCATTGCTGAAATGAACCTATCGATTCATAATACCCCAGATGCACCACCTACTTTTTGCAGCCAAATGGGCGAATCTTGTATTGACGTCACACTTTCTAGTGCAGACGTTCGCTTGGATAGGTGGCGTGTCCTACCTGATGCGTCATGTAGCGATCATCGGCTTATCGTGTACGAATTTGTTCCGATGTTTACTCAAGGTCCGTCACATTCACATATCATTGGTAACTTTAGGTATAAAAGTAAAGGCGCGAATTGGGAATTCTTTAGCTTGCTTTTTGCGTCTAACACCAAAGACTTCACTCGAGACGGGCTATCAGCTGAAGAAAGTGCTGAAATTATGTCAGACGCCTTCACTTACTGTGCTGACATCGCCATTGGTCGCGGATCTATGACCAATATCCGCAGATGTGATTGGTGGTGTGACTACCTAATTGAACAACGTAAAAGTTATCGCCGAGCGCGTAGACATTTAAATAAGCTTAAAAAGCGAAAAGTCACCGGAGACCTCCTAACCTCTGCTTTAAATGCGTTTAGAGTTGCCAAGTCCCGCTACAGAGCATCAGTAGAAAAATCTAAAGGTAATTTACTGCGGAAAATAGTAGAAAAATTAGATAAAGAAGGTCCGTGGTCTCCTTTGTATCACGAGTTCAAAGCAAATCGATCAGTCGATCTTGCGTTCGTCGAAAACATCAAAGTAAACAATAAACACACCACCGGTATTGAGGAGACAACCGAAGTTCTATTAAATACGTTGATACCTGATGATTTGCCTGATAATGATAATGACTACCACAAGCAGATCAGGGCGTGGGCGGCTGTGCCACCTGAATCACCAGCGTCAGACCTTCCATCCATTGACGAATTCATTAAAGTTGTCAGGAAACTCCCACTCAACAAATCGTCAGGTGAAGATAAAATATCTAATCGGATGATAATAGAAGCATGTAAAACAGCGGCCGACGCGATTTTAAGTGTTTACAACCGTTGTATCGCAGAAGGCGTTTTTCCTCGTATATGGCGACGCGGCTTTATACGAATAATTCCGAAAAGTGGCGACAAGCCTCCGGACGATCCTAAGTCTTACCGCCCTATAACACTGCTACCATCATTGGGGAAACTCCTGGAGCGTCTTATCGTTCCACGTTTACTACCAGACGGACCGAAATTTCACAACAACCAATTCGGTTTTACCGTGGGAAAATCTACCGTAGACGCGGCACTTTCTGTCAGAAAAATTGTCAATACATCCGAACATAAGTACGTAGTTGGGATCTTTCTAGATATTTCTGGGGCTTTTGATAACGCATGGTGGCCGATGCTACTCCTTAAACTGAAAATTCGTGGTTGCCCTAAAAACATATACAATCTTGTTTGCTCGTACTTCTTAAATGGTTCCGCGAAACTCAAACTCGGACATCATTCTATGTCAAAGTCCCTTACCATGGGATGCCCTCAGGGTTCGGTTATGGGTCCGTATGTATGGAACGTAGGCTTCGATGACTTCCTCGCGATTCCACTTCCATGCGGCTGTTCATTAACCGGTTACGCGGACGACGGCCTGCTGCTCATTCAGTCAAGTACTCGGGCTGGACTCGAAAATTTGGCTGACACTTGCCTAAAATTAATATCCCAGTGGGGTGATCGTAACCGTCTGACCTTTGCACCACATAAAACTTATCAACTTCTTTTAAAAGGTAATCTTAAATCATGGCCTAGTATTAAATTTAATAACGTTCCCGTGAAAAAGAAGGAGTCTCTATGCTACCTTGGGTTTGTCTTAGAGAGGACTTTTTCATTCATTGAACACATAAAAACAGTCGGTGAAAAAGCTAAAAAGAACTTTTATGCTTTAACGAGAATATCCAAATCTACATGGGGTTTATCATTTTTAACTCTAAAGACGATCTATGGGGCTACTTACTTGGGGTGTATGTGCTACGGGGCACCAGTTTGGGCCGATAGGGCCACCATTGGAGCGGTACGACGTAAATTACTTCAAAGCCAGCGGTTGGCTTTGATTTTCTTGTGTAAAGCGTATAGGACGGTTAGTACTGAAGCCTTACCGGTACTGGCAGGGGTACTTCCAGTCGATCTTGAAGTACAGCGCCGTGCTTCAATGTACTACTGCGCACGAGAGACCGCGGACACAGACTTTTTAACGCAACGTGACCGTGCTAAAATAGCTAGATTACTTAAACCACAGACTGACGTCTGGGAGGAACTTCTGTCTGAATGGCAATGTAGGTGGGATAATTCCATCAAGGGCCGACATCTTCACCAGTTCTTTCCATCCGTTCGTGAGCGGCTGGCCAGGACATGGCTGGAGGTGGATCACTGTGTCGCCCAATTTCTCACAGGTCATGGTAACTTTAAGAGTAAATTATTTTCCTTCAAGCTTGTTGAGTCGCCTTTTTGTCAATGTTCTACATCTGACTGCGAATTTGAACAAACTGCACATCACATTTTATGGGAGTGTAGTCTTTGGCAGAATGAACGTAATATTATGTTAAATAGTGTACAGGTTACATCCGGAGTTATTTACTATACGGACCTTGTAGAAACTAGAACAAATTTCCGTGCGTTCAAGCAATTTTGTCATACCTATTATTGGAATCAAATATAACAGCTCACAACTTAGGACCCAGTAATATTAATGACAATAATATCCGTGGTGCTAGGCAACTGGGCTTATCTCAGTTGTATACGTCCCTGTGTGCCTATTGGCCTTGTTCTGTTCTGTCTCCTGCTGATATGGAGGGAAGTGGAAACTATGTTTTTTCCTACTCCTCCGCTATTCTTTTCTGATTAATTTCGTTGCGGGATCCAAGACAGTTAAATCATTTCTCTGGGACTTCGTCGAGCTTCATTGTCTCGGCGCTTTTCTTGTGGTCGCCACTGTTGATTCTGGCTAACAGGAGTTACAGTGGTTTGGGAATAGGGTGGCGGGCTTGTCCCATTTAAAAAAAAAAAAAAATATGTACCTATTTATTTGTCATCTTCGAGTAATTATTTAACTTGCGAGTACGTTGCCTAGGTATATGAAAACTTAAGTATTCCTGATTCACTCATGTCTGGGTAAAATAGAGTACTTACACGCCAAATGTAAGAAATACCCTGATATGTAATCGATCCTCAGTAAATTGGCACTAAAGAAGTAAATTATGAGTATATGATAGCACTTATAATTTGAATTTATTATTTTTCGGGAATGTTCATTATTTGAAAAGTAGTAAGTTCGGGTCCGGTATGACCAAGGAGGTCTATTGTGAGATGGTATAGAGGGCAGTATTTATTACTGGTCGTAAATATCCTTTTTTTCTGAAAAAAGGGCTACCCATGGGGGCAACCAAGGAATTTGATGGCAGGGACGAGCAGATCGTAATTTTCTTAATATTGTAGGTACTTTACTGTCGCATTATACTTGATGATATGAACTTGGAACATAACTAGTTAGCAAAGATGATAAATGACTCAATATGGAGGATTATCATCATCAGCCTATAATTTTCCCACTGCTGGGACTCAGGCCTCTCTCTGGGAGAGAGATATGCTATAATTCACCACGTGGAACGCCCAATGTGGAGGATATTAGGAGGGAACAAGGGCAGCCAGTAGAAAATGGGAGAACACGAAACTTCGACTTCGTCATTTTTTTTCTATATAATCGGTTGTCTGATAGCTGCAGCCATCTCTACCTCACTCTACTGGGCAGCTTGACGCAGCGGGACGGCAATAATTACTTCATATAATTATCTATTTTTCAAATTCCTCGCAGGCCCTTATCCCTCTTAATACTAACCAGTAAAAAAATTGGTATAAAAAATGGTAGGCCATTTCATTTCGAGAATTTCTCCTAGGCTCTTTTAGAAAAAGTTTGACTGTCTAGATCCTTTGAGGCATACAAAACTGGGAATATATATGTCGACGCAAGGCTAACGTAACCTTTAAAAACATAAATTATAAGTTCAAATTTAACAGTCAAATATGACTGGATAGATTTTAATTAGTTTAGATTTAATTATTGTAGTTAGTTTACTACTTTTCAATATAAAAAGCCGTGTTATGACTTGCGGTTAATTCAACAGCAAATCATAACTGAAGGTTTATTTAAACTTTGGTTTAAAAACAAGTTATCTATTTCTAAATTCATTTCTTGATTAATAAGCGATATGCGTTAGTTTTAAAATAATTTCTGCTTAATCATTGTTTATTAAATAGTTGATTGAACTACCTTGTGTCAAGCGAATAATATGGCGCGCGTTTAAAATATTCAGATAAATGTTTTAAACGATAGAGAATTAATTCAATGTTAAAATCGAGTGCTAAAAATTGTAAAACTAATTAACAAATAATAGTTTGATTTTTCAATCAATGTTATCTGCAATTTGTAAAAATAAAGATGTGTAATGACTTCGCAACGACGACGCCATTTTTTGTATTGAAATGGCGAGCCGTTGCGAGGCCACATTAAAAAGGAGAATTTTGTGAAGACAAGTTGTGTTCTGCCTAGAATATCTTGTGAGTACGATTTCTATTATCAATTTAGATTTTAAGGCTGTTTTAATTGTGTTTTGCTAATAATAAGATTAAAACGTGAGTAGATAAATTGTGTGTATTCATTTTTGCAATGAGTGAGCCTAGCGGTGGAGATGGTGACGTCAGCTCCGCTGACGTCACGATTTCTAAAAATCCGAATGGTCCCGGTTCTCCGTTATCAGAAGTGGGATTGCCCCCCACTTCTGCCCGTCCATCTGACTTGAATAATGAAAACTTAACCGCTTCTGTTAATGGGGTACCAACGGAGTTTTTCACTCAGATGTTGCAAATGATGAAACACATGTCCGATCGCATCACGACACAACCAGATACGCCCAAAGTCAAAATAAATGATGTGTTTTTGCCGTCATACGATCCGGACACCAATATTGGGGTTAGAGAGTGGTGTCAACATGTGACCACAGCCATGGAAACTTATGGCCTGAGCGATTATGAAGTGAGAATGAAAGCTGGTAGTTTGCTCAAAGGTCGCGCGAGGTTATGGGTTGACAATTGGCTTGTGTCTACCACCACGTGGCAGGAATTGCGTGATGTTCTGATAACGACTTTTGAACCGGAGAATCGATACTCCCGGGATATTGTGCGCTTTAGGGAACATAATTATGATAATTCCAAAGACATCTCGCAGTTCTTGTCACAAGCTTGGGTATTATGGAGACGTATCACTAGGGATAAGTTATCAAATGATGACGCGGTTGAGGCAGTTATCGGTTGCATTGGAGATGAACGGTTGAGAATCGAACTGTTGAATGCCAGGGCCACATCAGTACCCGAACTTATTTCGGTTGCATCTTCTATACGAAGCGTTAAGCGCCCTTAGCCGGGTACGTCGGGTGCACATCCGGGTCCCGCTAAGCGATCACGTTTTGATAAACCCTCGTTGTTTTGTCAGATCTGCAAGAAGCCCGGTCATGATGCACGTGACTGTCGTTACCGCGACAAAAACGATAATTCTCAACCGCGTCAACAGGATAATAAAACGGACTATAAAACCGCATCTCAAAACAATAAACCTACGTGCACGTTCTGCTCAAGGACAGGTCACACTTATGAAACGTGTTATAAGCGAGAACGCTCAGTGGTTTCCAACGTCAACTGTGTAGGTTTATCTAAATTAAATTCAATGCCAGTGGTAGTTGGGAATTTAAACTTACTCGCGATTTTTGACAGTGGGGCCGAATGTTCAGTGATACGCGAGTCTGTGGCTGCTAAGCTACCCGGAAAACGAGTTGATCGAGTGAGCTACTTGAAGGGATTAGGTCAATTTACGGTGATATCTCTATCGACATTGACGACTATTTGTGTCATCGATAGTTTACAGATAGAACTTGAATTTCACGTGGTACCGGACTACGAAGTATCCTCAGACATTCTGATAGGCATGAATCTTGTAGAGAAAAACAACTTAAGCGTGCTAGTGAACTCTCGGGGTGCAACATTGGTTCATCAACCGGTTGTTTACCACTTGCGATCTCAAAGTGAAAAGTTTGATAACCTAGATTGTGACTTGACTAATGATGATCAAATCAACGAATTGAAAATTTTGTTGAACAAGTTCGAACACTTATTTATTCACGGTTACCCTCACACTCGCGTCAATACAGGTGAGCTTGAAATACGCTTAAAAGATGATAACAAATGTGTCGAACGCAGGCCTTACCGATTGAGCCCAGTTGAACGCGAAAAAGTTCGGGAAATAGTCAAAGAATTACTCGAGCATAAAATTATTCGCGAAAGTAAATCACCTTTTTCAAGTCCAATAATACTAGTCAAAAAGAAAAATGGAAAGGACCGCATGTGCGTGGACTACCGCGAACTAAACAGGAACACTCTGAGGGACCACTATCCGTTACCGATCATTTCAGATCAAATAGATCAACTGGCGGGGGGTTATTATTTCTCGACATTAGACATGGCAGCCGGCTTCCATCAAATACCGATTTCAGAGGCCTCGATTGAGAAAACGGCATTTGTCACGCCGGATGGTCTGTATGAATACTTGACCATGCCGTTCGGACTCAGTAACGCGGTGTCAGTCTATCAGCGTTGTATAAATAGGGCCCTAACTCACCTCTTGAGTTCGGTAGACCAGGTTTGCCAGGTCTATGTTGATGACGTTTTATCAAAATGTAGGGTATTTTCTGAGGGTCATATGGGCTATATGGAACGCATTTTGATCGCCCTCCAAGAGGCCGGGTTTTCGATCAATGTCGATAAAACCGCCTTCTTTAAACGCTCCATCGAGTATTTAGGCAATATCATTGCAGACGGACAAGTCAGTCCTAGCCCAAGAAAGGTGGAGGCTTTAACGAAGGCACCGATCCCGAAAACTGTCAAACAAGTTAGGCAGTTTAACGGATTGGCTGGATATTTTAGACGCTTCATTCCCAATTTCTCGCGTGTGATGGTTCCTCTCTATGAACTCACCAAGAATGATGCGAAGTGGGAATGGAACGAAAGGCATGATGAGGCTCGAAACCATATCATACAACACCTGTCTACTGCGCCTACCCTTACGCTATTTCAGGAAGACGCACCAATCGAGCTCTACACGGACGCCAGCAGCATCGGCTTCGGGGCGGTACTTGTGCAGACCATCGGCGGTCGCCAGCATCCAGTCGCGTACATGAGCCAGCGCACCACTGACGCTGAGAGCCGCTACCACTCGTACGAGCTCGAGACCTTGGCGGTGGTGAGGGCAGTCAAGCATTTTCGGCATAACATATATGGCCGAAAATTTAAGGTAATAACAGACTGTAACGCCTTGAAAGCGTCCAAGAACAAAAAGGATCTCCTTCCTCGAATCCATAGGTGGTGGGCCTTCCTGCAGAATTACGAGTTCGAGGTCGAGTATAGAAAAGGTGAGCGATTACAACACGCGGATTTTTTCAGTAGGAATCCATCCACTGAAATATCTGTCAACCTCATGACCAGAGACACTGAGTGGCTGCAGATCGAGCAGCGCCGCGACGACGTGCTGCGCCCGCTTATAGACACCATGAGCAGCGACAGTCCGGCTGAAGGCTACGTCCTGGAAGAAGGCGTGCTTAAGAAGACTCTCACAGATTCTATACTGGGTATACATAAACCAATTGTAGTCCCTAAGTCATTCCAGTGGAGCCTGATAAACTCTTTCCATGTCGCTCTGCAACACCCTGGATGGGAGAAAACCTTACAGAAGCTGAGGGAAACGTACTGGTTCCACAACATGAGTACAATCGCCAGAAGGTTCGTGGACAATTGTGTTATATGTAAAACCTCGAAAGGACCGTCGGGCGCTATCCAAGCCCAGCTTCATCCGATTCAGAAGCCCACTGCAGCGTTCCAGGTCCTCCACATGGATATTACTGGCAAGCTGGGTACGAGAAATACTGAGGGACGAGACGAGTATGTAATTGTTACGATTGACGCATACACCAAATACATCCTACTTAGCTACTCAAATGACAAGAGCCCAAGCAGCAGCCTCGCAGCTTTGAAACGTGTCGTGCACCTGTTCGGAACCCCAGTGCAAGTCGTGGTGGATGGAGGTCGAGAGTTCCTTGGCGAGTTTAAAGTCTATTCGGACCGTTTCGGTATCGACATACATTCCATTGCGCCAGGAGTAAGCCGAGCGAACGGACAGGTCGAACGAATTATGGCCACTTTGAAAAACGCATTGACCATGATCAGAAACTATGACACTGAAGAATGGCAGACGGCGCTAGAAGCTTTACAGCTCGCGTTTAACTGCACTCCACATAGAGTAACTGGGGTCGCACCACTTACGGGGTCGCACCACTTACACTACTGACCCGCCGCCAACACAGTGTACCGCCAGAACTACTAAGGTTGGTAAATATTAATAACGAATGCATAGACTTTGACTTGCTTGAGCAACACGTACAAGAGAAAATGACCGCTGCTGGACAATATGACAAGCAACGATTTGACAGGAGCAAGGCGAAAATGCGTCCGTTTCAGCGTGGAGATTACGTACTTGTTAAGAACAATCCCCGAAACCAGACGTCTCTAGACTTAAAATACAGCGAGCCATACGAGATATATAGGATCCTGGACAACGACCGATACATAGTGAAGCGGGTGACCGGCAGAGGGCGTCCACGTAAGGTCGCTCACGACCAGCTGCGCCGAGCACCACAGCCAGGCGAGCAGGCAACCGTGTCGACTAATAACGAAGATGACCCTCAGCAAGTCGCAAGTGGTGGAAGTTGGCTGATGACTCATCGACGAACTTGCTCGATGACACACTACAACAAACCACATCTCAGAACATCAGTACGCCGCCTTCAAAGGAGCCACAGCCGGCTGCATCCCAAGCCGCCCAACTGCTGGACCCCTAAACAGAGTGAGTTTCTCCCTTCTTATTGTTATTTTGATACTTACTGTGAATTTGAGTCTGAACAATTTATAAGACAGCAATAACAGTAAGGAGACCCGTTATTGGCCTTTGTCTTTGTTGACGGGCTGATACCATCATAAACTACAAAATAGTAAGACTGTACAATCTGCATTCCCCGTTTCCTTCCTACACTCTTTTCAGAACCTCTGTGGACCACGGTCAAAATAATAAGGCCTAGGCCACAGCATCGTCTTTTCCCAATCCTTTAGAACCTGTGTGGACCACGGCGTACAAGACCGCTCAGCACCGCACCATCATTCCCGTGAGTTTTTATCAACAAAGTCGCAATATAAGTTTTCAAAGCCCCTGTGGACCACGGTCAAAATAAGGCCTAGGCCACAGCATCGTCCTTCCCGAAACCCTTAGAGCCCCTGTGGACCACGGCGTACGAGACCGCTCAGCACCACAGCATCAAACCCTAACAAGCTGTATGAACAGCTATGTAAGAACTTTATTTCTATTTCCTTTTCTTTTAGAGCCTCTGAGGACCACGGTCATAAATATAAGGCCTAGGCCTCAGCATCACCCTAGTACCCTTTTCCTTTAGAGCCTCTGTGGACCACGGTGTACAAGACCGCCCAGCACCACAGCATCATCCCTGTCTACGAGAAATCAAGTCATGCATGTATGCGTGGAGCATTTGCATTGACATAACTAAATAAACGTGCGAGTAAGCGTGTAGCGTTACAAGCACTTCAATATCTTGACTCACATTCCTATGTACAGCAAACCCTATTTATTTACTTCTCTAAAGAACTTTATTCTTTCCATATTTACCTACTGCAATATCTAATTATAACTTAGAATACTAACCCAATGTTGAAGATTACCAAGGTATAAACATAATGGCTGATAACTTGATTGTTGGAATCGGTTATCATTAAAAAGTTCAGGCTACATTATGCTAAGGTACAGAACATTTTGAACTCATTTTGAAACAACAACAGCTCCGACCACAAACAAGTTGTCAGTTAGTGTACCTATGAATGGATACCTAGCTCAAAAAAATAAAATTTCATTTTCAGAACCGCGACTGGTGCAGGGCACGCACACCGTCTCGCAGAATGGCCGTGTCGACGCAAGGCTAACGTAACCTTTAAAAACATAAATTATAAGTTCAAATTTAACAGTCAAATATGACTGGATAGATTTTAATTAGTTTAGATTTAATTATTGTAGTTAGTTTACTACTTTTCAATATAAAAAGCCGTGTTATGACTTGCGGTTAATTCAACAGCAAATCATAACTGAAGGTTTATTTAAACTTTGGTTTAAAAACAAGTTATCTATTTCTAAATTCATTTCTTGATTAATAAGCGATATGCGTTAGTTTTAAAATAATTTCTGCTTAATCATTGTTTATTAAATAGTTGATTGAACTACATTGTGTCAAGCGAATAATATGGCGCGCGTTTAAAATATTCAGATAAATGTTTTAAACGATAGAGAATTAATTCAATGTTAAAATCGAGTGCTAAAAATTGTAAAACTAATTAACAAATAATAGTTTGATTTTTCAATCAATGTTATCTGCAATTTGTAAAAATAAAGATGTGTAATGACTTCGCAACGACGACGCCATTTTTTGTATTTAAATGGCGAGCCGTTGCGAGGCCACATTAAAAAGGAGAATTTTGTGAAGACAAGTTGTGTTCTGCCTAGAATATCTTGTGAGTACGATTTCTATTATCAATTTAGATTTTAAGGCTGTTTTAATTGTGTTTTGCTAATAATAAGATTAAAACGTGAGTAGATAAATTGTGTGTATTCATTTTTGCAATGAGTGAGCCTAGCGGTGGAGATGGTGACGTCACGATTTCTAAAAATCCGAATGGTCCCGGTTCTCCGTTAAATACCTATAAGCGGTTTGTAAAAAAGAATCTACTTTCGATTTGATTCGTAAATGATTGCACATTATCTATCGTGTGAAAATACATTTATCATCATCACTTCATGGTTCATTAATTACCTACTTCTTCATTTCTAACACGCTAAGTAGGTACTACCGCCCGCTAATGCAAATACTTAAAATTTTGCCGAACAAACAGATTCACAGATAGTGATGGGCAATTTTTAAGTATCTACTTAAGTTTTGTATGAGTTTTGTATGGTCGAGTATGTACTGTACAGCCTACTGAGAAAGAAATTCAGGTGTGGATAGGGATAAACCTAGAACAGGGATGTCATTTAGGTATCGTTGAATTGCAATGTGTACTTTTTTTATATAAAACGTTGCCCCACACTAGAAATTTCTCCTGTGTCGTGGTTATTTATTTATTTAGCTTTATTTTATCCCTTACATTTAATTTACATTTAGTTTTATATAATGTGTTGTGTACTTATTTATGTATTTGTTAGTAATGTTAGTGTTTGTACTTAAAATAAGATTAGTATTGTTAGGTGTAAGGGCCGCCTTTTGCGGTGAAAGCCTCCTCCAAACTGTTCCAGCTGGGTCTGTCTTTTGCCAGTCTGGGCCACAAGTTTCCGGCTGTTTCTTTTAAGTCGTCACTCCATCTTTTGAGTGGTCTACCCTTCCTTCTCTTTTTATTCAATGGATACCAATTTGTAATAACTTGTGACCATCTTTCATCCGTATTTCTTTGGATATGGCCTGACCATTTCCATTTAAGTCTCAGGACCTGTTTGACCACATCTCTTGCCTTGGTTCTTTTCCTTATCACAAAGATTTAAACTCACAAACACACCCAGACCCGAAACAATTACTATCTGTAGGCCATACAAATATTTGTTACGTGCGGGGATCGAACGGGAAGTCGTCGGGAAGTCTAATCTCTCAGCCACTGCGCCAACCGTGCCGTATGCATGCATAATGTGTTGGCAATAAGAAGTCTAAAACCATTTAAAAAGAGGTTTCAATAAAACTCATTACATCAGATCAAGCATCCTATCATTCAACAAACTTGAAATAAATTTTCAGTTACTTATCCACTCCTGAAACGTCTCCGTCAGGATGAACGGTCACTAGGCGTATTTAACGTTGAATTTATAAACGCTACAATACCAACACAAATTAAGTTTGCCAATATAACTCCTTGTAAACTGCCCCTGCGCATTAATGAAGTAGTTTTAAGACCCAGTCGGAGTTGAAAGCGAGAGGTTCCGAGGGTAATATTACGATATTGCTAAAGCTGCAATGGATTAACAATA
The DNA here is from genome assembly GCA_949316265.1 of Diarsia mendica. NCBI lineage: Eukaryota > Metazoa > Arthropoda > Insecta > Lepidoptera > Noctuidae > Diarsia > Diarsia mendica. The sequence continues at coordinate 12,690,872 of OX438891.1, forward strand.
TTATTTTGTTGACAATTTTCAGGATACCTCTTTGTACAAGACAATTCTCCAAACAGCTCTTTCCGACTACAATTTTGTAAGCTGCACCTGTTATTTTGCGACAGTTTAGACTTTAACTGCAAAATACACAGTACAAACTGTGGTTAAGTTTAGCCCACGTACTTTGTAAAGTGGGTGGCGCTCACATTGATGACTGTAATTAACGTCCATTTAGGTAACTTAACTATGTAGCTACAATGTATATGTACTCGAACAAACTACAGATGTTACCGTCTGTCAAGCCTTTTCAGAACTGTCTTGTGAATATACCTCTTACGAATTGACCTGACGCAGCAGAATTGAATACAAGTCTTTTTTCATGGAGTTTTTGCCCAAGAAAACAAGACTGGTTGTCCTTGTCAGACTGGTTGACCAACTTCTAAACTTAATTTCCAAGGCACGGAGGAATCTCGGTACCAATGTTATGGATGGATGGTCCCATCATAAGGTCAACCGCAGCATACGTGTGTGCATAACCGTAAAGATTGGACCTGCTGTCATAGTTTATTACCCTAGTAGCAATTGCCGTTGGCTTCCATACGCCAACAGTTGGGAATGTATTGGCAGACGGTTAGTTATTCCGCCAACCCAAACTTAAAATAGGCCCATTGTCATAAACATGCACTATTTGCCCTACGAAGAGCCAACGACGGGCCTGCGTTACTATTCTTACTGTTGGGTGATTTTTGTAGGGATTTATGATATTAAAACAACATTGGGCCAACTAACGACGGGCCTGCTGCTTCTATTCCTACTGTTGGGAGATTTTTGTAGGGATTTAAGTTATGATAACAACATCGGTCCAACTTAGATACCCTTCAATGGCCCTGTTACTTGCTGCTCCTACGGGGTGGTATCGGGGTGCGCGGGGGGCGGGCGGCGGCACTTGTCGCCCGGCCCGCCCGCCATTTTGCAGTTTGTTATTTCATTTGTGCGGTGCCGGGTGCGCTTGCGGCTGCGGAGTATTTGTTTTATTTATTTATATAATATATTAGCCTGACAGGCAGTGATAAAAATGTTTAAAGTTGTGGAATTTGACGATGAAGATGGTTACGGTGGGGAACTCGGTGTGGTGCGTGAAAACTGGATGACGCCACGGAAGACGCATTGCATGTGGCCTCCATATACCTAAAACTGCAATAATATTCAACAAATGCCTTAGCAGTAACGAGGCTCCAACTAAGATAACATGGACATTATGTCCTGTAAAACGTTTATTTTACGAAACGGGTAAGTTTTTCTTATGTAGGTATTTATCTACTTAGAACCCGTGCGAATTACCTTGAGACCTGGGACTAAGATGCTATTATTTATGAAATACTATCTTATTTTGTTCTTAATAAATCTCGTGCAAATCTCTAGCTAAAAAAAATACTACGACGCATCATTTTGCACAACATAAATTGAAATTGAATCATCGGCCCGGTCTCAAGTTAATTCGCACATAACCTAACAAAAAATTGTCTATAATTTATCCTTACTGGCATTGCATGTATTTGTTGTTTTACTATAATGGGTTGTGTTGTGTTTGTTGCAGATAAACTACATAACCTACATTGGTGGGAACAAAACTGGTCCTATCACAAGAAGAATCCTTGAACGAATCTTTGACAACAACTTAGCTGCAAAGTGTAACTTTGTAAAAGTAGGTAGGTACTCTATCAATGTACATCATAGTAGGTACGGTGTGTATCGTTTTACTGCAGAGCTACCGTCTCCAAATTGTGTAAAATTTGTCTTCATTTTGTCAATAACATAATATAACAATAAATAAATATTCAATTATCATAATTTGTATTTCATTTAATTTCAGTTAATTAACACAAAGTATAATAGGTCAACGCAGACGACACAACGTCCTCTCATGTACTCACGTCAAAGTGCAAAAGAGAGACGACTGTTTGGTGGACCGTGACTTTTGTATGTCGTCGTCTGGGTTGGCCTATTAGGGCTGGTTTCAAAGCGACGCGTCTTGCCAGCGCCGGCCGCACGCACGTCGCTGCACATGAACCTTATCGGCTTTAAAATAAGGTTGGTTTTTCAAAACATCGCAAAAACCAAACTTATTAAGAAGCTGATAAAGTTGATGTTCAGCGACACGCGTACGGCCGGCGCTGGCGAGACGCGTCGCTATGAAACCAGCTATAGAACCAACAAACATACAACCGCTTGCCTACATGTATTATGTGTCGTTGGGCCTACCCATAACACGTTTTCCTCGGGCCTCCGTAGGGCAATGCACGTTGGCCCCATCGCAAGTTGGGCCTTCGTAGGCAAATCCACGTAGGCCATCAGTTTTGGGCCCAACCCGCAAACTGCCCGCCAATTGTATGCATTTGCCAACTAACCAGAGGTATGTGGCCCAACTAAATGCCAACAAAAAATGCTACTAGGGTAGTACCTACATAACAAAAAAAAAACTTAAATCAATAGAAAAATATGCGATAACTTTGTGTGTCTGTACTAAATTAGGTACCAAATGATATTTATAGAACCACGTAGGACCTACCTATTTATTTATAGATCATAAGAGTTTCATAAAAAGTATTTCTCATTTTTCTCTGTACCATTTATGTATATGAAAATAACAGAAAGTACCTAATTTTCTATCATGTGGAACGACTGATAAATCTGACGTTAAGTAGACATACTGGAAATATTGCTGAAACTTATTATTAGTTTCATCTCAGGCTTTTCTTAGTAGCCGTACCGCGACCCGTACTATATATTGAACGTAAATTAACGAAACTATGTTTATTGGTACCTATACCTATGCTTTGACATAAATGATACCTACGGGCAGTGAACCTTAGCAGAGGTTAACCAAGTACAGTCGAACAAGCTAATAAGTACCTATACAGAGTAGAGATATTTATAATTCTATAACACTGAAAATATTAATTGTAATTTTGTTTTATCAAGTGTTTCGCATTAAGCGACTGATGTCAAACGCTGTATAGTTTAAAATCCGTCTCTAAATGTATCTGTATAATCTTAGAAGTAAATACAAGTTAGCTAACTGTCATAGGGTCGTTTCGCCGGTTTCGCGACCACCTTCAGTAGGCGACCATTTGACGTACTAAGTTTCTTTAAAACAAGATAATAGTATTTGTAGAGGTAACATAAATAAATAAAAAACCTAACGTGCTTTATAAATAATTATGAAATAAGAATTTACACAGTATGAAACAAATGGGCTAACCCAGAACCGAAAAAATATTGCTAAAGGCGCGTTTTGATTCAGTGGTGAGAAAACGTACCGCAAGTTACAAAAAAAATAGCACGGCGCGCGGCGCTCAAAGGTAAGTTTTATTACTTATTTCATGTTTTACACACAAGTTAGATGTTAAATTGTACAACCGATAAGTTTTCGTTATTATTTAGTTGTATTTTGCTATTTTTTAAGTTATTATTAAGATAAAATCAAGTGGTCGGTAACCGAAATGCTTATTTATCAAGAACGTTAAATAGCGACCATATGGTCGCAAACCGACGAGAATCGCATTATTTATTTTTTATCAATATGACCCTATTGCTTCGTACAGGACTGTTACAATTTTGAATGTAACATTTTAGAAGCTTTTCTTTGTAGTTCTTTAGTAAGCGACCACCACTTTCTTTGAAATTACTATAAAAAAGGGATGCTAAACAGGTGGTCGTAAACCAAAATAATCGAAATAAAGACATTGGTTTCCGACCACCATAATTTAGTATGAGAGAAATAACGGCGCAATATTTTTTTTTTGTAATTTTTGATAACAACAAAATTAAATTATTTATATTCTTATTTTTAGATGGAGCTCCCATATAATTCAGAGTCAACGAAAAAAAAGAAAAATACAGTCCGGTACACTGAAGAAGCCCTGAAAAAAGCTCTTGATGATACCCGAAAAGAAGGGAAGGGACCATTTATGTGAATAATATAATAATTAATACATTTTTAAAGCGATTATAATTGTTTTAATATTTTCATATTAAAATAGTGGTCGCAAACCAACTCACTGGTGGTCGCCAACTGATAAAAGTGGTCGTAAACCGACGTTTTCGCTATTTTTAGGGTTCCGTACCTCAAAAGGAAAAAACGGAACCCTTATAGGATCACTTTGTTGTCCGTCTGTCTGTCTGTCAAGACCTTTTTTCTCAGGAACGCGTGGAGGTATCAAGCTGAAATTCATATCAAATACTCAAGTCTATGGTCTCTTGGAGCTGTGAAAAAATCAAACTTCTAAGTCAACGCGATCAAAAGATACTCCCGTTTATGCCGCAAATTTTCGACACTCGCAAGGGAATCAAAACCTACAGGGTACTTCCCGTGAACTCAGAATCTTGAAATTTGGTACGAAGCAACGTCTTATAGCATAGATAAAGGAATAATTACGAAAACCATAAATTTTTAGTTACATCACATAATATATTTTTTTTACGGAACCCTCGGTGCGCGAGTCCGACTCGCACTTGGCCGGTTTTTTTCACTTTTTCAGCAATAGATAAATATGTTTGAATGAATATACTTTATTTTATGTTTTTGTATCCAAACTAGACTATATTTGGGATAAATTCACATTAACATAAACTATTTTGCGTGTAGACAACATTTTTTTTTCTTCATCTTAAGTGGGCAACTCAGCTAACTGGTTGCTAACCGGCGAAATGACCCTACCTACTTATTAGCTTGTTCGACTGTACCTACGCAGGAGATAATATAAGTAAGTAGGTAGTGCACAAATATGTTCGCAAACACAGGTGCGCACATACTGTTACTCTGTACCTTTAAGGCGCAGTTAAAGGGGCACCGTCATATATTACTTTACTCTATGGGCACCGTAAAAACGACCTGTTTTTCGTCGCAGAGTTAGCCGTATTGCTACTTATTACAATTCCAAAAAAAATACAGTGTATAGTCAAATGTATAGGTAAAAGACTTATGCAAAAATATTTTCTAAAAGTAATCAGGAACCTCGAAAATCAAATCACAAAATCACAAAAAAATCACACGAAATAGTATATTTCAATATAAGTGCGGAAAGCCTGTCATTGCAAAGAGTTTCGACAAATGTCTAACCGAGCCGAGGCACAGCCGACGGCGAGGATTGACAGTCGGAACAAGTTGCAATGACGGTTCCGCACGTGTACTGAACAACTATTTTTAATACAGTTGCGAAAAAATGAAGCAATTTAATAAAATAATAAAACCGTAATTAAACTCGCAAAGAACATTTTTGGAAAATGGCGCCTACCGTAAAAGAATAAGCAGAGATTTTTTTGTTTTCTTTACCCATTCTGGGTAGGCAAAGGGAACTATGCCCATACAGCATACAGCCAAGTCTTCAGTAGATTTTTTTTATTGATATGAAATAAAAATGAAATTTAATGAGATCTCATTGAATCAAATAATTAAATCTGATATTGAAACAAATTAGTAGCTTCTTTAGAAATATTTGCATGAATCATAAAAACTTCTATGATTTTATTTAGTAAATACTTCGTGGTTGATTTTTTTTTAATGGACATTATTTTGACAGTTGGGAAAGAGAACGCACGAGTTCGGGAAAGGTAAAGAAAAAGCACGAGTACGTAATAGCCCCCATCCCGAACGCTATACGTCCCTGCAATACGACACTTTTTGAGCAACTGTATTAAAAAAACTTTTTCGTCTCGAAATGCTCAATATTTTGAGTGACAACTGTTATTTTTTTTTTACTATCAGAAAGGAAATTTAACCAACTAAAGACATATGTAAAAATATTTTAACATTACAGCGTATTTTTTTTTTTAATAAATTAAATCTGCGAACTATCGTTCATTTTGGCAGTCACGAGCATCAAACGCATCGCCATTTTCAACCTTATTTGTTTAGGCGATGAGTTAAACGCGCGCTCATTGTTGGCGTTGGCACGGCAATTCGACACGATTCGGAGGAGAGCAGGTGCAGATGTAACAGCTGTATGTGCTTTCCGATTCCGAGGCGTTATTGCAGAACGAACTTCCAATATCGGTGCTGCTACTAGTAGGTACTAACACTCGTCGTTGGCACTGTTCACGCAGTGGCTGAGCGATTGGCTAATGCGCTGCAAGTTGCAGGTTCGACCTACACTTGAAAAATGTTTGTATGACCTACAGCCTACAGGTAGTTGTGTGTTGTGTTGCTGGTTGTTTTTATATAGGTAGAAATACATAATAAATTCCAAGCGTGGGGCAGTTTGCAAAAAAAAGTCGATAGCATCGGTTTGCCCTTGCAATAAGATCATTTGCACGTCTCTAGGTTTCCAAAGATATTAGCATTTTATTGCACATACTGACATACCCTAGATCAGCCGATAAAAAAAACAAGATAGCTGCCATTCCCGGGATGTAGGGTTAGGAATATTTAAACATGTATTTGCCAATAAAATGGAGTATAAAACATGCCTTTATCGGTAACCTGTAACCAAACACGGTAGAACACCTCAAAAAGCAGCAAACACTTGCGATCGCTATACCTACGGTCCAGTAATGTTAAGTAATTACAATCGTCGATACTAAAACATCTCATTTGTCTGTCTGTCACCCAAACACTCAATAACTGCTCCGTCTTCGAGAAAAAGCAAAAATAGCTAAGTATTTACTGCTCAATCTAGCGTAGTCTTGTAGAAGGATTTATTTGGGTCTTGTATAAGATTGAGGGACCGCAATTTATTTGGTCTATCACTTTGATGTATCGTGTGCAGTATCTCGGACACCGGAATAAACGAATACTTATAGCGAAAAGTAAAATGATTTAGGGTTTAATTTTATAAGTAGTAGTAGTAGTACCTACCTAGAAATACATAGTAGTAGGTAGTAGTGGTAGTAGTCTGTGTAAGTGTGTGGTGTTTCAAACTATTTTCCTCACTAACTATTTTCAACAATCAAAATCAAGTTTCAAAAATAATAAGGGTCCACTGGCATTTGTCCAAATTGCATAGGCCCCGCGATCTCTACAACACTGGGAATGTGATTGATGCCCCCTCGTTCAATCATTCAATTCGGACGCATCCCTTTTTGATGCCATAGCAAACCCTTTTGTCGGCAATATTTCCCATTTTGTCACCATTCCTTTTTATAAGCCTCTATTTTTTTCCCTTAGTTTTGGAAGAATTCGGAACTATTTCGAAACTGCGTTTTACTTCCTGAATATAAATCATAATGCTTTTGGGGTTCGAGCGTGTTTTTTTTTCATAAAAATATTGAATTTACTTACCGAATAACCTGGTACCTACCTTCCGTAGGTAGGTACCTGGTTATTCGGTAAGTAAATTCAATATTTTTACTTACATAGTGGCTTCGATTCTATGAATTTCTTTTACGTACCTACCTACCGTAGGTAGGTAGGACCTACGTAAAATAAATTCATAGAATCGAAGTTAAACAAATCCATATGTTTAAATGCAAAATTATGTAAATAGCGGTCCTACCAATAGGGAAATCGCCAATAAGTAAGTACCTAACAGGTAGTGCGTATCATAAACACTACATAAGTTGAGCTTTGCCTTTCCTAGTAGTCGAAATTGTCTTAAGAAACAGATTTTAGGCAACCTAAAGCTATACCCTATAATATCATCAATGGTGTTCTGACATGTCCGCTTTGTGCTAGTACCTTTTCGGCCAAAGTTGGATATGCTAGCCACTTAAGAGCACACGAGAGAGCAGCAGAACAAAGTTCTTGACAATCTTTGGAAAGTCAGCGAATGCAGTCGCTGTGGCCGAAATCGGCTAGATAGCATCATCATCACATAGATTTTATGCTAAATTATAAATATAGTACAAGTCTTTAGGGTAGCTCGTAGTAGAGGAGCTCGTGGCTTAAGAGGAAATGCGAGTGCTGTCTCTTTCTACTATCGCTGTCTCTCTCCGTCCTCCTGCCCTCAAATACGTGCGATAAGGACAACTGTAGAAAAAAGTTAGAATTCGAGGTTTGGCTCTCGCCTATTTCCTCCTCCAATATTGAACCAATTTAAAAGATATTTTAGACAATGAATAAGGAGGTTATATACTACGCCGCTATGTTTTTCTTTTTTCGTTAATAGTTGTCAAATTTGTACACTAGGACTCTGTTAACAGCGATCTAAACAAGCAATTTTGAGCATTTTTTGAGGGTTCTAGTGCTTATAAAAATAATTTATCACCAAAAAGGAAAACATAGGGGCATATAAATAGTTAATATTTATTATTCTGTAAAAAACCATTGCTCTAGGGTCATTAACCAAAAAGAAAACAGGCGAGAGCGTTTGTATGGAGAAAAGACCACTCGCGTTTCCTCTTAATAAGAACTGCCACTCAGGTCGATCTTTAGGTAAAGCTGTGCTTGCCTAGGTCGGTCTGTGGATGGGTGCCGAGTATACCGAGTTTCCTCCGTGCCTCGGAAAGCACGTTAAGCTGTTGGTCCCGGCTGCCATATATATAGATCTTTGGCAGTCGTTACAGGTAGTCAGTGACCTGAAATTCTGACATCCATGCAGTCTTACCAAAGGGTATCGTATTACCTAGTAGGTACTAACTGGGTTGTGCGGGTCAGATAGGCAGTCGCTCCATGTAAAATACTGGTATTCAGCTGCATCCGGTTAGACTGGAAGCCGACCCAAAAATATTTGGGAAAAGGCTAGGCAGATGATGAAGTCTTTAGGGTATTACATACATAAACATCTTACTGTCCTTGTCCCATATCAATTAGGGTTGGCGACACACATTTTTCTTCCATTTTCCGGTGTGAATCATCACACTATCATTAACTCCTACGAAACTATTTATTTAAAATTATTCAGTTTTATTTGGAATTAGCACCAACCACTCAACATAATATATGTAATTCGTTCCATATTCCACGCTAAATAAAATCTGAAACACGGCAGTGTGACACTCCATCATAAAGGCCACGATCCGGTATGCGTCCTTGAAACGAAACACCATAGCTTATAGGAACTAACACTGTTTACGACTTATTGTAATACAACATTCACACATGCACAACCGTAAACGTATGCGATTGGTTGCGGAAAAATCCGTATGTCGCATATCTAAGTAGCAGGATAAATGCGAACAAGTTTTACCGCGGTATTTTTTCGCATTAGTATTCATAATCACATCATGTTGTTGAACTTATCTGCGATTGATCTATCGATCGATCAATTCTTTATATCGCAGATAAGTTACAAGACTTCTTCACAACAACCCACCAGGGTTTACTCATTCCGTATGCAACATCCATCCAACTGTCATAGGTCGATCATGCACTTCCGTAACTGTTTGTTATGGGTAGAACTTCTTCTGTTTATGGAATCCTAGTTACCAATGCCGTTGCATTGGTAACTAGGATTAAATAACACTTCCATTAACTGACTGCTGTCATTTCAGGCGAAAGACGTCCACTGCTGAACATAGGCCTCCCCTAAGTGTCGCCACCTAAGTGTTCACCAGGTCATCGGTCCACCTTCCAACGCAACGTCTTCCGGTTCGCGGTCGCCACTCCAGAACTTTTCAGCTCCATCGGCCATCCGTTCTACGAGCAATGTGCCCTGTCCATTGCCACTTAAGTCTGGCAATTCTTCGGGCTACGTCGGCTGTTTAAATAGAACGGAGTAATATGAGAAAGATCAGTGACTAGGGAATTTAAGGACTAGGTAGAGACGTCAGCACATCAAGGTCCACGAAAGCACAGAAAGTGTCTTTGCCAATCAACCTTGAATCTAATGCGTTTGCGAGAAAATTGAAAATCTATTAAAGTTTGACAGATTGTAGTAGCTGAATGTGCTGGCGTCTGTACATACGTCCTTCTCTCATAAATAAGGTACCTACTCATCACTTAGGTCTCTTCTATACAACCCCTAATTATTTATCATTCCGTGAATTTAAGCACAAAGTTTCCTTACTTAGCATTCCATCTAAAATACATATTCAAACTTCCAAAATACTTGAAATACACATTATTATTTCACATCAGCCTCTCGTGCTTGTTTTTATTGTTAATTTAATCAAGCCTTCACGTTCGACCTTTGGTAAACAATTTGTTTAACGCCTCTAAGTTAGGGACTTCTAAAATGTCAGTGACAGACGACTGTTACAAATAATAAATGTCGTGCCTTTTAAACGAAGTCCCCAAACTGTGTTTGAAACTTTCAAGGGGACTGAAATTGCGAAGACGTTGTCTATATTGCTTCGTTAAAGGGCAGTAATTTCAAAGGAGCAACTTACGCCTGAGAGATAACTTTTTTTACCGATAGTACTTATTTAATAATCGCTGTTGACTTATTTGACAAGACCCAGTAGGGTATTTTACTATTCATAATAATTAAAGTTCGATCTATGCTAAACTATTATAGTGAATATATTTGCAAAGATGGCAAACTACATTCGTAAAAGCGGTCGATATAAAATGAAGGTTAGAGTTAATCGATTAAATTGTCTACTTGTGTGAACTAGCACCTGGTTTAAAATGTTCCTCTACAAGAAAAATAATTAAACTATAAAACAATATCAGTACAGTGTATTATCGATTAAGCTTTGTGATTTAAAAATTAATACATTAAATTATTCTCATTTAAAATTAAATTGTTGTCATAAAATATTTAAGCATAACAAAAATTCACAACGTGGTGCGTAGTCATTAGTTTGAACAAAACGAATAATATTCACAACTTCGTTCTTTCTGGACCTAATCTAAGTTCGTCATAGTTGCTCTTCAAAAAAATACTTGAGATCATTATTCGAAATTGACCCAAAAACTTTTTGGTATTCCCGGTTGACGGAGACACTCGTTCCAACTGTCTGCGTAGGCTGATTTTTCGTCAATCGTCACTTTCCCCAAGATTTCCTTCTTCGCCATCTTTGTTTTACACCCGAGGCTGATATAAATACTGACTTTATTCAAACTAGCTTTGAAAACTATCAGTTTCACTGTAGCAGATTTTGGGTCCCATCTGGCAGATATTGCGGGGGCAAATCTATCGCTTTTCCAATAGCACTCTGCTTTGCTCGCCTCTAATATCGTTGCTTTCAGGTACAGCGGGGCTGAAAATAGAAAATTAATGAACGTTACATTAAGTCATTCAAATAAAGATTCACTTGGTGTATTTGCTGAGATTTTATGTGTTAAGTTTTATATTAATTTTACACAATACGTTGAGAGTTCTAAGGCAGTTTATTAAGAAGGCATCATGTATGAGAGACATATTGTGTCTGTCTGTCTGTGTGTATGACGTATTATCTAAAATATGTTTTTTGAACAGATAAGTAGGTACTCGACGCAGTACCAAAAAAAACAATATAATAAAACATAAAACGGTCTATAGACATGGTGCAAATACCGTTGTAAATCTTATTAATAATTTACTTTATTGGTTAATAAATTGGAACATGATATTCTACGCAAAAAAGGGTCGTAAAACAATACTTTCACTCGGCTTTGATTAACGTCCCATTGTTCACAACTTTTACTTGAATTTTGTTGAAAACATTCCTATCTAAAAGTTAGCGACGATCTTTTAATGAGCTTCGTATTTTATATTTCTTTAGTAATCAGACTCCATTGTCTATAGATATAATTGGGAGCACCTATAATAACACTTCATAGGCTTATGTACCTGGAAAGAATAGGCAGAAGTGTGTGTGCGCGGATGAAACTCTCCTAAGGGGAGAAAACCCGTAACATGATCTAATAGTGTATGTGTGTCTATGTGTTCTTTTTATGGCACATCACGTAGTTCTCAACACGTACGTATTGATGGCTGACAAGTAGAGAGCCCCTACAAAGACAGCTATGTATTATAATATGGATGTAATACACACATCAACACGGTCTAGGGATATTTTTAAAAAAGCGAATTACTATCAATGTGTTAATTATTTATATGACATGTATATATTTAAAATATAGGTTATTTAATATTCTACCATTTTTTAATAATGGTTAAGGTACTGATTAAAATTTCAGGATTTTATGGAAAAAAAATGAAGCATAGACGGAAACCGTATATGAATTAACTTTTAATTTGTGAGTAAAAAATGAAAAAAATAGAAAAATCATTTAATTTGTGTTTATAAACTTGAAGTTAGAAGTCTGAGAAAGCGCCCATGATGTTCATAACACATCGGCAACGATTCGGCATGCTCAGAACAAGGTTGTCAATGTCTTGCTGCGGAATATTGTCCCATGTCAATCTGAGGTGCGCAAAAAGTTGATCTTCTGTAGCCAAATTTTCAGGAACTTCCTTCAGAGCTCTTCTTTGCAGCATATCCCACGCATGCTCAATGGGATTTAGATCCGGCGATTGAGCAGGCCAGTCTAAGGCCCTAACATTATGTGTATGTAACCAAGCTGCTACCGTTCTCGCCGTGTGTGCCCGGGCATTGTCGTGCATGAGCAGGAAATCTTGCCCCATTTGTGTTCTGTGAGGCAAGATTACGGGCCCCAGCACCTGTTGGACGTATCGTTCTGCCGTCATATTGCCCCGCACCCAAACGTGATCCGTCCGTCCTCCAAGACGAATTCCTGCCCAAACCATAATTGTTCCTCCTTGGTATGGGTGAACTTCCTGAGGGTTCTGGAGACGGCTCCATCGTCCAGGAACTCGCCAAACACGCGTCCTTCGTGAATCTGGATGGAAGCCGAACCTGGATTCATCCGTGAACAGCACATTGGACCATTGCTCACGGCCCTAGTCCACGTGGTTCCGAACCCATTCTAATCGTCGTCCACGATTGCCTCTCCGTAAAGGTGGGACCCGGAGTGGTCTACGAGAGCGTAGATTGCTTTCATGCAGTCGCCTTCTTACAGTTTGGTCACTCACAAGCACTTGGTGTTCCACTCGCAGCCTTTGGACCAATTGAGTCGCCGTTGCATTTGGTTGAGCTCGCGCAGTAATTTGCAAAAATCGGTCTTGTCTGGGGGTAGTGATGCGACTTGACCCCCGGTGCCTCTCCGCTACTTCACCTGTGGCACGATAGCGTGTCCACAATCTTGAAATTACATTTTGATGGGTCCCTATGGCCTCAGCAACATTACGCTGAACAGATCCAGCTTCCAGCATTCCCACAGCTCGTAACATCTCCGCCCTCGTCAAATGTCGGCGTTGCATGGCTACAATACCTCAATTTTAACTTTATCTTACGTTTAAAAATGAAAAAAAACTGTAACTAAACGTAATTCGTATTGTTTTTTAAATTTCGCACAAATGAAAATTCCCTCTCCTATACATCAAGACATTTTTATGCCACCGAAACAAAAGAATTTTCAAAAATTTGAATTTGGAATTAGTCTGAGATAAATTACAAACAAATCGGTGTATTAAAGATTACAATGCGGCCAGTACTTTTCGAGTTATTTAATTGAGTATGAAATATCCCTAGACCGTGTTGATGTGTGTACCATACTAGATGAACAGAAGCAGCATCTCTGGCTGCATACAGATGAGCTCTGTGACCATGAACAACTTATCCTTAGTCAGTCATAGATAAAAAAATAAACAGAAAAACCTGACAGACTTGTCAAAAAAAAGCCTAAAATAAATGAATCACGCCAAGATAAAGATCTAGAATCTAGATTACTAAGGATATCCTACCGACACATAGGTACTCCAATTTATTATGATTGGATTGAATCTGTGGCTACATAGAGGATAACCTACGTAGGAATAGAATAAGGAAATACTGTTGAGTTTGAACATTTGAAGAGAGTATTCCATTGATATTATGTTTTATTAATTTTTAAACGATGTATGTTCATAGTAATCCACTAATATATGTAGGTACATAGGTATATCGAAACTCAATGACTCACGTAAGGATAAAGATCTAGTTTACTGTATTGGGATTTCCTCAAGTTAAGGATAACTCTTTAATCATGAATTTGAATTTTTTTCTTCATAATTTTAACTAACGGTTGCCTGCGACCTTCGACCGCGTGCCATTATTTTAAAATAGTACTTCCCTAATTGAGCCGAATTTTGACAGCAATTTACAGGGTTACATTTTTTTTAACTCAAGCCCCGTATTCTAAGTTATTCTTCTTTACATTAGCTATCTGCCCTTTAAAGTCCGATCAAAATCGGTACAGCCAGCCGTTTTGGAGATTAAACGAGAGACCGACAAACAAAAATGTTTTAATATAAGTACCGTATTATACATCTGCATTCAGTATTTCAGTTATAAGATTGGGTTATAAGATTCTCGTCACAAGTTCACAACGTGTCAACAATATTTAATCCAACTAGACCTGGGTGCTTACTCTGGAATATAATTCCGATAGATCGACATTGGTCAAACGTCAGTTGGTTGAGTTAAACGTCAGGAATGCCTGACGTTTGACTGACAATTCCAATGACGATCTATCGGAATTATATTCGAGAGTAAGCACACAGACATTAAAATTCGCATTATTTACCAATTTTTTGATAATTTTTATCTACGAGTGCCACATAGATAGTCCCTCTATTAACAGCCACACAAGTCCTCTTATCGCATTATCCCTAATTCCATTGATATTGTAGATTATTGATCATGACGAGGATCGAACTACAGGGTTCGATCCTCTAGCTTTAGCATAGTTGTGTTTACAACAAACTTTGTTAGTGTGACGTTCAGGTAATCCCCTTTTCTGCGCAATTAGTACTGTCAGTTAATTGAATAGTCTCATTAAACATGTGCTGTTTAAAGCCATTCTCAATAATTAGGAATGACGAACGTTGACTAGGTATACGTTTGGAGTTATTAGTTCATAGTAAGTATCAGTTTCATGTTTTGAAGGATTACTAAGCGTTGTGTTTGCTCATTTTGTAAATCGACTGTCATCTGTTTATTTGTTGACATTAAGACGTGATGTATTTATAACTTTTATAGCATGAAAACACACACGTGCAAGTAGACACACGCGGTATATATCTATTCATACTGGAAATCGCTTCGCTTCTTCATTTTCTTCTCTCGCGAAAACTAAACAGCTGTTCCAGACATTTTATAGGGAAAAATCCGTTTATTTTTAGATTCAGTTTTGGTCCCGCAGTAAAAGTTGTTCGTAATGATGAGTACAGTGACCCTTAAGAGATTTCGATTATGAATAGATAGACCGCATAGAAGCATGCGGAAACTGTCCAAAGTACACAGACTGGTCATACTATACGACGACAGCTATAGGATGGCACCTACCTATCGGTGTCGGCACAAAAGCCAATAAGGTTTGGCTCCGTTCAACTGCAAAATGAACCCTATATGAATCGACGGTTACTTGATCATCCGTAGCGAATGTGACCTAAGTAGGTACTAAACCACGGGAATGCTGAAAAAACAGTGTCGAAAATTTAAGATTTGCGAACCTTTCGTAATTGTAAACGTGGCCTTAGCTATTTGAGTTGTGATTCAACGCACATTCGTCTTGAGCGTAACTCTCTCCTCTTTAATAAGCAAACAGCATTGCGTGAGCCGCCGCGTCGCCCCGAGTGGATGTCTCTATAGATAAATAATATTATGAATGAAGTTTAAATAGTTACGGACGCGGCCAGTACCCGCCTGCTGAATCTCTAAACAGGTCGAGGTTCAGCTGTTCAAATATTCATGAAATATACCTTGATACTAATCGAAGTGAGACAACCAAACAAAAAATTTGGTCCTTATACCCCGATTAGGAGACAACATTTTTTGTTCGATGTCACACGTCACAAAAAGATTCATTACTCAATCTAATTCTAGCTTGGCTGACAGTTAGTACGTCCCTTGCCTACGTATTAAGGGTTTGTGTCCAGTTGACACCTAGGTTACCCAGCAATAAATCAAGAGGTCTTACTAAACTTAAGACCACTTAATACCAGTGTCCCAAATAATAATATTGTTCGTTGTCTCACTTATTTGGGTCACCATATTTTCTTGGAACAAACAGCAGATAGTAAACTTTTATAACAACTTGCAAATATTACACCTTTCTCGTGTAAATAATGTGCAAGTGAGGTTAAATTGCCTCGTATCTTATATGTCAAGCAGATCTCCGCATATTTATCTAAGTTTATATTTGGACAAAAATGTAACCTTTGCTCAGTAGGTACTAAACTGCTACAAAGAATAACCACAATGTTAACCACATTTTTATCGTGACAACTGAGTTTATAGTAGCATTTACTTTACCTACATGATATTATTTTGGAGATATTTCTTTTTGCTGAGAATCCCATTAGGCCATAACCATTTAAAATTTACCTACGCATAGGCATAAACATCATTTGCGCCTGTAAATGTATTCAGAACGTAAAACCTCTCAACTCAAGTACATTGTTTCTCCAAATAGTTTGTAGAGGGGTGTGGTATAGCATAACCATATATCTGAAGGACCAACGATAGATCCCTTCCTTCGATATCATTAGGCGAGGGTACAAGATACATTGCATATTAAGGCACTACCACACACGTACAAAATTGATTGAGTCGAAGTGGCAGTTATCTTGCCCATTTTCCTGTAGTTACATATAACACGATAAGTACCACATAATGCCGGTTCACATAAAAGCGCTCCTATCGGAACTAACCGAAATACAACTAATTAGCGACGTGTTATCGAGCAACGCGTATCGGTGTAATGCGTAACTGCTATTTAAAAGATCATGTTGTGATAGCGTCTATCCTCGGGATATTTTCTGTTTTGGAATGAACGCAGTCAAAACAACTGTGTTTAATTTTGTTTGAATGTAATGGAAAAGTGACTGGAGGATTGATACACACTGCTTTTAAAATCGCAATGTAAAAAAAGTAATCACAGGTTATTTTACAAGCAAACGTCTCAGTATAACCTTCGTCTTCTTCATGTGGCATATGCAAAAACACAAAAGTAGTCCTAACAAGTTTTAAGTCGCGAGTAAACAAGCTTCTTCTGGGTAAGCTCGTTCCATCGTCGACATCATCTCTGCCCTTAGGGCAAGATTGAAGTCAAGAGCAAGCCCATTTATAATAAATAATAATAATAACATGAAATTACAGCAAAAAACAGTTTATACCTTTAAACTGCTCTTGGTGCTGCATTGTCTGCACACTGCACCGTAGCCTGCTGACTGTAAGCTGTACTATATCGTTCAGCCCATCTTCGCTCGCCGTGTACAACAGCGTCACTTCCAACTGGCCCTTCTTGTTTTCCCGCTGTAGACACAAATTGCACGGTGTTCATGCTAATTGACACAGATTAGAGGCCCGCATGGGCTATTTGTACACAATCAACCATATCTGAACTGCCTTGGAATGTACAAGATGTAGATATAAGATGTATTTTACTAGACCGACGAGGAAGGAAACTGGGCAGAGCTCCAAACAACACAAGCTGAACGAGTATGAATAAATGGAGGTGTTGTGTTACTCGTATAGTAATAATATTAGGGAATGGACATGGTATAAAAACTACATGACCTCATTGTCCATGTATTGCAAACATCGAGTTTTATTATCCTATAAAAGAAATATTACGTAGCTCCCTACTATACTTATCGTTTTTCCCAGCTGTTATTTAAATAAAGCCGTGACGTTAAGCCGTGAGAGTGTTTATAAAAAAAAACCGATTTTCTTCAGTATTTTCATGCGACAAGATAAGACACTGATAAAGTGATAATACTAGGTAATGACATTGAATATTTTTATTGCATTTCAATTTTCATGTACTTAAAACAGTTTAGGAATACCGAAGTCTATGTAAATGATTATAACGTGTCTAGTGGGTCGCATCGCATCGCATCTTAGGCACTTACTCAGGACCAAGGTCTACCAGACGAACACTGATATTTGGTTTCGAATGGTTTAATACAGAACGCATTAGGAATTAGGTCTATTTAGGGCCAGAGTCTTATCAGTAAGTACAGTTATGTATTGCCGCAAAGTTTATATCTTGAAAGCCTAAAGACAGAGGCACGTACATAAACTTCTTTAGCAGTTTAATTTTCATTAAATTTTACTAAGTAGGTACTTATCTGGATTTTAATCAACGTTATTACAAGAAAGCTCTTAAAGCGATTATGGCCAACTTTATCGGGGTGAGGCTACCACTGATTATGTAGTACAAGTTTTACTCTTGCAAATTGGTCCAATTCAAAATGCCACATCAGTGTTACAAAACAATCTAGCTCTATACAAAGTAGATGTGTACTTGAGCAATTAGCTCGAGAAATTAAAGATTTATCAGTAGTACATTAACATCGATAAAACATAATTATACCGAATTTGTGCGCACGAAGATGTAGGATGCTTACAGCCTTACATCATCGCAATAAACGTAGGTAGAAGATCAGATGGGACCGGCCGAGGTCAAAACTATTCTATTGTACAGTATTAAGATTTTATTCACACGAATGGTCTTCGTCTATTCATCATACATAACTAGAATGACTCATACATTAATTGATATCGTTATCTTCAACATAGAAATTTCTATCGGTTCTAATCAAGGGACACTTTTAATAACAAAGAATGTTCGTCATTTCTTCTAAGTAAGTATTCTTCACTTGCTATTTATTATAGCCACAAAGGAAGCCATTTTTACGACGCCGAGGAAAATTATGGGTTGGTCTTATTCGTAGCCAAGACTACAACGACATTAGGTAATTAATTAAAAGAAAATGAAGCGCTCTCGTAAAACAATATTTACCTATATTTACTGAAGTCTTTGAAGTCATCATTATTTTCTACTTACCTAATAAAGCTTTAACTTGAAATAATGATCTCATTTATAGATAGAAAAAATGCTTTGATGAAGCTGAAACTACATAATATTTATTTATAATAATTCCTCTGTCGGCAATCAGCAGTTATCAAGATCAAGTTCATTATGACCACATGAGCGGAAATAGGTTTAACCATGCAGCGACTTTGTTTTACTTCGACATTTACGACTATTTTTATCACGTAGTGATTAGCATCGCTCGTGACAGTGACTTATAATGTTGCTGTTAATTACCCCCCACTTGAATAGTGTGTTGTGTACTTGTGTACGTACCCGTGAGTCAGACGCAGTGATACCACTCGTGATGGCGTTGATCGGTCGCCAAATGTCAGGAGTCCCTGTCAAACCGTTCTTGAGGTCGTTTTGAAACAACTTTGAGTCAAAGTTCCACGTCGCAGCTCCAACTGTTCGTCGTTTCTCCAAAATTGACTTCTGTGCTAAAGCCTCAGATTTTGACGACTTGAAACTACTAAATGTCTTTTCTAAAAACCCAGTCTTCGGTTTCGGCTCTTCTTGTTCCGCCACCTTGGATGTTTTTTTCGGGTCTAACGTTCTGCTATTTTTTCGCTTGTCTGATTCTTGTTTTGGAGGTTCTAATAGAGCATAAATGGTAAGCGACAAAAAGTGGCCGGCTAGCAAACTTTGAAGGTCGTTTTTTTCTGCTCCCTTCTTCGCATCTTTTTGTTTTAGTTGGAATTTAAAATCCTCATTCCACACGGGCCAAGAACTCTCCTGTAATGATGTCTCAAATCTGCTATCTCCGGGAAATACTTTGACCTGAAAAGATAAAAACGTCGTTATTTCAACCTGAATATAAATGACGTGGGGCAATGTCTGAAACTGGTTTGAAATAGGTGAAACGACAGCAATTTCATCGAGAACATTTTACATTCAAGAGTATTTTAGTTTACGAAATATTATCGTTACCTAAGTAGGTATGTATTCTTATCAACGTTGTATTGAGCAGACAAATAAATAAAAATACGGCGAATTGTCATAGCCAGCTACCATATAATAAATAGCCCCGGATCAGTTGGGGTAAAAAGTATCCGTGAACGGTGAACGTTGTTAGTGGACGCTAAGCCTCCAACACTGGTGCGCACATAACTTTTTATCCCCAGCACAAAAAACCATTTAGGAAGGATAAAGTTATTTGAATGTTAAAGTTTTTTTCAGGCACACGGTAGCAATTTTTTATAGGTAGGTATTCAAATTATGTAACAATTTCATACTTATTGCTTTTGTTTGAAATGACTACCTAAGCTAGCAGAGCTTCGGTTTGTTCTGATTAACTGCATGTTCTAGAATCAGTTAGGTACTTGTAATAGGTACCTACTTCGAATCTTCTTTGAAATAGGTAACCCACATTGAATTTTTATTCACTAAAGGGTTTAACACACAAGGGTCTTCTTATCGACCGAATCTGTCAGCAGTAAAGAAGAATCATAAATCAAGTCCCCAAACCCAATTGTGGTTCGAATGTTAGTGAAATTACATCCTACCTAGAAACATGCTCCAAACTCTAGCCATACAAATAGAAACCTATTGATTGCCTTTAGCACACAGCCATTCAGGAATTCGGAGTCAGACCATTTGACCCCGCTCATTTTACCAGCAAATTGGATTTAAATTAATGACCCATCTCTATAGTTGTACCAACAATGCTCACTTCGGGGAAGGGCTTGTATTTGAATAGGATTTTATTTAACGAAATCATGTCGTCTTCTCTTCAAATAAATAATTAACATCTAATTGAGTAGGTAGGTACCTACCTTTTATGTATGAATGGCTTGTATAGAATATGTTGGCCCTTTCTTTATTCATGACGACTTCGTGTCTGAATTTTCTTAAGGAATAGGCAGGGTTGGCAAGACATGAGGTGTGAGAAAGAGACAAAGACAACGGAAAAAAGAAGCAAAGAAACGATGGACGTGCCGTGTAAAGAATAATATAGCAAGAAAGGAGATGACTGATGAGACGACGAAGAAGACATGCTGTGCCGACTCCAAATGAATGGGAGAAGGGCAAGAGAATGATGATGGGTAGAGGGAGTCAGATCTTTTGTCATAGACAAAACTAGAACCCTAACTGTTTCGTCTAATTTTGTACTTGAAGATATGAGACAATTAAAACACTAGGACCGTTCCGGGGATCAAATCAAATCCATATCACCCCAATCACTTTCACTTACGAAGTTGTGATTACTAAATCAATTAGGCAATTTATTCGTAACTTATTTTACAAACAACGAGATTCCTCAATTACAATTTACAATTATTGGCTAACTGTCGAAGATTTAATTGTTAATCAAATCAGAATAAGTACTTGTGCTACCAGTGTTACTGTAACATCCAGATAATTTATGGGAACTATATTTTCTATCACCAAAATTTATATTTGTCATCAAGTTGTATCACCTAATAAATAGATCTATCGCCACGAAATATTTTCGTTCTCAGATAAACAAAAATTGTTCCCAGGTATGAATTATCAAATTAATGTTAATATATGTGTAAAATAAGAGATCGATAACCAATAAAATTATATTGCATTACATGAATATAAACTTCGTTCTTATAATAACAGTTTTGTTACTTAAATAATAGCTCTGTGCTCAGAATGGTAGATCTGTCAAGTTTACTTCATTCGCGATTTCACCGACGATAACGACTAATACGACCGTCTCGCGACAGTGTCCTTTATGGGCGGCATGGGCACCGGGCCGTAGGCCGACGAAGGAGGCCGGCGCGCGGGGCCCGGCACTTCGGGGACAGAAGATATTAGTGTTATATAATATGCGAGCGAAGCGAGCGCGCGTCATGGAGTAAATCAGGTGTTTTATTAACACCTGAAAAACATTTATTTGGTACCCTTATATCTCAGGATTTTAGGTGATTTATTGTGGAACTCGGCTGGGCAGCGTTCGGGAAGTTGCGCGGTATCTTCTCGTCCAACTTACCCCAGTGTCTCAAGACGAAAGTCTATGACCAGTGTGTGTTGCCAGTGATTACATACGGGACCGAAACGTGGTCGCTCACAATGGGCCTCATCAGAAAGCTCAAAGTCACCCAAAGGGCAATGGAGAGGGCTATGCTCGGAGTTTCCTTGCGTGATCGAATCAGAAATGAGGACATCCGCATGAGAACCAAGGTTACCGACGTAGCCCGAAGAATCGCCAGACTTAAGTGGCAATGGGCAGGGCACATTGCTCGCAGAACGGATGGCCGATGGGGCCGAAAAGTTCTGGAATGGCGACCGCGAACCGGAAGACGTTGCGTTGGAAGGCCTCCCACTAGGTGGACCGATGACCTGGTCAAGGTTGCAGGAACCCGCTGGATGAGAGACGCACGGGACCGGTCAATGTGGCGACGCCTGGGGGAGGCCTATGTTCAGCAGTGGACGTCTTTTGGCTGAAATGATGATGATGATGATGATTGTGGAACTGATTTTGCATTGTTTGGTGACTACATTTTGGTGACAGATCTACTATTTTGAGGACAAACCCTATTATTTAAGAAACACATAAAAAGCAAAATTAAAAATTTTGAAAAAACCCACGACTGCTAAAAATTAATTGAAAAAAGGATAAAATAACATAAAACACCCACCTTAAAAAACCCAAGAATGTCCGTCGGGAGCTGAACATTGCGAAACTAGTTCATTTAATGGCAGCCCCCGACGGACATTCTTGGGTTTTTTAAGGTGGGTGTTTTATGTTATTTTATCCTTTTTTCAATTAATTTTTAGCAGTCGTGGGTTTTTTCAAAATTTTTAATTTTGCTTTTTATTTTAAACTTTTTACTTTTATTTTAATTTTTTTATCTAAGAACATGCACCAATCAAACCTAAACCCATAACTGAAAACTGAATCAAAATCAGACTTGGAGTTTTGGAGAAAAATGGCAACTTTGATTTGCACAAAAAATGTTTGCTACAGCGCTCCCTGGTGAGTTGTCACCGTAACACCTATCTATGAACATGCACCAATCAAAGCCGAACCCATAACTGAAAAGTGCATCAAAATCGGACTAGTAGTTTTGGAGAAAAATGGCAACATGTATTTGCACAAACACACAAACAAACAACCTCTCACCCCAAACGCATATACCGTCTCCGTTCCGTCGTGGGTAAAAACTAATTAAATTGGTGATAGCTTAAATGATACCCATAATTTATTAAGAAATTACAATGTTACACGTGTACAAGTGTGATGTCAAGTTAATTATTTCATTTTGAAATTTTGTAATATTTATTCAATTATATAATATTATTCAAGTTACAGATTCAATTAATTTAAATGAGTTTAATAAGCTTATTCACAGATTACCGCCAAGTCAAAAGAAACGGTATTTCTTATAGTTACTTTTCCTATTTATACACCTACCTTATTGGTTGAAATTCGATAGACTCTTGATAGGAAAATAAGCATAAAATTGGCAAAAATTTTCATATTGCCCTTTAGGGTAATAAAGTATGATATGAAAATTTGGCTGTGATTCAATAAGCTTCGTAAAATTGAACAATTTGTCAAAGGTCCTTTATCAGTTTAACTTATTTCTTCGTGGGTGAATTTCAGATCTATCAGCCATTTAAGAAATATTCTCAAACCGAAGCATTTGAGCACAGACAGAGTACATTTTTCATGTACTTTTGAACGGTTACTTTCAGCAAAAGCCATTTTTGACCTAAGTGTGTAATACATGATAACATGACCCTTGATTGAATATGCTCTCTGAAAGCCAGACAAAGACATAAACTTTGATCAAGTTCATTGTCGTTATTCGCACAAAAAGGAATTCAAATTTATGGTTATCGAGGTTTACAAGTAGTTACAATGATTTGAGGTGCATAGCAGAAAGATAACAGCAACGATAACCATACCATAACAAGAACTGGTGACTTCCATGATTAAAGCCGCAGATAAAACGCTCATAATGTAACGCTCACGTTGGTCGCACTTATCGATAATAGCGTAATGAGTGCCATTGACTTTCCTTAAATATTTAAAATGATAACACTTACAAAATATCTCCACTAGTGGGTAATCATCATCATCAGCCTATAATGTTCCCACTGCAGGAACGCAGGCTCCTCTCTATGAGGGAATGGGCTCTACCTATATATAATCCACCACGTGGACCCAGTGCGGGTTGGTAGAAGTCACATTTCTTCGAATTTTTGGTCCTAGGACATGCCGTTTTCCTCACGTTTTCCTTCACCGTTTTTGAGAGCATTGGTGATGAAATAAAATTACACAAAGTAATGCACCTGCCGACGACCTGGTCAAGGTTGCGGAGACCCGCTTGATGAGAGACGCACGGAACCGCTCAATGTGGCGACACCTGGGGGACGCCTATGTCCAGCACGTCTGGACGTCTTTTGGCTGAAATGATGCACCTGCCTGGGTTTGAACACACGACTTACTGCTCGCAGAATTGGGTCCCTAAAATTATAACAGTGCTGCTGAACTGATGGCTAGAGCAGACGAGTTCTTGCGTGTGAACAGATAAGTTCTTGGACCGACGACGACATATTGTAATTGTAAGGCATATGGCATGCAGAAAATTGAAATTGACTAGGAGTTGTGTGCTGTGAGTCTAACCTATGACTATGATAGGCTTCTTCTTAGTGGTTTACATTTCCATATTTAATTAAACCTCGACCAGAATTCAGGTTTAGTACCTAGGTACCTACTAGTAATTCTTTGCTTACAATTCAGTTTCGTGAAACTGTTTGTATGCGTATGACGACATGAATTGCGCTTAGCAAACTCATTCATTTAGGACAATCGGTTATTGATTAGGTAATTTAAAAGCACACATAAAAATGCTGACCATCATTATAATACAGGAAATTAGTAACTGATAAACATATTCCACTTCAACCATGAAGCACCATGACTTCAACCAACAAAGTTACAGACTTACCTACTTATTACTTACTGTTAAATTGTTGTTTATTTTTTACATGCGCTGCTTCTTTTATGCACCGGACGTATACTCGTATGAGCACCTTAATTAGTTAAGTTTTTTGGACATTATACAAAATTAATGAGCGGAAACGGGGCATCGTCTCAGTTTTAGACAAATTTTCTCTATGTTGGGTAGGTACCAATACCAACTCATTGCAGTCAACCATAGCAGTCAACGAACCACTAGACGGCACGGTTGGCGCAGTGGCTCAAGCAATGGACTGCTGCGCTGCGTGTCGCGGGTTCGATCCCCGCACGGAACAAATATTTGTACGGCCTACGGATAGTTGTTTCGGGTCTGGGTATTTGTGTATGTGAGTTTAAATGTTTGTGAACGCACCCACGATACAGGAGAAATTCCTAGTGTGGGGCAAAAAAAAAAACCACTACTACTATGGTTGTTTATTGCCATTGCTATGCTCAGCTGTACTAAATGAACGGGCAGACGTTTTATCAGAACCCATTAATCATTATAAATTTAAAACAAACAATCAAACTAGGTATATGGTGCGTGCCAAAAATATCGAAGCAAACAGTCATAGTAAAAAAAATCTTATGAACAAGGAATGAACGCATGTCTAGTATGAAGTTATGTAGACGATGTAGTACAGAGAAGAAGTAGGTAGGTACCTACTTAACAGGTAAGAAATGTAAGAATCGTAGCTCTAGCTAGGTGTTGTGTAGTTTCGAGTTCGACATGTCAACCCCTTGGGTAAAGGCGGTGAGTTGATGTAGGTACCTATTAGGTACATGTATCTATCGGTGACCTACCAGTTATAGAACTCATAGATCAAAGTCAGTAGGGGATGTCATATCTGGGCGGTTAGATTTGCTTTCTCAGGAGGGATATCTAGTTTGGATTTGAAACTAATGCAAAGCAATGTCATCAACAATTTACCTAGATCAAATTGATGGATTACCTTTGCTAGGTACCACTTAGGCAAGTCTTGAAGACTGAATACCCTCGGGGAACATGTAACGTGTGCCGTCACCGGTATGAAGTGTGCAAGGTTGACTTGGCGACTTTTAGATGTGGCCATGGGTCACCCAACTGTGGTATCTACCTATTTAATGATTAATAACAAACCATTGCATAATCAATCAGCCTTTGACTTTCTTACTGCTGGGACCACAGGTCACACAGGCCTCGTCATTTTGAGAGGGTATGGGCCGTAAACCACAACGTAGGTAGTATGTGTAGATACCTACTTAGGTGCGAAATTACAGACTTCGATTTTGCATCAAACATCAGGATGTGCGGTCATGAAAGAGAAAGTGAATTAGATGTCATGTACACTTCTAGTATGGGTGCTATAGTGCCTGATTTTCACTTTCTCAAACTGTATGAGGATTATGATTGATGATGTGAGGAACGTCAGAAGTTAGACACTAGACATTATGTAGGTACACGGAGGTTCCTACGAACACTAAGTAGGTAGGTACCTACACAGGCTTGTTGCAGTTTTCGCCTCAATATCAATTTAGTGAAGATAAACAAACGAGTTTGCCGTGGTAACGCCGGGTTGGCCTCAATTAGGAAAACAATTAAACGGATGTTAATAGTAGATGTATTCAGATGTAATGCAGGTAGACGCCGTGTCAGCGACCAGCGCGTATGACGCATTGATGAAGATAGTGCTGTTAATTGCAAGATTAACAAATAACTACAATGACCACTACCAACTATATGCCTTCTTGGTAAATTGCCGCAGTCTTCACACTATGCAAGTTTGTATGCTTCGCCTTGTAGGTTACCTACGCAGTTATTTTTAAAGCAATTAAAAAATAAGCGAGAATGTTAGTGTTTAGTGTTCATATTGTGTAGGATTAGGGATGGAAGGTAGGCCACTATTTTGATAGGTTCACTTTTTGGTGGAAAAAAAATTCGATTTCGAGTCTTCTTGATGGCTATGGGCAATGATAATATGAAACCTCATTGGTTAAGGGTTCGAAGATGAGATTAGATTAACCCCAATTGGATGACAGCCTGATGAAATTGTTAATTGTGCTAGGTATCAGACCTTGGCCCTTTGTTATTTATTAGGTACCTATGTCATGTAGGTAGGTCCCTTAACATGCTTAGGTAGGTATCTGTTTAAAACCTACTAGGTAGTATTAGCCTCAGCTTTAACTGGGTACCTACGGGGACCTATTCATTAGGGATATAAGCACAAATAGGATAGGTAGCCTACAAGGTGTGTATTTTAACGATTGTTAGTACTTATAACAATATCTATCAGCGGTATATGCGTCTTATGAATTTTTTTTCTTTATTTTACAGGACTCGCAATAAATTCCTGAAACAATATTCGGAAGTTTACAATTAAATTGTCTTTGTCTCTTGTAGTTTTACAGTAGGTAACGAATCGGTATTTTATGGCCTAGCGTTTTGTTAGTATTTTTCTAATGAAGCAAGTGTTAACAATGGTTGAAAGTTACCTTAACAAGGTATCCATGGGCGCGACTCAACCCAAACAAGGACGGAAGGTGCCGGGCGCCGATAACGGTCACAAATAAATTTTTACTGATTGGATGCAAGGCCAACTTGAATCCTATCTCCGGTTCCAAACTACCACTGCCCGCCAGCTGACTCTCCCGATTCGTGTTCAAAATGTTCTTCAGTTTATTAAGTGAAAATGCCATTGTAAACAAAGTCTTCTCTCTGCTAACTATCGCGTATCACACTCGCATTAAACCGGTTTTACTGAATAATTAATCACGCAATCCGATCGATAGCGTAAAACCTCATCGTTTCACGATCACAAATACTCGCCGTCACTTAGGAAGTTGTCAGAATAAACACAACACACAACACAACACTCGTAAGTTTAGGACACCATTGCACGACAACAATAAAACTCACTCAATGAAAACCCATACAACGCTGTAGCTATGTACGAGTATGACTGAATTGACTGACTTACGATGAGCGCATAGCCACCGTTGATAGTGTCACTGGTCTCACTAACAAATTGTACGTGCATGAATGAAGCATTCATATGTTTTGGAAACAATCGGATCTCTCTTTCTAACACTAGCATTCAGCAATTACACTAGCGCCACAAAAAATAGACGTGAACGAGTTAACTCTTCAATGCCGTGTGGCATGAGTGATGAGTGCCATCTGTTATTAGACGTAGTTTTATTACTTTATTACAACAGATGGCGCAACTAAATCGATAAACAATGCCTCGTGGACCTTTTTTAATTCATTTAACACGATAATGTTACAATTTGGGTTACTGGATGGAGATAATACGTTTAAAGGGTGGCACACTAATACTTCGTTATTAACAAACTAGCTTTTGCCAGCGGCTTCGCCCGCGTGAAAATGGCAATTCTCCATACAAACTTTCATCCCCTATTTAACTAGGTACCTTACGGGTTGAATTTCGAAAAATCCTTCCTTATTCCTTGTCTACATTTTAAAGGGAACCTCTGTGCAAAATTTTAGTTTTCTATGGTCCAAGGGTTTGGGCTGGGCGTTGATGAGTCAGTCAGGACTTCTCTTTTTATTTATATATAGGTACTAGCTTTTGCCAGCGGCTTCGCCCGCGTGAAAATGTCGATTTTCCATACAAACTTTCATCCCCTATTTAACTACCTTAGGGGTTGAATTTAGAAAAATCCTTCCTTATTCCTTGTCTACATTATAAAGGGAACCTCTGTGCAAAATTTCAGCTTTCTAGGTCCAAGGGTTTGGGCTGGGCGTTGATGAGTCAGTCAGTCAATCAGTCAGTCCAGTCAGGACTTCTCTTTTTATTTATATAGATAGATAGACTAGTGATCAGCCCCGGCTTCGCACGGGTGCAAAAAAGGTAATAAAACCTTCCTCTTGAATAACTCTATCTATTAAAAAAAACTGCATCAAAATCCGTTGCGCAGTTTTAAAGATATAAGCATACAAACAAAGGGACATAGGGACAGAGAAAGCGACTTATTTGTTATAAACTATGTACCTAGTGATAGTGTCGTCTCACCTGCGTCCTGCGTCCCTTTACAATCAATTTTTTTTTTGTAGAGTAGAATAGGAGGTAAAGGTAGGTACCTAACGTATTAGATTCTTAGCTATCGGGCTTTTTGTTGTTTGTAGTAAAATAAAAATCAACTAGGGTGAGATCCAACTCTGTCATCTGTGGATCCAACCAACAGTAAAACCGTATGGTGTGCTCTATTTCTTTTCATCACGCCTGTAAGTTGTCACGAGTTGGGCGAAGGTGTATTTTATTCTTCTTCCTTTCGAGTCGTTGACTAAACTCTGTGCGACCAGTACGTGGCAAACTGGAAGGCACTAGGTACCTATCATTTGCTTCATACAAGTGTTTGAGCGTGCAGTTAGTTGTGCAAGACGGGCACGAGAGGTGTGGCATATCCTGTGTTGGGGCACCACACTCACATTCTGTTCGAGATCGGTCGATTATACCCCATCTGGCTAAACTGCAGTTCAGGAGGTAGTTTTTCTGCCGGTACAATGAAGACAAAGCAATGAGCAGCGGTGGCCCAGTGGTGGCGGCCCCGACTTACGAACAGTAGGTCGTGGGTTCGAACCCCGGCAGGCACATAACTTTGTGTACTTACCTAATTTATTTCATCACCGCTGCTCTCAAAACGGTAAAGGAAAACATCGTGAGGAAACCGGCATGTCTTAGAACCAAAAATTCGAAAACATGTGACATCTACCAATCCGCACTGGGCCCGCGTGGTAGATTATAGGCCATTCCCTCTCAAAGAGAGGCCCCGCAGTGGGAACATTAATATTCTGTTGATAATGATGACAATGAAGATAGAAGGGGGTGGATGTATGTTGGGGATACGAATTCTCCAGCAGAAAACGAGAGACATAGGCCAATGTTATGGTACGCAGAATACTTCTTTGGTCATGTTTTGTTTAGGTGCGTTACAAGTTATAGTCAAAAAGCAGGGAAATCGGTTGGGTAAATAAAACTGGACATAGAGATAAAAAATGTTATTTATTAAAATGCCACAGTTCAAATTACACGATGAGTCTGCACCTAGATAAAATAAATGTCAAATAATAGTATCTCATAATAAATCAAAATTATAATCTGTTACGCAAAAGAAATTAAACGACGAACCTTACACAAGTCATTCACAACAATAATAAGCCTTTTAGGCTTTAACAGTAATTATATTAATAAAAAATAATTTATTATTTTAAACTTGCTTTTGAGAATAAATTACTGTAAAAGTGGGCAATGCCGTCGTAGTAGTGAATGATGATGGAGACAATAAGGACGAACATCGCAAAACAAATGCCGGTGATGTACATAAACTGGCTTGCTTCTTGAGGCGTGGCCAGAAGCTCTTCGCTACTCGTGTCCCTGTCTAATGCGTCGAACTCCGATGTATCTGCGAAAGAAATGGTACATGGATAATAAGATGATTAAAGCGCATTACTAAATCACTAAATATAATCGTCTTCTGACTTGGATAGAGACTTACAGAAAATTCTTGTATATGAATAAAATTGCGACAGCAATGGAATACGTAAACAGAAGTTTGAATGATTAAAAAATTGTTTTACCAAGGGGTATTGTGTTAACTACCTACCCCGTGATTAGGAAGTGGAGATCAGATAGGCACTCAATAGCTCAATTAAATATACTGATATTCAGCTGCATTTGGTTGGACTGGAATCTGACACTAACAAAGTTGGGAAAAGACTAGGCAGGTTTCATCATCATCATATCAGCCCATAATCACCCATTGCTGGGTATAAGCCTCTACTTTTTTCTGCCAATTTTCCTGGTCCTGTACATCTCTTTTCTGTTTCCCGTGACTTTATGATATCGTCAACCCAACGAGCTTTAGGACGGCCATGGTTTCTATCGCTTAACCTTGGCCACCACTCGGTCAAAGCTTTGCTCCATCGGCCATCTCCGCGTCTAGCCAGATGTCCTGCTTAGGTCCACTTGAGGTAAGTTTAATCTTTTATCTATCTATATAAATTAAAAAAAACCGGCCAAGAGCGTGTCGGGCCACGCTCAGTGTAGGGTTCCGTAGTAATAATTCTTTTTTTGTTTGAAATACAGGCCAATGAAACTTGACCTCTGGATTGTATAGGCGCTCATACGATTCAGGGACCAAATTATATTGGTTAACTGCAGTTTCCATCTGTTGTTTCCATCCAAGTTCAAAATAATTTTCCTAGAAAGTCCTTATAAAGTTCTACTTTTCAGATTTTTTTCGTATTTTCTAAACTTATGGTTCAAAAGTTAGAGGGGGGGGGACGCTTTGTTTTTTACTTTTGGAGCGATTATTTCCGAAATTATTGACATTATCAAAAAACGATTTTAGTAAACCCCTATTCATTTTTAAATACCTTTCCAACAATATATCACACGTTAGGGTTAAAATTAAAAAAAAAATCACTTCCCACTTTACATATAGGGGGGCTACCCTAATAAAACATTTTTTTCAATTTTTATTTTAGCACTTTGTCGGCGTGATTGATACACATATTGGTACCAAATTTCAGCTTTCTAGTGCTAACGGTCACAGAGATTAAGCGAGGACGGACAGACGGACAGACAGACAGACAGACAGACAGACATGGCGAAACTATAAGGGTTCCTAGTTGACTACGGAACCCTAAAAAAGAGAAGTCCTGACTGACTGACTCATCAACGCCCAGCCCAAATCCTTGGACCTAGAAAGCTGAAATTTTGCGCAAAATTTCAGCTTTCTACAATGTAGACAAGGAATAAGGAAGGATTTCTCGAAATTCAAACCCTAAGGGAGTTAAATAGAGGATGAAAGTTAGTATGGAAAATCGTCATTTTCACGCGGGCTAGTTTTTTAAGCTAGTTTTTAATAAAATAAAATACATAATTATTTACCAGCTGGTGTTTCCACGTCGCAGACTACATCTGCTTCAGTAATCTGCAGATCTAGCAACTCTCGCACCGAGAGGAGCGCTTCAGCGGGCGCTTCGCCGGGAAACAGGTAATCACAGAGGTACAGGGATCCCACGGGGACTAGCACTCTACGCGGTGGCTCGTTGAAACACACCTTTTCTGTAAAAAATAAACACAAGAATGAATGAATTGCTTCATGACTTTTTTTCAAATTCAAAACAAAACATAAAATGCGTATCACTCGCGCCATTTAAGACTCGCTTTTGAATTGTGGCTATATACCTACTCCCTGTATTTCCCCAAAAAGCTAATTATAGTCAAAAATTGTTAAACGAAAAACGAAATTATAATTTTTCTAACCTTCTGGAAGTAAATTGTCATCAATCAAGGCATCGCAGTGCATAGTGAACCGTGACGCTAATGATCGTATTATATCTTCTTTTACAGCTGCAATAGTTTCACTGACTGTCGCCTTGGGGTACATGAACACACTTGAAGACACCACCCCACTGAAGTGTATGCTGCCATCACATTCCAAGTATTCCACTGTTTCAGGGAGAGAATTTTCCTGAAATGTATAGACAAGTTTGGTTAAGAAAACAAGTCATCAATTTTGTGAGATTTTAGTAATGGTAATGTGATGCGGACTTGCGGAGGAATGTCAAAAATGTTGCAAGGAAAGTTTTGAGTATAAATGTGGATTTGTATAATAGTCCTCCTGATTGTTTTCCGGTCAAGGCGGCCAATCATAGCCATTGGTGCAGGAGATGATGCACTCTCTGTCCCTTTTTCTCTCATAGTGTCATGGGACGGCAATCCGACACGACCAGAGAGAAATCAGGGAAGAAAGGAGGTGTCTGATGAGATAACAAGTAAGAGAAGTGTGGAAGATGACGACATGCTGCGCCGACTTCAGATGAATTGGGATAAGGGCAAGAGAATGAGATGATACATTTATTTAGTGCATGATCAATACCTATGTAAACCATAATAGCTAAGTAATCAGTTTACAATATAAAAAACTATTCAGTATTTAAAGCATAACAACAACACATTCATCTTAATGCCATATGTGTGCAACTTACGCCCGAATACTCGAACGTCACTCAATTATAAGTAGCCCTCAAAACTCGTGCTATCTCTGTCACTCTGCGTTAAAGTAACAAAGACAGCACGAGATTTAAGTGCAACTTAAAATTGAGCGACGTTCTAGTATTCGGGCGAGAATCACTTGCACAATACATTATCCAATCATGAGGGATGAGAGAACAATGAAATAATAATACTGTATTGTATTCACTTACAAATGGCACAAATAAAGAAACATTCATTGATTTGGGTAGTTCTTGTTGCTGTAGCTTAGAGCTACTTTTAGATTTCTTCTTTTTTATCAGTTGTTCAAGTACTTCTGAATTGTCTTTTAATTCTCCGTCTATGAACATGATACTGGATTCAATTGTTTTGTGAGCAGATTCCAAGATTTGCTGAAAATTTAAAAGTGGACATGTTAAGAAAAATACATATTATTCTATGCATTGTCTATCAGCTGCAATGATGACTACAACATGCTGATGATAACAGTAACACCAATAATTTTTTGATGACTAATTTTATAATTTAGATATTAAAGACTAGGTATCTCCATAGTTCATTTAAAAGAATAGGGTACCTGAAACTGTTGTTTAACAGATATTCCACTCTTCTTCACGATCACAGGGTAGGCATCATCAAATTCGTAGTAGCAGTCTAACCGCTGCCACTGCTGGGCCTTAGGCAAGAACTTCCATTCAACTGGGCTGATTACTGTGCTCTTGACTGGAGTACCTACTTGAATACTCTTACAAGTAAGGACTTTTGTACTCGTAGACATATGCAAAATAAGTCTTTCATTTGAATATGAGCAGTTCCCGTACATGTACTGATTGGAACTCATAACTTTATATATGTGATTCACAACAGATTTCACTTTACTGAAACTATTTGGATCCTCAAATATGTCTTCATCGCTTGTAATGAAGATACCTGAAATTATTAAATAAGTTGAGCTTAGTTTTAAACAATTTCGACATACATATACTCACTGTTCCTAGTCATACTCATGCCATTATACAATACAATATTAAGAACTTTAGTTTTTATCATAATAAATAGGAAAAAACATAAAATACAACTTAATTTTGTTTTGTAATAAAAATAAATAACCATATCAATATGTGCATGCAAATCAGTCATGTGATGTTATGCATCACAATAATATTATGTGAACTTTGTTCTTATGTTTATTCAACATATCTAAAAAACGTTGTCTTACCTTGAACAAACAAGCCTCCAGGAAGCATTCTAGTAACATGTTTAGCATGGTCGGCGACCCATGCCTCAGACACACTCAATAGTGTCTTTGATTCTAACCTGTCCAAATCATAATTTGTTTCTGATGGACTTTCTGAACCTTTCTCATCGGGTGTGCGAGCCAGATGGATGACATTCTCCCGAGCACCAGTTGTCTTGAAATTATAATGGCAGGTTAAAGCTTACCATAGTATTCATTGCTACATAGTTTCATGGTGTAATAGAGGATAATCTTGTGCATAGATATTTATACTAAAGAGAGGATGAATACTAAACTTCACAGATAGAGCTTGAAATATACACATTTTCGTAGCTTATTATACATGCACAGGAAACAAGCATGTTCGAATATTATGTTTGTTACTATTTATTAAGATGTACGGCTTACCTGGCCGAGAATTAATCCTATTACGAATATTTCCTTAGAAGCATATTGCTCTAAATATTGTAAGCAATATTCCGGAGAATAAACTGTCCGGACCATCTTTTATAATTTATATTGATCTGGTTCTATCTGGTTGCCTACGCTGCCACAACACGTCTAAGATTTTCTGTTTTATTATCGTATTTTTAACAATATATGTAAATTAAAAGCTGTTTTGTCGTGTCATAGAATTGAGATTTACATGTCTCACTAATGTCTTGTCAATGTCATCTGTCTGATCAGAGATCAGACTGCTGTAGTGCTGTCACTGGGTGCGTTCCGAGTTACGCTGTAATCGATTTGAGCGTCCATAAACCCGTTCCGAATTACTGTGAGCGCGATATCGATGTCCCTTGAATCGTCATAGGCCACGTTCCGTATTACAAAATAATCGCTCACAGCGCTCACGTCTATATTTTGCGTTCCGAATTAGATATCACGATTATGACAGCTAAGAGCTGTCATCAATTCGGAACGCTCGTAAACGCGTTTATAGTGCTCACTCGTCACGTGATAACAAAAACTTAACCTGCATGAGAGAAATTCGTCGCCCGGGCTCGTCTTGTATATTTACTTGAATACTCATGGCTATGAGACTCCAAAGAGATTACAAAGAACTAATTGAATGTATTTGTGCGACTCCAGTCAGTGAACCTCAGCTGTGAACACACACACACCCAGACACACACACACACACGCATCAGACATCTGTCATTTTTTACTTTGATTTTGACAGCGCTCACGGTGATATTTATTTGGGGTATGGTCGGTGTAATCGCAAGATGGCGCATGTCATGACGTCATCTATGACGATTCAAGGGACATCGATATCGCGCTCACAGTAATTCGGTACGGGTTTATGGACGCTCAAATCGATTACAGCGTAATTCGGAACGCACCCTAAGTCGGAACGCAAAATATAGACATGAGCGCTGTGAGCGATTATTTTGTAATACGGAACGCGGCCACTGTATACTTGTTAGTTTTAAAGAGAATAATAGTAAAGAGAAGAATGAATAATTATTACTATAGAGAATTAATTTATTATCCCTACATATTATTAGTAAAAAACAAAATCCTCCGCTGCGTCTGTCTTTATGCGATAAACTCCAGAACTACTGCACCGATTTTCAAGCTGTTTTCTCCAATGGATAGAGTGGTTCTCGAGGAAGGGATTAGTACATAATTTGACCGATCGGGATCGTTAATAACAATTTATGTTATTGTTAGTTAATAACAATTTATGCTTTCATTTGAACCGCAGTCGAAGGTATCAATCCAATTTTTTTTTTCGAATATAATGATGTACTTTTTCATGAAATAGTCATTCAATTGGATTAATTAACGGAACTAAGGGCAACTCTCTCCCGTCAGGGCTGCGGGTTATTTGAAAGAGATACCGCGGCCTCAACGGGTTATGAAGGAACATGGGTGGTTTTTAGTCAGTAGAAGTCTGACACTCCCTTTCGCTCTGCCCAGGGGGGGTTATTTAATGATTTCCTACCACCAAAAAAAAGGGGTCGGTTCCAGTCCTTGGTTTAAATCTTTTCTGTAACTCGCCGCTTAGTTAGTATTCTTCAGTAAATTGCTAATAAACTTGTTGATAGATAACTAACATAGACATATCTTGAATAAGTTAGTAAGTACGGTAACCCTTTTGGAGAGGGGCGATTAATTTACGCGCATTAAATTTTACTTGTAAGACAAAGAGATATGGCCTCGTTTTTATGGTGCAAACCTGTGTAAACCTCACAATGCGGAAACAAACAAATACGGATACGTATCGCAGTTGTAGTAGTCAAACCTATGTTGGCCCTTCTTTTAAGTGGCTAAGGTCGCATTTCTATAATTATAGCAAAACTGAAAGTAGGTATTCAGGGAGATTTTAAAAATACAAATGAAAAGCCTAGGTAGTTTCAAAATTGTTTATTTATTCAATAAGAATACAATAGTAAATATGCTATTGTACTAAAGTTCGCTTAAACAACAGATAACGCACTAAGCAACCAGGCCGTGACAGGGATGCGTTTGCCAATTCAATGGAAAAAAGCATCCAAAATCACAGGAGGTGACATCTTGTCGATGTTCCACACATTCGTACGAAGCGCTTTGCTAAGTCTTTCATTATTCGTACAGCCAAGGAGTGGAACGCCCTGCCTGCGTCGGTTTTCCCGAGTTCATATAACCCCAATCTATTTAAGTCGCGAGTAAATAGGCTTCTTCTGGGTAAGCTCGTTCCATCGTCGACCTCATCTCTGCCCTTAGGGCAAGATTGAGGTCAAGAGTAAGCCCATATTAAATAAAAAAAAAAAAAAAAAAAAAAAGGTGGCGGAACTCGGGCGTTTGACTCTTCAAGCTTTAGCAAGAGTCTGCACTTCAGGTATGACTGACAGAGATGGCACTAGAAATCCGAATTTCCTTTAAATATTCTTTTTGTTTGACGGAGTACGTTACGTTGGCGGGCCTAGTCGCTTAAAGCTCCACCTGTCTTACAGTGCACCATTTACGCACTCTTAGGAATATAAAATCATACGTGCAGCAACCGCAAGTCTACAATAAGTTGATGTTTAAATACATCATCTACATCACGAATGCGCAATGAAAAAGACTTGTAAAATTAACTTGTTTCGTTATAAATTAAACTTGACATTAAGACCGCAAATATTATTGACGTAAGAATGTAACAGTGAGTATGTAGACCTCCTATTAGGTTTAGTTGAATTTGCACTTTGTGAAATCCATTTCCGGATGTTGTTCCATAAACCTGTAGATTAGAGAAAAACAGAAATTAATAAAGTATTCACTTTGTAAATCCGGTTTCTCGTTCTTCCTACGATCGATTTTTCATTGTGATTGCATAATTATCTATCTATTACCAGTCAAATCAATCTGAGATTCCGACTGATTCCATCTAGATTGCCATCAACACACTAAAATGAATCTGAGATGGGTTCTTGTAATACTTTACGATCTTATTCATTGGCTCGTCTCTGGAGCCAAGGATAGTTGTAATCGCTGGAGTACTTCGGGAAAGGCTTTGACCGAGTGGTGGCCAAGGTAAAAAAAAAAAAAAAAAAATTAAAACTTTTTATGTTAAAGAAATGTTTTTTCTTTTTTGGTTTAACACACTTCGCTTAATCTTAGTTTGGTGAGGCCAAGGAAACCAGAGCCGTTCTAAAGCTCATTGGGTTGACGATATCGTCAGTCGCTGGAAACACGTGGTAAGGTACGCACATAACCGGGAAGTGTGGTAGAAAAAGGGGAGGCCTGTACTCAGCACTGGGTGATTCCGGGCTGATATGATGATGATGACATAAATTATGGACTGAAATATAAGGAAGACGTGAGGAAAACCACCATCCAGCTATAACCACAATAGGGTAGTCGACTGACTAAAAAAAATATGATTCTGTTTAGTCCCGCTCCCGTCAGATAAATTATCGAAAAATATTGGATACGTGTTTTTTGTTTTATCAAAATAATA
The DNA here is from genome assembly GCA_949316265.1 of Diarsia mendica. Taxonomy (NCBI): domain Eukaryota; kingdom Metazoa; phylum Arthropoda; class Insecta; order Lepidoptera; family Noctuidae; genus Diarsia; species Diarsia mendica. The sequence continues at coordinate 12,728,708 of OX438891.1, forward strand.
AAAATTGACGAAAATAAAGCTTGTCAAAGAACATGGAGAGGGGGCTTTTGAAGTTTTGATGTCACAGTCTGGTAAAACGGGACCAACCTGTGACTTTTCGGTTTCACGACTTTTCGAAGCACTGTACTTATCGTCTTTTTTTTGTTTACGTGAAAAAAGAAAATATACGTGTTCAATATTTTTTGGAAATCTATCTGACGGACTAATTAGTTTTTTTAGTCAACTACCCTATTCACAATTTCCGTATTTAGCATTTTTATGCATAGGTACTGTTAAAACTTACTTTTTGAGTACATCTTGTTTCTTTTGTTCATCGCTAGTAGGTAGACCCATTTCCTTCTGTCGCTGATCGTACATCATTTTTTCAACTAGGCCGCGAGTCTCGCCGTCCAAATCAGACAGTTTCGATGGTTCTGAAATATTTAATTGCTAATTAATTTCCGAAAAATATATTTCCTCCTTCCTTCCTATTGTCACCCCCTTGAAAACAAAATGCTCTCACTTTAGGTTTAAAAATAATGCAAGTTCAAGTAGTAGTAATTCAAGTTCCATTTCCCGACAGTCGAATCTTAAGGTCACAAAATAAAACCCATGTTTATCAAGATAACCGTTAAATTGGCAAATTGAATGTAGTTTCCGGAAATGCTCAAAAACAATAAGTACGAAAACAGACTCCATTTATTAAACTTCTGTCTATTTAACAGTTTAACGGGCGTATAAACCACGACGAAGTACTGAGCAAGTTGTGCGTGAGCAATTAATTACCATAAATACATGCTTTAACTTCACCAAAATGCTTACCTGGGTTGATCTTCCTCGTGGATATTTCCGGGTCGGTAGTGACTAGCCTGCCCCACCAATTCATTTTATTGACCTACAAGATATAATAATTTACAACATTATTCAGTAAACTCATCATTACCTTAAATTGGTTTCTACAAAAAAAACACCGTTTTAAGTTACATAATGACAACTTCATTAAAATGTTTAAATAATTGTACAAAGCAATTTTAGAAGTGTTACAAGGTTTGTTTATGACATTTTAGAAAAAAAAACCTCACGCATTAGCATTAACAATGTTTGGCTCACTTATTTACTCAGGTATGGATAAGACGAGCAATGGTATGGTTGGTTACCGACAAAGATTCACCTTTATTTTGTCATCGAATTAGTCTGACTATACTATTAACGTCCATTTAGATTTACAGGACAGTGCTTCCTGCTTTTACTACTCTCAACGGCATACTACGATCGACAACGGCGAGTCCTAATAATTGCTAATAGGTAGTATGGTGGGCAATGTGCTGTACTTGTCTTGTAACCGACAGTAACCATCCATTAGGAAGTCAACGTTCAGCTGTTTTGTACAGCCTGATATGATAACAAAAACAAACATTGCCAAATATGTACAGATTTTGAAATGAGCAAACGCTTAGAAACGGTAAAATCAACATAATATTGACTTAAAATTACCATTTGCAAAAGCCAGACGATTGTATAAGATAAACTAATATACCTACACCTATTACTCATATCTCATAAAAGTACGCTCACGTACGTAGAGGAGATATATACACACCTTTTCTATGTTCAGAAGTAAGTTGCGTCCATCTTGCAACACCCACGTGGACTCCTCAATCTTGACTTCGGCTTCGAGTTCGCCGTCGATGATAAGCGGCTGGCCTTTGATGCCGACTTTGAGATGCTTCTTGCTGATGACCACCGTTAAGTCACGTGGCCTCAGTACTTGACGCAGTGGAACTCGGACCTGGGAATAAATAAAACTTGGTTATTATGTTATCCACCTTGCAATTTGTTTGAACGAAAAATTGTTGAAACAGTTGTTTCAAAAGGCATACTTTGGATTGGTAACAGATTTGCAACCTCGGCGCATGAAAAAATTATAACAATAATTCTAAATTAATGAGGCAGTTTACATTTATAACAAATAGGTCTCAATAATAATAAAAAAAATTGAAATCAAATACAAAACAATCCAGTCTATTTATAAAGACCAGAACTATTTATAAAGTCGTTGCTAAGATGATTATACTTCGGCATAAATTACATTATGTTCTCCGAAGGAACACGGGTATAATTAAGTAATGTATTTATGAATCAGTTACTAAGTTCCACGCCAACAGGCCTCCAGTCCTACGCGGAAACCTAAAGAAGCCAGTTTAGGGTTAGCTAATGTAAGGTTCTGCTCTGACTAAGCCCCAAACGAGTTATTTGTTACAACAAAACTCGACTGAAAGGTGCAGGATATTGAAGTAGTTCCAATTAATGTAATCGGCATACCTCACATCGTCATAATTGACATTTAATTGGTTATTGGCGTAAACGGATATAAACAATATTATTAACAGTGGGGTTTCATTCACTACACGTACGTAAAGTAAAGGTAAAAGGTCAAAATGACACCTTAACATTTCAACACTTGGAAAATGTAAGTAACACGACAATTTCGTTACGTTGCGTCACAATTACGAATATTATGTGTGACGTCGAACTCAAAAAATAACCGTATTAAGGTTTATCAAGAAAATAATTGAATTGCAAGTGTATAACCCAATTAAAATACTTTCACATGATTGTGCCTTTGCTTCACCTTGTTTTATTTAAAACTTAACTTAATGTCCTGTTTGGTACAGACTGAGATACAAAATTAAGTAATTGCAATACTGAATATGTAAGGAACCTTACTGCTTGTCTAAGTTTATACAATGAAGCATCACAATCTCGCAACACTACAAAACACACGGGATTTTCGTATCAGAGTGTGTCTATGGGAAATTCTCATTGAACATCCTGTTGATTTCCTAGACTAATAAACATAATAGACTTATGGAGAATCCATTATGTATATTTTATCATGAGATCAATTATTTATGGATTAAAAAACAAGTTGTTTTACGGACAATAGGAATCTACTCAAATAACATTTTATTGTTTCGAGAACGTAGACGAGACTGCTGTAAGACCTGTCGTACAGCCTCCCAATACCACAAACGCAACCCTCGTTAATATTTTTCATATCTTTGGATATAAGTACAATGATATGCACTGAAAGTCGAAACCCTATAGGTACTATAAATAATGTAGAGGCACGAGTCACGTAGTAAACCGTTTAAGTACAAATCAAGCTAGGCTGCTGGGCTGAACAGGACAACTCGCTAAGTAACAAGGTGCTGGCCGCGAACTGACATCATAATGACATGCATAGAATACGGAATGAATAAGTCTAAAAACAACAATAATTACGTTTCACAAGAGGACCGCCAAGACAGAACGCGTTCTTCGATCGAAGGCGTGATGACCTCGCATTCCTGGCAAGGACGATGTGCATGAATATACCAGCGTCCGCGCAGCCGAACCGGACCGGACAATATACCTACGTTCTTTGTGAATCATTAACGTGACCCCATACTGACCATCAGTCGGTATTAAGATGCCGAAATGATGACCAGCTGCTGCGAAACGAGTTTTAATGAGGATGGCAATTTTACATTTTCCTACTTGAGCGTCCGACGGGTTTGTCTGTCTGTATTTTTAATGGCTAGATCCATTAACATCGTGTTAAAGCATTTAAGTTTTTTGGTAACTCTACGTACATTTTAACTCGCCAATTAAATAGTTACATTGCCCTAAGTGAAACCGCTATTGGAAGTTCTATTTTATTGATAACAAACTACGATTATTAACCTTGGCCTTGACAATTTGAATAATGAAATCTGCGTTGACACAAAATATGTAATTAGTGATTCGATCTATTAATATCTAAAATAAACAACATAATGATTAGGTGACCCGTGGCCATGATCATTATTCAGATATGCTAAGACGATGCATAATAAAAGGATTAAGCGTTGTTGATACGACCCAGTTCAATGTTAAACTTTATCTAGAAATTCTGTGAGCTACTAAATTATTCTCAATTTAGTATGTTTTTCCCCAAAAACCATTTACACAATGTTTTAGCCTTATTTCTTGCAAAATCTCGTCGCATCATCCTCAAATTACATACATAAATAAACTCACGCCCTTTTCTCATGGGGTTAGGCAGAAACTACAGGACGCCATCTTCAAATTGATGTATTAACTACAGGACGCCACCCTCAAATTAATTTATTACTAACTATAGGAAACCCACAAATTAATGTATTATTTTTACTATTTTTATTATCAACAGGGCACAATTCCAAAATTCCTGATGGAAAACCCAATAACACTTTGCCCGTCGTGGGAATCGAACGTAGGACCTCACATGCACAGCAGCCGCGCTTAGACCAACGTGCCAGTCAATCTATTTATATATCAATCGTGTAATATTATGATGTAGTACGAGCTTCTTATTTACAGTGATTGAATCAAACCAAATAAATCATGGTTTATGCCACCGTTTGGAAAATATTGCACCTTTGTTATTAAAATAAATTCAAATCATGTTTAACATCAAAATATTGACATTAGATAACTTAGAACTAATTGGACATCGTTTGCGAAACCGTTCCCTTTTATCCTGAGATGTGTCAAGAAGTGGGCGTTATCGGAATTATTCATAGCGACTGATAATTGGGCAATGATACAGCTAACTTAATGATATAATTGCATTCCAATTAAGCTGGAGTCGTGCGTGCGACTGAGAAATTAAGCAAGCCTTCAATCCTTTGTTGCTTTAACGAATAACTTCTTATAAGAACCTTGTGGTAACTGCGCTCAATAGCGTAGTGTTATAATACCTTCACACGATTACGCGCCGATTACGGCCCCGTTCTAATGGAAGCCGAAGTCGTCGGAGTCTCTGCACCAAACACATGATAATAGTATTCAACCAGAACCGTAATTAGGCGCCTCGTTGTCGCCGCACGAAATTCTCAGTAGATTAGATATCAACGCGCCTTAAGAATCCGGTGTAACAAGCTCGCAATTGCAATTCGAGGTGAGCATAAAAATCGAACAAAACATTGCTATCCCTATCTGACTTTTCGCGGCGCAGCGCGCAGCTGTGTGCGTGCGTGTAGTATGTTTGTAGCGAATCATTCATAATGGATAATAAGACTGATAACCATTTCATTGTACTAATTTTGTTCAATATTTGCTTTATTTTTGTTAACTAATTTGGGGAATCGTTAGTGAACGCACAAACCCGTAATGCGTTTTTTGGAAATTACTCTACAATGGCTACATTAGAAGATTTTAGGACATTGTCTAAAATCGAATAAAATAAAACGTCTTTATTTATATATAATTATCTAGATTATAGAGATATTTTTTTATATAGGTAGATATAAAAATAGACGTTTTATTACCACTACCGCAAAGCGAAACAACCTGAACCCTATAATTCCCAAAGACTCAGCGGCTTGGCAGTGTCGACTACGGTTTGTCTTTAGTAGATTTTCAACTTTACAAATAGGATAATGCAATACAGCATAATGAGCTACCTTGGTCATTACTCTCGCGGGTAAAATACCCCAGTCCGAGCCTAAGCCGAAAGTGTAATGGATAGGAATGCCTATCTTAGGCTAAGTTCACATGACCGAGCGGCATCGCGCGTCTCCGTGCTGTGGAAGCATTCACATGATAGCATTTATGTACGCGCGGCAGTCTAGCATCAAAATGGTCACGGTTTGACACCATACCTACCACACCAGATTGTCTCTCAACCGCATCAGTGATCGATGCTCAACCGTGATCATCTGAACGGGTCGATTTCTTTTTTAATAGACGGTAAACACTGTTTATTTTGATTTTGTCCCCGAGCGGTCATCTGAACTTGGGTGGAAAATCATCGAATGACCCCCCCCCCCCCCCCCCCCGCTCTTGGGCAGAGCGAAGGGGAGTCTCAGACTTCTACTGAATAAAAACCGAACCCATGTTCCTTCTTTGCCCTTGCGCCGAGGCCACGTCATCTAGTACAAAAATCCGTGGCCCCCGACGGAATCTGAACTTAGCCTTACACGCGCTTAGTGGGTATTATCGTGTCCGCTTGTCACTATGTACCTAGTATGTATGTATGTAGTGTACAGACGCTAGCACATCAATCTAACCCAATTTCATTTTTTCCTAATCCAACATGAACCTTCTAGTAGGTACTTTTGCAATAAAGTCTAAATCCATTTTTGTAATGTGTACAGCACTGATTAAAGTCAGCTAGATAAAAAATAGATAGGTAAGTTGTAGATACTTACTGTGAGATACTGTATCCCAACGTTTGTGGTAAAGTGACCATACGTCCCGTTTTGAACGGGGCTGTCCCTTTTCTCGATCATCTGTCCCGTTGTCCCCAAACAAAGCTCTGGGACACAAACAGTCCCGTTTTCCGAAACTGCGTGAAATTTTTAAAACTATAAAACTCGTCAGACGCAACCGTGGTAGACCACGTCGCAAGGGCCGACGCCTGTCCGGACTGCATGTTGTTCGATAGAGATACCGCGGCCTCGCATACAAAGGGCCAAGAAGAACATTTGTGTGATTTTTTTTCAGTAGAAGACTGACAGGGGGTGCCGATCCGCCTAGAGCGGGAGGAGTAATTTTATGATTTCTCACATTCCAAAAAAAAAGACCTACCTAACTGGACCGTTTGTATAAGGTAGCAAAATCGTCTATAACTTTGAGTGTAGAGTCCCTGATCTTGAGAGGAGAGGGTGTTACATAGGCATTTAACGTGACCTTGGTTTTTGCTAAAGTAACTGTCAATATAGGTATATAAATCCATGTCCCGTTCTGAGTTAAAAAAAGTTTATCCATAACTTCACTCAAACCAAATCGTAAAAAAATCTAAGCCCGTAAACAAAGCAAAAGTCGTAATAATGTAGGTTCCACAATACCAAGTCACAAGGCAAATCATAATCCAAGTCCGTAGCAGAGGTCAATAGTGTCAGAATATTTTTTTCTTTCTTTTTTATAAATAATAAAAACGTTACCCCACACTAGGAATTTCTCCTGTATCGTGGGTGCGTTCACAAACATATAAACTCACATACACAAATACCCAGACCCGAAACAACTATCTGCAGGTCATACAAATATTTGTTCCGTGCGGGGATCGAACCCGCGACACGCAACGCAGCAGTCCAATCGCTTAGCCACTGCGCCAACCGTGCCGTCAATACAATTTCGCAAACAATAACGCACGCGCAGCACAGTCAAGTAATATTATGTAACACTGACAACCCCTACTACCCCAGGGAGGCCAGCGCGCGGGCGCCGGGCGGCGGCGTTCATTGAATACGAAACGCTAGTGTGAGTTTCTGCGATCACACAACCACGACCAGTGCGTACACGCACACAAACACAGCCCATGCTTGATGCGACAGCGCTACTGCCGTTCCAGATTTGTGATAAATTTGTTTGTGTTCCGTAATTCCAAAAATTATGAATAAAAACTTGATATTTTTCAAAAAAAAAATTTGATAATCTGCTACTAGACAATTTAGGCTATGTTCCTGTTACAATAACATTACGAATATTAATGTTTTTAATACAGAATAATTAAGTTGAAAACATGCTATTAGCGGTGTTAAAATGTACGAAATGCAATTCGCTTGCATTTCGTAAATAGTAAATGTTTTAAAAAAAAAGTTTGATAGGAACCTAGATAAATATCGTCTGTATCCGAATAACATAATTTTATGTTGGTAATATGTTCGTATCGCGAATGATTTTGGTATTACGTTTGTATGGAGAAATGTTCATTCACCGTCCCCTTAATATTCCTACTTGATATTTAAACGACGGTCATCTCAGATATAATATGAAACATGTCTTCATTTCGGTCTGAGTCAATCGATATCATACATATTTGGAATATTTATATACTTACGCAATAGTTGAAGCACAACAAATCTTAAATTGACCGTAATTATGTAGGTGTTCTAGCGTAGCATATCATATTATAGCTCAAGTGTTACATCTTCAGACTAACAGAGCAGGATGTTAATAAAATAGGTTGAAATCATAAAATCTGCTATTTCATGCAAATTAAATCAGAAACAAACATTCTGCATTAAAACCGTTATATCCTAGAATATATGGACATAAATATTCTTCATTAGAGATTAGGCATTTAAAGTTATAGGATCAATCAATTATGGAAGCGACTCTCCCTTTTTTTTTTTTTTTTTTTTTTTTTTTGGTGGGTGGAAAATCATCGAATGACCCCCCCCGCTCTTGGGCAGAGCGAAGGGGAGTGTCAGACTTCTACTGACTAAAAACCGAACCCATGTTCCTTCTTTGCCCTTGCGCCGAGGCCACGTAATCTAGTACATAATACCGCGGCCCCGACGGGCGTCGGCCCTTGCGGGCCCCTCCTTGCTGACATCTCTTTGAGGCGCGCGTGGAACACGAACGCGCCGCCGACACGGTCTGTTGCCGTCATGACGACGGCCGGACGACGAGCTAGCCCATTACTCACCGTCCACAGGCCCGCGTCTACGGTGGCCGGAAGCCATCACGTGGCCCCCGACGCCCGGAGCGCCTTCCGCGCCTTCCGCGGCGGCTGGGACGTTGAGAGGATCGCTCCCTCTCTCGTTCCGCCTCCTCCTTCGCTAGCATCACTGCTTCGCAGAAGGAGGCGACGGCGTCCCATTCCTCCTCGCCCCGGACCATGGCTTGCACCAGGGCCGGACGCGAGAGGTCGCCGCCGCCGATCGCCGCTACGAGAACACGGCGGGGCTCCGCCCAAGCAGGGCACACCTCCACAGTGTGCTCCACCGTGTCCTCCGGTCGATCCTCGCAGTGGAAGCATCCGGGCGTTTCCTCCCGCCTAATTCGGTGCAGGTACCTCCCGAAACATCCGTGTCCGGTGAGGACCTGCGTCAGACGGAAGGTGAGGGCGCCGTGGCTCCTCTCTAGCCACTCCTCAAAGAGGGGACTTACCGCCACTATCGTGGCGTGCCCTGCACGGGGTTGCGACAGTTGCTGTCTCCATACCGCCATGAGATCGCACCGGAGGTCTGTCCGCCGCGCAGCAATGTGCCGCGGCAGCAGAGTGGCCCCCCGGTGTAGCGCCTCCGCGCGCCACTCGTGTAGGCGCGCGAGGACTATCGCCTCCAGATCCCACGGCGGCAATCCGGCAAGGAGATTCGCCGCCTCGCGGGAGATCGTGCGGTACCCGCGGACTAGCCTTACGGCCATGACCTTTTGGGGCGCGTTCAGGTAGTGGACGGCCCGCTTCCTCACGGCACGTGCCCACACCGGGGCCCCGTAAAGGGCCATGGACCGCACGATTCCCGCATAAGCGACTCTCCCTCAATTAACGAAAAGTACGGTTTGTTTTAGAATTTTACTTTGAAAAAGTAATACAATTACCTGTATGTAATTGTATTACTTTTTCAAAGTAAAATTCTAAAACAAACCTAGGTACAGAGGTAGGAGGTAGGTACAGAGTTACAGACCAAGTGCTGACACCAAGTTGCACGTTAGGGGAAAGCAAGCACGGTACATGGTCAACACTTATGATATACTTCAGCAGTCAATCAAACCTCTCCAGCATTAATAGCATTACATTTATGATACTCAGTACATGAGTAACACTAATGACTTGGAATATTAATTGGTAGTTTCGTACATATAGTGATAACGATCATTCTACCAATATGACAATGAAACGCTCGAAGGCACTGAATTCTGTAGCAATATCGTATAGCCTGTGATATCATTGAACTCTTGATTCTCCAAGCAGATTTACTGCAAATACGTCATGGTCATGGGAGGTCATTACATAGAAGCGTAAACTTCACACCTGGCGTAATTACAAAATCACTACTACACACACGTTTCCGAACGTGTGTGTACTACCAACATAGAATAAATAAGCACTTTATTCTCGTTTGTATGTCCATATTAGTAAAGTATATTTGCTCTTTTCAGATTTGGAAACCTAATTAAACTAAGTCATGGAACGAACCGCTTGGAGTTTGAAGTTTGGACCTCGAAGAAAATATTCGGAAAAATCGGACGAAGCGAATTATTGTGCCATACTTTAGCACTAAATTAAATATATTTTTAAATGTTTGTATAAAATAAAAACTTATAAAATAAGTTTTAAATCTTCGGTATAATTTACTTTTGTTGTTGGCGGTACAACTCGAAGTGTCTGTGTCAAACGTTGTAATAAGAATATTTTATTCTAATTACTGTATGTTATAAAATCAATACACAATTCAAATTATAAAATAAGTATTGACCGAATCGCAATTTTATTGTTACTGCTACGCCGCGTAGCTCGTAGCAGCTACATTTTTAATTTAGTAGAAATATTACACATATAATATTATTATGCTAACAGGAAAACACCTATAGATACGAGCATAATTATATTCTTACAATTGTTAATTACAAAACCAATAAAAACATTGAACTTTTATTGTATGGCTACGACGCGTAGCTTGTATTTCTTTTTTTTTTTTTTTTTTTTAATAATAATATTCCACAACTATCACACATCGCCATCTAGTCCCAAGCTAAGCAGAGCTTGTGTTATGGGTACTAGACAACTGATAAACATACTTATATATTTCTAAATACATACATATTATAGATAAATTACACCCAGACACAGAACAAATGATCGTGCTCATCACACAAACATTTGTCCTGGGTGGGAATCGAACCCACGACCTCCGGCATAGCAGTTAGGGTCACTAACCACTAGACCAACAGGCCAGTCATGGCCATGTAGGTACTATCGGGTGTTTTGTCCAAATAATGAAATAATTATACTAATAACCCTCCTTCTGGCGCAGTTGGGAAAACATAAAAACGTTAACTGATGGTCACCTGTTTGTTACCCTTCAACAAAAGACGACGGCAGTCTACAAGCCTATGCAAAGAACCAATCTATTGAAGTTTGTTAAGTCTGTAGGTTTGTGAATGCATTGACGAAATCGTATAATATACCTTTAAGTAGGTATACATGAAAGAGCTTATAATAAACTTTGTTTCGAAAGTAATGTTGTATTGTATCGTCTTCACAATGGCCGATTTTGCATTTTACATAAAGACCGGAATATGCTGGCGTCAAGTGTAGGCTTATTATGGCATTTTATTTTCTTCCTAGTTACGGAGAATCTAGATCGTTTAATTCGATCGATACCGGCGCAATAATGCAAGAGTGTATCGGTTTCCTCTATCGTCATTGGTGTCGTCATCTTTTATGTTAATAGGTAGCAATGTCATTCCCTTGTCTTTTTCTGCGAAATTAGTCCCTTATCTATTATACATAATGTTATAAAGAGATAAAGTTTGTATGTCGGGCGTACACTTAGAAACTAATAATAATAATAATAATACGTTTATTTCAGATAATGCAATCCATAAGAGAAAAGAGTAATACAAGAGAATAGTCAGTCCGCACACACAAAAATTAACACAAAATACAATAATTCAATTAATAACATACAACATTCACAAAATTATACACCACACAATAGAAATAAAGAATAGAAAACAATTATAAAATGAAAATTGAATAGTGATTAATGACAGTCAATATTAATAATTCCAATGTCAAAATTATAATCAGTCAATCAAATTAGAAAATTATACACATAAAATACATTACAATTTTACAAGTCAAGCACCAGCATGTCAAAATTGTCCGGTACACAAACACATCCATTTATGTTGGATCGGACAGTCAGTGCGGGAAGCAATCATCCTAATGATCCTTATCGGAAAAAAAAACACTAATGGGAAGCTACAATTATTTCCAAGTGTGCGAAGCCACAGACAAAAGTTAGAGTTAAGTATTACGGTCTAATCTTAACAATCTGATTTGCAACAAAAAAAAAGTTTAAAAACTAAAACCCAACTCATAAAACCGCGGTCTTAAAAGTAGAAAACAAGAAAATCATTCATTAATTTAGGTAAATAACGTAATAATAAAAATTTAATTATTATTAGAGGACAGTCGTAGTCGCATGCCACTGATACTTGATGCTCCTTCATGGCGTTCTCATTGATTCAGAAGTCAGCTGCTAGCTGCCATCAGCAAGGTAAGGCAAGACCTTTCATTTGATACCAAACATCTCAAATATTTTCGCGATTTGCTAGAAACACTGTGTAGTTGTGCCTCAAAACGTTATAAAAGTGCGCCCAAAGTGTTTCGGATTACGTGTTAATGTTATCTAGTGCTAATAACATCTAGAAATCACAAAAAAAACCAAATCGAAAAGTTTCTTTTCTCCCAGTGAAAAACATCTACCCTCATAAAATCATTGTTCTGTTTCATATTAAAATGTTACTGTCAAAGTGTCAATGTCAACTTCAAAACAGTGTTGCCACTTAAAAAGTTAAATTACCTCAGAATTCATGGATAGCCAATCAGAAAATTCTAAAAAGACTAATGTGAATGCGACTAAAACATTAAGTCAGCAAATATTTCACAAAAGCTTATTTATTAATCGACCCAGATCAAACTCTTGTAGTGGTACGATACCTACTAGCGATGCCAGTGAGACTATAGATTTAATTGAGTCCGACAATGCTCCTGAAGAAAACTGGGTGGAGGTACCCGGACGCAAAAGACTTCGAAACCCAAATGAACCACCAACTAGCCAAAAACAAGCAAAACTAAATAACTACTGGCTGAGTGCTCCCGTTACCACCTCCAACCGATTCTCTAGCCTTGATGTCGCTAATAATCCTTCTGAAACGGCTCAAAAGCCTATCAAACCACCTCCATTGTTCATAGACAAAGTCAGCAACATTCAGTCACTCTATGACATGCTGAATGACACAGCCGCTGAGCAGTACGAAATAAAGATTCTCCGTGGGGAACAAGTGAAAATTCAGCCAAAAACAACAGAAGCATACACCAAAATCTACAAGGAACTTCAAAAACGTGAAACTGAATTCTACACCTACAAACCTAAAGAAGAAAGGAGCTTTCGAGTAGTCCTCAAAAACATCCACCCCTCTACTGACCCCAACGAAATAAAAGTGGCTATTGAATAATTAGACCACAAGGTTACAAATATCTGGAATCTAAAGGACAGAAAAACCAAAACACCTCTTCCACTCCACTACGTTGATCTCAAACCAAACCAAAATAATAAAAACATTTATAATGTTAAGCGCCTTCTCCACTGCTGCATTGAATTTGAACCACCTAGACCAAAAAGAGAGATCCCACAATGCTCCAACTGTCAGAGATATGGACACACGCGTAGGTTCTGTCACCGTCAGCCCAGATGCGTTAAGTGCGCTGGAGCACACGCTACTCTTGACTGTGCAAGGAAAGAGCGTTCTGATAATGTGCTGTGCATTCTTTGTGAAGGGAACCACCCCGCAAACTACAAGGGTTGTTCGGTATATAAGGAATTGCAAAAAGTTAAGTATCCCCCACTGAGACCAAAACCTCAACATAGCAAGGTCACACTAGAAAAAAATGGTGGTACAGTCAAATATAGCCGACATGATAGTGTTGGCAATAAATCATACGCAGAAATAGCAAGTGGTGTAACAACTAAAGAACACGTACCAAAACCAAACCCGTCACCTGACATTAAGGAATTTATGCAGTCACTCATGAACCAGATGATGCTCATAACTAAGATGCTGGGAGATCTCATGTCCATGCTTCCGAATTTAATGCATTAACATTATGCATCTGGAATGCAAATGGCCTGTCACACTACTCAGAGGAGTTGAAACTTTTTTTATACCAACACAATATCGACATAATGTTAATATCTGAAACACATTTTACTTCAAGAAGCTACATGGAACTCCCTGGATATAAGCTTTATCATACTACACACCCTGATGGGAAAGCACATGGTGGATCAGCTATAATAATCAGAAGCAAATTAAAACATTATGAATCCTACCTTACTGCAAAGCACCAATTCAAGCAACAACTGTCATAGTTGAAGATTGGATTAGCCCTGTCACTGTGTCAGCTCTCTACTGTCCACCGAAGCACATAATCAAGCAGGAAGAGTTTAGTGAGTTTTTCAATACCCTCGGCGATCGTTTCATAGCTGGCGGGGACTTCAATGCAAAGCATTGCTATTGGGGTTCAAGATTGACTCTCCCCAGGGGACGTGAGCTACTCAAGACTGTTGAGAAACTAAAAATGGAAATTATATCAACAGGTGAGCCCACTTATTGGCCCACTGATAGGAAAAAAGTACCTGACCTGATCGATTTTTGTGCTGTCAAAGGTATCTCGAAAAAATACATTCAGTGTCAGAGCAGCTATGAGCTATCTTCGGACCATTCACCAGTCTTAATAACATTGTCAAGTCGTTTCAAAGAAACTGCTGAAAAGTGCGTCCTCCACACCAAAAAAACAAATTGGGAAATCTTTAGATCAATGGTCGATCAGGCTTTGGCGCCCACAGTCAGCTTAAAAACAGAAGATGATATAGTGGCAGCAATAGAATATTTTAATAATTCAGTCCAAGCTGCTGCTTGGCAATCTACTCCACCCAACATTAATAGTAATAAGAAATCTATGTCCCATATTATACTGGATAAAGTATCTGAAAAGAGAAGGCTAAGAAAACAATGGCAACAATATAGATGCCCTAATGATAAAAGTAAATTAAACCGCGCTGTTAGGAAACTCAAAAAACTTCTAGACGAGGACAGAAATAATAGTGTCCAGGAGTACCTGAGAAACCTTGATGCTTCTGCTGCTACCGACTACTCACTGTGGAAAGCAACCAAAAAACTAAAGCGGCCTAAAACGGTGTCTCCCCCGCTTCGGCAAGCCAATGGGAACTGGGCTCGAAATGATGAAGAAAAATGTACAACCTTTGCTGAACACTTAAAAAGCGTATTCCAGCCTCATCCCTATGAAGGGCCCCCAGAACACAAAGAAGAAGTTATGCGAGAGGTTCTACTGGATTGTGATCCATCTGTCTGCCCCGTTGCAACGTTTACGAAGCAAGAGCTAATTAGAGCTATCAATAACGTAAAACCCAAAAAAGCCCCTGGCTACGATTTAATAACTAGCATGATTTTCCGCCACCTTCCAGATTCGGGCCTGATCTTCCTGTTATCTATCTACAACGCCATGTCACGACTTTGATTTTTCCCCCCTCAATGGAAAATAGCTAAAATCCTAATGGTTCCTAAACCAGGAAAACTTCTTGAAGATCCGAAGTCATACAGACCTATAAGTCTACTCCCAATAGCATCAAAGATCTATGAATCGCTCCTACTATTACGCTTACTGCCTATAATTAAAGAAAAGCAACTAATACCCGACCATCAATTTGGGTTCCGACAGAGACATGGCACAATAGATCAAGTCCACAGGCTTGTTAGTAAAATCCACAATTCATTTGAGGATAAAGAATACTGTGCAGCTGCATTTCTTGACGTCTCTCAAGCGTTTGACACTTTGACAGGGTTTGGCACGAGGGTCTCCTCTATATTAAAAACAGCTTCCCAAGCAACATCTTCCTCATCTTGACGTCGTACTTGAGGGATAGGCATTTTTTTGTACAGAGTGGTGAAGCTATAACAAAACTATACCCTATTTCGGCTGGAGTTCCCCAGGGCAGTGTGCTTGGTCCGATTTTATATCTGATTAATACTGCTGACCTCCCAATATCAGATCTAGCGACTACAGGTACCTTTGCGGATGACACAGCTGTGCTGGTGACCCATACTGATCATAAAGTAGCATCAGCCATGCTCCAGACCTGTTTGGACGACATAGCCCTCTGGCTCAAAAAGTGGAGGATAAAAGCCAATGAGACCAAGTCCGTAAATGTCACATTCACCAGGAGAAAGGATACCTGCCCACCAGTAAAGTTACAATGGGATACAAGTGCCTCAAGCTGAACATGTCAAATACCTTGGTTTATACCTCGACAGGCGTCTTACTTGGACAAAACACATTTTCACAAAACGGAAGCAACTTGGACTAACACTTAGAAAGTTCTACTGGATTATTGGTCGAAAGTCACAATTACACCTGGAAAATAAAATCATTTTGTATAAAGCTATAATTAAGCCTATATGGACCTACGGCATCCAGCTATGGGGAATAGCATCACACTCTAACATAGAGATCATACAACGTTTTCAGAACAAGCTTCTAAGAATAATCACAAACGCCCCATGGTTTGTACCAAATGAAGCTCTACACCATGATTTGAAAATACTGACAGTCAAGGAAGAAATAAAAAACTACATCAAGTCATATAAGGAAAGAATTTCTCGCCACCCAAATATCCTGGCAAACCACTTCATGGATGAAAAAGGAGCCCGCAGACTAAAACACAAAATTCCACAAGATCTGATCAAATAAACTTAGCTATAAGCTTTAAAGATAATAGGATGTGTCATAGGACGCATACCAAACAAGACATCTAAATAGTCATGACAATTACTTAATGTCCTATTGCATAGTGACAGATTGTAAGGAAAAAGAGAACAAAAAAAAAAAAAAATTTTTTTTTTCGTAGTTAGTATCTGACGTTTAAATTCCCTCATAATTAATTTTCATAGAATTTAGCCTATGTTACCTTTTTTTTTTTTTTTGGTGGGTGGAAAATCATCGAATAACCCCCCCGCTCTTGGGCAGAGCGAAGGGGAGTGTCAGACTTCTACTGACTAAAAACCAAACCCATGTTCCTTCTTCGCCCTTGTAGCCGCGTTAACCTTTCGACAAACCACAGCCCCGACGGGCGTCGGCCCTTGCGGGCCCCTCCTTGCTGACATCTCTTTGAGGCGCGCGTGGAACACGTACGCGCCGCCGACACGGTCTGTTGCCGTCATGACGACGGCCGGACGGCGAGCTAGCCCGTTACTCACCGTCCACAGGCCCGCGTTTACGGTGGCCGGAGGTCATCGCGTGCCCCCCGACGCCCGGAGCGCCTTCCGCGGCGGCTGGGACGTTGAGAGGTTCTCTCCCTCTCTCGTTCCGCCACCTGCTTCGCTAGCATCACTGCTTCGCAGAAGGAGGCGACGGCGTCCCATTCCTCTTCGCCCCGGACCATGGCTTGCACCAGGGCCGGACGCGAGAGGTCACCGCCGCAGCCTATGTTACCTGGGCTATTCTTACGAATCTATTGACACCTCACTTATTCAAATCCACTAAGTAGTTTAGGAGCTACGGTGGAATATACATACATACATAGACTGCCAAAATCATTACCCTTCCTTTTGGCTTCGTCGTAGTCGGGAAAAAAAAGGGATATTTCTCTTATTATAACTAGACTAGCTGACCCGTGCCCACTTCGTTGGGCATAATTAGTCAAAAGTGTGCTAATTACGTTTCGAAAAATTCAATTTCGGGGACGTCCGCTGCGTAAGGAGCCGACCACGCGACTGAGCCGCGCGGGTACCTACCTCTCAGATCAGATGTAAAAGGCCACGCCCCTTTCTCCCGAAGTGGGCACGAACGCGAACCGAATTAAACCCGAAACCATCCCGCGCCCGCCGCAGCTTTGCTTTTTTCTCCGATTCACTTTGCAAAACGGACTACCACGTAAAAGCCTTCTTCTTCTTCTTTATGGGGTTATTGGTTTCCGCACTTAGTCCTTAAGGACCATTGTGCGTTACGTAAAAGCCTTTTTATTTTTCGGTTTTTTATATACCCTATGCAGGGCTGGGCAAAATACATGCTTTGCTTTAATTGAAATACAAATTACAAAATACAGTATCGCAAGTAATTGAAATACAAAATACCAAATATCTTTAGGTAAGGTATTTGATTAGGCTTGGTGCAGGGGTGTGGTGGTGCTCTTCTTCAAAAAGGGTGACAATGCCCGGTTGAAGAACTATAGGCCCATCTCACTTCTAAGCCATGTCTACAAGTTGTTTTCAAGAGTCATCACGAATCGTCTCGCACGCAGGTTTGACGATTTCCAACCTCCCGAACAAGCCGGATTCCGAAAAGGCTTCAGTACCGTAGACCACATACATACGCTGCGGCAGGTTATACAGAAGACCGAAGAGTATAACCTGCCTCTCTGTTTAGCGTTTGTGGACTACGAGAAAGCCTTCGATTCGATCGAGACTTGGGTTGTGCTGCAGTCTCTCCAACGGTGCCAAATCGACTACCGGTACATCGAGGTGTTGAAGTGTTTGTACAAAAACGCCACCATGTCAGTCCGACTTCAGGACCAGACCTCGGAACCTATCCTTCTGCAGCGCGGTGTGAGACAGGGAGACGTCATATCTCCGAAACTGTTCACCGCTGCATTGGAGGATATCTTCAAGGTTCTGGATTGGAGAGGACTTGGCATCAACGTCAACGGCGAGTACATCACTCACCTTCGGTTTGCCGACGATATAGTGGTCATGGCTGAGACCATGGAAGACCTCAGTGCAATGCTCGATGACCTCAGTAGGGCTTCCGAAAGAGTGGGTCTTAAAATGAACATGGACAAAACCAAGGTTATGTTGAATGTTCATGTAACACCCACTCCTATCAAGATCGGAGACTCTACGCTCGAAGTTGTGGACGATTATGTCTACCTGGGACAAACGGTCCAGTTGGGTAGATCTAACTTCGAGAAAGAGGTCAATCGTCGAATCCGACTCGGCTGGGCAGCGTTCGGGAAGTTGCGCGGTATCTTCTCGTCCAACTTACCCCAGTGTCTCAAGACGAAAGTCTATGACCAATGTGTGTTGCCAGTGATTACATACGAGACCGAAACGTGGTCGCTCACAATGGCCCTCATCAGAAAGCTCAAAGTCACCCAAAGGGCAATGGAGAGGGCTATGCTCGGAGTTTCCTTGCGTGATCGAATCAGAAATGAGGACATCCGCTTGAGAACCAAGGTTACCGACGTAGCCCGAAGAATTGCCAGACTTAAGTGGCAATGGGCAGGGCACATTGCTCGCAGAACGGATGGCCGATGGGGCCGAAAAGTTCTGGAATGGCGACCGCGAACCGGAAGACGTTGCGCTGGAAGGCCTCCCACTAGGTGGACCGATGACCTGGTCAAGGTTGCAGGAAACCGCTGGATGAGAGACGCACGGGACCGGTCAATGTGGCGACGCCTGGGGGAGGCCTATGTTCAGCAGTGGACGTCTTTTGGCTGAAATGATGAAGGTATTTGAAATATAAAATACAAAATACAGTATTTTAGCTATTTTTAATTGAAATACAAATTACATAATTACAAAAACTTTTTTAAAATAAAAATAATCGCCTTCAAAAACCACCACAAAAAAGTGTAAAGAAACTTTCGTTCGGAAGTCGGTGGCAAAAATGAATTAAAAACAAAATAACCAGCTTAAAAGTTCGCTCTCACACTGTATTTTAATGTTAAAATGTATTTTGAAGCCTCAAGTATTTGAAATACTAATTACAAAATACTTCGTCGTCAGGTATTTGAAATACGAATTACAAATTACATTTTAAGGAAGTAATTGAAATACAAATACAAAATACGTATTTGTATTTCAATTACGTATTTTAATTACAAGTAATTCAAATACTGCCCAACCCTGACCCTATGACACTCAACAATAATGTAGCTTTCTATTGGTGAAAGAATTTTTAAAATCGGTTCAGTAGATCCCGAGATTACCCCTTACAATTTAACAAATATACACACAAACTTTACCTCTTTATAATATTAGTATAGATAATTATATTCCTCAACATTCATCATAGTAACGGTTTAGCTTTCTAACTCTTGTATCTTTTATATTTTTTTTTAAACTGTCATTAAAAAATAATCATGGCGACATTTAAAGCTGCACATGTGATGGACATGACATGCGAAGGAATGAAGAAAATGTTGTGAGGAAAATTCAACATTTTCCTCACAACATTTTTTTTCATTCTTTATGTATGTATGAATGTAGATAGCTATAAGAGCAGAGGAAGACCAAAGAAACGATGGATGGACTGTGTCAAGGACGATATGGCTGGAAAGGCAGTGACTGCTGAGATGACGAGAAATAGAGAAGTATGGAGTAAGAAGACATGTTGCGCCGACCCCAAATAAATTGGGGTAACGGTAGGAGAATGATGATGACATTTAAAGCTGAAATACACACACGTAAATCCCAAAACTTCAAACGGGCCTATCATAGATCTTCCGTAAACCTTATAGTAATTGCGACTAGAGACTACATGAAATACTGCAGTCTTTAGTAAACACTGAATCAGGTGAAGATCACACGACGACTAGACGAATGATAACAAAAAACGAGACACGCACGTACTAAAAGTAGTAGCATAAATCTAAACTACACGGAACAAATATCTGGAAAAAAACTGTTACAAGAAAAAACCACCCAAAACTTAATGGCTTTGAATTGATACCATAATTGACTACTTCTAAAGTTAATCGAAGGTCAATTTGTCTTAAAATTACACAAATGAAATTGGGAGATCTATCACCATTAGAGGCGGTGTAATCAGTTTTCCAATAAAAAACTTGTAAGAATTTCAAGTTGCTAAGCGCAATGTCCGGTTGATGTCGTGATCGTGATTGGTTTTTTGGCGATTTTAATAGTCATCGAAGTCCTGTAATGAAATTCCATGAGCGGAGAGTTCGTCCTCGCGATCGCGAACGATTACGCAACTCCTGGCATCGGCAAAGGATACGTCATACGGACTTGACTTGCCACAAACCGATGCACACAACGTGACATCGCCACCGTATTGCTTCTTTACTATTTTCCTGTGGGCTAGAGGCTATCGGCAGTCGTCGTACATGGTCACACGAAAATTGTCCTGATCCTGACCACTAGTGTAGTGTTTTCTTGTTTGTTTTTTATTTAATTAATTTGATGTGTTTAAATTAATTTAAATATTTAAAAATGAAAATGGCAGTGAATAGGCCTTTACAGGTAAGGACATTGACACCCATCAGAAGTAGTACAAATTCAGGCTAACGACTAAAGTTTTTCTTTATTTTAAATTACTTTTAAGATTAATTTGAATGTTGTGGTTGCATCTTTATTTCATTTAATGTTTGTATACATAAGATAGATTTACGGAAACTAACTGGACTAACTGTTTTTTGGTCATTTATCATAACCAGAATTAATATTTATACAAAGTAGAAAAAAGGAATAAAATAAAATAGTGGCAAAATAAGTAATAATAAGTAGTGGTAATAAGTTACGTGGTAATTAGTTCGTGGTGGTGGTGGTAGTAGTGGTAATAAGTTCGTCATGAAGACCTTCATTTGACAAGCTTTTTAGCAATCACTGCTAGTGAAATTGACTATAAATTATTGGATGATTAATTTATTATTCAAATTATACGGGATCAGCGGACGTTAGATCATTGTTTACAATGGGCTTATCTATTCTTTAACTGACAATATGCATAATCTATATAAATAAATAAAAAGAGAAGTCCTGACTGACTGACTGACTGACTGACCGACTCATCAACGACGCCCAGCCCAAACCCTTGGACCTAGAAAGCTTAAATTTTGCACAGAGGTTCCCTTTATAATGTAGACAAGGAATAAGGAAGGATTTTTCGAAATTCAACCCCTAAGGTATTTAAATGGGGATGAAAGTTTGTATGGAAAATCGACATTTTCACGCGGGCGAAGCCGCTGGCAAAAGCTAGTTTACAAATAAATTGCATCTTGTTGTCAAACTGCAAACATTTGGAGAACGTGACGAATTTGCTTACAATCTAATATATAAAATTCTCGTGTCACAGTTTTCGATGCCAAACTCCTCCGAAACGGCTTGACCGATTTTGATGAAATTTTTTGTGCGTATCCGGTATCTATGAGAATCGGCCAACATCTATTTTTCATCTTATTTTTTTTTTTTTCTGAAATTATTTATATGGCAAAACAACGTTTGCCGGGAACAGCTAGTTGTACGATAAATTAATAGATAAATAAAACTTTTTAAGAGTATTGTTCCAAGAACCTAGTACGATTTATACCAAATCCTTATTAAAAAAGGCAATATTTTTCAAAATACTATGAAAAAAAAATCTGTATACAAGTCGGCAGCGTGCAACCTCATATATAAACCTTGGTGATTGTTGCAACACTCTCAGTACGACTCTAGTCGCTTTGCCGCTTGGAACAGGCGCGTTATACGACGCCGGCCACACGGAGAGGGCGAGAGAGGTTCAACTCGAAATTACAACCTAACGCAATTTTGACAGACATGTGGACCGAGTGAATGCAGTGTTCAGTGACGTAACATTAGTGAACAGCTCGTAAGAGAACAACAATAATACAGTGGAGGTGGCACAGTAAACAATGGATACCAAAAGCACGGTAAGTGATGCATGCAACTTTTTTAATTTAAACAATGACTTGTCTTAGTGATTATCCCATAGAGTCGGTAGATTTTTGTCAGAATAGTAGCTAAAACTAAGCAACCTTTGATTGCAATCTTATTCATTGACGTTTAAAACTTAATCAGCTGCTCAGTCTTTGCATGTTAATTTTACAAACGAATGACATTCTGTTGCATAAACAAGTAAAGTTAAATATAAGAAGATACAATAATTGGTATAGCGGCGTTAGTTACCAGTTATGCAGTCAATATGAACAGGTTTATACCGAAAAGGATGTAGGATTCATTTAAGAATAACCTACTATGGCACAAGAATGTCATATAAAAACAAATGTTTTTGGCGAAAGAGATCCGCATTCATAAATAAATAATTAATGACTATACTATATCATATCGGTGTTAAAGTAGTTCAGTACGATAAACCTGTATTGTAATCCATTATTAAAACAAACAAGTGAACTTTAAGCATTGCTTTTTGTGATTAATGATTATAATAAGCTTAATTATATTTGCATGACGGATATAAATAATTAAGGCAAAGTAATGATCATTTCCCAGAACCGCTTTATCTATGGATATCGAATTCATCATTTGCGGTTGAGAGCACAAGAAATAAATTTAAATGTATCTACAGCATTATCGGAAAATGTATTATTGTGGTTAGCATCAATAGTAGGTAAGTATATAAATGTACATAATATTATAAATAGACTAGATACTGACTGGAATAGATGTAGTTCGTGATCTATATTAACATAAAGGAAAGGATATTATTCAAGAAAACAAGGAACATTGATTGTTGACATTTGATAATGAACTAAGAGTTTTTAAAGATCACACAGTAGCCAGGACGTGTGAACACTTGACCAAAATTGACATACACAAAACAGCTACAGTAAATTTAAACAAGAATATACAGTAAAACTTGTTGTTGCTAAGTTGCATTATTTTACTGCTTATCAGGAAAACTCAAAGCTTGAATATATGAGTTTTTCCTTACCAATATGGGTGGAGCAACACTTAGCAAAGCTTTTAAGTATGTGCACAAGGTCACCAGGAACCTATTCAGCAACTCATCGACTTGATAAAAAAGTGGATTGTCGTAAACTTTGAAACAAATATTTGGAATATCATTAGGTCTGCGCACCACATCGCTAGCGTGGGAATAGATAGAGATACTTCATCGGGTCACAAGCTTTTCAAACAAGTCTCCGTACTAAGGTGACCAATCTGTTTCTTAAACACTCATCTTGTGGCATTATCAGCCTCTGCTATCGTAGTTAATCTGGGGCATCTCTGTTTACGCCATGTGGACATGGATTTTACAGCCAAACCAACACAATGAAGGGTCGTCCTCGTCCCTACTTGTTTCAAACTTCTTTTAAAAATGTCGATTCATAGGCTACTGTTATGCTTTGGTTTCAACAAAATTTTTAATGACACTCATTTTCCTTGATTTAATCTCTAAATTATGTATGATTACGAAGTACTACAGCAATAAAAGATTGGAGACATCGATGATTTCAATTTTCTTGTTGATGACCTCAAAACTATTTTTATGAAAGAATATTTTTTTTTTCTATTTTATGAATTTGATATGAAGAATTCCAGTTGGTACTCGAGCTAACTAAAACTTCTGGGCACTATCAGAGACGATAAGATCTACCTAATTGAAATAATTATCAACGTAAAAACAAACAAAAAAACTGGCCAAGTGCGAGTCGGACTCGCACATGAAGGGTTCCGTACCAAAACGGTGTGCTATAATTTATACATTTCTTCTACGGTCAATGAAACTTGACCTCTGGATTGTATAGGCGCTCATACGATTCAGGGACCAAATTATATTGGTTAACTGCTGTTTCCATCTGTTGTTTCCATTCAAAATGATTTTCCTAGAAAGTCCTTATAAAGTTCTACTTTTCAGATTTTTTTCATATTTTCTAAACTTATGGTTCAAAAGTTAGAAGGGGGGGACACATTGTTTTTTACTTTTGGAGCGATTATTTCCGAAATTATTGACATTATCAAAAAATGATTTTAGTAAACCCCTATTCATTTTTAAATACCTTTCCAACAATATATCACACGTTAGGGTTGAAATTTAAAAAAAAATCACTTCCCACTTTACATATAGGGGGGCTACCTTAATAAAACATTTTTTTCCAATTTTTATTTTACCACTTTGTCGGCGTGATTAATACACATATTGGTATCAAATTTCAGCTTTCTAGTGCTAACGGTCACAGAGATTAAGCGAGGACGGACAGACGGACAGACGGCCAGACGGACAGACAGACATGGCGAAACTATAAGGGTTCCTAGTTGACTACGGAACCCTAAAAAGAGTTGGTACCGGTATGCACCCTTGAGGGAGACAATTTTTTTGACAACAGTATAGGTACTTAGCAGACTTTTTATTTCGTTCGGGTGTATTCTTGGAAGCTGGAAAGGACGTGTAGCACGTAACTTCAACTAATACTCGGGACTACAAAGGTATGTGTAGCTAAAACTTTGGCTTCATGACTGCTGAAAGTTTACAGGTGTTCGTTTTCGTAGTTTATTGGAACGAAGCAAGAAAATCATAAACATGACAACACCAGGCCTGTAATCTCCGAAGGGTTAGGCCGAGGTTTACCATTTCGCTAGTTATGTTTAGGGCCCACGTAATAGTGGGCAAGCCTATTGCCAACAACCGGGCACAAAAAATATTAAGATTCCTAAAATGGTCAGGGTAAGATACCTTTGATAGAATAGAAGTATTTAGTTAGTCTCGCAAAAAGCATAAACCGAGCCCGCTGCGCGAAGCGAATACGCTGACACACCACGTTTGCCATTTAAAGATAGGTAAAGATTTCGTTAACGTTTTTATATTATTGTTTCAAATATAATCATAATTAAACATTAATGATTAATCATTAACTGCCATGTAAAAGACAATGGGAGCCACCTTTAATTCCACAAGTGGTTGATGGCTATAACCTAGCAATTTGATACTTATTACAAAATTACATTGATCTCTTTCGACAGTCATTAAAGATCGTATAATCTCTAAATCAAGTTGAATTCAAACTGTATATATCTACGAACGTAATTATAAATAATTATCTAAATTCAGCCTCTCAAGCAGTAAATTGTTTTAGTACGTAGGTTTGTTTGACTAAGCAATTTTATGAAATAGACACAGGTATGTTTCAGTCCCCACATCCTATGATTATATCTATCAAGATAGTTTTAAGAATGTGATTGACCATTCGTACGTTCGTAATTATCTTTGCAGCGCAACTATTTGATGGTCGCCGTCAGTGCAATTAAACAAAATGCTTTAAACAGAAAACGTAAGCGATTTTCTTTCAAGCGATCAATCTTGGTCCGTGTGTGGAAAGAATGTAAAGCCTTATAGGATTCTCATTAACATCAATTGACTTGCATGTCGTATTACATCAATCTAGCCACTGATTACCTAAATCAGCTTGGGAATACATAGAACTGACGTATGCTAATGACGTAGGTATTGTTACGAGCTGGGTATGGGATAAATAAAAACACTACCAATTAAACACACGAATTAAATGTATTACTCACTAAACACTTATAAACAATCACTTCAACAGTACTGAACACTTTGTCGCACTAGATAACTCTTCGAACCTTTCGTTGTCTCGCTTAAAAGTGAACTGACTAACTTCGTCCTCAATCGGTCCTTTTATACCCAAGCAAACAAAAGATATTCGAGATAATTCACCATTATTCAAGAAAGCATCCACAAAAAAACATTAACAAAAAAATAAATTTAAAGATAAAAGAACCGACAAGGAAGAAGTTACTTTACGTCGTCGGCATACGGTCGAAATTACAATGACAACTGCCGGCGACTCCCGGCGCCTGACCTTGAATACAATGTAAGTTCTATACCTACTACGGAAATAGGTACCTAAAAGAATGAACTCGTATTTTCTAGGTACTACACAGTTATTAACGCGGTTTCTCGAAGATTCTAGATGACCGTCGTAACACTGCCCCCTCCTTAGACATGCTCGTCCCGAGCATCATTAGTCCCGTAATATCGCGCCAGTCGGTCCACATGCACAACCTTAGGCGCACCTCGCGGACCCTTCTGTATTCGGTAGGTGACATCGTTGATCCTGGTCACAACTCTGTATGGTCCATCCCATTTTGCTTGCAATTTCGGAGACTTTCCCTTGCTCCGCACTGGGTTATGCAACCACACCAGCGAATTTTCGTCGAAACCACGACTGTTTGCCTTCCGGTCATAACGAGTCTTCATCTTCTCAGACATCTGTTGCCCGGATTGCCTGATATGCTCATACACATCATTTAACTTGTTACGCAGGTCATTCGCGTAATCCGTTACACTGCGTGGGACATCCGGGGGGGTTCCAGTGATTAAATCTGCAGGCAAGCGTAATTCCCTTCCAAAGTTCGCGAAGGCTGGAGTTACAGTCGTACTTTCGTGAACCGCACTCCGATAGGACAGAAGAAACGGCTGTATGTGCTTGTCCCAATCCCTTTGCCTGCTTTCCACGACTTTAGCCAGATATCTCTCCAACGTCTGGTTGAATAGCTCCACCATTCCATCAGATTGTGGGTGGTAAGAGGTGGTTCTGGTTTTGTGGGTACCCATCAATCGACAAGTCTCCTGAAAAACTTGCGATTCAAAATTCCTTCCTTGATCGCTGTGAATTTCTAAGGGTACTCCAAAACGACAGAAAACTTCCTGAACCAATTTATCTGCGACTGTTGTAGCTTCTTGGTTAGGAATGGCGAAGACTTCTGGCCACTTTGTGAAGTAGTCCATGACAACCATGAAGTACTTATTTCCGCTATCACTTTCTGGAAATGGCCCCGCAACGTCCAGTGCTATCCGCTCCCAGGGGGCTCCAACGTTGTAAACTTTTAAGGCACCTCTGCTTCGTGTGTGGGGTCCTTTCACAGCCGCACAGCTGGTACATTTGCGACACCAGTCCTCCACATCATCTCGACAGTGGATCCAGTAAAACCGCTCTCTGATCTTCAGGAGAGTCCTTTTTACCCCCATATGTCCTCCTGAGCATCCATCATGGTAGAGCCGTAAAACATCTGGTACCTTAGCTTTAGGGACAACCATTTGTAGATGACAGCTGTCCCCACGAGCGTTTTCCCATTTACGGCACAAGACTCCATCCTGGATCACCAAGCTGTTCCATTGTGCCCAATAACTCTTCGTGATGGAACTCATCGCAGCCACATCACTCCACTTGGGCTTCGGACCACCAGCTTTAATCCACTCGAAGATCGGTTTGATATCCGAGTCACTTTGCTGAGCCTGCTGTATGGTTTCCTTCCATTCGTCGCTGAGATCTGTTCTTAGCCTCCTCACAGACACAACTTCCTTAGTTTCTTGGCTGGAACTCTGCATACAATCTTCACGCCAAGGTCTTGAAAGTTCATCATTGTTACCGCGAGTTCTCCACTGTTGCTGGGCAGTCATATCAGTCGCCTTTTCCGGCTGTGTTCGGTCTTCCCTCGGTGTGCGTCGCTTTTTACAATTTGGCCGTAGGTGACCACTTTCTCCACAAGCGTAGCACCTAGGGCTGTACTTTCGCGGACGCTCATGTACAGGTGTTGCCACAACTTCTCTGACGTAGTGTGTTCGATGGTCTTGTCTCACTGCTTCTACTTCCAGAGCATGTGCTAAGGCGTTCTTCAGCGTCTTATGATGTCCGAGTCTCACAGCGGCTCTCACTTCCAAGTCACGTATTCCGTCGACGAACGCCTGTACCAAATTTCCATCGATGAGTGCAGGGGCAGACCGGTATGCTTTCCGAACCATCGTTTCAACTTCCAGAGCCCACTGCTGTAAGTTCTCAGCACTACGTTGAACGCGATCCCTTAACTTAGCACGAAAAACGTGCTCCAGGTGCGCGTCGCCATATCTGGACTCTAATGCCTCCAGCAGCTGTTCGTAGGTCACATCCTTGCCGAGTGCCTCAAGAATGGTAAGAGCCTGGTCTCGGAGACCCAAAGTGAGCGCGGTCATGGCTTGCCCTTTGGTCCACCCATTCGCTTTCATAACGGCCTCGAATTGGATTTTATAGGCCGACCACGAAGATGTTCCGTCGAATGGCGGCACTTTAAACCCGCGTACTGAAGGTGCAGCAATCACCGAAGCCACAGCCCCGTCTCCAACCTTAATTTCGCTCAAGGCCTTCTTCACGTCGGCGATCTGAATTTCGGCCTTTGCGATACGGTTGTCGTGCTGCTGTACCTGCTCCTTCACCACGCTCAGCTCTTTCCCAACTGATGCGTGAAGATCCTTCATCAGGAGCATCTGTTCTTCTTGGCGTCGGACCTGCTCCTCTTGATCGCGTTGCAACTTTTCCTCCAACCGGCGGGTCTGCTCCTCTTGACGCCGAGCCTGTTCCTCTTGACGGCGAGCCTGTTCCTCCTTGTCCCGTTGCAACTGCTCCTCCAACCGACGGGCCTGCTCCTCTTGACGACGAGCCTGCTCCTCTTTGTCCCGTTGCAACTGCTCCTCCAACCGACGGGCCTGCTCCTCTTGACGACGAGCCTGGTCTTGCAGCAGTGCCATTAAGGCAGACAAGTCAGGCACCGCTGATGTAGTAGGCGCCGCTGGAGTAGCTCCAGATGGGCCAGCGACTGGCTCTGACGTAGGCTGGGCACCGCCCGGTGTTTGTGTCGGGGAGTCCCCAAATCGCCTTTGGTCCATACCTTGCTGCCGCTGACTCCTCGTACGGATACTATCCGTGTCGTCCTTCGGTAGAATCGGCATTATTAATCCCCGCTTCTGACACCAAATTGTTACGAGCTGGGTATGGGATAAATAAAAACACTACCAATTAAACACACGAATTAAATGTATTACTCACTAAACACTTATAAACAATCACTTCAACAGTACTGAACACTTTGTCGCACTAGATAACTCTTCGAACCTTTCGTTGTCTCGCTTAAAAGTGAACTGACTAACTTCGTCCTCAATCGGTCCTTTTATACCCAAGCAAACAAAAGATATTCGAGATAATTCACCATTATTCAAGAAAGCATCCACAAAAAAACATTAACAAAAAAATAAATTTAAAGATAAAAGAACCGACAAGGAAGAAGTTACTTTACGTCGTCGGCATACGGTCGAAATTACAATGACAACTGCCGGCGACTCCCGGCGCCTGACCTTGAATACAATGTAAGTTCTATACCTACTACGGAAATAGGTACCTAAAAGAATGAACTCGTATTTTCTAGGTACTACACAGTTATTAACGCGGTTTCTCGAAGATTCTAGATGACCGTCGTAACAGTATACATGATAAAAAATATGTTGTAGAGCCTGTATCTTCTGAACTATAAAAATGCAATAGCATTTCCTCCTTAGAGACTAAAAGTTGTTTGGCAAATACATACATATATGTAAATTACTATTATATAACAACAACAGCTGTGAATCACTTCAATTGAATTGACAACAATATATTCTTACATAGTATATCCTATTATGAAACTGAAGGTTAAAAACCCGGAAGAATAGTCTTCATACAACCCTTCCGCGTATAAATAGAACTGAATCAGAACTGAAATGTCGTGAAAAGCGACTGAGCATTCATTCTAGAGATTGCTTTGAATGTAATGTACAAGTTTCTTGTAAAATTCCCAGACAATTAGTATTCCAATCTGGTAAGCACTTAGGCTTTTCAATATGAACGTCTGTAAAAACCGAATCGAGTGTCGATGGTTACGTGCGCCAGGGCTAGTTCTATTAGTCCGAGGTAAATGGCACAGGGACTGACAACTAAAATTGCCCTCGACGCGCGGCCTTCACATTTCACAACACCCGGACTTAGCGTACATCCAGCCGGTCCGAACGGTTGCAGTGCATTCATTTATACAAAATCTCTCAACAGATTTAAGGATTTCGAGAAGTTCATTGTTTAGCATAACTCGAACAATTATGAACCAAATCAGTTTATATTCTGAGAGAGTTGATCTGTGAATGTTTTCGCTCGTGCTTTTGCATAACGTTGGTAGTGCATGCCGAACGTGACAGGTGGCGCTTGAACCGGCGCTTATTAAAATTATGAGCTAACTTTAATATTACTGGAAATCTAGGTAATTTTCTTTCCCGATACTTACATATTCTACGTTTATATAATTAAAGTAAGTATAAGTAAAGTAACCACAGACACCAATGTCTACGGGATAATTTTCGTGATATTTTGATTTGGAATGATCCGGAAATAGACGCGAGACATGCCTCAAAAATATTCTTGTTTATTTACACAAATAAATATGTACGATTTTACCTAATGGCGGAAATTTCCGTTATGCTAATTTTATAAGCCAGCAGTGTCACAGCGAATTAATGAAATCTTGGCCACACTGTATTATAGTAGTTCATGGTCAACTGTTTGCACAACAGCTAATGAATAATGACCCGATAACATTATAATATTTCTAATATTCAATGCCTCTACGAACATCTTTTGTTGTTTTGTATTATTTTCAGTTTGCATAGTTGTAACGTAATGAGTAAATTACTCATCAAGTCACGAATGTGGAAATCTTTAGTTCCCTGATACATTAAAACCGAATAAGACCGGCCCTTAAGGCCAAATAGCATGTCAAGTCTTAGTAGAGCTGCCGAAATATTTGGCACGGTATGACAAGTTGACAACAATCCCAGAACCAGAATGGAAGAGTAATGGATTTTCTTCTTTTACCTGTAAGTAATCTGAAAATCCTGCTCTTGAAATAACTAACATAAAATATTGGATATAAGAGTAGTGGGGCGAAGCAAATTCGGGGCTGAAAGAGATACGATCTTGAATTTTGGAGTTAACAAAAACTAACTGACCCTTCACAACTAGGTTACAGAAGGATCAAGTAAAGCACAGGAAATTTATAGAGAAACCTTTTAGATTTTAATTTTCTGCAATCTTTATGCACAGTTCAAGTACCTCAGTAAAGATCAGCCTCTTAATGACCTTTTTATAATTTGCTAATATTTATCTGAGCACCAAGCCCCCATGGGAGGTAAGATATCTCTGTTACGTCACACGTAACGTATTGCTCAAACGTTTTTGGGCCATATGTCATAAGTTTCTTGTAAGAGTAGGTCAGGTTAGCAACAACTCAAATTAGTCTTTATCCTTCGCGTGATAAAAGGATTTTATGTTTTTTGCATCGAGATGTTTAATATCCACAAAGCAGTTGTGAATCGTGCGAAAGTCAACGACATTTTATTCAAATAAGATCCTAGTCACAAATGGAATGGGTATTCATGGGTATGCTTAGGATTTCCCACTTACAAGCGGATCTAACAACAAAGTCTTGTATGATGTAATTGATAACAGGTATTCATGGAGCCAAAATATATGGCTTAAATAAACACTTCAAGGAACTACAGTTAATATTCTTTATAACAAGTACACTTGTAAACTAAATGCTCTTTTTATGAAGAAGTATGTAATGATGTTTATATTTTTATCTTTGTACAGTGATTCGTAAAGTGTAATGACGACATCGTACCGAACAAGTTTCGGATTACGAAATAATTGGTAAACAAAATTTTTCGCGCCGCTGAATGTTCTTCACACAACAAATAATTAAGGTCGTTCGATTTACTTGGCTTGGTTTCCGAAACGTGAAATATTTTGCTAAGTTATCGTGGGGCCCGTAAGCCAATCATAACCAAAGCATAATTAAATACACAAACACCTAACTACGGTAAAATTCTATTCAGTCTGAAAAATGTGCAACACAGTAACACATGAACGTGAACCGGTTGCATTGAAGTTGAAGAGACGGATAAAATGTTGGATTTCTGTAATTTATAAGTAACGTTATACGAGACCCCATTCCCAATAGCTGTGATTTGGTTTTTCCACTTTTTAAAGTATTCTTTTGGGTTCAATCAATCTGTCTACCTATAAATAAGAAAGGGTAGGATATTGACGGCAAAAATGTTTCACAGCTACCGCCCAAATCAAACACACGGGTGTACTGTTTGTGTTTATAAATATGTTGCCAGATTACTATTGATATTTACCAATACTGACCTTACACTCAATTGACACAAGTAACAGTGGCTGATGTTATATTTGTCATACATTTAACATCATAGTCAGGAAGCGATTTTGTGGCTACCTACAATTTTTTCAAAGAGTCCAATCTGTCAAGGTAAAAAGCTTTGGCATTAAACTGTGCAATTAAATTACTTATTGGATCTTATGTCCTATTTGTCTTATCTTAAAAAACAGATAGATGTAGGTGGTACATCTGTATATTAATCAGAACTGATGCGTAATGATTACGCGTAGGGATGTCCATGTTCAATAACAGCAAACCACGGACGTCAGAATATGATGTCATCGTAACGTGCTTAAATGATAGGAGAATCCGGCTAAGTAACCCATCTCATGGCCACTTTTTCTATTAAAACATCGCTCACGCTATGGACTACACAGGTACCTCGATCTAATAGATAACAAGTTAAAGAATGCAGTAATTACTTAACACATACAGGGAAGAATACCGTAGTCATTAATTAATTATATAATCGTCTCAAATAGACTCCGGAAAATCTATTTCAAGCCAAAGTTCAATCAACCTACTATGTTTTTTAACGACTGATTGATTAAATCGACGTCACGTCAGTACATCAAACAAAGTCTATAATTATAATAAACGCTGATTGGTTTTTTATACATACTCCTTTCAAGAAACCGTTGAATCGCTTTTTGACTTGTTTTGTAAAATATGAAATTAAAAATCCTCTGCAATTTGCATTGACACACATCCCGTTAGCTCCATAAATACAAGCAATTGAGTTCAAGGACGAGCATAAGCATCATGTCAATGTTTGTGACCAGCGTGAACAATGAGTTATGTTGCGGCGCGGCGTCCACATGCAATCGCGTATAAAATATGATAATTGGATGCTCAATAACACGTCTTGCTTTTGTCGACCTAAAGTCATAACTGAACTTCGCATTGTCAAAGACGACGAGTCAGAGTCATATTTCGAGGGCCTTGCCGCGTTTTAGCATAACTGCTGATACTCAGTGATGCATGTAAATGGACTACTTATTCATTTATTGCTACACAAAGCTATGCAGCTGAGCAAGTACATACAGGGGCGTTTCAGGAGAAACTGAGCACAGTTTGCAAACTGGCCGTATCGCCGGTGGCGTTGATACAGATCAATATTGCAACGCCATAATTCAGTTACGATAAGTCAGCCTGACCACAGAGAGACGTGAAATTAAAAGTATCGAAATCGTGGACCGTAACCCGTTATCCATTGTGACATTTGCAGCACCGAAAGTATTCTAAGAAGAGACAAGAGCCATGCATGCACGCTTTCTCTTATAAGGGGAACACTCTAGTTAGTCTTTAACTGATTATCATAGTAAGTGTAGCGACTATTGTTTGAGATTATGAAAGTTGTCGGAGGCGTCACTTCTACTTTTGAACGAAGTCCATCTCAAAGAAAAACAATATCGTGAGTTCGTGACTTCAAAACATTTAACGCAAGAAGTTCAGTTATTGAAAAACTTGTTAGTAAAACCAATTACGTTGGTAAGTAATTAAATTTTCATTACCTCCGGCAAAAAATGAAATGTCTAATGATGATATAGGCAGTTATCTTACTTAAATGTCACGATATATATTTTGCTGTAGAGGTAGACCAAAGAAACGATGGATGGACTGTGAAAATCATGATATACTTAGCAAGAAAGGAGGTGTCTGATGAGATGACGAGTATAGAGAAGTATGAAAGAAGAAGACATGCTGCGCCAACCCCAATTGAATTGGGATAAGGGCCTTAGAATGATGATGACATATTTAGCTGTAAACTAAGTGTCGTGAGATCGAAGTGTTACCGTTTGTAACACTTCGATCTCACGACACTTACTACAAGCCTAAGTTGGGTTATGTCTAATGATTTCCGCGATTACAATGAACCGTTATGAGCACGCAGCGTGAGCACGCATTGACTGTTGATTCGTAAAGATTACATGTTGCATAACTAGAGCGTCTCGTCAACGTGCGCGACGTACCGAACATGTTCTACGACTACGCACCTGTAGTTACTGCAATGAGCTAACAGGTTCGTTACCGTTAATTATTCACAATTACAAACACTGAACATAGTGACACAAATGTTATGAAAACTTTCAGTGAGCAGAACTTTGACGCAATCATTTTCAGGGACGTTTATTTTTAAAGTAATGAACCATACATAATGTAATTTTTAATGTAATTTTTAACTTTTTAATTTAACTTTAATATTTTAAAAATATTGTGTTAATTATCACGCTGTACAAAATAGGGAGGGGCGGAGTCTTCTACTACAGGCTTTATTTGTCTAAAAGAAGATTCCGAACACAACAATTGTAAACCAATTATTTGACACATTTTTTTTTTTTTTTATACATAATCGCTCTATAAATGTACAAAACGAAGGCGAATAGGTACTCTGAAGATGAATGGTGCGATAAGTCAAGCAGATTGTCCAGATAAAAATAACGAGATGAACCCAAATACGACACAAGTGTACTTGCAGTCAGATTTACCTTCACGGTTTAATGACATTAATGCCCCAACTGAACATAACAATCATTTATATGGACACAATGTCGTGTGCGAAACGAATTTACCCATTATTAAGTTTGACGTCTTCATTAAGCTCAGTACTAATGAAAAGGATGAAATGTATAGGCACCGTCATTTAAATAGGTTTAATCACAAATCACAACAACAAAAACCACAAAAAATCGTAATTGATAAATTTTTGAATGTCAAAACAAAGATGACTGATTTGTATGAGACATAGCTAAATATGAACGAATCCTTAGCACCTTAGCTGCATAAACACGTTATTTTGTAATTGGTATGACAAATAATGGTTATGACTTGAGTCTTGAGCACACTACATGTCAGTTAGCACGTGCTTTACATACACGTGGTGGAACAGACGTACGCATAATAACATTTTAATATAAACGCTTATTCAATACTTGCTCTCACGGGGTTCTTAACGTGTGCTCACCACGTGTTGATAGCAATTAAAAGTTGATTCATGTGGGCATATCCGTAAGTATGCACGTGTCCTCACTGGTCCACACAACGCTAATATATACCAAATGCATTACCTATATTCTAATGAAGTAAGATAAAATGACATCGACAAGAATTAAATCAATATAAAGTACTTAATTCTTTTTTTACATATCACATGGAATAATACATGCTTTTTTACAAAATCGTACGAAACTCATTATAAATATTAATATACTTTAATTAATTTAAAAATAAAGTAAGTAATTATCATGTTGACTAATACCTAGCAACATTCTAATCAGATACCATTTCCTCATAGGCACACACAATAGAACTTAAACAAATCGACCGAGTTCCCACTTGCTACATCTTATCATAATCTACTTTATTTTGTAGTGCAGAATGAATTCTCACACAAAGAGCGAAATTGTATGCATTCTGCGCGTTGTCAAGACATTGCTGAACATTACAGTATAACAGCATCGACGTAGACCCCGGAACCGGTTCTTTGCATTTGGCGAAACGTTTTGCAACATCGCCCACCGCCTCTATCGTCGATCTGAGACGAAGCTCTCGTGCCGACACTCGACTGAACAATATTGTTCGAAGTTTTAACAATGAAATATTTCAACTGCACAAAGTAAATACTTTGCCAGACACTTCGTAACCCTCAGATAAACAAAAGATTGTTAAAATATCACAATAATGACGCGACCTTGCCTTATAACAATAAAAGTAAACCGAATTAATGATATGACTATACCTAAAATGCTTATCCATCATGTTATCAGAGTAACAAAGAGGACCATGAAGCCGAAAGCAAAGCTAAGATTTATTGCATCAGAGGCCGACGAAACCAGACCGCAAATAAAGAGAACATAGACCTTGAATACCGTATCTGACAAAATCAATCGGACTTCGAACCAAACTTGACCTAAAATGTAATTGATGGAACTGAATAAGATCCTGTCGGAGAACAATCGCAGGAAGAGAATATGTTTTATATCGATTATGTAAAAGTTGTTTCTCAGATCAACAAAACGAACAGCAAAATCAAAAAGCTCTATTTGCGTATATTATCTCCATAGCATTACATAAAGCGACGTATTGAGATTGAAAGGCGATCTTAAGATGAAACTAATCTCCAAAGACGCGACAAGGAAGAGTGCCGCAATGATTTCCGTACGCATTCAGTAACACCCAGACAAAGTTGCACAACACAACGACACTACAGAATGTGTAGATGTATGCGCCTGTTACTTTTATGTCGACGGCTTTGTTTGATGATCAATAGCAGACTTTTTAGTCGACAAAACAAGGCATGAAGCAGTTTTGCAAGAGCCAGAATGCGAAAATTATAAAACGTGACAGCTGCAGCTTTGTACTGAAAAGAATTATGAATTTTAAACAATTAGGTCAGCACAGGCTTTAATGCAATGGTCATTAAGAAACGTCGCGGAGGACACTAGTTTAGAAAAAAATCTTCGTTGTACTGTCAACAGTAATCTATTATCATAATGCGTGGGTTAGTTAAAAACCCAAACAAAACAATTCAATTGAATTATTAAATTTTTGAGCTTGCATGGTAAAAGCTGACTAGCAATAAATAGCCTCTTTCTATACATATAACCCAAACAAATAAAACTATAATTATTATTTTATAACCGACGTTTTAGATGACGATTAAACTACAACCAATCAATTAAAAACCAATTAATGCTTAAATACAAAGGCTGCAACCACCAGGGTCATACAATTATTCTTATGCAGACAAGCTCAAAAAGCCTCTTTTTACAATATGACGAAGTAAATGCCCGTCTATTGTTAGAGTATGTGAATGTTTATAACTTATGTGCTGATCAAGTTGATTTGCTACCAATTAAATATCCATTTGAAGGTATTTGCCAAGATGGAAGGAAAGAGAATGTCCAACATGTCGTCCTTTTACTGTAATATGAATATGTATGCAAGGACCTGGTAAATAACATTATTTTAATACTACAGCATGCACGCTACGTCATGGCTCGTCAACTAGACGAATAGATAGAAACTCAGACTATCGATTGGTTTTGCATATTTTAAATGTACTATGACACACTTGTGAACACTCGACCTACTTTCTGCTGCCAATGTTTGAACTGAACATAACGTATTATAAAAACATTTCTTGTCTATCATGTAGAATGTAGATAATTAAGAGCGTATGGTACCTCAAACGCGAGTTTTATAATGCGTAAAAGTATATGATTCACTGCAGTAATCAACATCAGAAAAATATATGATATTCTTCAGGATATATGCTAGTGCCATAGTGTTGTGAAAACATAATACAACTAACTTTGCTCGATAGAAAAAAATCGCGAAGATACCTCTAAAAATTTCTTTTATCGAGTAAATACCATACTAAAATACATGTCATCGTTCTGATTTGTTTGCCAAATAATTCTACAAGCAACATACTAAAGTCATAGTGTTTTACTTTTTTAGTCCAATCAATAGTTTTTTTGTAAATCGCAAAATACCACTAATTTCACACTATTCGGCCGCAGCGAAAGACGTAACAACCGCTTTGTAGTGCAAGCTGATTAGAACTTTATTCTAACAGTATTTCAAGCGAAGTTTGAACCACCACAAATAGGGTTGCTAATCTGAGGTAGCATACGCTCTTAATGAAAGTTTAAAATTGAAAGTACTTTCATAAGTATTTTTTTATTATGCAGCCGTCATTGTTCGGGACAAGCCATTTCTAAGCTCTTGCGTCGGAGATATGTATAAAGATTGAATAGATCTAGTTTTAGCCTTATTGGTGTTAAAAATTAGTATCTCATGTTTATTAACGTGTTCATTTCAGATCTCATCACAAGAGTGGCACATACCGCGGCCATCTCTTTCGGGCAGCAGCGCTGCTGGGAGCCTGAGCGACTCGAGATCTCGAGGTGGCTCCGCGTCCAGCCAAGGCTCAGCCAGCAACCACAGTACCCACGTAAGCTGACCTTCATAACCGTGCGTCACAACGATTACGCACGAAGTTTCCGCTTCAATATTAAGACAAGATTCACGTTGTTTCGATGAAGCAGACTTTATACTTTATAACGTAACATCACGTCTGTAACTCCCGAAGGGTTAGGCAGAGGTGTTATCATTAGTAAATCCACATTACACCAGATGTCCCATATATTAAGGGGCGAGTCTATTGCCAATGCCATCAATCCAGCACAAAATCAGACTCTGGAGCTGCCACTTAGAAATTCCTGATGGAAAAACCCACTAGCACTTTCTCCGCCTAGGATTCGAACACAGGACCTCAATCATAGCAGTCGCGCTTGCTACCACTAAACCAACGAGGCAATACTTTATGCACCTAGATTTTTTATTCCACCTTGTATAGTGATAAACTTTAGAAGCACAACCACCTTAGTAACAATAAAGTCATTTTTTATTTGCAGAATTAAATTGATGGTGTTTTTGTATACAAATTTTTGATAATTGAAGGGGTCAAGAAACTGGTTGATATTGCCGTGTCCGGTACAGGATCCACTATACTTGTACGTTCTCGTACAGCATTCCACAGATTGCTTAATTTGGCCTGACAACTGTTGCAAGACTGACGCACGAAAATATCGTTAACAAGTCTGTGATGATAACAAGTATTGTTGGATATTGATGTATAATGTCTATGCAAACAAAACAAGTTATTAAATATCATCAGCTTTGTTACACACGGATCAAATATGTTTTAGATCACGTGAGGGTTGAGAGACAATGGTTTTCTTATTTTGCCGATTATGGCTCGTTGTGACCTCAGTATTTTTTTTATATGGCTACATAATTTTATAATAACGAATCAGGAATAATTACGAATTAGGACTGTCTCGTTGGTCTAGTCAAGTCTAGTGGTAGCAAGCACGACTGCTGTTTTATTCATTAGGAGCTTCTCAGAATCTCAAATCTCAGTAGCAGTCACGAGTCTGGATTAGTGGTCGATTGATGGCAATAGGCTCGCCCCTAAATGCACGGGACTTAAAAAACAATATTTTGATAAATGTATAAGTAGGTCGGGAGAATTTGAAATTCATTCTATGGAGCAATATTTCGCTATTGGCGAAACGTTTCGTCGTGTGAAGACTTTGAGTCATACCGTCGTTTTGAAATAGAGTTTCATTTTTATTTATAAAAAACCGGCCAAGAGCGTGTCGGGCCACGCTCAGTGTAGGGTTCCGTAGTTTTCCCACTTATGAGTTTAAAGGTAAAGGGTATCCATTATGCAAAATGATTTTCCTAAAAAGTCCTTATAAAATTCTACTTTTCAGATTTTTTTCATATTTTCTAAACTTATGTTTCAAAAGTTAGAAGGGGGGACCAATTGTTTTTTACTTTTGGAGCGATTATTTCCGAAATTATTGACATTATCAAAAAATGATTTCAGTAAACCCCTATTCATTTTTAAATACCTATCCAACAATATATCACACGTTAGGGTTGAAATTAAAAAAAAAAATCACTTCCCACTTTACGGGGAGCTACCCTAATAAAACATTTTTTTCCAATATTTATTTTACCACTTTGTCGGCGTGATTGATACACATATTGGTACCAAACAGCTTTCTAGTGCTAACGGTCACAGAGATTAAGCGAGGACGGACAGACGGACGGACAGACAGACATGGCGAAACTATAAGGGTTCTTAGTTGACTACGGAACCCTAAAAAACGCTACGGAATCTAATTGAGTAGAGATTATTTTTACGAGGAGTTTTGCAACGAGAACTCTCGTCATTTATCGCTTTTTTGCAATTTCATATTCCCAAATCAAATGTTAGGTGTTAAATTAAACAAGATAATTATGTCCTAGCTAATTATATGTTAGGTGATTTGATGCAAGAGCAAGACCATGAGTTTATACGTGTCAGAAGTAGATAACACTAATGAGAGCAATGTTATGTTTCAATTCAAAATTAATTTAAAATGTAGATTAAAATGACTAACCGATAATACGCACGATCTGGGCGAGTTGGGTATTAAGTTAGTTCTCGAGTCTAAGCAATTTAATTATTATGGAACTTTGGAACTTTCAGAATGTCAGTTTCAAGTTACGAAACTTATTCTCACCAAAATTATCCTTGCATATTATTATGAAAGAAGAATACCCAAATTATTTCTCTCGAACGAAATGACTCTACTTCACATTACTATGATAAGTTCAAAGGTTCCGTTGAAGAATCGTGACATAACTACACATGGTAACAGCGTCCCACGCAGCTCTTCATAGCACTTAATGTCGACGAGTTCAAATCGATTAGACAATGAAGTTACTTTTACTACGCACGCGTTTGTTATGGCATACTATTTTATTATAGGCTCGTTATGTACATTATTTACATTATTTGACTGGCCTGTTGGTCTAGTGGTTAGTGACCCTAACTGCTATGCCGGAGGTCGTGGGTTCGATTCCCACCCAGGGCAAATGTTTGTGTGATGAGCACGATCATTTGTTCTGTGTCTGGGTGTAATTTATTTATAATATGTATGTATTTAGAAATATATAAGTATGTTTATCAGTTGTCTAGTACCCATAACACAAGCTCTGCTTAGCTTGGGACTAGATGGCGTTGTGTGATAGTTGTGGAATATTATTATTATTTTTATTATTATTTTAAGATTCAAATTAGTTAACATCTTTATTTTGATTACAGAGTGTATCATCGGGCTCACTGCTACTGAGTGCGGCGCATTTAGCACGCATGCACGGCAGAAATTCAGAGCAAGCCGATCTTGGCAGCTACCCCACCAAATTAGGAAGCTATGGTCGCAAATCTGGACATTCTGAGGCAGTAGTTGCCATTCCTGAAGAGACGCATGACGGTTTGGATTCTGTTTGGAATGGTGTTAAGCGGAGTTCGGGGGCCGAGCAGGACACGCAGTCAGTGGCAAGCTCGACCCACTTTACTGTCGTCAACGGTTATACGAAGCACCACACACGGAAAGAACCCAAATCCTGCTGTTGCGATCATTCGCATCAGATAACAGTTCTGGTTATATCAATGACTATACTGTTCTCCGCGTGTATACTTGCAGCCATTTGCTTCGTTGAAAGTAAGTACCTATTCATTTATTAAATCACAATAAATGTTCCAAGCAGAATTATTATGTAAAAGCAGTAAAACGTAAGCTACTTTTTAAAGTTCCAAACGACTCTTCGAAAGGTCATGTGTAAGTCTGCTCGTACTAGATAAAAATATTGTAGGTGTAGCATGTCTGTTTTCAGTCGAGATTACTATTAATATCATAAACGGGATATTTACCATGTTTGATTACTGTTTCGAGTTCCCGATATTTTTTTTTATATTAATAGTAGTGTCAGTGACCATGTCAGTTTAAAAACTTATATTTCAGTCGAGATGTCGACCAAAAGTAAACAAGGACACGTCACTTAGCGAAAGTAATCTGTTCTTGTGTGATATAAATATTAATCTATTTTTTCTTTTGTTTCAGTGCGAATGCGTAAGGAGACGGGGATGTACAAATATTCATAGATACTAGAAAATCAGAAGTTGTGATCAGCGGAATAAGTATTAATTGTTTACAATTAACTAGCTATCTTTAATGTTACTTATCTATTATGTTAGTAACATAACATTAATTTAGCGAGACACAGTTATTTAAAATTGTTAGGCAATTTGTTCAATATTCAGTGAATACCAATAGTTAGACAATTATATAGTGCAATATCTTTCTTACCCAGTACATTACAATAACTTAATTTTTTAAGTAACATTTTATTTATTTTTGATAAGTCTTATAAGCTATTAAGCTGTGATGTTCATGTTATTTTATAATAATCTGAAGGCTAAATTCGTTTCCTCTAAATTGTATGAAATATTAATATCATGAATACCATATTCAAATTATTTAATAAGTATTATGTGAATTCTGTATATTAAGTTTAAATTATAATGTGATTAATTTATAAATTAAGTATTATTTAGATATCAGGATTGAATGTGTAAAAGTTGCAAATTTTCGTAGGTCTCATGAAAATCTGCATCTTTAGTATTTTGCCTATATACATCATTACTTTTGTTATAGAAATATTTTGTAATCAGGCAGTGGCATAATTATTATTATTGTGATTAATTTGGTTTTTTTAAAGTAAATTAATTCAATTGTTATCGACAAACTGTGATAATATACGAAAAAAAACGAGTGGTTTTATTTATTTTTACCCGACTGCGGCGAAGCCCAAAAGGAGGGTTATGTGTTTGACGTGTATGTATGTAAGTATGTATGTATGTATGTCCGTTTCTTTGTTCCCTCATAACTCATAAACGGATGAACCGATTTGAATGAAATAGACGTCATTAGATTTGTCTTGATGGCGCGAGTGTTATAGGCTACATTAAAATTGAAAAACAAAGAAAAATTGCGGATTTTGGGGGCCAAATCGCGGAGTTCAAAAAAATTTTTTTTCCAATACCAATGAGTAGGGTATCAAAATAAAGGGTTTTAAAAGGAGATTACAAAAATATAGAACACTGATATGTTTAAAAGAAATTCAAAGTGGAAAATCCTATAAACAAGCACAAAAGTTAAATCATCTGCGAAGAATTTTACGCGACCAACAAAAGAACTAAAAAGCTGGAAATAAAAAAGTAGTTAAAAAACTAAAAAACCCGACTGAAAAAACTGAAAAGCAAAAAACAAGCACATTTTAAATTAAACAAAACTTGGAACAGGCGGGGTTCATTTGAATATTAAATTATGAAAAGAAAAAAATAAAATAGAATGGACCCCGCCTGCTTCCAAGTTTTGTTTAATTTAAAATGTGCTTGTTTTTTGCTTTTCAGTTTTTTCAGTCGGGTTTTTTAGTTTTTTAACTATTCCTAATTCAGTACAACTGTTCCACTAAAATTATTATTTGCACATCGAATGAGAACCTCCTTAAGAAGGCCTCGAAAATCCCTTGAGCAATAAGTCGCACTGCCAACCAGTTGAAGTGCTAACTGGGTATTCATGAGAATAGGGAATATGCATAACATTTGAAATGGCCTAAAATATTTTTTTTCGCGAATACTTATTATCGTAATATTATAATGAAAAGGATTTTTTTTATTTACTTATTATTTAAAACCCTAAAATACCCCACCCCACCCTTGGTTGACTGGTAGAGAATGCCTAAGGCATTAAGTCCGCCTTTGTACCTTTTTTTTTTGTGTGCGAGAAGTTTAAATAAATAAATAATATTCAAAAAGTGCAAAATAAGGGAGCGAAATTCAAACTTCTAAAACGCGCCACCATTGTTCGAACGAAATGTGACGTCATCTGACACGACATTGTATCCCGTTAGGGTACATAAATGTTCTGTTAAACACCCACTGGACGTGTCATGTGACGTCACGCAAAGCGCGCGCGAAATGGCGGCGTTTGAACTGCTTAAATTTTTTTTAAGTTTTAAATTTGATTTTTAAAAATATTTAGAGTATTTTGAAGCCCATTAATATTTTTTTCTACGTTATAAAATAGTAAACTATTAATTTAAGACAAAAAAGAAAAACATGAATATTCCCTCCCTATTGAGAAAATCCATACAGAGTGGTGCCAACAATGAATTCGACTGCGTTTATAATTTGTGTTTATTTTCCCTGACTGCTTGCAAAAATTAACTACGAATATATCCAGTAGTTTAGTCACAGGGCGTTATGGCGCTTTGCACATGGAGACACTTAAGTTGAGGCAACTATCAACATTTTAAAAGTTTCCTGTAACTAGTTGATGGTTGCTATAAAGTTTACGGTTGTCGTAATTTTATGGCAATCTGTGAGCTACATTCATAGCCGTGTTGCTCCATCTACGCAGCGATTAGCGTTAACTTTAAAAACCGGTATAATATTTAACAGTTGCTAGTTGCGGCAATTAGGAACTAACTTAGTCACCGATTGATTACAGCAACTGAAAACTGTTGACAATCACCGGAACTCAAAACTCGAGTTGCTATGTGTGCGCAATCCAATTGAAATATACGTAAACATCTAGTTGCCAGTTGCTGCAATAGTTGCTCCATGTGCAAAGCGCCTATAACGCGCGCAATGCAGTTTAAAAACATTGATTTCGCTGTTTCAATTTCCGTGGGTAAGTACTATTATTCAAAGTAGATTGAAGTCCTAATGAAGTTCGAGAGAACCTCCTAGATCGGAATCGGTAGCGACACTAAGTGGAGAACAATGTAAACTTCAGGAAATCAATAGTAAAGCAAATTGTACAACAATTAAAATTGTAGGTACACTGGTCAAGGATAGTGTCAGAACTTACCTCAACTTCTTCTAGGGTTTGGGTCCATCTGTAGTTTTCGAGATCACAACCGTTGCCAGCATTGGGCTTCAGTTTGCCTTTCTCTTTGGGATCATCTTCCTCGTCGGGTACTGCGGCTGTGTCACCTGAGGTACCATCTCCACTGCCTACTTCAGTGCCTGTGTAGATTGAAAAAATATTTAGAATAAATATACCATTAAACAATAGAAACTTAAGTATAACATAACATCACATTTTTTTAAGGGTATGAATTCA
The DNA here is from genome assembly GCA_949316265.1 of Diarsia mendica. Lineage (NCBI taxonomy): Eukaryota > Metazoa > Arthropoda > Insecta > Lepidoptera > Noctuidae > Diarsia > Diarsia mendica. The sequence goes on from OX438891.1 coordinate 12,773,566, forward strand.
TCAAATGACTCCTCTCCAGCGGTAGGGAGTGTCAGACTTTTACTGACTAAAAACCACCCATGTTCCTTCTTAGCCATTTGTGTCGAGGTCGCGGTATCTCTTTCGAATAACCCGCAGCCCCGACGGATCACATAAGTATGTATAAATCCCGAACGATAAGGCAGAGGTGTACCTAACTAATACACCTACAATTCACCAGTTATGTTTAAACTGAAGTATAAATAATAATAATATTTATTTAATTGATAGTTGTAAATAATGTAAATGGAGTCAATTCTAAGTTGTCGAACAATTTAACTTTTTAACTAGGGTAGTAAGTACTACACTATATTTTACTGCAGTCACAACAGACAGGGTTATAATAAGATGGCGCACTATGGGGCTTTCATCATGCCTATCAGAAACAACTTTCAGGCCACTGAGTGTTTGTTACACCTCACCATTGTATTGAGTCTGGTTCTTATCTAACAGACAGATGTGTTGTTGGGGAGTTTGTTCCGCCACTTTTCTTCACAGCTAAAGCACTAGGAAGTGTTGAAGGGTAGGCGTTTTGGGGGACTGCCTCTTGTAAATAAATTGTATCATTGAAAAGTGCTGATAATCAGCCTAGTTTAAATACAAGACTTCTGATTTTGATTTTGTTGCTACTGGCCAGCAATCGGGTGAGAGAGTTGAGAAGCTGTCTACACTGGCTCGTGCAATCCATTGCAGTTACAATTTGATGGCACCAACGCAATGCAATACAATACCGATTTTGATGCAACTTGGTGGCAGTCACAATAGTGACTTGGGAGCGTTGTTATATTGAACACGCAACACATTGCAGATATCTATTTTACTGTGCAAAAATCTATACTTCACAACACAAGTGCAAGCATCATTTCATCATATTTTTTTGCTACATTTGTAAGTCAGGACATCATATACTGCAAAGTGCAAAGCGTTATTGGGTTTTTCCATCAAATATTTCTCAGAAGCAGCTGCTGAGTCTAGATTTGTTCCCAGTTGATGGCAATAGGCTCATCCCCATTTCATGAGCCTTAAACATAACTGAAGAAATGTGGGTGTCCTTAATGGTTCTCTATTGTGTCACCTAACTTTTTAATCCATAATTTAAAATGCCATAACTTTTTTTGTCCTAATCATCATTTGTCCGAATGATAACTTACCCGAACTAAATATCACATAATAGCACATGCCATAAAATTGAAATCCCTAAATATAATATGTTCTAAATACATTTGTCATAAATATTACAATCAATAATATACGAAAGACATAAAATCGTTTTCCATAAAAGTTTTAAGTCCTAAATTAAAATAACATAATGTTTATTTATCATAATAATATTATTAGAACAAAGTATAACAAAGCTTTTGGTCACGTCCATGTGTCCATAGTCACGTCACTCATACATGCAACGCATGTCATGTACCTACTCCATGACGCGCGCTCGCTTCGCTCGCATATTAAATAACACTAATATCTTCTGTCCCCGAAGTGCCGGGCCTCCGCCGGCCTACGGCCCGGTGCCCATGCCGCCCATGAAGGATACTGTCGCGAGACGGTGATTCATCTACTTAGCGGACGACTAGCAACAGCCTATAATTTTGGTTATTCATCCGGCTAATCGGACGACTAATTAATTTTATTCATCCGCTAATCGGACGACTAGACACTTCGAATTTTTTTTAGGACTATAAAATTTATTACACCTACTGTGAGAAAATAATAGCCATAGGTACTGGTAGTACGAAAAACAAAGTATTTATTAAATAAACAAACAGTAAGATTAACATATTATTAGAAATAATGAAATAGAAATAATTATAAGAAAGAAATGGTAGAATGGTTTTGGATGATTGGCTGTATGCATTTTGAATTTAGAACGTCATTGGAGACGCTCGTGAAATTATAGTATTTTTGATAAAATGTGTTATATCGACTGTAGTATACTTAGAAAGGTTTTATTATTTATTTATTTATTCACAAATTCCACAGCAATATTATCTTAGCGCAGTTTACTTAAAATAAATTAACTAATGTTACAGCCAATTACTATTACGGTATTACGGCGCGGTAGGTACGGTATTTGTTATTATTAATGCCAGTTTTAATGATACGTAAGTATTCCATTCCTTTTAAAAAATGGTTCGTAGTTATCTATTTATTCTTACAAATTATTATGTCTTCGAAAACATGGCAACGATATGAAGAAGCAGTCGTTATGATTTTGTAGGAAATCGAGCGAGAATATCATCCACGCGTAGTAAGGGTATCGAGAATAGCTTTCCTCTTTCTGGCACCAAAGGGTGTTTGTGAAAGTGCACGCGGAACTAGTTGGCCGCGCCTAAGCATGCTTTTGTTTTTTATTTGTATTCTTTTCAATAAATTGAACATAATAATACGTACTATACTGCCAATTTAGCTGAGCATGTGAGATTCCAAATTCAAATCACATTATTGACCAGCGGGTCATAATGAAATCCAGTACAACATTATTGACCGGCTGTTCCCCCGGCCACTAATGACTCACTTTAGGTTAAGGTTGCTTGACATATAATTTGACATTTTCGAGCAGGTGGTGTGAAAAATTTATTATAAACGAACATTCGGAATAATACACATTAGGTAAAGCAATAGTTAGGACATATTAATTTAGGTCATGTAAAATTAGGAGATTCAATTATTATAGTAATCGATATTACGACAGAATACTTTAAGAACTAAAGATAATTATGTTAAACAAAATTTCGGCAATTTGAACATTATGGTTAATGAAGTTTATCGTAAACGTGTTATGGATAATGATTTTCGGACAAACAATTTTAGGAGAGATAAAGGAGTACCGTCCTTAATTAGTAGCAGAAACTGGTAGCAGTCAAGGCCTGTAGAGTGAGTATTAAGAAATGTTACAATGTAAAGCAGTTTCGGGACTACATTAATACTGATGTAGTTCCAAAACTGGTCCATTTAACTGTATCCCCAATCTATCAGTCATACATGGCAATTATTAGTTCATTGAATGCAAGATCAATACAACATTGAAATGTTCTCCAATAAAATCAATTTCAATGATAAAGAGGTGCCTAGAAAATATTTGATAGCAATAACACACTTGTGCAACATTGCAAATTAACAAATTACTTACTATTTTTCTTTTCCTGGTCAATATCTTCCTGTATTTTAGCAGCCTCCTGCTCAGTTAGTTCAGTAACAGAAGCAGGTTCAAAGTCCTGGGCCCTTCTTTCCTGATCTTTCTTCTGTTGAATTTCTTTCAATCGCTTGTCTGCCTCTTCTTTTTCTTTCTTAATTCTATCAGCCTCTTCCTTTGCCTTCTTGGCATGAGCATAAAATGTATCTTTTACTACCTGAAAAATATATTAATAAATAATTAGATATATATCTTCTAAAATAATTATATAAAAATGTTATGTTGGTTTGTGTAGGTACGCTTCAAAACCTCAAAAAGTTCTGCACCGATCGAGCTGAAATTTTAGAATGATATATAATCCACATCAAGGATTGTTTTTATCCACGCGGGCGAAGCCGCGGGCATCAGCTAGTATTATATATTTAGTACATAATAATATTCTTCTTCATTGTGTGGATTATTTGATTTTTTAGATGGATTATTTGGCTGCAAAGGTATCTAATGAGAAGCTAAGCTGACCCCAAATGAATAGGGATGAGGACAAGAGAATGATGATGATGATAACATATGCTATGACCAGAACTCTGTAACCTCAATAGCATTGGTATAACCCGGTTCATTAAAGAAAGGAATCTAAAATGGCAACACATGGCATGTCCTCTCGCTCGCTCACTATAGTGTGCGAGCGTGAAGACATGATAAAAACCGCCATTTTAGATTCCTTTCTTTAATGAACCGGGTTATAGTGGTCTTGAAATGGTCTCTCAAGGTGCAAGTGGCATTGCACAGGGAGACAAGAGGTTGGTCATTGTAGAGTATTGAAAATGTTAATTAGACAGAAAAAAAAGAACAAACCAAATACTTATATAAACTTGTAAGTATTGATTGAAGAATAATTGTGGTGTTAAACTGCTTTCACAGGAAGCCAAACACAATAAAGTGAGAAAAAGGTTTGATGATAATTCAAATATAAAATTCTGTTTGTAACTTACTTGCTCCCATTCACCCCCTCTGCCCCCAGTGAAGAAGTCCGTTTTCCTTGAAAGAAAGCTGACTATTGTAGCCAGCAACTGAAATACATATGAAAAACATCCTTAATATAGTAAATACTGCTACAACTAAAATAGCTATTTGGATAGGCATCAATAAAAGTGTTGTAGGTAGTACATGAAACATTTTTTCTAGTGTGGAATTACTATACTAATTAATCACACTGAAAAGGTTTAATTGTGGTTTAAGTAGAGTAGCGATGGCCCAGTGGTTTCGGCCCCGACTTACGAACAGTAGGTCGTGGGTTCGAACCCAGGCAGGCGCATTACTTTGTGTAATTTATTTCACCACTGCTGCTCTCAAAACGGTGAAGGAAAACATCGTGAGGAAACCGGCATGTCTTAGAACCAAAAAATTCGAAGACATGTGACATCTGCCAATCCGCACTGGGCCCGCATGGTGGAAAAAAGCCCATCCCTCTCCTAGAGAGGAGGCCTGAGTCCCTGCAGTGGGAACATTATAGGCTGATGATGATGATGATGTGGTTTAATTAAGTAGTTAGAGGATTATTATGATGTATTCTTTATTATTGTAGAAGATAGTTGTATGTATGAGCCTCATCAAATGAACCCCCCCCCCTTTTCTTGGGCAGAGCGACAGGGAGTGTCAGACTTCTACTCACTATAAAAACCACCCATGTTACTTTTTAGCTCTTTATGTCGAGGCCGCGGTTACTTTGTGACCAACCCGCAGTCCCGACGGGGCCTCAGTCAGTAGCCTGACTATAAAATGATAGATTGATTTAAACGCAAACCAGTGCTTTGTGTAAATTATTGTATCACTAGTGCTTTCAAAGCTGAAAATTTTAAGATGTGCCTGTGCCCATCAATCTCCACCCACTCCCTCCACTGAGAGGTCTGTCCAAACAGTAAAAGTAGGAACTAGGAACATTATAAGCTGAGTAAATTGGTAAAACAAAACTTAGTTATCCCCAAACAAACATAACTGGCGAAATGAGGATGTACTACTATTAGGTGAGCCTCTGCCTAACCCTTCGGGGATTAGAGATGAGATGTTATGTAAATTGGCAAAAACCTTATCATAATAACATAGTTGATCCATTAAATGTTGCTATCAGGTAATCATTAGCAATATTAAGCTACTTCAAACAATGCCCTATATCATCCATCTCCTTTTATTGTGCTTGCCAATTTCATTCATACTAAGTAATCTGAACTAAAACTGACTGGCCTGTTGGTCTAGTGGTTAGTGACCCTAACTGCTATGCCGGAGGTTGTGGGTTCGATTCTCACCCAGGACAAATGTTTGTGTGATGAGCACGATCATTTGTTCTGTGTGTGGGTGTAATTATTTATCTATAATTTATGTATGTATTTAGAAATATATAAGTATGTTTATCAGTTGTCTAGTACCCATAACACAAGTTCTGCTTAGCTTGGGACTAGATGGCGTTGTGTGATAGTTAAAAAAAAAAAAAAAAAAAAAAAAATCCTCAACAGTAAACTCGCACAGTAACCTGAGGCTATTTGTGTCCCGTCGGGGCTGTGGCTTGTCGAAAGGATAACGCGGCTCCGACACAAGGGCGAAGAAGGAACATGGGTTTGGTTTTTAGTCAGTAGAAGTCTGACACTCCCCTTCGCTCTGCCCAAGAGCGGGGGGTTATTCGATGATTTTCCACCCACCAAAAAAAAAAAAAGGCTATTTGTGTGCCAATATACTACTAGGAAATCCACAGTGGGATAAATTACCATTGGTGCGAGTATTGCGCACTGCAAATGAGAACTAAAACCCCATTTGTTTAAAAAAAAAAGGGATTTTTGATCTTTATAACGATTGGTCATTCTAAATGGGTTAAAGTCGAATTTTTTAATAGGACCAGTATAACTTGTAAGTGTAATTTTATTCTACCTTGAATTGTAGAACTAGTGGGGACAAAACCCGCACTAGTTCTACTGTAGAACTGTTCAGAATAACTAGTGGGAAAGAATCTATAACACACTCAATGGGCCCCTTAGATACTGCTCCAAGATACTGGGGGAATACCCTCAATTTAAAAATAAAAGGGTATTCCCCCAGTATTTTCTTGGGCTTAATAATGTTTGGTTGTTCTAAGTGGGTTAATCAGTTTGTAGGTGAATGGGATAGAATTTCCATTAAGACCCAAAGTTTAGGAAGTTCATATTTTTTTTGTAGATAGTACTCATTATTAGAAAGCTTTTTGCAAATTGTCAAGTAACAGTTTTTTTTTTTTTTTTTAATTTTTTTTTGTTGTATTTTTGGATGTATTAAGAGTGTGCATAATAATTGTTGCTGTATTATAATACCAAAAACAGCGGGGCGGTTAGGTTTGTAGGGTACCGAACACGTAACTAGGAAAACTTGGATGCAAGAGCGAGCGAAGCGAGCTCGGGACTTGGGGCACCCCGACACGGACAGGTTAGGTTAGAAGGGGATGGCGGGGTCGAATGAGCGAGCGAAGCGAGCGAATAGACCCCGCCATCCCCTTCGTGGTTATTTTTTTTAAAAACCACCCAGAAGTAGGAGCCCCGCGAAGCGGGGCTCCGTCGACTGGGTTCCAGAAAATGAATTTTTCTCAAGAATGGTGCGTCGCCTTTACATGGGAGTGGTGCCAGGGCACAGTGGGCACCACCCCCTCACCCTTCCCCTGTCAAACGACACAAAATTTGTACCCGTTTCGCGTTTTAGCGCTATTCTAACCTCAAAACTTTGACCATGGATATCTCGGAAACCAGGGGGCTCCGAGGAATGGGAGTTGTACTGGGGGGTAGCCCCCCTCCCCCCCCTCCCCACCCCCACCCCCTCCCCCTTCTAAAATTTGGGTCTTAATGGAAATTTTTACCACTACTTTAAGTACCTACCCATTTTAGATATTGTAACCGCGCGTTTTGATGTGTTTTTCAATATTGTTCCGGTAACCTAGCAAACCAGACTGTTGAGTCACATGTGATCAATAATCTAAAAGAACTTGGTAGAACAATCGAGAACACTAGATTAAATTTTAACCTCGGGTAGGATCGGCTAGAATTTTAAAATACAGCTGTTAAATGAGTGCAAATGGGATAAAATAAGGGTTTAACGCCAAATGACTATTATACTTACATCCTTTACACCGCCTTCGTGCTGTTGGGCCATCGCTAACAGCATTGAATCGAATCTTTCAGGATCATTAGCCATTGTTAAGCAATATCAGGTATCAATAGTCTACAGAGATTTTAAAACAGACAAAAGAGCCTCAAGAAAACAAAGATATTGTTGTCTTTTTGTCTTCACTCACACGAGCCACAGCGTCACGATTCACGAACAAACAAAATTTTCGGGTGTTTGTCTGTTTGAGTTTGACAATACGATGACATTTGAATTTGACGTTGACATATGCTGTTGCCAAGGAACATAAATCAATGTTATATCATAACTGGAATGGCCACAGACTACTTAGGGATACTACTGGAATGTAAGGCCTATACCCAGCAGTGGGTGAGTTCAGGCTGTGGATGATGATGATGATGATGATGAAGCGTGCAACTAAAAGTGTTCCGAGCGAGATTACCTCGAAAGTGGATGTCATCTCTTTTTAATAGCGTGTCCAATATTTTTGTCCTTACATTTGGGACAGTTGTTATTATGTCATAACTTTCTAGCACCTAGCTACAATTGTACATCATTGTACATGTTACCGATGTACAATTGTACATCGGTAACAATTATTATTATTGTATTATTATTTACATTGGCACAAATAACTTGCTACTAAAATATTATAACCAGGCCATGAGCCTAGCTTAGGCACCAGTTCCAACGAACGATATAACCACAAACCACATTAAATACTTACCTGAATTATTAGTGAAATAATGAATTTAAACAATGAGTTCATATCACTGGTTGACCTGGGGCCTAGGTCAACCAGTGATCTGAACTCATTGTTTTGGAACTACCCTTTCCTCAAAGTGATCCACCTGCTGGACTCTTTAATACTTTAAGTTCCATGATACGATTCGAAAGTTTTCCACACACTTCTTTCGGGATCTCGATATTCGTACTCGGTCCTATCAACACTAAAACCAACTTTAAGATCGAGTGCTCCGTCCGGATGAGACAAACAATGCCCCAGTTGCTGGAGCGTTCTAGGTAGGTGTCCTTTTACCTATGAAGAAGGAGTCCAATCAAGCGGGTTATATGAAAATGTTTAATATTTCTTGCTGCTACGTTTTTCAATCAGTGACATCAACTATATTTTAGACGATTTCTAAACTTTTCTTTATTAGCATCTTTTTTTTATTAGCACCACTATTCCATAAAAAAATATATATTTGTCTATGCACTTCATAGACGAAGCATCATTTTGCAAGAAAGTGAAAGAAAAAGACAGTGTCAAGCCTACTGGAGGTCATGCCTTGCATTTTTATGCATTTTACAAATTAATGAATCTTGAAACAACAATATTTAACTAAAACTAATGTTTTCGGTTACTGTAATGAGCGTTTTACCACAGGTTTGTAAAAGTTTTCACTAATCGTGTGGTTTGTACGGTTTTGTTACACTGTCATTTGTCAAAACTAGAAGTCAGCGTAAATAATTTTGTTTTGCAGATTATTCGACAGAAACCATAGGGATGGCTGATCAATTCTGTTTACGTTGGAACAACTTCCAGTCTAACATAGTGAGTGCCTTGGATTCTTTGAAGTGTTCAGAAGATTTGGTCGACGTTACGCTCACCTGTGAAGGCAGAAATATCAAGGCCCACAAAGTCATATTGTCAGCGTGCAGCCCGTACTTCAGGAATGTGTTCAAGGTGAATGACTTAGGACATTAATAACCTTCATATTTATACCAATGAACATTTAACATGTACACATAGGTACTTTTAGTTTTCTATTCTGTTTGACCCTATTATTGTCAAGCTGTTGCATTAAATTGCAGCAAATGTTATGTCAACATTATATTTTAAATAGATTTGTTGCAGTCAATTCAAACTGATCTTCTAAATTGACTGATTCATTAACATGGCAATATTTATTAATGCACTTGGATTCATCAATCAATGATGTCAATTGAAATGTTTTTACCCATAGAATTGACTTTTGATAAAAAAAGCAGAATTATAAATTGAGTTGTTTGCAATTTCAGGAAAATCCCTGCCAGCATCCAGTAATAATATTAAAAGATGTTTCGGCTGACGATATTGTCAGTCTGCTATCGTACATGTACCAAGGAGAAGTGTTCATTGAAGAGAGCAAGCTGTCTTCCTTCTTGACTACAGCAGCACTATTGCAAGTGAAAGGATTGACTGGTGTGACACAGCAGGTACATAATATTTGGGGATACTTGACAACTGTTGTTAAAATGACTGTATGACCACATCAATAAAAATAAACTAAGTATAGTAGTGTTCTTAAAAGTAGTATTGCTAATTGGTTGTTATCTCATTCTTCTTACAGAAAGAAACCTTCTCATCACCTAACACATCAAATAAACTATACACACAATTAACTATTTCATCAAAACCTCTTTTTGGTGCTGCACATAAGGAGACAAAACTGCCTGCTTTGAAGAAAAGACGAAGCAGCACATCAGATAAACCTAATGATGTGACCATTGCGGAGGCCCCCAAGAAGAGCAAACTTTTAGAAACATGTGATATTTATAGTAGAAGTAATATTTCGCAAACAACTAAACTTGATAACCCAGTGTTCATACCAGAAAATAATATTGACAAAAAATGTGAGACCAAGAATGAATCGGCAACAATAACAGCTAATGGAAAAAGTTCTGCATCATCTCAGGTACTTTTATATTTATAGTAGATTTATAGTAGATATACAGTAGAATTCCTATTATTTGAACCTCGATTATCAGGATATTCGATTATGCAGATAACTCATTGTTTTCACGGCTCTAATACCATATTTTTACATCCTATTGCCTAAAATTTAGACTAAATGATGACACTATCTATAATAAAAAGTTATTAATATTATTTGATTTTACTCCTATTTTTATTGATCCGGATAATCGGGATTCTACTGTACTGTGAGTTTTTAGTGGACCGCTACATAGACCTAAGCCATTATATAATAATTAAACTTCCGCAGAAACTTTTTCTGTGGAAGAACCTTACTACCGGTAACAACAGTTGACTATTATGGTTAATAAAGGTTTGCTGAATAACCGCTAGGTTATGTCATTATAAAGCAAGATTTTTGGTATGATGAAAGGGAGTTTTACATACTTTTAAGTCACCGGCAGCAGCGGGTCGCCACTGCACAAAGTGTCTGGCAGTGGACAAGGTGAATAATCGTACTAACACTTACGTAATATAAAAAAATCACACTTTATAGTTTGACGTAAAAACTTTTAGCAGCTTTTTAGCACACCCTTGTTACCTGCCAAACTCACTATAACCGACTTTTCATAATGGCCAATTGTTACCTGTATTAAGGTACTTCTGCAAAAATAAAAGCAAAAATAAAATGTAGGTTTACGGGATCGGGCGGCCACAGGATCTTGTGTAAAACTACAATGTTTATCTTATATTTGTACTGAGGCCAGTGCACTTGTGATTCAATAATTTAAATTGTGATAATAAATGTTTTTTTTAACAATTTTCAGATGAATGCTCAAGGAGAACACATTCCGATAACAATCAAAACTGAACGGACAGACGACAACATGTCACCCCCATTATCAATAAATGCCAACTCTGAAAATGACGATAGTCTTCCTGATTACGAAAACAGCATGCTTGCCAGATCCCTGCTTTCAGGTAATATCATTTCACCTTTTTTTTTTTTTGTGAAAATTGTCAACCCCCCCCCCCCGCTCTTGGACAGAGCGTAAGGGAGTGTCAGACTTCTACTGACTAAAAACCACCCATGTTCCTTCTTCGCCCTTGTGCCGAAGCCGCGTTATCTCTTTCGATAATCCGCAGCCCCGACGGGATCCGCAGCCCAACGGGAATATCATTTCACCTACATTGAGATAGAATAGAATATACTTTATCATACACCAAGATTGAAACATAAATGTTTCACAGTATTGCAAATTCTGTGGTTACAATGGAGATCTCATTCATTTGAAGAATTTTTCTGATTTGAAAGCACAAATATTTTTGTTATTTATTGTTGTATTTTCATTACAGGGATCAATCCATCGAAAAATGAAGCCTGTGCCAACAATTCAACTCTCAAGAAAGTGTCAAATATCATGGTGGATGTACACTGTTCACGGTCAAAGGACATGAACACAGACACAGTTACATTTACCAATGCAGCATCTAAAAGTCCTATTAAGTCTATACTTACTGAAGAAATACATTTGAAACCAGAAAAGCACTCACCAAAATCTGATGTGGAATATGAACCAGAAGTGTTACTATCAGAACATCAAGATGGTACAGATTCAGATAGTACTTATTCTCAAGATCAATCTCAAGCGCTACTGATGCTGGCGGGTATGTCAAACGTGCCCTCGTTGGGTGGCGGCGCTTCGACGTCGCAAGGACTCTCACACCAACAGTCGAACCATGCCGCCATCTGCGGTGATTGCCCTCACTGCGGTATGAAGTACTCCAACCAGTCAGCCTTGAAATATCATGTGAGATTAATGCACTCTGACTTGACCAACAGACTGTGTTGCTACCTTTGTCCAAGGTCATTCACTATGCGTGAGACATTCAAAGAGCATATGTGGACAAGTCATGGTCAACGGAATTAATTTTCATTTATTATCCTGCAAATATGTGCCTTAGATTCTTTGTCAATTGTGGTAAGACATTGGATGGGGATGTGGAAAGATAATGTGCCTTGTTGAACGAAAATCAATGCCTTGCTAAACTACTTTAGGTCAAATTATGCGGTGGATGAGACTGATAGCTTTTGCTTCTAATTCAAAAGTTGAAATTTTATAACATTTTAAAGGACTATTTTTGTCCCTTTAGTATCACCCAGTTCAGTATTTTAAGAATTAATCAGATCCAGTGCTGCTCTACATAATGGAAAAATAAAATTTGTGTAATGTTTCAAATGCAACATAGTTGTTGCATTTGAAACATAATATAATGTACTCATGGAACAGTAATTTAAGATGATGGCAAAACTTTAATATCAGTTGTTGTCATTTATCAGCACATTTTGAGGTGCAGATGTTGTTCTGAATGTGGTATGAAGCTGGCTGAAGTTTGTTAGATACATTGAATTAAGTGATATTATTATAGATATAATAATTGGCTGTATTAAGTTTAAGGATACTTTATTACGAGAGGTTGTCTAGTACAGCCAGAGCCGGATAAATTGTAAGGCAGCATTCTCATATCGGTCAACAGAGGCGACAAATTAACGAATGCTCTAGTGTTTATTTGAAATATTTTAGTTTTTAATATCAGTTAAAATACTTTTTTGATGCTGATTTACAAATATGTCAAGAGAGATTGAGGAAAGAAGGATGGTTATAGGAGATATGGATGGATATGGGAGGGGAGGATTGATTGAGATTGATTTTGATTGAGGTCAAGAGTAAGCCCATTTTAAATTAAAAAAAAAAAAAAAATGTTAGCATACGAGGAATTTCTTAGATTGTAATTATTGTTTGATAGCTGATACAAGTTGATATCAGTGATATTTAATGTTGCAATTACAAATTAATAGGTGCTTACCATCGGTCGAATCTTTCTATGAATTTCATTGTTATAATAAATGCCGTAAATGAAGTACATAATGCCAAACAAAAAATGCATGTTAGAGAATGTTTAACCTTTTGAGCGCCACAGTCACGTAATGACAAAAAGCCGAACAAGCAAAAAAGTGCCTTAAGTCTGTCGACTTAAGGGTAAACAAGCCAACGGCACGAACTAGTTGGTGGGCGGGGCTAAAATGCATGCTATTTCACTCGACATCACGAGCGAAATGCATAGAGCGAAAGAGACACAACTAAAACAGGCGCGCGATTGTTTCTATGCAGACCTTTGGTATATTTGGTTTCATGAAAAATCTATTGAATGTATCTGTTCAAAATCAAATTATTTAATTTTTTTAATAACTAATCTATGTCCGTATGGTTTCACTTTTTTCTTTTACATACTATATACGTTACTTATTTACGCCCAAAGATGAGTTAAAATTAGTGCTAAAATATGAAAGTTTTGACGTTCATAACTTCCAAATCAATATTTTTTTTCCAATTCTGCTTCCATACAGACCTAGATAGATAATGATAAGACCAGTTGATACAATTTTTAATTTTGAACCTACACCGTCAAACAGAGGAGTAATCACCTTCGTAAGTTTGTATGGAAGAATGACTGGCTTGTTCAACCTTAAGGTACTTTTTGGCTTGTCGTCTTGACTGTGGCGGTCAAAACGATCATGATTGATATTCCTTTATTACTTTATAAGTTGTCCTTTTATTGTTGATAAATGTTTAATTAAGTTATTACTTTCGAATAAAATTAAACCACTTATTGTGGGTGTTATATTGATAAGTTTATCATATGAAAATTATGTATTTTGAAATTTCTTATGTATTTTGGTATACTGTGCCAAAATAATATTTTAATAAGTTATTCAATTAGTAAGATTTTACTTGGAATTAAAGTTAGTTACCTGTAATTATCTGTAATTATTATTTTTAGGTTTAATGTTAGAGTTGAAAAATTTCGTAAGTAGCTATGACAAGTCCTTATTTCTACTTACTGTTATCTCAAATATTTTTATAGAATGAATTGTTTATTTGAATTACTCCAGCGAATGCCATTAGTGAAAAATGTTAATTATTTTACGGAAAATTACCTATAGATTTTAGGTTTACCGAATCTAGATAGCTATAGATCATATATTTATAGTTAGGTTAAATTAAATATTATATTTGCGTTGATATATCATTGTTGGATATTTTATTCAGATTTTACACGATTTACATGATTTTAAATTATGTTATAAATAAAAAGTATGCTTCATACTTTTTTTTTTCACTAGCCTATCTTGTCCCACTGCTGGGCAAAGGCCCCTCCCATTTCCTGAAAAATTGAAAACCTTTCATACAGGAGTTATTTAAGTAGGTACAGCCAATGCAAAAAACTCCTGAGAACCAAGAAATTGCCAGAGCGAGAGAAGCGAGCCCTAAAATTATTTCACGTACTCGGGTAAATTAGAATCTTAGGCGCAGGCACTGTCAACTTTTGTAGAATTGTAAAGGGGATCCTGGATAGGTTGATTGCTTCGAATTCTCCCGCCTCCGAAGCATAGGTATAGAGATAACAATCCAGACTACAATGTAATAGCGAGCTTTTTTGTATCCTGCCTTGAAACTTAATTTTCTTGTGAAATTAATAGTTTATAAAATTTTCGAAAAATAGCTATTTCCTGAAGTTGTTGGGGGGATCATTAAACCTGTGGCCCCCTTAAGGGTCTCTTAAAGGTCAGCGACCTTACGAACGGAAGTAGCTACGTGCATTTTCTTAGTACCAACCACATTTCCAACCACAACCACAACCAAACACAAATTTTCAACCACATTTTCCTCTTAACAAGTGCATCATAAAAACAGCAAGAACTGGTGGCGAATTCCAAAAAATTGGCTCCCTCAAAGCAGTGTACTAACTCAAACGCTATTTAACTGACCAGGCTCGCGCTCCAGAAATAAAAGAGAGGCTGAAGAAATATTGACGAAAGTCCGGGAAGCACCTGGTAAATATTGTTATCAAAACGCCCTACGGTCTAATCCAGCAAAAACTCAATCATGTGTCTTCGTCATCTTCGTAATAATCGTCAAGCAAAAAGGAATATCAACATCTCATGGTCAGGGCCTGATTTACCGACAGGCTAATAAGGCTAGAGCCTAGGGCGCAAGGACCTAGGGGGCGGGCGGCCGCGGCGCTGAGTTGAGACTTATAGGCTTATAGGTATAATAATATTTGGTAATTATGGGAAAATACGTGTGTTAATAAATAAAATGAGCGCTTAACCGCGCGCGCCTCTCTCATTGCTCTTTTTGCAAAATTTGTGATTTCTTTCATTTCGTTTGACACAGGTGAGAGTAGGATAGGAGGATTGAGTGAGAAAAAGAGAGGTTTCGGTAAAGGCAAAACCTGGGTCCTGGCCTAAGAGGCTCTTGGGCCCCGGCTGGAGGGGTTCTTAAGCGCGCTTGGAAAGAGGCCAGTTCTCGCTTCGTTGGAAGACGGAGAAGCTGGTCCTCATTCAGAAACCGGGGCGCCCTGCGGATTCGCCGTTCGCACACCGGCCCATTGTGCTGCTCGACGAGGTGGGCAAGCTCTTAGAAAGAGTAATTGCAAACCGCCTCGCTGAGTACCTTGAGGGAATGGGTCCGGATCTTGCGGAACACCAGTTTAGTTTTTTCAGTTACCAGTTGTTTTTGGTCATGCAAAAAAATGTGATGGCCGTAAGGCTAGTCCGAGGGTACCGCACGATCTCCCGCGCGTCGGCGAACCTCCTTGCCGGTTTGCCGCTATGGGATCTGGAGGCGATAGTCCTCGCGCGCCTGCATGAATGGCGCGCGGAGGCACTTCACCGGGGGGTCAATTCGTAGCCGCAGCAAATTGCTGCGCAGCGGACAGACCTCCGGTGCGATCTGAGAGAGCGACTGTCGCAACCCCGTGCAGGGCACGCCCCATATTGCTGGTAAGTCCCCTCTTCGAAGGATGGCTTGAGAGGCGCCACAGTGCCCTCACCTTCCGTCTGACGAATGTCCTCACCGGACACGGTTGTTTGGGGAGGTACCTGCACCGATCGTGCGGGAGGAAACGCCCGGATGCCACCATCATTGTGAGGATCGGCCGGAGGATACGGTGGAGCACACCGTGGAGGTCTGCCTCGCTTGGGCGGATCCCCGCCGTGTTCTCGCAGCGGTGATCAGCGGCGGCGACCTCTCGCGTCCGGCCCTGGTTCAAGTCATGGTCCGGGGTGAGGAGGAATAGGACGCCGTCGCCTCCTTCTGCGAAGCAATGATGCTAGTGAAGGAGGTGGCGGAACGTGAGAGGGAGAGAACCTCTCGTCCCAGCCGCCGCGACGGCGCTCCGGACGTCAGGGGCCACGTGATGCTTCCAGCCACCATACACGCGGGCCTGTGGACGGTGAGTAATGGGCTAGCTCGCCGTCCGTCCGTCTTATGACGACAACAGGCCGTGTCGACGGCGCCTTCGTGTTCCACGCGCGCCTCAAAGAGATGTCAGCAACATGGAAGGGGCTCTACGGCCTCGACATAAAGAGCTAACAAGGATCATGGGTGGTTTTTAGTCAGTAGCAGTCTGACACACCCTTTCGCTCTGCCCAAGAGCGGAAGGGGTTATTGATGATTTCCATCTGCCAAAAAAAAGGTTACGTAAGCTCTCTTCCGTAGGTACTTGTAATTTAATTAGTTGCACCTGTCTGAAAAGGTGGGACAGGTCAGGCTAGGGGCGCGTATTCACAGTTAGCCTAGGGCGGTCAGAACTCTAAATCAGGCCCTGCTCATGGTAAGGAAGAACCTAGTCCTTAAAATTTAGACACCACTGTACGAAGACAACGAAAAAGTTATTTCCCGTAATAACTTATTTCACCGCCTTACATCCACCAGCTGGGGAGGATCACCGTAAGTTCTTCGTATCTACTACTGGCCTATATATATCTCCCTTTTAGGGCGCCTTCAAATTAGCCGCAAAGAGCCGCGCGGTGACAGCGCGGCTGCAGCGCTGCCGCCGCGCTGCTTTGTTAATCCATATAAAAATCGCGGATTTAAAACCGCACACCCGCAGCGCGGATGTAGCGCTGCAGTCGCGCGTGCTTTATTTATATGGATTAACAAAACAGCGCGGCGGCAGCGCTGCAGCCACGCTGCCACCTCGCGGCATATTTGAAGGCGCCCTTACTGCTGGCGAATTTGCATATACCCAGTGTGGCATCGTTCTATCCTCGCTAGAGAGGTCGACACAGCCTCAATGAAATGATGGATGTTTAAAACCTTAGTCTTACGATTGCTGAGAAATAGCGACTCGTATTGAAAATACTAAATAAGCAACAGACAGCTGACATCCTTTGTATGAACACTAACTACCAAGAATTCATTTGAAGACCCGAAAAAGCTTCCTCAGCCACACCACCTCTTCAGAGACCAGCGCAGCAGACGAACGAAGCACACTGTGGAGGAACAAACACTTCACCGCACCGGCAGAAAACCTACCCCCTGGTGGTCACGAACTGCAGTGGCCAATATGGAAATCTCTAAATAGACTACGCACCCAAGTTGGCCGCTGCCGGTCCAATCTGGCTAAATGGGTATAGTCGACAACATCTCTGTTTTTTTATATAAAAATGTTGCCCCACTTAAGGAATTTCCCCTGTATCGTGGGTGCGTTCACAAACATTTAAAGTCACACGTACAAACACCCAGAGTCCCAGACCCAGAATAACTATGTAGACCATACGACCATACAAAATTAAATATCTTTTCCTTGCGGATCGAACCCGCGACACGCACCGCAGCTGTCCAATCGCTCAGCCACTGCGCTGTGAGTGTGGACCCCCAAACACAGGACATGCCACACTTCTTCTCTTGCCCGTCGTACCCAACTTATTGCACGTTCAAGGACTTAACGAAGCGTACATAAGCGTACTGGTCGGACAAGATTTGAGGCGTCAACAAAAAAAAAAAAATTGTATTAACAGAAATGCACACTTTTGTGATATTTTTTCAAATATAGTGTTTGTATTAATGACAAAGCTATAGATACGGTTTTTAGGGCTCCGTAGTCAACTAGGAACCCTTATAGTTTCACTATGTCTGTCTGTCCGTCTGTCCTCGCTAAATCTCTGTGACCGTTAACACTAGAAAGCTGAAATTTGGTACCAATATGTGTATCAATAACGCCGACAAAGTGGTAAAATAAAAATTGGAAAAAAATGTTTTATTAGGGTAGCCCCCCTTTAAGTAAAGTGGAAAGTGTTTATTATTTTTTTATTTTCAAACCTAACGTGTGATATATTGTTGGAAAGGTATTTAAAAATGAATAGGGGTTTACTGAAATCATTTTTGATAATGTCAATAATTTCGGAAATAATCGCTCCAAAAGTAAAAAACAATGTGTCCCCCCCCTCTAACTTTTGAACCATAAGTTTATAAAATATGAAAAAAATCTGAAAAGTAGAACTTTATAAGGACTTTCTAGGAAAATCATTTTGAACTTGGATGGAAACAGTTTTTGTACAAAAAAGACAAAAAGTTGAACAAAATAATTTCTGGACTAAGTTTGTAGTAGGTATAATCGTATATAATGCAAGCATTTTTTTTAACGTCGTTTACATATTTTATTAACCTGAACGTATCTTTTTTCAAACAAAAAAATAATGATTACTACGGACACTGAGCGTGGCCCGGCACGCTCTTGGCCGGTGTTTTAAATGTGTTATATTTCAAAAACTGCTAACTATCTCGTTCAAACCAAATAAGGTTGAAAGTCTTCATGATTTACAGTTTGTTTTATGATTTTTAATTTTAAAAATTAGAGAGGGGGCACATTTTACCACTTTGGAAGTGTCTATCATTCAAACGATTGCCTTTGAGAAAAAATGGTTGGACAGACAGACATGACGAATCTAGTTCCGTTTTTTGACCATTCGGCTACGGAACCCTTTTTTTGTGGAGGGTGGAAAATCATCAAATAACCCCTCCCGCTCTTGGGCAGAGCGAAAGGGAGTGTCAGACTTCTTCTGACTAAAAACCACCCATGTTCCTTCTTTGCCCTTTATGTCGAGGTCGCGGTATCTTTGTGACCAACCCGCAGCCCATGGCGGCTACGGAACCCTAAAATAAGTTTGTAAATTGTTATGGGCATACTCATGGAGAACAGGGGCTCGTGGCTAAGTAAAATCTGCGCGGGTCAATCGATAAAAGGATAGGTGGACAGTATGACCATTCTTTTCATATCGCGATCCCTTCGTTTCTCCAAAAACGCTAAGCATTTGGTGGAACGGACATATTTTGTAGACTTTCGTTGCCCGATTAAGGAAGAAACGGTAGAATAGCCCGCGAAAATTGAAATTTTCGTACGTTTTTCGAAATTTGCAGGTCAGCATCAGGTTTTATGTTGATAAAAATATAATTCGTGGGCAGAGCGAGCAAGAAAAACGTATATGTATCCCGGATGGGTAAGATTTTTTAATTTTCTCTATTTTTTTATAATACAGAATAGATGTACTTAGAAGTTTGGCGCGGCTGGTAGTCAGGAGCCCACAACAACAACCAGTACCCAAAAGGGTATCCTGTTACCCGGTAAATGCCTCTATAACTGAGTTGCGGAGGTTAATTATGGGCTGATTTCCAAGTAAACTACTGGTATTCATACATTCGATTACATTATGATGATGACCTACCTGATCATAAAGATCATATTCTTACCCAGAATAACTAGATTACCTATAGATGATTCCATACCTGTTACTTATATATACAGTGTTTGTTTATCTATAAATATTATTGAGTTTAATTTCTCGGTAGCTAGAATTTTTGCTCGGTTGATGGCAATAGGCTCACCCCTATTACATGGCGGTTAAATATAACTGGCAAAATGCGGGGTGTAGGTACTATTAGATATACACCTCTGTCTGCCTAACCCTTCAGAGATTACAGGCGTGATATTATGTTATATCTACAAATATTGCGAACTGAGGCTCACATTACCCCATACGGACCTAGATCCCCACTCTCCCTGGTTCGAGTTGAGGAAAAATATATATTAATGGCAGTTTCTCATTTGAAATGTGACGCAAACGAGTCGAGGTTAACCGACGAGTCTGCACAAAATGAATTATGGATGTAGAGATAGACAACTGAACACATATCTATATAACTACCTACCTACCCGGCATGGGAAACAGCCGCTCGATTATCTGTCTACACCCCAAGAGGCTGGGTTGGCTCGAAAGCAGGGAACTGTTGAACTACCTAAATATATTGGCATTTATGATAACATTATTTATCAAGAACATCCAGGGTTATAACATAGGTACATAATTAACTAGGTAATGAAGGTATTTTTATTATAAACAACGTTAGACATAGAGATATAGTACATTTAAGTAGGTACTTCTAATCGATTTTTATTAGTGTCATTTTTATATGAATATTGTTTATTACAGCATGTGTAAATCTCCGAAACTAACAGAGAGATCATAGCAGAGTCTAAACTCCTACTATATACAAGGCTGATACAGAAGTGTTGCAGAACTAGTAAACAAAAAGATGAGTGCACATTATGCCGGCCTATAGAGGGTCGCATTGCGGTTGCGGCAAAGGAATCTGCACGAATCACTTTCTCACGTTTTACGATTTAATATAAACGAATGCGCATATCACACCACTCAGATACATTACATTACAGCGTGGGATCCTGCCCGCCCCGTCTGTCAACGGCACAATGGTTGGGAGGGAGGTAAAAACTCGACACGCAAAAATATAGACAGTCGCAATGATGACATTCCGTAACTGAATAATCCAATGATGCGCCACACGTAATGAGCGCATACCTTAACAGTGTACCTACTAAGTACTTAGGTATTGACGGATTGCTAGCTCATTGCAACAACCCATTTCCCTTAGCTGCTTGATACAACTTCCACGGGATGGGATTTTGCCCCACACACTCTGTTTTCATTCCAATGCTATTGATCAGCCTGGGAACTATTGTTTAACTATGTAAGTACCTAGCTATGCGTAAATCCTAATCGGATTCTAGATCACGTGTTGTTATCAACGCTCCGATCCAGATTTTGCATTGACTAAACGAATGGTTGCTTTTTAACAAGCCAATCTACGTCAATATAAAATAATTATTATAATATTGATGTTAACATCTTTTTATCGTATGTTAATTGGAGCGCACCTAATAATGGTGTTTGATAAAAATATGAAGGGCTATAAACTAGTTAGGCACCCCTAAATAAAACTAAGTATAATATGTCCATAAAAACGGGAAATGAACTCGATAATAAACTTGGTAACTACCCTGCCTCAGGTTTCAGCGCGCAAATCCTAAATCATAAAATATAAATGATCGTTGAAATCTGTAATATTCACACGCGTTCGACACAAACAGTCGGCCCATTGGTCGTATTGTAACACTAAGTTATGTACGAAGTGTAGGTAGACTGTGGGTAGGTGTAAGGGCGTTCGAGGAAGCCCCTTAATGCGGAGACAGCTCCACTGGGACGCTATTGATCGTCATCCGCCGTCAGTGGCCGAGGCGCCCCTATTGATTCGCCGCAATCTGCATGATAACCCGCGCCTGGCTTCTCTACAGTTACTACACAACATACATTAGAACACAATTACCGAGACACATTTACAGACGACGTTAATGATACGTTATCGATGCGAAGCACTTGTACTGTTATGACAAACTTTCGTTTCCTCATATTGTTGCTAACTTGCTAGCTGACGACAGTCTGCCTGAAAAGGTTTCATTAAGACGAGTTAGGCGCATGATATGTATGAATTAAAGTACAAATAAAACCACTTTTGTGAGAAAGGTGGTATTGCAGTGTGAATTTTTCAAGTTTTCCTATTTTCAATTACAATACTCGTAGACATTTTCGCGAATTACTTGGTATGGTTCAGAGAAACTTGTTGTGTTGCCTATAAATTAGTGCCTACAGTAAAGATTTACAAAATAAATAAGATATTACTGTAAACTATCTGGGTCGAAATGTGAGACGTAGAAAGTCTACGTATAGTGTTTTGCTACGAGAATGCTACGCTGCACATATTATTAAGTACATAAAGTTTTATAGGTCAAATTCTTAACTCACCGAAGGGAAATCATGTGGTGGGCTTAATAAACATATAATTAAGTATTAATTTACCCTTTTATTAATATTTAAACAAGTTCAAAACTGTAAATAGGCGCCTTAAAGATGTTGAAGAGAATTTTGAATGTTCGCGCCGGCGTAGTTGCTACATGGAGTGAACTCACTCCTGTAAGTAACATGATACATAGTACTATGTATACATAGCTGTAGAAGGATCTATCACACAGGCGACCGGCCTACGTACTATCACGCTTTTTTAAATGTGGAGTTGCGCAGAACACAAATATGTCGATTCAAACGATTTTTGCTAGTTTTGTCCGGATAATAGTTTATTAAGTATCATTTATTAGTTTATTTGACGCTAGCATACGTTACGATTTGCACACACGAAATATCTGTATACAACTATTTTATTGATTTTCGCTCAGTGTAGAACATATTGATAAAATATGTTCGTTGTAGGTGTTTTATAAAACCGGTCATAGTATATACAAAACATCACGAATTCCTGATTCATTCAAATATAATATATTTTTTTATCTTCACGGTAGCTTACTGCCAGGGTCAGCGCAGAAAACTCCCCGCCAACGTAAAGGTTAACGCGTCTACATACTTTCGTAACTTCCTCTCTGTCTATAGATTCGCAAGTTTAGTCATCTTCAGCAGACGATTGCTGCGCGAACTTTAAAGTTAACGTTCGTAAAGTTAAGTTTAAATTATGTTAAATTGTTGTAACCTTACGGTAAAGCGTAATTAAAATGATTGATTAGTTGTATTATAAAACGTGACCCGCTTGGAGCATGTAGAGCTATTAAATTGATTGAAAATAATTACACAGTTTGGATTTTGCAGGAATTTTCTTACTTATTGTGCTCTATTATTTTAATTATATTTTTTCTACGTATTATTACAAATATATACTTTAAAGCACTTATTAACCTAACAGTTCTTAGTTTATAACAGAATCAATAAAGTATTTCGGAATAACGTACTTGCACACTGCGCAGTTAGGGATCTCGCAATCAATGCCTACGGTTCGACTGAAAACAGCGTGATTGCAACGTAAACTTAAGTAAATACATCAATAATGTCTGATTTGTATTGAAAGTTGTCGGTGGTGCCGGCAGAGGCAGTGGCAGGCGAAGGACGAAGGGCGCGGGTGATGCGCTCCATGATTGTCGCGATGTGGGTCACTGCCGCCTACGCGCAATTCGATAAAACTTTGCAAGTATCCTCCACCTGACTACAAACACAGCGCAACTCTTGCACTACTCATATTTCAAAGTAAAGCAAACTTTTTTGCTCGCAAATTCAAAATTTACCGCATGAATCTGCGGAAACACCAGTTTCAGACATCAATAACTATAGCGAAACCCGTGCAGGAACAACACCGAAACTTGAATAAAGTAGTTAGAAAGTTGTAACAAAGTGAGTAGATATTTTCCTTCAGGAATATCTAGTGAAAGTGTGTAGGTACTAATTAATAGTGCAAAGTATCGATCAATCGTTTCACCATGGTTCTAAATATAAAATTCCGTCGGGGAAGACAAAGTTCGCGCGCAATACGGGCGCAGGCAGGTAGTGCGGGCGGCAGGGCGCTAGGCGGGCGCGCGGCGGGCGGCCGCGGGCGGCGGCGGCGTATCGATTCCGCGGCGCCTTCAGTCGGCGTCCGTCGAGCGCCGCGCTGCGCCGAGCCGCCGGCGAGCGGGCGTCGCCCCTCCTCGCGGCCCGCGCCCCGCAACCGCCCTCGTCCATCGAATCTCTCGTCGTCGCCGGCAAACTCGAACGACCTCTTTTCGCTAACTAACGTCGCACCCGCGTCCGATTCCCGCCGCGAAACTGCGCTCGATCTCTACGCGTACTCATCGCACTCGGAAATATTTTTCAGAGTTCACTAAAACTATTGTAGAGAAATTTTGATTGAAATTTTTATTTGAACGGTCGTAGATTTAATGTAATATTTTGTTTGTTTAAAAATAAAGCCTGTTTTATAGCCATGAACTTGTCGAGTTTAGTTGAATAGTGGTAGGGTTGTTGAGCGTAAGAGTGCGGTGATGTGGCGGTGCGCGGCCAGGCGAGGATGTCGGTCGTGGCGTGCGCGTGCGCCGGCGGGCGCGAGCTGCGCGTAGGGCCGGCGCCATGGACTGCTGTAACTACGGCGAATACCGCGGGGGCGCGGCGTACGGCGCGGGCGCATGGGACGGCTACTACGCGCCGCTGCCCTACGCGCCCTACGCGCACGCCTATTACGCGCCGCACACGCACGACCCCTACGCGCGCTACTATCGCTATGATTACCCCAGCCACCACATGCAACATGAACATGTCATGCCTATGGGTTGGTATATCTATGTTTCAGCTATTTACAGGTAGAAAACACTAGTCTATTCCAGTGCATTTTTATTTAGGTAATTCCAAAGTACCTACAGAATACGTAAACTCATACACATTCCGACGTTTAATAGTAAACTTATTTCTGGCGTCCGGCACAGTTTAGTTCAAACAACATAATGATTGCAGAAAATCTACAGTAGATTGAAAATTCAAAATAAATAACATAAAAGAAAATATCTAAGTATAGAAAATTCAATCAATATCAACTATATTCTTCTTTCTTCTATGTTTTCGTACTCTTGAGAAAAGTTTCTCACGTTTGAAACCTGTGCAATAAAATTAAAATCACTTCAATATTTTCACGAGTCTCTATATTGAAAATTATGGGATAAATACTCCTGAAAGTAATGTCCTTGAATGTCTACTACATTACTGAGACCATACCTAAAGGTTAATCCCTATATACTTATTGACTAAACTGGGGAAAGGTACTGAGTAATATTTTCCGACTATAATTTAAAATTCCGGATCGTTTTCCGTAGTTATTAATACCAAATATTTTTTTTGTGATTACGAATCCTGTCTGATAATTGAAAAGGTTGACTCGTTGTTCTTAAAGGCTCAATTAATAGAAAATAATTCGTAGGTAAATTCATTAAATTTAACTGAGTCTATCCTTTCTTCTCTGATATTATGGGGTCTGATATGATAGGGTAATTTGAAAATACAGATAAATATTTGGCAATAGGCTCGCCCCCTATTACATGAGTCTTAAATATTACTGGCGAAATGTGGGTGTACTATTAGGTACGCCTCTGCCTAACCCTTCGAGTACTACAGGCGTGATGTTATGTTATGTTAGTTGAATATTTTCAAGAGCCACTGAAATTAAAAGCATGGGATAATTTGCTGCTGTTAATTAATTATGTTTAAACTCGAAGAGGCTATTGATCGGTTTCTGTAGATACTCATTTAGTTCCTAATGATCACCAATTCGTTCACCAAGTGTGGTGATGGTGGACTATCACTAAAGATATTGATCTCTTGTCAACGTTTACACCACTAGTTTTCGGAAGGGTTACGAGTGGTCTTGTACGGGCTGAAAATATTTCTTTACTATCCTGTAGGTAGACTGTATAGGTATATTGCGTAGGGCTTTTTGTCATCCGTTAAACTACTATACATAGAAACTTTACTATTTTGTTCCAAGAAATAAGCTGGCAACTTTTTGGAAAATTATATTGCCATCATAGCTTTGAATCTTCCCGATTATAAATGATTACTATTATCGACTGATAATTCCTAAGTAAATTCAATACATAACATCGCACCTGTAGTCCTTGAAGGGTTAAGCAGAGATGTACCCATAAGACCACCAACATTTTAAAAGTTATGTTGAAGTGCCATGTGATACTAATATTGATGTGCCATCAACCACAAATTTAGACTCCGTGGCTGCTACTGGGAAATTCCTGGTGGAATAACCCAATAGCACTTTACCCGACCAGGGAATTGAACCTAGGAAACCATGCTCAACAGTCGGGCTTGTAACCAACCAAGGAAGCAGTCAATGGTTTCTTTTATGTAAAGGCTTCGACACATATTGTGTGTGCATTAGGAACCGCTGAAACCACCGTGTTTATCATTCTAAACAAAACATACTTGTTAGTTCAAAACTTTAAAAAGTTTTCTAAAGATTTCGTCATTTGAATACTTTGAAAATACATCCTCATAATACTTAGGCAGACATGTTATGTGCTGCAGCAAAATATATAATGTAACTAATTCCTTGAACGTAATTGAATTACAAGTATTGAACTATTTCACGTATATTATACGTAGCAGTGGAGCTAGTAAGTACAATAACATGCCTGACGACTACACGTAGTGTGCGTCGACCTGAATTTGTTTACCAATACGAGAGAGATCGGAATCCGTGCGCGTGGCGCGAAGCGACATTCTGAACAATGAAGAATGAAGTAAGAATTAATGTTTACGTTTGGGCGGATTTCTCGGTGTCTACGTCACGTGTCGATGTCAGAGGCCGCGGGCGAGCGCGGCGAGCGGGGGGAGCGCTACAGGTGGTCGCTCGCCCCCGCCCCCCCACCTCGCCCTCGGCCGCCCGCCCCCACGCCGCAACGCGATTGATCGCCTGCACAGCACAGCCACTCTACATATTGACCGGGGTACTAACACCCGTGCCGCTATCCACGCTCAACTCCTTATAAATGCTACGTAAAACATGACGACTTTTGCACCGGCGTGACAATAGAGGCGATCATCTATTTCAATATAAATTGCATATTATTATGACCCTTCTTACAATTAATTTACAATGCAAGCTGAAATTGTCTTGTTTACCTACTTATTTTAGTTTATACATTCATCATTAAAAAAGTCGTCATCGCCAGGTCAGCGATTAATGAATATGCAGATGGAGCTCTTTGCGCAATTTAACCCAACAACAAACAATTTGTATTATAATTTCGTCAAATTAATTTGCCAATTTGACAGATATGCGTAACAGTTATCATTTACATGAATGTTACGCGTATTCTTTATTCAAAGTTATAAAAAGTTATGATTACGTCGTATGTTTACGGGAAGTTAAATTATGTCTTGATTTTTAATTGGACTTTGTCGGATTATTTGTAAAATCTGCTCTTTTTTGATATAGCAGTTTACAGGGAGTTTCAGTAATGTTAACGATACCATAAATATAAAACGACTTTTAGTTATTACTAGCACGGTGAAGCTCAGCTAGTATCATCGGTATGACATTATTAATGTCGAGATATAACTTACGTAGAGCAGTAATCTGATGTTTACAGATTTGATAGTTTACAACCATTTAAATGATTTGCTGTCGATAAAAATGTCACTGCTGTAAATTTTCTTTATGTGGTTTTCATAGCGTTTTCGATGCCTGAATACATTTTTCTTCTTAACCCAGACAAGTTTATAAAGTTATTGGCTGTTAATTCATCATCTTGCGTTGTTTTGCAACGTAGATCTCGCGCAGATCGATCTTTATGGCCGACGTAATCTAAGAACGTAAGACGCGAACGTAAAGTTTGTCATTCTTCAGAACGTAAATGTTTACTATTGAATATGACGCGCTCCACCTTAGGTCGCATTATCACTTCATATCGGGCGGGTTGTGGCCAAAAACAAACCTATATTTTGTAAAAAGAATGAATCTTTCACTGACCTCCTTGTTCATAATGGTGATACTCAATGCAGTGACTGAAAGGAAGTATAGGTAATCAAAATTTTTTGTACAGTCGCGTTTAGCAACAAAATGTACTTAAAACTCTCAATTGTAATTTATATTGAACAGACGTTTTATTTTGTGCATCTTTTTCATAGATTTTATTTAGATTATCGGTATTCATTTTGCCCGTTGCACAATTAATTGCTCAGTCGATTATTTAGAAAAATGTTCGACCGTAATTTGAATTCGAACCATAATTTACAACGTCTTAGTAATTATGTAGGACACTCTGAGTCAGCAAAGTGAGCAAAATGTCGAAGCAGCAAAATGTCCGTCTTGTACGTTCAGGGTCACAGTTTCGATTGCTATAGCTGCATCGGTACATAAAAACACCTATGATCGATTTTTAAATGGAATGGCACCTTCTATGACGTAGGTGCCGTGAGTTCTACTTCAGCTAAGTCAGTACGAACACAAACTAAAAGTAGCTCTATACGTTATGAGTCCAGTGTTTTTCTCGATCTTTCTGTGATATTCCTGTACAGTGTTTATTTATGTATTTGTGGGACGAAATGATGCGGTGGAGAAAATGTAATTATACCGACGTCTGTAATAATCGATAAGTGGCGTATATTGCTGAATATATCAGCACAACCTGTTGACTTTTGTATCGCGTAGAGATGAAAGGAATTTGTCAGTCGATATGAGTTGATGTTGATCAATATTGACGCATGCTATTATAATGAGTTGGAGAGATAATGATAAACAATGCGTGTTTAGATTACGGCGGGTACGCGACGAAGGAGGCGCGCGTGCGCCGCTCGGTGGCGCGTCGCGAACAGCGCTCGCACACCCCCGCGCAACACCTGCCTCTGCCGCCCACGGTAAGTAAAGCCTTCATGAAAATTTTCACCTACTTCAAAAAAAAAGGATGTTCTGAATTTAGCAGTATCATTAATTTTATGTTTCCTCACAACTCCGGTTTAAAAAATATGTGAATTGATATACTTTCTGATAATTTTTTTGATGATTTTGATAAAATTTCTATCGGACCAGCCATATAAATTTCATCAAAATCGGTTCAGCAGTTTGTTTTTTTTTCTTTTTAGCCTTATGTTGACATGATGGATATAACTTCTTGTTACAATATAAAATTAATTCAAGACAAGAATTTGTTCGATATAGGTACCTACTACAACTAAAACGGCCAAATAAAAAAAAGTATTTGCAAGAAAAATACCGACGTCCAAAAAGACACTAAAAAGTCTAAAATAACTTTACGTAGACTTTGTTTGTTTCTTTGACGTCATCGTTTCACCACTTCTTAACGTACGGAAAGTCAGATTTTTCAAGAAGCAAAATGTTTTTAAACATATAGTTTGGATAAAACCAACCATGCACAACTAATCTGCCTGAAAGTGTTTCCAATGTGACAATAAAGGATTCGTATATGACACTTTTTTGTTACATTAATTATACATTTGGGTGTGTGCTACTCATTGTGATTTAGGAAACGATTTCATATATTTTATTACATTTTTAACCGATTTAAAAAAGGAGGAGATTATTAAATCGTCTATTTTATTTAGACAAAAAATAAATCAAACAAACAAAAGTTAAGTAGGTACCGACTTCTGAAACTAAAGATGTTATTTCTCTTTTTTATAATTTTTGCAATCGGTTTTATTTTTACAAAATAGGTTTATTATGAACCTAACATTTTTTTTTTTTTTTTTTTTTAATAATAACATTAAGATTGTACTTTAATTAACATTAAGATTGTATTGTTCGAACGAGGAGAGGTATTAAATAGTCTCTTATTTCGTAATTCTCACACAACTTTTCGGAGCATGTAATTATGCACTACGTATTAAAAATACAATTTTTTTTTAATTTTACAAACTTTGCACAAATTTTATTTATTGCAATGCTTGTAAAATTAAAATAAATAAGTTTAATCAGCATCAGCATATTATAAAACCGCAAATCGTAGGCGTAACGTGGTCCTCAGTAAACCACTTCAGAACTCTTTGGGGAAGCAGCCTGACTACGTCACTTAATTCGCAAGGAAAATGTACTTTGCGGCAATCTTGCGAAAACCTAATAATTTGCAAGGTAAATGTATTAGCACAGAAATCTGCTCGAAGTACTTTACGAACTTGCAAAAGTTGCTTATTCTTTATTGTACACTTTGCAATAATATAGATTATGTACAAATGTTAGCTTAACCCAGAATTGAGTTTTCTTGCAGCAATCCTAATTTCGATTGCAAGATTTCCAGAACAGTATATACCTATATGCATTAACAGTACATTTTTTTTTCGTGTTGTATTGCAAGAACAAATATAATATTGTTACGTAAATTTCCCCGTGAGTAAGCAACACCAATAAGAAGTGCTTTGTTGTATTATGTCGAGGTCGCTTGGAGTAACGCATAGAAATTGAGAATAGAATTTGAATAGAATATATCGTAAGTGGCTGAGGTAGTTGACTCACAAACAACGAACACAATTAAATGCCCTATTCCCCTCCGCTGATCTTTACAATACGCTCAAGACCGCCAACCAAGTGATACATATCTATTATCCAGTCAGTCTACAGCAGTATGTAAATATTTTGTTACAATGAACCATGGAAATTATGATGTGAATATTACATGAAATAAATGAGTACTTATCTCTTCTGCGATACCGTTTGAAGGTTTTATGATGCAAAACGAACATTATCCTTGCTTGTATAAAAATAGAACCAGTCAATGACAACTTAAATACGTAAAACATTCCAAGATATTACTTAATAATAATAATAGACATAAACTTTTTCAAATAAATGAGTTGTCTTGAATTTGGTAAGCCCCCGCTTATTGAATTACGGCGGAATAGGTCATCGGCATACAAAAAGACTAGTTAAAATTATGTAGGTCAGTGTCAGAGGACAGTTGACATCCTCATTCGCGACTAACGCTCACTCCTCTGTGCTGCTATACATACATTATCAATCGTAAGCAATGCGGATAGAGTTTAAATTCAACCGACACACTATAAAATTCAGTCAGGGAAAGTTTGTTGTGCAAATTCTGAAATGACTGCTCATTGAAAACAAAAGTTTATTGTCATTTCTACTCAGACGTTACAAATTAGGTAAATGAGGTGTATTGTTAGTAAATATTTTACGTGGTAATATAAATATATTTGCTGCTATATTGCGACCCTTTTAGAATAAGTTGGAATAGTTTTTCACGTTTAACGTACTAAGTATATTTAAATTATAAAAATAATACAAAATTAAAAGGCTAAAAATGAAAGGGCCATTTCTGATTTTGGCAGTCAGCTAGTAGGAATGTTAACGAATAATCGAGTCGTAAGTGGTATCATTACGGCGTCATATTACGAGACAAGTGAGCGTCACAAAGGCGCTAATGAGGGCGGGGAGGGGCCGCGCGGCGTGTTCGAAGGCAGGGGTAAAGGGGGGGAGGGGGCGAATGGAGGGTGGTTGTGAGTCGAGAGGTGGAGGTGGCCTATGAAAGCTGTCAGCGGTTGATTTTTCCGAGTGTCGTGGGCGCCGCGCTGATCGATAAGTCACGTGGTTCGCGCTCGCCGCCTGCCGCTCGATAGTTAGTTAGCCTCTGCAAATCTCCCGTTACTATTCTACTCGTACTTCCCCACACATGAACAGTTTTCAGGCCGTTACGAGTTTATATAACGGCTGAGCGATTGAAATACCTAGCGTGAGAATTGGTTTATGTGTATATGTATGTAGGTACTTTGTTGTACTTTAGGACAGAAAAAAACACATTTTTAGAAATTACTTATGTAAAACAATGTCAATATATACTAAATATAAATCAATTAATAGGAAAAAATTCAAATTCAAATTCAAATTCATTTATTTCAATCCATTTAGGATCATTATATCATTACATCAATTATTAATTTATTACACATATTTGAAATAAAAATTACAATTATAAAATGTCACCAAGCAAAAACAAAAATATAAAAAAAAAAAAAAAAAAAAAAAAAAAAAAAAAAAAAAAAAAAAAAAAAAAAAAAAAAAAAAAAAAAAAATATTATTATTATTTTTTTTTTTATTTTTTTTTTTTTTGTTTTCCGTAAAAAAATATTTTACGGAAAACAAAACAAATGAAAAAGTTTTTAGTAATAGATTTATTTTGACAAAATTTGCTTAAGCAAGTAATCAAAGACTTTCTAAACAAGACACATATAAGTTAATTTTAACTAAAATGAGTATTCCAAAAAAAAACTTATGCAAAAGCTAAAAAATCTCTAAAGTTGAAACCGCGTAGCAGCTCGTAGCGCCGGCGTAGCAACGTAGCAATGATAATATGGAGTATCAATAATCAAGTATAAATTAAAAACATTATTTATCACTTACTTCTAAATGCTAGGGTTATTTTAATAAATCTAAAATAAACGTTTTAGTAATATTATAAGTTTTAGTCAAGTCGTAGCAAAGCGTAGCGTTGGCGTAGCACCGTAGCACTATTTATTTTAATTTGCTAAAATGCCAGATTTTTATATACTCTGTGATAATGATTGTAAGAAACGTTATTATTTTATGATAAGAGTTGAAATAATAGTTTTTTTGAAGGTTCAATGGGAATGTCTACGATTCGTCAAGGTAGGATTGGTGATGTGTGATGATGAATGCAGTTGGTGCAACGCAACGTTGCACAGGGAGTAACGGACATCGATCGGTGGCGCGACCCCCCCCCCCCCCCCCTACCCCCACGCCACTACGCCCACACCCTCGCGCCACTAAGCATTATCTCGTGTACAGGTTGTGCACATATTTCACCACTCAATGTAAATATTTACTAACAAAAACGCCGTAGCGTTAAATCGTCAACAATTTTGTTATGACTTTGTTTATATTGTTTGGTAATTATTTTTATATTTTTACTTCACAAAAATTATTTAAATATTATAGATATTTTTTGTCGGGTATAATGTATTTTTTTGTTTACAAAAAGTATAACATATTGTGATTAGTTCATACCTGAGTTGTCTGGAGCAAGACTAGTTTTCGAGATACAGATGCTACGGTACTAAGCGCCTGAAATTGTATCAGACGTTACTGTAACGAATCTGTTCTAGATGTTGTAGACACGCTTTACTTTGTTAGTCGCGTTTTGTGGTCAGTTTCGTGGAAACATAGCTAAGTTCTCAGACTTTTATTAGACGATAAGGTGAAAACTTTTAGTGATATTCTGCCAGCTAACGGCCCATTAAATTATCGAAAGACATAATAAATACTCAGTAAATTTATATAACTTTTTTATCGTGTTAAATATAATTAAAGGTTGAATACGAGAACCCCTTGACGTATCAATATCAAGGGCTGCGCAATACTGGCTGCTACGAGTATTAATACACAGGGTGGGTTTTGTAAAGTTAATTGATTTTTCAAAATAGAATAGGTTAATTGTTTTTATTCTTGGAATGTTTACGTACCAAGGTAAATTATCAGAATTCACACATTCACATTTACAAAAAAAAGAAGTAAAAATATAGATGAAATGCTGAAAAAAATGAAGACTGAAAAATATGCCACATGCATAATAATACAAATTAATTAGTGCAGCAGTCATTGTGGCGATAGTCGTTTATGCCAATGGCTTAATAGCCAAAAAGTCTCGACCAATATCTGAGGTGGCTCTCGCTTAGTAAGTACTGGTAGCTGAATCAAGGAATTGATTCTGGCAGTATTTCTGGACATGGTGCGTATTGCCACAGGAGGTTCTTCTCTCAAGAGCCCGGACCACCGGTAGCTGGGATCCTGTTCCCAATGCCGGTGGGCTACTATTTTTTATATTTTAAAATGTTTTTTTATAAGGTTTTGTTAGAAATATTTTAAATATGTGTATGTGTATGTATGTAGATAAATAAAAAAAACCCAATCGTAGATTTTACAACAAGTGCACAAAACGAACCATTTTTATCCGAGACTTTTAGCAGCCCGCAGCCGAAGGCGAGGGCTGATAGTAATGTTGAGGATAAAAATGGTTCTGTGGACGAGTTATAAACTCTGCTTTTCACTTCGAATGCGAGGAAGTAAAACAGTAGTATAACATATTTCTTTAATTAAAATTTAAAGTAAAATTTGTACAGTTTTGAATACTGAAAAAAATTGTTTTTTTTTTTAATCTTACGAAATTTTTAGGCTTGCAGACCTATACAGCCTACTATCAAATTAATTTTGTAACAATAATTTTCATTAATTAATTAAATAACTTACCGTACTTGAATTTAAATTTTAATATCTTTTAAGTCTTAAAAAACACGTAGGGCAAATAAATTAAAGTAAATATTATAAAATAACAAATTCTATCTATGAACTGTTTATTGTGTTTGGCTGTATGGCTCATTTTCTTTGCCCTAATAAAGATACATTTATGAGTAGATACGTTAATGCCCTTGTGCACAAAATTCGATTTTGTGCAGCCTGCACTTTCAGAGCATGAGAAGTGAAAAATATATTAACACTTGAAAAAAGCATGACCGACCCATAGTCACACTAAACTACCACACCAGTGTGACTACGGATCAGGTTAAATTATCCGTAGTCACACTGGTGTGACTACGGTTAATTAGTACTAGGTTAGTATCCATAGTTTACATAATTTTTTATTATCATTATTTCCATAATTTTTGTACTCCATGACGCGCGCTCGCTTCGCTCGCATATTAAATAACACTAATATCTTCTGTCCCCGAAGTGCCGGGCCTCCGCCGGCCTCCTTCGTCGGCCTACGGCCCGGTGCCCATGCCGCCCATAAAGGATACTGTCGCGAGACGGTGATTCATCCACTTAGCGGACGACTAGCAACAGCCTATAATTTTGGTTATTTATCCGGATAATCGGACGACTAATTAATTTTATTGATCCGTAGTCACACTGGTGTGACTACGGATCAGGTTAAATTATCCGTAGTCACACTGGTGTGGTAGTTTAGTGTGACTATGGGTCGGTCACTGAAAAAAGTAGTAGTATTTCCAAGTTCAAATACAAAACAAAACAAAAACGTTAAAATTAAAATGTAATGCTGAAAAAAAACAAAGACTGACTTTGCAGACCGTAAAGTCAGGGTGTATCGGAAGCAATCTTAGCGTCAAATTCGCTGTAAGCTGTCTGTTACGAACCTGTCTGAATCGATAAGTACGCGTGGGACAGACGCGACGGTCCCCTCCTCGGTAATCAATGACGCTCAACTCTTTTTTGTACTTTGTAAAATAATAGGCGAACCCTTTCAACAGTTCATGAAAGCGATGATGTTATGATAGTTTTTAAAGTTACGGATTGTAAAGCAGAATGTTGCAAAACTGAAACATAACTGGAGAATATAAAGATTGACTGAAAAACGAGACGAATAGCTGCAAATTATCTATACACATCAATATTATACACGTTTTTTTTTGGAGGGTCAATAGACTCCTTCCGCTCTGGGCCGAGTGAAGGGAGTGTCAGACTTCTACTGACTCAAAACCATATTTAATAGATTTATTTTGACATAATTTGCTTAAGCAAGTAATCAAAGACTTTCTAAATAAGACACCTTTTCAAGTAAAGGAAATTTTAACTAAAAGGAGCGAGGACTCAAAACCACCCATGTTCCTTCTTAGCCCTATAACTCTGCTGCCACAGTATCTCTTTCGAATAACCCGCAGCATATTATGTTTGAATGTTTATGTCATTTATATTTTAAAGCCTAACTTTTTTATTTAACCCTAAACAATTTGAAGGGAGGAATTTATCGAGTTGTCGATTTAAAATGTTTTTATTAAGTGAAAGAGGGTTAATAAAGTTGTTTGTTTTCATTTTCAGCCACCGCTAGAATGTGGAATGAACGGTCGAGGTCCCGCGTACTGCGAACCGCAGATGTGGCCACATTATCAGGTATAACAGCGTCATTTGTGATAAGCAGTGTCGTAGTTCATCAAGACATTTATTTTTTTGTAAACATATGTAATAGATATATAGATGTTCTTTTATAATATGGTTCTCCATATTTAACTGTCACATGGACATGCAAATAATCGCTCTTACCGAAAACTACTCTATGGCCAAGTGTCATAGAATATAATAGTTTGCTTGAAGTAAGAAACTTGACGCGGTCCAAGTTGTGAGCAGAAGCTAGTAACTACGAGTACATACCAAACTTTCAAGTTAGTTTTAACGATCGTTTAGTAAACAAATTCGATAGTATTTCAAGTACTTCCTCAGATTAGTATCAATGGGTGTACCCTTAACGAAGCCGAAAGGCACTTGGTTTCCTCACTGATATCATTTTATATACCTGGGAACATTCTAGTTATGGAGGTCAAAGTTCCCATTTCTTCACAAGTATTTTTTTGAAATACAAGTTTCAATATTATAATTTTACTTTAAATACTTCCACGACCGGGTTTTACATTATAACTAAGTCCTACTGTAAAACGTAATTTTTGCTAAAAGTTAGTTTGATGTACAGAAAGCTTGGTTGACCAAATCATGTAGGATCCGTTTGCACCCTGCTTAATTACAACTCTTGGCTCTTTCGGTTAACTCTTTTAGAATTATATTATATTTTTTAATGAGAATTTGTTATTTTTTAGCAGATGGGTGCTATGAGTGGCGGCGGATGGAGTGGCGCCAATGCAGGCACCGGCGGGTGGGCCCCGCGCAGTGCGTGCTCGCGTGACCACATGCGGTATCCTCCCGAATGCCGACCAATGAAGGTTATTAATGAGCATACTCTTTAATATTGTTATGTTAACTTTTATACACTGTGAAGTGACAAAGACGATGCTCTATAAATACTTAAATCACTGTGTGAAGAATTGGCGACCACTTACCGTGACATGGTCATTTTACTTCTTCTCGACAATCTTTAACTTCAATGTATTAATAAATGTTCGATCTGAAAAAGTACACCTGAAACAGCACAAATTTCCTGCTCCCCCTGGAGCAGGAAATTTGTAAAAAAACGGACTCGAATTTTAAGTTTATTTTTGCGAAAAGTAAAATATTGAAATACATGGTTTTCTTTTAATATTTTCGTTTGTCCGAAAACTTTTCTTTCACATACGATTAATATGACAATAAGAAAATAAACAATTTGTATTTTTTTAAATATATTTTCAGGGTGCTCATTTGCATAGTCAGAACCAGGCTTGTCAACAAGATGGGAGATCAACGCCTTATCCTGTTTATGAAGAATCCTCTTTCAACGGGGAAGTTGGCTCCAGGCAGAGACATACGCCCGAATTCCCGCCAAGCGTGCCGCAGAGCGATACAACCCGGGCAGTTCGTGATCGCTTCCCCGTCGGCGATCCGCGTCGCTCCCCGCCCGAGGAAAAGCGTCCGCCGCGCCCGCCCGTCGTCCCGCTACCCGCTTTCCAACAAGCGTTTGGCTCCACAGAGATCGGGAAATTCGCCGAGGCGTTCAGTCGGACCGAAATCGCGGTTGACGACACTCCCGCCGATAATTTTATGTTTGAGTCTTTTCCCGAATGGGACGGACAGGCCGAGCCGCAGTGGTCCTCCCAGCCTGGCTCACAGCCCACCTCACGGGAGATCAAATGCGAAGATAACTTTTAAGTGGTCTTTGCCCTAGTTGTAATTCGTAGGCAAATATGCCTTTTAGTTTAATTAGACAAATTGTAGTTCCACCACCATGTTGCCAAAATGAGTAGAGTTGAGATGAGGAGTTGAATGTCATAGGACTATTATGATGTGATGTCAAAATTCCTAAAGTGTACGAAAATTTAATCGACCGGATAAAATAGTGGTGACTTTTAATTCATATATAAAGTAGATTATTAATTAGTTAATCCCTTTAACTAGTTCTAGGCCGACCTTCAAAAAATGAGAAATATTATGAAGAGGAAGTGGGATGGTTAGGTACTGCATGTAGGATAACAAATGAATCATGACTCAATGTGCCTTTATTCGGAGAGCCCGGCCGCTACTCGCGCGGTGTCGTCCGCCCCGTTCTGCGTTGCTATGTACGACATACAATTACAATAGCAATTATAGGGACCAACGTTTAGACAAATATACACGACCCGGTCGCGTGCATGCTCGATGCGCAATAAGCTCAACGAAATACTTTATGAATGTTCTGGGATTTTAATGAAGATTACAACAACAATAACTTATAAATTACCTATTAAAAAACAACAAAGAAAAATTAGTAGCTTGTAATTAGCATACCTAATCTAAATAAAATAATTAAATCTTGACCTTTCAAGTTCTTTCTGTTCCGTGTTTCAATACTACAAACTGACAGTTCTCTAAAATCGATCTCATAAAAGCTCTCCTTTTTCATTTTCAAATAAAATACAATAAAAAATAAAACTATTTGATAATGTTTTATTTTTAAATTTCGTTGAAGGTACATAATTTATCATATTAAAATGATTCATACTACAAATGTTTGAAGGGGCTTTAAGACGCCGCGCGGACTTATTATAAACATTCGAAAATTTTCAGGAAGATATGAAACAAGTCATGTGTGTAGGTTAAATAGGTAGTTAAATTTGATAAAATTTTTAAAGAGATTACTTATGAATAAAATGGCTTTTTAATTGAATATTTAGGGGTCCAACAACGTTGATGTAAAGTGTTTGTCGTGATTTTAATTTTCCATTTAGAATCATAACTACGGCAGTAATACATATGTACACTGTGTAGATAGATATACATCAATGGTCATCGATTATTTGAGTACCTACTTGAATTTTCAACAAAATTACTGTTATTTTTAATTAAATAAATGGTTGATTGGTGCCAGAAAACAAACCAATGTCGTTTCATGTTCAGAAACAGAGTATAATTATATAGTTATTATATTGAGTTTTGTAAATGATTAGTGTCTGTGATAGAGTTGTTCGCGTATGTATATGTTTTAATATAGGTTGCAATGTAAATTTTATCCTACATTATTAAAATTTGGTATTTTGTTAAAATTTTGTCATTTATTAGATTTCTAATAATCCACCTGCAGATTCATTTTATGTTTATCGGTGAAGAGCTTTCGTGGACGTCTACGAGGAAACAAAACTAATTTTAAAGTAGATAAACCTAATAATTGCGAATTATTTCATACCCGTTTTTAACCCACAACGAATCCAGCCGTTACACTAACAGTAGGTACATGGGACTACGTTTATATAGCGATTGTCCAATTTGTTGTTAGATTTGTTCGTTTAAAAGCAAAAGCTAAAATTGATGTTAGTTACTTTGTTTCGAGCTTAATATTTAAATAAATTTATCTTATAATGTGCGGTGCATGGATAACAGTAACTTCCAGTGGTCTTCATTTTTATAGAGGAAACTTGTGTGAAAGTATTTTCGGTCTTTTTCGATGAAAAAAAAAACAGCAAAATTAAATGGAGTGCCTTACGTATTTAATATGATATGAAATTAGGATGGATGAATTTTATTCTAGCATAATTTGATGAAACACCATAATAAAATAATAGCATAATTTAACTTCTTTTAAATCGAGTATTTCATTAATTGATAGATAATGTAATGAACTTAATAAGAGTTATTTAAAGATTATCTTTACATGTATTAAGATAAACATCTATAAAATATTTAAAATAATCGTGGTGTGCACTAAATTATTTAATTGCAAAGTATATTAATTTAAAATATTTTGTTATTTATACCTAGTAGAAAGAAACGAAGTATGATTTTAGCGTCTAGTGTTTATTACTAAGATTGAATTAAAATTTAATTCTGATTGTATTTATTTATAGTACAATCAGTTTAGTTTAATCACTTTGTGTAATTAGGGTGTACACCATTTCTTCCGATTTCGAGAGTTATTTAGAAGGTGCGTTATACTTTCAGACATAATATTATATTCATGCAAGGCTTACATTTAAAGAAAATAAACATGAGTAGGTATATGTTAAATAGCTCAGTATTGAAGGCCAACAACAGCATCGAGGTGATCAGTTGATCATCACAACTATGATAATACATTACCTACATATGTAGCCAGTGCCACATAAATTATGTATTTTATGATATATACATCTCCTTAGATAGTCCTATTGTTATTGTTTAAATATTAGAAAGGAATATAATTTCTAATGTAGAGAGATGTAAAGATCGTAATATAAAGTTAAAACGATTTACATTATATAGGTGTTCACAAATAGAGCTTCCCGAGTGAGTAAATCACAATTTTGTCTACCATGAAAGTTTTTGCGTGATACGTAATCTTGAAAACTACCTTTGAACCTACTGCTTCTCGATGTAATATTCTTTTATATATCACATGTGTATTTACGTTTTGCAAATTCCAACTCAGCTGTCATTGGCCCCTTTGTCCGTAAGTGTGTAACATTTTTTTGTTTATTGCACTAATTTTTGGAATTTAAATAGGATTCAGAACTAAATCATTGCTAAAAATAATATTTTTTAATGTTACCTACTTGCCACAAATAGATTCTAGAGCATTTTTCGTAGAAATTTAAAAAAAATATTTCTTTTACTCTTCAATCTAATAGCTAAAATCTTAAAACATTCAATAATAAAGATGACTGTGTAATGAACTTAAATCGTTTAAATATATTGTAGTTATTAGACCTCCATAGTTTTTTACCTAATGTTGAGGTCAGGTATGAGTGAATTGTTCTTTATGTTTTCTTCAAGATTCGTTAAAAATATTAGGCCAACAAAATTTAGATGCGTAAGTTTTATGTAAATTTGTTGAGGCAGTTAAAATTAATGAACAAAAATATATAATGAAAAAAATATTGTGTACCTATCTAGTTATAAATATTATTAATCTTGTAAATACATAATTAATTATATTTTGAATGTTTCACTCATATCAATTTAGAAAATCTGTTTTACTAGCAAATTGTAAGGTTTTGAATCCGGAAACACTGAAATGTTTGATTTATGAACGTCGATGTGCGATTTAATAAACACATTGTACCGATTACATGCGTTTTATTCATTTTTATAGATACCTTAGTAACCACATTCAGAAATAGTAGAGCTCGCAATAAAGTTAAAATCGGTATCTTGGCAAGTGAACTAACTAACTGAACTAACTAACGTACGGTGGTCGGCGCCTAAGGTATGAATGGATGGATGTAATTACCTAACTACGAGCTACGGGGTAATTAAATAAATAAAAAGATTATATCATATTTTATTTTTATTCATAAGCAATAAAAAGTAATTTCCATACGTGTCACAAACTTTAACATATCAAATACTTATGAAAACAATAAATAAATACATCATTAAAATTGTAAATTAGACTAGTTGTTTTGGAAGCCACTAAAGGATACTAGAATTTATACCATTTCCCATTTAGCAGGCATTGA
Source organism: Diarsia mendica (assembly GCA_949316265.1). Lineage (NCBI taxonomy): Eukaryota > Metazoa > Arthropoda > Insecta > Lepidoptera > Noctuidae > Diarsia > Diarsia mendica. Next base: position 12,814,447 of record OX438891.1, read on the forward strand.
CAAACTACTTCAAAGATTTTTGTATTTTCATCTATGAAACTTAAAACATACGTGCACGTTTTTTTAAATGTGAAGGCACTTTAAATTTAGATAATCGAACAAAATGGTTACCTAGAAATGTGACACGATTAAGCAAATAGATTCAGTCTAAAAATCGTTTTATCTATAAACGACTTTATGGTGACTACAAAAAAAAATGTTTCAGTTATTTGAAACTAAACTAAGAATCAAAGAAGATATGATTAGTTAGGATTACTTTACGGTAATACATATAGGGAAATGATACTTAACAGTGCACGAAAAAGACTCACTGAGATGCGAAGTTCCGTACTCAAAATCTGTAAAGTAGTTTGACAACGGTAATACATACCTAACATTGTATACAGGTGAGATTATTCTCGACAATACACTGACAGAAAGTAATAACAAAACAACGGAATTAGCAAAACATACCAACAACAAATTATAAAAGTTCAATACTTATTATAACATTAGTTACTTTCGTATTTTACTTCAATAAGTCTTTCTAAATATTCATTCATTTTCCTACTTTACTTTCAAATGTCATTGAAGTATGAAATACAATCGCAATTAATGAGTTCATCCTTCATTTAATTTTCACTCATATTTGTTTATTCATTTTATTAATTATAATTTTCTTAGTATAATAATAATCTATAAATTGATTGTATAAGTTCGTAATTATTAAATTCGAATATTTTAACATATGTATATTAATAAACGGTTTTATTTCAATAAGTCACAAAACAAACACTTAAACAATATTTAAAGTTCAAAATATAATGTGGTCACAATAATATACATATATATTACACAGGTATTATCTAAACATCATAGTGCATACTGTGTATACATACTCCTGGTAACTGCAAAATACAATACTTAAAACAAACAACACAACAACAGTTATTAGATCACGGGGAAACTTATAACCTGAACGAGATAGCTCTGCCCCCGTTGATATGTTCCGACATGAAAACTGTCGAGGTGCTACGAGACACTCGACTTCGCCTATATACATCGAAATGTCTTCATAATATATTATTACAAGTCTTTATGCAACTTTTTCTCTTACCAGTTTAGATCAGTAGTCAGTTATACATACATACATTTACAAGGATATTCAAACTGCTGTCCATATGAGTCAAGCTCCGGTAATAATATATTATTGGACGCGACGTCGTCGTAGCGGTCTAAATATCAAGGTTTCAAAGTATTTCATCGATCCAGTTTACAGTTTTCCGCGACTGCAGTCAACACATTTACAATATATTACAGCAAACAAACAATCATACATATTATAATTATTATAATACATTCAATTATATTAAAACTCAATTTGTGGATACATGTTATATCATTCACCTAGCCTATGATAGAACTTTCGAATTTGATCACGAAGAGAAATTATTATCAAAACTACCTAGTGTATATTTCCATTTGGGTTAGTGCATTTTGAACTATAGGGTAGTGAGTTGCCAATGTGACGAAAATCAAACGCAAATACATTACAGCTAACTACTCTCACGATATATTTATTTATTCAGGAATATCTTCACGATAAGTATTCAAGCATAAGGGGTGTAGAGAGTACCTAATTTGGCACAGAGCAGTCCGTATCAAACGAATCTATAGGATATTCGCATGCTTAAACAAGTATTAAAGGAATTTCTTAAATAAAGCTAAAGTAGAAAGTCTTCACGAGAATAGATATCTCTGTTTAGTGGTGGACTTAGACTACCTTTAGTGTAAATAAATTAACGGTTGTATGATATTCGAACTATTACGGGTTTACGTTCTACGCGAAAGTTTCATATAAAAAGTAACATGTCCATTAACAATTCATCACTGAAACTAATTACGCAATGTGACTCAATAAAATTTATGATTTTCTATTGATATTGTCATTTATTTGTAGTTATAAAATAGACCTACCTAAATAAATGTGTCATGTAGGTCGATTTTAAATAAAACTTATTTTCTATTAATGTGAGGTTATTTTCATACCCAGTGGATATTTATATACTGAAACAACAAATTATATTCATCGTGGAAGTCATAACAGGATGCTACACTATTGCTGCGCGTTTTGAGTCAACATGTAGATTCAAACTGCAAACCCCATAACAAATGCATTGCGATATATTTACGTCCTATCAATTACAAATGAATCATCAGGGCACATCATGTCATACCTGGTAGAGCCCTCAGGCATTTTCGACTTTCAGACGAAGTGTCTGGTTAAATATAATAGATTGCGGTTATTTTACATAGAGGGATCTCACAAATAAATGAGTTGTTTAAAGAGGGTATTGTCAAAATATTTTAAATATAATTAGATAGGTACACTATACCTCACAAAAGAGCCGCACGCAGTCTTATTCGTTACGGGCACAGGATTATGCACCTAATACAAACATACATACTTTGAGCTCATTTAATGATATAAATAATTACCGGTCGACTGATTTAAGGTAATATTTGAGCTTAAAAACGTAAGTTTAAGGGAAGTTTTAGGCAAAATAATACAAAACTGAGGGAAACTCGAAGGAAAGACGATAAGAGGTACACTTCACATCTCACGGTCGAGTGATTAACTATTGCGGGGTCTGTAGGCGTCGGGTAACAAAACTCGTGGTAGCCGTCCGGACAGCCGGAGCGGCGTCGGTAGTGAGGCGCGGCGGCTAGTGGCGGTGGTCGGGCGCCAGCGACTTGCGGCTGGCCGACAGGTGGTGCGGGCGCGGCGCCGCGCGCGTGGACCGCGGCAGCGTGGTCGGTGCCGCGCCGCCCGCGGCCCCCGCGCCCGCGCCCCCGCCCCCGCCCGACGAGCTCGACATGTCACGCGGTTTCCACACGGGCGATCCTACAACACACCAAACACCGAACTCTTTATAAAGCCTACGTCACACCTCACTTGTTCCAAAGGTATGCGGGGATGCCACAGTACTGTAACGACCTCTGTCGTTGTACCGATAATGAATATTAAGAGTTGAAAAAATTATCATAATTCTTTGCTTGTCACCGTGACTCAATACGTTTCATAAGTATCAGAACTTCCAGACGTTAATAAATAAATGTATTTAATGAAATGATTAAAATTATTGTCAAGAATGATCTCCTTAAGAACTATTATTTTTCGTATATTTCAGTGTACTGTGGCATCCGCGTATGCAAAATCAAGGAAACAAGTGCCTTGTGATCTAGGCTTCCATCATCTCACGGCAGAGGGCGCACGAGGCGCCAACGGAATTTGGACGGATGGGACCGATCGCCGGGAAGACGCGCGCGCGAGAAAAGAGTTGAATGTTTGATGAGTGTGGGGAGGGGCGGGGGGGCGCGCCGCCGCGGTCGCGTGTCATCGAACATTCAAGCGGTTCAAGGAGGCTTGAGAGCTTTGGCGGCGTCCACTATTTTAGATAGAACATCTACTTACTTTACTTAAGCGGTAGCCTAGATACACACAGTGACGATAGAATCTACGGTGCACCGATCCATTATTTTTTTATTCATTGAATATATTTACTTTACTCACTATTGATTAGGTACTTATAAACGATGACATTCATTTCTGCTCGTGGGGTGCAATCATCTAATTCGACAGAGAATCTGTGCACAGCTACAGAGGTTAGGTAAAGCACTACGTGAACAAAGAGAGTGTATTTGCCTACATTGTTTTTTTTTTAGTTAGATTATAATTTTGGATACACAGCTAGCCTATTTATTAGTAAAGTGTATAGTATTATATTTTACCATATATGTTTATTAATGCATATAATATTATGTCGTTCGACGAATACTTTAAATGTAACGGTTTATAATGATTTACTATCTGCATAAAAACTGAAACACTTTTTGGCTACTTGCACAGATCCAGAATATTCGGTTCCATTACTCGTTGTGTGTATCCATAAAAGTAGTTCAGTATTTTTCTATTAGAGTAAGTTGAATAATAATAATTGCTGCTAACTATATTTTTCTTCCATAATACAATGCTCAACCAGCCTATAATGCTACAAAGCTTTGATAGTTGGCCACAATATATATATATTTTAATGTATTAGTGCAAATATTTGGAAATAACCTATCTATAAATGTATAATTATATAAATATATTCACCAACGAAATAATATTATTACGTATAGCGTAAAATGGCATGTAAATATGGTTTGGATTGTAAAATATTTAGGTACTTAATAAATTGATAAGTTTAATACTAAATTGAGCAGGTACTGAAGAGATGCGAAAGATAAAATAAATTAATTTCAATACTTATATATACTTAGAATTGGAAGACTTAATTAACGATACAAATCCATGGCCATCTACACAATAATATATTAAATCTATTGGGATGTATAATAACAGTATAAATTAACAAGAAGAATACTATGACGAAGGTGATAAAGGATTAATATCAGTACGATACCACAGCCATTATTATGTAACACTTAGCACTTGGATTTATCTAGAATTAGGATTTGATTAACTTTAATATGCTATAATACACGGTTGTTATTATTATTGTGTCTACTTATATTACGGAGGTACATTTATTACTACATTGAGACTCGTGGAATTTATGTGTCTAAATACAGTTTATCTACCCAAATATCATAAACCCTCTCTAATGCGTTCAAAAACCATAGGCAATGACCAGCATTACCAACCAGCAGAAATTAACAGAACTGTAATGAGCTCATAACCTACTGAAAACAGTAGGTTATGAGTTTTAAATTTGGAACAGGTGTCAAAATCAAGTGAGTGTGCTATTCTATAGTGCGCGCGGAACTAGTTGGCCGCGCCTTAGGTGGCGACAGGGGTGAGGGGGCGGGTTGCCTACAGCTCACAATGCACAGGAGACTATAATTAGACAGTGATGACCAATCTCGAGATATCGTGAACAATAATTTGTTCAATTTATTGAAAAGAATACCTACAAATAAAAAACAAAAATATGCCTAAGGCGCGGCCAACTAGTTCCGCGCGCACGTATCTACATTAAAACAGATACCTATCGATACGAAACCCCAATTCAGTATGATTTTAATTATAAATCGCACGACATTTTGATCTCGAGTGACACAAGAATAGTGACTTTGTTCGTTTGCCTATGATTTAAAAAAAATGACAGATATCCGAAACGCCGCCATTTCGAGCTGTCATTTGTTCGTTAGCTTTTTATTCCCTTTCATTGAGTAGACAAATTTTCTGTTAATTCTTTATTTCTGTCGAAAATGAGTGATAGTGACTCAGAAATTAACATGAACACTCCGCCAGATATCGTAAATGCAGCGACGAATGCAACTAATAACCTGTTTATTTTTATTGCATTACACTGTTAACAATGCTGGTCATTTCCCTATGGTTCCTGAACCCATCATAGAGCCCTTATGATATTCGGGTAGATAAATTAGTGTATGCAACTATACATAATTAGGCATTACAACACTCGTGTGATGCTATTAAGAAACTCGCCTTCGGCTCGTTTCTTAAACCCACACTTGTGTTGTAATGCCCTTCATTATGCACAGTCGCATAAACTACTATTCCTACAACTGTAACATTGAATTTGCGATGAGTTTAAAATTTTCACGTATACATTTATTTGAACGTCTAATTGATGAAATCTTGTCTTGCGGCTCGAGTGTATGATTCATGCCTTATACGTTTACAACTTGATTCAACGTTTAGGTAGTCTGATAGTCACAAATCGGTAAAACAGTCTTGTAAAGTGGTGTATATTTTGTCATTATAATTAGTCTGATTACTGAAAGCATTCAATGAAAATCCCAATACGCGAAAGCACTTTGTAGTGAGTAAGTAACAATTACTGAAAACCCTGTAATAACAGGATTGTATGTTATTGACTGGATTTTTTATTGAAATCTTTCAAAATCGTGTATCATCCGAGGTTGTCATATTCCGGGTGTAGTTTGTCGCTTTTCAAATTTGTTTATACATGTATTTGATCAAAGTCGTTCCTGTCATTCCTGTCATGCTGGCGAGTGGGTGTGCATCGCACCCGCTCTTGGGGCATGTCGTCCAAGGTCTCGACGCTGCTCCGGTCTGATGACGTCATATACGATTGAGCAGTCATTGACTTCCGTCGAGATTTGGGCGACTTGCCCTTGGCCTTATGCTAGGAGGTTTTACTCTGCTTTTTCCCCGACAGGTAACATTGAACACAAGTCGGGTGCTCGATAGCCTTTGCAATCGATTCTGTTGACTTCGATACTACAATACCCATTTTAATTGCTTTATCTTCTGCCTTAGCTAGTTGAGAATAGTGAGTCATTCTATCTAGAGAATTTGTCCCCAGACGCGCTAATTTCTCTCCGCTAGATTTAGAAGACCTTCGGCTTAGATTTGGCGACTTGCAGGGCGATTTGTCGAAGCTGGCCTGCGGGGTTCGCATTATTCCTTTTTTTGGTGCTGGCTTCGGTGATCGGGAACGATCGACGCTATTCTCGCGTGATTTCATGATGCTACCGCGCGGCGACCGAGATCCATCAAAGCTCTGCTGCGGAGATCGCGACTTGTCGATGGATCCTCGAGGAGATTTTGATTGATCAAAACTTCCTCTAGGAGACCGATGCAACGTTTTGGTTTGCTTCAGGTTCGATTTGTTAGGAGACTTGCAAACAATTACTTTGGTTACACGATCGCGATCCGGTGACGTGCGGTCTACGGAGCGATTAGGGGATCTATCTCTATTGATGCTACTGCCGCTGCATGATCGTATGACCTTGATCCTCTTCTCGGGTACGGTGGTAGAAGAACCTTTTCTTTCTGGTGAAGATTTGAGAGACTGCGATTCTTGCTTACCTAGTTCCTTGACCATGGTGGGTTGGTACTGGGTTGGTTGATGTGACGACTGTATGAGCCGGGCCTGGCTGCCTGTGCTGCCGGCGCTCAGCGTCGACGTCGTGCTGTGGAAAACAGAAACATATTTATGTAGAACTCTGGCTGAGGACACTTAAGTAAATCAGTTTTATTTAAAAGTTGAACTAGGTAACATATAGCTAGTTAGTCTTCGTCGATCGTACCTGAGCGTAAGATGGTTAGGAGTCCGGCCGAGGCCACGCTTGGCTGGTGGTGGTGGTTGCTCATCCTCACCCTCGGACTTGCACCCGGGGTCGCACCGGTCCATGTCGCGCTCGGGCGGTGGCGGTGGCGGCGCGCGCTTCACCACGTTCTCTGTTAGTCAAGCGTTGGTTAGTGCGGACATGCTATTTTTAGAATAAACTACGTTTAAGTTTTGAGTCTGGTATAGCTTGGTGGCTATGTCAGTGGAAAGAGAACGCTGGGTCATCGCGTAAGGCACTCGCATTCTAAATTCCTTTTAGACTATTTAGCTATACTCATTGAGTATTTGACGTACTTAGCTGCGAAGGCAAATTTTTCAAAATTTGAACCTGCATTACGACTTTTTTCAATTTTTTTTTGGAATGCGATTGACAAGTGTTGGTGGAGGTTAGTATTTTTTAGTGTACACTTATAACAATATGCATCTTACTAAAGAATTATGCACACAATACAAACGATAATTGATATGTATTAAATAGTTTGAACTCTAAAAAACGATGGCGAAGGGAGTTCGTTAAAAATAAAGAAGAAGTTCACAACATTTGTACTAGGGTAAAAGAAGGTGAAAGTAACTAACCGGTAGCATCGCCGAGTGTCTTGCTACGGAGTCTGAAAGCGGGCTCTTCGGGCAGCGGGTCTGGCGGCGGCTCCTCAGCATCCTGTGAGTTCTCGCGAGATAAATCGCCCACCTGCAAGAGTTGTGGTATATGATTGAGTTTTGCAATTTTTATAGTCAGTAATGATTCAGATGAAATATAGGTTTAAATCTGCCAATACCGTGAAACTTAAGAGCGATCGGGCTTTAATATTGAGGGTTTAAGTAATCCAACGTACCTCAATATTTCCAGCCGACAGCCGTTGTCCAGTGATTTTAGGCTTCTTTGTTTTTCCGAGGGTTTGCGATCCTTGCATCACTTGCACCTGTGCAAACATTATGTATTTTAACAACCGAAACATTAGCATTTAAAAGATTAGATGAACGCTGTAATTTCTATTTGCAACGCTAAAATTCAGGCATTATTGCATTTAAGCCAGAAATTTCCTGGTATAATTTTGAGTGAAGTTGTCTTAGAACCGAATGAATCAACCTAAACTTTTTTTTTTGGTTGGTGGGAAATCATCAGACTCCTCCCGCTCTGGGCAGAGCGATAGGGAGTGTCAGACTTCTACGGACAAAAAATCACCCATGTTCGGTCTTACCCCCGTTTGTGCCGAGGCCGCGGTATCCCTTTCAAACCCGCAGCCCCGACGGGAATCAACCTAACCTGGGGTTATGTCAAAAAACAGAGAAATTAAAAAATACCTGGTGCTTGGGTCTCTCGCGCTCAAGCGTGTGCGGGGCTCGTGGGGGCGCGGGCATGGGGCGAGTGGTCGGCAGTGACATGTTGCGCACTGACTCGCGGATGATCTGACGGATCGTCTTCAGGAACGCGTTGCGGAAATCAGCCGTGCTATGGGGAGAAAACCTGAGATAAATATGGAACTACATTTTGATTTTTTGATAACTTTGGTTCTTCCGAAAGTTAAAGTATAATTTTACGAAGCAGTAAAGATAAACTAAGTTGAAGTTGGCGAGATTTTATTACTTGTGTTAATTAGTGAGGTTAACGAAACTTAAGGTGACCAACTTTTATGACTTTCGTTCCTTAAGTGTCATTATGGTTAACTAATGAGAAGCTCAATCTCGAAAGAACGTAATACAAACTATAACCTTAAAAACACGTATCAAAACCACTTGAATTGAAATTGATTATACAACACGACGCCTCAATCCATCATTAACATTTAAATAGTTTCAAAACTAAAGTCGGACTGGAATGGTAATCGAATCAATCATAGTTTCAAACTCGCACCTGTTAGACAGTACGTAAACTTTCTCGGAGCGGCGCTGCAGTTGGCTGCGCAGATGTATGAGCTCCCACAGGAAGTGACTGTCCATGTCTTTGGCTGAGGAAGCCCGAACTTGCACCTCGGTCACTGGTATCAGTACCTGGTACCTTATGATTTCTACCTCGTTGGAACTATTCTTAGATGAAACACCCTAAAAAGATAATACAAATTAGTATTTGAATTTAATTAATAAGTGTAAATTACAAGCAATGCTTGTTTACCATAAGTTTCTTTTTCTGCCTCAGTCTTTCTTTACAGAGGAAGACAACAGCCGATTTAAATACAAAGCACATTGCGTGTAATTCCAATCCCTTCTTTATTTTTCCTAAAAAGTCTGAAATATTTAACCATTCTACTCCACCGTAGTATAACAAATCACCTGAAAAATAAGACAAGTTTAGTACACAACCCAGAAATACGTAATGGAATAAAGTTAAATGTTTTCATTGTCTGTGATACAAACCAGGACTTAGATCTATAGGTTGCTTGCAAGACTTTTGATGTTGTCTAAACAAGTGATCAAATATAGCACCATATTCCTCATGTATCCGTTGCAATTCATTGATGTGTTCTGCAACTTTTTCCATGCCTTTCAGAGCCTCTGAAATTATAAAAAATCATCGAGATATAATTCGTATCTAGAGAAACCAATAACAATATATAATAAATCTAAATGTCAAGGTTCTTACCCACTAAATGGAGATGCTCCTCCGAATTTACATCAGTCAAATTTCTCAATTGTTGAAGTAACAACGGATATTTTAATATCCGCTGAATGGGTTTTATTAAGTACGACTCCAACGTTGATGAATGTTGCTGTTTTGGATTTCGAGCCGCAAGAAACTCTTGTAAAGCTTGATTACCTTCATCTATAATACGACGGCAAAACAAATGATTAATTTCTTACACTAACAACACGAAATCATATGAAATATTGAAGATACGCGTACTTACTTGGGTGTAATACTTTCTGCGCCTTACTGTGACTAGCACAGAAAGAGCTGTATAATTTGAAATGATTCACATAGTACAGGAAAGCATTTCCAACTGAGAAGAGTACAACCTGCAAGAAACAAAAGCGCTTTAGGATACTTAAAATACGAGTAAATTTAAAGGTTTTTACTACAAAGAAATAGGTAATGTGTACCTTAAACTGGTTTGAAAATTCAAAGTGATGGAAGTTAGGTTCAGCCTCAAGCGCTTCCTCTAAGTTTTGCAGGAATTGTCTTTGGAAAGTCACTATCTCCTGTATATTGCCGAACAAAGCGTTGATCTCGGCGTTTGATAAAAAAGTTTCCTTCTTGAGGGGCTCCAGGTAGTTTTCCAGTAAGTTGTTCAGGTGCTGAAAGTAATAACGTTCCGTGTTATATTCTACGCGTGTTTGAATTAACATTTAAACTTTTTGTTTGAAACTCCATTCAGCCGAGTATTACAAAGTTGTCGTGTTGTTTACGTTTATAGTTGAATTAGTTTACTATCCAGTGTTTTCGTGTTTGTGAGAGAGCTTGTTCGAGACTTAATACTGCACAAAGGGTATTCTATAATAATCAGTACTTTGGTATAGGAGAGCCCTGTTGCGCGAAGCAATTAGTAAGAAGCCTATAATTATGCCCGCAGTGGACTACGTAGTTGCGGTGGTATTATTGAATCCTGTCCATAGTTTCCATGTATCAAGAGTAATGATAGCTTGTTTGACACTTGAAACTTCGGAAAGGTTTCCCTGTAATAATTTAATACTCTGATATCGAAGAACCTTGTGTTGTAGAACAATCAGAGCGGCGTCTTTGTTTCTTCTAAGAAAAAAACTTCGTCTTTCCTCTCAATCCATCGTGTTTGTAATATCTATCAATCAAAAGAAAAAAACACCTAATGTTGCGCGTAAAAAGTGACACGTCTAATTTTTCTTAAATTCTTACTCGACCAAGATTGCAAAGTATTTTGTTTTTTTTTTAATTGGCACTGTTTACGAACATATTAACCTCATTGCTCGACTTTTTTTTACTAAACAGACAGGCAGACAAAAAATAATGTAGTAAGTACCGTATATACATATAGGTACATTCATATAAAAGGCTGTTATTTTGATAATGAATACAGACACTTCTAGTTTATTTATCTGTATAGATATTGTATAGAATAGATAAAAGTAGAGGTTTAATAGCTTAACTTGTTCATTTCCGTCATCCATTATTTCAAGCGCCTTGGTTGCGGTTAAAAGTTTTTATGAATACCGCAATGTAGCTCTAAATTTTAGATTAACCCCATTTAGGATTTATTTTAAAAGTAACTTTTTAATCGTGAACTGGTAGTTATATAGCAGCAGGTGCGACCAGGTTTACCAAGTTTTAAATACGTTTTATAAATCCATCAAAACTTTTGGCCGGTGATGAATATTTATATGGATGAAGTTGACTTTTACTATTGCTTTATCTTTCATTCTATTTGAATCCGAAGATTGAATCGTGCGGCAGAAATGTGATTCAGGAACCGTAACAGCCGTTTATTAAGTTAGGAAGCAGCCTACCCGCAGCTGAAGTTATTTCAGTTCATGAGTTCCGAATGAACTACGAGCAACTACTCGCGAATGTGTCCCAAAGTTGTCACTTCGTAGATATTATAAGGATAACTAGCGGAGTTACAGTTAGTACAGTTAGCCTGAATTGGAACCTGAAGATATACATCAAAACGTTGTAGCGTTGAAATGTTGACGTGATTTACAGGTCAATCATCAAAATAGATGAGGCTGAAATGCTAAAATAACACAGGTTAAGCACAAATGTACTTAAATAACAGCTTTGTAGATCCTAATTGAACAATGCGGCAAGTAGGTACTCTACAGCAGGTTTGTTTTTTAGATTGACTATTATAATTGAAGACGATTTTCCTTGATATTATTAAATCTGTTCCGTAAATATGCTTAGGATTCGATTGGGTGTTGTACCGAGTACCTACTTATCTATTCACTTGGTAGTGTTACCTTGACATAGGCTCGTTCGGTGTCGACGAGCTCGAGCAGCACCTTGCGCAGCTTGTCGGCGTCGGAGAGGTGGCGCGAGGGCGTGCCGGCCGCGGCGCTGGCCACGCTGCCGGTGGGGCTGCCGCGACGGGTCTCCGCCGGCGACCGGCACCAACCCGTCACCTGCTCCGCGCTCTGTCCACACATACCATAATACATAATGCTAGTAACTTGCGCAGACGTATTTATGTAAATCGCCAGCCATCGAGTCATCTTGGGATTGGCGGACGATTTGGAAGTAAGTAACTAGGTGTATTTCGAGTTTTACTGAACCAACGACTTTAAAAAAAAACTTTTTTTAAAGTATGTACCTACAAGTATGAATCTTGATACATTTACTGTTACCTCTAATAATTTGACCCACCCACAAAAACACAAATTCTGAGGTACGATGAATTAATCAAATGATAATCGTTGTATATGAACTTGAAATATTATGATATTAAACAAAGAGACACTTTCGGCAATGATAAAATCAATAGATATCTATAATTCGAGAGATATAAAGGTAGAGGAAGGGATATAATAGGGGACGCTGGCTGAATCTCTTGAGACGATTATTATTTTCGAGAGAGACATTACCATGCGGGTACGCTAACGAAATAAAACGGGAATATTCTCGGAGAGCTAGATAATTGAATCGGGGATTAAGTCGCAGAGGCGTACGTGTGACGAGCGTAGTAATGTAATTTTTTGTTATTTTGTAAAATACCTTTAGTAGATTTTCAATCTCGAACGAGTTAGTTCTGGAGCTGACTTTGGGCGGGCCGGTGACGGAGTCGCCGCCGTGGGCGTCCGCGTCTGGGCTGTACAACTCCTTACCTGTGCCGCATTACATTTAATATGAGTTACACTTATTAGACATAGCTATAAAAGTAGACATTGACTTAGGATAGGTTGGTTTCTTAAGTGTAAAATAAAAATATGAGTATTTTCAGTTTGGTACACCTCTGCATAACCTTTCCATGATTACAGCCGTGATGTTATGTTTCGGTTTAGTACCATATTTATAATTTTCTCCCACACATTGAATTTATATATTACAGATCGTAGGCACCTCGTGGAGCTCGTGGCTTAATAAGAACTGCCACTCAGGTCGATCTTTAGGTAAAGCTGTGCTTGCCTAGGTCGGTCTGTGGATGGGTGACCGCCCGACATACCGAGTTTCCTCCGTGCCTCGGAAAGCACGTTAAGCTGTTGGTCCCGGCTGCCATATATATAGATCTTTGGCAGTCGTTAAAGGTAGTCAGTGACCTGAAATTCTGACATCCAGTCTTACCAAAGGGTATTGTATTACCTAGTATTAACTGGGTTGTGGAGGTCAGATAGGCAGTCGCTCCATGTAAAATACTGGTATTCAGCTCCGGTTAGACTGGAAGCCGACCCCAATATAGTTGGGAAAAGGCTAGGCAGATGATGACAGATCGTAGGCACCTCTAGTGTTAACTTATCCGCGTAAGACTAATCATTATTAAAATTAATTTAATTCTTAGCAAATAGGTATATATTAAGTACCCGGTAAACGTAGATTGACAAAAAAAAATTCAATCTCATTTCATGAAACTCGTTGTTCAAGGTATGTAAATCACGGTTTCCAGACGTATCTATAACAAACGAAGAAATTGCAAAAGTTTTATGAATATCCATCATTCAAGTAGATGGATAACATCAGGTATACAATGTAGGGAGCATTACTTCGGCATGATAAATACGGAAGACTTTATTATAGAGACGCTCCGACGGGGTTTTATTATATTCTAAACCAAAATTTTAACGTTTGTAAAGGCTTCCGCGAAATCAAAAGTGAATAGCTCGTTTTGTATACAGGCCTGCCCTTACTTTACTTTACCTTTTACGTATAAACGTTGCTATATTAAATCATATCCCTTATCTGTTTGATATTTGCACTCACCCGATATAGATCTAAGCTGTAAAAATATGTCCTTTGGCATACATCCTCACACAGTAATATATGTCTGTCAATATAATACTAACGATCTCTCCAGAAACCCTCTTTTAATACGAAAAGATTAAGAAATGTGAAATCAAAATGTTCAATAAAACTGGTTTGAAAAGAGATGCTCAGATTTCAATAACATGAGAGGAAATTACACTGTTCGTGATGAAACTTTCATGTAAAGGCCGCTTTATGACAAGAAGTCACACAATGAGTTTTTGGCCGCGGTAAGTCAACATCGGGCACAAGCAAATAGCCGCAGGGGAGGTCGTGGCCTCTATTTAGAGAACCGGTATTTTTGTTGCAGAATTAGCACAACACTGTAAGCTGCTATTTTTATCTGTCATTGTAGATTTAATGAAGACCTCAGCACGTTTCAAAACTAAGAGTAATGTTGCCATTTATTTTTTAATTGATACTCGTAATATAGGTTAACAGTTTCTGTGTACACATATCTTAGGTATACATATATGTTTTACAGTAAACAATAAACAAGTGTGACAAATGAACAATGTGATTAAAATTACATTATCCACGATGCGGATTATTTATCGATGATCGCTATAAGTCCCAATTTCTACTTATTGTCATTATTTAACCCTAGGCTAGTTAGTTATGCGAAAGCATTGTTCACCGTATTCACAGTCATCAGATGCTCTGTAAGCCGTAATCAGAATGCGATACGATTGCGATGTAGATGGAGCAAATAAACCTCTACAATCTCTCTTAGCAAACGGAAGATATGGCATTCGTTATCCTACAAATATAAATGTTAGTTACATTTCAACCCTTACTTATAGTACATAATAGGAGATAGTATAATAATTCAGAAATAGACATAGGTAATTCGTCATGAGCAAGTTTTGTAACCTACCTATCAATAGTAAAGTATTTTTCTGTTCAGCGTTCCATTAAGTGAGAAGAGTAGTTTCATTAGTCGGGAATGTCATAATAAATAATGTGTTTGCGATAGTGGAAGCCTCCCATTGTTACGACCACCCGCGATTCGAAGTCAAGCCGCACTCCGATACTCCTATAGCCGTCATAAAACAAACAACAACTACACGTCGAGTCAATATGTCGTCATAATTGCCTCTTGTACGGCTAGGGCACGAGCCGTGAAATAAATGACTGCAAACCTGTAGAGAGGGCAGCTATTTCGGATCGGTAAGTTTAAATAATGACCGGGCACGAAGTAAACGCCTCCAGCCAGAAACAAGGATGAAAAAGGGGTGCAAAAAAATTCGTAAGGAAATAATCATTCTCAATTTACTTCTTTCATAAGGAAAACCAGCCTGACTTTCTCGGAATGAATTAAATTTAAATATGATCCAAACAAATTTTAACTGCCTTTTTGGGGATTAAAAATGGTGGTCCTGTCTTAAATAGGTCAAGCTTTAGGACTATTTTACATTCTCACGTAAGTTATTTGTATATGCATGGGGTAGTTGCTGTGAACACGAGGGGAAGACGTTCTATCTATATAAACGTTCTATTGTTACAAAGTTAATAACACACAATGCGCGAGTGAAACGTTCAATAAGCGAACTGGGCATATCTTCCGTTTACTATGAGAGCTTGTTGAGGTTTATTTACTCCATCTACATCGCTATCGTATCGCATTCTGATTGTGGCTTTCAGAGCATCTGATGACTGTGTATGCGGTAAACAATGGATTCGCATAACTAGCAGAGGTATAAATAACGACTATAAGTGGAAACTGGGACTTACAGCGATGATCGATAAATAATCCGCATCGTGCGATAGTAGGTAGTTGTTATGCACAAAGCATTACTGGCTGACAGCCACAATTCGAAAATGAAGATTCAGGGTTGTTCCGAAACGATGCCAAGTATTACGTAAAAGGAAATATTGAAGAGTTGCTTGTTAGGCGATATGGCACAACAATAAATAATAAGTACTCATGTCAATTTATTCCATAATTTCATTATATTATTCGACATACGTATCTACTTGATATATGTATTAATTGGGTTGTCCAAGCTTTCAAAGTCATAAACGGCTGATGGAGCTGTGCATTTATTTAATTGATGGTGGAAATTTAGTTCGTATGAATATTTCATAAACTGGTTAAATACTGTTTTTAAGGTGTAAACCTTTCGAAAGGTTAAATACTGCATTACTCAAATTATCATGATGACGTTGCGGTTACTTTCAATAGCGAGCTCACACAGGACGTAAGCTAAAAACGTTTCGCTAAACAATCTGCCTCGTCATCGAAAGTGAAAAATAGGCAATGGGTCGCAAACATAAGGAGTGTTCATAAATACACGATGTTATGTACCTACGTACTTGTATACAATTTATTAGAATGTTTTACTGAATCATTCTCTATTAACCTTTTCGTATACGGGTGATTGATATTAAAAAAGTATCGTTTCAAAAGTGTAAATGCTGAAGATTGACGACCTGCGGGGACACAACGTACAAAGGCACAAGTAGGCGCCGATTTCCTGACAGGCTGAAAATAGATCAGAGGTATGTGGTTGAGTACTCACTCCAGGCGGGTGCGGGCACGATGAGGCCGGATATCATGTCGTCGGAGATGACTGGCGGCTCGCTGGGTGGCGGCGGGCACACAAGGGAATCGATTATGTCGTCGGTGGCCGCGCGCATCACGCCCGTCAGCTCTGGAGGCTCCGTGCGAGACGACCTGGGTACAAATCGCTGCTCAAACCACTATCTAAATAACAATCTTCTTTCGAACAATAAAACGGATTGCTCGATTTACAGAAACAACACGTGATGTGTTTACTCCAGATTTTATATAAGCGTCTCGATACTTGGGAAGGAAGGGATATAAAACTGGCACAAAGATAATATCAAAGTACGAATCACTCATTTCCAGCGTCGCGATCATCAAAATGAAACGAAAACGATTTATTTTTTCTGACAGAAACATGAAAAGCTCAACAATTATCAAGGCAACGGCTGAAAGCGCAACTCACAAATGAAAACGGCATTGGGAAAAGCCTTTTATAGTGATATCCCATTTCTTTGAGAAATATGTTGGGTGAAATTCATATTTTTTTTATTCCCTGCAGTTTTTGACTTGCACTATTCGAGATCGAATATTTCAGGATAGGTCGTTAGGAACACGCTTACCTTCATACATGTGCGTAATGTAAGTTACATAATGCTTTAATTATTCGCATAAACTTCACCAGGTTTAACAAGACAATAAAAGCGAGCGCCTTAAAGCCGGAAAGGCTTTATATGAACGGGGAGATGAAACAACTCACAACAATAATAATATCGTGTCGCGAGTACTTGTTTCGAGATGACATTTGTTGGGGAGCATTATTTCACGCGGCGCGGGTGCGGTAACGTCGAGAGGCTCAATTGCGGTCGTTCACAATGGCTGCGGCACGATGGCGCGGTGACGCGGTGACGCGGTGACGAGGCAACGGGAGGGCTGCGAGCCAGGTGGTGGCCGGCGCAGGGCTGCAGGCACACGACTATGTAGGTCGCACCGAGCGCTTCAGTAAACTTGTCGCGGCCGCGAAAGGTCAGGTGTATGAGGGCGGGAAATGCCGATGAACAGGCCTTCCACCCTGCCCCGGCTGCGCGCTCTTTAACTTCCGTTTTATTAGGTGCTAGGCGCCCGCTTTCCTGTTTGTCGGTGGTACTTCGAATCTCTCGCAAAATGGGAACGCTGTTCGACCTTTTTTATATTAAGAAATATTCTCGCTGCTGTCTGCTATGAATTATTCTATTTTAACGAGCCCTCGTAGCCGGGATCGTCAATTAATGAACACAAACTGTTTCTATTGATGTTGGATAGACTTCAGAAAGTTAAAGCAAAATACTGGATCACAATATTGTGTTTACGTTGTTATATATAATATGGTGAAAATAAATGGGTTTATGAACACACACCGAAGGTCACAGAAGTAAAAATAAACAGCGTCAACGTGTATAAATACCTCATCATCATGACGAGGGACAGTTCCTCTTGCAAAACGCTCTCCAGGTACATCATATCTAGGTCAGACACGATCGCTCCGTTGATTACCATTATTTCGTCGCCTTTGATTATACCTGACAGAAAAATGAAAAAGACTGTACTCGGAATGATTGTTCTTATTTTGTTCACATTAGGGTTTCTAGTAAACAACGTAGATTTAAATTGCAATACCGGCTCCATATGATTATGATCTTTCACATTGCTACGAGTTGAGAGCGGACGTCATTTAAAATGCATAGGTATATGCATTTTCTATATATAGTTTTATTTGGTAAAAAAATAACTTGAGATTGTGTACGTAGCGGAATGGCGGAATGCGGCTAGCGGCTGCGTTGTCTGAAAATATATTATGCAAGCTAGACATTTTGTAGAACTTTTACCACAAGAAATATTATGACGTATTTTACTTATAAACTTCAGCGAAATGCAAGCGGTAAAGATGGAAATATAACGTTGAACGATGATAAATTACCATTTTGCATGGCGACGCTCTTGTCTTCCACCCGGCTCACGTAGCAGCAGAGCTCGTCTTGCCGCTCCGCGTTCTCAATGAGTTCGGCTTCCACACTGAAGCCCCACATTTGCTCCAGCGTTGTGCGTTGTAATTCTACTTGATACAGGATTTTGGCGCACACTTCCACTACTTCGTGGGTATGCAACTATAAAACAATTAGATTGTACCAATTAGGTTAGCGCTTAATGTACCTGTTTATATAAATATGCCTAACGTTTTCTGAAATTAGTTTTGATGCTTGGAGTAAACAGTGCTATAGGTGTCTGTGTTGCGTCATTTTATTCAAACTGCGATTCAAAGGGTTAGCTTTTACGATGATGGTTGAAAACATGTGTCAAACGCGTGCTTATAAATTGCTGCTCTACTTTATAGTAGCAGTAGCTCAAAGTGGACTAAACAAATAACGAGAGTAGTAGTTATAATATTGAGGTTACAGTTGTGTTTATTTTGAAGACAAAGTGACAACCCGTCCACATGGAGCACGGTCCGAAAATTGATGATGGGCTTACACGGCCTTGTGCGACACACGAGATAATTAGCCGTAGCTATTCCTTTGCAGAATGTGACTATAGGCAACAAATATAACTTTGAATACCTACATTGTTTTCGTTCAGCAAAAGGAAGAATACATTAATTCATTTGTGAAAATTTACATTTTCCTGCTCTTTAATAACTTTTGTAAAATTTGGTGACATTTGCATTGTTTGTTTGTAGAGCAGGTACCTACTTATTGTAATTTATTCGCGTGAAAGTGTTTAATTGTGGGCTTCTGTTTTCATTACGAGCTGGTAATTAAGTCATTATCTTTTTAAAATAGCACCAACCTATATTGCTTGTAATGGAGGCAAAACCTTTTTTATTTTGTGCCTCTTGTAATAGACTTTTTAATGGCTTTCTGTTTTAAAAGTTGATGAGGGAGAGTTACATACATGGTGAGTATAATAAATATATATAATCCTCATACTGTCGGACCTCAATCAGGGCAAATCCTTTCCTACACAACTAAAACGCTTTGGTTTAAAACATAATTAGGTGGATTAAGCACCAACTTAGTAGATTAAGTAGGTATTTTATTAGACTCGAATTCATGTATTGTTTAGCTGTAGTCACGAAATCATTATTTTGTCACAAACAGCTAAAGTTAGTCTAAAAATGTTGATGTGAAATAATAAATCCTGTCCGTACCTACGACTTTTGTTGAGCTCTGTTTCACCTTCCACTCAAAGGATTATGCGATCTTTCCACAAATGGAATTCGTCGAACAACAAGCAAAATGGGATTTAACTTCGTCATATGCATTCCGCATTTGTTGATCCTAAAGTAACAGTAATATAACTTTTTGATAACCTTTCCACGCTATGTCGCGCCAAGCCTGTGACGGAATGGGCGCTGTCAGACCCTACTCACGTCAACCTCGGTCACAAAACATTTATACTTTTATTTTCACTTCCATGAATGCGTGGCATATTTGTATAATTTTAAAGTAACCACACGTTCATGTTCAACACTATCGTGATTTTAAATAATAACATTGGCTATCTTAAATTGTATCTTGTATAATTTTTGAATACAAATACGGTTCGCTACGAAATCGCTACGAAATGGCTACGAACATTTAAAGCGAGGGAAGAATTTGTTTCGTAGCGCTTCTTTGTATGTTCGTGTAGTTTACAAAGTTTTTGTTATAACTATTTCATGGATTTAACGAGAACATTACTTGGTGTTTCTAAGACTTTCTTTTGAGTTGAAAAGTTTAACGTGAAACAAAACAAAAACATGCGGCTACAAACTGTGCTCTTTTGAATTCATTTGGCGTTTGCTTTGAGCAACCAAAACGCGTTTAATTCGTACTATGTTCTTAATATGTGAATAGGTGTGTAATTAAAAAAAATGTTTATATATTATTAGTATTAGAAATACCACAAGTTATACTAGTGGATCAAAATGCGAGTCCTAATTCAAATAATTGTTTATCTAATAGATATATAATTTCCGTAGACATCGAACTGTTTTTTTTTTTTAAATACTGACCGTCGCTGAAACTCATGGCTGAAGAAGTATGAAAATCAAATTACTTACATAAGTTTCTATCAGATCACTGCGATGAGGAACGAAGTAGTTATGGTCTTCCATATCACGGCGTTTCTTGACCCTGACGAAGTGTTCGAGAGCATTGAGCGAGCGGCGTGCGCATGCGGCTGCTAGGAACTCCTCGACAGACATGCCCTCGCGCACACCCACCGTAGCTGTGGTTCCCTCTGGAAGAGACACGCGCACCGCGGCCTCACCATCCTCGCGGGACATCTAGTACCATATAGCTATGTTCAATTATGGATTGCAGTTAACTGGTAGTTAATAACCAGTAATTTTGTTATTTCCAAAGTGTTTTTGTTAATACTGAATAAAAGAGTTGTATTGAAACTATTTGTCTAGAAAAGTAAACTTCATTGCAATGTTTGACTGATGACACAATCTATTTCCTAAATATCTTAATTTATAAAACGTTCCGCATTCTTACCTACCTATTAGTTGAATTGAAAATAGTTCTTCAAAGAGAATTCGAAGACAACTTAGAACAAACGACATAACTAAACTGAATCAACACTTGGAAGCAAATCCCTATTTCAAATTAAATTATAGCGAGTCAGGGAGAGCAAATCTCGTGCTCTGTTCACTAGCGCCGACACTGCTATTCAAATAGCCCCCGAGCTGGGGTTGAATTGGACCTATAAGAGTTTTGTTTTGATAGGTACCTATATAAATTAGTATTAGCAAATTATATTATTTTGAGATAACTTCACTACACTCGTAAAGCAGAATAATTAATAAAAAAACAATAAAAAAACGTTTTATGTCGATTTCAGAACATTAATTCCAAACATGTCACAAAATACAAAAATATTTATTTCACGATAATACCAATTGTTCGTTTCTAATTTCCGGAATACAATAACAGAAATATTCAATACATCTCCACATTCACGGCTGAATAAATTCAGAATGTTGCGAGTAAATTGGCAATTCACCTATTTCCCCGTAACTGGTATTAATTACATTTAGTTCAAATTATTTAGCTGCAATATATTAAAACATTCCAAAATAATGTTGATGAATTCGAATAACATGATTCCGATAAATCTAGCTTCAGAGAATTAACAAGTTTATCCAATCTGCTCGCAAATAATTTAATTATGACGTTGGGATTGCTGAAACAACAACATTAAGTAATGACAGGCTGTAAGCGGCGAGCAGTTGGTCTCGAGTAATAGTCTTTTTTCGTGACGTCCTGTATTACGGCCTCGCCAAGGATTATGGGACACGCCACATCGGCATTTCCAATTCAGAAGCTTTGTTGTGGTTTTTATGTTCTTTCTTTATGAGCCAACATAGGAATGGATAGGAAAACGTTTCAGAACTATAATGAACTATACTCATAAAATTACGAAAAGAGCTTTGTTAGTATTATTTTAAGTAGTTCCTGAAAGTAGTTAAACAGGACGATAATGATTTTATGTTTTTCACATCAAATATAACGTTGGCATACGTTTGAGTAGGTATTAATTATGTAACGCGATAAAAACTACAATAACATGGAAATATTTCAACTTAGAACAACTATAATAACTTTATAAATCACCTTAGTTTTGAGTATCAAAAACTAGCATTTAATGACAACATTCAGTTTTTATAAATCCCACTAAAACATTGAGGCAACACTCATAGTGGTTTTTATGCGCTCCGTGCTCTTATTTAGCTATTAAACAGAGTAAATGATTACGAAAGCACATTCGAGCTATACATGTGGCTTTGCAAGAGGCACGTTTGTACACTTCCAAATGACTCAGCTACCTGAGGGGAAAGCGCTCACGTATATTACTTACGGCCATATTCAGTAATACAACTGCTTTTATAGCTATTTGCTAAGGTAAAGAGCCAAGTTATTTTTTTTTCCTCTCACAAAGATTTTATTACCAAATTAGGAAAGACATTGTATAGAGTATTTAAGGCTATAATTAGTTTTATAACTTTCGTTACAAAGGAAAAAAAGTTTTTTTTTAGGAATCTATCTAAACCAAAAACTTTCAATCATACATATAATCCAAATTACCTCAAAGCAACATAAATCATTTCGGAATTCAAAACATTTTTTACATTTCGTTGGGTGAGTGACTGAGTTAAAGACCCTTTACGACGCCGCCCGCCGCCGCGCGCCGTAGCAACTGGCGTAGCCATTGGCGTAGCACGGTCTACGAAATAGTTCACTAATTGTTATGAAACGTTATTATTTCCAGGAAATTTCACATAATTTCATTCTCAACGATGTTTTCTTTGAAGTTTACGCTTCTGTAAGTGGAGTGTTTCAGCGAAACACCATATTATTATAAACATTTTAAATGATGGCGCTTTAAATTCAAGATCCTTGAAAATTTTCAAGACGCTTGGTATTTTAAATGCTATGAATATACTTTGTCGAATGAGTACATAGACAGTAATAAAGAATTATAAACTCATATTAATTTAATACATCTTATTCAAATAAATAAATGTTTAACAATTTATTTATTACAGCTTGAGTATCTTGTTGCAGCACGCTAAGTATTAAAAACACTGACCTGCATGGATCGCCTGCTTGATCCTGAGTTAGATCGCGACAGCTGTGGCGCTCGGCGCTTGGTGGCGCCGCGCCCGGCCAGCAAGTTGTTTAGCAGTGACGGCGACCGCGCGCAGATGAACGCGTGGAAAGACGACACCGTGAACACGCCGAGCTTGTTCAACGTGCTCTTTGTACCACGGGACACGTGTGTCAGCAGAGACTGGGACAAACATATCTATAAGTATCTCACTTCAGACATTTCGCTGTACACAGTGTAGTATCCAACGGGCAGGTAGTACAAAACCACATATCGCACCACCATGCATAAAAATAAAAGCAATAATAAATATACAGAAGTTAATAGCCTATTAACTATAGCTTATGTTGCAAGTTCCATTATTATTATTATTATATGTAGTTCTTATCTTTTGCTCATAACATATTGACATAGATATTTTTATCCTCAAAAGGATATTGATATATCCGTTAATCAAACCCATTTCTGTGCAAAATTGTAAGCAACTTTTATTATTCGCATGTTGGGGACCATTATGACGTCCCGTGACATGGGTCGTGGCGTAACAGATTCCAACCCCGTTCCCCCGGTCAACGGAACTGTCAATTTGATAGCGAAGCCAACAAATTTCCTTTCTCTGTCACCTCGATGAAATCACTTGACAATTTCAACACCCCTCTCTTGTCTTATTATCGGGTGATAAATTACGAGCAGCGCGTTGTTTTCGTTATCATATTTGGTAAACTGGATTATGAACGACTGGTGAGTTAGCATAAATAAAACTCAATAGAAATGATTTATCGAGGTGAGGCTGACATGAGTTACGTCGAAACTAATAAATAAAGTCAATTTTGTCAAACTTGTCATATTCAATAAAGAATAGTTGAGAATCGCAAGGATGAATCCAAACTACTGCTGCAAACAAACTTGTTGTGGGCCAATACCAAATAAAAAGTTATGGAGATTTTACTACTTCATTAAGTAAGGTCACTTTTGTAGGGAGAAACGGAAAACTCAATTTCGTTGAACATTTACCTTGGGGTTAGGGAGTTCGCCGCTTTGAAGGCTCGCCATGTAACACCGCAATCGGAATTGTTCACAATGTAGACGTTCGAGATTTTCTTCCCACTGGAGCATTTGGACAGCTAGTTGTGCCCGAGTCTCGGGATCAGAGACTACTGATTGTTGCAGGTCTGCCATGTGCTTTAGCTTGTGGTCCTGCAAATGTCAAGAGCGTTACTTATGCTAAAAAATGTTACTTACAGACAACTGAGCTTAAAGTTAAAGTATGCATGTGACATATTTTGAATAGTCCGGACGCGGTCCTCGAACTCGCGCCCGAGGAAGACGTGTGCTATGAATATTAATGAGCGCCTGCTTCCACCTGCCCGTGATAACTATCACGGTGATAAAATAGATTGTTTCAACTACAAGCATGTGTTCCCGACCTTAATTACGGTATCTATTTTGAATATTTTGCAACACAAGAAGCCATTTGAAATTCATAAAGTCATACAACTTTGTGGTTTCTAATTATGATGGCAAATTGTAGCTAGGTGGTATTATTTTTTCCGACCAGTAAGAGATTCACGCTCACAATGTTTTTACGCTCTAAAACTAGTTTTATTTAGCCACAATACCGTTTAAATGCATCTTAGCCAATGTAAAGCAGACAATCGTATCTACTTCATTTCCGTCACAGTTAATCGAAAACATGTCTGACAGAGCATATTCGCATGTGGTAAATATGTAGTAGCGGCCACAAAGGCTTTGATGCGTGCTGCGGTCACCCGGTGCGGGTCAGAAATTGGCGCGATGTACACGACGAACGTTTCGAACCGCACGCCGCCGACTCGGCCCGGAACCTACACATATGTATTCAGCTAATACATAGGTAATACGCTCGTACCTAACTGAGAACCTTACAACTGACTTATAGTCTACCGTCTAGTAATTTTCTTTGAGCTCGCGGTCTGTAAAACCACTGCTATTATACAAATAAAAGAAAATAATCAAGCATAAGTATCTCTGATAACTTCGGACACACATTGTATTCTAATGTTCTGAAGGTTATTTTAAAGACGAGTAATTTTTCCTTATATAACTTATTTTTTTTAGTGGTCGCAAGCGCGACTGCTGAGCATGAGGTCCTGGGTTCGATTCCCGGGTCGGGCAAAGTGTTATTGGCTTTTTCCATAAGGAATTTATCAGTAACAGCCACGGAGTCTAGATTTGTGCCCGGATGATGGCAATAGGCTCGCCCCCTATTACATGGGACTTAAAAAACATAACAGGCGAAATGTGGGTGTACTATTAGGTACACCTCTGCCTAACCCTTCGGGGATTACAGGCGTGATGTTATGTGTTATGTTATTATACTCAAACTATGACGTCTACTGGACATTAGTCACATTAGTTTTTCAAACAGACTGTGTATACATGCGGTTATTGCTTTGTTTTCCAACAAGTATTCAAATCTAGCTCCATATGGGTTGATCAGAGTTGTTGCATACGCGGAATTTATGATTAATCCAGGATTCACAACACAAAAGGACGGGTGAGGTACGTGAAATTGAACTTTATGACTACGTGTGTTGGTGTAGGCCTGTGTAGGTCGTGTGTGGGCCTCGCGTAAAATCGCTCAACGAAAGTAGATTCATGGTAGTCAAACAATGGCCTGTTGGTTTAGGCTATGCGATGCGCTGTTTGGGTCGAGCGGTGCATAATTCCTCAGCGAGTTCACTTTATGCTTCAGCACATTTTCATTTGTTGAGCTGCGAACAATATTAACTGAGCGTTCTACTTAATACTGAGCTTTTCGTGCTTAATTTATACCGGAAACAATAAAGCTATAAATAACATCAACGATACATCCATACTCCATACTAATATTATAAATGCGAAAGTAACTCTGTCTGTCTGTCTGTCTGTCTGTTACTCTTTCACGCCTAAACGGCTGAATGGATTTTGATGAAATTTGGTACAGACATAGTTTGGAACTTGAGAAAGGACATAGGATAGTTTTTTTTTTTTTTCGCGAGTTAAACCAAAAATCTGCCGGAAGTCACTATTCCACGCGAACGAAGTCGCGGGCAAAAGCTAGTATAAATATATTTTCCTTTTATTAGGCCCTATCACACGGCATATTTTAAACGCGCCGACGACGCGCGTGTATGCGTTTCAAACGAGATTTGAACGCAACCTTGTAACCTAAGCACTCAGGGCGACCATAAAATGCGCGTCTACGCGCATGCAACTGCCTACTACTTCCAACCGTGTGCTAAGGTCCTTACATCTCATCAATAAATATCTACTTATTTATAAATGTATTCGATAAATTTTTTGTATCATTACTTATGTTATGACACCAAGTATTCGTAGTTGTCGATGGTTATTAGAATGTAAATTTCAATAAATATGAGTTGCATTTACTTACAGATTCAATAGCCTTTTCAAGGCGATATATTTCCTCCTGGAGTAAATGAAGTGTCCCGGTCTTGCCACGGTGACGAGCAAATGCAGCAGCACAAGCACTATGTATGCTGTTTACCCAGTTTTCGAGCTCAATCTAAGAGATAATTTATCAATGTTAGCAACTTAATTATCTGCAATAAATTTGTTTCAGAAACTAAAGTCAAAAACTTACCTGACACGGTGCTTGGAACAAGTAAGCGTCACCGAATGCGGTGCTCAGACAAAATATGTGGTCACGCTTAGGGTGCTCTGGAATCGGCTGCATGATGGCTCCATCGACTATGATCAGATGCTTGGGAGCCGCTTCTACGGAGCGTCCTTCACGAGAATCGCAAGGATAGAAGAGCAGTGTAGTACCCTTCAAACACACCCAGTAACCCTTCCAGCCGCGTTTGCGAGCCAGTTCAATTTGATGCTTCTTACGGAGTAGCCATTTCTTCACACTCAAAAACCTAAACAAAACATCAACTTTATTCCGGTTGTTTAAATTCGTTCATATGAAAGTTACGCTGCAATGCGGTTTGCAAATCTGAATTTCAGTTTTGTCTGAGGTTGAAATGGACACTAAACTTTTGACTGAACAAAAATATAAAGAGAAAATTGTTCAAAACTTCAACGGAACTTCTGGGGTTTAGAAAAAGTCAGGAATCGGCTTAACCCTCCTGCAAAAAAAAATCTACCCTGTGTGCAAATATGAGTTATCTACATCACGTGTATTTTAAACACGGGTAACAAATTTATCCGATATCAGTATACCATGGGTCGTTGGGCTTCGTTACGGTAACTAAGTGTGTGGCAGTGGCTTACGGCTCGAAAGTTTGTTAATAAGTTTACCTGTTTCGTGTGACAAACAACGTAATAACAGAAAATTGTTTTATAGTTAAAGACGAACGCTTTTGGAGTCAAAATACTCGATTTACGAACATTTAAGACTCGTAACTTTACAGTAGGTAGAATTGAATTGATAGTTTAAAATACTGTAAGTTCAATTCAAATTGATTACTGGTTTTTCACAACATGAAACAAAAACAACGGGCAAACCAAATTCTGTATGATTAATGTAAGTAATTAAGTTTAGAAAAAATCATAAAATTTTGTAACAGCTTATTAATTGTACCCAAACTAAATAGTTATTTCAAAAACAGGACATAATTTATTACTTCAACGCAATAAAGTTCCTATATTCTGTCTCCATGGTACACAACATTAAAAAGCTCTAGTGGTACATGGAGACATTCAAATAAAATTTAATCGTTTTTTTTATGAATTGTGTTTATTTTATCTTTCAGATGCACAATAAATTTAACATTTACAACATTTCCACTCATCTGTTTACGTTACTATGACTTGAAGGTCGATTAAACTCCGGGCGCTTCAGAAAAAACAAACTATTGCATTTTTCAAGAATACCAAATTCAACTGCCAACATTACAGTCGTTTCTATCTTTTTATCAATATCTTTCTTCTTGCAAGGTAGATAGAAGTGCTTTTTAATCAATGTCCGTATTTTATCTATCTGTACACCTTGTTCACCTTTGCCAAGCAATTTCATAGCCCATATGATGACGTTCACTGGTCGTTGTTGCTTCTTCCATTTTTGTTCCTGATCCTTAGCTTTAGATATACGCTTGCAGTTACAATCCTTATCGTTGAGCCTGCAGTCAGAACGTATACGTAAATCTGTTGTAGTGGGAAAATCACGTGTCTTCATGGCAATAATATTTATATTATTTAGCCCTGACGTGGGTAATATTAATTCAGCAGAGTAGATAGACTACTATTAATATCACGAGTTTTAATTTTTTTTCTCCAATTTACTATATTTACTATTTTTATAAAAGTTTTGTTATTTTAAGAAATCATTGACAGCAGTATGTTTTAATTTGTCAACAGTTTGTCAAACATAGCATTTGTACCACAGCTTAACGCAAATGTCCAATATCGCAAGGAGGAGCAAATAGAGTAATATAATATCTATACTTTTTCTATCTTCTTTGATTTATTTTGTGAACTGGTCTCGTCTTTAAACGAAGTAGACAAAGAATTTCAATCACTTCTGATAAATACTCACTAACTCAAAAATAATAGTCTATGTATTACATAGGTAACGAATCATGAAATAATATCCTGGTTCATTTCCGAATAACAAATAAAAAAACCAATCAAGGAAAGCTTCGGAAATTAATCATCATATTTTGATAGGTAGTAGCCGTAGTAGGTACGCAGGAATTATTGCCTCTAATAAATATTTATATAGACTGAGTTCGTATTCATTGCAAATAGATAAACTAAAACGCTGCGAAATAAGCTTAGGTACTTCATTAAAAGCCCAATGCTGAGGTGGCGTTACTGGTATTACTGTGCAATACAAAATAATGAATGCTTTTGAAAATTAATTACAACTGGATTTAATTTGCTGCGAATGAATTCTGAACATAAATGATAAGTCGAATGAAAGAGAATAGGAACTGGGAACACAAAGCTGTCTCAATGTCCTGGGTGGATTTGTAAGGATGCTTGGTCGGCAGTACACCATCATCTTGTCTGCTTACTCTATACGCGTTTACGGCGTTGAATAGGTCACGGCTAAGATTTCCCTCAGGGCATTTGGAATTCATGGAAGAGGAATTGTAGCCTCAAGGAACATAAAGGACGCCGTAGGCTTTTCCTAATAGAGACTACGACACTCGACAGAAGGCGACACACAACGTCATCTTCCTTTGGTCCTCTTCACATCTCGCTTACATTTATTAAGGCATCTTGAAAACGACACAAAGGACAGGTATTAATATGAAGTCTTTGTTTTGATCTTACGGGCGCTACAGTGCACAATAAAGTGTCGATATAAGCACACGATGCGAAAGCTGAATACAGTAGGTACATGTTACATATAAATTATATGCTGTGGAGGAAGTCATTTTATCAAGTAGAAAAAGAACATAGTAATCATTATTATGTAGTTTTTAGTGAAAATCTCAGTTGTGAAGGTAGGTAGAAAGCAGTTACCTACAACAAAAAGGACAGAATATCTTTTCTCAGCAGAGAGAAGCAAATACCTATAATGAGGATAATGGTCCATTTGAGAAGTAGTCCCGTGGGTGTTATTGTAACGGTAGACCGAACGGAAATCTTTGTCTTTTGTCTCTTTACAAATTAAACCCTACGACTCAGCGGAGTCCTTTTTAAAAGAAAATATTCCATACGTATTAAATGTGTGAAATAAAGTTAGTTCCGTGTTTTATAATAAAGAAATAAACCTCGCGCAAGTTCTATTAGGTACAAGCTAAAACTGTCAGTTATGAAATTGCGGTTCACCTAAATGTAACTACGGTTGCCATGTAATAAATTAAGTCACACATAATATATATCTCGTGTAACATGTTTATTCGCATGTTCCCCGTTTATTGGATTATAAATATTCCTAGACTTCACCAAATAACTCAGACACCGTCTTGAAATATTACCACTCACAAACTATATCTTCGTTCCCATAATATATTATGCAGATTTACATAAATTCCGTACACATATAAGTATTTTATTGGACATTATGTATATGGAATTTCCGTTGAGCAAAGAGGGCCTTGGCAGTAGGCCGAAGGAACGCGGAGACGAAGGTCATATTTCAGACGTATAGATTTAGCATGTACAATATTTTGGCTTTCGCTCTTCCGTTTACCGTAATATATCATTTTTATTTTGCCGATCCGTGGTTCAATGAAAGAGAGTTTGGTCTTAATTATTATTACAGTCAGACAAATGCTGACTTATGTATAAGTGAAGTAATAATCAATATATTTGTAGGGATAAACATGTACTTCATTTAATTTTGGTTAATTGGAGCAACATTATTAAAACTAAATAATAAAAACTTTGTATTTCTACAACTAAATTTTATACCTACCAAAACATTTTCTAAATTATCATTTTTTGGATTTCCGGATTATCATTAATAGATAAGTTGAGTCACTCACTGGGTATCACGGTGATCATTTACTTTATTAATTTAGGCACGCGAAATATAAATGGGATCACAACTCATAATTAATTAATTGCTTTATTCCAAAAGGGACACAGACATTGTGAGAAGTCATAAGTTACATAATTAAGAATCTCATTAAGTATATCAAAATTAGTTGGGTCACTAATATTTTTGTGAGAGACAATCTTTTGCAAATTGATTGTGTAATTTTAATAAGAATATTTCGGATTGATAAGGAAGTTAGTAGAAATTGAGTTTAAATATTGTCACATTTTTGGTGAAACAGACTGGAACCGATTAAGTCCGAAGACGAACTTGCTCCGAGCACGATAGCACTAAGTAGAAAATTACATTTAGATCTCTGAAAGGCTATAGAAGTACTTACCCGGCTTTCCTGACAGCTCCGGTGCAGTTGAAGGATGCGGCTGCAGCGCCCGTCTGCTTCCCTTTGTACGGAGAATTCATTGCGCTCTCGCCGGGGTCCTCTTCGTCAGACACAGCCGTTGTTAACGACATGCGATCGTCGTCCGATATCTATATACAGATTAAACATTTAATTACCATGTTTTTTTTTAGATGTTATTTGTCGATAATGAATTAGTGTTTATCTTTTTTTGGGTTATTATTGTCTTGGTGTGATTATAAGGTTTTTATCGGCTTATTAATAAGACCGTAGTATTGCTGTATCTGTTTGTTGATTTAATAGGCGTCCTTTATTGAGAATCAAAAAGTATTTTAATAATATGATAGCAAAATATTATGACTAAACGACAACAGTATCGTTCGTCGTTCAGTTTAAAGCGCGTAGAACCTGAAAGTGATATCCAAGCAAAATTTTAAAATAAGAAAGTGAAAATGTCTGTTCTGACGTCATTTAAATCTCGCGCAAACAACGTAAGTTCAAGCTTGGACACTTTTAACATTTTACACTATAACGCAGTTTTCACCCCCAGACCACCCCTCGTTTCCACTTTTAAAATTGTTACCTCGCTTCTCAGGTACGAGGCTAGGTGTGCAGTGGTGCAAAGCACAAGATTGAGTGGTAAATGAGACTATTTTTATTCCTTTACCAGGTCTAAATTACTTTGAGATGAAATCTTAATACTTTATAATAAGTAATTATACAACTTCAAAGTGATGTTATCAAGTTTTGTGAAATTGTTTGCTTTTAGGTTGAATTTTATTAAATCACTTACATTAAAAGCTTCCTAGACCACTTAATTTTTTGTACTTTATATTTACCCTAACGGACGTGACTCGCTGTAAATAGATTCTACTAAAAATACAGTGTATCGTTATCACGTACCGTATAAAGACAGAAACAGTGACTTACTCTGCTGAAATGATGAAGGAATTTAGCAGAATAACCGTTGTTTGCATTAGAAGTACGGCGTGGTGTGAAAAAGTTTTGGAATGTTCAAATAATAGCATCGTAAATGTATGGGAGGTGAATGAGCAACTTTTGTTTTGACGACGTGTGTAGTGTGTGTGTGTGTTTGATGCTTGCGTTATGTAAATCTAAAGCGTCTAAAATATTTTTTATTTAATGGTTCATATTAAAATAAAAACGTGTTGCGCTGACCCCAAATATAATGGGATTAGGACAGGAGGATGATGATGATGGTTCATATTATTAGCGTACATTTAAGTTTGTTTAAACTATTTTACAATATCTTTTGTAATTTTATAAGAATATAGTTTTTGTGATGTTGTGTCTTGCGCTTTTGATCACAACACAGTATATAAGAAAAGAGTTGCTTTGAGGCGCATGCGGCCCGCGGTAGCGCTCTCGGCTCGATGGCTCTTGACGCCGCACAGCGCCCTTGCCACCGCCTTTCACGAAAAAAAGAAGACTATATGCCACCACATATTATAAAATATACAATAATTGAGTCATGTTCCTTTGAAGACCTATGCTTTGATATGGCCCCTCATAAATTCACAATTTCTGCTCGATGAGCTTCCTACCGTTTTACAAGAAGGTGATTAAAATTAATTTTATATACTCTCCCAGTTGATAAATAAACTGCAAAGGTATTTTGTTGTGAGTCGGCCAACCGCTTTAAATGAAATTGAATTTAATATGAATTCCTTTTTGGCACCTCAAAGCTTACTACCGGGCAACTCCGCTCTACCTAGATAAAATACTTAATTGCACCTCGCTTAGTTAACTGGGAATCGCAACTCCGGAACAAACTTTAACTTTGGTATAGTTTGGCGTAATACCTACACAGTTTGGTAATACGTCCGTCCGTCGTTTTCCGTTAAAATTAGATAGTGACGTTAAATAGGTCAGTAACTTTCCCTTATTTGAGTTTTTACTATGTCGAATTATTGAGATTCCGGAACCCGTGTTGTGCGAGTTTGTAACATGCGAATGTAAGTAGTCTAAAAATCTCTTGGAAAATCTCTTTAAATAAGTATACAAAAGCTTTCGATTCATTTCAATACTTTTTGTCCTAGATATTTTCAAAGACGAAGACAAAATGAATGGAAACAAAAGATTAATTCACTCTTCGATGAAGAAATGTGATTGGAGGTTTTTTACTTTATGGTTGTGAAAGTAAAACATTACTAAAATCATAAACTGTAGCTTTTGTTGTGAAGCTACACAAACGTATAACATTATTATTTTCTTAGTATGTGTGTTGCGTAGAAGATGTTGTAAAGTGTTATGCTATTATTTAAATTAACTAAAAATACAAAGAAGATTTATTGTCGTCGTCATTGTGACGAATTACATCTGCTTTGTTTTGCGAAAAAACGATAAAGTTTTTTTTATGATATCCAGGAGTTAACGTGTGTGTTTACATAATCGAAATACATGTGTGTGAACAAAGAACAAAAACAGTTATTAATTTAAAAGAAAACAACACCCACAAAGCCTTATTAAAGCTTAAATAGAGTAAAGAAAATAAAAGCCCTCATTAGCAAAAAGGAAATTGCAGTTTCCACTCAGAGGAAACTAAAATAAGGTCAAAATGTTAGGTATCTTCACCGTATTTCTTCTCAGCCCTATTGTTACGTCTTACTTCCAACCTTGTTATTTATTACAATAAGACCCATTATACGATATGTAGGTATCTTTATGCTACAAGTACCTAATATTGATGTTAATTTTATAAGGACCGTAATATCTCACCTTCCTGAGAAATGCTTCATTACAGGTTTGTGCCGTTCCTTTCCAATGATAATGACGAAATCTTACATTGCCAAGTAGTCTTGTTCCGCGCAAAATGGATACATCATATGCTATGCGCCTTATATTGAGCACATCAGTGCGCCTCTTGTACTTGTTTAGTTTACGCCTACGCACCATGCGTTCATCTGGCTCTGAATATTCACCTGTACTCGTGAGACCCTCTTCAGCTGCCCAGGCGCTCAATACGCTTTCTATGAAGCTAAATAACTGTTGTACGTTTGGCTCTAACTTACTAGGTATATAGAGATAAGGCGAAACGGTTTTTTTGGGAACAATGGCCTTTTCATCGGGCTCATCTTCGGGCGGTGGCGCGACGTCGTGGTAGGGACAACTGTGAGTTTTATGGTGATGGTGGTGGTGGTGATGATGTTTAGATTTCCGTTTTGGCTCCTTCGACTTTGAATTGTTGCCGCCGCCGCCGTCCCCTTTATCTGCAGCTTCTCCACCGCTCGATTGCGAGTCAACACTGCGCTCTCTGCGCGGTTTCGGTCGATCGCTCGACGTTAACGCCACCAGACCTCCAGCCGCTAGACAGCAGTGATGGGCAACACAGCAAAAGCGGGCATCTCCTTTGCCAAGTCCTGTATGTGCTTTGTGGCAAAATGAAACATCGGGAACCCGCGCCCCAAGCGCTGCTAGATGGGCTCGGTCTGCGCAGACTTGCATCAGTAAATTTTCGCCAAAGTGAACAGTCTTGTGCCGGCGTCGCCGCAGGTGCATGACGGTTCCGCTGCCAGCCAGCGAGGGCGGTGCCGAGGCTGAAGCTGGCTTGGTGCGAGGCTCGAGCGCGCGCGCACATCGAGGCGGCGGCGCGCGGTGCGTCTCCACCATCATTGGCAAGGAGCGGCGTCAGCGGCCGGCTCGCGAGCGTCACCTCATCACGCCTCCACCGCTCACTGCTATTCTGTGCTTCCGCCTACTCTTCAACTTTTTATTTTCCTATTATGTTATTGCGAACATTATTAATGCACTTTTATTCTTTTTAAAGTCATTTTGAAGATTGAACGTAATTTCGTCACGATTCAAACTTCTATTATTTATACACTAAGCACAATGCTCAAAGATTCATAATAAAGAAACACGTCATGCTAGCATAAATTGTCTTTTAATGTTATCATTTCAGGTAAAGTTTAGTTATGTTTGTAATAGAAAAGTGTTAATGAGAAGAAGTGTGATATGAAAGGCAGTATTCTACAAAAATAGATTGGTTGAAGCATTGTATGACCGCTAAATGTCCATGTAACATATTACATACTAATGCATACACATACATAAGACGAGAACACTCGACTGTTCCTTTTTCCGAAAATCCTAATATTCCAAGATGAAAGAAAGTTCGGGCTAAAACCTCAACAGATTCAACAACTCATTTCCACGAAAATGATGTAACCTTCACGGTTTGATTGACTAACAAACAAAGATTAAACTTCCGCATTTACATTTTTTATACAAAGTTTTAATAAATCTCGATGTTAGATATCTAAAAGATTAAAGTGTCTTCGTGATTGGTATCAGATATTTATGAGAGAATATGGAAAGCACAGAATGATAAGTAAATAGGTAGGCGTTTATAATAAAAATCCGATAAAACGTTCTGCGTTTGAAGTGGCTTGTTCCCGGCAGAGACGTTAACAAGCTGTCAGAATAATTGTTAACCAGATATTTTTATACCATTTTGTGGAGTCTTGCCGTAGTTAGATTTAGTCCAACATTAGTCAAGCGATACGCCAAAAGAAAAAAATACGTATGTACACGCTGTGTAACAAACACTTTCTTTTTAATTATAACTAAGTTTTATATTAGCCAAGCGACCAAGACGAAATTTTTCGAAGCAGCGACTCTGTAAGTTTTTCTACTAACAAAATATAAGTTGGACGTATTTACGGCATGGTAGTGATGAATCTTTTTGTAGTTTGGTAGCGTTTTAATTACGCTAATAGCTGGCGCGAAGTTTTCCAAGTGAAGTAGGGCGTGATATACCACAGCAAAGCGACATCCCGTTTGGGCGATGAGCTACTGGGCTATTTTATATATTGAATAATGAAAATATGATATT
Organism: Diarsia mendica; assembly: GCA_949316265.1. Lineage (NCBI taxonomy): Eukaryota > Metazoa > Arthropoda > Insecta > Lepidoptera > Noctuidae > Diarsia > Diarsia mendica. Next base: position 12,850,244 of record OX438891.1, read on the forward strand.
TAATATCCAACATTTTAATATAGCTATTGTATTATATTTATATAGTGACAACAAATTAAATATCCATTCAAAGTCTAAATTAATACAAGTTGAGGCTTTAATTTAGTAAATTACTGACCCGTTGGTCAAGTAGTTGCTGAACATGAGTTAACGGATTGGTTACCCAGGTCCGGCAAAACTTTAAAGAATATTTCATCAGTTTCTTAGTGACAGACTGTAAACTTTAAATTTGTACCCTGCTTGTCGTTAACGTGACTTACACATTATTATGGTAAAATTTGTGTGTAACTATTACCCAAAACTTTTATCTAAACCTGGTAAAATAATCAGTGGCGTGCCTAAGGGCCAACAATATGAGAAGCCCATAAGGCAAGCAAACAGTTCGAAAATTCTAAAATCTTGAAGAGTAAGTAGTATGTTATAAAAGCAAATTAAGATTTTAGGCTTCTATGAAAGTACCTACCACTACTAGTAATACCGGGTTTAGTTATTATATCGGTTCTTATATATGAATGAGTGTGGTGGCGTGACGTAAACTGAGATATCCATCGTTATACTTTCCTGCAAAGAGCAGAACTGAGTAGCAACTTATAATGATGTAGAAATTTTTTCAAGAATTGATATTGTGGTAAAAAGCTTAAAAATGATATTGTTAACTAGAAGAAGATTTGTGTGGTAATCTAAATAAATAAAAAGAGAAGTCCTGACTGACTGACTGACTCATCAACGCCCAGCCCAAGCCCTTGGACCTAGAAAGCTGAAATTTTGCACAGAGGTTCCCATTATAATGTAGACAAGGAATAAGGAAGAATTTTTAGAAATTCAACCCCTAGGGGAGTTAAATAGGGGAAGAAAGTTTGTTTGGAAAATCGTTATTTTCACGCGGGCGAAGCCGCTGGCAAAAGCTAGTGTATTATATAACTTATAATCAAAGACTTATCCAATACAAAGTACCTAATTACTTTTGGTGTCTTTAACCTCAATTAAGAATATTAATCAGCAACCCTAAGTTTTTCTAAATACAACTGAGTGATAAACAATATCTATTTGACTAACTTTATCATCTGCCAAGCTTTTTCCCAACCATGTTGGGGTCAGCTTCCAGATTTACTGGATATAGTTGAATACCAGTATTTTACATGGAGCAACTGCCTGTCTGACCTCCACAACCCAGTTAGTACTGGGTAATACGATACCCCTTGGTAAGACAGGCTAGACAATGTGAAATGGAAAAAAACTAGAAATATCCACTTTATAAAACATAACAGAGATAATCCAGAAATAATGTTGACGCGACACATAGTCAACATATCGGTAGGCATTCCTTTATAGATCTAACGGTAAAAGCCTTCGCAACAAATCACTTGAAAATAACGCAAAGCGATAAAGTAATGGAATTTAATCTCCAATAGAATCTGATAAATTGCCCTCGTTAAGCCGTTACCTTCTGTTTGCTGTTTTTGTTATTACCGAATCCATTAAAGGAAAAAGTTTTTGAATAATTGATAGACAAAGCTCCTGCTGTACAACGTCTTGTAACAGACAGACATTAAGCATTTGTACTGAATAAGCTAAGTATTTCCATCGGAGTAAAAACTGGGACAGGACCTTTGAGATTGGCACAAGAAAAGAGAGGCCTTAACCCAGCAGTCGGGGAATTTAGGCTATGGATGATGATGATGAAGCTTTACAGTGATAAGTTCCCTCAAAGATTCTTTCAAACTAATTCTCTTAACATAGTAGACCTTTCAACCAATATCGCCGAATACCTATCGTAAAGTAAGATCAAACACATAAATATAAAATGTCCTCGACAATAATGGAAGTCCAAATACCGACTTGGCATTGACAATACCGCAAATCGTATCTAGCGCTTGCATTACCTTCCAGCCCGAACGCGATATGAAATGTCGGAAATGGAAAATGTCATGTTTTATTGGATCTTTTATGCTTCTATATTGAGCTCATATGAAACATTATAAGCGGCTTTGTTTGTATCGTATTCAAATACACAAAGTCTTCTTGCAGTTCTCTCCCCGTTCCGACGGGAGTTTCGGTAAACACAAATTATCATAGATATAAAAGCTTTTTCTATATAAAGTTACAACGTTTGTAAGGAATTAGACGTTTCGCCGAAACAGTCACTGGTATCGACGCCGAAGTGTGTACAATATACGCGTGTGATTGAGATTGCATTGAATGTAGAATCCGCTAAGCAATTATGGATTCGGAATGAGTCACCGCAACTCGTGGACGTTTCCATCCAAGCGCCCTGCATTGCGCCAAATTCAGTTTGGTTTGATTCTATTTGTTCTTTTAATTGGAACAACAACGCAAAGCGTAATCTGCCATCTACATTTCCACAACCCTGTTCTGTTTAGTATCATAAGTTAAGCTCATTCAATATTCACCTGACGTTCGTCACGTTTCATATTTATAATTTTTCAACAACAATATTATTCTATGACAAAATTTAAAACAACTGCCTTAAATATCACACTTCAAATATGTCACTAACGGTTTAAACAATTTTAATATGTTCTGTTTAAAACGTCTATGTGCACTGAATGCAATCGAATATTTTAAGTAAACGATAAACCTGTACAGACTTTCAATCGCTTCGAGGATAGGCGTACACATCACTTTTGCACACAATACGTAAATGGAGAGCACAAACATTAATATTTATTTATTTAACCATTGTTTATCGGCACACCTACAGTGAAGTCACGAGTCGATTTGTTTAAGTTATTAAATAAATAAGTTTTTTGAGTTACATAACCAAGCACTAGGCACACACAGAGCCCCTCCAACGCCCTGGCGGCCCTCGCTGCGACTGGATCCAGCACGCGTCAACGGAGGGTGGTCGCGATCGTCGAACTTCGTTACGATTCGGAATGAAACGATCGTAAGTCCTCGGGCGCTTTCGGAGCAAGCGCGCCTGCGGGCGGGCGGCGCCCGTGTGCCCCGCTCTCCCGCCTACCACACGATATAACAACCTACTGTTTAAATTTATTTCCACTAGAATTAACGGATATTTCCAGATAAGTGTTGACATTGATAAAGAGATTAATTAAATTATTGTAAAGAACAGCAATATGGCAGGCTATTAATCCATTTTGGAGAATCTCGTGTCGCTTTAAGTTATGGCTTGAGTTAAAAAGAAACAGATAAGATAGGTTTACAAAATGAAATGTATTATTATTTATTATGACAATAATATGTTTTACATAAAAAGTATTATAACTTTGTATAAACTTTTTTATAAAGCATCTTTGTACTTATTGTGAAAGTAGTATTTGATATATTATGTTGACTTTTTAAATAAAGCCGCAGCCGTTTAAACATAAACGCGTTACATAGGGAATTTTAACTAAAAATATCACGACTAAGCTACATTGTAAATGCAGATTTCCTTATTTGATTAAAGTGATATAGGCTAAGTAAATAGTAAAATGCAGACGAAGTTCTGCTCAGTGGCGGCTTAATCTAATTAGAGTACAACATAGTATAACGTTATCGCGCGCCTGTCATGCTCCGCAACCGAGTTCTCCCACGCGGAAAATATTCTTGCCATCTTCGTGTTACGCTGAAGAAGTAAAAAGATATAAACCATGCGCTTTACATCTACATGTACTACATGAGGTGAATGCACTTCCAGCGGATATTTACTCTGTGTCAGATTAGTAGGGCACGCCATGGGATATTATTGATTGATATCATTTTTTCCGCTTTGATGTCGCCCGTATATACGTTAATATCAACAGCCAAGTACGGTCCGTTAGTGATAGATAGTCGTCCATCATTTTTAATATTCGTTAGCGGAGCGTAAAACTACGAAAATAAGTTAGCTCGAGGCAATTTTTACGTTTTGATAGCGGATTGTGTATTGAAGCAAATAATAATGTGTCTGGGGATGGCAACCGCGGGGGCTCACGGCGCCTTCTTCCTAATTCACAACTTTAAGTATTTATTCATGTTCTTTTGCAACTGTTTACATCTTATATAACTTACGTATGAGGAAGTTTACTGTAACGTTTATTTAACGTGGCCTTGTTCTGTTTTCAGAACAATGAAATGGTTTGACTAAGTGTCTACTTTTAACACCTTGGTAATTAGTAACTTTTGAAATGTTGTTTAATATAATTGCGCGTGTGTACAATGCTGCCATTTCTTCACGAGTTATATTGTAATCATAAGTGCCTTTCAAATTAATTATTTATGAAACTAAACCAAATATTACTTTTCATTGTATTTACAACCGGCGAAGAATTCAAGACCAGGCCAGTACCCAAACATACATTACCTTTATTTAATTATAACTTTACATTTTGTTTCCAACCAGAATCTTATGCCATATTTATGAAGAGCTTTCGAGTTGTAATAAGAATCGTATCAACAAAATATATGTCATATTATAAAACATCGACTAAATTATCATCAATAATACCTGCTCGGTCGGCGGGCACTCATTGACTCTACAAAGTTCGCCTGAGCTCGTAGACTTGCAAAACAAACGACCCAGGGGACGACGGAATGGTTAATGTCATAATCTTGGAGGTAAGGTTTAGTGCTATCACCAAACCGCCTTACCTGCTCCGATCATGACTGGCCGAGTAGGTATTAGTAAGATGATATTTAAACCACAGGTATGCGGTACAAGGTAGGGTTGGGGATAGGACCGAGTTAGGATAGTCATCGTTCTTGATACTGTGTTTTCTTATTTATTGAGTTTTACAGCATTATAACATACAACGTTGTCATAAAACAATGAAATTCAAACAAATATGATATTAATAATGACTTTTAAATTTGAAACCAAAGTTAAAATACCGACGATTACTAAAATATTGCCGATAGTTTTAGCACAAAAAACTGGACTCTGACGGCGATTACGAATTCTTCCCGTCAATCTTTCAGCAGCTCAACACTTTCATTTAGATTCAAACGGTGGGTCTTCATAAGCAGTAAATGGAATTCGTGCCTACATGAAATCCTATTGAATATATTTTTTGTTTTATTTAGCGGAGGCATGGAAACGGTCGACCTTTTAATACATATATTCAGAGTCATTGTACCTGTATTGGGTTGAAAAGGGTACTATAATCCTACTGATTAGGTATTCGCCCCGTAATATATTACATTGGTATTGGAGAGCAAGAAAATATCGCGCCTATTTCGAACGTAGCTAGTTAATTAATTTGTGAGACATTGGTAAATGCGCGGTAATATAGACGAGCTCGTTTCATCGTGGAACAGTGGTGTGAAACTAATATCATTAGCGTAAAGTGAAGCGAAGCGTTGTACTGGCAACGAACGTCGACCGTCGCCATCTACCATCTAGGCTGAAATCAAGATGGTCGAGTGCCTTCTTAAGTATTTTATTAAAAAAAAAAAATTAGTAACATTCCAGCAATTGTTGATCTTTATTGAGTAGATTGACTTTAGAATTATTTGTCGATACGAACTTGTTTACAATATAAACATCCTCCATCATACGCACAATTGTCCAGCGATCAATCATTAGCGAACAAAATGTCATCAGAGCACTCTCCCCGAAGCCTGCTTGTCGCCTGGACCTCACACCCTATTATTTTTTATGTGTTTCAAACGTGCCCCATGAACACGAACGTATTTCTCAAAGATGTAGTACGTAACCATTCCAACTAACTAGATTTATCCATTTCATAATTAAAAGCTCTCGAGCAGTCGAGTAAAAACTTAGTTATTATTATCAGCCTCCCCTCCCGTCCACTTATCCTTTAAAACTTAATTAAGCTAAAATAATTAATTTCTTTTCCCATTACGCAACGTCTTGAAAACACATTTAAACTTAATCAGTTAGAATAATTGGTAGCTAGCATTTCCATCGTCTATCTGTATTTTCGAGGAAGTTGGGAAATCACGCAGTGAACAAGCAAAGTTAATTAATCATAAATTATGATCGCTTCTTTGGATGAGCATCGCAATCGATTTAATGAACCTCCTACCTTTTCAAAATTTATCGGACGTTATTATAAATGACTTAGCTTTTATGAATAAATGTGATTAACTACGTAAGTAGGTAATACATTCATTTATAGGAGCTAAACGAGTATACCTTTCATTAAACTGTAGCTGAATCAAGATTTATTACAAGCAACCTGTAACTGTAATAAGTTTCATCCTAGCTTCAATACGTTAAAGATAATTGACCTAGCAAACGAACCAAGAGTATGTTACAAGAGGATAAATGGCGCTGGCGGCAGAGCGCATGCGTATTCACAGTACCCCGCGCGTCACGCGTCCACCCCGCTCGCGTCCCGCTGCCACTTCGCTTGCTACGTGCATTGGCCGATGCACGTAGACGGTGTGAAACGAAGCAGAGTTGATGCGACATCGATGCGAGCGACCCGGGTGGCAGAGGGCTATCGGCCTGCAACACGGCCTGCCAGGGCCAGTGTATGACGTGCTCTCAATTTGATTCCCAACGAAACATCCGTTTCGCAGAATTTTGTGAGACTGGCCAGGCTATTGAATTATGGAATAATGACGGCCAGTGCGGTCGATGTAACAATCTTGTGTATACGGGCTTCATTTCTGAATGTGAACTAGCTATATCGAGCATACACAACACATTTTAAAACTACAGGTTATCATAAGATTATAATGGTACATTGAGAATCTAATCATAAATATAAAATCAAAAATCTATCACATATCGTAATTCTTACTATCGATAAGTAATCGTTGTGCAAATTAATTGCTAAAGTAAAATTTCTAAGGTGTGGTTTTTAATTTGAGAGAGTAAATTGACACTTGGAAATGTCAAACTTCCATACAATGTTGTTGTAATTATATGGAAGTTTGACATTTCCAAGTGTCGATTTACTCTCTCAAATTAAAAACCACACCTTTAGTATCTTTATTAGATTTCTACCAAAATAGAGGCGCTTGTTGTACAAACGTAGTTTTATATTGGTAGGTAAAAAGTACTTCGTGACCAAAGATTTAATTTTAATGGCTCCACTCTATAAAAACTGGCTTTAACCGTACTTGAAACTCAAGGGCAAGGAAAAGGGGAGAACGTATTAAAGAGTAGTTGCCGTGGGGTAGGTATAAAATAAATAGCAACAATATAAGGCGGGCCACTTTCACGGAATGGCTCTGAAACGTATTTTTATACGGACCGTATTTGGGAAAGGAAAGAGCGATGTTGTTTTTTTCTTATATCACTGCAATTACAGTGAGAAAATAACCCTGAATAATGTCAGTAGTTACTCGACACGGTAAGGGTAGAGGAAAAGGAGACGGAAAATGATGGGTCCCCATGTAATAAGTTGAGATGTGGTCTAAAAAATTGTATTTTACTTTATTTTATATTATCTAAAATTAGCTCAATTCTCAATCTGGAAGCGGAGAAAAATGAGAAAGATAGTTTTCATAACAATATCGATTTAATAAATCGATTACAGAATTACAAAAAGAAAAACTTTGCACTAGGTAACTCACTCAAAGTATTTAAATGTGCTTTTTCAACACATTTGCTCATAAAGTGGCTATAATTTCACCGCAATTAGGCACATAATGACACCTATAATCAAACTGTGACTTTTTCATTACTATTATTCACTAGTGAGTTACCTATAGGGTTCTTTTTTAATTTTATTAGTTGAGTTGCTACGTTCATAAAAAAGTTTCGATACAAAAAAGATCGTGTTCAATAGTAAAAATAAAAATAATGTACTTATGTGACTGGCCTGTTGGTCTAGTGGTTAGTGACCCTAACTGCTATGCCGGAGGTTGTGGGTTCGATTCCCACCCAGGACAAATGTTTGTGTGATGAGCACGATCATTTGTTCTGTGTCTGGGTGTAATTTATCTATAATATGTATGTATTTAGAAATATATAAGTATGTTTATCAGTTGTCTAATACCCATAACACAAGCTCTGCTTAGCTTGGGACTGGATGGCGTTGTGTGATAGTTGTGGAATATTATTATTATTATTATTACTTAGTGCTTGTTCATTTCATGCAAATTTGAATTTAAATAGATAATTTCAACTTGTACGTTTTTATTAAATGAAACTATCACTCAAGTAATATAACTTTTATTTTTTCTGTAATAAAGAAAACTTTTTCCTCATTTTATACGTGGCTAAAATTCAATCGTGCTCATTCATTTAGTCTATGGTCGGTCCCCATATTGTTACAGTATGACCATTTTAAGTGTGAATTTCATGGTGGCGCCACTGGTCAAGAAAAAATGCATCGCTACGTCAAACTTAGTACATTTATTTTAGTTCCGTGTTTTCCCGCATGCACAGATAAGTTGGTAGAACAGTAGTACACACTTGTGAAGAAAATAATACTAAAAAGTCACCTAAACAGTTAAAACGCATCTACATGCGCGCGCATAGGAAAACCGATAAATTTTTCCCGCTATTGTGAAAAAAAATTAGAACTCGTTTTAACTGTTTAGATGACTTTTTAGTATTATTTTCTTCACAAGTGTGTTGAAAAACGTCGTATGATACACGTGTGTATTGATGATTACCGTCCTCGGCTTTCTTAAGACCCTCACCTGTCGGCTCGGGTCTCAATGGCGCCTCAGCGGTAATCAACAACGTTACACACTTATACCATAATGTACTATTAATACACTATATACAATATAGTGAATTTAGTTACAGGTACATTAATAAAGAAAATGTCAATTAGTAAGTTCTGAAAAACCAAAATGAACATAACACGACTAAAATCAATCATTATTTAGAATTGACAGATGACTGGACTGACATTGACGCCCACCGATTATTTCTGCTCCTCTCATTTCTATTGGTATTTTCCGTTACGATTTGAGTGTTTCCCGATTATTTTATTATTAGTTTAGTCAACATACTCGTATACCTACGTTTTACATTTTATTTTTTTATTTAATAGGGAAAACAAACAATTACACATTATGACTTACATTGCGGTCAAACAGTTCTCGCGGTCTAATCTGTGTTATTTATTCGTATTATGTAAGTTACAAACCAACATTAAGCAGAATTTTACATTATTAAAGTAATATATTTTTCAACACATTTGCTCGAAAAATGCATTTACGGAGCCTGTATACATTGTTCGAAAGTTAAAAATTACGCACTATACAACGGAACGTGCGGTAAAATATGTACTCTCACCTAAGTACCGTGCGGTAAAATAGGTACTCTCACCTAAGTACCTATTTTACCGCACGGTCCATACCCCGTTGTATAGCACCGTTCGTATTCTTTACGGTTTTTTTTTTAATTTCCATAAAAAGTAATACAAGAATTCCACCAAGGAGTTTCACATTACTAGAATAAATAAGCTGACTGAACGAACCTCCTTGGAAGAGCTTTTGTTCAATACGTTTGTCTCACTTTAATACTAAAGAGTAAATGAGATGAAAGTTGTAGTTCTAATTTTGACCACGTGCATGTGGCGCCATTTGCAAATGCGCGGCATTTTAATATTAAAACGTCAAAGGTTGTTGCGACTTTCCGACTGTTATTTATAAACAAAATAATATGAGTTCAAGCGAATCCGATATTAATATGAAATCTACTCCACCTGATATTTTAAATGAGGCGCAAATTGCAGAAAACAGTCTCTTGTCGCCAAAATCGCGAGAGCGCTATTTAACTACAATAATTTTATAGCATAGAAGACTCGAAGAAATACTCAATCATTCTCTGAAAATGTTTTGATGGCTTACTTCAATGAATTACGTGTGAAGTATAAACCGTCCTCAATGTGGTCAATATATTCAATGTTAAAAACCACTCTAAAAACCAATAATGACATAGATTTAACAAAATACATACAACTACATGTATTTTTGAAACGACAGTCAGATGGCTATACAATACAAGCAAGAAATCAAAAGTATTCACTGCAGCTAACGTAAAAAAAAATCTTAATGACGCGCCAGATGAAAAATATTTAGGAACTAAGGTACGTTTTTAAATTTTTTATTTGCCATTAAAAATAGTTTGAAAAAGTTTGTTACATTACATAATTGTACTGTTTTCTCGCAAATGTGTTGAAAAACGTTGTATGATACACGTGCAGAAATTGGTTTTTACAAACTCGTGACTATAGTAACCCCTCGACTTCGTCTCGGGCTTACATTCGTCTACTCGTTTGTAAAAACCAACTTACCGCACTAGTATCATAAATAACTAATTACGTAGGTATTTATTTAATAACACAAAAATAATTTCAAATAAAAAAAAATTGTTTAAAACTAAAACCCGACTACGAAAAAAATTGCGCTGAAATAGTATGAAACAAGATGAACACGTTAAGGCCGGGTTGCAGTAATTTTAAGATTTTTGAACCTATAAAAATCGAACTAAATACGAGTTTTTTAATAAATAAAAATCATTTCATAAAAATTGAACATACTCTCTAGTAAATCGTAAAGATAGAAACGCGATTTAGAATGATCGGCTCGATACTTTTTTATATCAAACATGACTCTAAATCACAATTTCAAACGTGTACTGCTAAGACATTTCATCATGAATTTATATAAAAGTTATATCAATAGATAGAACTTTTTATTTTGAAGTAAATGTTGAAAGCATATTGTATAATTTCTTTATAGTTTTTCTCCAAGAAGCAAAAAACAGTCAAAATTTAGGAATTATATCGCTCGCGCGGCAGGGCGGGGGGAGAGGTCGTGCGTACATAAAAACAAAGTACTGCAACCTCGCCTTAATAAAGTGTTTAGGATGGTACTTCTTATAACGTGTGACTACGGCTTTTCTTTTTGTCTCTAATCTTGTTTCATACTTTTTCAGCACAGTTTTTTTTTGTAGTCGTGTTTTAGTTTTTAAACTTATTTTTTTTGTTCTACACCATACCTGGGAACCCCATAGTTATGGAGATATTTTAGGGTGTAAAAGTTTCAAATTTTTCACAGCTTATTTTTTTAAATTTATGTAAAGTTTTAACCTAGTGGTTCTAGTGGAAACTATAACAAAGTTTTAAGAGTGCTACATTGAGTTTTACCGTAAAATGTGATTTGTCACCAAAAACCCCAAAGAAGAGTCGTTTCCCAGCAAAAAAATAGCTTGTTTGACGGCTTCGTGAAGGGTTCGTTTACACCCTGTATAGATCTTTGGCAGTCGTTACAGGCAGTCGGGGTCTAGAAAGACTGACAACCAGTCTTACCAAAAAGATATCCGATTACCCAGTGCTAACTGTGTTGTTGAGGTCAGGGAGGCAGTAGATCCATGAAAAATACTGTTATTCAGTTGCATTCGGTTAGACAACGCAGACAGCCAATCACAACGTAATTGTAAAAAGGCTGGGCAGATGATCGTAAGATTCATTTAGGTGTAACGCCCTCACAAAGAAACCGTAATTAAAGTTGTATCCCATGACGCCTCCACACATATACTTCAGCCATTTATAACAAAGTTTTGATTTGGTTTTGGAATGAATAATTACATTTTTTGGGTGTCCAAAGTGTTTGTAGTTAAATTGTGTTTGAATCTGTATGTTCATTCAAATGAATATTTATGAATGAATTGATTAAAAAGAGGTGGTTTGAATCTATTAAAAGGTAACAATTCCAGTCAATTTCTCATACATTACTTATACATTTGTATCCAAAAACCGGCCAAGAGCGTGTCGGGCCACGCTCAGTGCAGGGTTCCGTAGTTTCCCGTCCGTCACAATAAGTGTTCCCACTTATGAATTTAAAGGTGGGTATCCATTATGCAAATTGATTTTCCTAGAAAGTCCTTATACCTTATAAAGTTCTACTTTTCAGATTTTTTTCATATTTTCTAAACTTATGGTTCAAAAGTTAGAGGGGGACACACATTGTTTCTTTTAACTTTTGGAGCGATTATTTCCGAAATTATTGACATTATTATCAAAAAATGATTTTAGTAAACCCCTATTCATTTTTAAATACCTTTCCAACAATATATCACACGTTAGGGTTGAAATTTAAAAATAAATCACTTCCCACTTTACATATAGGGGGGCTACCCTAATAAAACATTTTTACCACTTTGTCGGCGTGATTGATACACATATTGGTACCAAATTTCAGCTTTCTAGTGCTAACGGTCACAGAGATTAAGCGAGGACGGACAGACGGACGGACAGACAGACATGGCGTAACTATAAGGGTTCCTAGTTGACTACGGAACCCTAAAAAGAAGGGTAATTCATATGAACCCAGGGCCCAGAGTTGTAGCATTTTGTAACCTATCTTAAAGTGAAGGTCTAATTAATGAGAAGATACCATGACACTTATCAATTACGTAAAAAAACAATTTTAAAATACCTATTTTTACCACTTGTATTTATCATATTATGAACACATTTATATACAACTTCATAGCTCACAAGGATAAATTATGAAGTTCTGAACGCGTATATCAAGTCAGTGCTATTGGACATTGAGAAGGGCTTCATGCGGTAGTGGTCTTGGATACTTTGTTGTTGCAGTTGCTTTAATAGCAGTGCTCATAATCACTACTGAGCGACCAAAACCTATGACATTGTCCATCAAAATGAAATTAACGCATTAAAACTGTTTGAACTGCTGTAACTTTTTTATGTGATTAATTAGTGACATGTTGTTACGATGTTAGGACTGACAAGATCTTCATTTTATGTAGGTTAGAAAGTGCTAAAGTAATGAGACGAAAAAAAGAATAGGGGAGACGCTATTCTTTTTGAAACAGTATTTTTGTTTATTCCACTCCGATTAAGTAGTTCTGTAAATATTGAATACATACTTGTGTTTCTTCTTTTTCTTTATCTTTACAAGCTATGAAACTCAAAAGTATCAATAAAAATCATGAAATCAATTGTGTGTGTGTGTGTTTATTCAAGTATCAAACTATTTCACCTTCATTATTAAAAAAAAAAAAAAAATTATGTTTTAGGTATATGTTATATAACTAAGTACTTACCACAATGTTGAGTACTGGAGCATTAATTAAAACTGACTTACCTGTAACAAAAAAGTTATGATTAAGAAATTGTTATACATTTACAACCTTCTGTGATGTTTAATTTTCAATGGAAATGTCAAACTTAGTTATTTATTGTAAAAAAAATACCGCTGTTAGTTTATGGTTCCCTCTAAAAGCTTTCCCATCAAATGGGGTTTGCTTTACCAACGATATATATCCTGGCTTCAACGTATTACATGTTTCCTGCGGATATACATCATGTTGAGCTGTTTTCTCAGCCATTTATTTAGTCACTAGCGAAAAATGTTTCATATTTGCTATAAAGGCACTTATAAATGGTTTTGTTATCATTCATGTGATATTTTTATGTCCCATGAATAATGAAATCTACTGTTTTATGATTCAACTTCAGGAAAAAGCAAAAACTTCGATGTTTTATGAGCAACGGATTAGAATCTTGGAAGATTTATTGCTGAGTGAATAAGAGGGTTATTTTGCAGAAAAATAAAACAAGATTGAGCATTTATAAAGTAATCTAACAAGAAACTGTAAAAAGGTATAACAACGCGGCTTTTCAACGCTGTCAACTGGTAATGTGACCAAGACTGGCAATAAAAAAAAGGCATTCATTTATATACTAGCTTTTGCCAGCGGCTTCGCCCTCGTGAAAATGACGATTTTCCATACAAACTTTCATCCCCTATTTAACACCTTTAGGGGTTGAATTTCGAAAAATCCTTCCTTATTCCTTGTCTACATTATAAAGGGAACCTCTGTGCAAAATTTCAGCTTTCTAGGTCTAAAGGTTTGGGCTGGGCGTTGATGAGTCAGTCAGTCAATCAGTCAGTCAGGACTTCTCTCTTTATTTGTATAGATAGATAGATAGAAGAAGTAAAACCATTGATAAATTACAGGTCAACCACAAAATTAATGTATAAAATTGGCGACACGAGTTTACATGCCCAGGTTTAACTTTTCAAAATGTTCATAAGGGACTTTTAAAACGAACGCCCTTCATTAAGTACTCCAAAAGTATGGGCCGTTGCCTTGGAAGTGACTATTTATTATATTTTTAAAAGGTTCAACCAACAAGAAGCTTAAAAGTGTTAAGAATGCTTAATTAATAAAAATAGTAACAGCCATAAAATTATATGAAATAAAAATTAGGCAGGGTTGCAGCAGGCGATGGCGGGACGAATTAGACAGGTTCAGAACTAAAAGGAAGACGCATGGATTCGACAGAAATGGAAAGAGTGGAGGGAGGCCTTTGCTCAGGAAGTCAGGAGTAGGACAGAGCAAGCTAGAAAAAAAAACATCCTAAGCATTTAAACTTCAAGAATTCATATTTTGTTTCATGAAGTTTTTAATAAACATTTGTACATTATTAAATGTTTGAAGTTTAACTTTTCTCTAAACGTAATTTGAAAAGTTTTTGATTACTTACTGTCAATAATTAATTAACCCAATAGACGCTAGGAGCCTATAAGAGTCTTCTTTAAAAGAGTCTATTTATAGGTATAATAAAACAAAAAAGACATCAATTAGGCTTTTCGAATAAAAGGAAAATAAAAAAGTACTCCAATAAATAAACATATAATGAACATTAAGAAGACAAAAAGGATCGTATACAATAAAAAATCACTTCCAAGTATCCAACCCTTTTGTATTCAATTTGTCCTCTGGGTCTTGAAATAATTATACACATCAGAATGTATAAACCGGAAAACACATGGGACGGGCCGGCTCTCGCTTCGAAAGAAGGGGATCAATAGAAGCTCGACCTTGACACAATTTACAGTGGCCGTACCTTCGCGGCCGCGTTCAAGAATAAACATTAGGCCTTCAGTATCCCATTACAGTGAAATAGAGAGGGTGGCTCAATAAACAAGCTAAAATAAATTTGCCTTTTACCAAGGAAAGTGTAAAAGTACCTAGCAATGTTTTTCATTTATAGCCAAGGTCATAGCTACCTACTTACTTATAAAATTATAGAACTGAGAGTCAAATGGTATTCAATTGTTTGACATAATTATGTAAGAAGTCAAAACAAAACAATCTTGTCCATTTAGACAATGTCGTATGTTGGAATGTTTGATGTTGTTCATAGTTAATTTTGTTTTGTTCTCAAGCTAAATTGATCAAAATAGGAGCCTACTGAGAGTTTTCATAACATGCTAAAGCAAATTCACGCCTTGTTATTTGTGCAAAGAGTTTAAAAAATACATATCGATAACATTATTTGTGATAAAACAATACCTTTAAGAATTCAGGAGCAGCGTGCTTCGATTTGACGCCCCCCATGCAAGTTATAGTGTGAACACCATTTATTAGTAAACGTAGAGATTGCCTTGAAGTATGTCTACTTTTTATTTTATTTGTTTATATTACATCTAACAACAGTAAATATTTACGAATCTGAGTTATTTTATATTTAAGTATAACCTCAACGACTGATTTTTTTATTATTAATAGAATATTAACAAAATAACATTGAACACTCTATGAGTTACAATAGAATATTAACGTAGACTTGGCAGCTTTAGAAAACACCTACACACAGAAGTTAACATTCATTACGAAGACGAAATATCACAGGTGGATCAAGCGATATACAGGCAGGAACTCTACTTAATTAGTAACACGTAATATATTCAATTATATTAAATATCTTCTTATTGTTTATGGAAATAGAACATTTATGTATATGTCAACAATTCACTCGTACGTAGGCCTTTGAATTGACTTCACTTCAACACATAGGATATGTTTATAGGTAATTTACGTATTTTCACAATAGTTTCATTCGATTACTGGTTTAACTATAACAACCGTGAAATTACAACTGCGTTTCACTGGAAAACGGAGCGAGTACGACACAATCCTTCTTTGTCCGTGCACTTGACAGTAAAAGCTTTGTATTTACACACACAAAACGTCTCAATTTTCGATTCAATGTTCTCTTTCGCGACATTCGACACGCCTATTTTGCAACAAATTTGGGTGTTTGGAACCCACGATTAGCCTCAATTCATTGTAATATAAGAGAGAAGTTAACCTCAAAATAATATTTTTAATACTACGGATAGGATACGATTGGAGGAGTTGGAGTGCGCAGCGCGCCTGCCGCGCAGGCTCCGCCGACTGCTTCCGAACGCGGTCGAACATCCCAGATCTCGCTCCTCCGGACCGTTCGTCGGCCATCACTATTTTACATTTTGTTTGGCTTGTGTTATGTACTATAATATTCATATCTAGAGAATCGTTAGACTAAAATTTTGTCACTTTTGAATAAAAAAACTAGTTTTCGACAAGCCTAGATGCCTAACAGAGAAGTTAATTACCTACATTTGTTTCAATATAATTTTTTGGTTTATGTTTATTAATTTGACTCCTGGAGTTCTCATTCATTTTGTTATTGAAGTGATAACAATAAAAAAACTGGCCAAGTTCGAGTTGGACTCGCACATAAAGGGTTCCGTACCATCGTAGTAGGGAAGCCCCTATTAATTTGTATTATTTGTCGTTTTAGCGGCACCAGAAATACATATTTTGATAAAGTTATTATTGTTGTACATTATCAAAATGTGTTAATACATATTTTGATAATGTACTATATCTCAAAAACTGTTAACTTACTCTCGTTAAAACTAGTTTTGTTGAAAGTTTTCATTGCATATAATATTTGTTTTAGGTTTTTCACTCTCATAGTTTATAAGTTAGACACATTTTACCACTTTGAAAGTGTCTGTCTCTCAAACGATTAACTTCAAGAAAAATTAGTTTTTGAAACTTCAATGTCATTTTTAAAGACCTATCTATAGACACCCCACACAAATAGGTTTGATGATTATTTTTTTTTAGTTTCAGTTCCACATATGGGGAGTCCCTTAACCTTTTTTAAATTTTTGTATAAATATCGTAAAGCAGTTCACAGAATACATCTACTCACCAAGTGTCACCTGTGTAGTCTTAATTACACAGATGAGACAGACATAGATAGACATGACATTTATAAAGGTTCCGTTTTTTACCATTCGGCAACGGAACCCTAAAAAACAGCTTTATTAAGATCGTCAATCAGGGCAGGGCAGCATAGGCAAATGAGATAGTACTATTTCATTAAATACATAATGGCACAAAAAACATAAAATTAATTCAGAAACCAGTAGGCTGGCCCAGGTAGCTACTTTGCATATAGATGACCCACTGATGTGAGATTATTAAAGCTCGGAAGTGTGTTCAGCTACAATTTATAGGATTTAAAAGCATAATGCCACCATAATCTAAAATGATTGCAGATTTTAAGGTACACGATTTAATTTTCTAGTTTACTGAAAAAATCACAGGAAGAAGGCACCTTTCTGTGATTTTTCTTCTTCTAAAGCTAAAATAATTTAAACAATTATTATAAACAATGGGTTTTATTACGATTAATCAATCACGTACCTACTCAAATAAATTATAAAAAAGTTCAAATACACGAAAATAGCAAAATGAGGCTAGATATTTATAACGATATGTCATGGAGAAATAGGCAATGTTTTTGGGAAACTTAGTAAGTTTTCTTTAGGTATATGCTGGGTACGATTGTAAACAATGCCGCACTATTGGTACTCGTACTACCGCATCACGGTTATTCGCGTCTTCTCTGCGGTATGGACTTATATCTTGGAGTAATGCCTATATGGTCCATAATGTACTTACAGCACAGAAAAGGTGTATTAGAGCGATATGCAAAATATAAGGTCCCATTAAAATAGGTGGGCAAAATTTCAGAAATCATTCAGACCACCAAAATAAGGACGATGGTAAAAATAATAATAAGAAAAACGCATTTAAGTACCTACTCATAAAGGATGAGTTTGTTCTAGAGTGCCGCCAATTTATTATTTTAAGTCCAAAAAAACACTTTTTTTAATGTTTTTTTATGTTTAGATATCTTTGGTAAGACCTACTGAACGCTGTGAAAATTTGTCCACCTATTTTAATGGGACTTTATAAAATCTATAGAATCATGCAAGCAACATTTAAAAAATTAAATATATTGACAGTACCATATATATTTACCTATAAGTCGTGTATTTGTCTCAAAAACAATATGTACCTGTATAAATCTGTTTAAAGTCTAGATTGCTCAGATAAACTGCACACATTGCCTGCTAAAATAGAGTATATCATGCCTAATATTGTGTTTGCAATGACACCCAAATTGTACAATAAGATACCTAAACAAATTAAAGAGTGTAAAAGCCAGGCCAAAGATGAGGCCAAAGAAAAGATGGATGAATTGTGTTAGGAATGATATGAAAGAGAAAGCAATAAATGATGATGCTATGACGATTAACAGGGGGGAATGGAAGAAAAAATTTGAGAAACATTTTGTATGCTTAACGGCGGGACATATGATATTAATTTTCTGAATTACATTTACTATTATACCAGCTACTTTTACTTAAGCGCACAACATAAATGAATTTGAATATTTTTATAGCTATTGCATGGGGGAGGGCTTGGATCTATGCTTTTGCGAATTTACAACGACACGCTTTGCATACCTCTGCTCTGCATGTTAGCTTAGGTGCAAGCCTACCTTGCTGCCTCCCTCAGAGGCGGTAAGGTGGCGGGGTCTTGAGGGAGAGCGCTACAGTCGTGTAGATCCTCAAGGCAAGCCTGGTGTGTTCACCTTCACGTGGTTGCCACCCCGTTTTTGGTCTAATTCCCTACGAAATAGACGTAACAAAAACCACCAGGCGCTTTCTACCGTACTGCGACCATCTGTGACTGGATGGTGGTGGGCTCGGTGCCACTCAAATTCAGCTGGTATCGAGTAGGTACAACCAGTCACCTGCGCTAGGACCTGCGCAGTTGAGCGCCGTAAGCGGGGATGAAGGAGTCCTGGGGGGTTGAGCCGAGCGGCGCTGGTGGTAATGTGTCCGCAAGGCAACACGCCCTCTTTGGTCTGGATTTCAAGCGAAACGGTGGCCCTACCCAATAGCCAGGGGTAGGGAAATGGCCATAGTGTCCCGTCAGAGGGTCACGGCGAGGAGTGGGAGGTCCGCGGAGGCTGTCTCAGGATGGCCAAAGCGGTGGTGAAGGTCATGCTGACGGTGTGAGTGAGGGTTGATCAGTTCAGAAGGGATTAGTCAGTCCCCTATGCCAACCCGATCAAGCACCCGATGTCGCACTGTGAACCAGCCTCACACTCCTATATCTCGATGGTAGTCCTAACGTTCGAGCTAGTTTGTAGCGAGACGTTCCCTGGTGCGGGCTCCAAGGAGGGTGGGAAGCCAAAGAGATGAACTGTAATTAAGGTAACACTATGGAAAATAAAAAACCTGACACCACTAACACACACACACTCAACACACACGCAACAAAACCACACACAGAAACATCATCCACTCACACACATACAACAACCACAACCACAAACACAAAAACTCAACACAACACTATACAAGCACACACCGGAGCGAAGGCGAAAGCCAAAACTCCGAAGAGGGGTGCTCCAAGCACCTCTTCGGCCCCCGGGGGCTCTGCTGCCAACACAGCGAGCTCCAGTGCGGGCACCGGTCCGGCAGTGGCGAATACCGCTGCCAAGACCAACAAGTCCCACAACAAGGGAAGAACATCGGCGCTGCCTGGGACCAGTACCGATCCTCCTGCACAGTCCCCCGCAACGGTTAACGCCGGTGGGCGGGCTTTGCTTCCAAATCCTCCCCCACCCTTAGCTCCTTTAGTAGCCCCTCCCCCGATGGCCGTCACTGGTCAGTCGGCGGAGCTCTGCATCTCCAACGACGTGCTTGTGCAAAACTGGCAGGTGCAGAAGGGCAGGAACAACGGTAGGAAGGGGGGTAACGCTCTGGCATCACGACGTCAACGTGCGGACCCTGCAGTTCAAGCTGCTCCGGTCCCCGGGACAAGTGGTGCCATAAGAAGGAACCGGCCGAACAAGAAGCAGCGGCTAGCGGCACAAGGTAAGGGTAACTCCCGGCAACTAATGCTGGCTAATGCTGCTGGTCAGGGGCAACCGACCAGTGGCATTGTCAACTTCTTCTCCGCAGGCAAGCGGTCGCAGGCCGGAGTCGACAACAGCCGCCCAGGCCCCAGTCGACCACCGGCCGGCACGTTAGAGGTACAAGGCTCGGCAGAAGGACCAGCCACGGCGGTTACGCAGCGACCTGCTGGGAATGATCAGGCTGCGGCTAAGCGGGCTCTCAACGAGACCTCGTCGCCTCGTGGGGAGCGTAAGCGGCCGCGGCTTGATAAGTCCAAGCGGGTCGCTAACCGTAGCTACGCCCAAGCTGCAGGATCGGACCTCGACGTCGCAGTCACGTGCGACCGGATGGGGCAGATCAGCAAGGAGGTGGCGGGCGAGATCCTCGAGGCTCTTCAGAGGAAGATGCTCGACGAGGCCTGCTCCCCTGACGCTCTGGACCTGCCAGTACCGGTCTTCAACGCGAGGCCGGCGTTCGTGGATGGGGTGCTCAAGCTGTGGTGCGACAGTGAAGTCACCTTAAGCTGGCTGAAGAAGCTCATAGCTGAGATGCCTCCCCTTGCTGGCACGTCGCTTGTGATCAAGAGGCAGGCAGACATCAAGCGCCGCGTACGTTGCGGCATACTGATCCCTGACGACCGGGGGGTATTCACGGACCCACTCAACATCGGGCGACTTCTATCCCATCAGAATCGATGGATAGATATTAAGAGCTGGGCACTGCTGCAAGCCAAGAGGCAGGAAAACGCTTGCTTCGTGGTAGTCGGGATCCCTGAGGACCATATTCCGATCCTGATGGAAGCCGAACGACGACTGTCATTCTGTGCCGGGAGGGTCTATGTGATGTTCCAGACACCGAGTGGCAAGTTCGTCAATGTCCCTCAGGAATTCCCGGCAGAAGCTACCACATCGGGGGTATCACGGGTGGAGGAGTCAACTCCCTCCACGAGTTCCACGGAACGGCCTACGGACGTGCCTGCGGGAGCAGAGCCAGAGGCCCCAGCAGTCGTCGGTGTGGAAACCGTCCTTACGTCGGGAGGGGAGCTCGATGACGATATATTGTCATCGGCTTCTGACCTGGAGGAGGGCGGCTTCGACCCCGGCTTTCTGTTTGCTGGGCTGCGGCTCGAGGGTGACGAGGACGGATCGACCAGCAATGGCATCCCCTTCGCTAACCTGTAAAGTCCTGCAGGCAAACCTCCACCACAGTCAGACCGCAACGGCTCAGCTACGGAAGTGGCTGGAGGTTCAACACACGGCCATAGTCCTGATCCAGGAGCCGTGGATCAGGGCGGGAAGAATTCAAGGACTCTCCAATCTTGGGGGTAAGCTCCTATTTAGCTCAGAACATGATAATCCGAGATCGTGTATCTACATAACGCATAACATAAAAGCACAGCCACTTACGGAATTCTGTTGCAGGGATATCTCTGCAGCTAGGCTGCTATTACGGCGCGGTGACACGGAAGTAGAGGTGGCTTTCGTCTCGGCATACATGCCTGAGGCTGAGGAGCCGCCCCCGCATGACCTCGCCCGCCTCGTAAGGCACTGTGAGTGCACACGGCTGGAGGTGGTCATAGGGGCCGACGCAAACGCTCATCACCCTCTGTGGGGCATGAACACGCAGAACGCAAGAGGTAAGGCCTTAGTTGACTATTTGTTTACGACAAACCTAACCCTACTAAATACAGGTTCCGAACCAACATTCGTCACCAGACGCAGTCAAACGATCATAGATCTGACTTTGGCATCGGAGGGCGTCGCGGCTATCGCATCCGGCTGGCAGGTCTCGAAAGAGGCCTCCTGCTCGGATCACAGGTGGATCCGCTTCGACATCCCGGTATGTGTGACACCTAGACTGCCACGCCGCAACCCACGCAATACTGATCGAGCAGCCTACACTCGCATCCTGGTAACCAAGCTTACACCAACAAAGCACTGGAAGACCCCTGACAACACGGGCCAGATCGAAGAGCAAGTAAGTTACCTGACGAAATCACTGTTAGATAGCTACCATGCAACCTGCCCAGAAACCACTCCGCCCACAACCCCAGGCAAGCAACCATGGTGGGGACCGGATTTGGAACGTAAGCGCAGGAAGGTAAGGGCAGCCTTTAACAGAGCCATGAACACCAGTGCTGACGAGGATTGGGACGTCTATAGGGCGGCCAAATCCAGCTACAACAAATGCATCCGACGCAGAAGCTCTGGTGGCTGGAGGAAATTCTGCGGGAAAATAGAATCCTGCCAACAAGCAAACAGGGTAAGGAAAATACTGGCACAGCAGAATTCTGCCGGACCGGTAGTGCTCCGTAAACCTGACAACACGCTTACCACTACTCCAGAAGAGGCGATGCGCGTCCTTATTGAAGCTCACTTCCCGGGTTGCGTTTTCACACCCACAATTGACTGGACTGAGGTAAATCAAACTCCAACAGATAACGACTGGAAATACGCTCACATGATGATCACGCTGGAGAAAGTCCAGTGGGCGATCGGGTGCTTCCATCCTTTCAAGGCGTCTGGTCCGGACGGGGTGTTTCCTGCACTACTGCAGTGGGGCGGGCTCTCCGTCGCGGAAAAACTGGTGCCTATTATGCGGGCGTGTCTGGCCTTTCGTTATGTTCCGAAAGGATGGAGGGAAGTGAAAGTCATCTTTATCCCTAAGCCAGGTAAGAGTGACTATACCAACGCCAAATCCCACCGGCCGATCAGCCTGACCTCCTTTCTCCTGAAAACTATGGAGAAGATATGCGAGAGAGAGCTGAGGGATGGCGTCTTAAAAGCAACACCTCTTCACGCAAACCAACATGCATACAGCGCGGGTAAGTCCACTGAATCCGCTCTTCATCTGGTAGTTAGCCGGATAGAAGAAGCGATACATCAGAAAGGCACCTGCCTGGGTACTTTCATAGATATCGAAGGAGCCTTCGATAAAACAAACTTCTCCAGCATCAGCGCCGCCCTCTCCCGTCATGGTGTGGAACAGGTACTGACAGACTGGATTACTAATATGCTTAGCAAAAGAGTAGTCCGCCTTGGAGTGGAGCAGCAGATGGCAGTGATAGCCAAGGGCTGTCCCCAGGGAGGAGTGCTATCGCCCCTCCTCTGGAATCTGGTGATCAACGACCTTATCACGAAGCTCAATGCTAATCACTTTTATACTATTGGGTACGCAGACGATCTCGCCATCCTCATCTCGGGGAAGGTGACAGGGACTATATGCAATCTCGCTCAGCAGGCGCTTCGCATAGTTGAACAGTGGTGTGCTGAGTTCGATCTCTCAGTGAACCCCACGAAAACTGAGCTAGTCATGTTTACCCAAAAACGTACGCTAGGCCCTCATCGCCTACCTAAGCTATTCGATACAGAGCTCCAGGTAACCAACGAGGTCAAATACCTGGGAGTTATCCTGGACAGTAAGTTAAATTGGAGCAGTCATCTTGACAACAAGCTTAACAGGGCCTGCATCACCTTTTGGCAATGCAGAAGGATGATAGGTAAGAAGTGGGGCCTATCCCCCAAAATTATACTGTGGCTTTACTGTGCGGTAATCCGACCCATGATCACCTACGGGGCAGTGGTCTGGTGGCCCCGTACCAAATTAATAACAGCCATAAACAAGCTGCAACGTATGCAAAGGCTCGCCTGCATGGCGATCACAGGCTGCATGAGGACAACTCCGACTGCAGCCCTCGAAGCCATACTGGGGCTTCCGCCGCTCCACCTGTTCATTCAGCAAGAAGCAACGATGACGGCGGTGCGCCTTAATACGCTACAACTCTGGGGTAAGAAGTACACGCAGCATACTGCGGCACTAGAGGGACTCCAAAGCGAATTTCCCCTGGTGAAAGCTGTTAATGATCGAGTACCCAAACAGTACGTATTCGACAAGAAGTACAAAATCCAACTCCATGAGGACCACCGCTGCGAGGGACTTAGCCCCGCAGAATTGCGGATCTTCACGGATGGATCCAAAACAGGTACTGGCACTGGAGCCGGAGTCTTCTCGGAGGATCTCAATATCCACATAGCCGTACCTTTAGGTGCCCACAACACTGTCTTTCAGGCAGAATGCATGGGCATCTCCCTGGCGGCATCAGCCATCTTGGCACGGGAGGTAAAGGATCAATCCATCCGTATACTCTCTGACAGCATGGCGGTGCTGCTGGCATTAAGGAGCCACACGGTCAATTCCGGGCTAATATACGAGTGCCACCAACGCCTGAACCAGGTAGGTAACCTCAACAATATAACCATTCAATGGATTAAAGGACATAGCGACTCCCGAGGCAACGATGCAGCGGACGAGCTCGCTCGAAGAGGCTCAAGCATGGCGGCGGTGGGACCAGAACCCATCGTGCCGCTCCCTTTCGGTTATCTTCGTACGCTGGTAAGGAAACGTACCAGAGAACTTCACGCCAAGCTATGGCTAGACCACGGCGAGTGCAGGCAGGCCAAGGAGGCGCTTCCCGCCATCGACGCCCGCCTCACCAAACAAGCGCTCCGGCTGACTAAGCTGCAGCTACGCACAGTGACGGCCGCCATCACTGGACACGGTACATTTAATAAGCACCTCTTTGTTATAGGTGTCACGGATAGTCCTCTGTGTCGAGCCTGCATGGAGGAAGAAGAAACAGCAGCCCACGTGCTCCTGCACTGTCCAGGGGTTGCCCCATACAGGGCCAAGTACTTCGGTAACCCAGGTACTCTCCGCGAGATTGCCGGTAACATCAAGGGGTTGCTGGCTTTTCTCGGGGAGCTTCGGTGGATCGAATAAGATTCCCACCCGCACGCAAAACCCACGCTCCGGGCGTGGAGTTGCGGACACTAGCCCGATGCATCTATCTATCTATCTATCTAGCTATTGCATCAAAATGAATGAGAAACCGGGGAAATTTGTGGGGAAAACTATAAACGAGGAAAACCTTTGGGCGATAACGTAGACGTCGCAAAAGGTGGAGAGAGAAACTCGGGGCCTTTAATACGACAAGAAGTGGACGACTCAGTGAAAGGCCTTTTCGTAACAGAGGGGCGATAAGGACTAATTAATAAAGGTGATGATAATGAAGGCTCTTGCTTGATAATGTTAACGATACATTTTCATTATTTCTTTGATGGTTTCCTATACTACTCGAAAACGAAATTAAACTCGGTGCACGCTGTTTCATTAAATCGATTTGCTTTTGGATTCTAAATACGTGAATAGATTTAGTAAGACGTGTATTAGGTAGAGCACCTCATAGAATTCACAATTAGATTTGGAACAATTTTGGAACGATTCAGCAATAATATTATTAGATTCATAATGTTAATGTATTCATTCGTTTAGTTTGACTTAATTAACTAGAAGATTTATCATTTTACATGTATTTATGTGGGAGGTGGAAAAACCAATGTTCCTTAAACTAGGAGTTTTTTCTCTAAATGTGCTAGAAACCTATATTATGGTTTCTAGCACATTTAGAGAAAAAACTCCTAGTTTCTGCAGAGTCCTATTGAGTCTTTCACGTTGGCTGTACATGTTGGCAGTTCAAACGATCAAGACTGTAAGATACACATTTTTATGAGGTTGGGAAAACTTCAGAAACATTTGTTATACTTGTATCCCATGAACTAATAAACCGAGCTCACCAGGTATTGTAGTTGTTATTTTGGCCACATACTGCAAAACAAGACGATAGTGCCTAGATCTAAATCATTGACTTGAGCTCACCTAAATAGTCAATACTATATTAGCTCATTCTTAGAAGCTTAAAACTCAGGTTTTTACTAAGTAATTGACCCACGGAACGGAACATGAATGTAGAGAAAGCAATCAAGTCTCTTTTCCTTCACAAAATGCTTCTAATATAAATGTATGAGATTTAATAAAACGTAAGGTATGTCCGCAATAAACCAGATACTTACATGATACATAAATTCCTTTCTTAAGATAAGCTTGTCCTGGTTAGAGACAGTAAAAACAATAGGATGAGGAGGAGGGAGAAATCAATAGAAGGAACTTACCTCACTCGATGTCAAGTAGCAAATCCTGGAGTCGGTGCTATCAATGGAGGCTTGCTGAACAATCCCATAGCGCGCAGATTCGCGATCGCTTGCGTATTCCGAACGAACGCTGTCTTGGCGGTCGAAAGTACCCCTGTAACAGAAGCTAAATATTGACCCTTTCTTAACTTTACTTGATTAACGGATCTGTGTTTAACTTTCGCGCGGGGTTTTAAATTAAAATGGAAAATAAAAGAACAGTTTTTTTAACGATGTTGGTACTATGACCAAATATTTATCTTTCTTTGGGTGATAAAAGGACCCTTTTTAGCTAGTCAGGAGTACGTTGGTTGACAAGACAACTTTGATAGAATGTGGAAATGTTCGTAGTCATGTATCATCAGCAAAAATGAAGACACATGGGACCGTCGTTACTTGAAAAAAAAAACACGAAATACCTTTTGGCTTACGTATTGGGCAAACTTTCCAATTTTCATCCTCCCGCGAGGATTAAGGAAATGTCTTTTGAATAGTTATATTGGTCGTCAGAAATGTTTGCCTGCCTGTTTTAAAGTAAACAAACATTTTAGTACTGTAATCGTGATTTTACGTAGAATTACAAAACTTTTCTGTCGTGAAGAGAATGAATCTATAAACAAATTGTACTTCCTATGGGAGTTAAGTTAATTTTTTTTTTAGATCAACGTCAGATCCTGAAAAATAATGAAACATTTTATTGGAGTCGCGAGTTGAGATACTTATACTGAGTAATTCTCTGAATTGGTATAAGAATGGTTTTCGTAAGGTATAATGTTTACCCAAAGGACGTTTTGTTTCCTATTTCTCAAAAGCTGCAGGAAACTTATTCAATATTTGAGTAAGTAAGTACTCCTTAGTTGTTCTCCAGATAAATCCCAAATTACCAATTATATAATTCGATAAGAGATTTGCCAACAGAGAAGATTGAATAAATAGCCCTTCTGATAACCGAAACTATGAAATTTATCAAAATCAGTGATTTTATTGAATAAGAAGAATCATTTATTTGCATTTTGAGCGTAGCTTGCCAGTAGCACATAGGTTATTTATCGACCTTATTAACTTAGCTTTCAGAACAAATTAAAGTTAGTCGTATTGGAAACTTTTCGTTTTTCCATTTCAACTAATAAATTAAGTATGAAAAATGAACCTGTCAAGGGGAATCAAAATCCGTTCATTCCATTTCGGGCCGGGTTCGGATAGACAGGCAGTAATGAGAACTTCATTTGGACTCGGATTTCAATGCCAATCTTCAGTGACATAAATTGTTAAAATGAACATTGGGTTTCGGATGAGGTCGTATTTATGATATTTAATTTGAAATATATATATAATACGTGAGGGACGACTGAAGTTACGGTTTCAGTACATTTTCTTTTAATTCCAGAAATACTTTCATACTAAGCCTACTTTATACAGAAAATGTATGATGTCTATTATTGTCTATGTAATTTGCTAAGTAAGGTTTGCTGCTCGCCACCGGCGTTGTCAAGTAAAGTCAGTGCAGTAAAAAACATTTGAAATAGATTTGTACACCGTAGAACTATATCATACCTTTGCTCGAAGCTGTCAGCCCTGTTGCTCCTGTAGCCGGAGTCGTTAAGGCTGCCCTCGTGGCGGAGGCTGGGGAGGGAGTCCCAGGGGGAGCGGCGCGGGCCGGGGGGTGGGGCGCCGCGCCACCCGTCTGAGTGACGGTACCACGCCGCGCGGGCTGACTCACCGATGCATGAAGCGCACCGGGCTGCGCTCACGAAACTGTGCATAACGTACATTATAATTGTCATACTGCTTTTAATACTCGTAGCTATGATTAACGCAGGCGCTATTTCACGTTGAATACAAATTGAAATGATCCTGTAATGGGTTCGTGTTTCGGATCGTTACGGAACTCAGAAACATCTGAAACGTAATCAAGGCTGCATTTCAATCCAGTTGGGGCTGCGGGTTATTCGAAAGAGATACCGTGGCCTCGATACAAAGGGTTAAGATGGAACGTGGGTGGTTTTCAGTCAGTAGAAGTCTGACGCTCCATTCTGCTCTGCCTAGAGCGGGAGAGAGCGTAAAGAAAAGAGAAAAAAGGCTGCATTTCAAACCACATTTCAGCGGTTGGAACTAAAGTATACCTAATATGGTTTCTCAAGTCTGTTAACCTCTAATATAAAACCGCAACTAAATTCACGACTTATTTTTTACTACATGAACAAAGGGACCCAAAAGTGAAGATCATAGTTAGCCTGTATTATAAGTAAAACAAAAAGTTCTACAGTAGCTTTTGCTCTGACTAACAAATATTTGCACTAAAATTGCATCTATCTGTTAATTCACACAAGCGCTCTACAATGTAAAACTTCCGTTTACCGTGCCTCAGATAGATGAAAAATACACAAACCGGCCAAAGTTAAACTAATTCGAAATGGACGTATCCTGACTGCGATGGACAGACCAATGGGATTGGACGCCATTGTTCCGTGTCAGATTAACGGCTCCTAGTTTTGATACAAACTTTAGCAACTCGACTTTTGGCTCTGGTTTTAAAGCTAAAGGTAAAACTCACATGTAACACAGGAATGATATTTCGTTTCATGAAAGGTGAAGAAAAAGACAGCCAAACAGTTCGCTATGGGTCTTCATAGCGTAGTGTTTGGTTAAGTTTTTCCTACCTTTTACTAACCTCTTCCTCATATTTGGTTCCTTTGTATGATTACGGTTCGTTATCTAAAGTGCAGTATTATTATCGTACAAAAGCGTGTCTGATAATAATACTGCACCTATTATAACGAACCTTTACAAACGGAACTTAGTAAATTGAATATAATAATAATAAAACATAATATTGTTCACAATATTTTGGGATGAATACTATATTCTACGGTGGCTTTTTGACTCCTCCCGCTCTGGGAGGAATGGTAGGGAGTGAGACAAAAAACCACCCATGTTCCTTCTTAGCCCTTTGTGTCCGGGGCCGCGGTATCTCTTTCGAACAAAGGTGACCTTTAAAAAAAATCACAAATTATACAGGTCTACAAAAAATTTTTTTTTTTGTGTTGCCTTCGATATTTTTGTGAGATCTATTTATTGATAACATATCTTTTAAGAAAAAAGTCATTGGTGTACTAGATCAGCTCTAGTTTTTCAGTTATTAGGGTATGTGTAGGGTATACTTGGGCCTATTTCTACAAGAATTCACAAATCTTCGAGTCAAGAAAAGTACTACTAACATAGTTTTAAGTTGTTTATAGTAATACAAAATATGTGTGTATGTATATCTATGGGTATTTGTTACCTGAAAATAAATGGTTTTTATTCTATTACATGTTGAATGTAAAAATAACAACTAAGTAAGAGGAAAATTATTTTTAAGCTCCCAATTGATGTAAAACATAAAATTACGGTTTATTTTATTTTGGTTGTACATGTTTTAATAGTGAGTTTTAAAATATCTAAACGAACCAGGGTTTTTTTAAAAAAAAATTGTTTGCTTCTCCATACAAATTGTTCTATTTCATACAAACTTCAAACCGAAATAAATAAAAAACTAGAGCCAATTTCCAAAAACTGTTAATACTACGTTATTTCTGGGTACAAGGCCATACTTAAACCACTCTCATATCAAGAGCAACAAATTCACTGTTGACTAGTGAGCAAACCTGCTTTAATAATTTTAAGAGTGGCTATTTCTAAAGATAAAGGTACTCTTTTTAATCAGATTTGGTCATGTGAGTTATAATAAGTTAATAATAATGTGAGCTATAAGTACCTATAAATAACATTTTCAACACACTTGCTCATAAAGTGGCTAAAATTTCACCGCAATTAGGCACATAATGACACCTATAATCAAACTGAATTTTTCATTACTATTATTCACTAGTGAGTAATAGGTTTTTTTTTAAATTTAATTGGTTGAGTTGCTATGTGCTAATGTGTGTTGCTAATGTTTTACTATTGTTTTTTTTTTTTTTAATTTGGTGTACATAATAAAGAGTATTCTATCTATCTATGTTCTTAAAAAAGTTTCGAAACAAAAAAGATCGTGTTCAATATTAAAAATTAATTAATGTACCTAGTGCTTGCTCATTTCATGAAATTTTGTATTTAAATAGATAATTTAAACTTAGTACGTTTTTAATAAATAAAACTTTCACTCAAATATAATTTTTGATTTCTCTGTGATAAATAAAAATTTGAATTCCCCATTTTGTACGTGGCTCCAAACACTATCCACGACAAGCAAAAAAAAAACCTCTTTTAGTCTGTCTATCTATTATATTATCGCTTATAAAAAAAAACATAATATTTTCCCGCTACTGCGAAAAAAATACACAACTCGTTTTCACTGTTATTATAGTTATTTTAATAAATAAAATGTCTAGTTTTGAAGAAAATGATTCATGTTGTACACCGCCCGATGTAAGATTTGAAGCCCTTAGCGTTATGGAAAATTTGCTACCCGAAAACTCCAAGGAGAAATATCTATTCATCATCATCATCAGCCTATAATGTTCCCACTGCAGGGACTCAGGCCTCCTCTCTAGGAGAGGGTTGGGCTATAATCCACCACGCGGGCCCAGTGCGGATTGGCAGATGTCACATGTCTTCGAATTTTTTGGTTCTAAGACATGCCGGTTTCCTCACGATGTTTTCCTTCACCGTTTTGAGAGCAGCGGTGATGAAATAAATTACACAAAGTAATGCGCCTGCCTGGGTTCGAACCCACGACCTACTGTTCGTAAGTCGGGGCCGACACCACTGGGCCACCGCTGCAAATATTATTATATCTATTAGCGTACCAAAATTTCAAGCAGTGGCAAAACACCAAGAAATCGCAGTCATTTTCGGAAAATGTGTTCTTGGCGTACTTTAAAGAATTATCTTCTAAATACAAACCTAGCTCTTTGTGGTGGTGTTTATACTCAATGTTAAAAAGTACAGTCCGAACGAAGAATGGAGTGGACTTAAAAACATACTCCAATTTGTCAGCTTATCTAATTTGTGCAAAAATCACAAAAATAATTAAACTTGATTCTGAGGCGCGTCCTACTGGTGAAACACCAAGTACCTCAAATGTTTGGATTTCACCTACCTACACGAATAATGATCTCAATCTGAAATAACCAACATGAAAGTATTTCAGTAAATAATATATCTGAAGAGACCGCTACGCCATCAAAAACAATTAATTATAATTTTACTAACTGCACATTTACTAATTTTATTGTTTCTCTAAATAAACTTTTTATCTATTAAATAAAATGTTTTTTCTTGTGTTATTAAGCTATTGCATAGCTTCTAGTCCGGTCAATTTAGACCAAAAAATGAGAGTGAAGTTACATAAAGTCCCAACAAGCTGAATTTCTGTGAAATTGTTCAAAACATAATTAAAAACAATGTCTAGAAGTTCCCCATCATTCCCGTTTAAGGAAAAAAAAATATTCAAGGTCAAAGGTAACAAAAATGAGTTTATCGCGATTTTCAGCAAAACGGTAAGTTTTATCATAAAAGTGCCTTAGACAAAGTTGTAGATCATAAAATTTTCTACAAAGATGTTCTACATTATTATTATCTAAGAGTTACCATTCCTGAGATATCGCGATTCTAACAGTCACATTATTCTTCACTACATTTAGGTATAAAATAAAGTCGCTTTCTCGGTCCCTATGTCCCTTTGTATGCTTAAATCTTTAAAACTACGCAACGGATTTTGATGCGGTTTTTTTAAAAAGATAGAGTGATGCAAGAGGAAGGTTTATATGTATAATAACATCCATTTGCACCCGTGCGAAGCCGGGGCGGGTCGCTAGTTATGTATAAAAGCGAAAGGTAACTCACTCCTCACAAGATCTCGAAAACCGCTGGACGCATAAAGATGATTTTTGGACAGGAGGTAGTTTATAGTTATTAAACGTCCGATAAGAATGGATTTTGCGACAGGGCCGTATTAGGGTGATCTTAGGGCCCTCGCAAGTTTGTATGAAAGTCCTTCATTTTTTGTGCTACAATCTTGATTTTTGGCAGAGACGTTGTTTATGGTCAGTAGACGTCTGCTATGCATTAATTTTCTGACAGGGCTGGATTAGGGTGGTCTATGAGCTTTTGCAAGTTCTGATTCATACAAACTTGCGTGGGCCCTTAGACCACCCTAATCCGGCCCTATCGCAAAATCCGTTCTTAGCGGACGTCTACTAACTATAAACTACCTCCTTGCCAAAAATCATATTTATACGTCCAGCGGTTTTCGAGATTTCGTGAGGAGTGAGTTACCTTTTGCTTTTATATAAAGGCTCTTAGAATCGCGATATCTCAGGAATGGTAACTCTTAGAAAATAATAATGAAAGGCATTTTTGTAGAGAATTTTAAGATCTACAACTTTGGGTTGAGGTTTTTTTTTATAAAACTTACCGTTTTCGAGAAAAAATCAAAAAATCTCAAATTTTGACCTTTGACCCCGAATAATTTTTTTCCCTTAAACGGGAATGATGGGGAACTTCTAGACATTGTTTATAATTAGGTTTTGAACAATTTCACAGAAATTCAGCTTGTTGGGACTTTATGTAACTTCGAATGTCTAAATTGACCGGACTATTCTATCGCGGGCCTTGAGCGTGGAGAGCGAATCCAGAAATTCCGTAATGAAAATATTTCAACCAGGTTGCTATGGTTACGGAAAATAACAAGGTTGTCAACTGAGGTTGTCAAATTAAATAATTGATAAAAATGCTATGCAATAGCTTTACCGCGGCAGTCTCCGAGTGCCACACGTTTTTTTTTATTCGCAAGTGTGTTGAAAAACGTCGTATGATACACGTGTGTATTGATGATTACCGTCCTCGGCTTTCTTAAGACCCTCACCTGACGGCTCGGGTCTCAATGCCGCCTCAGCGGTAATCACCAACGTTACACACGGTAATAATGTACTATTCCAGTTTATAAAGCGCTGTTTGTATAACTGATTGAAGAGAGTTTCCAACACTAAAACTATTCTGTATTCCTCAAGAATCTTCACGAAACACTACGTGTATGTATTTGTTCATATTATAGTTCGAGCTCAACATAACAATGGCTTTAACGTAGGCAGACAATTTTGTAATAACAGGATCATGATCTGTCTTTGAAGTAAACAGCGTAGTTTTCAAAGCGGTAAGCACAGGTCTTTTATTTTCCAAATACGTAGGCAAGGAAGGACATTAATATGATATACCTTTTTCACTTACGTCATTTATACGGGCAGGGAAGATTCTTTTACCTAATCAATCATCGTGCTCGAGACCAAAGAAAAAATATCGTAACGAATTTTTGTCAAGCACTTTATTAAACATCGCTCTCACAACAAAGCAAAATACTTTCATATAATTTGCAAAAGCATCTTCAACGTTTCCATCATTCAATCATCTAATAAGATCCGACTTGCCAGCCTTAATATCCTTGTAGACCTCGAGGAACAGGATTATAGATCGCAAAATTGTGTAATATTATCAAAAGCATCATAAATTATTGTCGGCCCTTTAGTATTACAAAAATTGCTTGGTTCGCAAATGGCTAATTCTGTCCCGAGAGTATACCCTGGAGCATACGTGACGCAGGAAAAACGATAACTACGACAATAACTGAGTCGCACGATCGATACCTAACCCTACTTACACGACAATGGGTCTTGTGGGATGAAATATCAACATTCCTTTACCGAAATAACATATGTTACGTACCAATAATGTAATTGATAAAAGTGTACGCGGTGACTTTTTGGGCGACCTCAAGGGACCAGCGGCTGCTTACTGCATATAGTATTATTGATATGTTAATCGGTAAGTCCAAAGAATCCAAATTAAATAAAAATAAGAGCTCGACTTATTAAGCATTCAAGTTACGAACACTTTACTGACTTTTTAAAAGTTAAAAAAATATAGTCCAATATAATATTCCCAAAATGCTTTAGTCACTAGTACAGTCGAACAAGCTAATAAGTATACACTATACAGGTAGAGTTCTTTATAATTAGAATTATAAAGAACTCTACCTGAACACTGAAAATATTGATTGCAATTTTGTTTTTTATAGTCGAAAGTCTATTTAAAAGTTGATGAGACGCTGCTGTGAATTACCATCCAAGTCACAAACATAGGTCACAACATAATCAGTGCCAATTTTTTTAAGGAAGTCATTCTGAACTCTATAAAGATTATTGTTTCTTTGTCTTTTTATTAGATTATTCAATAATTTTTAACCGACTTCTAAAAAAGAAGATGGTTCTCAATTCGGATGGTTTTTTTTTATGTTTGTTCGAGCATAACTCCGTCACTTGCTAACCGATTTGAAAAATTCTTTTTTTGTTGGAAACGGTATACTTTCAAAATGGTCCCATAATTTTTTTATCGAAATCGGCCAAGCGGTTTTTGAAAAATCAACAAAACTCAAAAAAAACTACATTGTCCACATTGACCCATGAACATGTGAACCACTAAACAGTTAAAAATAAAAACTTTTTAACAAAAAATAAAACCGACTTTAACGGATTTTTCTTCTAAAGTTTATTTTGCACTTTTTTGTGTTTTTTTTAAAGTCGGTTTTATTTTTAGTTAAAAAGTTTTTATTTGTTGTCTGCTTCGTTGGTTTATTGGTCGCAAGCGCGACTGCAGAGCATGAGGTCTTGGGTTTGGTTTTCAAGACCGGAAAAGTGTTATTGGGGTTTACCATCACAAAAGTCAGCAGCCATGGAGCTTAGATTTGTGACGTAAAAACGTTCTTGTGTAATAGGTACCTATTCCTCTGCCCAAACCTTCTGGGAATACAGGCGTGATGTTATGTACGTACGAAGATTAAATATACGTGAACATAAAGTAATGGCTGAACATGAAGTGCGTTCAACTATGTTCCCCCGCCAGACAAAATGAAGGCGTGTCAGCAAATAAATCAATGGCAACCGAGTACGTCTCCGGGCAGATGCATTACTAGAAAGGTCAACTTTTCATCCAGCAAATAGAATATTTTTTACAACGAAACCCTTTTACTTTTATTAATACAGATACTATTTATGATAAATCAAGAACTCAACTGTTTAATCCTGTTGATTTTTATACACCAACGTAGTTATCTCAGTTACATTAAGGGTATCTGAAGCGTTATTTTCGCCTTCTATTTCTAAGAGAAAGAGTGAAAAGAAAACCCAACACGCCGAATTCAGTAAGCTGACCACTTTGTAAGAGATATTTTTCCTCGCGCTAACTATTGTTATTTTTCAAGTAAAGCCTTTTGCTAAGTGGTTGAGCGAGGGATGAATTGAAATCGTTATCTCTATAAATGTATCGTAAACACGTAGCTACAATTTCGTATAGCGATTACGGAGATGCCTTGTATTCTACTGAGCATTATTGTTTTCGGAATGGAGCTCCTTAATCCGTTTAGATATCTCAATGCTTATGAGGACATATTACTAAACCTCTGTGAATAAGGTATATTGTTACTCTGCGTTTCTACATTTCTAGGTGAACATACCCTCTGGGGAAATACCTATACCAGCTCCACTACTATGGTTTTGCAGTACCGTACCGGTTAGTTTTTTCTACGATTGCGAAATAATAAATGTTTCCTTATGGCAGTATTGATGTGTAAATAATAGTAACACAATTTTGTGCAACGTTTTTCTTTTTGTAGTAGGAAGAGCTCGTGGCTAAATAATATCAGCCACTCGAATCAATCTTCAGGTTAAGCCGTGCTTGCCTAGGCTAGTCTGTCAATGGGTGACCACTCATTACATACTGAGTTACCTCCGTATCTTCGTGTCGTTCCGTGTCGGGAAGCACGATAAGAAGCAGATTTCGGCCGTCTGACAACCTCTTACCAAGGGGTATCGTATTACTCATTTCTAACTGGGTTGGAAAGGTCAGATAGGCAGTCACTCCATGAAACAACTTTGTTGGGAAAAGGCTAGGCAGATGATGAATTTTGTGATAGGACAAAATAGAAATACGCCTATTGCTAGTTATTGCCAGGAAATGAAGCCATTGAATTTCGATAGACCCACAAAGTTAATTACAGATTTAATGGGTAAATTAGCAATTCAGTTTCGTGATTGAAAGCAATGTTTTAAATGACATGAGTTGGTGTTCGATTCGAACATGTTGTACACAATTTAATTATTAGGTGTTGATTGAACTTCTATCGGAAATATTGTTTGTAACGTTATGAGAGTGTATATACTTACCTACTTATAGTACAATCATGTATGCGTAACTTATTGTATCGCAGCTAGGTTTACATGTTGTAACTTAAGCTTATATTATTTCGTGTGAGAATATTAACAGGCACCGACTTACTTACGAAAGTATGCAAGAACTTATTTTGTTAGGAAGTCAAGATATTCTTTGCATTATAAAACTATAATAACTAGCGAAATGTTGTTGTACTATGTGTTACAACTCTGCCTAGCCCTTCGGGGATTACAGGCACATTGTATCTCGTAAACACATTTTTGTAAAAATACGTACAAATCGATTGAATACCGACATGCTCTTTCCACGCTTTTTCTCTCTATTCACGTATTTTTCAGCAAAGGCTGATGCAATGGAATTCAGCAAAGCTTTTCACACTAATGCATACCTGCAACCGAGGGCCGGCTGACACTCACTTTCAATCTTTATGCATTTGTACACGTAGCTCAAACGTGACAGATGCATCTCTGTTAAAAATCCAATTTTACCTTTGTCCATTTCCAACGAATTCGAGATCCATCCATTCGTAAAAAACATTAATTGAACTAATTAATAATTGACGTAATTCTCAGTACGCGGATGGCTCAACTGAATTGTACTTTAACTATCCGGAATACTTTTGAACGTTTTCATAATAAATTGGCCAATTAATTAATTCGACGAATACATTATCAGAGATTGGTTTACACAAATCCCCGAAGGGTTAAGCAGAGCTGGTGTTCTTAAAACTATACCCCTATTTCACCAGTTATGTTTAAGTCCCATGTAACAGGGGGCGAGCCAATTGCCATCAACCGGGCTTCATTCCTGATTCCTTTACACACGCAAGGGCAATTTTAGAATTAAATTTTAGGTACTATGGAGGGAGTTTTAAGGGCGATAAATGGGAGCAAGTGATTGTGTTTTTTTATGCTTAATATACTTGAATTACGCTTGCATAGAATAAACCGATTCACTAAAACTCTGAATAGATCCAGTATATAATAAAATCAGGGACCGGAAAAGTCGGTAGTGAATTCCGCAGACTGATGGTTCGCACAGTTAATGTGGAAGCATAAAGCTTTGTTCGGGTTCGTGGAACTAATTAAATAGTGAATATATTCATTGAATAGCGGTTGTATCTATCTCATTGACTGGTAAGGTAAATTGGACAAACAACATCACCACTAGACTCAGACTTCAGACTTTTTTCAGTTTTCAGTACATTGAGAAAATAAAGATAACCAATAGTAGGTCTGTGCCCGGTAGATGGCAATAGGCTCTCTCCTTACTGCGTGGAATTTAAACATAACTGGTGATGTGTGGGTTTACTAATAGGTACACATCTGCCTAACCTTTAGGGGTGATAGGCGTGATGTCCTGTTAAATAATAGTATAGTTATGTATGGGCACTCTACTTTTGTATAGTTTCGGGTTCTCGGCTTTGATATTCAACATTACGCAAAAGAAGTAAGAAATGTATTAAGTAATAACATAGCATAACATACATTTATTTTCAGGCAACTTTAACCCATAGACAACGTACATACAAATGATATAATACTGTTTGTTTTAGTAAATTGGAACGTTAAAACTAATGTCCTTAACGTTTTGTGGGCTATATTAAAGGAATCTTTTTAAGTACTAACGTACCAAGAGGTTGGCAAGTTCTTGACTATAAATTCTCAAATCTGAAACGGATTGTAAGCGATACTGTTTTGGGAAACAAAAATGGGCCCAACCCAACGACTGTTAAACTAAAATCTAAGTTGACCAAATGTTTTTACCACATTGAAAGGAATGAAAGTTTTATTTAAGTACAGTTATTGTCTAGGTACAAATTATCGACTTAATTATTATTAATATGATTTTAATCAACGATTGTAGACAATTGACGTGCCCCACGGTTTTCTATTTTATTATTTTTTGGTTTTTAGTACATTTATCTTAAACATTGCAATGTATGTTTAACATAAAACCGTTTAACTTAAAAAGTTTTTTTACCTATTTTTTTATTTTCTAGTTTTTAGTTTTTATTTCGCATTCTGTTTAAAGGGGCCGCCATCTTGGATTTTAATTTTATATAGTATATTGTATTATACTGGTTGAGCACTTTCATTTGATACCCATATTGATGGGATCGATAAAACCTACGTTATCCGCCATTTTGTAGCGGCCGCCATCTTGTATTTCAATTTTTTATAGTATATTGTATTCTGCTTGTTGAGCCCTTTCATTTGATACCCATATTGATGGGATTGATAAAACCTACGTTATCCGCCATTTTGTAGCGGCCGCCATCTTGGATTTCAATTTTTTGTAGTATATTGTATTCTGCTTGTTGAGCCCTTTCATTTGATACCCATATTGATGGGATTAATAAAACATAAATAAATTATCCGCCATTTTGTAGCGGCCGCCATCTTGGATTTCAATTTTTTATAGTATATTGTATTCTGCTTGTTGAGCCCTTTAATTTGATACCCATATTGATGGGATTAATAAAACATAAATTATCCGCCATTTTGTAGCGGCGGCCATCTTGAATTTATAATGATAATGAATAAACATAATTGTATTGTCACCAAAATCCAAAGTGTATACAAAATTTCAGATTAATCGGTTGACTGGAAGTGGGTGAAATTTGAATTACTAAATTTGATCCAAGAAAAAAACAAACGGGGTGAGCTAAATAAAACCGTTTAAAAAACCGTTTAAAAATGGGCCCAACCCAACGACTGTTAAACTAAAATCTAAGTTGACCAAATGTTTTTACCACATTGAAAGGAATGAAAGTTTTATTTAAGTACAGTTATTTTAATGTGAAAATTTCATTTATTGAAATTCAGAGTTCGGCGATAAAAGTTTAATCTTTACACATGCATTTGCATTAAGGCAATTAGGTACGGTACCTATCTATACTAATATTATAAAGCTGAAGAGTTTGTTTGTTTGTTTGTTTGAACGCGGTAAACTCGGGAACTACTGATTGGAATTGAAAAATTATTTTTGTGTTGGATAGTCCATTTATCGAGGAAGGCTTTAGGCTATATAACATCACGTTACGGCTAATAGGAGCGGAGCATAAATGAAAAAAGTCACAAAAAACGGGAAAAGGTTTTTCCTTTTTGAGAGCTTCCGCTGCGTGCGCTGCGAAAACGGTTTAAGTTACGCAAATATCATGTACGAAAGAATTTTTCCTCTTTAAAAGTTCTAAAAAAAAGTCCGCGACAGCATATATTATGTCTATCTTTTAAGATTGACTCACTGTAACCCTTTTTTACTATTACAATGTTAGGTTAAAAAGAAGTATTATTTGCGAAGCTTATTTAACCCATATGTTATTAATCTATATCTAAATAAATGTGTTTGTTAGAACGGAAATTTAATATAGAATATTTGTGCCCTTTACTCTATACAGTTTAAATAAATATCTTAGAAGATATCGCAATGTAAAAATATCCGCGCGGCAAAATAATTCGCGCGTCGCAATGTAGGTACGGGGGATCTGGCTGACCTACGGGAAATTCAAATTCAAAATAATTATTTACTGCATCATAATGTTTACAAGAACAGGGTGTTATCGTATATATTTTAACAGTAAGAGATACCTATAGTAATTCTCACTTTAATATAATCTAAGCTAATCTAAACCATCTAAACTAATATTATTAAGAGGAAAGATAAGATTTTTTGTTTGTTACGATTTAGCTTAATTTATGTTGGATAGCCGATTTATCGAGAAAGGTTTTAAGCTATATTTATGTGACGCAGACGAAGTTGCGTGGGTCAGCTAGTTGCTTATATATAGGTTCCGATTCGAGCATCAAGCAGTCATAGGTTCCATATTCTCTTTGCTTGTGTGGGGTAAAATTGAACTTTCATTGGGTGGTCAAAGGGTGAAGAAGAAGAAGAGCTTTCTAATTGTTTAGGGCATGGGTCAGTTACTTTACTATTACATACCTTAGAAGACAATTTGCATAAATTCATTTAGTTGCATGTTGTTAAACCCGTCTTAGATGTGGTTATTTCGATAAGAGTATTTGCTTAATATAGCAATTTACAAGCTCTACGGACGATGCAGAGTTCAAAATTAAAATTAAGACTAAATGTGCTAAGTGATAAGGGTAAATACACTAACATAGCTTTTCACTTTAGATAGACAGATAGGTATGCATTATTGGTCTTCTATGCTATTTCGGTATAAACAAACTTTATTTCCAATAAAGACATGAGTTTGTCATCAGTATTACAAGTTAATAATTACCCATCCATAAAATTAATTTCTTTAGAAGTGATCGATCCGCAATTATGTGCTGGCTTAGTTGAGTTTTGAACGCATTGAAAGAGTCTACATTTCTTAAACAGGACGGTAATCTATACATATAAAAGGCTTTGTCCTGAATGACTGACGGATCAACGCACAGCCTAAACCGCTGATCGTAGAGACCTGAAACTTGGAGGGTGTGTTCTTTGTATGACGTAGGCATCCGATAAGAAAGGATTTTTCGAAATTCTACCCCTAAGGGGGTGAAAATGGGGGGCAAAGTTTGTATGGGACAAAGTGATTCCTTGGTCCAATCTACTTCAAATTTTGCATAAACCTTTTTTAACAGAATTGATGGAAGACGTGTTTCGTATTTTATTGAAATTCATCCCCTAACGGGGTTAAAAAGGGGTAGAAACTTATTTTGGCGGTGATTTGCTTCGAAGTTGATATCAATACTCCTTAGTGATTTTGATTTAAATTCCTTCTTTTTATTTTGACACCATGTCTATAACTCAAATTCGAATTTATTCAAAAAAGGTTGAACTCACTTAAAAACTTTTAATTGTAAAACTATCTGTGTTTGATTTGTTGTGTATATTAATACCTATAGTTTTCTTTTAGTTCGTCTTAGAAGTGTCTGTGTCTATTTTTAAAAATGGGAGCAGAGTTGGTTAACATCAATGGGAAATTAATAAACCTTCGGGACAACGGGAAATTATAATTGTACCAATAGTGGGGGATGGGGCATGCCTTTTCCGTTCGCTTTCTTATTTGTTGTACGGCACACAAGAACGCTCAATGGATATTCGTCAAGAAATTATGTGTCATGTGACGAACAATTGGGATGAATTTGCTGTTATGTCTCATGACCGTCATGGCAACAATCATGGGACAAAATATGTAATATATAAAAATACCAGCCTATTACTGTCCCACTGCCGGGCAAAGGCCTCTTCTCATAATCTATAGGTTATAACAAAATTAATAACGTAAAAAAAACAATTAAAAATCCTATTAGAACCCTTTTCGACTTCTACGCGGACGAAGTCGCGGGCAAAAGCTAGTTTGATATATTTTGAGTATCGATTGTAACAAAAGCTACTTAGCGAGTAACAATTAACTATCAACATCACTGAAACGAACACTAATATAAGTAACTTTGCATATGATAACAATAGCTGAATTAGTTTCTATCATTAGGTTACCGTACATGTATTTAATTTTCTAGAAACCATGTTTGGAATAAGTAGCTAAACGCGGTAGGTTGAAAATGGGAAAGTTTGATCATATTTTAACTTGGCACACTTTATTGCCATACCATATAGTCGCAAATGGAAAAGAATGAAAGTAGAACGCAACGATTCAATTAAATAATTGCTAAACATTCAGTGCCTGTACCTGATTAATCAATTAAATCAGTGGGCGTATTCTGCGAAGTGCTTGAAACGAAAATACTTATATTGATCAAAGCTAACTGCAACTAAACTTATTAGTTACGTGAATTAGTCCACGGTACAGTCGATTTATTTATCGTACATTACCTTTTTGAAATGGCAGTATTATTTAAAAAATCTCTCAACTGTAACAGGTTGAA
This sequence comes from Diarsia mendica, assembly GCA_949316265.1. NCBI lineage: Eukaryota > Metazoa > Arthropoda > Insecta > Lepidoptera > Noctuidae > Diarsia > Diarsia mendica. The sequence continues at coordinate 12,892,272 of OX438891.1, forward strand.
GGAGTAAATTGACACAGGAGCTGCATTGTTTACAAGTGGAGTTATGATTTATTTGGTCTGTGTAGACACTTACCTTGATTGGTGATCACTAAGATATCCTTGATCACGATCTCGCACTCTGTCCCTAAAACAAACGAAACGATTTTTTACTAATACATCAACGATTGGAAAACGGTTGAAGTCACTAAAAGGGTATTTTTCCTTTATTTTTAAAGCATACAGTTATCGTAATGTTTACTAAGCTTTGCTACAGTGTACTTTGATCTTGTATATACGAGTACTAGCTCAACGTTTTCTAAGAATGATTAGTCGAAGCGGGTCCTTAGCATTTTCTCATGGAGTACCTACTCTAGAAACACCGCTATACGATCTACGAAAAGCGATATGAACTCAAACCTTAAATCAAATACAAATAAAATAAAACTACAGTCACAGTCACAAGGCATCCTACTTGTGAGAGTACTGTAGTTGCCCATTCGCGTAGATCTCATTGGAGAAATATGAGCAAGAAACTCCATGGACACACTTTTAAACCAAAATATTGATACAAAATCTTGGTAACATCGATCATGTTGAGATCATATATAATATAATACGTGAGAAGTGAGAACGATGTAGAAAGACGTGCAAGTTAAGAGCGTCCACAGTAAAAATAAATAATAAACAATTCAAAAATAAAATAAACCATGTCAGCTAAGAGATGACTAGTCCCTACTACAGCCGTTCACGATCATGATGCATGGATTCCACGTAATCATCAGCGAGCCATGTGAGTGAGCATGACATTCTCTCAACAGACACAGGGCAAATTCGTCTCAATGAAAAATTACTAAATGTATGAAAATGGTAGCTTTATTGTTCATAGTACTCACAGTACGTGTTCTATGCAATTATATAACACTAAGAGATTGAATCTATACAATGCAAAGACATCTTCTGCAGGTTCCACAATAACTTGACATGGTAATCAATTTGTTTGCCCCTATGTTTGAGGAGCAGGACCACGCCCACAGTATTTCCTCAACGTACGATGAGCTTGTAAACACATTTAGTTAGCGTTTTATACAAAGTTAAATATCATCTAGATGAACATGTAGAATGTAGGAAGGCGCTTTATTTTAACATTTTATACAGTTCCCCATGAAAGATGGGTCTACTTTGGCTGGCCTGAAACCTGTACTAGGTGGTCCCTCTTTCTAGTACTAAAAAGGTCTCTGTCACCTCTTTTACAAAATAAATACAGAATTTCCTAACGCACATGATGTTTCCATAGATATATTGACAAGGTAGCGTCATGATGTTAATGGACAATGGTATATTAGCCTCAATCGAATTTAGCTGGTTGATTTTTGTAAGCATAAGCAACACATACCTACACGATATGGGGCGAGACGTTTACCCAAACTGTTGCTCATTAAAGGTTACTAATCAGTTTTATCGTTTACCATACCTAATACAAGAACAGGTACAGCCAATGCACCGTAATCTGCAGGTAAAAATGATACAGAACTCAGAAAACTTTCAGAAAGATCAAATCATAGTGATATATTTCTTTGGTTTAAGTAGTTAATTGCTTGGTTAAAGCCTTAACAACTTGTTTTTGTATAGAGGATATCAATCTTGATGGCTCAATGTAGCAATTAGTACTACGTCATGCTGAGTCAAGGGTGTTTACTCTAAAACACCGTACACAGAAGGCTTGTTATTGCCATTAATATTATTCGTGATTGATGGATCACAAATCGAAATATTCTATATTTTATGAATCATACCACATATTTTTTCTTTACTCTAGTCAGTTAACGAAACGGTGTTGTAATAAATAGTCTTTATGGCCCGCACAGATCGTATAGCAATTAAAATATTGGGCTATAAATTATTCTACATTCAGTACCTAAGTATAAGTAACGTTTTTTTTGTTTACAAACTAAAGCACAAAGGTTCTTCAAAGTGTTAAGTGTGGTAAGCATATTTTGCAATTTGCATGATGTTGTGATAATAATGTGCTCATTTCTTAGAAAATAAAGTTAGGGTAAGTATGGTTTAAAATATTAAATAGCTAAATAAGGTGTGTACAGGTACACGTGATAGCATTTCAACATTTGAATTTCAGGTGTTGCGTTTACCTAATATAATTTTAGTTTTACAAACCTGGTGTTGTGGTCACTCAAGTAACCCCGCTCTCGGTCCCGCTCACGTTCCCGCATCAGCTCGTTGCGATCACTAAAAATATAACGATTATAGTAATTCATGTGTCGGATTGTCAGGATTTATTTAGTTAGGCTCGTTCTTAATGTGGGAAGAAGATGGGTTACGTGAAATTTCAATTTAACACAATAACACGGGGGACAATGTAAACAGTTCCAGTACATCTCAACTCTGCTGTAATCTGCTGTATACTGTCTAAGCACGAAACCCGACTTCTGCCCACGTGATAAATATGAGCCTAACGGAATAAATCCTGGTAATTCAACATCAGAATTGAGATCAAATCGTGCTAATGAAACCACACGTGGTGAATGACAATAACAATCAATGACGGTTACTTATTTAAATGCAGAACCAACAAATGCACGCTCTGAAACAACCTCTTAAAACCCAGCGTGAATAGCAAGCTAGTATTGCCGGAATTCGATCCAGACAAAACCGACTCAGATGCGCGTTCGTGGTGCGTCATCGCTGACTTGTTTCTTGTTGTAAGTGCAGTGGAATGAACGAAGCTTATTTTGGCATTAAGCAAGGCGTCGTTGTCGTCTATGTCTATCCTCATTAACCTGACTAGTGATACAACAAAGGAGAACAGCTCCGCAATGACGCCGGGAACGATAAGCGTCAGAAGTTTTCATCGCTATCGCCAATCCAGTGTCACGCTTGCGGTAAACCAGAACAAACAAGTAAATTGTCGTACGATGAAGACCGCCGTCACGAAGCCATTGCCTGGGCTGGCTGCTATAGGCGTCGGGCAGCGACAACAAGCCAGGAGCACCTCACTGGTAGGCTTCAAGTGCAGCACGCACAGGCCACATTGCCAGTCACTGCACAGCAGCATGCAGCAGGCGTGAAGAAGCGAGTCGACCCCTCCATCCGGAATATTCAAGCACTTTGGTAGGCGTTTCAAATTTAATTTTGATTCAAAACTGAACGTTCCATAATTGCTTGTAAAATTTGGGTGATTGAATTTGGAAAATTGAAAAAAAGAAATTGATTTTGGAAGGTGAAGAAAGCATTGTATTCTAAGCTTGCCTACAAATATGCACACGGTGGGCTAAGGAAGATGCCAGTGGGTCACGCGTCCAGTACAGTCCAGGCAAAGTTGATAAAGATTTTGATGATGATGGGCAAGCTTAAGTTGTGGTAGAAAGTCGAGTAAGGGATTCTATCGATGATTTTGATCCATGCGCTGGATGTGTGAGAGCAATGCAATTGTTGGAAACTGGAGAGCCGTTAGAGGTTTGACTCGAGGGTTTCTGTAAGCTTGGCAGTTTTTGTTGCAGTGGGGTTTTAAAAGTTGATTCAAACAACTATGCACATGGCCTAGCGTAGTACTTGTTGTATTTTAGATTATTTGCAACTAACCTATGATTTAATCAAAGAGCAGGATTTGCTTAAAATAAAACAGAGTTCTAAAATTTCCTCACCTTCACTGGCCGTTGTACATAGAGTTTGATCAGAAGTTACCGGGTGAAACAAAATTCTGTGGGGAACTATTTGTTTGCAGGGTATAAAACTATCACACGAGGAGGTGAGCAAGCAGGCTGGGGAAATCGACATAATAATAATATGCATTTTACGATTACTAATCTAATAAAACAAAAAAATGTGAAGAAACAAGAATTGTGACAGAGATTGTAGCGGGAAAACTATTTTTTTTTCAATACCTACACTTCCTCGAAAACTAGCTCTTATTGCACTACGATTAGGTTCGACATGCATCATATTTCGCACGCGTGCGGTAATAAGAATACAGCGTGCTGTAATATTATTACCGCACGCTGTAATCATAGAGCAGCGGTAATTCGATTAAAACTTATGAAATTAAAAAAAAAACACCACTGACTATTATAGAGCAGGCGTGTTTTTTTTTTAATCTCGCCATTTTGATCTGCGTCTTTACAGCGTAAATATTTTTTGAATATTTAAATTGTGTTTGTAAAAAGAATACTACTAATAAACGTAAATATTTTAAACAATTATTTACTTTTATGAACAAGTAAGCATTTTTTTGTGTTCTTAATTAAAAAATATTTAAATTTTATATTTTTCCTGTGAGGCTGTTTGGCGGCTTTATACCTTTGCTTCTTTTTCAACCTGGCGAAATCAAACCGCGGAAAAAAAGTAAATTAAATCATAGTCTCATCAAATTTGTTGACAAAAACACATAACGTTTTTAGTTAATTTCTTCGAAAGTGTATTGAAAAACGTCGTTTGATACACGTGGGAATTTGTTATTGCATTTCTCGACCCCATGAACACCCTCGCCATAGGGGAGAGCGGGGCTGAAAGTGCCGATTTTGACAAATCCTTATATGATTCGGATAAAACAAGTACTATGTCTGAAAGTAGTGGTTCATCCTAAGCCAAATTTAGTCTATAATACGAATTTACCTACAGATTTTGCACATTTTTAATAGTTTTTAAGAAAAAGTGTTTTTTTTACACAGCGGCGGCAAGGCACTACCAACCCCACTTTGGGGCAAGTTGTGCCGTAGCTGGGGTCAGTTGTGCCGTTGATAATGCTAGGTGTTTTACTTAAATCAAAATTAATTTAGAATTTAAAAGACATCAATTTTATAATAATATATTTATTTGTTATCATTTTTACTATAAATCAACAGTTTCTAAGTATTATAAATTAAAAAAACAAATTACCATTACTTATGTAATTATTTCAAACTTAAAAACATATTTTAAACCAAAGTTTGTAGGTACTTATTTTTATGCGAATGCAATCAATTATTAAAAATGCGAATGAGATCAATAAAATTATTAAAAATATCAGTATCTAAGGACTATATTACAAAATATCATGTAGATTTCACAACCAAACCTTATGTCGGGGGTGGTTGTGCCGCGGCACAAGCAGCCCCACATGAACGGCACATTTTACCCCGCGTGCGAGAGTTTGAAATTTTGTCTCGCATATAAAAATCACTCTGCTCAAAGCATGAAAATTACACTGCATAGCAAACTAGGATAAATAACAAACATTCTACTAAAACTCTCATTTAAAAAGCACGAAAAATGCTAGCTTGCGACCAAAAAGTATCGAAACGAAAATATTTACTGACGTGGCGCTGGACGACCCTCACATGCACTGCCAGCCGGTCCTCGTCGCAGACGCAACTAAAATGGCGGCCGCGCGTGCCCGACTGTTAGGCATTACGCGACACAATACGATCGTATATCTATCTCTTTCTGTTTTCGAGATGTTCGCGTCGGCACAATTTACCCCCGGCACTTTTAGCCCCGCTCTCCCCTACGGCTCGGGTGTTCAATCTGCCTCGAATGCAATAACAAACTTTCCGCACTTGTATCAAAATGTACTATTTTCATTTTATGGCATCCTTCTGAATAGTCAGTAAAAAAAGACATGAGTTTAAAACAGTAAAGAGTTTATACTCTTTCGTTGGTATAACGAGTTTTATAATTAACTAATGAACATTTTGTTACGGAGTCGCTGTTCGTAAATATTTGTATAGTCAATGTTATATAAACATATGGAACCAGCTGGATTTCGATTTAGTATTTATTTAACGGCGTTAGTAGAGATTTAAGGCACGTAAGAATTCCATGATAAAATTAATAATGTTTGTTTTTAATAAATTCCGGAAAAATCTAGCTTATTAAATATGAAATAAAAATAATATAAACCTGTAGTATCCATCGCGGTCAGACCTCGCGCTGTGCTGTCTCTCAACGCCTAGGCGATGTGGCAGCGGTAATGTTGAAGATCGGCTGCCTCCTCCCGAGCACTGTGACGCTGCTTCTTTCCGGAACACCAAAATTTATTCATTAGTATTAATAATATTTACAATATTTAAATCTTGTCATAATACTAACTCTATTTATGTATAACCTCTCTTCCATTCCAATTGACCATCTTGTTCCATTACACATGCGACCATTAATAGAAAAAAAATACAGTTTATTTTTCTTTCTTAGCTTAAGGCTTTGACACGATTCATGATTGCTTATTGATTTTGTAACCAGTCAGTACTATGATTTTTTTTATTTATCTTGCTTCCAGTTATATGCAAACTTTTTGTTGCGAAGGGTGGAGATGGTGGTCAACATGGTCAACAAAAGTCTACAATCTACATTGTGTTGATTTTATTTTTATTTTAAATGGGCTTGCTCTTGACATCAATCTTGCCCTAAGGGCAGAGATGATGTCGACGATGGAACGAGCTTACCCAGTAGAAGCCTGTTTACTCGCGACTTAAATAAATTAGGGATTATATGAACTCGGAAAAACCGACGCAGGCAGGGAATTCCACTCCTTGGCTGTGCGCATAATAAAGGAATGCAATAAGTAGACTTTTGTTTATTGCCACATAATGTAGGTATTTTTATGTTTTTTTTTAATTTCCTGTCTTTGTCTTTTTTCTTTCAGCTTAATATAAATACCATTATTTATTAAAATAAAAATCAAATTGACTTCATTTGGTTGGAAATATAATTATTCTGGATGTAATAGGTAAGTTGGATTTTATCTAATAACCTAGCATATAATTATGTGTAACAATTTTGTAGACTCGTCTAAGAACATAATCGTTGTACATTAAATTACCTACATTGGATTGTATTTTAGACAATATTCTAATTAACCCATGATGTTAACGCTAAATCGTTCATTAAATTCAAATTGGGTTAGAAACTGCACATTTTTGGTTGGTAACTTCCTATCCTTATCCCTCTCACCCATTTACTCTATTTTCCTTCCCTTTCGCACCTCAACGACAATGCATAGTTGTCAATTACGCATCAGTTCGTTTCGCATCACCGTTCAAAGTGTATCTAATTATTGGGAAATATACAAAAATCTGTTAATAGACCAAATAATCGTGTGTTCGTGTGTTCATATCAATCATCAGTTTTTGGAGACAATTTGTGATCATTTAGTGGAAGAAAGGGGCGCCCCGAAAAACCAGGCATCAAGAAGATCGACGGTCGAGGTACCTACCATTTTTTTCCTATTACTTTCCTACTTGCCAGATTCTTGTGTGTGCCTATATATTCATTTTGCATTGTTTTAATTATAATCTACCATCGCGCATCATTTTTTTGGTCACTTCGAGCCGTATGTTGTAGATTTTAGGCACGCTAACGAGCGTTACGGTCATAAATAACGCCCGCCATTTTGCTTTGGTTATTAATTACCGGTCGGTCTTTTAACTTCTAATAAGTTTCAAGTTTAAGTCAATACTTATCTTACCGCGGTAAATCCTATTGTCTAATACAATGACCAAGGCAAAAGAGGGTTATGATCGTGAATTTGAAAGAATTCAAGGCAAACTAACAGTTTATTTCGAACATGTTCAATCGATTTATGACATGATGAAAAAACTAGATTTTAGTAATCCAGTTAACATTGAAACATTTCTGGCGGCTAGTTTCACTATCGATGCAATACATCAGAAATATGTAGACGCGTTAGAGGAACGTTGTCGTTATGAAACGTCATTTAGCGATGCAAGTTTGCCTTCATATAAAGCGTTATTGTCGTTTGAACAACTTTATTCGCAAATTAAGTATAAAATACGATTGTTATCACGCGAACAGATTGATGTAAAACCCTCGATTAGTAAGGGTCATGTAGGTACTATGCGATTACCTAGATTAGAAATGCGTACATTTGACGGTGAACATGAAAATTGGCCGCTTTTTTATGAGACATTTCGTGCGGTCGTTCATGACAATCCGGAACTTACCGACGGCGAGAGAATACAATATTTAGTGGGTAGATTACAAGGCAAGGCGTTAGCTATTTGCCAAGGTATATTACCATCTGCCGAAAATTATGAAGTTATTTGGAATGCGTTAATAAATAAGTACAACGATAAACGTTTGTTGGCATCGTCGTATTTAGATAAATTGTTAAATTTACCTACCGTCGCCGTCGACGGTTCGGCGGGCAGTTTGGAAGAATTTGTCGATAAGTTTTCGTCAATTATTTCGGCGTTGCGACAGTTGGAGGTTACAAACTTGGAAGATCTATTGTTCATCCATATTGGTTGCAAGAAAATTAATCTCGAGGCAGTTAAGGCGTTTGAGATGTCGTTAAATGATAAAACACCTACCTGTACCGAGTTTGTAAACTTCATGCGTAAACACGCACAAATACTACAACGCGCCCATAATGTCACAAACGTAAAATCAAATTCTCAATCTCGAAAAAATGTGGTTTCGACTACCATTCAACCGTCTGGAAAAAACTCGGGGTCACGTACTCATAATAATATTAAGACATTTGTAAATGTGCAGGATCACGGTAAATGTGATATATGTGGGAAAACGGACCACATTAAATTGGTTCAATGCCCTACATTCCTGTCAATGTCTCCTCATAATAGGTTTTCGTTGGTGAAGCGTAATAAATTATGCGTTCTTTGTTTCTCTAATAAACATGCGCTGTCTGATTGCCAATCAACAAACAAGTGTACGACCTGTGCTCGTAGTCATCATACTTTGTTACACTTTAACAATAACGGTACTTCCTCACTAAATAGGAATGATACTAATCAGCATAACGGTGCTTCTGCATTAAATCAGAATACAACCCCGCAGTCTGATAATATAACCGAACGTAAACAATGCGCCTCGTCGTCAGCAGACGAGCGTTTTATAACCGCGCGGCCCGATACACATGGGGACGGTCAGAATGGACGTTGCAGTGCCGCCGACCGCCCCGTTTCTTTGTGTACTGTGGGTGCGTCGTGCGCCGCTGTTAGCACGGCAGATATTAAACCCTCGACTTCAGTCTTATTAGGGACGGCTCAATGTCACGTGACTGATACGATGGGTAATGTGTCAATTGTCCGGGCTATTATTGACAGCGCGTCGCAACGCGATTTTATTACCACCGAATGTTGTAAGCGTTTGAAACTGCCGGTCTATGCGACCGCAAATAAGTTTGTATCGGGTGTCGGTGACGTCACTAACCCGATTGATGGCATCACTTGCCTAACATTCAATTCCCGCCATAACGATGAGGTGAAATTTACCATTCAACCGTTAATTGTCAGTCGTATTACGGATGCACTGCCGGTCTCAAAAATTGATACCAATCAGTTAGATTACTTAAAAGATTTGCCTTTAGCAGATAGTTGTTATAGCTCACCGGCCGCTGTAGACATTATTCTGGGGTCGGATTTGTTCGCACGTATATTGCGCTCGCGCACCGTGGCGCGTTCGCCCGGCGAGCCGGTAGCTATAGAAACTTTGCTCGGTTATATCGTAGTCGGTCAGGCGCCAGTGATTAATCCTGTTTGTAATATTGTTCGTGCGTATTGCACAATAAACGAATCACTTGACAATCGCGTAAATCGGTTCTTTGAATTGGAAGAAGTGCCTAACATTAAAAATACACTTTCTCCTGACGAAAAGGAATGCGAAGCGCTTTATTCAAGTACTACTCGACGCGATGAATTAGGCCGCTTTGTAGTATCCTTACCTTTCAAGCGCGACGCGTCTGCCTTAGGCGATTCCTTAGGTATTGCTAAGCGTAGGTACTTAGCACTAGAGCGCAAGCTGTTGACCGACCCCGCGATTAAAAAGGAATACGATAATGTATTTATTGAGTACTTAGAAAAGGGATATTTGCGTACTGTCGATAATACTGACGCCGACTTTGATAACCCGCATTACATAATACCTCACCATGGCGTGGTGCGCACTGATAAAACTACTTCTCGTCTACGTGTTGTTCTAGACGGAAGTAGCACGACTTCGTCCGGTTTATCACTAAATGATATTTTACATTCCGGACCTAAAGTATTAAATGATTTATTTCAAATATTGCTGCGGTTTCGATTACTGCCCATCGCTATTGGCGCAGATATTAGACAAATGTATTTGCGAATAATTATGAATAATAACGACTTGCGTTTTCAACGATTGTTGTACCGCTTTAACCCTGATGATCCGATTCAAATCTTTGAAATAACTCGCGTTCCATTCGGGTTGTGTTGTAGCCCGTATCTAGCAGTACGATCGGTTCGCCAGTTGGCCAATGATGAGAGCTCTCGTTATCCAGCTGCAGCCAAAGTGGTTGACACGGATATTTACGTGGATGACTTGGCTACTAGCTGCTCTTCGGTTGACCGTGGTGTTGAGCTGTCCGATCAGCTGATTAAATTGTTCGCGGCCGGCGGATTTGAACTTGTAAAATTCTCTAGTAACTCACCTGAGGTCATGGCTAGTATTCCTGCCAATCATCGCGTTTCCGAGGGTGTAGAATTTAGTTCGAGCGATCAATTAAAAATATTGGGCTTACATTGGTTACCGGCTGAAGATGTATTCACGTTTCGCGTAAATATTGAACCTTGCAAATGTACGAAACGTAATGTACTTTCCGTAATTGCCCGTCTATGGGACTTGGTAGGTTTTATTGCACCCGTTACACTTTCGGCAAAATTAATTGTAAAATGTCTTTGGAACGACAACATCGATTGGGATGAGATGCCACCATCTCACATTATTAAATTATGGCAAAACTTTGAATCGGAATTGCCTTTATTGCAAAATATTAAATTGCCGCGTCACGTGGGAGTCACAGATGATTGCATCATCTCTTTACTGGGGTTCGCGGATGCCTCGGAGAAGGCGTACGGTGGAGTTATTTATATTCACGTGTACTTCCCTCAATATGGTCATACGTTGGTAAACTTAGTGTGCGCTAAATCGCGAGTCGCACCTTCAAAAACTCTTGTTACTCTCGCTCGATTGGAATTATGCGCGAACTTAATTCTGGCCAAACTAATGCGTCTGGTGATAGATACCTATTCATTACCAGCATGTTCCGTTTATGCGTTTACCGATAGTAAGGTAGCACTCGCGTGGATTCATGCAACGCCCAGCCGATGGCAGACGTTTGTGGCTAATAGGGTTTCTCAGATACAAGAAAATATTGATCCTAAGCATTTTTATCATATTGCCGGAGTAGATAACCCCGCTGACTGTTTAAGTCGTGGTTTATCCCCTGCACAACTACTTGTGCATCCATTATGGTTTAATGGACCGAGGTTTGCTAGTCAGCCTCGTTCCGAATGGCCACTTGACAAAGATTTTACCATTGCAAGTGAAATACCTGAAGCAAAGGTAACTGCGATGACGACAACTGAAGTGTGTCCACCATCACCGCCTATTTTTTATGAGCTCGCTAATCGAGTCTCATCATGGAACAAATTACTCCGAATAGTTATGTATGTCCTTAGATTTATCAAAAAATTACCGTCGAAATTTGAACTATCACATCTTGAATATGCGGAACTTATTGTCATTAGGAATCTTCAAAGCGTACATTTCACTGATGAAATTGCCAAACTTAAGGTAGGTAAAGTTATGCCTCCTGCTTTTCAAAAGCTCCGCGCATTCTTAGACGACGATGGCGTTCTACGCGTGGGTGGCCGTTTGACCAATGCCCCGATTGGGTACGATAGTCAACACCCTATTCTGTTACCGCGACGCGATCGCATCGTCGACCTTATTATCGACTATTATCACCGTAAAAATTTGCACACTGGACCGCAACTTTTAATGTCTTTACTGCGACAAAAGTACTGGATCTTAGCAGCTCGCGACATAGTACGCAGCAGGGTACACAAATGCAACGTGTGCTTTAGGACGCGACCTGTCAATCAGTTCCCTATAATGGCAAGCCTGCCTGCATGCCGAGTCACGGAAGCCAAGGCATTCTGTCACACAGGCGTCGATTACGCCGGGCCTTTGTCTATTACATTGCATCGCGGTCGGGGCGTTCGCAGCATTAAGGCGTACATTTGCTTGTTTGTATGTCTCGTTACTAAAGCGATCCACCTAGAATTGTCTTCAGATCTTAGCACTGAAGCGTTCATGAATTCGTTTAGACGATTTTTGGCTAGACGCGGGCCAGTGAGTGTCATATACGCCGATAGAGGTACAAATTTCATAGGCGCGAAAGCCTATCTTGATAATATATATAACTTACTCGAGTCAGAAGAGTATCGCGATAAATTCGCGAACGAGTTGCGTGAAAAACGCATTCAATTTAGGTTTAACCCAGCGGCGGCACCGCATTTTGGCGGCATTTGGGAGATTAACGTGAAAGCTGTTAAAAACCATTTATCAAAGATAGTAGGAACTCAGCTTCTCACATTTGAGGAGATGTTGACAGTGCTCACCCAAATAGAGGCGTTGTTAAACTCGCGGCCCCTTTCGGTGTTGAGTAGTGACCCTGCAGAACCTCTAGCTCTCACGCCCGCCCACTTTCTGGTGTTAACACCTCTTAAATCTTTACCTGCGGAAGATCTATCTCGCGAAAATGTCAATCTTATAAGTAGAAAACGCGCAATCGACCATCTTGTCCAATCATTTTGGAAAAGATGGAAGGTCGAATACCTTAACACTCTTCAAGTGCGTAACAAGTGGACGAAGTCTAACACCTCTATCCAACCTGGAACTGTGGTGCTGCTCGAATCAGACAACAGCGCTCCTCTTAATTGGCCTCTTGGAGTGGTAGAACGCACGTTCGAAGGTAAGGACAGTGTCGTGAGAGTTGCGGACGTCCGCACGAAATCAGGTCTCTACCGCAGACCCGTGGTAAAACTTTACCCATTACCTAACCAATAAAAAAAAATATATATACAGTCCACATTTCTAATTTAGCTGTCGAATAGTTAATAGTTTAATTTAGTTCTTATGTTAAAAGAAAATAAGCTACGAATAATGTAGTAACTTGAATTTTATATTTTTAATTTTCGAATATTGATGCGTATTGTTTTGCAATGTCATTTATGTACTTATTTAGGGTACGTCGAAGTGACTTAATTTTGAATGTGCCTTGTGTTATTGAAGGCCTTTTGGCCTGTCAAGCCGGGGAAGATGTTAACGCTAAATCGTTCATTAAATTCAAATTGGGTTAGAAACTGCACATTTTTGGTTGGTAACTTCCTATCCTTATCCCTCTCACCCATTTACTCTATTTTCCTTCCCTTTCGCACCTCAACGACAATGCATAGTTGTCAATTACGCATCAGTTCGTTTCGCATCACCGTTCAAAGTGTATCTAATTATTGGGAAATATACAAAAATCTGTTAATAGACCAAATAATCGTGTGTTCGTGTGTTCATATCAATCATCAGTTTTTGGAGACAATTTGTGATCATTTAGTGGAAGAAAGGGGCGCCCCGAAAAACCAGGCATCAAGAAGATCGACGGTCGAGGTACCTACCATTTTTTTCCTATTACTTTCCTACTTGCCAGATTCTTGTGTGTGCCTATATATTCATTTTGCATTGTTTTAATTATAATCTACCATCGCGCATTCACATGAAGTATCTTTATTTTCTAACATGGCCATATTACTTCAGTTTGTAACCAGTAGATGCTGTAATAGGTGTTACTAATATGCTTACTTTCAACAGCCAACAAAAGAAGTTGGTATACAGGCAAAAAAATATCCACTACGCTTAAAATATTCACTAATATTGTGCTTGTAATAACTGCCTGTATGGTGCAGCGGGGCAATCTCGACAGCGGGAAATTTCAACTTTCAAAGTAAAATGTAGAAGTTATTAAGATTAGTTGAAATTTCCCGCTGTCGAGATTGTCCCGCTGCACTTTATACGAATATCTTAATTTGACTCATAGATGATACATGGGTACTTGAACATCTACGTGGATTAAATATATGACTATGAACTTAAGATAAAGTGTGTGTGTTATTCAGACAATAATCCCAATGGAGCGAATCATAAAATAAATTATTTACTAATTGCTGATAACAGATGGTTTAGATTAAGCCCCTTTTAAATGGAACTCGAAGAGAACTTCACAAATGATACTGAACGCGATTAGCATATCAAAAGCACTAACAAGAACCCTAAGGCCGTAAAGTACATTGACCAATCGGAGGCCGCCATTCAAGGACAAGTGTCATCCCGTGAAGTGCTGCCGAAATTCCCCGCTTGTTTTTTATTAATTCCCCACAAATTCTCTTTCTTTTGGAATAAAAACACTGATCTCATTTAAAATAAAGTAAGGGCCACGTGCTTATTTTTTTTTTCTAGTGCAGGTAAGGATTTTCCACGCGATTGGCAGCACTGTTTAATTAAACCCTCGTTAAAACGCTAAAACACAACACACTCTACACAACGCGCTGCTGAATGCGCCGCCTCTCCGAATTTGCGGCCTTAGTAGGTATCAATATTACATACAATGTCACGAACATTTCTTGAATGCAGTTTAAATATGCAACTTTAATTGGAGAAATTCGCTTTTAAACACAAATGGCGAAATGTGCGTGCACTCTTGATGCATCTCTGCATAACCCTTCGAATATTTTTAGATGTTTAATTGATTCACTCCATAGGTGGCAAATAATATTTATAGTATGTGGAATATAGTTTTGTGAGTAACATGCTTTTCCTTTTACAAGAACAAAATGAAATGTTCATGTTAAAAAGAAAACGAACAAAACAATTAACGGGTAAGGTTAATATAATACATAGTTATCAGCATTCCAACATAGGTACATATTGCATAGATACACACGTTAATGCAATGATACCACTCATACAATAAATAATCAATGTTTATCACCTCTGTCCCTTAACGCTGCCTCCTTAAGGTGTCTCAAAGATTGTAGAATTGATTCTTGGGTCGGTCCTCAACAAAACAAAAACAGGGTTCAAATTAAAACCAAACGAGGTTAAATCGTGTGCAGTTTATGTTGTAAAAAATGTATTTTAATATTAAAGTCAGAATTATCAAAGTTGGCTGCATGCTGTTTATTTTTTATAATTTTATAAGTGTCAAAAGCCAAAGTTTTTGAAAGTTCACGGTTAAGTACTTGTCAAATACTTACGTCGTCTTAGTGGATACGGGCTTCGTTGATTAGAAGATGACACGTTGTCGTTGTATTCTAGATTATAGAGAACATATTAGTAAGTGTATGTGATAAAAATAAAAAAGTAAAAGTGACGACTGTTTGAGTTCATGATTGGTTGGACGAGCATGATATTTAATTTTTTTTTGTCAAGAACTCATGCGTTTGTGTTTTCAATTGCATAAAATAAAAACAAAACATAATAATATTATGTACCTACTGATAACCACTTGAAATCAAATTGATAGCAATGTCATATCGCTTATCCGTCATTGACGATTAAGGTAACTGAAGTGGAAAGCTCAATCACGGAAGACTCTTAACAAAACATAGAAAGATAATTATTACATGATCATATCAACGATTTTTTAAAACCCGAGTATTAGAACTAGGTAAGTTAAGGGTTAAACTGCCCGTGTTTTGTTAAGGCTTGTTAAATAAGAATAGCTTACCTAAATCTTCCATGCTCTGGCTCAACAGTGCCTCGAAAGTGTGCAGACTGTAGCTTTCAGCGTCCATACCCTTGGCGAGGGTGTTCCTCAGATGCATCTCGTATTCCAGCAGTAGCCGGGACGTGGGCGAGCCAGGCGCGGGTGTGGCACTCGACTGGGACGCTTGACGAGACAAGCACGGCTTCTGATGCAAAAACAACCGAATTAATAAAGTCAAATTGAGGCTCACTTAAACCTGCCGGGGCTGCGGGTTGTTCGAAAGAGATACCGCGGCCCCGGCTACAAAGGTTAGCCCTTTATAGCCAGGTCCTTTGTAGAAGGAACATAGGTGGTTTTTAGTGAGTAAAAGTCTGACACTCCCTTTCCGCTCCGCCTAGGGGAGCGGGAGGAGTCATTTAATAAATTCCCAACCCCCCAAAAAAAGGCTCACTTAAAGCGCAAATCATTGAGTTCATTAAGATGAATGTTACATTTAACTCATCATTCAGGGTTCAACGCTTAATGTGTTGATTTGTACTGCAAGCGGGCTCAAAGTTTGAGAACGACACTAATCGGATGGAAATTACATAAATGTTCATTTGAAACAGAAGAAGTAATGTTAATAGCCATATGTTTGACCTAATACTAATAATGAGGATTTAAATTAGTATAAATACGCCGCGGCACGGTTCTTGAGCGCTCGGCGGAAGAGTGGGGATCGCTGTGCGCATCGTACACTTTATGACAAATAAAACGCACACACGTTTATTATTACTATTAATATCATAAACGGGATATTTACCATGTTTGATTGTTGTGTGAACTCGAAACTACAATCAAACATGGTAAATATCCCGTTTATGATATTAATAGTAGTGTCAGTGACCATGTCAGTTTAAAAACGTTTATTATTTATTGGTCGAGAGGTAAGGGCAGCAGGAGTAAAGAACAAATCCCGAGTGACGGCTATGACGCGATGCGCCACGGGTCAATCACTGCACTTTCCCCGCCCCGCGTCTCACTTCATACCACCAAAGGGACCCAATAACTCACTTTTGCGTCAGCGCTCAAGAATCGTGCCGATGCTAATAAACTCAAACTCAAAGCACATACCGGTATTTCAATTAGACCATTACAGGCACTTTGGAATGTCAAAAAAGTCAAAGAAAGCAACGCTACTGTCACATTCACAAGGCACAAGGCATAGTAACTTGTGAAAGTTCTGTATAAGTTTGTGGGGGAAAATGGACAATTAACTCCATGGACTCTCTTCATCATCATTTTCTTGCTCTTATCCTAATTCATTTGGGGTCGGCACAGCATGTCTTCTCTGTTTTGTCTTGTCTTGTCTCTTTTATGAAAAAAATATTTTTACAAAATCTTAGTAGCATCATTCATGCTGAGATTATAAATATTCATATAATACGAGTATGTAAAAAGAAGCGCAAACTAAGAGCGTCCTTTGAGAGTAGGTCCAGCAGTGCTTGAGCTTCTGTTCGGAACACAACAATACAATTTGACTAATTTAACATGAGCTCTATTTCCTTTCGATCTACACTAAAACTAAGTTTAGTTTGAAGAACCGTTTTCAGTTCAATGTAAGTGTCAAGTTGAGCTTTCAATACTCACCGAATGATGATGCGGCTGTCTCGAATCGCGGCGTTGACATGGCTCTTGGTCCGAGTTGCCGTTTGACGAAGATGGCGTAGTGGCGTAGCACTGGTTGTCAAACATCACGTTGTCAGAAGGTGGAGACATATCGCGTTCTCCTCCACCGAGTTCGAGGTATAGACCACGGCCAGGATAGCCGCTAGGCGCTGCGCCGACTCCGACTCCACGGCTGAGACATTGAAAGAAACAGTATTTTTCCGATAGTAGATCTTTTGTGAGAAGCCTAGAAATGTACAGAGAAGGTAAAAAGCTATTTGTATACACACTTGGTGAAAACTGCATTTATACAGGTTTTTCACAGATAAAGGATGTTAGAGAAATATTTTTGTAACGAAATTACTGTATACGTAATGCATGTGTATAGCGAGACCCCAGTTTTATAAGTAGGTATACTGTGGTAGTTTAAGTTGATGCAGAAATATTTAGATCTTCTTGGGAACATCATTAATATGTGACCATGTTATTAGGCTGCAGTGAAAAGAACTGAGTAAATGTTAGTCTGACTCATCAAACAACCACTAATTCAACTTAGTGGCTATCAGTACGTTCAGCTGCAAACTGTGCCGACTGTTGTGGTTACGAATGTTAGTGTGTTGTTTGTTGTGTAATGAGATTTCGTGTGTTACAGTTAACGGCGGCCGCTGGCCTGTCTCTGGTGACGTCACCAGACTCTCAAACTAGTGGCGCTACATTAGGTACGTACCGTTGCGAGCTTTGGCGACTATTGTTGTTGACGATGTGCGAGTAGTGTCCGTGATGCATGTGCTGCTGCTGCGGCTGCGGGCGGTGCCCGTGCGAACCGCAAGACGGTGGACATGGGGGCATGCCGCCGTACCGTCGCCGGCCCATCTCCGGCGAAGTTACCGGACTCTCTGTTGATGGCATCGGCTTTAGCATGCGCTTGAGAGTGTTGGGGTCTGAAAGAAAGATAAGCATTGTATAAAAGTTTATTTCTGCCTACCACCATGGGAAAAGGGCGTGAGTTTATATGTGAAAGTTTATTTTTGTACCCATTTATAATAAATCTTTCAGAACCTCTGCGTACTTTTATGAAGAATATGTTTTAATTGAAGTATTTAATTGTAATTACGTTATCTTACTTTTTTTTACCAGCAAAAAACTTTATCTTCAGATGACTTCTGCACTTAAGGCGCAGTCAAAGGGGCACCGTAAAAACGACCTGTTTTTCGTCGCAGAGTTAGCCGTATTGCTACATTATACAATTCCAAAAAAAATACAGTGTATAGTCAAATGTATAGGTAAAAGACTTATGCAAAAATATTTTCTAAAAGTAATCAAGAACCTCGAAAAAAAAAAATCACAAAATCACAAAAAAATCACACGAAAAAACTTTTTCGTCTCGAAATGCTCAATATTTTGAGTGACAACTGTTATTTTTTTTTTACTATCAGAAAGGAAATTTAACCAACTAAAGACATATGTAAAAATATTTTAACATTACAGCGTATTTTTTTTTAATAAATTAAATCTGCGAACTATCGTTCATTTTGGCAGTCACGAGCATCAAACGCATCGCCATTTTCAACCTTATTTGTTTAGGCGATGAGTTAGACGCGCGCTCAAGGTCGCGGGCAGCTAATGTCGCCTTAAACGATTACTTTTTTACAAAACACATGAGGGACACGGTTATAATAAATTACGCAACACTAAATGAAAAATTATGATTACTCACGAATTTACAATAGTTCTTCCTCTTTTTTTCCTCAATCCCTTTTTTTTCAAAAAGCGTAGCCAAAACGATCAGAACTTATTTCTATCACTTTAAAACAAGCGATTTATATTATATTTGTTCAACTAGCTTTGTTAGTTTTGGTCAAATCATGCAACTGCTTTTCAAACCAGTTCCGAGAAACGAATACAGGTTAAAGAAGATATTTTGATTGAAATAGTGTTTATTTAAGAGACCAGGTATTCACTTTTCCGCCACCATTACAGTAGTAAGAAAGTGATGCTGAATGTGCCGAACGCTTTACTATGTTTTTACAGTTACCTCCTGTGTGACGAAATAAACTAATTATAAAAATCTGTAAACCTCACAAAGGCAATATATTTTCTCGTTTTCACATCTTTCTGAATGATGATTTTATAATTGGTATAGGCAGTTGTTTAAAGATGGGAGCGCTATGGTTAAGATTAGCCGGCTAAATATTTGTAGAGCTTTGATAGTCGTTACAGCTAGTTAGTGGCTCGAAAATCTGACAACCTGCAGTCAACCAAGGGATATCGTATTACCCAATAGGTACTAACTAGGTTGTTGAGGTCAGCTAAGCAGTCACCATGTAAAATACTGGTATTCTGCTGCCGGCTTGACTGAAAGTTGACTCTGACATAGTTGAGACAAGCCTTGGCAGATGATGATAATTAGCTAGTAAAACATAAACAAGTATAGCCGCCAGCCCTTGGGTGAAAATGAAGAAAGTTCACGACGATTTCAAAATACGACTGTTGCTGGCGATTCGATGTAGCCAACTGGTATGCAGCCAGCCATTGCTCGTTTTGCTCGCACTTGTTTGGTCACCGTTCTATTTTGTTTTCTAGATTAGTTATAATCTTACTCTTTTGGTGGGAATGCCCTAGCTTAGTATCTGCGACTTTTTCGTTAATGGAACCTAAATGGAACCATCCTAATAAAAAGTTACTATACTTTCAATGATAAACCGATCAAAATCGTACAAGTCTATTGATTGATTATAAGTATTATTCACACGTTCATGTTTAGCTGTAACGTAAATGTACGGAATATTGTAGACTGTTGAAAGGAATAGGTAGCTGTAGAATTTCTACGGCAGTCTATTCCATGCGACCATGTTACCTTTGCGAATAAGCAATTAAAATTAAATTTTCTATTTTAAAATCTATACTTAATATTATAAAGCTGAAGAGTTTGTTTGTTTGTTTGATTGTTTGTTTGTTTGTTTAAACGCGATAAACTCTGGAACTACTGGTTGGATTTGAAAAATTCTTTTTGTGTTGAATAGTTGATTTATCGAGGAAAGTTATTATATATAGAGACGCAGACAAAGGTCAGCTAGTTAAATATAACTTTCGATATTCGTTATCGAAAATTATTTCGCTAATCGAAATAAATGGTTTGACTTTGACTCACCCATATTCATATCTTCTGTGCTCTTGGACTTACTGCGCCGCGATCCCGATGTATTGTTATTGATCACGTTGTGGTGGTGAGCTACGTGCCTGTCCGATTCACGGGACTGAAAATTCATACAGTCCTGTTGAGTTTCCAAGGTAATTAGCATTTAGATTATAAGAAGTCACAGTCAAATAGTAAAAGTCAAATGTAAGAGGAGTCGTTTCACTCAGATGCGGCTTTAATTGATCCACAAACTGAGTTTGGAGTATTTTTTACTTTTTCTTTAACAAGCTTCAATATACTGCTCTGATGCTTAAAACGACAGTACCGAAAACAGCTGAACATAAAACTACAATTACATAAGTGAAGTAATACGTACTGATTCATTGCCATCTCCGTAGTCGACGCTCTTGCCGTGTTGCAGATGCTCCTTGCCGGGCCGAGTAGATGTGGCCGAGGATTTGGAAGACGTTAGGGTCCCGCCAGCCTGCACCCCCTCCGACTTCAGGTCTTGAGTGTGCTGTACTTGGGCCCCTGCACCCGCGCCACCCGCCTGGTTATCATCGTTAGTCTGATGACGAAAGATCGATGATATAATTAAACGATATTTTGCTGTTGTTTGTTGTGTAACGATATTAAGAGTAAAAGCACCTATGTTTTCTTATTAATAGAAAATAATCAACAACGAATACTGTTATGCCGTAATAATATCAGTATTAGCATTTTTGTTTATTTTTATTTTTATTCAAATGAAAAACAAACAGCTACAATATAAAACATAGACATCTAAATATACAAGACTTATTAACAATATTGCAGCCCACAACGCTGTTCACAGATTATTTAAAAGAATAACATAACAGTATAAATAATAATAATCACTTATAAAAACAAAACGTAACAAAAACTTAGTACAAATAGGTAGTGTATAAATGTAATATTCACGAAAGTTCATTTAGAATTAGACTATTAAACATACGGGGAGCACATGTAAAGATATCGAAGTGTTCAAAGGTGCTGTTGTAGGAATCGACCATTCTGCGAACAGGCGAACGCAAGCCAGAGTTGAATTTGGAATTAGACTGAAAATAATTTACCTTTCGCTTGTGGATCGTCCTAGGAACCGCATAATATATCATATTATTATTGGACAGTTCCATGCAGTCAAATTTATTACTTACAATATTATATAGGTTGATAGCTTCTAAATACTTACGTTTTCAAAAGATAATTCTTTAACTATCTGAAATGAATGTGTGCCTTGACAGATTTTTTTTCCATCTCTTATTTCCATGAGCACAGAATAATATCACTATAATATGACTTGCTTTGTTGCAGAAAAACATCGTGAAGAAACCAGCATATCTGAGAGATATTTCTCGACGGCATGTAAAGCCAAGTAAAAGGCCCATGGGTGGCACACGATAAGAAAGACGAACAAGTTTAAAAAAAAAAACAGAAAAAACTACGCTGCCCACGTTATTTTCTACTAAAATCTATTTCTTTCTTATACATTATTTTGAAGTCTCGATAATCCTATATCGCAAACCCTGCACTACTATTAATAACTAGCTTTTGCCAGCGGCTTCGCCCGCGTGAGCAAGACGATTTTCCATACAAACTTTCATCCCCTATTTAAATCCCTTAGGGGTTGAATTTCGAAAATTCCTTCCTTATTCCTTGTCTACATTATAAAGGGAACCTCTGTGCAAAATTTCAGCTTTCTAGGTCCAAGGGTTTGGGCTGGGCGTTGATGAGTCAGTCAGTCAGTCAGTCAGTCAGTCAGGACTTCTCTCTTTATTTTTATATAAAGGGAACCTCTGTGCAAAATTTCAGCTTTCTAGGTCCAAGGGTTTGGGCTGGGCGTTGATGAGTCAGTCAGTCAGTCAGTCAGGACTTCTCTCTTTATTTATTAGATGTTAGTCTTACGTTAGTGGCGTGTGTTCCCACTGAAGCCGTCACCGTCTTGGGTGCAGTGGAAGTGTTAGTAGTCATGGTTGACGTCTCCTGCGACTTCGGGGGTCGAGTCGGAGGCTGTGAGGCTGCGTCACCCTGTCGTGATGCCGCTGAAATTGAAGGGGAATGTAATTAGAATTGTAATGCAGATCCTCCCACATTTAAAGAATAAAATAAAGGTCTAATGTTTACTTTCTTATGCTTAACCGATTCTAATATTTCTACCTTGATCTGGAGGTATCCTTTATTTCAGTAGAATAAAAGGTAGCAGCTTTAACCTTGCACTCATTGACTAGCTTATTAGAATTATTTATTAACTTCGTATGTCAAACACTGCTTTAAACTTTCACGGTTTATAACTTAACTAGTACTGTCACTTATATCCTTTATTATCCGCGATCATGGCGCTTGCAAAAGTGTCGAAATATCGGGAGCTCATAACTGTGAAAGCTTAAAACAGTGTTTGCCATACTAAGCTGTGCTAAGTATGTGTTTTTCACCAATCCGCACTGGGCCCGCGTGGTTGATGAGTTAAGACCCATGCCCTCTTACAGGAGGAAGATTCAGAAGTGAGAAAGTTACTGGCTGATTTTGTGTGATAAACAAATATACTAACGTTTCGGTGGCGCCTGGTGTGCGGGCTGCGAGTTGGATACGTTGTCATACAGCGAAGTGGACGATGTGGCGGCAGCAACCTTCTCGGAGCGTCCGGTAGTCCCTCCAGCCGCGCCCCCCTCTGTTTCGATAGCGCGAGCCGTGGTTCGAGGCAGGGTCGATGAACCTACACCAGTCAGAATCATTAAATGGCAAAAATGGGAAATATGAAATCGCCGCGAGCGATAACTACTTCATATATTTCCGGGAGGAGGTAAGGGATTCGTCTTTGGAGTGGGGTTTTAACTATGGGGGTATATCAACGCACCTTATGTATGGAAATCTTATTGCACTCACTAGTCTGCAGTCCCTATAATTCGTAAAAAGACAATTGACAGACACACTCATGTTACCCCTAACCCCAGCTGAAATAAGTAGGTATATATCTTGTGATACATCTCTCGCTGTGCACATTCATCAAATTCTCCTTCCTCTGAAAAATCTTTGTCGTCCTAGATGGAAAATACAGCATTAATATTAATACTCTCTCTGAGTATGTCATTTGATAAATTGATTATTTTGGATGTAGTTTTCTATGATTCTTTCATAATACTTAATATCTATTAATTATAGAAAATGAACTCACGATAGCGAGGATCCTGTGCCCTCAGTCGTGCATACTGCTCTTGTGACATGCATGTACACTGTGGTTCTCGGCCGTAGGTCAAGCTACAATCACAAAGGTGCATTACTCACAGAACTTATGGTTGGAACTACGTTTGTTTGTACAATAGGTAATGTGCAGCGTTCCATCGTATAGTACAATTCAACGTTGCGTAACATCAACCTACTCCCACTTCTGCTAAACAAGTTTTTCTATGAAATATTTTTGCAATCTTGTTGAGATCAAGTCAAGATCTAAAAAAAAACTTTTGTGCAATAAAAAAAACAGGCATCCAAAAAACACTGTAAAGTGTAACACAGACTACACTACATACACTTTTGGAACTCGGTGACTCTTGTTTGTTTCATTCACTTTTTTCCACCGACTTCCGATAATAAAGTTATTTTTCACTTTTTAGTGTTTAGTTTTGGAATGCGGTAATTTTTTGCAACAAAGCTTTTATTTCAGCCTTTTTAGTTGTGGTATGATGGTATCTAGCACAAATTCTTGTCGAGTATTAATTTTCCATTGTTACTAAAAGTTATTATTTGATCATCCACATAAACATTGTAGAAAAATATGTATTATAGAACAAGTATAAACTATCTAAGCAATTTGAATAAAATGTAGTATGGAACCACCGCGCGTGTAGCGTTACCGCGAATGGATAAAATTAAGGAATGAATACATTAGAGGAAGTCGTAAAGTGGCGAAGATGACTGAAAAGTTGTGTGGTACCTAATTGGTTATCGTAGTATGGACATGTGATGAGGAGGAATGAGAAAAATATATCACTACATTTGATCTGGCTATAAGATTAGAGGAAGACCAAAAACACGATGGATGGACTGTGTGAGAGATGATATACCTAGAAAGGAGGTGACTGCTGATATGAAGAATAATAGAGAAGTATGGAAGAACTCATGCAGCGCCGACTCCAAATGAATTGGGATTAGGGCTGAAGAATGATGAGGATGGGACCACCGTGCGAGCTTTCTCTACCAAATTAAACATTATCACATAAATCGGACCAGTAGGTAATCACGAAGACATGACTTAATATACATTTTTTTTTAAATAAAGCGGTATTGAGAACCTCTTTCTTTTTAGAAGTAGGTAAAATATAGTTACAATTCTGCAGGTCCAGTAGATTCTGAGAATCAATAATTCAGTGGTCTTTATGACTCAAATACGGAACAGTAGGTACATATTCTCGGAATGTTAAGATAATGAAGATTATGAATATTAAGTACTCGAAACAATTGCGAATTATAGGTACTTTAGCTGCTAGATGTGATACTTTAGCTTGCTCGTGGAAGGATGTAGATGATGTATTGAAAACTGCAGACATCACTGCATATTTTGTGAAATTCGTGCCACATTTTCTTAAAGGCCCGTCTACATCTCTGTGCGAATTGCGCGTGAAACCGCGATCACATCTTGTTCCACGATGGTTTTTACTCCTCGACAAAAGGTGGCAAGATGCGAACTTTTGCGACAGTGAAAAAGTGGACAAATCTTGCCGCCATCCGAACCGTGAATTTCGCATTACAATGTGGAGAGGCCTTTTGATCTAACAGTCAAATTAATTTAGTATTTAGTTTACCTAGATCCTCCACGCGTCGATAGCATAGTTGTCGCAGGCACTACTGCTAGGCAGGTTCCAATTTCATACCCCAGCTCGGGCAAAATGCTATTGAGTTTTTCAAGCTGGGTTTTTTCCTTAAGGGCCATGGGGTCTGGATATGTGGTCGGGTGATGGATACTCGTTCGCCCCCTATTACATGGGACTTAAACATAACTGGCGAAATGTGGATGAACTAATTAGGTACCTACACATCTACCTAATTCTTCGACTATTACAGGACTGATTTTATTTTTATCTAGATTTTTTAACAGAGATTTCACAAACTACGGGGTCCAGATTTCTGATCGGTTTTTGGAAACGTGTTCGCCCACTCTCTATCATATGGGACTAAACATAACTGGCGAAATATGGATGACCAAATCAGGTACCTACACGTTTGTTTAACCGTTCAGCTATTACCGGTATTATGTTACGTTATGTTGTTATTTTTATCTACATTACTAAGTAGGGATTTCACATTACCAACGGGGGTCCAGACGTCTGATTGGTTTATAGCGACACGTGAACACGTCCCTCCCCCTATCACAAGGGACTTAAACATAGCAGATGACATGTGGATGAACTAATCAAGTACATTCTTGCTTAACCATTCGGCTATTACAGGCGTGATGTTATGTTATGATGTTAAATATATCAAGATTGGTAAGCAGGGATTTCAAATTACCCGTTATACATAACTAGGGAAATGTGGATGAACTAATCAGATCCCTAAACCTTTGCTTAACCCTTGGGCTAATACACAGGCATGATGATATATGTTATGATGTTATATTTACCTAGATCGATTGGGGCTGGCAGGTGTGGAGAGCGGCTTCCTCTTGGCCTTGAACTTTTGCTTGTTGCCCGGCGGGTCCAGTTTCAAGCTGTAGCTCGACGAAGCCTTGCGGGAGAATTTGAATGATGGTGACTATAAGCACAAAAATTGTTCATTGATTACAAGTAAACATGAATCTATTCTTGAGTGCTTATTTTACAATTATTTTATGTTGCTTGATAAAGATGAAAGAAAAGATGGATGCATGTTATGACGATTGGTACGAAAGAGAAAAGAGTAAATAATATCCCAACAAAAACATTCTGTAAAAAACTAGCCAAGTCTCGATATAGCTGCTTGTTTATCTCTAAAAAGTAATGAAATCTAGACAAAGTCGTGGCCAGTCTAAGGTTTCTTATTGCGATTTCTTTATTATTATAGTTATTGTTGTGTGTCTTGGCCGTTGAACATTCTTTATACGTTAGTGGGTACAAGTCAATTTAGTTTATACGTAATGTTATACCTATGATTGTTAAGCGAGATAATAACCCAAACTGGTATTGGTAATTGGACGCCAAGAAGAAAAATGACCGAACTAAACGAAACGAACAACGGCCAAGTCACACAACATTAACTATAATAATAAAGAAATCGCAATAAGAAACCTTAGACTGGCCACGACTTTGTCTAGATTTCATTACTTTTTAGAGATAAACAAGCAGCTATATCGAGACTTGGCTAGTTTTTTACAGAATGTTTTTGTTGGGATTTCACTTCTTTTTGTGGAAACGTGGGCATATTGATTTATTTTATTAGATTTAAAACAATTTTTTTTTGTAGTTTTTTTTTCGATTTCCCTACTTTTTATAGTTTTCCCTTTATGTGGCCATTAAACCCTAACTCTGTACCAAATTTCAGCTCTCTGAGTTTATGGGAAGTACTAGTTCTATTTTGATGATCATGAGTGAGTGAGTGAGTGAGTTTCATAAATGCGAAACTTTGCTTTCGCCTAACTTCGGAACTAAATGACCTACAGACTTGAAACTTTTTATTTTAAATGTGATTGTATAGCTTACTGGATGACGAAAATTTTAGCGTTCTGGTCTTATCCAGAGGTTCTCAAATAGGGGCCTGAAAATGCGGCGAAATGGTTCCAGTAAAGGATGGTACGGCAGTGTTTGCTTCGCGCTCGACTCGGCGGGGGCACTGCCGTGCCCCCAGATTGTGATGGCTGACAGGGAAGAATGGAAGAACAAACCAGTGTTGCGCCGACCCCAAGTTATATGGGCCAACGGGAGGAAGATGATGATATTTTTGAGCTTTATACTTTTTGATTTCTACTTTTAAGATACTGCATTCCGGAAATTGGTGACGTCGCATAAAACTGTCAATTATACTGCTTTCAGAAAGGGCTTTGAATTATATGGCCTGCCTAAGTTTCGTAATTTTACATTTTTTTTAAATAGAGGCCACGCATTAATCTGGTAATGATCAATAGCTAGTATCAATACAAGCCCGTTATGTGTGACACAAAACCTTCGCAAACGTAATCTAACGTTTCCGAAATATTCAGCCATCAAAGATACAATTTTCGCCATCAGTACAACATTGACGTTATAGCCATTCATAAAACTTGGAAGATTTTTCCTTAAACAAAACTAGTTTGTGTAATACCAATACCAGTCATTGATTAATACAGACTTTATCGTTGCTGCTATTTTTTACATAAAATAAAATGGCGGAAGTTAGGCCCGCCACGCTTTATACAAAAATATTCCGTTGTACTTAAATATTAATTATGAAATGCAATCATCAACACCATGACACTGATTACCTATTTAGCTTAAAGATGTAAAGTTGTAAATGTAAACCAAATGCCTTATTTACCCCTTAAACTAAAATAACATCTAACCCTTTAGTGGTTTCATTGCATTTCATAACCAAAATTGTGTCTAATGTAACACAGAGCAATTCATCACAATTAGATACAGTAATAATGATTTATCATTCAAAATTAGCAAAATATTTGACAGCTATTCACGACGTTTATTATATTACTAGTGCATATTATTTTACATTATTTATATTTTACATTAAATAAGATGATTTGTGTCACTATGTTTTCTGTTACTATACCATGACCATGCTACTTAAATTCCTGACCATACAACCATTTTTTTCACTTACACGTTTGATACTTACACAGCATTCTCTGAATTGTTTGGCATCAATGGGAGAAGTGAAGTTCAGTCCCCAAGTATCATTAGTCATGGGATCCTTCCAGTACACGAAGCATTCGGACGCTTGCCCGATACGAGTGCCTGAAACCAGAATGCGTTGATGTATTCGAAGATAGAAGCATTTAAAAATAAATTACGACGGTGCTAATTTTGAAATTATTCGTAGTTGACAAGTAATGTCAGTTTTTCGTTTTATAATAAGCAATAAACTGATAAGTTAAGTTAAGTTCGCATTTAAAACTCGTTAAATTATTGGGAAATAGAAAACATGTGGAATTATAAATCAACGACGAAGCAGACCGTTTCGTCTAAAAACTCTATTTCCAGTTATTGTATTCAGATTAGCTACCCCATACCGAACTGGTCTTCCAGTATGTAAATTAGATTTAGCTTGCACGTAAATAAAATAGATACTGGTTGCAACAACAGAAGTACAGTCAGCAACAAAGTCAATAGATACGTAGTCGTAAGTTGTTTTCATATTTAACTGTTTACGTGTTCAGCAACAGTTTTAATGCCACGAGCTTGTGAAGAAAGTAATGTATCGGTGGTCCGCTTCGGTACGTGCTGGTGAATACGTTCGATTACTCGTCTAACTATCCCGTGTAAATTTAAAACTAGGTTAGAGCCGCTGGCGTCGTGTCTGCCGAATTGCCCCAGTAAAATGTAGGTGTTGCACCGTCAGTGATCTCCACGTTTGTTACAAAAGTGTTTATTTCGGGAACTGCTTTTTAACGCCCTACATGTATGATGTAAGTCCATCATGTTAATGGTGTTGAAACAGTACATTGGAATGAGGATGATTTTCCAACCAAATATGTAGATTTTTTGTTGGGTTTTCGTTTAAAATGGGTATTTTTCTTTGGATATTAACATTGATTAGATTATTGCGATCCATCCGAATTTAATTTAACATTGTGTTCCAACATCAAAAATCGAATGTTTTTACCCGACTGCGGCGAAGCCCAAATGGAGGGTTATTACTTACTTATTTTATAACTTTAGTAGAGAAAATTTCCAAGACAAAACACATCAAATGCTTAATGCGCTGACCTTACTAGTGTTATGGATTAATAACTTAGAGCTTATGACACGAACAGCTGTAACGTCCCACTGCTCACTGTTAAACCGTGCAGTAGGCGGGCTGCCCACACCAGGTATTATTAGCAGACCACAATTTGTATCAATATATCAGTCAGAAGATTTATGTCGATATTACATTAGCTTACCCACAAGTAAGATTACTTTTAGCTGACTGTTATGGAGGAAGGAATGTCAGTATCTATGGGCTTTGGTATTGAAGAAAAGTATTAATGCGCACGTGATAAAAAATATAACAAGAAAGACAGAAAAAATATATATTTTCTATCTAGTCTTGCTGTACACAGCACAGTAAATAAAGCACAAAATGGCGTGTGAAGTGAAGGATCTCCTTTATCACTTATCCGGGTCCGATTTCACCGCACTATCAAATCAGCCTATTGCTAACTAAACCACAACAGCCGATCCTCTGCATTCCGCATCTAGTCTGACCCAGCCGCCCTTTAAAAGAATATTGGACCAGCTAGAGGGCATCCCACGTTATGCTAACCGATACGCGGTCTGCACTCCAGATCATATTTGTCTAGCCTCATTGAAAAAACAGCAAAAGAAAATGAACTATAAACGTACCTGGTTGCAATAGTCTGACGTCGAGGATCTTGTCGACCTGCGAGTTGTAGGCGGTGATGTGGAACACGCACTCGGGCGAGTCCTGAATGCAGGTGATGTTGACGGGCACGAGATCCTCGGACACCTGCTGCCACTTCACCGTGCCTGCGCCGCTGGCAGACACGTGGAACACCTCCGCCCATAGTCTGGAACGATTCATACGTTTAAAATACAATAATAAGTATACAACCGTTGTTAGCACGATTATTTATTGTTCAATTTTGGACTGGTAGAGAATGCATTACGGCCATGTGTACTGACTTTTCACAACGGGGAAAATGCTGCAGGAATAAACTGGACATGACATTAAGATAGAAGAAATATTATATTATAGAACACTTATTTATGTTATGCTTTATAATATTGCATTTGAAGGATACTAATCAATGTTAGCATATAAAATTAAAAAATACTGAAAAGTCATACATACTCTTGCTTATTTCAGTTTTCAACTCAGTAAATATGTCCGCCTTTTATAATATTAGTAACATTATTATATTTAGAAGTGGGCTCATGTTCGACATAAATAAAAATAGCAAGCTATCCTTTTACAGGGACAACACCTATCTCTGTCTAACTCAATAACTTGAAGGAATTACTTGTTAGATAAAACAATAAAAAAGCAAGTAAATGAAAACATTTACTTAGGTCCTGGGTTCGATTCTCGGGTCGGTCAAAGTGTTATTGACTTTTTCCATAAGGAATTTATCAGTAACAGCCACGGAGTCTGGATTTGTGCCCGGTTGATGGCAATAGGCTCGCCCCCTATTACATGGGACTTAAAAAACATAACTGGCGGAATGTGGGTGTACTATTAGGTACACCTCTGCCTAACCCTTCGGGGATTACAGGCGTGATGTTATGTTATGTTATTTACTTAAAAATGAACATGTTACTTCTGTCGCTACTTTCCCATAAAACGTCGTTAAAACTTGTGCCGCTACGTTTGGTTGCATAAAGTTTACTTAGAAACAAGTTAGGAAGTAAAATTAGAACGAGCTGCTTTGATGCAAGCAATAGAGTAGTCGCGGTATATTTTGTTTATTCTGTGAATGTGTATATCGGGGAACGACATCAATAGACCGACGGCGACATAGTTGCTTTGTAGAAATTATTAGAATTCCAACACATTTAATATGCGCGATAATTCAATAACTATAAGGCATCCTTCACACCAAACGTGTTGTCCGCCGCCGCCTGTGAGTATGCTCACTGTCTCTATGAATCTACGTAATAGCATTTAGTCGGTTCGGTGTGAACAAGAAGTTAAATATATATTGAAAACTGCGTAACGCGTGCTCACAGTCAGCAGCGGACAATACGTTTGGTGTAAACGATGCCTAAAAATTGAATCTACTTATTTATATTCTCTTCGTTTGTTTGTTTTTTTTTTGTTTTTTCCGTTAAGCAAGATCATTACTGATCAAATTATTTCAATATTCAGTACTTTTTAAAGTTAAAGCTGTTAATTTCATCAATATGAACCACTAAAGTAAATTGATTGATTGAATGAAACACTTAACATGAAACAAAAATAACGACAAGGTAGCATAATTGCCATTTGATCACATAAGATAACAATAAGTTTGCCTATTCTGACGTATCATCATGAGCTGTATGTGAGAAAATACGTAATAGATAGGAGCTCTTATATATTTACCACCGAGTCAATTCGTCAGTACGGAGATCATGGCAGCATCATGCCTGGAAGCTTTGCTGTGTTTATGCCATGGTAGAGGCTCTTAATTGATAGTTATTTCATGTAGCAAGTTAGCTAACTGATAACTGGTAGAATAAGGGTGTAGTAGGGAAACCACTTTCACTATAACTATTGGAAAAAACTAAAAGTATTCGTTCGGGTGTACCTTAGCAAATGTCCGTCTCTTCGTCTAGAGTTCTGCCACGGGCTGTCTTCATAGCGGTACGCCTTGCGCAGGATGGGCGCGCAGGAGCACGACGAGAGCTTGTTGCCCATCGTACGCGTGCCACACTCGGCGCACACCGCTATGCTGCCTGCAAACCAACACTTGTTACAACTTATTATAATACACGTGAAAGGAGCCTCCCAGAGTGGCGTTAATATTAATCGAACTACAATTACAAACGCCCGGTGTAACCTGGACAGCTAGCACTCGGTACCGCAAAGTCTAGCTGACTAATCTTTTACCAAGATGACCCAAGCTTAAATCCAACTTCAACGGCACCGATCATCACCTTCCACATCGATAATTTCATCTACCATCCCTGATTTATCAATTAATCAACTGCCCTGACCGTAACTTATATCAATAAAGAATGCTAAGGCTACGTACAGTGCAATCAAATTATCTTGGCAGGTCCGAACTTCGTGCAGGTTATTTTGTTACAACTATTGTATAAAAGTGTTATGATATTTATTTTATTTGTATTTCTCACTGTTTAAATTAGATATTTTCTGATCGTATAGGTATTGGTTTATCTGGCAATTGCAGTTTTCTTCACAAGTTTACATGCGTAAAAGTTCGCAGAGTCTATGTTCAGACCTACCGAGATAATTTGATCGTACTGTACCTATACTGGTCGTTTCAGTCATCGATTCGAGAAGATGAAGAAGATAATAAGGTGGCCTTCTTCTTTGCGTATCAAAATGATGATCTTTTGACTGCAAATATGGAAGGTTGCACACCTTCTATAAGAACTGGGTAACTTGAGATAGGGCAATAAAAGCGGCTATCGTAACAGTTTAATCTAGTTGTCATAAAATACATTTAATTGTTTGAAAGACGAATATTTTATAATGTAAAAATATCTATTTGTACTGCTTATACTTCTAAACTATGCACTTATTTGTCTACTAATAGCAAGCAGAAAATTGGAGGAATCAAATCCATAAATTGGTTCTCACAGCTGCTTGTTCTTAATTCGAAGTGTCGGAAGCATCTAGACATAAAATGTTGTACAGACACTTCCACCTGACCTCTGCAACCTAATTTCCAGTTAGTATCGATGTTTTCTCTAATTCTAGACTAATTACTTTATCATACAGATATTCCGAGCTTCTGGCTGCCTTGATGAGTGCATTCACGATCTCTAATATGTACACACTTAGCAAACTTATATGGCAATTATCTCACGGAATAACTATTGCAACTTTGAGATAAGACCTGTTTCGCAGCAGTATAGTTTTCAAAATACTATATACCGATACACTCAACACAGTAGGAGAACTTTTATTAATTGCTTAGTATTAATATTTTCGTGCCCATTTTAGGAAAATGATGTGTAGACACCGCATTTCCTGAGGTATGTAGTTTTCATATCAAAGAAATGGTGTTTGTTTCTAACATTACGTACAAAAAGGTACTAATTGCTAAACTGTTCAAATAACCCCCTCTGTTCCTGTTCAATTATCTGGCAAATAACTTATTGATTTCTGGATTTAATTCTAGTTAAGATCCATTTTTTTGAAATCCCTATCCAGAAACTGTGAAGCAGAGATTTTAGTGGATGATGATTAGGAGAATTAGGTTATCTAATAGACATAATGTAGAATTATGTTATCAGAAACCAGGTTTATAAAATTAAATTCAGTGTGTCACCCAAGTTTAGTAGATCATTCGGTACATTTCCAAGCCAAGTTCTCTAAATCATCAAATTCCTTGTTGCTTCAATATATCATCATCAATATTTAGAACATAACCCAATATTAAAATTTATTACTGTTAGTTGAAAGATGTTTTTATTACACATCAAGCTGACAAAAATATTTACAATAACATGATTTAATACTATTTTTCCCAATAATTTACTTTGCAACCCAAAATACTCTCACATCAGTGGCCTAGATATTTTTACCTACCAATAACTGTTTGAAGTACATTGATGTAGTTGTAACCGGTCTTGAATGCATTGATTTCCTAATTGAGAAAAAATCCCAGCAAATATTAGTTCACCTTTAGGCACCAAGTCTTGGTAGTCCATTTACGGTAACTATCAAAAACTTAAAAACTTCGTAAAATTCTTGAAAGGCGTTTTGTAGAATTCTCAGTAAGGGATTGCATGGTATGCCATATAATGGATAAACAACTAAATGGAACCTTACTTAGATGGCTAAAGCTGCCAGATAGATAGGTTAACCGAAACTTTTTAGATAGTGGTAAAGCAGGTCCTTTGCGTTGTAAAAAATTCATCGGACTCAACTAAACGCACGTTTGTAACTAAACTAAGATACGCATAGAAACTAAACTATAATATATGTAGAAAAATACCCCATTACCTCAAAAGTAAGCCCAAGTCAGTTCTAGTAATTAGCTGACCTACCTTTGCATAAATGGAATATTATAATTCTATTATTTACTTTGCTTTGAATTATAAAGTTCTATCTATTCAAATTCTTAAAAATCTCAACCATTTATGCAAAGGTGGATCAGTTAAGTGCTATTACTGACGAACGATACACGTGTGTACAGTTGTAATACAACTCAACCAACATCGTACGTGTCTATCGGTCAGCTCACTCTACCAACGTGAACTAGTCGTGAACAGAGGCGTCGAGTACGCTTCAATAAATACTCATAGATGGTGCTGCACATGAGTGCGCGTGCACTCACCCGCGGTCCCGTGATGTCACCAGGTGCCATCGGTGCGCGACAACGAGTGTCCGCGGTTCAGGCTCTGCGACCGCTGCGTGCCGTGGCGGTACGGATGCTTCACAGCAGCCTGCTGCAACCCACAAGACAACCTTCTTGCATTCAAACACAACAGACTATACTACACACACAACAGGATAGCCTTACCAACTTCTCCTACATTTTTGATACGTTCAACCCAACCCTGTTCCCCCAAAAACTATAATTTTCGATGCATACTTACTCTATCGAGAAACTTGTGTATCAAAAGTGTTCGATCCAGTATTATAAAATACATTTAAGAAGCATTTCATTAAAGGAATATCAGGAAAGTATATTTATAGTTAAAGTTTATTTATTTAGAGGTGAGTTTAGATGATGCACGATAGAAAAGGGTGTGTATGTAAAGCGATATATAGAAAAAGGCATGCATGAAAACAAAAAATATATAAATACAAACTACAAAAATATTATTACATATTAAATTTTTGCCACAACATGTTACAACATAGCGTTATTAATAATATAATTATATATTTCGGTAATATATTTGTAGGACCATTTAACGTTGCCACTTGATATTTGTACACTAGAATTCATAAAGTGTGAAAATTGACTTACTCTAAGGCTTCGCCTGCCTATAGTTAACTTCACTTCGGTTGCCACTATTTCTACCAATAACTATAAAAATACGTTAGATGCTCAGTTTTTCGCAAGACGTGGTAATCGAAGTGTCATTGGATCAACACAGAGCGTTGAGATCTATCGAAGTTGTACATGGACATTATGAGTCATAATATTAAGTCACCTACAGCTAACACGCCTTGAACACTTAGCTAAATTTAACATTAACATGGATGGCATCATCTTATATATGGCATTTTAACTTAGAATGCATTTTTTTTATGTACGTGATGTAAATATAGAAAAACAAAACACTAAAACTATCAATGCTCCTTTACCAACTACAATGTATAATTTATCAAAACGTAAGTTTTCGACCACCTACGTAACTATCGATCGTGACTTTCTTTTTACTAAGATGCAAGTTTTATGAACCAAGTTTCATTAGATACGGATCAGGTGATATTGCGTTTTCCCCAAAATTTCATCTAGGGGGATTTCTAAATCATTTTTGTCAATAAAAGTTGGGATAATATTGAAATAAATCTTTCATAAAAGGTATCTATTTCAATTCTTTATGTTGATGGTGAAAATATTTTGACAGCTGTTGTGGAAGCCATATGAGTCGAAATTTACGAGCATCCAAATATACCCATGTGCTACATTCACTATCAATGTATGCACAAAAACTATTGGGACTTGCTTTTTTGTATTGTAGGTATTAATTCACTTACAGGTATGCAGAAATAATGATGATGTAGACAGTCAATACTATCAGTCAAGGCTAAAGTTATTTGTTTATTTTTTTATCAATTCCTCTCTATAATACCTGTATTCCTATAGGTAACCCAATAATTTAAACAAATAAACTGAGAAGATGACTATTTAATTTGGTATCTAGGTTATCGATACGTCCAAGTCCAACTCCATCCTATGAAATGGTAATTAAAATTCTAACGCCGCATTTCGATCTCCACAGCAGTGCCTTCAATCATGTTAGATTAGAACGACTGTATGTGGGTCAACTTAGTTTGGCTTCTTATTTAAAACTGGCTATAAACCACCTACTCATAAATAACTTGTTCGTGTTCATTAAACATTTCATCAACTGACTGCTAATTGATATGTCGTGTGTTTGTTTAACAATTACTTATTCACCTTCATAAGTGATGATTTTAACAACAACATTCAATAAATCAATGGATGTCTGTATGAATCTAATATTAAATGTACTAATAAGTGGACATTAATGGTCTAGCCACAGCAGCGTATCTAACTAAGTATATGGTATGCGACAATAGTATCATTAGAAGGCGTGTGTTAGCACTGTTCTACTCTAATGGTGTCAATTAGATCTCACTATGTTATATGATACAATCTATCTCTATCTGTTCACATATATTATGATCTGAGGTAATAAACGTAAGGTTAATCGTACACACGACGTCCAGATCTCTCTGCGTGACCCCAGCTGGCATATAGGTGCGCTCCACTGCCGTCAGCGGGTAGAATAAGTGTTACACGTTAATTGGCTATTGAGTATTTAGGATCCTCTAGCATACTTATAGTAAAATGGACATATACTAAATATTATATAGCGAAACTGTAATTGAATACATAAACTTATACACACAATATAACATATAGGTATACTTACTTAATTCATATAGGCTTAGCTTGTTATTACATTTTAATATTAGGCATATTTTAAATATATTGTGTGAACATGCATATAAACTGATTGCTCGATACAAAGTGTGCATGAAATTTTAATTATGATTTCACATAACGTTAATTTATCATCATTTTAATGGCAAAACGCCCCATAATACAGACATTCACGAGGGAGGTAGGGGAATACAAACACTCCATGTGCAAATCAATTTAAAGGTATTTACGAACCTCGAAATTGTTCCAATTTTGCGAAGAAAATTTACCAGCATCCACGCTTTCTTTAGCACCCATATTTACGAAGTTGTGAAATCACTCGTATGAACTATGACAATTCTGTTTCGATGCGAATGCTCTGAGCTCGTGACACTAATGTGCACTACGGTCGGTCTCTCTGCGAGAGTCAGCTTTGATAAGCATTTAAATACCTCTATCTTCGGTCGTTCGCAAAGTTAAAAATTCACAGCGTTGAATAGTAAATGAGGGGTGTTGTATGTTGCAGCTCGCAGCGCACGGAGCGCACGAAGCGCTAGTGCGCACAGAACACACAACGCGCACGAGCCACTCGGGCACGAGGGCTCGGGGCGCCGGGCGCTGGCGCTGAGGCTGGGCGCTGGCGGCGGATGCAGGCGCCGCGTGTAAACACGGCCAGCTGCTGTGCGGCGCGCTCCTGCGGCCGGCACCCTGGCCCCTGGCCGCACCGTCCGCGACCCTACCACCCTACGCGTGACCTCACTAGCACCGGCAACACCGACACACTTTCGATTATCTCCGGGTATCTCTTAGTGCGCAGAATATAATGTGCGGTGATACGTTTTAGCGAACGGTGCGGCAGGGCGACACCGGCGACTCGGCTACACGTCAGAGCAGACTGGGTCGCGATACAAGCGTGCGTGGCGGCGCCGAGTGCGCAGCCCGCGCCGCCGCCGCGCACCGCCGCCAGCCGAGACGCAGCGACGCCCAAACCTAGCAAACGATACGGTGGCCAGCGCCCTCCATCTCAACGAGATGTGTCGACCCCGTATTTTCCTAACTTTATCTCGGCTCACTTCCTCAATAAAATCAATCTTTAGTGAAAAAATGAGGAGATGTACGCCTTATACGAGTTTGCATACGAATAGTATTAATAACATGTATCGAGATTAAGAAGATCATCAATGGACGTTCGGAGCGGTGCGGCGTGGGGCGGGAGTTGCGCGCGCAATCTCCCCGAGACAACATTCGATTTTGGTCCATGACTGTTGGATGCTTACTGTGGCCCAACCAAGCCTTTAATAGTTCATTCTAGACTACGACCGAGTACACGACTATTTAATCATAATGGCTTATTACATTTAAAATCTTAATTACACCTATCATAAAAACACGCAGTAAGCTTTGCCCCGTTACTTAAATATGCACTGAAGCACACGACTTGTCCCATCACCATCAAATTACGTAAAATCTATCTAATCACTAACTGGTTCATCAGCTTTGCTGTAAATTCGATGTAGTCAGATAAAGTTCATAACGTGAATGGTTAAGGGTCAATGGAATATTGACGCTCATGATGCGCAGTTAGACTGCTTTTTTGGTGGAAATTATTATCTTATTACAAGGGAATGCATACGTATATTTAGACATATAGTCATTGCATTGGTACGGTGAGGAACAAGAACGATATTTTTGAATCGTCATAGGGTCGGTAATATAAA
The DNA here is from genome assembly GCA_949316265.1 of Diarsia mendica. Taxonomy (NCBI): domain Eukaryota; kingdom Metazoa; phylum Arthropoda; class Insecta; order Lepidoptera; family Noctuidae; genus Diarsia; species Diarsia mendica. The sequence continues at coordinate 12,930,734 of OX438891.1, forward strand.
ACATAAAATATCAAGTTAAATTAACTTTAATGGAAAAATATAGAACCTAATAACGCCAAGAATTGCTACAGTAAAGTAACAATATTTCATGCAGCAAACTATCAGATGGCAGTTTTGATAGTCAGCTGTTATGGTAGGTAGGTACTAGTACGGAAATCGGGGATGGTTTCGCGAGAATAGCAAAAATTTGCAAAATTGGGTCAGACTCGGGGTCCACAGCTGGTTATTTTGAAGACGCTCAATTAAATGTGAAATTTAGGTCGGAAGGTATATCAATTATTCTCAACTAGCAGATTGCATCTCGTGTCTCTATCGTATGATAAGGTATATACAACCATATTGGTTACTTAATTTTGCTACTTAAGATAGAATAGGCAACTTTTTTTTAACAATAATTTTTACTAAAATTCAAATGGAAAATGGAGTTAACTTATACTTCGAACTAGTCAAAAATCACATAAGTAGGTACCTGTGCCAAAACGTAATTACACATCAAAATCGAACGAGAACAGGGTGTTAGAAATGTTAGAAATTTAATTTCTGTAATCGTAATATTCTACCAGTAGAATAGGGTACATAATTTTTGAAACCCATTGGCAAAAGGAAGAAAATATAAAGGAAAAAATAAATTACGGTCGATCTGAGGTCGGGAAGTAGAGGCTGTTTTAAGGGGGAAAAACGGTTTTAATCTCGATTTCTGCCAAAACTACATGCCCTGGTCTACAGAGCAGACAACGTGAAGCATATGTGTGAAAACACAAGGACAATAAATTTTTCATGGGTTTTCCAGGTTAAACATGTCATGCAAAGTTGTTTTAAATTGTCCATGATATCATGGTCGATTCTATAACTACGTATTATAATGATCTTGATTTGGTTATTAAATTAATATAATTTTTTTTTTTTTGTATTTTCAACCGACGTCCAGAAAGGAGGAGGTTCTCTATTCGTGTAATGTATTTTTTTATGTATGTCCACGTCAATTGTAAACCGATTTTCAAAATATTGTTTGTGTTTGAAAGGGTATACTGCCTAGGTGGTCCCATTGTCACCAAGTCAGGATCTGATGATGGGGTCCCTGAGAAATCGAGGGCAACCCTTAAATTTTATAGGCACGCATTACGTTTTCCGTATATTTTCTGAAGCTATTCAAGTATTTGCGTCTGATAATCATATTTTCATGTGGCTGCGCTGATGATGAAAGATACAACTCCTCAACGGTTAGGAGTTAAAAGAAAATTCCTTCAAAATTATACCTACATACTTATGGACCGATTATCGTAGTTGTATTCTTTCAGGCAATTAGATTGACCTGATGATAGAATGTAAATCTAAGTAACCTTTAAAACATATGAAGGTTCTCAATTCGACGTATTCTTGTTTTTAGGACTCTTTAAAATTCAGCTTCCAGATTACTGTTTTTTAAAGCTGTAAAGACGTTAATTATTATGTCAATTCAGGAAATAAATAATTTTAAATTAATCAGTTTTCCTCGACATAAATTGAATCAGATTGTCCACAGGACGAGGTGGTAGAGTTAGGAAAAGATATGAGTAAGCATTTGTTGATTTATAAACAGGTGTTTAGAAAGGCATTTAAGTGTCAATCACCTTTCAACTTTAATCTGTTAGTTATCTACTAGATTGAGATAACTTAATAATAGCATCCTTATGGGATACTCATGGTTTTTTTATGGTCCTCAACTCACATGATTTGACCAAGATAATGATTTGCACTTTTCAAAAATATTTACTTTTCAGACAAGACAGATGAACAACTCCGAACTCATCTGGCTTAAAAATAATGTTGCATGCCGCTCAAGTTTTTGCAGGCAAAAGATAGATAGAATACATTATGCGCGACAACAACATTATACCAAACTACTCTATGCATCTTTTTTATCTTGACAGCCGTGTTAAGTTTCTTTGTTTAAGTATTACTTGGGCAGAGGAGATGTAAAATTTGAATAATTTGAATTTTGATATAATTAGGGAAACTTTGTTTTTGCATTCGAGACAGAATTCACTCCCGAGCCGCAGGTGAGCTTGTTATGGAGACGAGAACTGCAGTAACAAATGCCCAGTGTATCAAACAACATTTTTCAATACTCTTTCGAACTTTCTTATATTCGATTTTAAATGTTAATTCCTTGTTCTGTTTAATTTAAATGAAAATTAAATACGACAATAAGAAACGGAGGACGAAGACGAACATTTTTCAAGGACCCCACGAAAATGTTGAATTGACTTACAAATACGTTAATTCCTCCTAAAAGTGCATCGATACAGCAGAGATGGAGCAGTATCAAGCACTAAACAACGCCCTTTTGTTGCCATGGTATCGTGAGGCAGCACTCAAAGCACTCCCCACACACAGACGCGCGACTAGGTCAAACATTAACTATGATAACTGAAAGCAGTAAGGCAACTTTGTATTATCTTGGCCAAGTAACTCGTGGGTAGCAAATGAGCAGTTTAAACGTATAAACGTCATTTGTCTCGCTAGACGGCAGCAGTAGCGGTAAGGCCTGTCAAATTTTAAGATAATTTCTGGCTCTATCTTGTAGCTTGTGCAAAATGTTGAGTTGCTGCCCACTTGAATTTCTTTTAAAATTTGCAGATATTTTTATAGATCTTAAGAAAACTATTTCTATAAAAATCGTTAGTTTATTTGAAACTTACAGAAAGTTCAATATTAAGACAAGTACATACACAACATTGTGTTCAGATTCATTGAAAGTACATTTACGTTTATTTTAATTTATAATAGTTTTTTTTACTCTTTACAGAATTACAGTTTCTTTAACACTGAAAAGGGATTCTAACCATGTTCACTATTTGTTTCGCATTCTCGATCGATGGTTTATCCGTGATCATGGAAGGTAGGTACGTACTTGCAACTGCGCCGAAATGTCAGGAATCAAATCAATTGTAAACAAACTAATTACCCCGTTTTCAGTATTAATGATAATGTTAATGACCAGGCCATGCAGTTTAAAAGCTTACACAGTTTCATTTCCTAATAAAGTAGTTCACCTAAAGCCCGTTTCCATTTTAAAATTAAGAAAATAAAATGTGAAAACTGAAAGAATTTCAGCTCCACATTTCTTAGTGATCGATGATCTTTCATTCTCATTTTGATCAAATAATTATATTATATTCACTAACACTATTGAGGTGCTTATCTTAACAATCACTCAAAATATGCTTCAAACAAAATCAATACATGAAAATATTTCCCTCAGTTTCTGGGATGGCAACGATTCCAAACAAAAACGTATGAATTTTCAGAAAACATGGGAATAAAATAATAACAAAATTGAGAGGTCGTTTACACTGACGGAACTGATTTCAGAGCATAGAAAAAGAAGCTTAGCAAGATTGTCTCATCTCTCTCACTCGATGTCTTCACTACGTGCACAAAACACTAGTAGGTTCTGTAACTAGTTTTATTAAATTGAATCTGCAGTACGCCAATGCAACTTAGTTTGAGAATGGTTAATAATAGGAAAATTTGCAGTTACTGCCTAGAGATGCCAATCTAGGGTTCACTTCGAAGCTCTAATATGGAATGAAAGCCCAAGTGACACTGACGGCTGTAACGGTTGTCAAAGGATAATTACTAGGTTTCCGACAGAACTCTAATCCACAGTTTCCAGGAATAGAGATCAAATCTACGGCAAACCACATACAGTACTTATAATAGTTAGGGACAAGCAAATGGTCTGGTATACCAGCCTTGATTTTTTCATAGTATTAGGGTGACATTGGTTGGAGCTATCTTAAATCCCTTTTTTGTATTTTTAGGCAAACACTTGGATGAGACAATAATAATACTTTTCGTACCACTTGCTCAAAAAAGTGACATTCTATGCCACAAAAAGCGAACATAACAATAGATATTTTTAATCTGTTAATTTTGGGCCGACTCAATTTGAATTGTCATCGACACGCTAAGAAGAGATCTGTTAAAAACAGGGAAAGAAAATTGTACTGAATTTCATTCATCCTCTAGGGGGAGAATGTGATTTCTATCAATAACTAGCAGTTGCCCGCGACTTCGTTCGCGTAGATTTTGTCTCTCTTGTCTGGACTGCCTGTAGATGGTACTATGTCAAATCGAATGCCAAATGCCAATCGAAGCGATTATATTCCCTTAAACCAGCCCTGTCGTAAAATCTATTCAAATGTCTTAACTATATTCTATCTCTCTGCCAATTTTCAGGCTGAGTTTTCAGGTACAAAAAGCCAAGGATTTCATATGGACTTACGGGAGCCCTTAGTCCAGGTCTTCCTTACAACTTAGCTTAGATCTCCTACTCCTAAACTCTAGACTTGTTAAACAGGTTGTTAGTATAAAAATAAAACAGTACATTTTTACAAACATGTGAAAGCCCTCAGACCTCCTTATTCTGGCCATGTTGCTAAACTCGCTAAATCTGTTCTTAGTCAACGTCTACTAACTATAAAGTACCTTCCTGCCAAAATTGTAGCACAAAAAAGGAAGGACTGTCATACAAACTCGCGTGAGCCCTTAGACCTCCCTAGTCCGGCCCTGTCGCAAAATCGGTTCTTAGTAAACTTCTACTCACCTACTACGTCCCTGCCAAAATTCAACTTAGTAGCACACAAAATGATGGACTTTTAAACAAACTTGCGAGCGCCCTTAAACCTCTCTAATCTGGCCCTGCCACAAAACCTGTAGGTACTTAGCAGAGTTCTACTAACTATAAACTACGTCCGTCTTAAAAATCAAGTTTGTAGCTCAAAAAATGAAGGACTTTCATACAAACTGGCGAGAGCCCTTAGACCTCCCTAATCCGGCCCTGTCACAAAATCGGTTCTAAACAGACGTCTACTGCCTATAAACTGCGTCTCTGCCAAAAATCAAGATTGTAGCACAAAAAATGAAGGACTTTCATACAAACTTGCGAGGGCCCTTAGACCACCCTAATCCGGCCCTGTCGCAAAACTAATTTATAGCGGATGCCTACTGACTATAAACTACGTCTCTGCCAAAAATCAAGATTATAGCACGAAAAATTAAGGACTTTCATACAAACTTGTGAGGGCCCTTAGACCACCCTAATCCGGCCCTGTCGCATAATTAATTCATAGCAGACGCCCACTGACTATAAACTACGTCTCTGCCAAAAATCAAGATTGTAGCACAAAAAATGAAGGAGTTTCATACAAACTTGCGAGGGCCCTTAGACCACCCTAATCCGGCCCTGTCGCAAAATCCGTTCTTAGCGGACGTCTACTAACCATAAACTACCTCCCTGCCAAAAATCATCTTTGTACGTCCAGCGGTTTTTGAGATTTCGTGATGAGTCAGTGAGTGAGTGACCTTTCGCTTTTATAGATATAGATTGGACCAATGTGTTTCGAATGTTATTTTTTTTTTTATTGTCATTATTTTTAATAATTGCTTATCTCATACCTATTATTATTGTGTTAATTTTTTCGCAAATGGTACAAAAAGTAGAGTATTTTCCTCGGTGATAAAGCTGTCTTAGTCTTGGGTGAACTGCCTGCGTCGGTTTTTCCGAGTTCATATAACCCTAATCTGTTTAAGTCGCGAGTAAACAGGCTTCTACTGGGTAAGCTCGTTCCATCGTCGACATCATCTATGCCCTTAGGGCAAGATTGAAGTCAAGAGCAAGCCCATTTATAATAATAAAAAAAAAAAAAAAAACTTAAATCCCTCGCTACACTCAGGACTCGTCTTAAATCCCTCGCTTCGCTCGTGATTTAAGTTTTTAACACCCTCGCTACGCTCGGGAGTAAACCTCCTGTCCTACGTTACACTCGCGATTTAAATCGTCACCCGCGACAGAAGACACTGATTTATCCCCTTGGTTAATAATCTAATATTTCTTCATACTTTTAAGAACAACATCTACATGATGATAATGATAGTAAGATCATCAACTCGGAAGAACACCTGACGCCCGGAAACGAACGGCAGTGGCCAATCTGGAAATCTATTAACCGACTGCGAGCCCCGGTTGGCCACTGTAGATAAAATGTGGCTAAATGGGGTATCCTCGGTCCATCCCAAACAAATATCGCGTATCCTGCAGAGGGGCTCCACACTGGCATGGATATGTGCCACCTCCTATCCTGCACAACAACTTGTACCTTTCAGGACTTACTCGAAGCAATGATGCATACTGGTATAACACGATTTGAGCTCATCAACACGTAAAGAAGAAGAAGACAGTAAGATTAAAGTATTTCTCAAAATAAACAATACACAATTCGCTGGTCCAAAATTTAAAAGCGATTTTTAAGAATATTTCATCGTAATTTCCTATTATTTATTCTTAATTTAATTCGAAGACATGTTATATCTACAACCCCGCTCTGGGTCCACGGGTTGGATTACAGCTCACCACCTTTCACAGAAAAGAGCCCTGAGTCCCAGCTGTGGGACCACTATAAGCTGATAATGATACTCTCAATTCAAGAAAGTAAAATGAATTTTAATTTCTACAACATATTTTAAACTAGTGACCCGCCCCGGCTTTGCACGGGTGCTAAAAAGATATTAAAACTTTCCTCTTGAATCCCTCTATCTATTAAAAAAAACCCGCATCAAAATCCGTTGCGTAGTTTTAACAACTATCTCTATGGGACCACCATCGCAATCATAAAAACGTAACTAGCTATGGAAGTCATACAATGGATTTCATACGGATAGAGTAGGTATTGAATATTGTATTTTTTTGATATTGATTTGATGTTTATTTTGCAAATAGGTTTTTACAAACTCTTAAACATAGTGTTTTTTTTTACTAGAGGGGGTCGGTACCTGACTATTCTGAAAAGAAACATCCGAAACAAACTCAGAGGTCATATACTTATGTGAGTTTATAAGTGTATGATGTACAATGCACATCTACATATTATTATGTTCCATAAAACTGTGACTCATCTGATCGTAGCAATCGTAGACATTTGCTACGCCGCCTGCTACGCGTTTGTAGACATGACATAAGCTCTACGTCACTTCCGGTGCGTTACAACACTATATATTATAATTTTTCTCTTTATTATTTTTTATACATATTACTTTACATTTTTAAATATTAATTTTAATAAAGATATAAAAATCATTTAAAAAAAGTGGTCCACCGATATTTGGAGCAGGGTCCAAGCTATCGGTGTTTTGGGCTCCAGAGACAGGAACCTCCTCACAATGCGGGCCGTATCGAAGATGCCTTCTTATTATTTTAATTGTTATGAACCATTAATAATTAATATAAAAACCGAAAACCGTAAACCGAACCGAAAACCGTTGTTTAACTATGTTTTACCCAGATCGGTTTTTTTCGTTAGCGGCGTTACATTATGCCAAACATTTGTAACCTGTTTTTTTATTAATATGATTGAGACGAATAATAACAACGTTTAAAAATCCACCTGATTTTTTTAAAACAACCGACTGTTTTTTGTTTATAATAAAGTAAGTGTAATGTAAATGCTGCTGAAATGACAAGTAATAAAGAAGTATGGAAGAAAGAAACATACTGCACCGACACCTCATAAATGGGGATAAGAGCAAGAGAACTATGAATTCTAATGCGACGGGACTCGCAGCCCCGATGGGGATCCCGAATGCTTTGGTTGACGAACGTTGATTTCATTCAATGACAAAATGATCGTCAAGCTAGCGATCACCTGTGTAAATATAGTGCTTTAGATTACCCGCGCTGACATTGACAATAGATAATAAAAAAGTACTTTATAACTAGTTCCTCCTATGACTACCTGCTTGAGGAAAATTTATAAATAAGGGAACTAAAATTTGATTTACTTACTAACTGAAAAAAATAATATTAAATTTTAATGGCAATGAAATCTGGGACACGATAGTGCCCTCGCCAAGTCTAGCAACACAAAAATTACACAGCCAAAAAGTACCTACTATATTGTTTGGCCATTAATAGAGTTTTCATAAAGTTATACCGTGTACTTCTGCTTGTAGAATAGAGAACTTCGACTTTTTGGTTTAATGTGGGTTCCCCATAATGGGAAGTTTGTGACTGAGTTAAATTACACAGACTAGACAGAAAGAAAAATATGAGAAGTCGTCTACGATTTAAGATAATATTATCCATTTATGGACCTCAGTTGCCTGATAACGAAATGACCATTACTATTTACATGGAGCGATTGACTATCTGCCTTCTACTACTCACTAGTTCACTACACAGGCCTAATGGTTACTATTATACGATACTTCTCAGCAAGAATGGTATCTGCCATTCGGAATTCTGATTATTCGTTAAGACTATTAAAGATGCAGATCTTCAGTAGTCTGACCCGGAGAGTCACCATGACGTCTTAAATTAGTATTGTTTTACCGTCACTCTGTTCTGGGAAAAACACGGAGCTATCGAGGTCACCTAGCGCCATCTTTTTCTAACTCTGGAATCAAATTCAAACAACACTGCTTTAAGACGTCATGGTAGACCACCTGGCCTGTCTCTCGGCTAATAGTTTTCCCTACGAATGCCAGGCCCGACTAAAAGCCTTGAAGATTGACCCATGTGACTGTGAATATTAAAGCTACGAAGACTTCATCCATCCTTCCTGTATCTATCTATAACCTAGAAGATGTCCGAAATTTAGACAAGTGCAATAGTATTCTCGCATATCGGTCCGATCCGATGGTAGTCTTTGACGCATAATATTCCCCGACCATTTCAAAGCAAATTCTAATATGGTCAATAATATGGTTTATAGCAAAATAAATCTAATAGATTTTCAGGGACTTAATTTTTCAAAATTTGTTGCTGTAATGGACAACATTAAATTGTTGCTTTTACTCCTTCAAATATGCCGCGCGGTGGCAGCGTGGCTGCAGCGCTGCAGCCGCGCTGTTTTATTAATCCATATAAATAAAGCACGCGCGACTGCAGCGCTACATCCGCGCTGCGGGTGTGCGGTTTTAAATCCGCGATTTTTATATGGATTAACAAAGCAGCGCGGCGCCGGCGGCAGCGCTGCAGCCGCGCTGCCACCGCGCGGCTCTTTGCGGCTAATTTGAAGGCGCCCTTCTTGAAAGTAGTTAGTAGTAGTTAGTAGGGGAGCTCGTGGCTGGTTCATAACAGCTCATACCAATCTTCAGGATAAGCCGCGCTTGCCTAAGTTAGTCTATTGATAGCTGATCATTCATTACATACCGAGTTTCCTCCGTGTTTTGGAAAGCACATTAAGTCGTTGGTCTCGGCTGTCATTAATTTGTAGATCTTTGACAGTTGTGACAGGAAGACAGTGGGCTGAGAGATTCAGAATTAGTCTTACCAAAGGGTGCCGTATTATCCAGTCTAACTGGGTTGTAGAGGTCAGATAGGCAGTCGTTTCATGAAATATTCTACTAATCAGCTCTGTAAACAGATAAGACTGGAAGCAGATTACACATGAAAGTGAGTTTCAACTCAACATGCTCTATTATGTGCATAGGCAGGTAAAGTTATAGGTTACACTACATGCATTTCAATTAGTTTCTTATTACGTAGCTTTTATTCGACATTCATTTGTGCTCCCGACTCACATTTCCGTTCATTATTTTCACAAACATTTAATTTTGGCTTAAAATAATTAGAACACAAACTTGCAAAACAATTATTATTCTTGTATTAGTTACGAGGGAGCTGGAAAGTGCATACGTAGAGAAAATAACTAAGTTAATTTTAATTATTTGCATGTTTTCTCGTCAAGTGGAAAGATCAAAAGTGATACTTGCATAATTACATTTTTCATTATTTTATTTTCCAGCCTGGTAACTAAACATTTTCATTTTAAAACACAATAATAGTATTCAAGAAAGCAGATTTACCCAGTATACTTTTCTAGAACTAGGAGCTCGTGGCTATATAGATGAGTAGCTTTTGCCAGCGGCTTCGCCCGCGTGAAAATGTCGATTTTCCAAACAAACTTTCATCCCCTATTTAAATCCCTTAGGGGTTGAATTTCTACAAATCCTTCCTTATTCCTTGTCTACGTTATAAAGGGAACCTCTGTGCAAAATTTCAGCTTTCTAGGTCCAAGGGTTTGGGCTCGGCGTTGATGAGTCAGTCAGTCGATCAGTCAGGACTTCTCTTTTTATTTATATAGATTATTACAGGTGCTCGGATCTATCTTCAGGTAACGCCGCGCTTGCTTATGTTGGTCTGTGTGTGGGTGACCACCTATCACCTATCGAGTTTCCTGCATGCCTCCGTAAGCACGTTAAACTGTTGGTCCCAGCTGTCATTTGTAGATCTTTGACAGCCGTTACAGATAGTCAATTCAGACCTGCCAAGATAATTTGATCGTACTGTAGCATACATAATTATTATTTACATAAAAAGTTGCTTAGAAAAACTTTTTGATCGTACCTAATACTTGTTAATTCGAGGTAAGTAATTATTTCTAATGTGATGTTAATGATCAATTGTTAATTCATTTACTACGTCTACCTGCAGAATTTCGTTTACAACTTCTCCATTAATTTAACTGTATGATATGTAGTTTAATGAAGTTATGAGTGAACGCCGAGGCCACACCAACCGTCTAGCAGTTTTATTGTGTATGACGTTTCACGGTTAAAAACTTCTTGTTAAAACGGGTACAACATAGTGTAGACTACCTGTGCTACTACTGTTCACAAATGTAATATATGAAAGAATTCAAAAAGTAACTGTTTGATGTAGTCAAACACTGTTGCTGTTGTGTTCATAAAAGGCTCCAGTTGCCTAGCGAGCTAACGTCTAATTTAACCCTAGATCGTTAACCATTAATTTCATGGGCAAACAAAACTCTATCACACCGTAAATGGTAACTTTGAAAAACCATGGGATAAAAAAAATGCCACGTATTACACTTTTTGCATTTACCTATCCTCAGTATCTATATACCAAATTTCACGTTAGGTATAGGCTCCATGATCCTTATTATTTATTTATGTACACACAAAATACAAAATATGGATAAAAACATAAAAAAATAGAAGAGCACAAAGGTACTGCTTATTTCATGTCATCCTTCCTAGAGGGGGTAAGTTTTAAAACTAACAATTATGTTAAATATTTGCGTAATGGTTTGTATAAAAACCCAGTGAATGAGGTTAGGTAGGTGCATATACACAAAATCCTTCCATTTGGCCACCATAACTACCCGATAGACTGATGATGATGGTAATATAAAATTCTGCTCTACACTGAGATACAAGTAATTAGCGCCGGAGTTAGCACACTTTAAATTGTTTCCTTTAGGTTAACCTTGTTTGCAATGTTACAGCTCCATAAATCGGTTAGCTGCTGCATTAAATATTCAGAAATTACAGACACTAACTTATTAAAAACATGTAAAAGAACGTTACTGCTTGTCATGAAAACATTATGAAAGACATGAAAGGAAGTCTTTTTAATTGCATTACCTAGTATTTCGTTAAGCGATGAGTTGGCAACTTATCCCTTCATATTCCAATACGTCAACTATTAACCCACAACATTTGTATCGAACAAGGTTGGGAGTGTTTTGGCAACAATCGGAACACTACATAATGTGACATGTAAAATTAGGTAAGGGTTGCATGTAATAATAGGTAGGTTCTAAACAACTAAACTTGCGCCAAGAGTGGTATGATCCAGGCTAACATTAATACCAACATCATTACTATCATCAAATCATCCGTGTCATTTTGTTCAAATCATCATCATCTGCTCGGTCTCTTCACAACTATGTTGGGATCGGCTTCGAATCTACCCGGATACAGCTGTATTTTACATGGAGCGACTGCCTGTCTGGTCTCCACAACCCAGTTTGTGTGGGCAATATGAGACCCCTTGGTAAGATCTGTTAAGACTGTCAAAGGTCTACAAATGACAGCTGTGGCCAACGGCTTGTCATTTTGTTCAAATGCCGTACCAATATTACTTCACTTTTACAAATGCCGTACCAATATTACTTCACTTTTACAAATGCCGTACCAATATTACTTCACTGTTACAAATGCCGTACCAATATTACTTCACTTTTACAAATACTGGTTTTTTTGACCAACCTGGCAAGGTTCTCTTGGTTCCCACGGAGTTTAAAAATACCTTATCATAATCTGGACACTAGGCTACCGGATACCGAAGCCGTCACATGAATTGGATTAGCCCTTCTTATGTGGAGCAACTTAAGCAACAAACACATTTGACCTCGGTACTTGTGTAGTCTTTTATGGCACACGTACCGTAAATTTTTATAAGGGCGAATGATGATGATGATGATGAAAGATGATTCCGTGCTTCGGAAGGCACGTATAAGCCGGTGGTCCCGGTCACCAAATGGCGGTCGTCAAACCATGTCAGAGGCCTTTGAGGCGGCTTAGAAACTCTGACACTAGGGTGTGTGGGGGGGACCTTACTGCCCACACGATAAGAAGAATCATCATCATCATCAGCCTATAATGTCCCCACTGCAGGGACTCAGGCCTCCTCTCTAGGAGAGGGATGGGCTATAATCCACCACGCGTGCCCAGTGCGGGTTGGTAATAAAGGCGAATTTAAGAAGACGTGTACGAGGACGTTTTGTGCCAACCCTAAATAACATGGGACAAGGCCACAAAGATGACGATGATGATGATGATTAGCAGAATAGAAAATAAAGACTATATACCATCACTCACCTTTAAATTTTTTAGAAATTGGTTAAAAACAGAATATCATTTCAAGAAGAGAAGACGATACTACACGAAGATGATCAATTTAGTTTCTAATATGTACCTATAGTGTCCAAGCCATTGTAGTTCATCTCCACTTCTCCAGTCCCAGTAGTTAACCGTAACTCAGTACTGCCTGTCTAATTGGATAGGTATCGGTTCTATATTAAACTATGTCAGTTGCATATTGCGCTAGTGAACTGTTAATTTTATGTCTGTGTATGTAAAGAGATTTACAGAAATTACTTTTGTTTGAATGCACGTACCTTTTGTGCGGTAAGATGTATGAGTTTTCTTTTGTTTTAGAGGTGTACCTCTGTCTAACCTTTCGGGGATCACAGGCGTGATGTTATGTTATGTTAATATTCTTATCCGTAGGGTTATGCCATAAATCTTAGAAACAACTACTTAAACTAAAAAAAAGACGCACCGACTTATAAGGTATTATAATTTGAATTAATTGAAGTGGGTTTAATCAATTTTGTTTTAAACATGAAAAATCAGCAGGCATAAGAAATAATGTCATATGAATTCTCATTGAAAATACGACTACTTTATTTTATTGGCAATACTGCAAAATATGACCAAATATTATGAATATGAACGTAGACAGAGGTGGATACATTTTACGAGGCAGCCAAATTTCTTCGCTTATACGAGTAGATATAAATATGTGTGAGTTGCAGGTCTGGCTACTAGTATCGATTTCCGCAAGGCTAAGCCCAAATGTCCCTATCATTTCACTCATGTGCTCATCTAAAACTTCACTACGTTCCTACTGCACCATTTTCTAGGACACTCTAGTCTCTCTGCATTGGTTTCGTAATTAGGTACCTCCAATTACAAATCGAGTTACTGCATTGAAGACGTACCTGGTCTATGTAGTTAGCTGTACTACTACTCCTATTAACCGCTAGAATACCTACTATTAGGTATAGTCAAGACGTTACCTTTATGATAATTTAAGAAGAATATGGGGCATTATTAATTAAAAGGAGATAACAATATCTTTATAATTAGAATTATAAAAGTATATAATGAACTAGACGTCTGTAATACGAAATTAAGATACTTTATTCTAATAATATTACCTACTACTAACTTAGCTTCTCATCTTTAACGCCTTTTCTTGGATATTCAAATAGTACCAACGTAATTCGATTCTAAGTCAATAGCGTCAGCAAAATTAAATCATCAAATTCAACATTATTAACTGATCTTTGATTGATCTAAGTCAACCTTTTTTACGATTTAAATTCATGATCTAGAATCTAGATTGACTGTATGCGAGTAAGTACCACTCATAACCAGCTTCTTAACAATGATCATTCCCATATGAACCTAAGGCCTTAATCCTAGGGTATGGTTAAAAATAAAAAGTTTGTGATAGTAGGTACCGCATACTTCTACAACCAATTGGGTACATATTGACATACAATATGTATGATAGTTTCACCCTGCTATCATTTGATAAATCTTTCATCATCATGTGCCTAGCCTTTTCCCACTACGTTGGGGTCGGATTTCAGTCTAACCGGATTGAGCTGCTTGATTTGACATGAAACGTCTGCCAATTTGCCCTCCACAACCCCGTTTGAGTACTAATACATAATAACATACACCTTGTAAAGACTGGTTGACAGGCTTTCAGGCCACTAACTGACCTGTAACGACTGTCAACAATTTTAAATGACAACCGGAACAAACGGCTTAACATGCTTCCAAAGACACGGAGGGAAGAGAGAAAAACAGAGAAGGAAGAAAGAAAAAGAAGATACACAAAAAATCACCACACCTCACTGTAACATACGCACACACACCCATTTGCAACTCCTTAGGTACACTCCTACACATTTATCCGCGCTGTACTCTTAGCAATGTATTGTATAGCATAGCAGGCTATTACATCGTAAATTCTTAATTGGTTGTAGAATTATATAGTTTATATATTTTTAAGTAAAATTTCAAAGAGCTGTGGATTTTTTGAATTATAAATAAATAAGTAGCATGTAATGGGTGGTCACTGGAAGTCACCTATCCATGGACCGTGCTAGATAAGTGCGACCTAACCTGAATATCGACCCGAGCGGATGTTATTCTTATTAAGCCATGAGGTCCTTTAATCTGTTTAAGAAATATTTATATCAAAATGAAAGATTCTGAAAGTAATGTATATACTCTCGGCTGGCAATCAAAAAAACATTATAAGTCAAGGAAAACAGACTTCGCTTTTAAAATTGGGATTCATCAATAACTTGCGATCTTTAATCTCACTTTAGTTCAACGAAGTGCAAGTCCGTATATGATGAAGACTGATTAGTTCTGGTCATCCTCGCCATTCCATCCGTCTCAGTTTTAGATGACTTTAACGTTAACCAGGTGGTATTTTACTGTTTTTATCAATTGAAAGTGGCGACTGCTCATTTTGTTTGGCATCTACATCTACAAATATTCAAGCAACTACGACAAAAAAAAATGATGGTGAAAAAGTATGAAACAAGATTTTCAGGATAGAACAAAAAAGAAAAGCCGTAGTCACACGGTATTAAAAGTGTTTAGGTTGGTACCTATAACGTGTGACTACGGCTTTTCTTTTTGTTCTATCCTGAAAATCTTGTTTCATACTTTTTCAGTATCGTTTTTTTTTGTCGTAGTCGGGTTTTAGTTTTTTACTTTTTTATTTAAACAATTTTGGTGCTAAATATTTTTTTACACATGACTTTTTGACCGCTAGAGGGCGTAACTTTAAATTTTAGTAATATTTTGAAAATGTACAAGTGAGGCCCTTTCAAATGATACCAAACACGGCGTATTTATCTCCATTTTTATTTTTGAACACTTACTTTTTGGCCGCTAGAGGGTGCCATATCAAATTTAGTGACACGTCACGTAGCCTATGTTCAGCGGACAATTAAGACGGTTCTAACGATACCTCTTAAGTTGAGTTCCGATAAGTAGATTATTAGTTAAGAGGGAACAGATGAAGATACTCACATACATACATAGCCAGTCAAAATCATAACCCTCCTTTGGCTTTGCCGTAGTCGGGTAAAAAATACACAGTTTAAAGTGATTTTATTTTGACCTAAAATGTTGGGTAACTAACGTTTTTTTAGTGTTTCGTTAGTTGTTTTTATTTTTCTTGTAAGTTTTCATGTGTTATTCTTATTTTTTTACCATTGTCTTTATTTTGGTACTCTGAATGATTTCTAACAGTTTGTCCATCTATTTTAATGAGACCTTATATTAAGGGTTTGATTGGTTTGGCTTTACATAAAGTGGCCTCCAAAAGTAAGTTGAAATGTTTCTCATCAAGTGTTTCGTCACATTGTCATCTGAAATCTTAGTTTTGATCTATGCCCTTTCTTTTTTAAGTCTAATCCAACTGTATAATAAGGGTTTTCATTTTTTTTAGTTTGTTTCGTTCTGTTTTTTACTAGCTAAATAAATATATTTTTGGCAGCCAAATTAATATTTTGTTTATTCCTGCGGATATGCTGTGTTTGATGATACTTTCATTTCGTAAAATTGTTAGTTAACTAATGTACGTGGCAAAAAATAAAAATAAAACCATTTTATTCAAGTAGGCCAGTTACAGGCACTTTTAAACTGTCAGAACAAATACAATAAAATGTAACTAGTCTTTAGATCTCTATAGGGAAGAACAAGCAAAAACTCTATGGACACTCTTTTAAATCAGAATATTGTTACAAAACCTTGAGTATACCATATTTATGAAATAAGCCAGCAAATAACCCAAATGATCACTTACTCACGATTTGATATTGCACCCACTTTTTTAAGTCGGTTAAAATTAATAACTGACGGTTAATTTGTATTCAGTAAAAACCTTCTATAGTAAGCAATTCATACATTTAGAACTAGAATTTAAACTGTTATTGCACTCGTAACGTTACATTTGAAGTGATAAAAATCTCAAGTGACTTTTGAAAGTCACGTTTCTAATTACAGTGGTACAAGGTGTAAATAAACCCTTCACTAAGCTGTCATTGAAGCATTCTGTACATCAAATTCCTTAGTTTGACGCAAAAAATATTGCTTGGAAACGATTTTCATATGACGTTTTTTTGGAGTGAAAAATCACGTTACCGCTAGGTAGAGCTCAATTAAATGCACTCAAAACATTATGCTCATGGATGTATTGTACAGGTCGTCGTAGGTATTAAAGTGTAAACATTAAAAACTTGTATTTTTTTAAACTTGTGAAAAATCAGAACTTTGACGCCTAATACTTATCTCCGTAACTAGAAAGCATCGTTTAGAACCAAAAAAGATCGCAATGACGGTGAGGACAAGTGCCTCTATGTTTCATTATGGGGTTTTACAGTCATTAAGCCCATAATATTTTATATTTAAACAAACATGATTACTATTGGTATAATTATGGTAAACAATATGGTCGTCTATAATTTTAATTTTGTGTTTAATTGTTAAAAATGCCTAACGATTATCTATAGCGTACCAGAGTACCTAAAAGGTGCTTTAAGTCTATTGCCTTTGGAATAATTATTTAAAATCAAAAAGTAGCACTGCACATGGGTGCTATCGAGATTTCTAAACTACATAATTCTAGGTTTTTCCCAACTATGTTTGGGTCTGCTTCCAGCCTAACCGAATGCAGCTGAATACGAGTATTTCATCAGACCTCTACAACCCAGTTAGTTCTGGGTAATAAAATTGGGTATTTTATTGACTGCAGATTGTCAGACTTTCAGGCCAATGACTTATTGGAACGATTGTCAAAGATTGTAGATCTTGATGAAAAATGAAAGCTGGGACCCATGGCTTAATATGCCTTCCGAGGTACAAATGAAGCTCGGTATGTATAAAGAGTGGTCACCCATCCACGGTTTAAACTAGGCAAGCGCGGCCTAACCTGAAGATCGACACGAGTTATTATGTAGCCACGAGCTCCTCCCACATAAAAAAAAACGTACCTTTGCACACCATTGAATTTATCTAAAGTATTGAACCTATATTTTTATCCTTAAATGACCAATACACCCCGTTTATTTTTTTTTCCTATATCCAATAACAAAGAAAACGATTGCTATACTCATTGTAGCACCTTTGCATTTTTGAAAGTTTATGATTGTAACGAAAAATTTACGGTACCTTATTATCATGGTACAGACCAGGGGTGTAGCTACCGCCGTATCCGCCATATCAATGATACGGGGCCCCCGGGCTCGAAGGGCCCCGAACGTGTAAGAAAAATTCGTGAAATGTTCTTCCAAATCTCACATAAACTCTTAGGCTACCTATACTTCGTGAGAAAAAATCATATCATAATTATTTTTTAAGTTTTACTTCAAAAATGACGAAAGTCAAGAAAGGAAAAATCTTGACCCTTCATAATTTTTTAATACTTTACTTGGCAGTCGTTACAGGTAGTCAGTGACCTGAAAGTCTGACACCAGTCTTACCCAAGGGTATCGTATTAACCAGTATTAACTGAGTTGTGGAGGTCCGATAGGCAGTCGCTCCATTTAAAATACTGGTATTCATCTGCATCCGGTTAGACTGGAAGCCGACCCCAACATAGTTGGGAAAAGGCTAGAATTATGTAGTTTAGAAATCTCGATAGCACCCATGTGCAGTGCTACTTTTTGATTTTAAATAATTATTCCAAAGGCAATAGACTTAAAGCACCTTTTAGGTACTCTGGTACGCTATAGATAATCGTTAGGCATTTTTAACAATTAAACACAAAATTAAAATTATAGACGACCATATTGTTTACCATAATTATACCAATAGTAAATATCATGTTTGTTTAAATATAAAATATTATGGGCTAGGCAGATGATGATGAATTTTTAAGTTAAATTCGTATTTTTTCTTTGATATTAAATCCACCCTAGATCATGTTCCATGCGATTTAATTATTACTATGAATACTAAAAAATCATTCATCAGCAAGAAAATTCAGGGAGTGTAAAACGTAATAAATATCATTCATAAGTTAAGTTGACAAATACAAGTCGATGATTTCATTTATTTTTAATCATTAACTGTAATCAGTCCGTGGTTAAAATAAAAACAACAAACAAAACGAAAACAACTGTTATTCAAGAGTGAGTTATGAATTGACAGTCACTGATAATAGCTGGTAGCGACCTCTGCCTCCGAAAACATAAACAAACGGACATTAGTTGCGGTCGTTATCTGGCAGATGGCGCCCTCAAACAACGTACTTACTTTCAGGAACGAATCTGAAAACCTAACCACGAATGTTAATGATTCAGTAAAATTGACTGAAACTTGTGTTCAAAGAGACTAGTTTCCCATTTCAATGTAAGTTTTTACGTCTCAGAACGTCACAGATTGCATTTAATTCTAATTATCAAGAGTGAAATTCAGGTAAAACTTCAAGATATTCTAGACCTCTGCCAACCAATTCCGTAAGTGGAATAAAAGTATTACGGAAATATATTTTCTATTGCACAATGTTTTAGTGCCATAATATGTAATTGGTGTTGTATAATACAATTATGTTTAAACAATAAATACGTATTATCAACAACAGTTAGTGTTATTTCATGTTAAATCGTAACTAAATAATCAATATTAATTTGTTAAAAATTCATAGAATTGTCAAAAGCTTCACTGAAACCAAAAGGCTTAGAGAAAACCAATATGTTTAACGTTTTAAAGTATTCATAATTATGATTAAGTAAAAGTAAGTACATTAAAGATGATGAACCAGTTACCGGATCGGCCAATCAACGCAACATGACAGTCGTCAGTGCAACAAGTCGTGATGTTCTACAAAATCATTAGTGACTACCACTAACGATGTTCCTATTTCCCTTTGACCAGTAAATAGATAGTTAATTTTAATTATATACAGATCGATATTATGTTAGCTATCTCGATGCTCTCAACGTATTCACCGCTGCATTTTAACTCCTAATGTCGTTGTAACTGTAGCTATATTACAACGTATTCCACTTGAAATAACAGATCGAGTGGCTGAGTTACTGCTGCATTACATTTGTAAAAATAACGAATACATTCATCTAAATTCAAGGCCATCGATGCTGCTGTAATAAATAAAACTACAATGAAGATGGATGATGGTATGCACGAGGCAGTCACCAGAGGACTCGTTCTGGGAAGCTCGAAGATATAAAATGCAGTAAATGATGCTTCTAATCACTAAAAAGCTTAATGTTTACACTACATACGCTTGTCAGGATCGATCACATCTAACTTACCGTATGATCATATCAATGGGAACTATTATCCGACTATTAATACTGTGTAAGAGCTGATTGCTGGTCTATGTGATACACATTGCTGCTGACAACACAATCGATCAGATATTATAATCCGCTTAGTTGTTTAATGTTACACAACTTCGGATATCCTAAGACCTAGAACGAAATATCGTGGAGTTATCTCTTTTGCTCCCAAATGTCCGAAATTAAACTGATCTTTATACTATTTGGATACTACGTTTTTTAGTAAACAATTTAACGTGTCTGTATTTTTACACTTATTCAAGTGTTGATTTACAATCAGGAACTAAATCTCGTTACAAAAACTAACATCAATACTCCTATGCATGTCATTTTCCTATTACGGTTCTGCTGAAACTGTTTGAACCTCCTAATCTATTAAAAACACAACGTAAGTTAATTATAATTTAAATAAGGGTCCAATATACTGTAACCTAAGCTACCAACGCCTTAGAAAAATTCAAGAGCCGAGATTTTGCAACGCGATAACTCATTTGAGAATGACACCAATGCATCCGGCCTTTAAGGGCGGTGTCATATGTTTACGACAATTACAAATTAGGGTAAAAGCTAGGAGACGTACATAAGCAATATGCACAACCTCGTCATGCACCTCATTCACTTTTAAAGCTCAGAACCAGAGCGCAAAAACGGGAAACGTCAAGTGATTAGCACTGATGTCGTTTGGGCGCGGCGTGCGTGATGGCCCGGTCGGAGCGCGGCGCGGCACACACTAGGGCGGGCGGCGGACACGGCAGCGTTACGTCAGCGCGGGGCCGCGGCGGGGGAGGGGAGCCGGAGCCGGGGTCGCGGAGAGGGGGGAGCCCCGCACTACTGCATCCTCCGGGCGCCCATCTTTGCCCGGCTTCGCTGAAAAACGTGACATCTCTGCTCCGCGCCGACGCTCCCCGCGCTACCCTGTGCCCCCCGCGCCCCCGTGCCGCTCCATCTCTCTCCAAGGACCTTACCATCACTCACTCGTGGTCATTTTGTGTAGAAACTTATTACGTCGATGCAATTACGGATATGGTTCCCATTATATTAGTTTATTTAGTTATAATGCGACAATAATTTCTCAATTTATTCGAAAGTTTGTTTAAGAAAAAGTAAACTTTATCCATAAAAAAGTTCTATGATTGGTAATTCGGTGTTGGAACTTAAGTAATGTTATTGAAACGTATGTTACTCTTAGCAACTTTTATAATAGGTATCTAAATATTCTTGGAAACATGTAATTTTGAAATCGACTTTAAATTTTTAGAGAGGCATTGTGTATAAAAAATTTACTGAAAACTGATGTGTATAAAATACACCAGTAGAACTTTCCAATATTTAATAACGCCGTTTGTCCTGTAATAATTTCAAAAACTGGGGTAGGTATACAAAATAACAACAAAATATTTTTATGATTTATTTTTCTTTGAATAATAATAAAAAACAAAATTTAAACTCTAAGAAAGAAATTCGGCATTCAGCAAAGATATAATTATGGAAAAAAAATAATTGCTAGAATTTTTATATGTTAATTAACTTATCAATAAACTCTATTTAACGTAATTAAATTATGAGGTAGATGTTTGCAAATAGTCTTTCATTAAAATCTTATAAATTAAAACTACATTACAACTACTGCTATATAAAATGAAATGCAAAAAAAGACCCGTAGTGTATAATATCTCTAAACCGATCTGCCTCTACCGTGATGTCACATGACTAAACTTACTACATAATATTATGTTATTCACTTGTTTCAAGTCAGGATACAATTGAACATATTTCAGCTGCTATTGGTAGCAGTAGGTCAAGTTTAACACGCATGCGAGTTTTCGAACTCCCTGTAGAATTTGATAACCTTCATTTTTATTACGTTTCATACTGTACGTCCATTATCAAATGTAAGGGACAAAAAAAATGTTAAAGTTCTTGTTATGTAAAAGCTTGACAATAATGTTTATCTTGCTAACAAATTGTCATCGTGTTCTGTGAATGAAAATAAGGTCAATCATCATTGATTGATTTAACAAAACTGCTGACTCTTATATGACTGGAAAATTTTAAAAACATGATAAGTATTTTGTAACAAACATTTGAAAGAGAATGTAACTAATTAAACATATCGATATATTTCAATTTTACAATTGAGTGTGTGGGCACCACTGTGTACTGAGCCATTGTCTATTGTATTATTTTAAACATGACTTTATTGATAATAATTAAAACAACTCTTACTAATTGTTTATACAACGTTATTTTACGAAACATTTAGATTCTTAAAACAAAATCTTAAATTCATTGGTATCTAACGCAGGCGGGTTTTACACATTATTATTATTCCTTAACTTCATCAATTGTACATTAACTTGTGTATGTGTGGTTTATCTATTTGGTGTCTTAATATTAAAATCATTGAAGAAGTGCGCAAATATTACAGTTTAAAATGATAATAAAAAAAAATAACAGTTTCAGTGGGCCTGTGAGTAATGATACTAATAACTTGTTGGTGTCACGACAGTCAGTTTTATAACCTAAAAACAAATACAGTAAAACATCATAACTACAATAACTAAGTCATTCATAAATATTGAGGTAGATTATTACTCCTTATTATTTGAATCTAAACTACCTTAATAGATTTTGTGTGTAAAAAAACAAAGTCTTAAATTAACATCGATGGGTAAATGAACGTTCTGCAATAGTAATAATAATATAAAAAAGGATTCAAAACATATTCCCATTGTTTCAAATGATGAATTTGTGTGAGCTTAGTGTTAGTAATAGGATACCGTTGGAGCATGGGTGCAGCACCCCGAAACTCAGCTACCTAAGGGGTAGCTTCGATAGATTGTTTTAATTGCATTATTGATAGTACACGCCTATGTATGTGCCGTTCTTCACAATTTGTAATTTGGATAATTTTTTTTTATGTCTAACGTGTAGGTACATCAACCTATGGGTTTTTCTGTCTAATCGATACATCTAAACTTTTGCGTGAAAAATAATTGCGTGCTTCTTATTACTTTTGTAGCTTCCTACCATTACGGGGGCCATATAACTGTTTGACATTTACTAATTAACCCAGCAGCAGGTCAGTTACCTACAATATAGGAAACTGCCCCACCTTTAAAATGTACTAATTTTGCTCTACATGAGTCCGGCAATATATCTCAATCCATGTTTGCTTTCAATGTAAGTGCGCAACCAACAACTGGGAAAAAATGGTAAACTTTTATGATTCCAGGATTGATTAAGTACCCCCACTACTCTCACAACTTGATCTACTTAATTATGATTAGGCTCTTGAGCAAACATAAGTCGCAAATGTTATACATGGCAAAGTTAATCTAAAATACTCGTAGAAACATTATATTTGTACCGTCTGGTATCTGTACGTATAGTAGTAAGTATAGCACTTTAGTATGCTACGGCAAGTAATAGAAATAAAATTCGTACTGAATCTACACTTAATTAAAAATATTTTTACAATTATTGCAACAATGTTAATTTGACTTTGGCACATTAACTTCAACGTTTACATTGTATTAAGCATCTGAAAAAAATATACAAACAAATTGATATTATTTTCTTTCCTACGTTAACCTTCTAATTTTATATTAAGGGCTTACATTTACTTAGCAACATGCAGGATCTACTCTTACCTCAAAGGTTTTGTACTAGTTACGATATAGGTATTACATATTATTAATTTGTTTTGATCATTTTACTTTATTTTTCACGTTCATTGGTAAGCGTATATTGTAAAACCCTCCAATTTTCATTTTGTCTCATAGCCAGTTATAATACTTCTTACTTGTCGTTGATTATGAGCTAAAATTAACATAAAGTTTGTCATATAATATAGCAACAAAATAATAATATAAACACACACTTAACTTTGGATAAACACCAATATGCGTAAAATAATTAAGGTCACTCGAACACATAAAATTTGTACTTATGTTACGTTTGCAAACTTAGGCAGTAATATTACTATCATTAAAATTATTATGTAAAAAGTATATATTGTATAGTTTGTACTAGAATTATGGATTTGTACCGATCAGTCTTGTACTTATTTGTATATTTGTATAGTTTATTTGTAACTATATTGAGGTAGATGCGTTCTTACAATGTTAAGTTATTGATGATAGCTGGTCGTTGATAAAATATGTGTTTCTTGAAAAAAACCTGTTAAATCAATTAAGTCGTTTCAATTTGGAATGGAGTATCTAGACGGAAATAAGCTTTGTCTAAACGTATAAAACGTTATAACATAGTTAAAGTAAGAGTCGAAGAAATGCCGTTAGAAAGTCTACAAGTTTCGTCGGGTTTTGGAATACAGTATGTGTGTTGATGAAGTTACGAGTGCGGCGGACTATCCTGCTGTCCCCCTTGAGAGCTGCTCGAACTACTCTTGCTTGTATCGTCCTTCTTCTTCTCCACCTATAATTTAAATATTTGTTTAAACAATCTTATCAGCGTAAATTATAAGTCGTTTAAAAGGCAGACAGTCTGCCTCGACCAGTTTTTGATGAAGACCTCATCACATGATCAGTTTGGTATGGCTTATTAGACTTTTGATAAAAGCTATAATTGCCATTTCTAGGCTATATAAGTAAGGGCAAAGACAGCTAATATTCGATCTCAATGTAAAGTAAGTCAATGGCACACGAACGTGATCGAATGATCTGTAGCTAAGTCCAACCTACCCACTTATTTTAGTATACTTCGAAAGGGTCCTTACTTTGATAGCCGCATCGTTCTTAAAACCAGATACCGCGATTACTAATACGTTTGCCTAGCAGTAATTTCATCTACCTATGCTCATTTCTCGTAAAGGCTCTTGATGATATGAGATTTAGCAGTCACACCACGAACGATGATGGAAACTTCCCACTTGTTTTGTAAGTGACAGGATAACATATTCACAATTTAAGTTATGTGTCATACGTGTGCTTAAGGTGTCTTACTAAAGTGAGTCAGACTGCTGGAATATATGCTTGTATGAGTCCATCTACCAAAAGACCTATACTTTACTCATAACATGGTCTAAAGAGAAAGAAAGTGGGCAGGCTAGTCATCGAGGTTCTTGTCTAGGATTGACCAGACGTCTGTGAGTAGCTTCTTAAAGAAAAATATAAACGTAGAGGAAGTAAACGAGAATCCTTACCTTTATTGGGCAGTCGGCAATGAGGTGATCCTCACTCTTGCAGTTGTGACATCTCTTTGGTTGTGGGCCAATGCTGCACTTAGCCGCTATGTGGTTGGCGAACTCACCGCAGTTATAGCAACTGAAACCAATCAAACATTACCTTTAACACAGTTACAAACATCCATTATTCTATAAGAACAAAAAACACTTCAGTTTCTGAATCTTTATGAACGTCGATGATACTAAAACGTATCAGCAATGTTCAACGTGATTTTTGAAAAAGGAAGTGTAACATGCAAAACTAGCTACAGAACTCAAAGCCAAACCAAACTATACCTAAATCACCTACCTTCCTAAGCATGGTTGCTAAACCTCATTAAGAAACCGTAACTAATGGATCTGATAGTCCCTGAAACGTACATAGTGCATTTTATTACGAGGCTTTCATTTTCTATTTTACAGCCTGTTTTGACCTTTCAATGAAATAGCATCTTGTTCATTTGTTACACTCACAACATAAATTTTATGTTGCTTGCTTAGATGACCTCTCAAATATGACAGTGTACTGAATATTTTGAGGATTCACCGATGTTTGAAAACTGAAAACTACCTTATGAATTAGTTAAGACCCCAACAACAAAGCTGTGGGATTTTCCTCATTCTAGACTAGCTCTAAGCCCTCACAATCATTTAAGATTATTTTTATATTTTTTCAGATAGGTAATCCATGTATTATTATGGAAGAACCAATCCTAGACTAGCATAATTATCGAACGCCTTACACTTTTTTTAAATAAAACTGTCAAAAAGTCTAGTAGATAAATAGACATATTTCATGTTCTATTAAATTTTTCAACTAATTAACACATTACGATAATCCTTATCTATTTACCACTGCCTAAAATAGAATTTTATCTAGCATCTGCCTATAATGCCGTGTAGTAAAAAAGATTTCAACTGTATTTCCAAGAAAGTTAATATGGCTTCGTAGCTTCGTAGGCTCGATAGTTTCCCATGGTTAGATAATGCGATAACCCTCCGATTAAGTGTTTGACTCGGCAACAAGTAACCAGATAGAATAAATCTAATATGATATTCATATTTATATGAAATTTGACACAATGTGCACGTTTGAAGATATTGCAGTTTCATTTTGTTACAAGTATTATTGGTACCTATCTATATTACTATTATGGCTGTTGTCAACCAGTGAATAGCGCAAATACAAAGCTACAATATCATTGAAATAGTCAAATAATGGCGTAATCGTTCGATATTAATTTCAATAGGTTATCGTTTGACTATTACTTCATGAAATTGTTTAATAGTTTGATAACTGAATGTTTGCCTTTTAATTATACATATACGTTTCACATGTAAGTAGTTCATAGTAGAAAACCAGCTAGATATCGAAATATACCCTGTCATAGTTACTAGTTAATATTTAAGTACTTTACATACAAAGCTTTTCGATCACTAAAATAACACGACCGTGTTCTTTTTTTGCTGCAGTACGAAAGTCTCGGTCGTGATATCATGTTTTTCCCCATGTCATTCCCGAGTTCCCAACTATGTACATGAACTCTACTACCTACTCTACTCTTTTGTACGTTCAGCAATGGCAAACAGCAAGCATGGAAGTATCGTCCATACAAACAGGCGTTGAGATACTTCCTCCTACACTACTTAGCGAAGATTACCGTATCTTTCTGAACCGTTTCTTGGAGAGCGGGCGCCGGTGCGAACCCTGGCAGTCCACCGACGAGGGTCCGGAGACACGCGTCGCCTCCAGCCCCTTGTCTGACTCCTTGCACTCGAACTCCACCTCCTCCTCGTCTCCTAGTGACCGGAATCCTGGCATCTGGATAACACTCTGGAAAGAAATGAGTAAATGTGTTAGTTGTGCTACTTTTCCGATGGTTCTGGCAACGAAAGCGCTAACAAGAAATGTATTTCAAAATGAAAGCAACGAACAGTTGAGGAAACGGTTGGAATAAGGACGTTTCATGGAAAATGGTCGGATTTTAACACCAACCGTTTTTTGATTTTCTTGGTTCAAAATCTGGTTTCAAGTGTTAAACCACAAGTTCAAAAAAGTATTGAGAATTGTAAAAGTAAATAGTATCGATGGAGCAGTCACAAAGTTGTAATAATATTTGTGCGTACGACAGCGGCGCTGCGAGGCGGCTCGCTAGTTCAGTATAAAAATAACAACTTCGTGCTAACTATTATTATTGACTGTGGGTCCCTTCAATGGGCTATAAATTTACTTATCGCTTATGAGAAAAAAATCAACGTTATCGGCATCCAGTAACACAGTCTTGACCTAATATAAGTTTTACCGCTAGCGTCGCTGCAGCCGAACGAAGTACAAGTTTGGTGGCGCAAATGTATAGAAAAAACATCCGGCCTTGATAAGCCGAGCAAACAAATAAGCGCACTATCGGGTCAACCGCTAGATACGCCACAATATTTTTTCTGAATGGATTTATTTTCCTATTTTAACAATTGTAGAGAACGGTACGATTCAATTAACTACGTAGGTGTGCGTCTAAAATTTTGCGTCAGATCTAATTTAAAATTGTGTTCGTTGCGTGCATGCTTCGTGGAAAAAAATGATAACAATCACCTGGTGCACAAAAACATCTTGCCCGCCATCGTCAGGGGTAATGAACCCCCAGCCCTTCGCGACGTTGAACCACTTACATCGTCCGCGGCGCGTCACCCCTGTGACGGCGCTGCCGCTCGCGCCCGCTGCACCTGCAAATAATATACAGTTGGGTTAGAGTACCGCCACACCGCGCACCGAGCCACCAGCGCCGCGACCGCCGCCCGCTGGCTCGCCCGCTCCCGCCTCTCCTGCGAGTGTCTACAGTCCCGTGCGCCCGCGCAACGCTCCCCTTCTTACCTGTTACGGAATCTACAATCTAATTGACTTTTTTACAACTTAGTTCCTTCACAAATAAAGCCTGTGTTTCCGGCACATACCTACCTAGCTTTTACGACGCACCGTTGTTAACAGGCCTTGACACATTTTTGCTGTCATTTTTACAAAAATTGTATTTAATAAGATAGCATGCTTTAATGGGCGCATTAAAGCATGCTATCTTATTAAATACAATTTTTCTTCGCGTTTTGAGGGTAGCAGGAAGTAATCATTAAAAACGCCAAAGGATCAAATGTAGCAAATAGTATTCCATTTGTATCCGGATGGTATACCTATCATTTATTTGTCAGTTCCTTTGTCGGAAAGTAAAATAGTAAGACCGGGACCGCATTAACATGTTTTTATTGAATAGAAAGGTCATAAAGAATTCACTAATAGTCAAATTGCATTAAGTGGGTCGTAGTCCCTTGCTTGTAAACGTATGCATAGACATTTTAACGTTCGGAAATCTATTAGCAATAAATAAGGGCCTACAATTCTTATACTGGACGAAGAAAGGGTATACTGATCCCCTTATCGAGCATCGAGGCAACAAATAACGTGGGAACGGAATTAAATAAAAGACAACTCCTTTTACACCATAGCTATTAATTCCACGTGTATAGCATATTAAGTTACATACAAATTAAAAGAGAGTAGGTATAACTTTGAATGGTGGTAGTAAATAAGTTATCGGAAACATCAATGGTAGCGATGACTAATGTAACGTTACTTCCTTGAAAAAAATAGAAGTAGTGACTAACAAGTTTATTAGAAATATCCGGAAATACTTCAGATGACAAACACCGATTCTCATACTCACACTGATTAGCACCTACTATTTTTTATTTCCCCGCAGTGAATGACTTATCTCCAAATACCAAAGTTGTATTTTTGTTCATCATATAAAACAAGGCTATAATTTCTCTTTATGTTAAGTCGTTGCATTTTATTTTAATTGAAATAATATCTTAAATTTATTATCTAGAATTATAATAAACAAAATGGCTAAAGCATTTTATAAGCGGCCGCATATGATAAATATGTATAACGCGAGTCCAATCTAGACCATAACAAACCAACATTTAAATAAAACAAGCTGAAAGTTCTCACGACGCTCTCTCATCAATCGAGCGTTAGTATCGCGGAGGCTTACTCAAATGTTAGTTATATGAGAATTTATTGGTGGGTTTGCTAATTCGATATACATTTCCATGTGTTGGTATGTAAGCTAAGCATATTATTTCGGGCGGCGGCAGCGGTAAAAGCGTGGAGGCAGCACACGTGGCGAGTGTGGCGACGGCGACGGGCGGCGGGGACTGGAAGAATGTTCGGTATTTAGGTTAAGTTTCTGGTACCTTTTTCATTCATTGCCGTAACACTGCACCTAGCGGCCTCGTCGCCGCCGTACTACCTCGCCATCGCCAAGCTCACCATACTCAATATTTATTATTCCCTATCCCATATTAATGAGAAAGCTTTTAGACTTGTTTCTAAATAACGTGGGATCCATTTGAACATGTTTCATATAACTAAATTCTATCGGACGCTGAGTTAATACGTATACGAAAATCGACTTGTATCTTAACTGTTTGCCGTTACAAAAAATATGTTTTTTCTTTGTAGAGACTTGTTTTCTAAGTATTTAAATATTTATTAAAGTGAACTCAATGTTTACACAAGGAACGGGTAAATTCTTGAAGGCTTCGTGCGATAACCATAGTATTCATTACAGAACAAATGGTTTTCATTAATAACTTGAGATTTTTTTGAAAAGCGTCAGTGTTTGTAGAGACCGCATATACCGTGTTGTTTTTCATTCATACCGTGCTTGTGCATACAAGCACGGGAGTTAATCTGTTTGTTTTGGTTTTACGGTTTAGCTATCAATTCAGTTTTGATTCCATTTCCGAAATGAAATCCTTTCACGCGGATAAAGCGGTTGCAAGCTTAATTAGTTTTATCGGTTTCCTATATTTTATACCGTCAGTAGGTACCTACTCTTTAGGGCTTTAGAGTGAAGTGATAACGAATATGGACAGTGTTGCCATACATTTTTCGACGTTGCAGAAGAATATTACTTTTCAACACGTTTGTTAAAATCCCAGTGCTTAAAGCTCTATAGCTGACTACCGAACTTTTCCGTGCTGATGATCATACTCAATTAATCTTCACGATTTTTTTTCCTTTTACTTTGGAAACATTACGTGTCATTACCCTTGTACGAAGCTATTTTAAAAAGGGTGCTAATAAACCCGGCTTCTTTTTAATAGCATTATTTGCATCTAAAAATCTACATTGCCTTCTAAATTACTAAGTCAGTCTGAGTCAGCCACAATTAACGAACATCTAAATAATACTATCTTAGCCACAAGTTATCTTTTCTGAAGCCACTCATACAACTCAGCACCGGGGTTATTTTTAGCACCTAAATTTGTAACATGGATTCAAACAGTAAACTTCTAAAATATTAATATATGGCATCAAAAAAATATTCTATTAGCTTCTAATTTATTAACTCAGTACGTATCAAAATTTAATTAAAATTGTCATCAAATATTATATTATAGGTAAGTCGTGGGTTCGAACCCAGGCAGGCGCATTAGTTTGTGTAATTTATTTCATCACCGCTGCTCTCAAAACGGTGAAGGAAAACATCGTGAGGAAACCGGCATGTCTTAGAACCAAAAAAATCGAACACATGTCACATCTGCCAATCCGCACTGGGCCCGCGTGATGGATTATAGCCCATCCCTCTCCTAGAGAGGAGGTCTGAGTCCCTGCAGTGGGAACATTATAGGCTGATGATGTTGATGATGATTATATTATAGCCACTAATAGTACGTAGAAACTACTGTCGTGTCATCGAAAGGCTTAAATATAGGAGTTCAGAGTATCTTATGACCTAAATATCGAAGTTCAGAGTATCGAATGTCCTAAAGATCGATATTTATTTACATGTTGTGCTACAAAAGTTATCTACAAATCGCTGCAGAACTTTATTTTAATCGGATAACTAGACAATTGTGAAAACATTTCTGCTAGCAACTCGGAAGTAGCGCTCGACGGCCGCTACCGCGGCACCGCTTGCTTCGCTCGCTCGGCTCGCGCGCGTTTGGTCACAGTTTTAACCTAACCTAACCTATTTCCCTCGGTTTACAAAGACGAATCATACAATCTGCCTGTGACTAGTCAATTAGACAATGGTAAAAACATTTATGTAACAAGTAGGTACAATGCTGTCGTCTCGCGCGCTCGCGCCAAATCTTGCTGTTGCTTTTTTCACGATAAAAAAATG
Source organism: Diarsia mendica (assembly GCA_949316265.1). Lineage (NCBI taxonomy): Eukaryota > Metazoa > Arthropoda > Insecta > Lepidoptera > Noctuidae > Diarsia > Diarsia mendica. The sequence continues at coordinate 12,962,074 of OX438891.1, forward strand.
TGATGTATTATTTTACATGCTAAGTTATAATAAATGATGTTGACTATGGTCGCTTCAATTATATTTTTTGAGGTCCTTGTGTTGAAGCTGTAAAATGGTGGCGAGATATAAATTCCGTGGCTGAGTTAGTAAATTAGGTGCCTATGTATAAATAACAAGGACAAGGTAATATAATTGTTGATCTTTACTTGACGCTTTCTATAGAATATTTAGTGGGCGTTGTAAAAAAGACGAATTAGTATATTAGAGGCTATATAATTTTCCCGTGGCTAAGTTATAAAATTAGAAGTTTGATCACGTGGCCAATTAAAAAAGCTGTGACTCGATTTATTATTTCTCTTTTAAAAACAGGGCCCAAATACAGGTGGATACCACGTACTACGGTAAAATGGTTTGTCCATACTCAACAAATATTGATTACCTAACTATTGTGTATTTAATATCCTAGTAGCATTTCAGAACGCTTTTTGAGACTGAAACTGTGCCATGCAAGTCATTAATGCATTCGGATTGTATTGAAGACAGAAGAAAAAGCTTTCGTCAGTCAAATAATTAAATAACCAACATGTTATGCAAGTTTCTATATCTAAACCATTGAAGTGAAATGCAGACGTTGTTATCATGTTAGCTTAAAGTGTAGCGGGGTGTTCGCTCATTACAATACATGGTATTAGTGCGCTAGTGCGGTAGCTGCAGCACGTTATTTATATACGTATATGTACCGAGTGAGGTAGCACTCCGGCGCATCCGACTGCTGTACTGTGTGCCTGTTTTGTAGTTTTGTTTACTCAGCATGGTGCGCGCGAGCCCCCTCCCCCGCGCGCACACCTCCGCCCCGCACAACTACGCACATTCCACGCTACACCTCAACATGCGCCGGAATTTCTATGCAACAGATGCATTACACGGTATTCGTCTAATGCAACACTGACGCGCCTCTTCAAATATTGAACCATTACTTTGCCTCTTCTACTTCGTATCAAATTACCACAACTGTTGTGCAACGAACTGATGTGGTGCAGATTAAAATGTCCCAGCTCTACTTAATATAACAAAAATGTTTAGCTCCACGTTTATAACAAAACACGAGACAGAAATCGTGACGTTTCTGGTTTATTGTCAGTTCCTAAAGCGATTAGGTGCACTATTTTTAAACTGGAATTTAAATTTAAGCTCGTGGTATTTTAAAAGCAGGAAGGGGAAATTCTACGCATATTTTAAGTTGAACATTTGCTGCTCGCACGCACCCCCATGTCTTGCTACATTAATTTACGAATAGACGGAGTAAGTTTGGCTTACCTGGGGCAGGTGCAAGTAGTTGTGTTTTTAATACAAATGAGACTATCTAGATGAGCTTTCACCCGTGTTGTTTACATCTGAAGCCACCCAAGTTCACAAAAGACATATTTCAACAGCCTTTTCATGAATACATCAATCTACGTCACGAGGTAAAAGATCACTTCTATGAATGAAACTAAAGTTTAGTCAATAAACGAACACGTGTTGACTCACGCATCTGTTGTCTCAGTCACTAATATTGCGTATTTGACATTATATTTCTCAATGGTGTTTCTATACGAGCGTAATCGCCTTAAGTTTTTTAGATATATTCTCGGAAATTTGGTAAAAGTGGGCCCAAGCTTGAAAGCGCGCCACGAAGTTTAGAGAGCTTTTGTAGGGGGCTTGAGGTTCAATATGGAATGGTTTACAAGCCATTTAATATTTGATTTTTTCCAGTACCTACTTAATGCTTTTATGCAGTGATGGTGTCTACGCCGGGATGCGGGCGATGATTCGTATCACACGCGTAGAGCGACTCATGAACACATTGCCGATCAGATGCAGCACCCGCTGACACGCGTGGGACGAAGCTGACACTTACGTTTATTTATTATAGTTTAATTTAAACAAATTGTCTTTTTCCAGTAATTAAACGCCTGTCGATAACACGCCACGATATTTTAATTAAAGGGTACTACACTACATCGCTAACATCGATAAAACAATTATTTATCAATGTAAAGTCTATCTAAAAAACTTTGCATTTATTTTGTTATTATTTTAACTATTTAAAAACCTAATTATAGCGTAACATCGCCTCATTCACACAAAATGTAGGCTATACAAATTGAGGATATAAATACATACGTATTTATCATAGTTCAAATGCTCATTCATTATTTGAATGGAACGAGTCACACGTGTAGTAAACAAAACGCATACCAATATGATTGTAGGACGCATGTCCAGCAAGCAAATGAAATGACCTAAAACATTGTGCCATTCACCACTTTTTGCTGTTATCAATCGTAGGTATGGAATTTGAACGTGAATCATCGTCAAGTGGCGCTTGTGCTTGGCTATCTTGAACTAGGAGGGAAAGAGACAGCCGAATGTACCACCATTCGGATTTAATTGACTGGTTACGAAGTCGGACCCTGCCGTAGGGACGTCACCTCACTTTACATCGACTTTCTAAAAATTCCGGACGGTACTTCAATAACTCTCTATGATAATTCCTGTTTGGAAGAATGCTCCGCCATGTTTGTGTATATGATTTGTACAAACGAATTAATTTTACAGATCAAGTAAAACTTGGTAACGTTTTTCCAAGCTAAAATGATTTCCTGTTTGAAACTACTGCGACGCACTACGCCGCAGAGACAAGCCCAAAGGTATATGCATATTGAGGATGTACTACAAAACCTCGCGCTGTATAATGTTGTTGCGTAAGAATGTAAACAATATTCTAATCAGCACAAAAATATCGATAGTGCGTTCGTCACTACAACTCTGGTATGTCGACGACAAAAACACGTAGTGCAGGAGTAGTGGGGAGCGAGATTAAGGTCCTTCTAAAATGCAGTCGGCTTACCTAAACACATTCAAGCTTTTATCACTCACACACATAAATATAAATAGAAAGTATTTTGGTAGTATAAAACTTATAAGAGTGTTGTTAAAGTCGAAATCAGCGCAGCAGCGGCGCCAAGTCGCAGGCAACTAAAACGGTATCGTAGGAATAGTAAACAATTAACTGCTCGATGCGTAGACCTTGTTTGATAAAATGTTCACGTCACATGTTTCCAATTCAATACTTGATACTCATGTTCTACAAGGACTGCTGGTACGTCCATTCATGAAGATACGCACTTTGTTTTTAATTCAATTCAAATCGTACATCAGATAAGTTTTTTTTTCATTCCGTAGTCCTTAAAATTAAATACACATGTTTATCACGAGAAAATACAAATTATTGCGTATAACGTGACGTCATACCATACAAGACATTCTCTAATTAGGAAGTACGAATTTATAATTAGTATATTTTGTTGTTGATCAACTTGATACTCAGTAAACATGGCACACATATGTGTGACATCAGTAAAACGAGACTCTATTAACCTCAATTTGAATAATTTCAATGATGAACTGTTTGTGATTGCCTCCCTGGGCACTGCGTACAACACATCCGTTCGATAAGGGCCATGTCAAGTTCTAACACATGAAACAGCTTTTCGACGTGCCTTAATTGTGTTCCTACTGTATTTTACGTTTTATTTTAATTGAAGTAAACAACAGAACAGAAGGCCAAACAAAATTAAAATCTAAGAAAAAAATATCTTATGTATCTACTTACTTGAAGAGGGAACTGCATTTCCGCCTTCCCTCCCGCTCATGGTAGGTAACTAAAAATTATCAACTGGCACCACAAATATCACCTCTCCGTAACATACATCCTCTGATTGAAAAAAGGCACTTTGTTTATAATAAGTTCATTTACCTTTGCACGTTTAAAACTTATTAACTATCAAAATGTGTTAGGTGCATAAAGGCGGACGCGCGTGCGCGCGAAGCGACCAACGACGCGTACGCAGGTCGACTGCATCGAAAATGAGTGACAGTGGTGTAGAGTCGACGCCGCGGTGATGCGGTCGGTCCCTTCCCGGATATCGTCAAGCAAGTAGTTTTTAAAATAGAGAAGCTAACGAAACGTGTACACCGCCCGAAAGCGCCGGCCGCTTTACCCCAACCCAAATTGTGTCACTTGTTGGCGCGGCGGCGGCGGCGCAGCGCAGCGTGGTCGCGCGGAGCACTGTGGAGTGTGGAGCACGAGCGTTCCCAACAGACGCGACCATGCAGGGTGAACGGCTTCTACTACCTACCTCACATATTGCTTACAAACACCCAACAACATCTTCAAACCTCACAAAAAATATTCTCAATAGAAGCCGCGTACGACCGACCGCAAAAGGGATCTTTTGGGAATGACCAACTTCCCAAATCTTTTTGTTTTTATGTCCAGCCACGATATATGCTATTCTCAGATTTCTTCCTAAATAGAGTGTGTTACGTAAAGACATAACTTGCGATTTCCTGTGTAAGTACTAAAAAGTTCGCGCTGAAATAACATTGAATGAGCTTTTGCTGGGTTCTTAAAGTGTTTACCTTCATTAGAGGAATATAAACGAAATTTTATCAACATTTCACAATAAATTGAGTGTAAAAAATCGTTTAGTTTTCGCTTTCTCGTACCTAGTTGATATCTCGTGCAGAATTTTTCACGATATTTTCCGCTTAAGAATGTACACACCATCATTTCAACAGCATTGGTTTGACAATGCATAACGCATAAAATAATGTCAATAATATATTAATTATTATCCTGAATTAAATAAACCTTAAAAATAAGGTGTTGCGGGGAATAATTAATACAATTAAGTCTCCGCTATCATTTCAACGGATATTAAAGGATTTTGGCTACACACGTGAATTAGATTAATTGAATTTTTTTACACCTTTACAGACTAATACTCTACCATGAAATGTTAATCTTTTCTAGGTCTAGCTTCTTTCAGTAAATCAAGAATTTGTGAACCAAATGTAATGACGTGATATAACACCGGTTTTGAACATAGGGTAAGGTATACCCGATCATTGATCACTTTTGTTGAGTACCTAGATATAAGTAACACCAGAAGTAGTAACATGTAAAGTATTAAACTATTTGATATTAAAAGAATTCAAACGTGTATCAAAACGTGTGTGTCACCGTAACTTCTGAGAGACAACTTTGATCGGAATGCAGAGTTCGCGTCCAAGTTTATGGCACGCATTAAATCGAGATACCCGGCTCTGTCGGAACTGAGACTGAACGGAATTAGTTTTATTGAATGAGCCCTTTAACTATCTCCAATATAAGTTTCAATAATTTTGCTCAGTTATAAACCAGCCTGCGCTTTTGTTGATTGATATGACTTAATCAACAGTAAGGCGTACTTTTCAACAAAAATTTCTATCAAACATAGGTAAGTATGGCACACACAAATGTCCTAATTATAGGGAAAAAAGTTAAGCACTGTAAATTAATGCGAATGATAGTAATTTTCATTATTTCAGTTATTTTTAGTTCGCAGAGTTTATAAACGACGTTTAGTATCAGTTCTATTAAGCTGAATTGCATCGAAGTATATTTACTCCCTATGCCTAGAGTACAAATAACGGACAATTTTCTTGAGAAAGTGATTCTTAAGGGACAAAATACTAAAGAAAGATCCCAGGCTCGTACAAAAGTCAGAAAGTTGAATAAACAGATCAATGAATAATTATTCATTTGATTATTTAAATCCGCGATCCCCTCCGAATTTGTATTAAATTCATTATCAAGCTTGATGTTCATTGTAACAAGTGTGACAATTTCACGTTTGCTTTTCTGAATTTCGGTTGAGAATCAGGTATGGCGAAATTTGAAGCGGGTCCTCCCCAACCGTTAGAGGGAGTCCCCTTCGGTCACGTCACATGCTGACGACCAGGCCGACCGGACCCATTGTTACTGATCTAATCCACGTATGATTATGCATCAACAATATTTGACAATAGTTGCGTCACAAGAAAAACACGTTTTGGAAATAATGAAACTCGACCAATTGTCGTATTCACTTTCTCTGATCTTTTCACCCCAACTAAAAGCTAGTTATAGATTTTTTTTTAAATTTCTATGACTTGATGCAAATTAAAACTGCTGATTAATCGTTTGTTAGTCGTCCCTTCTTCGAAATGTGATTCATATTGTATCGAAAATGTTAAAAAACAAGATGAGTAATGAGTTCATAGATAAGGGTTTAAAGAAATGATTTGATGACCTTGAAATGGTACTCAGCTACTTCTGACCGATCTACTATAAAGGTCAATCAAATACAATGTATAAACTTGGAGGAAATATTAATAATTCAAATGGTACTAGCATTATTTTGTTAGGGACACTTTGGCTATTGAGTGACGATCGAAGTTAAGCGTAAACTATTTACTGAAGTTACCTTTAAAATATCTTTACCATATTTTTTTTACAGTACAGGGATGAACATGTCAGTAGCAAAATTTATAAAAATCGTTAATATTATGCGAAGAATTAATAAGACTTCATTCAAATATGCCTGAAAGAGTCCTCTAGTGTTAAACGCCTGTACGAAAATATTTCGTGGTGGGCTTCCCAATTTGTGAGTTCGTCAAGTTAACTGCAGATGGCATTGGTATCGTCAATATCATACCGCCATCTGTATTGGTATAGAGGAACTTTAAAACGAGAGCCAAGCCGAAGGGACCAGCCGTCGACCCCACTGTGTTATGTTAATTTAGCTGTAAAGGCGTGCCTTCGAGGGGTGGTGCTTACTGGCACCCTCAAATATAAAAATAGGTATATTTGGGCTTCTTTCGTAAATCGTTATGCGTTATAGTTCAGTCGGTACGCATTTACTACGACCTTCTTCAGCTTATTTTATTAAATAATCGACTTCATTCTTCCAAGAAGTGGATAACGTATTGTTGATTTATTATATCAATGAAAACACTAGAAGGTTTATCACAATCATTCCAAATATTACATTATTGTCTACATACTTACTCATTTTGTACCGACACTAAAACTCAAGACAATGAGAGAAAAAAAAAGGACCACGACTCAGGTAGCTAGTTCAAAGAAAGGATCAGTTTCATAAAGTTTACAGCCTGTTCCCCTTTCGTTTGGATTGTTGTTGGTAAAAAAACACTAGTAAGAAGGCTGGGTTGGGTATTGATTTGTTCGGAATGCTACTTATACGCGTAACTCAATCAATTTAATTTTAAACCAACTCCACGAATCAGACATATCGACAGTCAAAATAATCAAAAACAAATGCCGTAGCTTTAATATAGTTTTTTAAATAAATCTTACAAAAGAAGCTATTTGTAGCACGTAGATGAAACAAAAAAATACACAAGTAAAATAATTAGATTGCGCTCAGTGCTACGTCAGGCCTACGCCGTTGCTACGAATCCCAAAATATTTACATAATTTTAAGAAATACTTGCGAAAGTGATCGATCTGTCTCCTGCGTCACTGTATTGTTCTTACTTTTTGTAAGAAATTAAAATCTGCAGAAGCGTAGTAGTGCTACGCTGGGTCTACGCCGCTGCTACGGAGCTACTACGATTCGCAAATACGTAGCGAATATTAAAAAAAGCTTGCAAAATCAAACCTTTTTGTTTTCCTGGTTACATTTTTTTTTTATTTAACCAAATCATCAAGATAAGTTATTGTGTGTTATGTCCTTATGTGTCATGGTCTTGTTGCTACGAAGTTATTTATAAAAAAAGACGTTTCTTTCGGTTTTATTACTGCAATCAATTTCTGCAACTTTCAATGACGTGATAATCCGATAAGACCCTGCTATTATTGTTTTTTGTTAAAACTGGTGCCTGACTAGTATTTACCACCTTATTCAGTACACAAAGTATTTTAGTGTTAGGTTTAGCTTTTATAATTTACTTAACATTAAAACAGTTAATAGTGTATATAATTAGTAATTTTTACACTATATCTTTATAATTTAACGCCTATTTGTCCTTATACCCTTTTTATAATGTATAAACTATACTATTGGAGAGTTTTATCAAACTTGGTTCAACAAACATCCATCCATCCATCCCTACAAACTTCTGCGTTTATTATATTAGTTAGGATAAGCGAAACATTTACGTATAATTAATAAAAAAAAATCTAGAGATTCAGTACTGATTATATTGGGTTATATAAGGTATAATGGAAGAAGAGAGAAGTCTCTTCCAATACCAACTAGAAATTAGTTTTATTTATTTTTCCCAATAAGCGCATAACTTTGTTTGTGTCCTACGTTTGTGTTTCCAATGTACAATAATGGATCTTACTATTTTACAAAATGTTAAAAAACTCTGTCCGATTCGAAAGGAGTTATCTTTTTTGAATCTTTGTCCCAAATTACCACCATTTCCCTTTAAAATCAAAACTTTTAAAACGTAACAACACCATTGTAACAACAGCAACAGCATTAGTCTGTTTGATTTTACAATATTGTTTCTTTATAACGTCACTACTCAAGAAATGACTGGAGTGTCGCCCCCTGCTTCTTGTTGTTAAAAATATTTAAAAAGATCACATAACTAGAATTTCATATCGATACCGAATACTCTCACGGATCAGACACGGTTGTAAAATCTACTATTGTAGGTAGAGTACTATAGAGCAATAGAGGCACAAGAGTAGATTTTAAATAAGTTGACATATTATCTGCAAAATTTTTGTACCTGTTACCGGCCAAACCCAGTCTTATTTATCGTGTCAGGATATGCTTAGTTCTAAGCTAACCTTACATGATAACTTTGGTCCAAGACTTAATTTTTTGTCCAAGTGAGGTATAAGTATGTGATTTTCTATTATGGCCAGTAGGGCTTATACTAATCTTAAAGATATTATAATACTATAATATCCATCATTTTCTATTTTTTATTTTTTATTTTTTTGATTTATTTCTTTATTTTATTTTTTTGATATTATTATTTATTTATTCATTTTCTTTTCTATTTTTGTATACGGTGTACTCACGTATAGAGGCAACAATATTGTACCTAGGACAACAAAACAATAATATTTTAAAAGAGTGACCATGGAGTTTCTTACCCATTTTTCTCCATTAGATCCACGATTTTGGAATGAGAAACTGTAGTACCCCATTTAGTTGTATAGTTATTGTTAGTTTATAGTAGCATATTCTGCTGGTAGCTGGACATTATGTAGTTCATTTCTGACTATGAAAAAGTGCCTGTCACGGGTCTTTTTCATTAAAACGCTTTGATTTTGAGACTTCTTGGTCTGAAATTGGGTTTAGCCGGTTACATATCGATATTGACATTGATTATTATCTTACAGTTTCCATTATACTGCGCAGTTCCTTTAAGAGTGCCGTTGGTGATGATGATGGGCGGCGAATGTTTGCTGATCTCTGCTGCGTGATTGGCTGCCCATGACGCCGCCGCTGCTGCTGCTGCTGCGGCTGCGGCCGCTGCCGCTGCGCACACGGTGCACTCTGTAATACAACGATACATTGTTACAGTTGATAGACTCATAAACAAATTTCCCGAAAGAATAGGCAGAGATTTATGTAATACCCGTCGGGGCTGCGGGTTGTTCGAAAGAGATACCGCGGCCTCGACACAAAGGGCTAAGAAAGAACATGGATGGTTTTTAGTCAGTAGGAGTCTGAAACTCCCTACCCCTCTGCCCAGAGCGGCAGGAGTCATTTGATTATTTCTCACCCTCAAAAAAAAAAAGTTTATCTAATAATACACCCACAATTTGCCATAATAGTAAACGAGCCTATTGCCATCAACCGGGCCAATAAAATCCAGACTCCTTGGCTGCTACTTAAAAAATCCTTATGGAATAAATCAATGACACTGCCCGACCTGGGATTCGATCCCAAGACCACTTGTGACCACTACACCATCGGGGCAGTCCTATATCTTAACAGAATATTATTTATCAGAATCATAATAGAATATTATATTCCATTAAAAATTTTATTATTGAAAAATCTGCTTTATCTGTTTCTTACTGGTGCACAAAGCTGCGTTAAAAATATCAGAACGTGTCCAAGGAAGCCCCATAGTTCATTCAGTTACATGAATGATATCTTATTATCAATGGATGTCATAAACAGTGAATTATGCCAACCACATCAACAATGCATAAGAGCACATTACTCATAAGTGTATCGAATACGAGTATGTATACAGTACGTTCGTTTAAACGAGGGACATATTGTAATCCGCAATAGGGTATGCTTATATTAAATATGAACAAATCAAAACGCAAAAAAATAACAGACAGAACCATACCAAATATTTTGGAAAATTCTCGAAAACCTTGCGCTTATCACAGATATATAATGTACGCGGATTAATGACTTTTAGGTATAATCTATTGTCCCTTCATATTTTAAAACTGAAAAGAAATGTGTAATAAAGCGAGATCTGGAGAGCGTGCGATGGTACATACCTAGAAAAGGGTTATATATAATTGCTCACCACTTTACGTTAACTAATAAGTTTTAACTATTTAAACGTAATAAATATTTTGGGTCCACCACAATAGTAACAGAATTTCAAGAAAATCCCACCTTTTAGGTTAGTGCTCTAACTTTTCGTTGTTGTTCGTTGCGAAGCAGTCGTCTATTCCCACCTTCGTTTTTTTATATGTATTTTCTTATACTACGTACAATACAACGCTCAACGTAAAATATGAAGTTCTTGTAGTCAGTTTAGCTTCATTCATGTGTTTTCTTTCTAAAAAAGGTATATTGAAAAGATACTTTTTATTTGTTACCGACCCACTAAAATAAATAAATATTCTGTTCTGTTTTATCTAATTGTTATTATTGTTATTCCAATAAGAATATGAAGCTGTCTATTTAGAATTTACAGGGTGTTTGAGTTTGTTCTGTTAGACTCATATAAGGGTACTCAAACTCTCAAACTCAAACTCAAATAGTTTATTTCAATTAAGCCATTACAGGCACTTTTGAATGTCAGAAGGACGGAAGAAGAACGAAACTACGAGTGCAATGCGTCATCCCGAAAGACACCACGCCGAACCACACGCCACCGAATGCCCGCAACAACGAACACTGCGAGCACGAAAGCACGCAGCGACGCAAACCGCAACAATGAATGCTCGAGACCCCGAATCACGGAACAACGAATGCACGCCGCAACGTGCTCCGCCGCCCCGCGACCCGGAGCCCCGCACACCCGCCGCCACGGCACACGCCGCCGCGCACCCCCGCACCCACAGCACTCGCCGCCGGTAACACCCGGCGCCGCGCAGCCCGACGCAGCAACTCCCGAAACGACGCATTGCACTCCTACGCTACAGTCACAATCACAAGGCATAATAACTTGTGAAAGTACTGTAGTTGCCAGTTCCCTAACGTAGATCTCATGAAGAAGAACAGGCAAGAAACTCCATGGACACTCTTTTAAATTAGAATTTGTTACAAAATCTTGGTACATTATATCATTCATGTTGAGATGGTATATTATGTGAGAACTATGTAGCAAGACGTGCAAGTTAAGAGCGTCCAGAGTAAAAAGATATAATAAACAAATCAAAAAGAAAAATATATTTACACCATGGCAACTAAGGAATGACCAGTCTCCACTGACAGCGCCCGTTCACGAACATGACGCATGGATCAGCACCATTCAACTCAACCATTTTGAAGGGAACTAAATGATCCGACACACCCGCCACCATCAGCGAGACATTTGAGTGAGCATGACATTCTCTCAGCCACCAGGGCAACGTCACTAAAATATAACTAAATGTAAAAACGGGCTTTATAATAGTACATAGTACTCACACATGTGCCATGCAATTATACAATATTAAGACATTGAATCTATACAATGCAAAGATATTTTTACAATCTTCTGCAGCCTCTACAATAACTTCACATGATTATCGATTTAATTGCCCCTATGGTTGTGGAGCAGGACCAGCATGGAGCCAAGCATTTTTATCATCAATGTAATCCCCCAACTTATAGTAAGCTTGCCTACATAGTGTGCGTTTAACACAAGATTTAAATTTTGTCTCATTTAGTTGAAGAATGTGAGGGGGTATTTTATTGTAACATTTTAAACAGTACCCCATGAAAGATGAGTCTACTTTAGCTAGCCTGAAACCTGGCTGAACTAGTTGGTCCCTATTTCTCGTATTATAGTGGTGTCTATCACCTCTTTTGCTAAATAAATGCAGATTTTTCCTGACGTACATGATGTTTTCATAGATGTATTGACAAGGTACTGTCATGATGTTAATTTCCTTAAACAGCTCTCTCAGAGAATCGCGCCTCCGTAGACCATATATGGCTCTAATGGCTCTTTTCTGCAGAATAAATATAGACTCGATGTCTGCAGCCCGTCCCCATAGTAAAATACCGTATGACATAACACTATGAAAATAGCTAAAATAGACTAGTCTCGCGGTATCTACGTCAGTAAATTGACGGATTTTCCTAACAGCATATGCTGCTGAACTCGGACGTCCTGCAAGAGATGTTAAATGCGGACCCCACTGCAGCCTTGAGTCAATCGTTATCCCCAAGAAAACAGTTTCATTGACAAATTCTAGTTTCTCTTGATTGAAGATTCCCTAAACCGTAATGTTTGAGCTTTATGAGAAGGGTTTCGTGGTTGACACAATCAAATGCTTTAGAGAGGTCACAGAAGATCCCTATGGCATCTTGTGACTCTTCCCACGCAGTAAATATATGTTTTAATAAGGTGACACCGGCGTCAGTCGTACAACGTCCTTTGGTGAAACCATACTGTTTCTCATGTAAGATTTTGTTGGTGTAAAAGTGGATGAGCATTTGATTAAGCATTACCTTTTCAAACACCTTGCTGAAAACTGGCAAAACGGATACGGGTCTATAATTATTGGTGTCTTTACTGTCACCGGATTTGAAAAGTGGTATTACCTTGCTGTATTTCATAAGGTCCGGGAAGACACCCTGGTCCACACACAAATTGAATATTAAGGCTAAGTAAGTTCAAGTTAGTGAATATTAAGGCTAAAGTAGTTCTTCAGAGACAAAATTTTCGATGTCTTTGGGTATATTTCTGTAACCAACTAACAAAACGGCATGTCATTTTTTTTTGTACAGTTTGTCTATACCCTTAACTGGAACAAATTATATTTTTCAAATAATTGCTGTCTGGGTATAGAATAAAAATGTGTTCTTCTGATTCATATAGCGTGTCCGTTTGCCATTTTCCGAAACAAAATTGTTAATGTCGCATTTTCCCTTTGATAAATCAATACAAATTATATTTATATCGAAAGGACATGAGTTGTCCTCTTACGATAATAATGCGTTAGTGTATTTATAAGTAAGCAAATAAGAAGTGGTCGGCGTATAATACTGATTCATGTGGCGTAAGCTTCTCTTGGCTCTACTTGGTCGGGTTATGCTAATAAGAGTCTGGTTACCGCGTGGGGGGATGCCAGTCGTGTAACGAACGAGCTGGAATGTGGACGTGCGGCTGGTTAGCTTAGATCTCAGTGTTACGAAGGTAAGTATGTGATTCATCTGTACTTGGTTCAGATGGCTTTGTGGTTACACTACCAGCTATGTAAAATTTATTTTATTGTTTTAAAATTTCAATTTGAGTTTCGTGATATGGTCTTGGGTTACAGATTCGTGCAGAAAGATAACAATACTGAAGTATGTATGTATGATGAGTTATGCATGATTGTAGGCAAAATCCTGATTCATCTGTGCCTGATTCATGTGGTCAAAACCCAATATGAATCATAAAATAAACTAGTTTTTCGCCTCTCCACCACGAAAAAAGGGCTTTTGTTGCGTATTTCTCCTTTATATTTGATTGTGAGTCTTATTTATTATATTAACTTAGATATAACACAAAGCGTATTGGGTATTAAACTGAGAACATCATATGTTTTTCCGTGATAATAATTACTGATAATTGTTTTCATAATATTTAACAGATTAATTTTATTGTTAAAATATGATTATTTTGTTAGTATAATTATTATCTACACAAAAATTGACTTTTTTGTTTTTTTGGCTGATGCATCTGTAACATTTTCTGATTCATCTTGGCACAAAATATTTGAACGACGATATCTTGAAAACTACTTTATAAAAACGAGTCCCTCATTCAAATATATGTTATTTGACATAAGTACCTATTTTCATATGAACATGTGTTACAAAGCTGAAATTCAAATTAAATTCTTATTATTATTAAAAAATATATATATTATTATTATAATTTTGGCCATATGAATCAGTCAAATAATCTAATTTCGAAGAACTACCCATAAGCATACCATAAGCACCAATTGGAAGTATAAGCAAACTTGAATAGTCCGTAAATTCTTATTATTATTAAAATATATATATATATTATTATTATAATTTTGGCCATATGAATCAGTCAAATAATCTAATTTCGAAGAACTACCCATAAGCATACCATAAGCACCAATTGGAAGTATAAGCAAACTTGAATAGTCCGTTGCTATACTTGAAGATTGTCATCATCATCTACTTAGCCATTTCCTTAGTATATTGGGGTTCGCTGCAGTGTAATCGCAGTCTAACCGGTTACTGTAGAATACCTGTATTTTACACGGAGTGACTGCATATCTGACCTCCACAACACAATTAGTACTGGCCTTGGTGAGACTGGTTCATGGGCGTAGCCACGGTGGGGCAGGGTGGGGCACTTGCCCCACCCTGGACCTGACCAATAAAAATAAATGATCTAGGTACACCAACATAAATTATTATCTAGCTAAACCAAACCTAAAAAAATAAATTATCTAGGTACTAACTACAATAGGTACTTAATATCTGTAAGAAAGTTCACACTTGACCACACTCTACTGACAGTCGACACAAAAAAATGCGATCAAAACAAAAAGCGCGCGCGCTATTGAGGGTTGAGTTGAGCGGTAAACCGACCAGTAACATGAAGAACAGGCAAAACCCAATAAGTGTCAGTTAAAGCAAGGTTTCTGCACTGTAAACCATGTTTTTAGCCAGGAAAAACATTGTATCGCCGTTTAAGTGGTTTTTACCTGATTTAAGTTAGGTAGATGAACAATAAAAATTTAATAACTGAGTCAAGAGACTAAAGATTTCTACTTAGTTCCATTAGGTAAACATACAAATTTCGTTTAATTAAATTAATTAAAAAACTGCTGTCCAAACTCTAAAGAAAACATTGCGGCTACAGGAAAAACCACTAATCTGCAGCACTTATCAAGCCAATGTTTAATTATTCCTACTTGTTAATTGAATTGAATTAAGTTCTTTTTTCTCTTCCACCCGAATAATGAATACAATATGAAAATATGAAAAATACACGTACTCTCCTCATTATCAGTTGTTCGAACCTTTAAACACGATTTTCTCGAAACTACGTTTTATGCAGTTAGTTGGGTTTTGAAGTAAGGGCACGATATAAACCTCTGAATTGACTAATTAACAAATTGGCATACGCCCAGAGCCCACAAACGGCTGTAGTTAGAGACACATTTTTGGATGGAAGATTTCGTGGTATAAAAGAAGATTTCAATAAGAAAGTGTTTTGAATAATTCGAATTATACATACAGATACAGGGTGTTATAGGGTGTAACCTTTTTGTATGAAAAAATTAACTAGCTTGTTACATACTATTTTAGACTGCTGCCCCACCCTGAGCCCATGGCTGGCTACGCCCATGGACTGGTTGTCAGATTTTGATTACTTGTAACGACTATCAAAGATCTAAATAAAAAGTAAAGCCGTTGCATTTTAAATATGACTGAATGTTGTAATCTGAGGATAACTGTGATTAATAAACTATAGACTTTAAATTTATAAAACGGAAACCCCGCAGCAAGACGAGACGCAGCGTAGTCACTTAGTTTTAATTATGAACTCAAGTTTCAACTTGGAAAAATAACTTTACTAAGTAATAAAAAAAAGTTGCTCAGAACTATTGATTATACGGCCTTCAAATAGGTAATTTAAAGGCCAGTTATGTAAACAATTGAATATTTTCATGCAAGGGCTGTCTTGTATAGATATTAAACGCTGAGTAAAAAATAAATTGTATATATTATTTTCTTTTGCACAAAGTAAACGCAGTTATAATCCTGAAAATATAATGAACCATTCAAACAAAGGTATGGTTAAGCATTGAATAAGTTCTATTTTTTTTTTTAATATTTTGTAACATAACAACAGAATCAAATAGGGACTGAATGAATGTTAATATATGGCAAACATAACGTACATTATGGTTTTTTTTCCTTTACCGGTATACCTACTTATTAATAATCACCAAATGTATATTTTTGTTCATTAATTACTTGGGATGATGATATTATCTAGACCTACCCTAATCAAAATATGTTTGTGTTTAACATTGAAGGTCAAGTACTTGATGGGTGACAAAATTGATTAAATGTGAAATGTGTCTAATAGTGTTTAAATTACTTTTAAAGTTCATAACAATTTATTAGTATTTTTAATTTGTTCAAAAATTTTGATTGTCTACGTTATTCTTATTAGGATTTAGTTATTACAAAACAAACTGTTTAAAATCACAAGTATTAAATGTAGCGCTTCAAAACAAAATAATGTGATGCCTTCATTAAAAACACAGGTTACTTGAATCATTGACAATATTAGTAATTAATTATTGTTTCGAATGATTAATATGTGTGTATTTACAAAAAGAGAACATGGCTAGGCATTTTTTATCTACTTATGTATTTAATTTGAGGTCAACGTAATACAATGCATTTAGGTATAGGTTATTGCGCCAAACCTACATACTGATAACTTTATTTAGGTTAATAGGCATTAGTATGCAAAGTATACATAGGTTATCGTGTATGATGCACAAACGTCCCTATTTTTTTGGGTTCTATGAAGTAGCACAATAATCTTTAGGAATTATATTAGGATGGACTTTTTATCATTATTGTTTATTCATTTTCTGGGGCATTGGTTTGTGTGCATCTGTTTTGGTACAAAATATACTAATGATAAACAGAGGACAAGTTAAACAAATGAAATTCTCAATTTCATGATTCGCAATTTTAGATTTGACGATCTAGTGATCATAGTCAAGCAAGTAGGTATATAAAAGTATCTCACCCTTCATGTACGCCGCGAGCCGCCCCTCGATAAAGAAACCCCAACGCGCGTATCACATACGCACTGCTACTTAAAATATTGATACATAAGGCTTTTTATATTGTCAAACATAATTCGATAAAAAACACAATAACACCACACTTGTTACTTGACGACGGAGCCGAAGCCGAAAGGGAAGAATATGAAATTTGCACGCTGATATTCTTTAGACCCTATTTATTGATTGTAAGAAACATTTATTAGGTTTTTTATGGTGCCGTAATTGTGAAATTAGAGTGGTATACATGCTCGAGCTCTGGCCCGCGTGGCGATTACCGAAAGACTGCGTGGTGCGTTTTGATTTGGGGTGACGCGCATGGACGGGGGATGCTGGCTACATTTACTACAAGTAAATACAATAGTAACAGTTGATACGAGCCAAATATATTGCTCCAGAATTAATATTTTTTAAGGTTTTAAGACAGTGGCTTAAAACCTAAAGCTGCCTTTCATCACATCACGACCTTAACAACAAGAAGCTGTTTGGCGCGTCTCAGATAAGACTTCTTACAAAACTGTTGGAAACCATTTTATCGCTAAATAGTTACAACGAAACTCAAATAAAACCTAAATAGACCTCTGACGGTGGCTACTACAATTTCGGCTATTAAATAATCTTTAGAACAACTTGTGTATGTGACGCATGAAGAAAACAAATGTCCCGTTTACAAAATAAATTGAATAATTGATTAATTAATTGTATACGTGTTCGATTTGTATAAAATAGTTTTCATTTATAATGGTGAGAAAATACTTCATTTAGTACGTTCTACATAGGTAGGTACTAAAGCCATTAATGAGTTTATCTTTCAGCGAAAACATCATAGAGCTTATTA
Organism: Diarsia mendica; assembly: GCA_949316265.1. NCBI lineage: Eukaryota > Metazoa > Arthropoda > Insecta > Lepidoptera > Noctuidae > Diarsia > Diarsia mendica. The sequence continues at coordinate 12,979,986 of OX438891.1, forward strand.
CGCTTCCATGGTTCGTAAAAAATGTTGAAACTTCTATTTAACGATTCGTCAAAGCTTTTAATTAACGTACCAAACTAACCTAATACTTGGCTCTGTTATGTCTACTTGTGGTGTGTTTGTATCGGTCTCGTACCTATTAAAACATATTTCAATTATATTTTTAGATTTTGGACGTTATGTAATTAATTGACTTTTTCTTTCATAAACCCATTCACCACCATAAAAACATGAAAGTTTTATTTACAAACTACAATTTACAGAACTAAAATTATAATAAAATATATACAAGTATCAAAAAGAGAAGGATTCCAAGGATTTGACTAAAATTATATCTTACATTATATATTACAGTTTTTACTGATTCCAGCCAATACGTCATAATTAATTAAGTATTATTTTTGAAACTAAAATGTATGAAAGAAGTGTGTTGGTCGGCGGCCATGTTTGCGAAAGTTCGCGGAGGGCACGCATGCGCACAGCGACGAGTGAATACAAACAGCCGGCCGCACATCTGCTGGTCAGCTCGTGGACACAATGCCGGCTACAGTCACCATGCTACAATAAATCTGAGGCACATTTTAAAATTATTATTCTCATACCCCTGTCTAGATCAACTAAACTGTTTTTTTTTGTATGCGTTTAAGTCTTTTGTACTTAAAAAAAATCGTACGATTTTTGCACCAATTTTAGTTTTTTTTTTAATTGTATTAAATCATTCACTGTGGTTATTTTGATTTTAGTCCTTATCATGAACTTTTCTTATCTAGACTGTGTAAAACAAACTCGTTTATTTAGTTAATAACATAACAATCATTTATTTTTAGGCTACTTTGGCCCATAGATAAACACCTTACAGACTAACATACAAATAATAAATTACATTATTTGTTACTAAATACAATAGAACCTTACAACTATAAATTAGTATCACTACACTTGTGCACTATGTCACTGGGCGTTTATGTGGTACACACGGCTACATATCAAGCTATACAAAACCAGTTAATCTTGGCCTCACTTTACTAGATCTTTTCGCACAATGAACGATCAGATTATACTGGTTTTGTATAGCTTGATGTGTAGCCGTGTGTACTAGTTCGCGGAAACGACGGAACACGAAATATTAAATGGCGTTAATAATTGTTGCTCTTTCAGAATTAAATATATCTTAGATCTTAGTGTCAGTTTCCTACTCCTAAAACAACTACCAGTGTGATCCAGTACAGGACTGTCTCTCATTGCACAAAATCCGGGACACAGTACGATTACCTGACCCATGCGACGCTTGGCGCGCGTACGTCAATGCTCTATTTTTTTCCAATACCAGTTCGCTAAAACCGATTTATGCGATTTGATACGTACATTTCGATCATTTGCACATTTCAACCTACTGTTAGCAGTCAAGGTGTATTTCAAAAATCTTAAGTGCGTAATCACCAAGATTATGGTAAAAATGACAGTCAAAATCAGTACACAGACTTTACACATTGTCTGCTCTAAGCAAACCCTGGATATTGGCCTTTCACTTGTATTTTACGATCTTGTTAAATTCTTTGGTACCTAGTTGTCAGGTTTTTCATGGTAAGTGTTTTCACTGGAATATAAAAACATAATACGAAAATACATATTTTTAAAGTGTAAATCATGGAGTTTCTTTCTAGCTCCTGATCGTCGCCCAAGTCCAGGTTTATGTGAAAGAAAACAATTGCTGCTGAATGTCATCATCACCGCTGGAGCTAATGTCGTACCTAAACGCTTAATAACAGTTTCAGTAAAACCACTAATTTGATTAATAGCAGGATATGACCTCCGACTAAATCGATGTTTTTTTACCCAAAAACGTATAATTAAATCACAATACTAAAAACACCATAAAAATCCATCACGATAATATTTCATGAAATATTTACATTTAATAAGCGTTCGGATTAAAGGTCCCTGTTATTTGTCAATAGGGGAGGTTTTTTATCCATTAATGCAAAAATATTAGCTGTGAAAAAACCGAATGTGACAAAAAATAGAGATCGGGCGCGTGTCAAAGTGGACAATGGACACACTGTGCCCGATAATGAGGCACTATACAATGAATTAGAAATATAAATAAGTAATAAAACTATCTCAATGCGAAATTGCTTTTATCTGGAGTATGAATTCTGAGCTAGATTGGTTTGTATGTTGAATAACTTTTAAAGTGTTTTAACTTATACTTGAGCAATACAGACAAGCAACTGTGCATGTGGATTTTTCAGTAAATGTTATAAAAACGGTTGCGATAATTAGATCTATCAATCTGACTTCGTTCATGACTGAAATACAATCCCTGTATTCCAAAAAAGCCCCTTTGCCGATATCACTGGGTATTATTTTTATTATTTTGACGTAAATGCAGATGGCAATTTGCGAGTGACCGTTGCCTGTCAATCAATCTCAACGAGGCAGGGGCCCAGCTAAAAAACTGACCCCTCATTGACCAAACAAAAAAACCCAGAAAAAAATATCACAATAGTCCCAAAAAACCAAATTGAGGATTGCGAATAAACCCTCACATTAAAGGAAGGACTATTCTCTAGGATTGAGTCGCGTGCCACCCCTCGTGCCAATAAAAAGTGATATATTTTAAAATTAGCAAAATAATGTTGAAATCGACCACTGATGTATTCAATGATTTATGTTTCGATCACTGTGTCTGCAAAAGGGATTTAGTTTACGGCCCTGCACGACGAGCGTAGCTGCGGGCCACTCTACCAATACATTTTATTGACTTCGACGTCTGCATAAATTCTAATGTAAGCTAGCGGCGGCGGCGCGGCGTTCCCATCCTTTATCCACAGTACTGAAAAACTAACCAGGTAAATGTTAACTCATTTCCTGGTTGAATCGGAAATGCCGTATTTAACCGACGCGGAGGATTCCTGAAAAGTGACTTGACTTAAAACTTTATATATAATCGAGTAGTGTCGACTGCCTCGGACAGCGAGTAAATCTGTTTGGGCTTGGTAAGACTGATTGTCGGACTTTCGGCCACTGGCTACCTGTAACGACTGTCAAATGACAGCCAGGATCAACGGCTTAACGTGCTTCTAAGGCTCGGAGGAAACTCAGTATTTATTGGGTTGTCATACATCTACGGATCAACCTAGGCAAACCAAAAGATCGACCCGACCATCAAACAACATTGGCAGCAATAAAATAATTAACACAAAAGTATCTGCCCCCTTGGTCTAGAGGCCGAAAGTGCGACTGACTGACTGATTCGATTCCCAGGTCGGCCAAAGGTATAATTAGGGTTCAGCCACGGAGTCTGGATTTGTACCCGGTTGATGGAAATAGGCTCGCCATCAATTACATGGGACTTTAACACAACTGGTGAAAATGTGGGTGTTGGGGGGTAATCCCCGAACGGTTAGGCAGAGGTGTCTCTAATAGTGATTGAAACATCAATCCTGTAGGTCCTACAGGATTGATGTTTCAACCACTAGACTAACGAGGCTTACAGGCAGACGTGTGGTTTAGAATACGTTAAAACAGACACGACTACTTAATTCTAATCTGAAATATTACATTGGTTTAGTATACTTAAAAAAACGATCATATAAATACTAATGTAACCCATGTATCACAAATAAACAATTTGATTTGATTTGATTTGAATGTTCTGAAGTATTTCACTGGCTTGTATGCGTTTTAATACTGATTTCCGTGATGGCAACAATGTCGTCTGCCCATCGCGCCACTGGACGACCAACACATCTTTTTTTCAGTCCTTGGACGACACTAGGTCACAGCTATACTCCACCTATCATTACCGGGCCTGCCCAACTGCATTTGAGTTCCATTACTCGATTTCTAATATCGAAGACCTTCGTAGGTACGTCTTCGGATTTCGACGTTAGGAACTCGGTATAATAGTTTTATACCGAATTATGAGCATTTCACTAGTTTAGTATAAGTAAAAAAAGAACATGACAAAAGTATTTTACTGGTTCAGTATACACAAAAATGGACATGACTATACTGGTCTTAAGTATTTCACTAGTTTTCTTTACAACAATAAGAAGGAACATTTAGGGACCTGCAAAAGTAAATATATTGAAAAAAATGTTTTCACCAAGATGTCGCAGTCACCCAGAAGCACGTAATTTTCAATTTATATTTTCACATAGAAATATTGTCAAGTCATCGTCTCGTTGAGTCACACTCGAACATTTCATCCCTTATGGGCCGTGGGGGTGTGCACACTGCACACTATGCACCCTCGTTGTAACAACTTTGTGCCCACACACAATGTCAGTCATTCGCTCCATCATCGTCACTTCCACAGTTTACATATTCGCGAAACAAACTCTAGCGAACAATGACGGCATCAAAATGTGACATGTTGAAGTCATGGTGAGTTTGTTTATTGGTAGGTTTAGCACTAATATTTGATAATACTTAGGGTGTTTTCGTGTTTTCAATTGAGCTGTTTGAGTGGCTGATGGGATGGAATAAAGTTAGCGGAAAAAAATTGAGTCATAGTAATGTAACCCATGTGTGTTATTGTAAATTCATGGGCACTAGTTTTCCATGCAGAAAACTGTTTTTAATACTTGGACGAGCTTTAAATACTTCTTCTATGAAAAAATCTATCCTAGCTAGAAGCTTTGATATATAATGGTCATGTCCATTAAAACGTACCTACAGTCACTAGAACCAATATGTATACACAAAGCTATTTAAAAAAAAGTGAAAGACGAACATAACATATTGAAAGCCATGCTATTATGGAATAGGTCTAATCTCAAAGTAGAATCCGTGTATTTCCAACAAAAGAGTATTCTATTTCGTTAGTGTACTTATACATATTTTTGTTCGTTACATTACATACATCTCCTGTATGCCTCCGAGACATGGTGTCTATACCGCAAGCACATTCGCGCCTTAGATAGATTCCATCTGAAATGCCTACGGGACATTATGAATATCCACTGGTCGGACCGTGTTCGTAACACGGAAGTACTACGGCGAGCTAATGTCGGTGGCATAGAGGCCTATATAATGCGGCGCCAGTTGCGATGGGCTGGCCATGTCTCCCGAATGTCTGACGACAGAGTGGCGAAGCAAATCTTCTACTCAGAACTGCAGGATGGCAAGCGGAAACAAGGCGGCCAACTCCTTCGGTATAAAGATGTGCTTAAGCGCCACATGAAACGATGTGACCTAGACACGTCACAATGGGAGGCAATGGCAGCGGACCGGTCACTGTGGAGGCATACCGTGAGCACTAAGGTGTTTGAGTTTGAAAGGCGACGTAGGGAAGATGCTCGATGCTCGATGCTAAACGTGACGAGCTTAAGGCCCGACCACCCGCGGCCACCCAATACAATTACGTCGGAGGGGTGCTGACTTGCAGTGAATGTGAACGCACTTTCACGGCAAAAATTGGCTATGTCAGTCACCAGAGAGCACACCAGCGATGCTCTTAATAGGCAGATCCAAGTCGCTGTGGCCGAAATCATATATATTTACTAGAATAGAATACTACTTACTGGTAGTCCTATTCTAGAAGTAGAGTGTTCTCTAGATTTTTAATGCATAATTGTTTTCACGAATAGATTTAGATATGCTTAAAAACTACCAAGTAGTTCCTAAGCTGGGTAGTTGTTCGTAAATAAAAACTATAAAGAAATTATACTGTATGTTGTTAGCTTAAATAAAATAACTTAAACAGTCACTGTTTTGATCTCTTAACTATAGCCAGTCAAAGTTAACAGAAATAGTATAATATTGCAACGAAAATATTGATTAATCCTGTCAATTTGCTCCGTTGCCAAAATTTGCCATAGTAGAACAAAATTATTTTTTGTATAATGATAAAGGGCGAGCACCCTCGCGAGGTCCTTTGCTGCCATTGGTCGTTTGGTGGAGGGACGCTGCGCGCGACGCGAGGTCGCTGCCAGACCCGCGCAGCCAATCAATTCGCTGGTTTTTTAAATAAAGAACAAAAATAATAAAAAACGTTCGTGTTTTACGAACCACTCGTAGTATGTACCCTTATGTAATATATGATTGATGATTGTGGACTACGTACTGACGTTTTTTTTTTGCTGAGTGTATGAGGTCAAATATTAATGTGTTACAGGTCGGTGTGTTCGTGACTTTTTTACTATTATCAAAATAGGGAGATAGTGTGCTATATTAAAATGTCCAATGAAATAACCTATTCAGTAATTTAATTTCAGTTCAGACTTTAACCTTTTACTTTTCTTAAGTTTGAATAAGGTCAAAAGAAAACTAAGTAGATGAAAACGATCATACAACATATACTTAACAGATTAAAAACATCTCTCTCGAAATAATCAGCGGCTGTTGTATTTACCAATAAGTCCAAGACAAAACCTGTAGATTTTTTTCATTTGTTACATGAAAATAATCGTATATAAGTATTTTAAAACAGCACCTACTGCTATTGTAATAACTTAACTAGGCTGTTCCAGATTTTCTAGTAAATTTGAAGATAAATCTAGCGTAAACATTTACGTCTGATGTCTTTACTTAGACTTAACCGATGATTTTAGCAGCTCTACAATGTGCTGTCTGTTAACGTGTTAAAGTCGTTTAAGCCATGGCAACAGAGGTTTTAGTAGTTTAACGTCAGCTGGTACAAGTTGTCTTGTTTTAGTTCATCTCAAAGTGAATTTAAATTTTCTGAAGTAGGGAACATCTAGGATTAGTCAGAAACTCTAGAATCTAGTGACAAGATCAACCTACTCGGTCTTCGTAGTAACTATCCCTTTATCAAACTATTAAAAAACGATCCAAGCGCGGGTTAAATGCGCACGCAATGGGTTCCGTAACACCAAACAATATTTCGATGCACATTCAGATGTCAATTTACAATGAATACCCAAACAAACTATGATTTTATCGTATTTTAATGAAAAAGTAAGTAAGTAACTGTTCCAGTCTAACTTAGGGCTCCCACACATAAACACGATACGACGTTGCGTCGTGGTAATCTACGATGGGCATCGTAAAAAAACACGACATCGTAACGTAATATGCCACGCACGATACACGGCACGATGCCGTCGATACAGTGGGGTGGTGTTTTAGTTCATTCCGAAAAATGGACCGCTCTAGACGCATTTTGAAAAGAATATTCAAATGTTTTTGAAATTAGAACCCAAATAAATGTGAATTTGTTCATTAAAGTAACAAGTCAACTGCGTAGGATTGCATCGTGAGTTTCTAACGTCACGACGTCGTATCGTGAAACGGCGCCACATCGTTGTACGACGCGACGTCGTATCGTGTTTATGTGTGGGAGCCCTAAAACGTCCCCTATAAGTACTCAAACTTTTCGTTGAAAGTTTTACGTCTGTAAACCCAATTTTTTCCGGAATTCTCTAGTACTTTCAAAATTAGAGGACACACACACACAATTTCTACGGCTTCAGAAGCGAATATCTCATCAACGTTGCATCCCACACAGTTATATACGTTGATTTTTAGGGTTCCGTTCCTCGAAAGGAAAAAACGGAACCCTTATAGGATCACTTTGGTGTCCATCCGACCATCTGACTCTTACTGCGGTACTCAGAGATATTTAATGATTACTGAAGCCGTCACTTAGTACAGATTTGACATACTTTTGTATGACAAAACGGTTAAAACCTTTACTAAGTGCTGGCCTAAGTAATCATTAAAGCTCTATGAGTGCGGCTGTTAGTACTAGAAAGTTGTAATTTGGCGAATATGCAGATCAGTTACGCCGACAAAGTCGTAAAATAAAATCTCGAAAAGTATTTTTAGGGTATCTCCAAAGCACACAAAGAGGGGATATTTCTTTTATCTCGTGTAGTCTATAGGATGTCGCTGGATAGTGCCAACTTTTGTTAGAGTCAATAGTCTCAAGTGTCCCCCCGCCCCCTCTACCAGCTAAACGGTTTTGTTTGCTTTAATTTATTATACTACCATCGTGACTTATAAAATGTACTTGTACTTATAAAAAAAAAAAAAATTGGCTTCCGTTTTGAGGAGACATTAAGCTACGGATCCTTAAAAAACTGGCCAAGTGCGAGTCAGGGTTCTGGACCACGATATCATATTTCATACTTACTTTTTTTTATAGAGTAACATCTAACGCCGCCCGTTAAAAAACCGCGTTCATCGTATTGGAATCCTCTCAATTATTAACCGACTTCTAAAAAGCGGTTTTTGAAAAATCAACAAAACTCAAAAAAAAAACTACATTGTCCACATTATGATTATGACCCACGAACATGTGAACTTACATGTGAACCACTAAAAAGTGAAAAATAAAAAGTTTTTAACAAAAAATAAAACACCGACTTCAAAAAAAAACACAAAAAAGTGAAAAATAAACAGATTTTTCTTCTAAAGTTTTTTTTTTTTTTAAGTCGGTTTTATTGTTTGTTAACAAGTTTTTTTTGGCTTTACTAGTTTTTAGGGTTCCGTACCTCAAAAGTAAAAAATGTCAACCTTATAGGATCACTCGTGTGTCTGTATGTCTGTCCGACCATCTCCCCCCCCCCCCCCCCCCACTCTTATCTCCAACACTACTGATCCCAAAATTTTGATGGTTTGTTGAACTTTTATAGATTACAGGAAAACCTATAAGAAGTCTATGGTGCTAAAATAACATGGAAATTCTCTCCAATATCTACTACAATGGTACGAAACCCTTCATGTTCAAGCCCGACTTGCTCTTGGCTAGTTTTTTTTTTATAAAACGGTAGTAATATAATTATATACTCTGAGATAACATTAAGTGTCTAAGTACCTATTGCGATTCAATAAATACATTCTACGAGAAGCGCAGCGGAGGCTTAGTAATATAGACCGTTGGGTACAGAACCGTAATAAACGATTTCACATTTACTAACAATTGCTAATTTCCTAATTGCCCAGTTTATGCGATTCCTAAAACCGTGATTCACTGATCATGATCCTACGATATCCTACTTGTATAAAACCAACGCAGATGTAAGTCGTAATGAGATTTGAAATCCTAAGAATACTTTCACATAATCTAAAGTCTAGCAGAGCCTCGCCTCTATCGGTTCATTATTACCCAGAAACTAAAATACAAATAAACAAAACCAAAAGTAGTAGACAACAGACGATTATATCTAAGTGATATAATCGTCTGTTGTCTACACACCAACAGAGCTGTTAAAATGGAAGAATATTTAGGACATGTTATCAACATAACAAAATAATAATAATCGATCGCCATACAAATGCCATGAATCATGGTGCAACCGTATAACGGTAAAATGTACAGTCACGAACATAAATACCTTGGACTTACGCAAGATTCAACAACGATTCTCTCGTAAACCACTCATAGGAATTCTATGGTGTTAAAAACATAGTATTCTTGCTGTTAAAAATAAGCCATTCTATTATGGAATCGATGTTTTCTCATAGTTCTAGTCGTTATTTCACGAGGACATCACTGTAGAATATTGCGTTAGTGTACCTTTTTTGCACACGACTGTATCTGCTTAATATTTTACAGTTGCATTTACACAACCTAAGCTTCGAGAACTTGCATCTGTTGTTTATAAATAAATTATGTAATGAGTACAAAAATACTTATAGTGTATAATTTCATTTACGGTACATAATTATTTGAATGCTTTCATAATTTTTTATTGCGGTGACTGATAGTAACATCATAACGGTCAAGCAATTTTGTATTTTAAACTGACATTGTCACTATAAGCGGGATATTTACTATTTAATTTGAGTTCCCGATATTTCGACACTGTTGCCAGCACCATGATCACGGATAAACTTAAGTTATTGCGGGTGGGTTCAATAGTGCCGAAATATCGGTTAAGTGCTCTAAATAAAGACAAAACAAGGTAAATTTTTTTTTTTTAGTGTAAGTATCATTTTGTTATAATTTTATTAGAAAATCTTGATGTGCTGCCATCTGGAGGATATAACTCGAACTGCTAAGTCACCGCACAGTATAGAGCAGCTCTACCACTAGCTGCAAATACTCAACTCTATCGATAGGGAGAGTCGAGTAATGGTCTATAGAAGCGCCGCTAGATGGCGACGTATAGAGTTACGTCCAGCAACTATGTAGAGTTTACGATTGAAAGTTATTTGAGTTTTTTTATGTTTTCAGAATACTTTCTTGTTACATGCTTTAATTGAAGTTGAGTGAACCAATTATGTCAGGCGAATCTCATTAACTTTAATACTGTAAATAGATGCGTATTGGAGTATTAGACATGTTCTATTTATTACATGACAATGCAGTTCAGGTTCTTTGCTAACTTTTTAAAGTAACGGTAAATATAAAATGTTTGTGATCTTATTGGAACGGCTGTAATAATCCTCATCATTATCATCATCATCATACCGTAACTTGCATCCAATTTCAGAAACAAAATTGAACAGATCTAAAACTGAGCTTAACTACTTCGCAAAATTACAGTCAACTGCGAAAACTATGCACTAAACCAGTACAGCGGAAATTACGAGCACTAATACGAGGTAACGGCGGATCGTCGGCTGTGAGGCTGTGATTTACCAAGATTATCCCGGCAGGCTCTTAGGGCGAGGGCCGTCTAACGGGACTGCGTGTTTCGATTTCGTAGAGCATTTCTCCGAGCGGTCCCGTTACTCGGCCGAAAGTACTTTTGTTGGTTGCTTGCGCCTGCCGCCGCCGCCCGCTCCGCCACACCACCGCACCGCCGCACCGCTTACACGAGCGATCGCTCGAGTTCACTGTATTGAGAACAACGTCGTTGTTTAGTATGAGTTCGCTCAAAACAAAGAGCTTTTCAAAATAAAATGACTCTGCAAGGAGAATGTTAAGTTCAGTTAGACGAACAGTTATATCTTTCAACATCATTTGCATAATTTATCATCGGACGCTTTAAACACTTGTCAAGTCGACTATCTTACGCAATGCGCATAAAAGTCGATTAGATCGGTTAAGTTAAACAAATTAAAGGGGTCCAAAAGAAGTAAGTCAATAAAAATTTAGTGGCGAGTTGTGTAAGCGAGTGGCCTTGCGAGCGGCTCGGGTCGATGACTGCCGCTGACTGGATGATGTTTACCTTATCGACTGAGTGAGCGTAACCAACGAAAGTTCCAGCGCCAAACTTTGTGCCCAAAATTTTGGGAGAGCTACAGCTTTATTGCGTGAGTTTGAACGACTACGGCGTAGCACGTTCATTACTTTGCTACGAATACATTGTCTATCCGACCTTAATTGCGGTCACCAATAAAAACTGTCAAAAAAACTTATATTGACTCTTATTAATTTCTAAACGCAAAAAATACGTGATAGTTTTAAATCTCTACGGCTCAAAAAAAATCAACCTTGAATTTGAGCTATCGATTTTGAACTTGGGTCCTTCGGCAAAAAGTTTAACGAACATTTTTTTGGGCAATAGAGAAGTGTAGGAATATTCCATGGCTCGTTCGTCAGTTGGCACTAGGCGTCGCGGCGCGGTGATCATGCCGGCATGGGGGGGAGGCTTGCGCGGTGACGTAATCCATGCGGTTCGATACTCTCGAAAGGCTGCGGGGTCGACGGCCGCTAGACGCGGAACCGCAGCCTACACGACTGCTCAATTAAACATTCCGCATGTACATTATACCCATACCCACACCATGGAACATCATCACGTTCAAACAATCATATTGATATAATAATACATCACTGATCACACGTTCCTGTTGACACTGTAAATAACAGTTTCATGTGACGAATGGAATTTAATACCATAAGTCAAAGACCGGTTAATAAATGCAAGAAATTATGTTATGCATAACATACGCATTTTGTTCTAAAGTCAATATTTACCTCCACTGTAATGTAGATTTTATAAAAATTTAAACACCTGAAATTATTATTAAAACATAAGGTCAAGAACCGTACAATTGTGATGTCACTCCTTATGGGTGGCAAAGACAATTTGTCTGTACTTATATTCTGTAACCTCATCGTAACTGTACATAAATACAATGAATGTTGCAAAATATGAATAATAGCCCACAATAAATGGAGGCCTATAATTAAACAAATGGTGACCAAACCTACGCGATTAATCAAACACCCACGTCGCGGGCGGCCTACAGATTGAATTCTTCTGTCACATGTCTCACTGGAGTTACTAATTATATTATTTAACATCGAGATTGGTTCGATCTAACGCGTCCAATGGTAGAGTGCCACGTTACAGTGAGACATAGAATGGGCATTTCGAGAAAAGTAAATAAGTGCAATAATGAGTCCAAGTGAGAGGTGTGCGAGAAGGGCCGAGAGCGAGTTACACAAGAAGGGTTACAAAACTATGGCAATGAACTCGAGTGAACCTAAACCTTGCGAACCGCTAGCCGCCGATGGCGACAGGCGTCGCCAACCTGCAGGCTGCGGCACCACGCAATGCACTCTATTGTTATTCTGTCAACCACACGTGTCGTAAAATCGAACGCTATTTATAGGTCTACCGAGAACTAAAACGTTCCTGCGGTTCGCAAACGAATTTTCAAAATTGCCTTTTTTTCAATACATCAACAGTTATTTCATCGCCGTTTCAGCTCATTTCTGCATTAATAACATGTATTCGTGCTGCATGGAAATATGTTTTCAGATTTAATATTCAGTAACAGTTAGATCTATGCCTGAAATAATGTGAGCGTAAATTCAAATATTTTAACATGAATATTTATGAATCTGCTTGTCTGATACGTACATTTTTTTTTTTTTATAAAGATAATTAAAAAAAATATGATTCGCCAATTAATAGTTTTATGAACAAGCATTATTCCTGAAATTAATACTTTCGTATCACAAGTTTATCTGTAAGTACAACCACATAATGATTGGAAACTAAAGTAAAATTAGGAATAGGGACGGCACTACTTAACTATAAAATGTAATCAGTATCTCAGGATGTTAATAAAAACTGCTTGCCTAGCCTCGTGAAATTGAATCTTTTTTTTACCGTTTCAATAATACAATCTTTCTTTGTTGGTAACAAAAAATGTTGAGGTTTCCCTCCGCTCGTGTTGCAGGCGGCTCGACAACGGGCGCGGAAATGTTCCCTGCAGGCTGCAGCGAGCGGCGCGGGCGGCGATCTGCGCGCGCAATGCGGAAACTCCGCTTTTTGCTGCGCCGGCGCACACCACCACAGCGACATTACCTATCAATTAAAATAAAAAAACTATCTTACGTCTACTTGAATTACCCGACAGCCCCTAACCGCAAAACTTAAAGTTCAAAACAAATGAAAATGCAATTTTTCCAGCTATCTTACCAAAATCACCCCACTCGACACAACCAACACTGTAACTTGAGACATTTTCAGTAGAAATTCGAACTTCAAAATGCGTTTGTTATTCACGAAGAAAGTTTTCTTAGAAAAGTAACAGTTAGAGGTTAATTCCCTCGTGACAAAGACTTCTAGTCAGAAGACGTTTGTTTATCCTAAGTTCACGGGAAAAAAAATGGTTTTACAGCTACAGCATTTAATATCCATCAGAAAACATGATATTACGGCTGTCCATAATATGCACGCAAATAAATTGCAAGTCTCAGTAATAAGAAAGCCTTCTTTCTTTATGGTGATTCCAGCTTGTCGTGAACTTTTTAGCATAAAGAAAGCTGCCCATCCATTGAAAAAAGTATCCCTTGTTTTTCAAGTTTCACAAAAACTATGAAAGGACAGAAAACGTCTATGGGCAGGTCCGCCTATTATTTTATTTAAATACGAGGATCGTTGTTCTTATTAACGCTATATAAAATATAGCTCATTCTGCAAAGTGAAGTGAATAAATATCCGTAATGGATGAACCTATAAATATTACAAAGTCACCTGTGGATTCATTTTATTTATAGTTTCATCCCACACCATAACATGTTTCTAATGTCTCCAAGAGGCTGTATCCAACTAAACACAGTAATTATATACAGTATTATATCCACTAAGCTTACTGATAAGCTCTTACTGTAGTTAATGCCTACCTAGGCTGGTTTTGTACTATACATTAAGCATGCTTACTTCCGCAATGAAGATTCGATTATGATAAATTATTAACAACTTGTACATTATTAATGAATGTTGATTAGAAATAGATTTACCATGATAATTAATAGGTATTTCATAGATTTAAAGTCACTAGCATAATAAAATGTTTTTATAGTGCATACCATATTTGGAATCTGCATTAAGAACAAGCTATGAGTTATATGAAAAATGGTTTTAAACAAACTCGAAGTTCCACAATAGGCGCGAAGCAATTGCTAGAACAAACGACATCAACGTGCGCGCAGCACACCGCCCTGCGCATGCGCCGCGCGCCTTGTTGCCTCAACAGATAAATGTTGATACCACTCATAATTAATAGGAGTATTAATATACGCCACTTCCTTGCTCACTCTATGATTGTAGACAGTCATTGACTTCAACTCGTCATTAACTGCTATATACCAACTTAACTCTTTTCTCACACTGCGATTATATATTGTAAGCTTTTTGCTATCTTTACTTTTACAATGTTTTATACGCTAATCAAGATTTACATGTATAATTGTATAATAAATGCGTTGATAATCATTTGTATGCATCTGCCGTTATAAACTGATTACGTATAATGTAAAATGAATTTCCTATATTGGTAAACCTTTTATGCATCGATTTTATATAGGTATTCTGTAATGTTGTATGATGTTTATCCGTTTTGGTTAATTTACAGTGAAATGTAAAAGTTCCTGCGTCATTGTTTTTAACAATGAATCACACATGAAAAATAACAAGAAGTAAAAACCCAAGTGGTCCTGATAAAAGTCGTCATCTGGCTTCGTCACGTGTCTTGTCAGAAAAGTGCGCGCTTGCGAACTGTGAGTTCCCGCCAAACGCGGACACGCGGGGTCGATGACCGCCACTCACATGCTCGATAAAAGTAAAAACTCATACTTTGCGCGTTATTACAAAATGATAAATGTTCATCCAGTGTGCGAGACGAGATTACAGGATCAATTATGAGCAATTAACGTGTATTGATTAGAGTCTAAACTAGCGCCTTCCTGTTTCCCCTTTCCTAAAGAATCTACAAAAGTGTTTAGGTTCCATACTACTCCCTACCCGGGTTTTAGTTCATTTTATATGTGAATGACTATAGACAACTTACTCTCTTCTTGTGCAACCACATGAATATGATACATTTATCAACAGTTTGTCTCAGTTTTACGGTACGCTGTTGCACATAGCAACTATACGTCTCTGCCAGAAGGCGGCGACTTCTTATTTCCTATTTTCTTATAAAACAGCTACTATATAGCTTCTATTGATATATTCTTAATTGTTTCTTCATGTTACGCCATACATTGTTAACTATTAAGTACCTATAAAGAGTCCCTGAAACGAACTATTTTGAATTCGTGTGGCATCTGTTCTATTACTTTAAGCTTAAAGTGGTTTTACAATGTGTTACTTATAACCACAGATAAACTCCCAAAAGCAAGAGAAGTGCAGCAGTGCGTCAAAAAGAAAAAAGGAAACAGATAAAATATAAAAAGTGAGTTTTCATTATAAGCAAAATAAAGAAGTTTACAATATCCATAACAGAGTGAGCGTAGATGAAAAGTGAATCAACCTGACGTTTGGTTGCGCGGCCACTTGCGTTCGTTCACCTCACAAATTTTCGTTTCGTTGGTGTAGTGTAGTGTGCGTGCCGCCTCCCCGTACCCCCCTGACAGCGAATCCCCCCATTCCGCCAACTTAGATCACGACTAGCCATACAAGTCATTGTTCAAACAGACACAAAAAATTGAATGCTTCGACAACATGTCAGCCAAACTCATATTTCTTAGACAACGTCAATCAGGACCGTGTTAGAAAGAAATCCTAATATTTATGAAATTCAGGATATAAATTACACCCTTCTCATATAAAGAACAATACAAAAATTATGACAATAGATGGTATACTTGTCAGTTTTGCAAAAGCCGGATGTAATGCAAAAACATCTTATGAAGGATTTCATTAACACGTATTATGTTTCCATTACTCTTCATTAGAAAGAAAACTGATGTAGTGGGAACAGAGCGTTGAATAAGCATTGTTGATTCAAATGGTATAATGGTGGTGCGAGCTAGGCCTTGTCAATGACCTCTATTTCGCCACCGAATATTACAAATGGCGAGAGAGGTCGATGATTCGCGTCACGCCTGCCGCGGCAGCGCGTCCAAACCAACACTTACAACTAAACTATCACGGATTCACGGCCCACGGCCATCATCACTTTTATAATATTATGGCTACATTAAAATATCACACTAACTTATTTAATTGTTTTCTTACAACTTAGTTTTGATATTAGTTTATTTGGCTGAAGTATAAATAAGCAAATAATGTTTTAGAAAAAACAAAGTAGATTACTCAGGCTTACCTTAAAAAATATAAATGAATTATAAACTTGATGGCAAACCTGCCTAGTTTAATTAAACTAGCACAATGCGAAAGATGAAATACATATTGAAAACGACCATTCTGTAGATCAATTTCTAAGATC
Organism: Diarsia mendica; assembly: GCA_949316265.1. Classification (NCBI taxonomy): domain Eukaryota; kingdom Metazoa; phylum Arthropoda; class Insecta; order Lepidoptera; family Noctuidae; genus Diarsia; species Diarsia mendica. The sequence continues at coordinate 12,996,537 of OX438891.1, forward strand.
ATTTAGAAAAAATGCAGTATTGCATTTGTAACAATCAACTATAATTCTGATAAACATTGAGCTTCTTAAGACGATGACAATAGCTATTGACTTCTGATGTTTCAGTATTTTTGGACACGCCCACAATTTTTCCGATACCCTAGCGCCATACTACCAAGTAAGAAACAAATAGTCCAGGATCCGCGGTCCATTTTTGCACTTGATTACTATCAGGCTAATTTTGATGAGACGGCGAGACGCCCAACAATTTCCTGCACGAAACTCTCGAATTCTCGATTGTGGTAAGTAATAGGGGTAGCAGGGATAAAATATGTTGGTATGATGTAAAGTGTTAAGTACAAACACTTTTGAGAATCATCAGCTGGGTTTTTTTTTGTTAAATCTGATGATAAATTATCTAAATTATTTTCAAAAATATTTGTCCTACAAAATGTATGGTTTGATCAAAGAGTCCCCTTCCTTCCTTCCAATATGTATCGATAACGAAGTCATTAAAAATGATTACTTAATAACTGGGTTTTGGGGATTGGATATTTTCTATTAAACCCACTCTTTACAAGTTGCCTACAAGATTCTAAAAATTATATTAAGTGTTTGGCACTTACTCCACGCACCATCAATACTCCTGTACATCATAAACAACAGGCTAATACACTTTCTGGAGCCACAAATTCCAGAAGAGCAAGCAGGTTTTGTTAAAGGCAAAGACACGCGGGAACAAATCCTGAACGTTCGCCAAATTATAGAGAAAAGTCGGGAATTTAACAGCCCTGTATTAATATGTTTCATAGATTATACCAAAGCATTTGATTGCGTGGAGTGGGGCAAGCTGTGGGGGGTTTTTAAAGACATGGGAACGCCTCAACATCTTATTGACATAGTCCGATGCCTCTACCTACACATCAACAACCGCTCTTTCGTCAAAATAGACACCGACTGTTCAAATGCGTTAGGCAGGGATGCATCCTCTTACCTCTGCTCTTCAATATGTACGAAGAGTAATATCATTCAAGACTCTTTAGGGCTGGGACAAGGGGTTTACTGTTGGTGGAAAGTGGATTTCCAATCTGAGGTACACTGATGACACCGTTCTCCTTGCTACAACATTTGGCAACATGAAAGAGATACGGCACAGATTGGAAGTGGAAAGTGGCAAAGTAGGGTTTGCAATAAATAGGCAGAAAACCAAGCTTATGGTGGTAGATCGTGCGGGAAACCTATCGGGCGCCTATAACATCTAAGGCATCTATACTGTGGACAGCTTCGATTAACTGGGCTCCAATATAAGTAATGAAGGTAGCTGCGTCACAGAAATAAAACGGCGGATAGCCATGGCTAAAGATGCTATATTACGCCCCCGGAACATCTGGGAAAAACGTGGTATAAGTTTTAAAACGAAGGCCCGTTTGGTCAGAGCACTAGTTTTCCTGATTTTCCTCCATAGAGTTAATAATAATAATAATAATATTTATTTATTTTCAGGCTACTTTGGCCCATAGATAAATACCTTACAGACTAACATACATACGATATAATTGACAGCTTGTGTTAGTAAACAAAACCTTAAAACTATATTAGTATCACTACAGTTGCACTACGTCACTGTGCGATCATGTGGCACTTGCCCGCGGAAGCGTCGAAACACCACCCCCTGCGGCCAAAAGTCCTCTTCCAAGACGAGGTGCAGGTAGCATGTCGGTACTCGCACCACAAACGCCTTAAAGTTGACGTTGCGGCGCGACTCGAGCAGCTGCACTCTCGCCACGTACTTGATCTTCTGGCGCACGTACTCCACGATGTCCTCCGTCGTAGTGGTGTAATGTAGACGGGAGAGGTACAAAGGAGTGTTCGGCTTTGCGGCGCGAATATGCACATTGGGCTCCGATGGAGCCATGCCGCAGCGGTTCTTGATGGTTCGCTGACGGCGCTTCCTCCTCAACACCGTCACGAAACCATCATCAGCCTGGATCGGTTCCTTTTCAGGCACAGGCTTCTCGGAAGGAGCATTTTTCCCCACAAGTTAAGACATGGACAATCCAAACAAGAGTAAGACAGAGGATAGACGCATTCAAAATGTGGTGTTTTAGGCGGATTCTCCGAATTCCATGGACGGCCAAACGCACAAATGTGTCTATCCTTTACCAACTCGATATCAAGACTCGATTGTCAACAGTTTGCCTACAGCGTATTTTGTCTTATTTCGGCCACATAATGCAAAGAGGAGATAGCAGCCTTGAAAAGCTGGTCATTGTTGGCAATACCGAAGGCAAGTGACCGCGAGGCCGGTCGCCATTTTACAAATTTGGAAGTGTCTGTCTTCCAAACGATTCGCTTTGAGAAAAAATTGTTTGTGGAACCTCAATGTCATTTTTAAAGACCTGTCTAATGTCTATAGACACCCCACACGTAGGTATAGGTTTGATGAAAAAAAAATGTAGTTTCAGTTCCATGTATGGGGCGACCCCCTAAATCCTTTTTTTTATTTTTGTATAAAAATCGTAAAGCGGTTCACAGAATACTTGTAGAGTTTCAACTGTGTAGTCTCAATAGTTTCCGAATGAAGTGGCTGTGACATACGGGTGGACAGACGGACAAACAGACATGACGAATATATAAGGGTTCCGTTTTTTGCCATTCGGCTAAGGACCCCTAAAAAACAGCTGGTTTGTAGTAATTTTGATGAGCTCGTTATCAATACAATATGTTGGATTTAGATAATGATCATCAGATAAAAATAAAATAGTTAGGAATAGATTTTTGAAAATCATCAAATAAATAATTATAATAATATATAATCAATATATATTTTATCCCTGCTGCCCCTATTACCTACCACAATCGAGAGTTTTCGTATAGGGTAATGTTGGCTCACGGAAAATTAGCTTGATAGTAATCAAGTGAAAAAATGTACCGTGGATCCTGGACTAACATTGTGACGCGGTCAATAATAATTTATAGATGAACGGATAGCTGTCAGTGGGGCCTAAAGTGACATACGTCCGTCTAGCACCGCGCCTAAGCGCTCACTGTCGGATTGCATACGTAAGAAAGAGAGCGCGATGACGCAACGCTCGAACTTCGTATAAACCATATAATGATTAATTATAAAATAATAATTGATTAAATAATCAAAAATTAAAAACAACCAAATTTTGTATTTAAATATGATACGTTATTGTTATAAATTTTACCAACGTACGTTCATCAGTAATACAGATATTTTTGTTGGAAGATCATTTTAAGAGGTTAGTTTACCATTTTTTTGTATCGAGAAAACTTTTCAAAAACGTGTTTTAAAAACAACGAAATTATCAGAAATATGTTCAAGATTAACATATATTTTTTCCGCCGTGTCAAACTGTATAGATTTGGCTAAAAAATTGTTCAATACAAGCCTATTTGGCTCTTGTCAGCGCCTTAATTAAAATATTTGTATTTGAGCGTTATCTAGATTATTATTTATTATTATCTAGACGATGCTGTAATAAGTGGCATAAGACTAAGCTTTACGAACTCAAAACGAAGACAAGAAACAGTGCCAGTACATTTGCCAAATCTCATTAGGACAAAGAAGAATTACGGTGAATGTGACGGGTAATATCGTTCAACGGTAAGAGCACGACACGTCTTGGAGCTCTGCAAATGTACCCTTCAGATGGCGAAGATAAAGTCATGGTGACGGATTGATAGAATGACAATTTGGTGAGTAGGCCAGGCACCGCGGAAGACACCGGTCGCGGTTCACCATGGTTCAACGTGACACTTTCCGACGTCATAAACAACTTTCCTACTAGCAATGCGCTCGCGCAGCGACGCCAGCGCCGCGCGTCGCGCACGCCGCCCACGAGAATTATTGTGCGCCACTTTTCTAGAAAAATAATTAATTTATACTACGTCTATGACTTTTCTTTACATTTCTTCGCACACTATTAATTGCTGATGGCTGAAAATATCTGGCAGGTGAAAGCATTGCACTGATCCATTTCTCGTCTTGTTCGGCAGGCCAGTAGCATCGAAACTTATTAGACCTATAAGAATTCAGACTATGAGCCGGTAACCTAGAAATTGTTACCTCACGCTGCGTAAAAAGTAGACCTACTCTATTTAGAATAAATATATCAACTTTGAGCTCAATGCTAAGACACAGATTTTGACACTTATTTAAATCAATATGGTTTTGAACCTAATTTTTTTTTTTTTTGTAGATCTAAAATGAATATAAAATCAGGGCATTGTATTTTGTTTTACGTTTCCCGCTCAATCTTATAAGAATTTCTCTCACCCTGGAACTTTGGTATTAATTAGCGCCCTTGAACCTTTTATTTATTTACTCTCTGAGTTTATTCGTCACCATTGTTTTAATATCTTACACTGCCTTCAACGATGCTCGATGTAATTTATCTAATAAGAAAGAGACATAAAAGGCTGAGAAAATGCCTAAAATATTTCTTGTTAAAACTTATTTGATGAAGGACAAATGGGTCTTGTGTGGTATGCAATTTCCAAAGTATTGAAAGATTTATGTTCTAGTTTTAGAACGATACGTTACGCTTAGCTGAAATGCACGACGGTAAGAACATCTACGTTAATATCATAACAAAAAAATAATATTTTCAATGAATTAAGGACGAAACGAGATTATGAAAATCTTTAATCCGTTTATGGACCGACGAGGTTTCTTTAAGTATAATCGAAGGTTGTCCAGGAAACGCGTCAGTGGTATCCCACATAAACAGGCCGTTGCCATCCGACCACTTAGTCCCTCTACTCAAATTGGAATTTAATGAACGCTGTATACTTCAGAATTCCATTTAGGCAGGTACTTTAAGTGCAACTCAAATTGTAAGGCTTTTATATTTATTCGTAAAGATGGAACACTGATTATGATTTTTATGTTTACTCAAATTATTAAAGTCTAATTATGGCTGAGCGAATGAATTGTGTGGGTGTGATTATATGATCTATTTATGTGTTTAGTACACAATTAATTTATGGGGTACCTACTTTTATCAAAAAACGGGTCACACCTGCATTGATAATATCACAGTATAATTTAAAATCATTTTTTTTAATGAAGCAGACAAATCATTATTTTATCAATGTTTTTGTCACAAACTCAAATCTCGAGGTTAGTGATAGAACCTAGGTTTCCTCGCTAACTCCCGAGTGCAGCAAGAAAGTTAACTCATACTAGAATCTTGAGTTCAATGAAGGTTTTAAGCTCGCTCAAAACGAAGCCACTTTTATAGTAGAAGAAGTAGAGAATACTTGACACACACCTTCTGTTACCATAGTCAATTCATTTTGTTATTAGTTTATTCTTTGATAATATAATTTAAGATATTTTTTTATTTTTTATTCAAGATATTTTAGTTCAATTCCAGATTGACATTAACCAGCGTGTTATGATAAAATTATGAACAACTGCCCCGCTAAACTATAAGGGCTACATTAGGTTTATATACGGTATAATTTGACACATATTTTGGCAGCAATTTTTTGGTCAGCTGGTCCATAAATGCGTGAGTCTATAGATTTTATGAGAAAACGCGGCACCCATTTCATTTTAACGTCATAAATGAAAAATTATGTCTCAATTAAAAACACTATAGATAGAAGACTAGCTTTTGCCAGCGGCTTCGCCCGCGTGAAAATGACGATTTTCCATACAAACTTTCATCCCCTATTTAAAACCCTTAGGGATAGCTTTTGCCAGCGGCTTCGCCCGCGTGAAAATTACGATTTTCCATACAAACTTTCATCCCCTATTTAAAACCCTTAGCGATTGAATTTCGAAAAATCCTCCCTTTTTCCTTGTCTACATTATAAAGGGAACCTCTGTGCAAAATTTCAGCTTTCTAGGTCCAAGGGTTTGGGCTGGGCGTTGATGAGTCAGTCAGTCAGGACTTTTCTCTTTTTATTTATATAGATAGATAGATAGATTACGCTACGATAAAATCTGCCAAAGCATGTAAAAAAATAAGCAACAGTTTAGATCAGGGTCGTCATCTATATACATATTAATTTGATTTATTGCGCTTAGAATATAATTTTCTTGTGCCACTTTAATTACCTATATTGCGGTATCCGATCTTCCTTCCAGATTTGTATCAGATTCGATCATTCTGTTCTTGTCTGCAGTTTGTCCCATTGTCATATATCTTGCGACGTGTGAAATATGACGTATGATATGGCCATGTCGAAGATGAATCGATAAGTGTGCTAGCTGAGCCATAAGTGGTTCTGACTCAATCGTCTCATTCCTACGGCTGCGAGATTTTCGCCCGTATTCACGGGAGAAAATCTCGCAGCCCTAAGAATATGAAAGGCAGGTTTGTTATTCTGGGAAAATAAAAAGACACCACCGATCAGACTGCCTCGTTGGTCCAGTGGTTGCAACCGCGACTACTATGCACGAGGACTTGGGTTCGATTACCAGGTTGGGCAAAGTGTTATTAGGTAATTTCATAAAGAATTACTCAGTAGCAGCACCGAAGTCTGAATTTGTGCCCGATTGATGGCATATGTCTTTTACATGGAATGTGGGTGTTCTATTGGGTACACCTTTGAATAAACCTTCTACAATTACAGGCGTGATGTTTTGTGTAGAACAAATAAAATGCAACAGTTCATTGCTTTATGTTCATATAATTTATTCTATCTACAAAATGTGAGCACGCGTCGACGATGTAACTGTAAATTCCATTACGTAATAGAAGGTAAGGCAAGCCATCAGGTAATAACCCGAAGCCTCCGACCTATCTATCGGTGCATCCACCGCCGCATGCCGCGGGATACCGGCCTGTAACGGGACTCATACCTTCTTTTTACTTTTTTTCAACCTCGGCCCATCGGTATGCGTTCACTTTTAATGACGCCTCTCTGACATTTCTTCGGTGTATTTTAATTATGATAATATTTTGTTTGGATTCTCCGTATAGCAGGAAAAGCGCTATACCTATTTTAGTTTACATAACACACTGGAATCGCGTAAATAAGTATTATGTATAAATAAGGAGACAGTGAGATTCTCTGTAACTTAATCTAATCAAGATAGAGTTAGTGATGCAATCAACAAACAAAACGTGAGTAATTATTGTGACTTAACTTGTAAATAATGCACGTACTTATTTGACGGCAATACAAACCAGTCTGTTACATATGGATGTTAACAAACAAACAAGATTTCCCGTTACCGATTGATTTATAGCTTTACGCTCAAAACAATGTGCAGTGAGCAGCTACTTTGTGGTCAAACTAGAGGTCCTTTGTTTACGAGCCCTTTGTGCGAGTAACGGGACGTCAGCCAGCCCAGCCGCCCCGCGCCCCCGTGTGACGTACTCTCAGTGACGTCACACGCCTGCATTTACAAAAAAATGCACTTTTGCCGTCATGCAGTGCCCGCTACAAACTAACAGTTCCTCTTGTGAACCGGGATCTATAGTAATAGCTGGTTCTCAGAACCAACGGACCCTTAAGTACAAAAGATTAGGAAGATATATGGCCGCTCATTTTTACTCCGGTCTGTGACCAATTTGAGGTTTAAATACCATATTATCTTCGGACCACGTACACTTTTTGTTTAAATTCGACACTCAGGTAGTTTTTGTGGTTGAGTAGATATAAAATATTGTTTAAATTTATTAATAACAAATATTTGGGCGTTGTGGTTTTGCCTATCTATATTAATGCATAAACAAAAGTCAGCTAATAAAAAGCTCCCAGTTTTTACTAGTACGTCAGTTTTGTTGTGAGTGACAGTTGAATTAAGAAAGTATCGGTATTTTTTGGGTCTATCATTAGGGTAAATATAACGGTGTTCAAATGCATCTGTCTACAATGTATGTATAAAACCACATCTAGAGATCAGGTAAAGAAACCTATCAGTTATTTTTAATCAATATATTATTTGTGTCTTGAACATCGTTCAGTTGCATCAATTTTAGCACAGATTTGTGACCATGTCCTACTGGACATGGTCCCAACTGGACTGGAAAACTAAGTCTGGTAGTATAATTAGCGCAACGATCAGTTATTTAGTAAGCCTTTGTCTTTATAATCTTGTATATTATGTTCTTTCTCCTCCGAATTCTGGTTTACTTATTTTTATATAATACTGGCTAATAGGAGTACTCAATGTCAATGCTGTAGATATCTTATGAATAATACGTTTTCTTTTACCTAAAACATATCGATATGTACGAACTATGATACTACCAACAGATGCAAATATATCCGTTCATTGGTAGAGTAAATATATAATTAACGAAAAAAGCATCTGTTGATCTGTAGTGATGAGCAAAAAATGACATTAGCACGCACCAAACTAGGATGGTATCGATTCGAACCGATTCAATTAACATACCGCCCATACGTGCAAACGCCGACTTTTTTATAAAATGTACTGTTATGGCATTAACAAAAGAAAGGGGTTTAATAGAGAGGATGCAAAAAAACGCCTGTGATTACTTAACCCATATCCGACACCAGGCCATATGGTCTCGTAACCCTTTGGCCCCGTTATACCGCGTTTGTTTAACTGTTGCATAATCATTATAATAGCTGACGTTTTTTAAAGTTACCAAAGAAGAACAACAATGTGCGCCAGGTGATGTGTTTTTTTACAGAAGGTTCACAATGTGTTCTACTTATTTGGCATAGACATCGATAACGATTACGTACTTAGATAACTCATGTGTGCTTAGATAAACTAATATATGAGATAACAATATAAGTTCATGTGATTGCGAAAAGAGTACGTATAGTATGTATTGCCGAGATGTTGGTGTTTAGTATGTATAATTATTTTCACTTTTCGCGTTATGGAGCGCGGGGCGAGAGCGCGAGACGGGCGCGCGACGATGTGTCGACGAGCCGCCGATTCCTGGAAACGCGCGCTTTCCACGCACGCTGACTTAACTGCATCTTCCCGATGAAATGCACGCGAGTTCGTTGCACTTACAAACTCATAACCCCCTTTCTAAAGCGCCGATCCAATTATGTGCACTTTCGCAAGCCGCTACTGTCACTCGCCTAGATACGGATAGGAAACTCGGCGCACTGCGCTCGCACCCACCTGCCGTGTAACCCTCAACACCATGATTTACAACACAGTGTGAACACAAAAGAAATACTTAAGCCTTGTTAAAAATTTAATGTAATTTTTATGCTACTCTGAAACTTTATCGAGCATTCAGCAAAAAGTGGGCTCTGTCCAATTACAACTAAAGCAACGCACATTAATAAAATAAGTGGGTTAGTGAATTTGAAGACATATTATGTGCTTTCAGACAACCCACATCTTATAAAGCAATGTAGAGAGTGCACTGCACCTGTAGAATTTGAAAACCATAAAATACCACAAATAATAGTTGATGTCGTCCCAGGAATTTCTAAAATATTGATCTCATCCAAAGTATGTATTCGGTAGATGGCTGATAAAGACGTGTGCGATGTAACATGAAAGTTTTTCAGTCGTAACCAGCGTCCGTGGCGCGAAGGCGCACGCTAATGAAAACGAGACAGGCTAACGAACCCGTTTATTGCATCTCCCAATGTCTGGCGCCTATCACTTCACTGCTTTATTTGCAATACATCGTTCATTAATTTCCTCTTATTGTTACAGTTTATGATCACATAATATTGAACACAGAAAACTTGTTTCATGTATTTAGTTTTCCAACTTTCTTCAAAACACTTTAGGAGTTTCAAGCTTTTTAGCAAAACAGCCGATATAACACAGTGCGTGTTAAATTCGTCGAGCAATTTGGTAAGAACTGAAAATGTTTTATTTTATCATTTTCATAGTAGGTGCTGGGAAAACTGCTGTGGAATATACTATGTCTTTCTTTCTTTTATTTAATATGGGCTTACTCTTGACCTCAATCTTGCCCTAAGGGCAGAGATGAGGTCGACGATGGAACGAGCTTACCCAGAAGAAGCCTATTTACTCGCGACTTAAATAGATTGGGGTTATATGAACTCGGGAAAACCGACGCAGGCAGGGTATTCCACTCTTTGGCTGTACGAATAATGAAAGACTTAGCAAAACGCTTCGTACGAATGTGTGGAACATCGACAAGGTATGGGTGATAACCTGCAGTACGCCTAGTCTCTCGATGGAAGAAGGGAGATGGTGGAATAAGCTCGTGGAGCTCTTGCGCACACTCATGGTATTTGGAAAATAAGTATTTCTTGAATCTAAACAAACACTTTTTTGTTCACTTACCTATCTTATTTAAGATGCCTTTAAAATCTTTATGTCTATTATCATTCATTAGTGCATTAATACCTGTGAGTACGAAGAGTTTTTGCGAGGTAAGTTTGTTCCACATAGGGCTCGGGGAGACTAGACGAGTTGAACTTGTCATGAGTGATTGCAGAGAGAAGGATGGGGGGGATTAGAGTGCATTGACACACTTACCTACTGCTCACTGCAGCGGCGAAATGCATCGGCGGCGCATCGTCGCTTCTGCGGATACGTCTAGACTTACCAGCATCATTAGACCTCCCGCGGCCCCTCGAGCTCCCTCGCAATCACTTAACAAAAGGAAAACCCGCTTCAATGACGGAGCTCAAATAATACAGGTTGCCTTATTAATCACCGACGACGCCTCGGAAAAGTGGAATGACGTCCGCGCGGCCATGCGGTTTTCACTCACCAACACGAACTTAGAGAGAAATGGAAAAACGTGTTAATTTTTATATAGTCTTGTGAGAAACAAGGCCAGCTTTAAACAGATCATAAGAAAATAGTTATGGCTTGTAACACCGAAACAATCATTGTTTTAAACGAAGTTACATTGTTATGATCAATTAAATTGATTATGCAAATGTTGTAAGTAAATCAATTACATAATATCGATTTTATCGATAGTCAAGAATGAAAAAAGGTTTACTGTCAAACCTAATTACAGGTACTTTGTTGCCCATTTCTAACTTTCACCTAAAAGTATGTAAAATGTTACTATTATCCCATATAATAAGATCCCAAACCGCACTTTCCTTCTCCGAGCTTTAACAAAAATCCACACAACAACAGTGATCGAGCATAATCCTAAACATTTCCACGGCCAAGAGATTTGTTCTTAATAAGAAGTATGACTGTGCTCACTGTACCAACACTTGCTCTAACAACGTGTCCTTATCTCCGAGTAACATCAATAAGTAATAGTTAGGACTGTACCTACCTAACATTATCACTTACTGTCGGCCTTTGGTATCAACGTTAAGACGCATTAGCACAGCTTCAAGCCTCACTTAACAACAAGGTGTTGCCTGACACTTGAATAATGAGTAGAAGGCCTCTTAGAATATCATCACAAGTGTAATGAACCTACTTCCTAAGAATTCTAGTACCCATTTCCCACAATCAATCGCTTCGTTTTTCTTCACCTCCCAGATCAACATAAAAACTGAAAAATATTGAGAAAGTGGCATACTTTCGGGGAAAATGCAACACTTGTGGCACGCTTGCAGAGTGCAAATATTATATATTATCTCCTACATACATGTTGATGGATCGAGAGGGACAGGAAAACCAAAGAAAATGGATGAATTCTGTGAGGAATGATATAAATGAAAAAGGGGTAAATTGAGAACGGAAGAACAAAACGTATTGCGCCGACCCCAAATACGCATAACATGGGACGAAGGCAGAGGCAAGATGATGATCCCGTCGGGGCTGCGGATCCCGTCGGGGCTGCGGATCCCGTCGGGGCTGCGGATTTTCGAAAGAGATGACGTGGCCTCGGCACAAGGGCGAAGAAGATAAAATAGAAATAGCCGTTGAAAACTAAAATAGCCTTAACTCAAACACTTATTCAGCCGATTATAGATTATGCCGACGCCTGCTACCTGGATGCTACTGAGGAGCTATTAAATAAGCTTGAGCGCTTGCAAAATTTAAGTATTCGCTTTATTTTTGGTCTGCGTAAGTATGACCACGTTTCTCACCTTCGCAAAGAACTCAAGTGGCTCCCAATCCGCCTTCGCAGGAACACTAGAATCCTATGTCTTCTCTTCAAGATTCTACACAACCCGTCCTATCCTTCTTACCTGCGTGAGCGTTTCTCCTATGCCCGTCCTTCTGACGCACCTTGTAGATCGCACCTTCGAACCTTACTCAAATCCCATCCTCATAAATCCAGCTATTACTCATATTCCTTCTCTGTCCATGCTGTAAGGTTGTGGAACTCACTTCCGCCTAGCATCCGAGACATAAAGACTATCTCACTATTTAAAACAAGAGTCAAAGAACACTATCTTTCCTCTCCAGTATGATTCATTATAGACATATGTATTTTATTTGTTTATGTATCTTAGCATTATGTTGGTATTTATTTAAGTATATATCTATATTTATTTATATATGTGTATTTTATTATTTTAGGTTAAGTTAGTTAAGGCACATATATACATTATTCTTTTCCTATTCTCACACACTATCGTCTACATTTCTGCATCATTTCTCCTTTAGCAGGTCTGCTGGCAGAAATTTCTAAAGAAATAAGCAGTACCTTTGTACTCAATTATTATTTTATGTTAATTTCCTGTGATGTCTTCTGTGTGTACATAAATTGTTAAATAAATAAATAAATAAATAAGAAACATGGGTTGGTTTTTAGTCAGTAGAAGTCTGACACTCCCTTCCGCTTTGCCCAAGAGCGGGGGGGGGGGGGTTATTTGATGATTTTCCAACAACCAAAAAAGAAGGCAAGATGATGACTGCGGATCCCGTCGGGGCTGCGGATTTTCGAAAGAGATGACGTGGCCTCGGCACAAGGGCGAAGAAGAAACATGGGTTGGTTTTTAGTCAGTAGAAGTCTGACACTCCCTTCCGCTTTGCCCAAGAGCGGGGGGGGGGGGTTATTTGATGATTTTCCAACAACCAAAAAAGAAGGCAAGATGATGATTACTAGGTTTTATGCCACCATTTATTGTGTGGCATTTTAATATGAGAACAAGGTTGAATAAAAATAAAGAAAACGATGCAATCATACAAACACCCAGACCCGAAACAACTACCTGTACTTAGGCCATACAAGTATTTGTTCCGTGCGCGGATCGAACCCGCGACACGCAGTGCAGGGCCTGCAGTCTCTACACTAATAACAGCGCTACGAATGTCTCTACGTCGTATCGATGTCAAATTTCTTTAATAGATTTTCAACCTTATTTCAACAGCATAAGATTGAAAACTTATTAAAAAAGTGTACGATTTTACGACATAACGACATTCGTAGCGCTGTTATTAGTGTAGGTAGAGACTGCAGGGCCAGGTTCTTATTGTTAGTCGTCAGGTTTACGAAAACTAACGTGCATCCTACAGACAACTGGGTCCTGTCAACCCAACGTTAGTCCTTTTTAATCAACAGTCCTTTGGTAGGTTTAGTTGTAAAAATAATGATCATCATCATCTGCCTAGTCTTTTCCCAGCTATGTCGGCTTCCAGTCTAACCAGCTACAGCTGATTAGCAGTTTACATGGAGCGACTGCCTATATACATCTATGAACTGAGTAATATGATACCCCTTGGTAAGACTGGTTGTACTTTAAAGATCTGTATAAGATATGACGGCCAGGACCCATCCACAGATGAACCTAGGCAAGCGCGGCTATAAAACAATGATCAATGTAATATAATCCGCAAAACTGTTCAAATAGGGTTCTGTACGATCTATGTGTACGATGAACATAATTTTAATCCACAAATGAATATTGAACACCGTCGTTGAGAAACAATATGTTCTCCTATTTTTTTCATTTCAAATGTTAATGTTATTTCTGATCTAAAAGTTTGTTCACACAATGTTGATATAACTTCTTGCAAATATTTACGTACTTATGAAGTAAAAAAATAAAAAGTACCGATCGAATTGAGAACCTACTCCTTTTTGGGAAGTCGGTTAAAAGTCTAGTTAGAACAAGGCAAGTCTTTTTCAACTCTGACCAAATGTTTGTTACGTAAGAATGTTGAAGATACAATTTGAAAGAAATAGTTCACTTTCATTCTGCAAGTCTGCAATTTTTGATTAAACTTAAACTACAAACTGTATCGTTGATGTTGACAAGCACTACTGCTAATCATAGGAGTTTTATTCCCTGGTTTCCAAACAGGAATTTCTCAATAGTAGCCCAAAGACAGGATTTGGAAATGCGCTGGCGAGAATGGCAATGGATGAAGAACCTATACTCACCAGTATGCAGTGTGTTGAACCAGGCTGCCACTGATGATGATAGCTATAGGTTCACTCTGTACTCCATGGGAAAACGGAAATGTCAAAATATAGGTAGACCCCTCTTTTGTTATATAGAATATCATTGGGTAGACCTGCACAATAGATACTTATCTACCTAATCCTTTTTTTTTTGGTTGTGTGAAGTCATTCAAATAACTCCTCCCGCTCTTGGGCAGAGCGAAAGGGAGTGTCTGACTTTTACTGACTAAAAACCACCCATGTTCCTTCTTAGCCCTTTATGTCGAGGTCGCGGTATCCTGTGAACAACCCGCAGCCTGGGCATCGACCTAATCCGTAGGGGAAGATAGGCGTAATGTCAATGGTATTTATTAGTTTCATCATTTATGTACAGGTACACATAAGTAAACGCTTTAAGTCGCTGAATAGGTTTTTGGGTTTACTCGTTCCATCATCGACCTCATCTCTGCCCTCAAGACAAGATTGAGGTCAAGAGTAGGCTCATTTAATATAAAAATAATATACATCATAATATAATTTAAAATACATAGTCACAGGCCCAGTTTAATCTTCTTTCTGTAGATAAAAATTATTGCACAGATCGTCTGATTTTGTGTCATGATCGTCTTCTAACACCAAAGACAAAAGTGCAAAAAGAAAAAGGCCCAGAAAGTGAGTGTACCTCCTCAATTTATTCTGCAACACAAAGAGAACAACTGAAACCGATAATCGTCACCGAAATGTAAACATCAACACTGACATCGATACACAGTAATGTGGAGCAGGTCATTATCAGCGTAAATCCAATACAGTAGCGACCGCAGCACTATTGCAGATATTTGTAACATTTTGCTCGTTTACTCTGTATAATTTATCATATTGTTGAGCTTGAATCATCATGGTGAAATGTTTAGTGAGATAGACTCTGCGTTTATCGCGGTTATTAAGGGTTTACACAGGAGGCTGTGCACAAACTCAGATTAGCACAAAAAGCCATGGAGCCTTCCATACTCGGCATTAAAACTAATAAACCGGGTTTCAAATGAAATCTGAAGGTCTTCGATATTCCCGTCGGGGCTGCGGGTTGGTCACAAAGATACCGCGGCCTCGACATAAAGGGCTAAGAAGGAATATGGGTGGTTTTTAGTCAGTAGAAATGATAATCCACCCAACCCAAAAAAAAAGGACTTCGATATTGGAAAACGCGTTATGGAACTGAAATTGAGTTAAGCAGGACACCTAGCAAGGCGCGGTGATGGCAGGTGCAGTAAAGCTGTTACCAAATGGCGTCCAAGGAATGGAAAGACAAGTGATGGTTGTCTTTCGGCGAGATGGGAAGACAACATTATTGCCAATGTGGGAATATCCTGGATGAGGCTGGCACAAGAGCGTGGACCTGCGACCCCGCAGCTGGTGGATTCGCGCTGTAGATTGGTGGATTCAGAGATTTCTGTTTTACTTCTAGGAGACTCCTTTCAAGCAACCCCTCATAAGTATGGTACCAATAATAGACCATTTCTAGAATATGCCTTATCATAATTTCGTGTTCATTACGCACGACCACTGTATTTACCAAAAATTATATTGATGTCCTGAAAACGACCAATTGGTCAGACAAAATTCACAACTTCGGCCACCATGCTTGGCAATGGAAAATAAAGATGATCAAAGGAATGCTGTCTGTAATTCTCTTTACATAATAGTATTACTACCACCTAGTACTATTTTGCGCATAATATGGAAAATACACACATTTTCAGTAAAATTGTATTATATTCAAGATCAAAGCAGTTATCTGAGCTCGATGCACTTGACACTGAGTGACGTAGCCGCGCGACTGGCGACTGTTGCGCCATTGTTACCGCCGCCGCCGCTTCGCGCCCGAAACGTACAATCGTATACCGTAGCTGACCTCTCCAGACAGATCTCCTGCTCCGATAACATGACTGTATTCGCATGTACCTACCATTTATAATGCCAATGACTACACACCGAAGTAGCAACAGGTTATTTACCGAAAAACATTAAAGAAAGCTACGTCTCTATGCAACTACATAGATGAGATAAAGTTATTTACTAATTCACCAAAAAAGCGTGGCTACGTCTAGACTGCTAACAAAATCACGTAAAATTCTACGTGACGTTAATTAAATCTTTACTAAGCTTATCTTTTTTTATCTGTGCAACCTTGACTGATAGAGGCTGGTTTAAATGTTGAGTGGCAGTGTGCGTACAGCGAGGTGACAATGAAAGTACACGTCGCGTTTCTCGCTTGCGATAGTTTGCCGGAATAAGGCCAGCGGCGTTCATCGGCCCCGATCGCGCCGTTACAGCGTACAGCGCGGGCTGCCGGACCGTCCGCGACACTCTCCACTGCAAGCCTCATACTCACATCATATAAAAATGTACAACTAGGGACCTAGGTACAGACATATTGTATTTATACTTTATAGATAAGACTTTTCCTTCCTATATTTTCATTTAGAAGTAAGATAGCTTCAAAACTGTCAGTTGAATTTTCTGGAAAACTCTTGCATCAAGCAGTTTTGTATACGATTTTGGGGCATTATGAAATAAAAGTTCAATCAAATCTTCAATTAACTACTCAAGGAATCATGAGAACTGCTTGCATTATATCTCGAGCAGGAACAGGAAATTAGGAAAATTCATCAGCTTCGTAGAAAGTAATAACGGTATATGTATAATACGAGTCGTGCGTGAGCGCATGATTCACGAAACTTGCCCGCTCGGTGACATAAGACAACAAATTAACATATTTCTGCTGTGAATTTCTGCTAAAGCCTTTCCTTCACTCTTACTCATACTGTTTACTTCGCGAGTCATTGCTTTATCTAACTTAAGGAAACTTGTTCTAGCGCTGTTCTATTTGCCAAGTGCAAGCTCTTAGCAAAGGTCAATTGTATACGCTCATTGTGTAGGCATAGGCAATCGCGCTATAATAAATAATGTTGATACGTGAAGTAATAAACTACACTGCTGAAAGAAAATTTCACGTTTTTCAGCTCATACAACTCAAACGAACTTCTAGAAGATACCTTGTAAAAAGCTGTTTTGGATCCCGCTTTGATTCTTTGTAATTTTGCAGTGACCTGAAAAGTAGGTGCATGTTCTATAAAGGTAATTGAAGAATAAACCGACCACACCTATGTTAATATAAAATCTTACATAAATATTATCGAATACAAATATTTTTAAACGTCGTATTATTTAATAACGTAATTATATTCATTATAGGTATGCAGACAAACCAGAATCTGCGTAACATAATCCAACAACGTCTAGCTTAAATTGGCCGCGATTTGGTTAGCTCAAGACAGTGTCAAACCCTAGTGAGCGGAGCGGCCGATGCTGCGGGCCTGTAGGTGATTGCAACTGCTTTCCGGTAATGTAACCGTCGCGTATGCCTGTAAGAATTCTGCTGGAGGTTCGTTGAACTTTCGCGAGTGCAGAACTGAGCAGCAGGGTGGGGGAGCCGCACTAGGTCATACCCGGCCGTCGGCACACTTACCTTGACTCGACGCACACCGCCGCTGCCGCCGCCACCGCCGCCACCGCCGTGCGTTCAACTTCGACGCATAGAAAACTAGGCAATACCTCGCCCGACATTTTCTTGCAATTATTTTAATGCAACTCTCGTTGGGTCTGTGTCACTTACGATATTTGGTTGAAACATGTATGTCTGCGATATTTCAATAATATCAAGAATACTTAATAGAGTCATCCGAAAAGGAAAAGTATAATTTTGACCATTTAGGTACTTTTAAATACCCAAATGTTTTGTAAGCCATAAACTACTCCCATTTTCAACAAATATCTTTAAATAAAATATTACAATGACTTCGACGAAATTATAAAGAAATCTCTTCTATTGCTCTAATTATTTTGAAAAAGAAGCCATTCTCATTGAATTCATAATTATGAGCAATATTCTAACAAAAAGTAAAGAAGTAATACAATTACTATCCTCATTTCACTAATATTAATCATCATTACTGCATATCTTATCCGTCAATAGTCGCATGCACCCGATGCATGATTCGACACACTCTACATTTTTTATTGAAAAATATACAAAGGGGGTCGCAGCTTAATTGTATGCGCGAATCGTACGACCAGCAGGGCTATTGGCTATCTCTGTTGACAGTTGTTTTGATTATCACTTTCGCTCTGTGTGCTTTCATTAACTGTCAAAAGGTCAATTTGGTATCGGCTATGACCAGTAGTACAACGCGTATGACGTCATCGGAGACCATTGTCGTTGATAGTCACTTTAACGCATTTTGACAGAAGTTTCTGTATCGATATTTTTAAAATTGCGATTGTCTAAGCTTATTTGACATTACATTGTTTATACACAGAGTTTAAAGTGACTTTCGTGAAAGACGCTTCTCAAGGGTAGTGTTTTATGATGATTTATGACGGTTGATACTGGTACTAGTTTCTATAAGTCCCGTATTGTTGGAGCTACTAAAGATTTTATAACTATATTTGCATTATCTAAACTCAATCTCCTTAATATTATATATTCCTTGATATAATTGCATAGCTCATATTGTGTGAATACTATGTACAATATAGAAACCTGTCTTTTCTTGAATTTGGAATTTGTTTTTACAATGATGGTTTTTTGAGACAATCTGTAATATTCTTTAGGTAGTTGGTGAAGTGTAATAATGGGTACACCTCTGTCTAACCCTTCGGGGAATATAATATTTTCCTACCTTTGTATAGATTCATTTCACGTATTGTTTTGTGAATATGTGAACATTGTGGCCTTTTGTGTCGTGCCCTGCAATGTTCTGAGTAATAATTAGGGTTTATTTCATCAAAATCGTCTTACATAAGCAATAGACATTAATTTTTAAAACTTAATTAGTAATCTCGAGCAAAATATTTTATTTTATTTTCCTTTTGTCTTTACTTCTTCCATGCAAAACATGAAAGTAATTAGTACTACGTACAACAGCAATTTCTTACTGGCTGACAACAAAAATGACATTCAAATATTACTTATAAATCTCTTTGACAATAACCATTTGACATGTCAGGTGCCATAAAGAGGCTAAATCTAAAATATATCCTCAATCAAGTATTGTAACGTTCAAGCAGTACCTGCTTAACTTGGCCGTATAATAGTCGATAAAAAATAGAGGTGTCAATTGCTGGGATGTTAGTCACCCTATAATCACTGTCACGTGTTATCCACACAATGAGATACGCAATACCAATTTTATGACATTAGCAGTTAACACCAAAGTTCTGTGGACAACTGGTGCTTGTTATTCACTGACTTTTGAAAAGATAGACAATAGCCCTGCAGCAGTGCTATTGGCTATCTCTGTTGACAGTTGTTTTGATTATCACTTTCGCTCTGTGTGCTTTCATTAACTGTCAAAAGGTTAATTTGGTATCGGCTATGACCAGTAGTACAACGCGTATGACGTCATCGGAGACCATTGTCGTTGATAGTCACTTTAACTCATTTGGACAGAAGTTTCTGTATCGATATTTTTAAAATTGCGATTGTCTAAGCTTATTTGACATTACATTGTTTATACACAGAGTTTAAAGTGACTTTCGTGAAAGACGCTTCTCAAGGGTAGTGTTTTATGATGATTTATGACGGTTGATACTGGTACTAGTTTCTATAAGTCCCGTATTGTTGGAGCTACTAAAGATTTTATAACTATATTTGCATTATCTAAACTCAATCTCCTTAATATTATATATTCCTTGATATAATTGCATAGCTCATATTGTGTGAATACTATGTACAATATAGAAACCTGTATTTTCTTGAATTTGGATTTTGTTTTTACAATGATGGTTTTTTGAGACAATCTGTAATATTCTTTAGGTAGTTGGTGAAGTGTAATATTGGGTACACCTCTGTCTAACCCTTCGGGGAATATAATATTTTCCTACCTTTGTATAGATTCATTTCACGTATTGTTTTGTGAATATGTGAACATTGTGGCCTTTTGTGTCGTGCCCTGCAATGTTCTGAGTAATAATTAGGGTTTATTTCATCAAAATCGTCTTACATAAGCAATAGACATTAATTTTTAAAACTTAATTAGTAATCTCGAGCAAAATATTTTATTTTATTTTCCTTTTGTCTTTACTTCTTCCATGCAAAACATGAAAGTAATTAGTACTACGTACAACAGCAATTTCTTACTGGCTGACAACAAAAATGACATTCAAATATTACTTTTAAATCTCTTTGACAATAACCATTTGACATGTCAGGTGCCATAAAGAGGCTAAATCTAAAATATATCCTCAATCAAGTATTGTAACGTTCAAGCAGTACCTGCTTAACTTGGCCGTATAATAGTCGATAAAAAATAGAGGTGTCAATTGCTGGGATGTTAGTCACCCTATAATCACTGTCACGTGTTATCCACACAATGAGATACGCAATACCAATTTTATGACATTAGCAGTTAACACCAAAGTTCTGTGGACAACTGGTGCTTGTTATTCACTGACTTTTGAAAAGATAGACAATAGCCCTGCAGTGCCGAGTGCGGTATTGTCTAGTTGCTTTGACCAGATTACCGAGAACGATCTATGACATCAGATCTACTTTGTATTGCGAATAGCCTTCATTCTCGTCTGGTGGTCACTTCGAATATTTATTGAACATTTGGCTGTGTAAATTAATTCAAATTAAAAAGAAAGAATTTTGTGAACTCTACATAAAGAAAAGTAAGTGACTTGACGATGAGGATGGCATATCCGTATGAATAAAAAGTTTTTATTCGTAAATAGGGGAGTTTTTGGGGGTTTAATTAAGGGGGTTTTTATTAAAAACCCCCTTTAACAAAAGAATAAAAAGTGACTTGACTTTATAAACCTTTAGGCCTTAGTAAAAATGTTTTATTTATAATAGTAAAAATGTTTCATTTATAAAACTTAGCATCATGTGATATACATATATGACGCTAAACACAAGTCGCAACCCCAAAAGCAACGTGTAATTGTCGTGAGACGAAACGACGTGACAACATGTAATTCTCTGTGTTATGAGATTATGTTTAAAGCAAAGAAAAACAAAAGCAACCTACGTTAAACATGCATCCTCGGACACACGGGTAGCTCATATTATTGCGCAGTTTGCCTTGAGATGAAATCTGTAACAAAACAAAGAGGTTTAACTTCTAACGCAAACATCCTCAACAATATCATTTTGCAAATGCAACATCATAATAAGACAATTACGTGGCGCTGTTTGATCCACTTAGTTCATATCGAAACATTAATCTTGAGTCGAAAAGCGTTGACCTCAAGCCTCGACGTGCGCTCGCAATACATACCCACTAGTCGCATAATACTTTTTTCTTTATAAACTACATCATCAAAATCATTTAAGATGCTACAATTCGTAGTACAAAATACTGATATTTCGGTACGATAACATGAGCTTGTAACAAAACCCTGAATAAGGATTCGTGGCAGGTCAGGTATAAGGTATAATTGATTTTCCGTTTACACTTGCACATAGAGAGAGAATGTACCTACTTAGATGACGAGTTTTAGTTTTTTCAAATACGTTTGAGTTAGCCAGGAGTTTGGGTCGATCGTCAGGTTAAGCCACGCTTCCCTGTCAGTCCGTTGATGAGTGTCCTCCTATTACATACCGAGAGTCCTCCGTGCCTCGGAAAAGCACACTACCCCGTTTGTACCGACTGTCATTTGTAAATCTTTGACAGTCGTTACAAGTAGTCGGTGGTCTGAAAGTCTGACAACCATTCTCACTAAGCGCAATACGCAGTACTATCTAGGTTTTAGAGGTTAAATAGGTAGTGGCTCCATGTATAACACTAGTATTCAGTTGGACCTGGTTAGACTGAAAGCCGACCCCAACAAAGTTGCGAAATGGCTGGGTATATGATGATGACTTGTCTGAGTTATCTATGCGTATTTTACAATTATTTTACCAGCAGCACAGGAAATAAAAAGTTAACATTATTGTACTTCTTTCATAATGTGTATCAATGAAAGAAGAATCTACTTCAGTCGACATGAAAGCACATGGAGATGTGCTTTCATGTCGACTGAAGTAGATTGAAACAAATCTTCAACGTAAGTTTAAATATGTTTATTAGGCAGCATCTACGATATTATGTTTGACAATTCCAAACAATTGGAGTTTTGTTTTAAGCTTTCATGGTTTATAACTAAACTTAATAGCGTTTTTAGCGCTGATGTCAAGGATCTGGGTTTGCATGTTGACACCTGTCTTGACTGGCGTAAGCAGGTCGCGATTGTGAGCAAGAAAGTCACCGGAACATTGCGGTCTCTCTATCGGTTAAAAAATGTACTCCCCGCTCACATCACGGCAATGCTTGTACAGTCCCTAATCTTCCCCATTATTGACTATGGTGATGTGTGCTACTATGACCTGAATGCAGATCTCCTCAACAAACTTGACCGACTTCTAAATAACTGCATTCGATTCGTCTTCAATCTTCGCAAGTACGATCATGTGTCTGTACAGCGATTGATACTAAAGATGGATACCTATCCTAGAGCGCAGAGGGCTTTGACAACCCTGTTTTCCCTTCTTCACAAGCCTACTTCCCCTTCTTACCTGACTTCCCTTTGTCAATATTTGTGCACTGCTCACAGCAAGACTCTTCGCTCCGCTAATAATCGTCTTCTACGTTGTCCTTCTCATCGCTCTGGTTTTATAAAATCTTCTTTCTTTGTCCAGGCGGTCTTCCTCTGGAATGAACTCCCTCAGGATATCAGTACAGTAAACAGTCAGTTCACATTCAAAATGAAAGCTCGCGAGCACATTCGCAAGAAGTTGGCAGCTTCGTCTCAGAACTAAGTTGTTATAGTTTTTTTTTTTGTGTATCTTTCCAAACTTTATATGTTTTATGTATGCAATATATCTATGTATGTATTTATTCTTATATGTTAGCTATATTTATATATTTACATCTTTTCTTATTTTTGTTTCTGTTTTGCACCTACTGCATAATGTATCTGCATCACCCTAAGGTAGACTGGTAGAAAATGCCCAAGGCATTAAGTCCGCCTTTGTACGGTTTAATTACTTGTGCATAAAGTTTTAATAAAAATAATAAATAATAATATCTTCTGTGATTATCAATTATTTTGAGCTCCCGTTATTTCGACGCTGATTAAGAGTACAAAAAGGCTAATTATGTGCAAAAATTTGTCAAGGCTGAGCATGTACTGCTGTCAGGGCCCAACCACTAGATCGAGTTTTACGAGCCACGTATTTTACCAAAGCATTACACAATCAGGCTGAAAAGAGAAGCATTTGAAATAGCAAAAAACACAAAAATTTCAATCGAGAGGAGGTTTTCAAACTGTCAAGTTTCGGTGTGACTCCACAAAACTTAACGACACTGTGAGTTATTTTTGCCGTAACTTTGTATCATAGCTTCGTGTTGAGTTACAGCAGTACACATAGCAAAAAACTAAGAAGGAAGGCAGACAGAATCGTCTACATCTAACAATTTATTTCCCATCCACCCGCATTCTCCAGTCATTCCGCTTGCAACAGCGTTGAATGAAACATCGGGAGCTCAGAATAATTGAAAATCACGGAAGATAATTATGCTGTAAAATCAGTGTAAGTTTTTATGCTACATTTAAGTTGGTTCAGGTCATTTTATTCTTTAAATTGTCTAGTTCTGCCAATCAAATTATTAGTGCAGGAAATAATAACAGAAGATCAAAAAAAAATGCGCCATATTTTCAAACTGTAATCTTCAATCCACTTAGTTCAGTCTTGTTAACTTTGCTATTAACATATCTATATGTAGGCCAAACAAGCATTGAAGAAGTGTTAAGTCACTTAGATACACGCAAAACTGACCGTAAAATTAGAGTTTCGAAAACTCTAGATTTTTGAGACGGAAATATTGATATGTACTGAGTTTTAGTTTATTTTTGAGCTGTTGAAAGTTAAATACGTTAATTGAATCATCAGTAAATTTAACTTAAAAAATATAAAGCTTTTAAAATTGAAAGGAAACATAACAGGTGTATGTATCAACCTGTATATAAAAATCATAATTTATATTTAGGCACTAAATGAGAACATCAGCCAAAAGTACTGGGTCTAGAAGGAAAGATAATATATTTCAAAAATTCACCCCCGAAAGGGGATTTTAGTAGACACATGTCTTATTAGTCGTAAATATTAAAGTGAGAAACGTTGGGTTTTTAATAGACTCTTGTTCATTAGGTAATTTTACCAAATATTTTTACAAACTCGGCCTCTGAGGTTACAGAGAAGTTCCCTATGGGAAGTCCCATTGGGCACCCGGTTTGTGACCATTGAAATCGCCACTGATCACAGTTGCAGTCACAAATCATTTTACAATTGACTAATATTTTTCTTTATAAGTATGTAAGTATAGCTTCTTCCATCATGAAGAACTATTAAGACGATTTAATTTTGCTTCACAGAAGGTCATACAAGTATTTCTATTTCATTAATTGGTTGTTTCGTTATATTTTTTTTATCATATCATATAAGGTCACACCTGTAATCCCCGAAGGGTTAGACAGAGCTGTATCTAATAGTACACCCACATTTTACCAATTTAGTGTACGTTCCATATAATAGGGTGCAGTCCTTTTGCCATCAACCAGGTATAAATCCAGACGCCTTACTTGCCAAGTACTGATAAATTCGATAACCCAATAACATTTTGCCCGACCCGGGATCTCATACACAACAGTCGCGATTGCGACCACTGGACACACGGAACAGTAAAATTTTAACGGGTCTACCTTTTTTAGCAGAATTTTTTATACCCGAATTTTGTTTTGCATAACAGTGGATCGCAGAAACTTCATTTCGCAGAAAATCATTTGGCATACACTCATTTACCATAAATTCAAAACGCATAGTTTTGTAAGTCAGAATCATCTTTGAGCATAAACTTCATTTCCAGAACCATCATTTCGCCGTAAATTCATAATCTGTACCTCTACCATGAGTTTACACAGCCAAAACTCGCTAACGTCTCCGTAAATTAGTTGTATGAAATATTGTACAGCGCCCCTAGCGGTCACAGAAATAATTAAAATTCATACCATGAGCACTATAGATTACGATAGGTTAAACACCTAACGTAATCTATTCGATACTCGCTAACGTTCTTCAGCTGTCACCATACAAAACGGTACCATGAGTCACTAATTTCACTAAACCTATCGAGTAAGACGCTTACTTTAGTAGTTACGTAGCTCACTAGCATTTTGGCGTGTGAAACATATGTTTACATTAAAATTATATACGTTCTTGAGTCTAATATAGTCAAAATAATGTCTGCAAGTGGTTATTTAGCATGGAATATGTCAGTAATCGCTAAATTTGAAGAATAGCGACTTGAATAACATGAATTTCAAGCCAAAATGTTAGATACCAATTGGAAAATATAATGTTGAGGAAAGTTCAAACTTACTTTTCTATAAACTCTACCAACAATTAGTACTGTGTGACACTGGTCCTCATTGTATTAAATAATCTGTTTGAATCTACAGTAAACTTTTAAACTACACAACGCAGCTCTGTCACTCAAGGTCAACTATCAAAATTACAAATAAATTAAACGACAGTGACATATTATAAGGAATAAAAATTCAAAAACCTCTTAACACTATGTGTAGTCTACTATCTGTCAACTTTTCAATTTCGTCGGTTTATTTGTGTAGATACCGTTCTCTCTTCTTACTAGTGGGAAAGAACGAAACAAAACATGAGTAGAGTGAAGTTAGCTAGACGACACAATCTATCGAGCTTACCTTAGCGCCTGCGTAAGACTCCGTAAATCTCATGGTGCAAACATAATCGTAATCTATTTGATCCACGTTAGCACGCTAGCGAGTACAACGCTAGCGATTAAGTTTTCGATGACAACTCATGGTAGAGCTACAGAATCGTCTTTTGGCACGCATTTAATTTCATACATACGTGTAACATGCAATAATAATAATTATTATTATTATTATTATCAGTTCACCCAGGTTCAAATTTCTAGCATAGAACATTAAATGTATGTCAATAATAATAATTAATATTATTAATTGTTGGAAATAACTAATAAGAGATAAAGTTTAACAACGGTTTATTATCCGGTAAAGGTTTTACAAAACAGAAAGCACACAAGTGACACACGTTGTCACATCAAACTATAAACTACTTTTCTAATATTGCTTCCAGCTTTGAGGTTTATTTCAACATCCTCCCTTAAACTCAAATCAACCCCATCTTGGAAGCACAGTATGCTAGTTTAGAATAAGGAGTCGCTTTAGTGAGTGCATCAGCTACCATCAAGTCTGTCTGTACATACTGCACATCAATGGCCCCTTTAACAACTTTATCGCGTACAAAGTGGTGTCTCACATCAATGTGCTTCGTCCTGGAATGGTAACTATCGGATTCTGAAATCGGCCCATTTTTGTTTATTCAGCTTTGCTCCAAATAACATGCATTTTGCACGCTCCACCAACGACCGATTCATCCGCTCAGCCAGCCCGTTGTGCTCAGGAGTGTACGGAGTACTGGTCTGATGTTTGATGCCGGAAGCTGAATTAAAACAGCGGGTCCTTTTCCTTTTGGCTTGGCATTGTTGTTTCTTCAATAAATTGATCTGTTTCTTCGTTACTATTTAGCAATAAATTGACCTTTCCCATACTTTCCACGGGTAGCAGTGTCTCACTGGCTACAGTTATGGTTGATATCGGTGGACTTGTGACATCATACATCCAGTGACATCTATTTGTCATATGCATGAAGGCACCTGAGCCCATATACCACAGGTCCGGATTTACTTCTTCTTTAAATTTCTGAAACACCAATTTAATATCCAATTTGTTCTTGAGAAAATACATATACTTTACGGGAATAGTCATCTATGGAAGTTATGAAGTATCTCACACCACCAGCAGATAGTGTCTCCATCGGACCACATAGATCTGTACTATTTCTAAAAGTTCTTTTGCTCTTGAACCAGAATATGGAAACGGTAATCGTGTTTGTTTTGCTTTGTAAATTACGCTGAAGACTCGGAAACTTTCACTTCCTGTAAAAGTTTTGTCTTGACAAAATCTGATGAAATTTTCATGCCGGAACTTTCCAGACCCATGATCATTGGTTTATAATAATCCGATAAACCCGCCAACATGAGTGTTCCCAACCATTCATCATCAACTTGAAAACCGATATTTCGTAATTTGTATGCGGTACTCAAAACCTTATTCACATATTCTTCGACGGTTGTGCAATTATCCAGTGTCGTATTGATTAAATCTCGCAATAAGCCGACTTTTCTTGATAACCCGAAATCCTCGAAAGCATTTTGCAGGTTCATCCATACTTCTTTAGCTGACTTTGCATTTTCAATATGGACGTAGTTTATTGGTTCCACCCTCAGGTTCCACCAACAAAATGATTTTAGACTTGGCCTTCACATCTTTCTTGGAGTCGACTTTGGTGCCAGGATCCGGATCGACACATTCCCACAAATCTTCATGTTCGAAATAAGATTTTACCGCAAACTTCCATGTCGAAAAATTTTCCCGACCGGCTAATTTCTCAATTAGAATGTTTGACGTAGCCATTTTTCTCGGAACGATTTTCGATGAAGTTACGAAATATTATATACAACTGTGTTATACTTTATGATAATAAATATTAAACTTTGAATCTACTTAGTTTTCCGACCTGGGCCCATAACCTGTTGGAAATAACTAATCTATACTAATATTATAAAGCTGAAGAGTTTGTTTGTTTGTTTGTTTGTTTGTTTGTTTGTTTGAACGCGATAAACTCTGGAACTACTGGTTGGATTTGAAAAATTCTTTTTGTGTTGGATAGTTCATTTGTCGAGGAAGGTTATAGGCTATATAACATCACGCTACTACCAATAGGAACGGAGCATAAATGAGAAATGTTGCAAAAACGGGAAAGAAAAATTCCTATCTGAGAGCTTCCGTTGCGTGCGCTGCGAAAACGGTTTAAGTTACGAGAATATCATGTATGAAGTAATTATTCGTCTTTAAAAGTTCTAAAAAAAAGTCCGCGACAGCATCTGTCTATCTTTTAAGATTGACTCACTGTAACTATTTTTTACCATTAAAATGTTAGGTTAAAAAGAATTATTTTTTGCGAAGCTTATTTAACCCATATGGTATTAATCTATATCTAAATAAATGTGTTCGTTAGAACGGAAATTTAATATAGAATATTTGTGTTTTTTACTCTATACAGTTTAAACAAATATCTTAGAAGATATCGCAATGTAAAAATACCCGCGCGGAAAAATAATTACGCGGGTTGGGTCGCAATGTAGGTACGGGGGATTCTGGCTGGCCTCGGGGAAATTCAAATTCAAAATATTTACTGCATCATAATGTTACAACGACGGGTTCGTGGAAACTGTCCATACGACTGGGTCTAAATATTTTAAGATACGTCGTACAAACAAGATCAAGAAACTCTCAGATCACACTCTCAGGCTCATGAAGGAGCGGCGTGAGATGATTCTGCAGTCTTCAGACGAAGCTCGGCAATACCGGCGGCTCAATAGACAGATCTCCAAATCCTTGAAGAGCGACCTCCGCCGCTTTAATACCGAGCGTATTAAAGACGCAATTGAAAGGAACAAAGGCTCCAAGGTATTTGCAAGAGATCTGGCTATTGGGCAAAGCCAGCTCACGAAACTGAAGACCGACGATGGCAGGATCGTCTCCGCCAAACCGGAAATTCTGAGGGAGATCGAGAGTTTTTATGGGCAGCTGTACACGTCAACTAATCAACCCGTCGAAAATCTAGCGAAAGACCCCAGAGCTAGATTGACCCGACACTATACCGAAGACATCCCGGATGTCAGCCTGTACGAGATTAGGATGGCTCTGAAACAGCTTAAAAACAACAAGGCGCCGGGTGATGACGGAATTACGGCCGAACTTCTGAAGGCGGGTGGAAAACCGGTCCTTAAGGCCCTACAGAAGCTGTTTGATTCCGTCATACTCGAGGGGAAAACGCCACAGGCTTGGTGCAGGGGTGTGGTGGTGCTCTTCTTCAAAAAGGGTGACAATGCCCGGTTGAAGAACTATAGGCCCATCTCACTTCTAAGCCATGTCTACAAGTTGTTTTCAAGAGTCATCACGAATCGTCTCGCACGCAGGTTTGACGATTTCCAACCTCCCGAACAAGCCGGATTCCGAAAAGGCTTCAGTACCGTAGACCACATACATACGCTGCGGCAGGTTATACAGAAGACCGAAGAGTATAACCTGCCTCTCTGTTTAGCGTTTGTGGACTACGAGAAAGCCTTCGATTCGATCGAGACTTGGGCTGTGCTGCAGTCTCTCCAACGGTGCCAAATCGACTACCGGTACATCGAGGTGTTGAAGTGTTTGTACAAAAACGCCACCATGTCAGTCCGACTTCAGGACCAGACCTCGGAACCTATCCTTCTGCAGCGCGGTGTGAGACAGGGAGACGTCATATCTCCGAAATTGTTCACCGCTGCATTGGAGGATATCTTCAAGGTTCTGGATTGGAGAGGACTTGGCATCAACGTCAACGGCGAGTACATCACTCACCTTCGGTTTGCCGACGATATAGTGGTCATGGCTGAGACCATGGAAGACCTCAGTGCAATGCTCGATGACCTCAGTAGAGCTTCCGAAAGAGTGGGTCTTAAAATGAACATGGACAAAACCAAGGTTATGTTGAATGTTCATGTAACACCCACTCCTATCAAGATCGGAGACTCTACGCTCGAAGTTGTGGACGATTATGTCTACCTGGGACAAACGGTCCAGTTGGGTAGATCTAACTTCGAGAAAGAGGTCAATCGTCGAATCCGACTCGGCTGGGCAGCGTTCGGGAAGTTGCGCGGTATCTTCTCGTCCAACTTACCCCAGTGTCTCAAGACGAAAGTCTATGACCAATGTGTGTTGCCAGTGATTACATACGGGACCGAAACGTGGTCGCTCACAATGGGCCTCATCAGAAAGCTCAAAGTCACCCAAAGGGCAATGGAGAGGGCTATGCTCGGAGTTTCCTTGCGTGATCGAATCAGAAATGAGGACATCCGCTTGAGAACCAAGGTTACCGACGTAGCCCGAAGAATCGCCAGACTTAAGTGGCAATGGGCAGGGCACATTGCTCGCAGAACGGATGGCCGATGGGGCCGAAAAGTTCTGGAATGGCGACCGCGAACCGGAAGACGTTGCGCTGGAAGGCCTCCCACTAGGTGGACCGATGACCTGGTCAAGGTTGCAGGAAACCGCTGGATGAGAGACGCACGGGACCGGTCAATGTGGCGACGCCTGGGGGAGGCCTATGTTCAGCAGTGGACGTCTTTTGGCTGAAATGATGATGATGATGATCATAATGTTTACAAGTACAGAGTGTTATAGTATATTTAACAGTAAGAGATAGATTTTATAGTAATTCACACTTCAATATAATCGAAGCTAATCTAAACCATCTAAACTATTGTAATAAAGAGGAAATATAAGATTTTTTGTTTGTTACGATTTAGCTTAATTAATGTCGGATAGTCGATTTAACGAGAAAGGTTATAGCTATATTTATGTGATGCAGACGAAGTTGCGTGGGTCAGCTAGTAAGAGATAAAGTTTAACAACGGTTTATTATCCGGTAAAGGTTTTACAACACAGAAAGCACACAAGTGACACACGTTGTCACATCAAACTATAAACTACTTTTCTAATATTGCTTCCAGCTTTGAGGTTTATTTCAACATTAATAATAATAATGATGACGTCACTCATACATGCAACTTCGCTCGCATATTAAATACTTAACACTAATATCTTCTGTCCCCGAAGTGCCGGGCCTCCGCCGGCCTCCTTCGTCGGCCTACGGCCCGGTGCCCATGCCGCCCATAAAGGATACTTTCGCGAGACGGTCGTTATACCTTATAAAAATCTACCAAATAAAATTTTGCCATCTTAAAAGTATGCCATTGAAAATTCGGCTATCTAAACATTCTGCGAAATGAGTATTCTATTAAATAATTGTTCTGCCATAAACACATTTGTTCAAAGAAGAATATGCCAAGTGTGTTATGCCAAATAAGAATAAGAATAATTTTATTGTTGTTTTTATTGTTGTTGAAATAAATTTCGGAGCATCAAGTTTCTGCCAGATAGATGGTACCCAATTTTAACATATCATCAATTTAAAACCTTCTACTCTTTCAGAGCTCAGAACTTAAAAAAATATATTAATAAGCACTTTTCGTCGTCCTTCCTATTTTATTTTTATGCTCTAAATAACAAAGTTTTAACTGACATCCTCGTAGTATCAGAATAATAATAATAATTTATTATGTTTTGTTTCCATCATTTACTTATTATTAATTTAAAATTATGTAGAAGCTTTCCTTAAGTTATCAATAAGACATTTTTGGTTTATAAGGGGAACACGAGTACGTCAGTGACAAAGTCTTGTAGATATAAATATCATTTTCAATACACTTCCTCGAAAACTAGCTCTTATTGCACTACGATTAGGTTCGACATGCATCATATTTCGCACGCGTGCGGTAATAAGAATACAGCGTGCTGTAATATTATTACCGCACGCTGTAATCATAGAGCAGCGGTAATTCGATTAAAACTTGTGAAATTAAAAAAAAAAACCGGCCAAGTGCGAGTCGGACTCGCGCACCGAGGGTTCCGTAAAAAAAATATATTATGTGATGTAACTAAAAATTTATGGTTTTCGTAATTATTCCTTTATCTATGCTATAAGACGTTGCTTCGTACCAAATTTCAAGATTCTGAGTTCACGGGAAGTACCCTGTAGGTTTTGATTCCCTTGCGAGTGTCGAAAATTTGCGGCATAAACGGGAGTATCTTGATGTAACTAAAAATTTATGGTTTTCGTAATTATTCCTTTATCTATGCTATAAGACGTTGCTTCGTACCAAATTTCAAGATTCTGAGTTCACGGGAAGTACCCTGTAGGTTTTGATTCCCTTGCGAGTGTCGAAAATTTGCGGCATAAACGGGAGTATCTTTTGATCGCGTTGACTTAGAAGTTTGATTTTTTCACAGCTCCAAGAGACCATAGACTTGAGTATTTGATATGAATTTCAGCTTGATACCTCCACGCGTTCCTGAGAAAAAAGGTCTTGACAGACAGACAGACAGACGGACAACAAAGTGATCCTTTATGGGTTCCGTTTTTTCCTTTTGAGGTACGGAACCCTAAAAACACCACTGACTATTATAGAGCAGGCGTGTTTTTTTTTTAATCTCGCCATTTTGATCTGCGTCTTTACAGCGTAAATATTTTTTGAATATTTAAATTGTGTTTGTAAAAAGAATACTACTAATAAACGTAAATATTTTAAACAATTATTTACTTTTATGAACAAGTAAGCATTTTTTTGTGTTCTTAATTAAAAAATATTTAAATTTTATATTTTTCCTGTGAGGCTGTTTGGCGGCTTTATACCTTTGCTTCTTTTTCAACCTGGCGAAATCAAACCGCGGAAAAAAAGTAAATTAAATCATAGTCTCATCAAATTTGTTGACAAAAACACATAACGTTTTTAGTTAATTTCTTCGAAAGTGTATTGAAAAACGTCGTTTGATACACGTGGGAATTTGTTATTGCATTTCTCGACCCCATGAACACCCTCGCCATACGGCTCGGGTGTTCAATCTGCCTCGAATGCAATAACAAACTTTCCGCACTTGTATCAAAATGTACTATTACCGCACCACCACAGTGTTATAATATAGTGGTAAAAAACATTGTAATCTATACTAATATTATAAAGCTGAAGAGTTTGTTTGTTTGTTTGAACGCGATAAACTCTAAAACTACTGGTTGGAATTGAAAAATTCTTTTTGTGTTGGATAGTCCATTTATCGAGGAAGGCTTTAGGCTATATAACATCACGCTAAATCCAATAGGAGCAGAGCATAAATGAAAAATGTTGCAAAAACGGGAAAAGGTATTTCCTTTTTGAGAGTTTCCGCTGCGTGCGCTGCGAAAACGGTTTGTGTTACGCAAATATCATGTATGAAGGAATTGTTCCTCTTTAAAAGTTCTAAAAAAAAGTCCGCGACAGCATATGTCTATCTTTTAAGATTGACTTACTGTAACCATTTTTTACTATTAAAATGTAAGGTCTAAAAGAATTATTTTTTGCGAAGCTTATTTAACCCATATGGTATTAATCTATATCTAAATAAATGTGTTTGTTAGAACGGAAATTTAATATAGAATATTTATGCCCTTTACTCTGTACAGTTTAAACAAATATCTTAGAAGATATCGCAATGTAAAAATATCCGCGCGGCAAAATAATTCGCGCGTCGCAATGTAGGTACGGGGGATTGTGGCTAGCCTCCGGGAAATTCAAATTCAAAATATTTACTGCATCATAATGTTTACAAGTACAGGGTGTTATTGTATATTTAACAGTAAGAGATATAATATAGTAATTCTCACTTTAAGATAATCTAAGCTTCTAAACCATCTAAACTAATATTATGAAGAGGATGGATAAGATTTTTTGTTAGTTACGATTTAGCTTAATTTATGTTGGATAGTCGATTTATCGAGAAAGGTTATAAGCTTTAATTATGTGACGCAGACGAAGTTGCATGGGTCAGCTAGTTTAGAATAAAATTCCTACTGTTGTATACATATTTCATAAGGTTCAATGTTTATTGAGGAAATTTGACTGTTTCCGGTAGCTTGATGTGATGTACGACAATACATTTAAACGTACGTGTGTTTTAAGGTACTTGAATAGTTGAACTGTGGATTTTCTTAATTTTCTAAAAGTTGTGTTCTTTAAAAGATTGTGAAATGGAATGAAATTAAATTCAGGAAGTCTATAGGAGTAATCCTTGAGATCTAAATCATCAGCAGTTTTTAAAAGTCAAAGTTTAAAAGAGACTGTCTTCCAAAACCCTCACCCTTCGCTGATGAGGAGGGATTGGCTTGATTGCAGATGAGGCTAGTATTTAAATTATAATATGTGTAACTTGAACCCTAAATAGAATATTCAATAAAATTAATTATTTCTTACGACATAGCAACCTGTTTAAAATAAATGTTGTAGTATGTAGGGAATCGCGTTACGGAACTCAAATGGAGTTGGGCAGGACACCTAGCAAGGCGCAGTGATGACAGGTGGACTAAGGCTGTCACCGAGTGGCGTCCAAGAACTGGCAAAAGAAATGTGGGTCGTCCGGCGGCGAGATGGGCAGACGACATAATTGCCATCGGGGGCAAAACCTGGATGAGGCTAGCACAGGACCGTGGAGAATGGCACAAGAGAAGAGAGGCCTATGCCCAGCAGTGGGTGAGCTCGGGCTGTGGATGATGATGATGATGATGTATGTTTGTATGAATTTATGGAATGACGCATTATTTAATTCGAAAATCATATAATTTTAATTGAAACTGTTTCTGTGTAGCAGAACAAAGACTTCAAAAATGGTTGCCATACAATAGACAATGCCACATGTATCATACACGTAAGTGTATGTAACAACTGTACTTACTGAAAAATCAATAGTAATTTCCGCAGTACATACCTACCTATATAAATAAATGTCATTTATGTTTAAACATACCTTTTTTCACGGTCTTTGTCGCAAGTGTCAAAAACCTCTACTTATGCGGGTTACATACACGTTATCATGAAACAATACATAACAAATTGGCTACAAGTGTGGAAAATAACTCCAAGTCTTTGTGCTCCCTTTGAAGTATGTAGTTTGTTTCATGTCAGTACGAGTGGGTTGTCAAAAATATTCGCTCACATTCACTGTAGGTTGTTATGTGGAGTTTGTAGAAGCAATTCAAACGTCGTTAGTTCGTCATATAAATTGGCTAATAGCAGGCATTGACTCTGTTCGGCTCTCAAAAGAGTTCAACGCTCGTGGACTTGAGCTAGCTAGTCTCACGACTCTTTACACAATGGCTTTTTTGTGCATTCTTGCTTTTGGTTATGACATCACCCTGACTAGCAACTTGACGCTACTTTAGGTATAAGCTATGAGTATGTCTTACATGTAGTAATACATATGTTTGTTTATACAGTTTTAAACATTGGAAAAGTCTTTGAACGTCGCTACGAATTTTTTTTTCGATTTCTGATTTTTCGATTAATGGATAATAAAAGCAATATAATATTTATAGAGAACTGTCATATGGAAACGTAAGATACACATTTAAACTATAGTAACTATGAATTAAACAGAGTTTTACACGCTGTACATACGTTAACTCATTAAGCTACTACAATCAGTCAAATTTCCTTAATCGATTTTCATCTTTATCGGTAAAGCATTAGGTTCAAGGTTGATTGGGAAAAATAATAGTTTTGGGTAGCTTGATGTGCTGGCATCTGTATAAAACTTAGGCCAAACTTTTCGGAGCTTAATGTATTAACTTAGTCTAAAGAAATATAGAAATTATAAGTGACAGTGACGCCACTTATAATTACTATAATATTTCTTTTTAATATTGAAAAAATATTTTCTTTATTTGTTGTGCCATTTATCGTTAGAAAATCAAGTTTCCGTGCACGGTTATTGTTTCAAGAAGAAAGCTAAGTTAAGCTTGAAACCTTTTTTATATAAAATGAGCCATACAGCTTTGGCTACAATATTCAGGCTTAACAATCCAGATAAAAATCTTAAGCTTTGTAAAATAGAAGGCTTACTCAACTCAACTAAGAACCGGTGAGCAGTCGAAGAATAACATTAACACAAAATATTAACAGTAATCAGTGGTTCATAAACATTTATTATTTTATTACTCATTGCGCTTATTTATCCTTGGTTACACAATGACAAAGAACGACTGTTAGTTACTGCAAACATAATGTCGGTACTCATTTTAAAGTTGGAGAGGAGTACCCAAAATTATTACCTCGGAAATGCTTTTTTAGTCATCTGTTACTTTTCTTAGTAGTCGTTACAGTACTTAAAGGTGAGGCGATACACTCTTTTATTAAACACTCGCTTTTGCTAGCGGCTTCACCCGCTACAACTCGAAAATTATCCCACGAGAATATAAAATCGGGATAAAAACTATATTATGTGTTAATCCAGGCTATCAGTGTACCAAATTATATCCAAAACCGTTTAGTAGTTTTTGCGTGAACGAGTAACAAACATCCATCCATACATACTTACAAACTTTCGCGTTTATAATATTAAGTAGGATGAAACACATAGACCTATTTTTTTTTTTTAAGAAACGTGATGAATAACATAAATTATCCTACTTTATAGCTCAGTCAATCAGTTTTTGCTATTTCTTGATATGAGTATTCAATTAACATAAAGTTTGATTAATTAGCGAATAAATAACCTACAAAAAAGTTGCATATTAATGATGGGCGAAATATTTTTTTATAACTCAACGGTTGATTCTGTTATTTCATAGATATCTTTGTACTTGACATTTCCATATAACAAACAAAAACTGATATAGCCTTGTTTTATGATTACGCAGACAACAGCCAAGTTATTTAATATAAAAGCTCACCTAATCAATTGTTATAACATCAACCATTTATGTGTAATTTAAGAACGATTACGCCTTGCGCCATAGCAACCAAATTAAAACATGCCAGTAGAAAGGATTAATGCAAAACTTGCATTTACTTTTCGCAAAAAAAAAATGGAAAACCATACACATACACTCCCAAAGATAAGGAATACCATTGTATCTATAGTATACACATAATAAGCCTTTTACTCTCCCTCTGTTAGAGTATCAGTATATTTTGAGTGAATCTATAGTTTTATTTTTTTTAATGTTCAAATTAGAGGCCATTCCACGTCAATAATCTTAGAAAATATAACAAAAGTGTTTGCACTGTCTGTAATATTAAGAAGTTATAAAGATGCTGTATCAATTTAAAATAATAATAATACAGTGCAAACGGCCACTGATTTACAGCAGCTTCCGATTGCCTGGTGGCTCACGCGGCGAAACCACGTGGCTCTTAACTCGAACATAAAATCATTGAACATGAATTAGCTTTAATTTACATTTGTAACCTAATGTAAATATAATAAATAATACCTGATACTTGACCATTTCTGAATATGAATGACGCAGCGGATTATTCAGTCAAATACCCCAATAAAACCCAATAGTGAACGTTTCAGAAAACCCAAAAGTATCGTTCTGAATTAATCGTCACAAAATATAGAAATAACGTAGCGTGCCATAAGTCTGGATGTAAAGGCATCATTATGACTAGGATTGTCAAGTTTTTATGCATAGGTTGTTATAATCTGGCGGGACGTGCAAAAACTCAAGGAATATTTGGTGGAGGAGGCTCCGTGCCCTCGGGCCGCGGCGGTTACATAAGTTCATCTATTTTCAAGGTCGAGGACATTGCTCCCAAATCGCTGATCGCGTCCTGCCGGCCGGTGGAGGGGAGCCTCCAACTGGCCAGTTTGGGCGTTTACTTCTTTTTTTCCTAATACCGTCTATTATACACTATGTTAGGTACTTCTGTCAGGTTTTTACATAACACACAAGGAATCGTATACTTCGGTGTTCGTTAAAGTTAAATGTGATTCGGAATTTTAATTACGTTGCTAGATGTTTATCAAGTTCTTGTCCAGAACAAAGAATAGAAATGCTAATTTTATTCGAGTTTTATACAAAATTCTGTTGTGTGAATGACTTCTCTTTACAGATTTCAACACAAAAACTGTAACAATTAGTCGAATTAGGAGAGGAAGGACTATTGTGTTAAACGGCTACTGTCGTAGCATAATAAATCAATGAGAAAGTCGTCTGACAATTTACAACTACATTCTCCGCCCTCAGGGTGGCCAGTAGCTAAACAATGACAGGAATCGAGGGCGCACCCCTTTCTTTTATAATCGGCTACTGCGTAATAAAACTCTTTCTTAACGTTTTTTCATAAATAACAAGTGAAGATGCGGGTTACAAGATTGCTACTTTTAATTCCACGTTTAATCCTTTTTCAACAGAGAGCTTAATTTAATCTAACTCAGGAAAAAGCCGCCAATGCTAAACCAAACAGGCGGCCGCAAAGTTTATTGTTAACTTAAGCTATTTAAATGAAACTGAAAAGGCTTTAATAGAGCCGCAAGTATGGCAGTTATTACGAACCTTCACAGTTTTTTGCGAATGGAAAACGAAGGACACTAATCAATCACTTTCAAAAAGTCTTCAAACAAACAATAAGCCGTTCCATACTTTTTTAAGGAAAACAAGATGAATACGAAACATGTTTTTTACATTTCTCAAATTGCAAGTATTTCGTCGCAGGAAACATAAAAGTTTCTATGTCATTGTGTTTTTGTCATTGCAATGTGTGTTTGGGTGGAAAGGGCCCGTTAGATTTTTTTGACTCCTCCATTATAACGGGCAACCTTTAAAAAAACTTAAGGGTTCGGCAGGTAGAGCAAATCTTTTGATCGAAGCCTGCGATTAACGCTGCGATTGAGCATATATAATGTAGATTTTTTATTGTTCAGATGTTCCAAATTTCTGTAATGGGCCTCACGTAACTGTAAAATCCCATTTCATAAATTCGAACATTTACCTCTTTGTCGTTTCTTTGATTGCACCTGATAACTGTGCGGCGGAAGACATATGCAACATTTTATTGTTGATGCATATGTGCGATACTGTATTTTATTTTGATTTCGAAAAAAGAGAACTACAGATACAATTTCTGGTGACTTGATAATGTCAAACTTGAAGTCTCTGGTGGTTTTCTGCTGTATACCCAGTAAATACGGTTCAGTTTAAGAAAACAAATGCAAAACCTACAATTAGGTCTCTACCTAATTCACTTTACAACGAGAGACGGATTGAATCACTAATTTGTCGAAACCTTTATTACGAATGACCACATTGCTGTTCATCGAAAAGTTCAGATACGTCCCTCATGGCTGTGTAAAAATGTGTGGTCGTGGTAGAAATTGGCGGTGAACCAGCAACTAGTATTATTCTAATCTTTATCCTAGCAGTAACTGCTACACGTGGCTTGGAGCCCTGCCAGCCTGCCAGGCGGTCGCTGCTGCTAACAGCTTTGCTCAGTAAAGGGAAATAAACGACCTGGCTTTTACCAGCTTGCCACTTGTAAGTGTTTTATCCTGTAAGGTACATGAAATAGCTTTAGTAGTAAGTAACTAGTGACCTGGACATTACACATCAGTAGTGTAGGGACTGTTCTTCACTGATAACATTGATCATTTTGCTGTTATATAAATCATCTTCAAATAAGATGTAAAACGACTAGCGGCCATTTGTTAGCTAAGAAATGGATTGCAATCACTTATCCATCTGATAGTAACTGGTAACAATATTATAGATCTACTGACTGCCTCGTTGGGTTGGAGTTCGCTAACGTGACTTCTGAGCATGAGGTCCGGGGTTTGATAACCGGGACGGGTAAGTGTTATCGGGTGTTTTCATCAGGAATTTCTCAGTGGCTGCCACGGAGCCTGGATTTATTCCAGGTTAATGGCACAATATTCTCGCGCCCAATTACATGGGAATTTAACATAACCGGTAAAAGTACTTGTTAAGTACACCACTGCCTTTTTTTTTTTTTGGTGGGTGGAAAATCATCGAATAACCCCCCCCCCCCCCCCCCCCCCCCCGCTCTTGGGCAGAGCGAAGGGGAGTGTCAGACTTCTACTGACTAAAAACCAAACCCATGTTCCTTCTTCGCCCTTGTGTCGAAGCCGCGTTATCATTTCAACAAGCCACAGCCCCGACGGGCTGCACCACTGCCTAACCCTCTGGAGATTACAATGCGTAATTTATGATATTATTGATCAAAAGAAAAATGACATGGTTATATTGAGTCCTCCTTTTTCTGCAACGAATAAGTTTTTAGTAGGTTTCATTCCACGGAAAAGTGAATTGAACAATATACAATAGTTAAAACAAACCTTTGTTTTGTGCTGTTGTAGTAAACAATTATACATAGTAAGAAACACTACAGTGCTAATAGACCTACGAGTATGAACTCATCAAAACGTTAATATTTCGAGCTTTGAACCGTAATTGCTGAGAGTTTATTTAAAGCGATGGCCATTAATAAAATCATTGACGTTTTTATCTACAAACAATTTTATTTCAGTCTTAAAATGATTCTAAAACGAAACCTATCATACCGGAACTACTTTAAATATATTGTAATTCTGTACAGTATACTTAGTTAATTTCTGAGCGAATTAACCGAGCTTTATTCGAAGAAGAACTCATTAGTTTTTAAAGTAAATCATCGCGAATGCATTTAAAAACTGTTCGAATTTCGAGGTGATGTATAATAAATTACATAATAAGTTCCCAGAACCTGAAGATATTCTCCGAAAGACGTGTTCTTACAAAAAGAGGTATGAAATTGTTGAGAACTAGAGAATCCGTGTAGAGATCGTTGCTCTTTACCGCTCGACTACCTCTACCAGCCCCGAACGGTTTGCCGTGATCATTCTTACAATTTTACTCGTATTATATAACACTGTTGCTTATCATCATGATTTAAAGAAAGGAAAAGCACGAAGGAAAATTCCTGAAAAACCTTATTCAAAATCGTCTCATATTATGTAACCAAATCGTAATGAACGTAAGCAAAGTGTTCAAAACTATCAGCAGCTATGGACATGCTGGTCTATCCATCTAACTTAGGAAAACTGTTTGATCTTGGTGAAAGAGATGATGCAAAACAATGAA
The DNA here is from genome assembly GCA_949316265.1 of Diarsia mendica. Lineage (NCBI taxonomy): Eukaryota > Metazoa > Arthropoda > Insecta > Lepidoptera > Noctuidae > Diarsia > Diarsia mendica. Next base: position 13,037,514 of record OX438891.1, read on the forward strand.
AAACATGGTTTATAATTATCGATATTACCATTATTTACATTACCTTTTTGAGAAGCAGCGGTGGCCCAGTGGTGTCGGCCCCGACTTACGAACAGTAGGTCGTGGGTTCGAACCCAGGCAGGCGCATTACTTTGTGTAATTTATTTCATCACCGCTGCTCTCAAAACGGTGAAGGAAAACATCGTGAGGAAACCGGCATGTCTTAGAACCAAAAAATTCGAAGACATGTGACATCTGCCAATCCGCACTGGGCCCGCGTGGTGGATTATAGCCCATCCCTCTCCTAGAGAGGAGGTCTGAGTCCCTGCAGTGGGAACATTATAGGCTGATGATGATGATGATGATGAAGATTACCTTTTCTCTATGGTTTGTTATTTTTTAATCACGAATCACTTTAATGGCCTATTTCAATTAAATTTATGTTACAAGTTTCATGCAATACATAGTTCCTTGGCACACTTGTATGGGGCCGTGCTTTTTATATCTACCCTATTAATTTTAATTCAAGGTCTAGTGCAGCATTAGCTAAAATAAGCTAAACTCTCAGTTGTTATTTTGCTTTACATTTTATTCTATCAACTGCTTTTATTGTTTCCAACGCCAATAAAAGGAATGGGACGACCATATTTGGCAGTGAGCTGAATTTTGGAATTATGATGTCATCAGCCAACAGGTGGTAGCGGCCGGCTATTTATCCAACATAACCTCTAATATACCAATTGCGAATTAGGTGGCTGATGAAGAAATAAATTATACTCAAAATTATATATATATATATTTTTTTTAAAAACGTTGCCCCACACTAGGAATTTCTCCTGTATCGTGGGTGCGTTCACAAACATTTAAGCTCACATACACAAATACCCAGACCCGGAACAACTATCTGTAGGTCTTACACATATTTGTTCCGTGCGGGGATCGAACCCGCGACACGCAGCGCGGCAGTCCATTGCCTGAGCCACTGCGCCAACCGTGTCGTGTGTCGTATTTAGAAGTTGATTCGACAGGCCGTCAACCACGGGGCAGATTGAAGAGCGGTGGTATAGTAAGAGGTAATTTAGCCCTAAAATACGACACTCTTCTATTGCAATTTATGTTTTAGGTTTCAATCAAATAAAAAGTTTTCATTGCACAGATTCATGCGACAATTTTTCTCGTAGATTGTATTATTGATATGAAATGTGACATGACACGTCGTGTCTCGTCATGGCAGTACTCACGGGCGTCAGACGACTGTCACACGTCACACCACACACCCTCAGAGGTACCGTGTGTGTCCTGTCGTTGACACTAGATCAGCTTGTGTAACAAACCTGTATCGGATGTGAGTGTTTTACTTCTTAATAAATACAGATTGTATACCTGTTTTCTTTCGCCCTAATGTGTACATAATTATGCTTAAATATTATGACACTTAATGGGTGTGACACTTTGAAATTAGACATTATGCATTTATATAATAATATAATGACTATAGTGAGGAAATAGACATGAATGTTTTTTTTTGTAATCGTCAACTCCTAGTCTTTTCGGGTCATGTTTTGTGGATCTTAGTTGCAAGAATCTGTGTGATTTAGGAACCCCCTTTTACGTATCGAGGTTTTACTCTACCTCCACGTTCTTTCGCGTTTTCCTATGTGTACCAATTGCGTTCTTTACTATCATTAGTTAGATTTCAGAAAAAATATAAGTATTGCATTTTGTTTTCTTATAACTGTATTAGATTTTCTACGTTCACTATGGCGTTAACGTTAAACCAAAAAGTTGTTGACAAAACTACAGAACTGACTTAATGAATGCTTGCAATCTGGTGAGAACCGAATTCAGTTAGCACTTTGCGGTGACCAATTAACTATCTTTGTGACTGCTCTGAGCTGATTTCAGTTTCAAAAATGCAAAAAATCTATTTTGACACTTGTACTAGATTATCTTGTCGATACAGGAGTAAGATTCACTGTCAGCTTCGACCATGGCATTGGAGTGTGCGGGGGGGTCATGAAGTGTGCGGGAGGAGGTGCGGCATGGTGTTCCGTCTCGCTCTTGCGCGCAGCAGTTCATTCACCCGCGCACGGCGAGTGCGGAAGAGCAGCGTTGCGCGGGCGCAGGTACCGAGGCGGGCGGACGCTGGCGCTGTACGCGGGTAGTCGCGCAGGAAGGACGTCTCCGACCATGAACCGAGCTATATTTTATCAGTTATCCGGAGGTGTCGGTGCGCCACGCCGCGTCCACGAACGCTCCAACATGACCCTCTAATATTACGATACTCAGTGACGTTTTGCATTTATAACTAGACTGAAAGCAACATAGATCTCAAGATAAGACTTATTTTTATAAATCTCTTTATTTTTAAGTGACGGTTTTATGTGAGGTGTGGATTTATTTTTAAGTGTTAGTGAAAACATAAACAAACATTTCCCATTAGGATTTTACAATTTGGATTTTCTTCTAATTCACCATCACATCGGGACTGTAAGCCTAATGGTTAGTATACAAACATTAAATTATAAGTTAAGAATTAATATAGACTTAAGTTTAGTAATCTTTACTAATCACGTTACTAACGAATTTCTTCGCGCTATCAAAAGACATCAACGCGCGTCTTAGTTAATACTTACAATATTAAATTAACTTTTTAAAGGCTTTTATGAGGTAACTAGTGGTTACTTATGTTGACCTTGAAAACTAACATACTCATTGATACACTGAAATAGAACTTATTTAAATTATGTAATAAAATCAAGGTAATAAAAATATTTCAAATTACAATTACTACCAAATTGATCCAATCAAGAAAATATTACTTTGTTAGTTTAATTGTATGTACTGCACATTAAACTAAAAATACTAACCTAATATAATATTAACATAGCAAAATGAACCTAGGTATATAGATTAACAAGCACACTATAAATCACTTCAATCAATATTATGCTAATTAATTGGTTATGGCGCGAAATAAACAAACTAACCCTAACCTAATTTAATACAACTCCTCAAGGCATCGTTGCAAACATTACGTAACGATGAATATATTCACGACGGCCGCAGCAATTTGGAAGAGGGCTCCATGTTTTTTGGGCGGCAATTACAGAAATCATATATAAGATGCGCGGGAGCACGCACACATGCGCAGGCATTGTTGTTGCGTCGTTGTTGGCTGCGCAAAAACAAAGCCTTGAACTTGGCAGGTTCAAACTCAAGGCGAGCATTCGCACACGTGACGTGATCTACCTCCTACGTACTACGCCGAAATTACGTAATCCTTGCAGCGATTTATGTAATGCAGCCGATAGATTTATTTATTTATTCATTGACTGCAGTTCTGTTGTTATTTCTATAGGTTGAGATTATTATCCGATTTTAATATAATTTCTGTTGTCAAAGTCTCGGTCAATAGTAAAATAATTTACGTTAAGATATTATGTAGATGTCTAGAAACCTAGACTATTTTAAAACCATTTTTTTTAAATGAATATCTTGGAATTTAAATATAATAAATTTACCTAATAAGTATGAGTCGTCACCACACATGCACTACGCATAAGTAATCAACGTACGAACCTAAGTATTGTTCTTCTAAGCTTTTTTGTTGTGCCTTGAATCGCACTCTATAAATTATGTCATGATTATTATATCATGTTAATCTTACTTGACCTTCGAAACAAGAATCCATCGAACTCCTTTTATTTCAAGCATATGTATTGAATGAAAGAATAAATTAAGCAGCCATGTACATAAATAAGTATTAAATTATTACATGAAACACGCACACTGATGTAGATGGAGCGAAAAAATAATAATTTAAACAAGCATGACGACAAGCAAAAGTGGTCTCAATCGCAAGCGCAAAAGTTACAAATTAGCATGCTCGCCGCCCGCCGCGGTTTCGGCAGTGACAATGACAACGACCGATGATATAACAGAAGGCTGTCAAACCCGTGAAAACTCGGTCATTGAACTGCGCGCTTGCGACTCAGCCCCACTTCTTGACGCTTTCGCTCATGCGATTTTTATGTTTACGCTGCTGAACATAAAGTTAATTTTGATTTGACAAATAACCTATAGATAGTTACAGTTAAGATGTAGACTGAAAACTTATGACGGAAGTATATGTTAATATTTTGTTCATATGATGTAGAGGAGTTTAACCTAATTAAATATACGATGAAGGTTTTGGACAAATCTTCACGCTACAATGACACATTTAACAAATCCGATGAAGTTGCTCTACTCCTGAAAATAGAACAGCTTTTCTGGATTTTAAGAATTGCACAAATATTATGTGATGGTCTTCATTTCTTTATGCAATCTTTATCATGAAACATAATCAACTTTATTTGGAAAAATAACTGACAATGAAAGTAGGTGACACTGATTTCAGGCAACTCTATTATGACGCAGGCAGCTGTAACATAGTTTTATTAGAAAAAGTTTGATGTTGTATTCTACGAATGCATTACTAGTTAGAAGGTAGACCTAAACAGGATGAACAAGGCAAACAGAACATTCGAAACGCTGAGGTCACCGCCATCATTTAGATTAACTAAGTGTTGACATGGATGAGCCAGGAAGGTCCTTGATAGGTAGAAAGTAAATGTTGAGTGCAGGCACACGCGCGTGGCCGGCGGGGAGTGCGCGGGCGCCGGGAGGTCGGGGGAGGGAGAGGGCGCTGTAATGCGTGGAACCTGTTCGAACAACGGTACCTCGTATCGTGCCCCGGGCGCACACGCACCCATTATGTAATAAGTAATAACCTTTTTCTCGCTCGACTGACTCGTCCCTTCAACATGTGACCTTAACTTTCAATCGCGATTTGTTTGTTTTTATTAAACATAGGGGAACCCGATTACTTGAACATACAATGCGTATTTTTTTTAGCTCTTTGTTATGAGGACTTTTGCATTTAATTGCTAATTCTAACTAAGTACTACAGACTCAGATTAACATTGTTGCTAAATAAACCTTATATCTTTAAAACAATGTAATCAAACTGTATCACTTTAGTACTTAGCAAATTCTCATTTGGATAACAGGCGCAGTTAAACGCCTGAATACTAGATGAATCACTTACTCCTAGCTTCAAAGTAAGCCAATAGAAACGAGCACCTTATACTACTGAGAAAAAGAGATATCAACGTACGAATGTACATGCAAAACAGGTGAGGCTTGCATTTATTTAAATTCCACTGCAATGCAAAGCAATGCAAGTGTTCCCAGGCGTTTAACGTAATAAACTATTTATTATTCTGTTTAAGTTATGAAAGTAAATTTACAGGAAATGCAGCAGCACGTGTTTATAAAAATATCGATGACAGTGTGTCCTATATGCATATGAGTAGCTATAATATGTATGCCAGCAACCTTCCGGTGGCAGCCGACCAACGGTTACCGCACCATAATTCGCAGCCAATTCGTGGCAAATAGACTTACATAGCATACAATAACTTGTTTATCTATTATTTATTTATTATTCAATGCCAGAGGCAATAGATATTGAGCAAGAGATTTTCAGAACATAATTTTCTAGGACTTTTCTATTTCGTAACCTGAAATTTTAATGCATGTAAAGATGACAATAATTGCGATAATTCACAAAATCACAAGTCAGCCATACTACAACTGCATTCCACACTAAAAGGCTCTTGTGAAACGTACAAGAATCGATTTACACTTCGATAGATTTCCCTGGAGATACGTTCTAAAAGCAAGACTTTTCCGTACCAGCGGCATTCTCATTTGTTACAACATACCTTAGTAGAAAACTGTTTAAACTACTATCATCGAAATAAAATAAAACTCTACCAGCATAGACTCTGAAATGGAAACTGAATTACTGAGTTAATAATTTCATCAAGAGATTATTTTTTCTTTACACCTCGGAAATGAGTCTACAGGCGACGATGCGTCCCGCCGGGCTCTGATTTCACCCTCCTATTTTTATTTTTTATCGAAATCACCTAACGGTAGTGGGATGCAATGTAATAGGTGCCCCATGAATAAAAGCATGCGTTACACCTTGTGCTGTGACGGATTGCCATAAATGTACATGTTTATCGAAGTATGTATATGCATAAGTATGGAAGTGTTCTGCAACATTGTAATAGAGAGAGAGCTTCAACTATTACCAACAAAGTATCGTAAAGAATGCAAGAGTAACAGATTGAATTACCATCTTCTGTTTCTATAGCAATAAATTACTCATATAGTTAGCTTCTTCCATTCACGTTTAAAGATAGACATCTATATAGCAGGGTTCAATCTTCTTTCCCATATCAGTTACTTACTTATTTATGAGCAACACACGCTTTCCTCACACTTTACCGACCACTTTATAAATTTTACCTCTATATTCTACGAAACTAGGATAACACAAATGCATACATATGCAGTTCTGTAATCCGAGTCCTGTTGATCAGCACATTGTTTGTGCTTAGCGGTATATTCCTATGCGTGCTGATTCACAATCTATGAATCAGCGCTGCCGTAAACTTTGTAAGGTGAGGTATAACAGGACATTTCTAATATTTTAGCAAACAATTCTGCAGGTGAACTGAACACGGAGCAACAATAAATGGATGGTCATATTTCATATTATGTTGATATTCGTCTCAAACCGATCTAACGGTACGTCCCTATACAAAGGCTCTGCGGTCCCGTCTTATTTTTTTCCGGGTGCGGGGCCTACCTGCGATTTAACCATACACTTGACGTCCTTTTCATTTTTTTTCGGAGGTAGCCACCTTAGATAATCTCTTTATAACGTATCCCTATTAAAATACCCGTTTCAATAGCAGATTCGATTTTTTTATACATAAACGCAAAATTATTACGAATGAGTGGTTGTAATCTACATAACGATTAACATGACATAAAATTAAGTATGTAGATTTGGTAGCCTGCGGAACCCAAAACTAACAAAGGAAAGTAAACCGTCGATGTGGTTTGTTCGATCGATGAAAGTAAAGGCCCGAGTAGACGGTCGAGCAGTCCCGTTAGCCGGCCCGAGCTCGGGCTCACGGAATACTAAACGCTGACATACTGCGCGGCTTTTGACCCTAGCCACATTCTAGTCTAGTACTTCAACACCTCTGTGCACCGATTCATCTAGGTACCTCACTGTTATTCTGCACATTTTTTCCAAATTATTCAGTCAAGCGCAAATTCGAAAAAAAACTTTCCTATTCAAAAAAGTAAAGCCATGTTACCGTTCTTTCTAGAAACTTGTTTTATACTTTAAACTTGGTAAACCATAAAATAATATAATTAAGGAGTCTACTGTTGCAGGCAATAATTGTGGGTAAAATGTAGCCATCAAACTAACCTTGGAATATCCATTCGTCAAAACATAAATATGTAAATATAAACTCAGTTTTTATTACAAATGGTTGTCTTCAAACGGTTTTTCATACTTCCAAGACTTGCATTTTTTTAACGGCACAGGCGCATTGTTACTGCCATTTCGTGTTTTCTTAAAAAACACGCACTATTCAATTTGCTAAAAGCCAGAAATGCAATTTGTGCAAATGGCATTTTTTAGTGCGTCCCATTATATGACTGACGTAATTGGCCATAAAACTCAGCGGTTCGTTGTTTCTTAAATACCTTTCCTATCCCAGCGACCTTCGTTATTGTATTGAACAATCGCAAAACTGAACCGACAAAGGAAATTGCACAGTTTGTGTTAAAAGTGAAAATTATTCCCAAATCGTAAAAACTTCAATAACAAGGGACCCGGCAGCGGGTGTCGGGGGATTAGAAATTTAGCCAGACTTATCGGGACATTTAGTTACATAGCTATGCCGGTAGAGATGTACGAGAGGACAACGACCCTACGCAAAATTCGCTGCATTGGGCTAGGTCTAGTGCATGCGCGTATGTAGCGGTACCAACGCGGAAGCGGCGAGCGGGAGCGCGCTATGCGCCCGCTTCCAGCCAGAGCGGGAAAAACGCATGAATGAGTATTGAAGCCTACCCCAAGAAGGGGGAAATCGAGTTTGCACTGCGGGCACCAGCACTTGCACAGATATAGACGAGCCCTATACATTATACTAAATAGGATCAATAGTGCTTTACCATCAAAACTTTTAACCCAACTATGGAACCGACGTGTCTTTACGTGACTTTACATCCTCGTTTTACCTAGGTAGATGTGTAGATAAGAAACTTATTGGAGAAAGACTTTGTTTATAAGTCCTGTATGCTCGTTTCATGAACCAAAAAAAAACGCCTGTATAAATATGTACCTAACATGCGAAAATCAACCATAATAACCAAACAACAATTCAGGATGCACGGGCTCGTTAATCACATAACTTATACTCGTAGTTAGAGGAAACATGTTATGCTCGTGCTTTATCCCCCATACACAAACACAGAATAAATTAACAATTAGACAAACGTCAATGAACATCAGTTACTACTCAGTTTTACTTTTATAATGCCCTTGGTCGGGATCGGGAAGCATATACGAGCAACTTTTTATATAAGAATTACTGGTTTTTTTTAAATGGTGATGATAATTTCAATAAGAAAAAGAAAATAATTGTTACAATTATTTATTTTAAAAGAGATTAGTTACTTTCGTGGTTTATTTTATTCTAATCAATTAAAAAATAAAATTTAAAATGATTACTTGGCTAACTACAAAGCATGTATTTACGAGAAACCCAATAAACAAACCAATCAAAATATTCCCTTATCTGAAACACCCTCAACGGAGTTACGTAATAAAAAGCCGTTTAAGTTTCTATTACTAGCCTAAAGAAAATTGGTGATGTGATGTCAACGACCGTGTGCCCAATACTCGTACAGAAAACGCATTTCCCGGCGCACACGAGCGCAGCGTGCGATTTATTCGCGCGGCGAGTGCAGCGAGCGGCGTGCGGCGGCGTCTCGCTCGCGCGGGTGCCTCGGAGTGGGACGAGGCGCCTCGGCCGTTCACCCCGGAAGATTCAGTGTTTTGATACCGCTCAAGCCTCCGCCGCCGCTGGAAAACTGCATTTTCTTTGATGCGCTTCGCTTTTCACGCTCTAATTGACCGACAATCGGATAATTTCGTTTTTTAAATAAACGATTTGTCTCGTGGTCTGGTATAGGCCTCGTAAATGAAAAAAATTATTCTTTTATTTTAAGATTTTCTCTCTATTTTCGAATTAATAGATTTACGAGTTTTATATTTTCGGTTATAATCGGGATTAAAATTCAGACAAACATTTTTCGAATTCATTCATTCAACATTAAAAGTACCATCATTCAATTATCTTATTATTATTATCTGATGCAGCTAACTGCTAAATGGTTTATTACTAAACATCGGTAGCATCTCATAAAATACGAGTCAACAAACCTATAAAAGAAGTTACTCTATCTTTAAATACACACGCCCACATCCCGACACTACTTATTACATGCTAGGATTGTCTAAATCGATAGACATAGTGACAAGTGCGTGCAGGGTGCAGACACAGACGTTCAGTGAGCCAGTCAGCCTGAAAAATGTTACGCATTGGGGTAGATCACGAATGATCGGAAATTGCCAGACGTTATCGTAGGTCGTGGTTGCAAAGGGCGCAAATATACATAAATATAGCTGCTAACTTGGAGGGGTGCCACTGCAAACACGTAATAGAGGGTGCGTTCAAATTCATTCAAAGTATAACGTAAAATTATTTACGAAGTATGATGTGGTTAATTGGTTATGTCTCGTTTACTTCAAATACAACTATTACTTAGATAATGCAGTCATTTATCTTGGTCTCTCTAAGTCCTCACAAACAGCAAATTCATAACATAATACTGTAGATATAAAGCACAAGCTTCCGGGTTCCACGACGAACTTAAACGAAAATACATATACGTACCGAAGTATCCGTACCTTTAGCCGCTCACACTGAAAAGCAAAGCTAAGCCGAGTAAAAATATACAATGTACAACGCGATTCATTCAAACTAATTGAAAACGCAGTATTTAAGTGAGGACAGTCAACCGCCTGCTCCTTTACACGCCGAGCAGTTTGCAGCTGTTGTTGGATTACAGGCTGTAAATAGTGAAATCAATATTGGATAATGGTAGGCGGCAGGGTGCGCCGTGGTGGTGGCAGAGAATCAGATGCACCCTTACCATGAACCTTTTACTCGAAAGTATAACGAAAGTCTCAATAGGTATTAAAATAAAATCAGAGCCGTGTCCAAACTTTAAAAATTTGTCAATCAAAAAAGTGGTAGAACTGTATTTTTACCGATCGAGAATCGAAGGTAAGGGTGCTTGTGCAGGCTGTGTCGACGACCCGTGAGAGTGAAAGCGTGTTCCGGGGAGGCGCGCAGGCCGCCGCCCGCCCTGCATGGCTTTCGCTGCCGTTCTCACGACACCCGCGACCACGTTGTTTTCAACTTGGATTAATTACGTTTTATGCTGTAATTATGAATTAACGTATTGATATATTGTAATATATTGATACGGAAACGTTTTCGATACAGTTTTATTGAGTGCTAATGTGTTGATGTCGTGATTTATTTCCAGTGTGTTCCTAAACTTTTATTAGGACTGGAAGTGATGGTAATTCATATTTATATTCTAATTTGATAAATTATCATCTTGAATTTTATTTTTCATAATTTTTTTTTTCAAAGTTTTTTTTAGTTTAAATTATTTATAAGTATAGTAATAGTTGGTGGCATACAGTGTGCATATCCCGACTCCGCTCGCAGATCGTCAGTGATCGTGAGATCGAGAGCACGGTCAGGGCGCGCGCGGTCGCTACACTACGGAAGTAATGAACTTGAATGCAGTCCGCGGTCGCAATGCGCTGTGCCATCCCGCTCTCCTCTAATAAGAAAATAGGAGGCGCGAACGTGACGTACTCACTGCATTTGCTGTCAAATTCGTCCGCATTCTCCGTCACAGGCCGCTTTCGTCGTCGATGCGTTTATCGGAACGAGACGCGAATATGTGTGTCGATTGCATTCTCGGCGTTGTAAAAGTGCATCTAGGTCGGTGGGCATAGCGGCGCGGCCGTCGGGTTAGTGCTCGGCGCTCGCCGGCTAGACGTGAGGCAGGTCGGCAGAGGCGGCCTGCGGGTTGCATAATGCGCGCTGCGCTCCGCCGACTCGCACGGCAGCTCGCGGCGTCCGCGCGTGCCAGCCGCAGCACGACATGAGAGCGGCGCGCCGGCTGCGGCCCCTCGTCCCTCTGCTGGCGCTGCGCATCATGCTCGAGTACCTCAAGTCGCTGCACCTCGCGCCCGCCTCCTAGGCCTCCATCATCATAATACTACCGAGCCAAAGACGATAATACTCGTTGTTTATTCGCGGTAGTACTAACATTTAACGCGTAAACTATTAACAGTATCTCAAGAATGCCATGAGCGATGATATTTACGATTGTAAGTATTGCTATATTTTAGTTCATTTCTATAAACTCTGCAGTTTCCTTTAAATCGTTCAAAAGTTATGTGAAATCAAAAATTGTTACGATACGTTTAATACCGGAAGTAGTATTTTAATTCGGCATATATTGAGAGAAGATTTTTGAGACCGGTTGATTGGGTTACTATGAACACTAAAGGGGTACTATTTTTTTTATTTCTGTGTGAAACAATATTCATAATTTTAAAATTGTCCGATAAATAGTGCATTCGATTCCGCATTTACATAACATATTTTGCTTGATCTAGCCGATAGGTACTCGCGTCTATTTGTAGTGGAAATATGTACGTATTAAATGTATTATTAGCGTGCAAGGTTAGTGTTCCCGTTGCACTCTCGCATGGCGATGTATGTGTTGCACTCATCATCGCTATTTTACAACATCACTCTTATTAGTGACACTTTTTAATCCGCGACCTTGCGCTCTTGGCTTGGATACTACTTATTATAATACCGACGTTTTCTTTTGTAGAAATCGAAAACTTTAAGTACACAGTGTATTACGAAATGTGATAATTATACATATTTATCTAATCTGTCTGAAGAACTGTTAGATTCAATAACGTAAAACGAGGTGATTTAATAACTTCCGTGTTTATGAAGTACTTTAGTCGCGTACGTATCATCGTTACATACAAACTCGATCGGGAAATAATAAAGATAAAGAGACCTTGTAGAGTCCGAATAGATCAAAACAATCGATTCATGAGATCGTATTAATCACTGAATAATAACGTTGAGCGTCAACGCGCATCGCCGCCGGTAGGGTTCCGCACTCGCAGTCAGGGTCTTGTAGGAAACTAGGAACTTAGGTACAAGTATCCGGATTTAGTGGTAAATATTCTTAATTTATTAAACACTAGCTTTTGCCCGCGACTTCGTTCGCGTGGAATAGTGACTTCCGGAAGATTTTTGGTTTATCTCGAGAAAAAAAAAAAAACTATCCTATGTCCTTTCTTAAGTTCCAAACTATGTCTGTACCAAATTTCACACAAGTCAGTTCAGTAGTTTAGGCGTGAAGCAAAGACAGACAGACAGAGTTACTTTCGCATTTTTAGTATTAGGTAGGATAGCATAACACCATGTCAGTAATTCCCGACGGATTGGGCAGACGTGTGCGATGGTGTAAAGTCGGTGTACTATTAGGTGCTCCTCTGCCTAAACCTTCATAATAAATATTATTTCTAATTGGCCATTAAATTCCTGTTTCATTTCAAACCAATTACAGCAACATATATTATGCATCCAAATTTTTCAGTGTTTTTTAACGTATCTACTAAATTGCAATATATTAATTACTATTAAATCAAAATGCAAGCATTGAACCGGATTAAGTCATTTAATTTTTGAATCTATTTTTTAATTGCCATCGAATACATGGGGGTAATAAGTTAAACGTGCATATTTGTGTAATGTCCCGAACAAGTAAACTGTCTCGTTAATATACAATCGAGTTCTGAAGTTGAATGTTTAGTTACTGAAAATCTATATATAATGCATATGTATATGTATTTACAAATAAAGTATTATGTGTATGTTAGTAACATTTCCAAATACTCAATTTTAAAACATATCTAAATACTTAATTACATAATTATCATAAAATTCTTTAATTATTTAAAGCACAATAATTGCCATAATAAGTCCTAATAAGATGCAAGCCAACAGAGCACCAGATTAAAATTGTATTGCCATTTTGACTAAGATAAGAAGAAAAAAAATTACTTAATAATAGATTTTATTCTAGGGTATGTGGTAAAGATTCTTATTTATTATTAACACAGTTATCTGGTTCCCACCTGCAACAAAAAAATACTGGAAAAGTGCTCGTGACAACACATTTTCATAAAAAAATTAAAAGTAAACGTTGCCAGCCCTGCGTGGTCGCAACGTGCGCGCGTAAAGGGCAAGTTCAAGAGCGAGCGCATCATGCGCGTACCCAAGGTTGCTTCCTGGTGCGCGTGCGACGATGCGCGCGCACTGTCGGCCGCGGTGCGCTACCGTGCGCGCTACGATTTAGACGGGTGCTTTTCATCCGTAACTGATGCTTAACACATCATTATGAGAAATATCGTGATCTGCGGTTGTGTAATTTGAAAATGTCAACGCTCATTGAGTTTTCTTTTTTCATGGAATGAATTATAGACACTGAAAAATGGGGTTTCATCAAATAATATTGCATTTTCATAAAAAAATTATCATATTGCATTAATTAAATATTGCAGTGAATTTGTAAAACATAGTTTTATATTTTTTCTGTTGAATAATGCTACTTAGGTAATTACGAATTACATCATCATTCTCTTGCCCTCTTGTCTTCTAGCCCAATTCATATGGGGTTGGCCACAGTTTCTTCTTCCAAACTTCTCTTAAAATTATTTATTAGGTAATTAGAATTACAGCCATGTACATAATTTTAAAAACTAATAAATAAACAACTATTTGGCCAAACATAAATATGATCTATGAATGGCTAATTCAATGAGTGATAACAAATAATCTATGTCTAGAGCAAAGTTGTTAGTATTATCACGAAAAGTACAAGTACTAAATAGTGGTTGCCGGGCGGGGTTGCGTGCGATGTGTGACATTGCGCGGACGCATTGCGCAACCTGCACTCACGGTCACGTGCAACCTCCCCCCTCCCGCGCTACTCCTCACTTCTTCATACGATACCCCCCCCCCCCCCCCCCACCACTGCCGGCGACGTAACTGTGTAAACATCAGCCCTTACGCAAGAATTAACTACATACATCATACAATTCGTTCGTTAACATTGACACTTTAGACTTCAGGACAGAGAAAGTGATCATCTAATTATTATTTTCTCATTCAGAAATGAGCTTGGATATGAATAATGACCTTTTTAAATAGATATGCAGTAAATTCGTTATTTTGGCATGCATCGTTTTCTCAAAATACGTTCCAGAAATGTTAATTCTATTACATACTAAGTATGCATTATTAAATTCAATAGGTAATAATATGTAAACGTATGTACAAAAAGTACAATAAAATAAATACTTAGCGATGCACTACATTGGTTACAAAACTCATACATAAAGGCATTACAAATGCAGCGCATAACGTTTACAATACGGAGCTCGGCCGGCGCTTGCGCAACTATTTGAATGTCAAATGGGGCCGGTTTGGAAAACAAAATTTTCGTTCTCATCGAGAGAAGTCGTCGGCCGCAAGCCGCCTCGCTTCCGCAATTAGGCAATGAAATGTTGAACTTCAATGTTGCCTCACTACACCAACATTCGAATGCATTCTTTTCCGAACCTGCCCATACTTAAAACTCTTCGCTACGAGTCTCGTTTGTTTATTTATATCGCTTTTACGTAACAGTTTGTTTTAATAAAAGTCAATGCTTTATTTAAGTGTAATCTGAAGAATCGTAAAACAAGACCATCCTAATCGTAACCAACATAAATTGTTGTTTTCTCACAAACTATTTCAACTGGTACTTATTCAGTATAATTGTACCTGAAACATACTTTCAGGTTTATTTTAAACTTAGTGGTAGTTAGAATTACAAAGAATTTCAATTTCGTGACCAATTCACTGTTCCGTATTCCACATGAGTAGTGCCAAATTGGCAAATATTCAATGAATCCAACGTCAAGAGAGGAAAACGCGATCATTTTGATATACATCCTATATTCAAACCGATTTGTTTAACCGTTGCCATCGAATTACATAAACCCTTATATCATCATTTCCTATGACATGATTGGGTATCTACCTAATAAAGCTTGATGCATCTTCAGGGTTCATTAAATTGTAATTGATCAAACACTGTTTCTAAATACTCCTGCAGTGTCAATCATTTCAATCTTCTCCTTAGAGTGTCGGTAAATTTCAATTGTATCAAACATAACAAGTGATAAAACTTAACTGACTGACTAATGATTTTATCATTTGTTTTGTTCGATACTGTATTTGAATTTAATTATTTTGTTAGAAAGAGTTAGGGCTTTTCTTGAAAAATAAAACGTTTGTTTGTGCAGTGTTTTCTTTTACTTGTGTTGTTATAATCTGGGCAACTTTTACAATGATGCCTTATTCAATAAAAACACTTATTAAAAGAGTTTCAAAAATAAATTTGCAGTGCACAGTAGTTTTGCTTATAGTTTTCCTATAAATTTTCATCAGCTCTTGTAAAAACATGTTTGAAGTATAGATATATTCAATCTTAGGTACAAATTCAAATGTAACGTTTAAAAATATACAAATTAAAAATGCTTTCTTTAATTTTGTTCCAGGTACAAGTTACTTCAATACGCAGAAAATAATTATGAGAATACAAGTTTAAAGACCCACTGAAATCAATCAAAATGAGACTGGTAAGTAAAATTGTAGATTTAATTTATTTTATCACCAAAATAAGTAGCATGTTAACGTCATTGAAGCCGGATTTCGCTGCCTAAGTGTTCAATAGAATTTTGTTAAAAATATAAATAGGCAAAGGGGAAGTGTCGATGCGCAGTGGAAAATGCGCACTTATCACAAAACTGGGTCAGTAGTGGCGCCGCCCCTTTATCGAACGTCGCTTCTCGCCTCTCACTTAGGAAACTAAACTCTTTCTCGAGGAAATAACACTCAAAGTTAGACGGCACGGCGGGAAATGCACACGGCTGTAAAGAGCGAAAACGCATTTCGTTACGACGTTGTTTGCATATTTTTGGGGTCTGAAAATTACCGAGTTGCGACTAATAGTGCTAAATCTTCACTCCAATGAAAACGTTTTGGCTGAACATTTTTTCTGGTGATTTAGAAATGTTTTAGAGTGAAATAATTTTGAAAAAAGTCTTGATAAGTCTAAAGGAACGGAACCTTAATTTAAACTGGAACATATTGTCAACAGTCAACAAGCGAGGAAGTTCCAAGCACAACGGTGGTGGGCTGCACGGGGAATCCTGGTGGCGCAGATGTGAGCTGCGTGTCCAGCGCTGGCGCATACGATGTGACTCGTATGCGCGAGGAGGAGTTCGAGCGGCTCACAGTGTACATCGTACCCGACGTGCCGTGCGAGCGTGGCACGTCCAACCGAGCCGAGAGGACGCTCCCGCGCAGCCTGGCGCTCAGACCATCTGCAGTATTATCCACTCCAAATACACCGGTACGTACCCTATCCATATAAACCATCGGAAATCGAGCAACCAACTCCATCTTAACACACGGAACCGAGTGAAACACATCGTAACATATTACAATTATTCCAGACCGAGGGTGTATGGAGTATAGGTGTAATACCACGTGGAACACGCTTCGGGCCCTTCGAAGGCACCCGAACACCGAACAAACCTAACGACAAAGTCTCCTGGAGATATTATTGGAGGGTAAGTGTAACTATAGATTTATCATAATCAAATCATGTGATCCCGTAATCGCAACCCGCTTTGCTTTTATTATTATAATTTGGTTGAGGCTTGTATGTGTACATTCAGCAGCAACACCTTAAAGACCGCAATCCAGACTATCCTCAACTAAGCCAACTACTAGACTAATATCTCTGGCGTATTTTATAATTTATCTGTTTACAATGCACTATTATTTTCTTCTTCAATTAACCGAACTCTCTCTTTGGGCCAGGTACAGGAAACTGTGAGACATCATACTTATGGAAATATTAAGGTGAGATTGGGCTTTACATTCGATACCAATGGTGGTGGATCTAAATTATATTTTCTGTAAATTGAAACTTTTATCTCAAACACAAGACATCATAGTTCATGTCACAATGTGTGTGAGACACTGATTCGAACAAATCGCTTACCGTCACGCTCAACCTAGGAAGTAAAAATATTTGGATCATATTACTAGTAGTATAGGCAATGTCTTCAACGTATCACAATGCATGTTGCTGATATCCCTGTTCACAGCACTAGATGAGCTCACAAGTATTGTTCAAACATAAATCATTGTTGAACGCGCGTTATCTTCCGCGTCCTATATTACCTCTCGACTGACATTGCATCTCGTCCTTGACTCCCCACTACACTACTATAATGTAAGCGTGTCACTATCAGTTGCACGCGCACTGTAAATATCCTGCACGTGCCACGTGCACGAATAACATGTGTTCAGCTCAATTATATAAGTTTGATTTCAAACATACATAATCATCGTAATGTAAGCAAATAAACAATTCATTGCATTATACTTTAATTGGGAAAATTATCCCAGCGTAAGTGGTATTGTAAGGCAATGATTACAAACAGCAAGTATTTATTTTTACAACAGTATCTAACAAACAATTTATTCAAAGTAATTTACATTCAAATGAATAATCAAATAAATCACTCGCGCTGTGATAACTATATATTAAAACATTGTCTAATTTGATAGTTCTGTAGGTTCCCCATTATGTTTACATATGTACTATTCGCAAATGTATAATTGTTGTTAATTTATTACAGATATTCAAGGACAGTGACTATTATTACCTGGACGGGTCAGACACGAGCGTCGCGAACTGGATGCGATACGTCGCGTCAGCGTACTCTCTCTCCGTGATGAACCTCGTGGCTTGTCAACATCAGGAACACATCTACTTCTACACAATCAGGTAACTTCACTTCACAATAACAACAACATGCACACTTATCACACACTTTCACTTTTTTCATTTCAATTTAATAATCTTATTATTTAAATTTTTTCAGAGACATAATGCCAAACGAAGAGTTGATGGTATGGTATTGCAAAGATTTTGCAACGAGGTTGGGCTATGATATCGATCCAGAGAGAGCGACTTACTCTATCTGTAAGTATCTATATTATCTTTAGCTGCATTTTCCTTGAAGTGATATTAAGTTACACAAATAACGATTTTAATATTCTGAATATTTTTCTTACAGGCAAAGAAGAAACAATAAAGAAAGCTTATGGCTTGCCACCTGCACCAGTGCACCCTGAAATTGCCTTCAATCACATGAAATATGTTCTTGGATTAACAAACACTAAGGAACTGCTAGAAGCTGAGGTCCCTAGCCGACGACGAAAACGAGAAGCAACTGATAAGCCTTTTCATGAAAATTCAGCAATCATAATCCGTGAAGACCCGAGATGCATCAATAAAAACGACAGGATGGTACTCCGAGCGGATATTTCTACCAACATCATCCATAACAAAACGGAAAACTCCCTTGTTAGTGAACAGAGATCACTTTCGCCGACCAGCTTAATGCCTTCACCATCACCGGTAAAAATGCATAGAGAAAATCCTACTTTAATAATCCATCAACATAAAGAGAGCACATCCCAAGTGGTCATACACCAACTCGAGAATCCAAGAATTCTGAGCAATAGATCACCTGCCCAGTGCCAAAATTTGTCTCACATGCGTGGACCATCTCCTATGGCACAAAATAACCAAGAAAAGTTAGGAAGTAAATCTCCAATACTTACTCATTGTGTAGGACCGCACTATGAACATCAACTGACCCCTAACGATGGATCGGTACGATCAGATGAAGGATACCACAGTAACGGTTATCACGATGAATTCACACCTCCTGAAGATTCGAGTGATTCCGATGTAGAAAATTATGTTCTCGACTGTTCCAACAAAACCAATGAACCCAAAGAGACCGTAATAGTCCAAAAAATGGACCAAGACATGCATCGCAATGAATATAGGAAGGTGAAAATAAAAATGCCAAGAGCATACCAGTATCAGAATCACAAAGATATGGACTGTGACAGTGAAAAGGAATTAGTAATAGCTGAAGAAGTTCCCAACTCTCCGCAAAATTTATCACCACCCAGACGTGATCCAGCTACATCGACTGTCATTGTATTGGAGTCATCTCAAAATACGGTTGTGCCCCTAACCAAACCATATTATGAAGACGGTGCCATTTCACCTCCGCCACAACCGGCTTTTATGAGATATTCCCCACCAGACACTAGAATACTTGAAACAATTTTAACTGGTAACAGAATCGATACAAATAATAATGATCCTAACCGCCGTCAACCAAACGCAACACCGCCGCCTTCATCTCCAACTGAAATGGCTTATTCATACAAGAAGAGTCAGAGATACGGCAATGCCTGCAGTCCGGACTCCAGCTCTAACCTGACCCCTCTGCCGTCGCTACTGCCACTACCACAGCAGCTGCCTACACCTAGCGCTGCCTCAATCTATTCATCATCTCCACCTCACACGATCCCACATACAACTGAAATCCGGGAAATCAGAGAAATTAGAGAGATCCGCGAGACCCGATATGAAAGTCACTACCCCAACTACTCATATAACTTATATTCTCCTCCAAACTCTACAATAATCACTCAACTGGGGTCTCCAACCAGCAATTACTCGCCGACGGTGACTTCATCTCACCAGTACGAGAGATCACAGAATGTTCAAAGTAACCACCACTACCCATCGTCGACTAGTGTGATTACGCTCAAAAATTGTTCACAGTTAAGTTTAATACAAAACACGAATGTGAACAGTCAAATGGTTCCTCAGCACGGCAGCGTCAGTCCCGACGGGTCGTGTGGACTCATGGGGGCGCCGATGAGTCCTGGCTCGCAATCCTCACGGGGATACAGGAGCTTGCCTTACCCACTAAAGAAAAAGGACGGGAAAATGCACTACGAGTGCAATGTTTGCTGTAAAACGTTTGGACAACTTTCGAATCTGAAGGTACACTTGAGAACGCACTCTGGCGAGCGGCCTTTCAAATGCAATGTATGCAGTAAATCGTTCACGCAACTTGCACATCTACAGAAACATCATTTAGTACATACCGGAGAGAAACCGCACCAATGTGATATTTGTAAAAAACGGTTCTCATCGACGTCGAATTTAAAAACACATTTACGTCTGCATTCTGGACAAAAACCATACGCTTGTGATTTGTGTATGCAGAAATTCACACAATTTGTACATTTAAAACTTCACAAGCGGCTACATACGAATGACAGACCATACGTTTGCCAAGGATGCGACAAGAAGTACATCAGTGCTTCCGGGCTACGCACTCACTGGAAAACTACTAGCTGTAAGCCAAACAACATTGAAGAAGTATTAGCAATAACGAATGCTGCAAACACTGAATGCATCGGTAAGTTAATATTCCACTGATAAACCATATTTATCGTTTTTTGATCACTTGTAAATTTTTAATAACAGCAAAATTTTAATTTAAACCAATATTAAATCAAATGAAAGAGAATGGACGCGACCACAGTCGCGAGAGCAACTGCAGCGCGCTGCACTTTCTCTTCGTAGGTGAACCGCAACTTTCACTTGCGCTCTCGCTGAACGCGGCCGATTTCATTTTCGCGTGCACTTTGCAGGTACCGTCGACAAAGACTGCCACGAAAGAGAGGGGCACGAGGCATACGAGGTGCACTCACCATCACAGGGAGGGCTGGTGGGAGCCGGTGGGGCGCGAGTGGCGATGTCGCACGGCGAGCTGCTGGCGCAGGCGCACTCCACCACGCCGCACCTGGCGCCGCACGCGCCTCACTCTCCGCACTCGCCACACTCGCCGCACGCGCCGCACGCGTACCGCGCGCTGCCCGAGCACGAGGTACACTACGCCGCGCCCGCCGAGCCTCGCGCCTCCGTCATCGAGTCCAGCCAGCCGCTCATCATCGAGTGCACCTGAACCTGAGCCAAGAGGGCCCTGGTGCCGCACGCACTCGCCGGACGCGCGTTTCCCCGCCGCATCATGTGATTCCAGTCTTGTGATCAAACGAAAGTATTTCGTAAAAACATTTGGACGAGGACTTCGTCCCTTGCAGTGGCTATGAGATTACGATATAAACTTTAAGTTGTACATTTGTAAGAATTATTGTAAATGCGATGCGATATTAATAAGTACTAAGTACTTGAGTAATGTTAGTCCCTTCGGGAAGTGTATCATATTTAGTTAAGGATTTAAATATTACATCCACGATTTCAGCAGCCTCTGTTTATACTAATGCTCAATTTTATATGTATAATTAGAATTCTATTGTAAATAGGATTTTGAGACATCGACTTATTTAATTTTTTACGCGATTACAGATGTATGTACCTACTTCCAGATATAAAAATCTTCATAACAGTGTTGTCGTGATTGAAGATAATCCTTAATGATTTGTTGTTCAATTATAAGTAGTGTCAAACAACAGCACGTACATAAAAGTGTTACTATAATAAAATGTCACCAAAGAATATCTGAACAGCAATAAAGTGCAGAGAGAAGAGAATACTGTTTTGTGAAATTATTTCAAATCAGTCCGAAACACGTAATTAAACAACTGATTAGCGGTAAGTGCCAAAAGCACGTGTATTTTTAAGTTAAAATTAAAGAGATGAGCGTATAGTATTTTTAAATTGTTGTTCCTAATGAATAATCGGAAAGTAAGCGCATGATATGTGCGACAACGTAATTCTAATGTTATTTAGACTAAAATTGTCAAATTGTGTACATTATCCCTACGCTAGAACAAATGGTGCTTCACATCGTAGAGTAGTGGTCGCTGGCATCGCCCGCGCCGCCGCCGCCCGCGCGAGCGCCGATGGACATGTACTACATCGTAATGTTAATTCACCGAGTCTACTAGTTACTATTTTATATTCCCAAGTAATTATGATTCTCCTATTCGAAAAGGCTGAGATAATTAAATGTAATGTAATGTTTGGCAAATATTAAACGTAAGTAAGTTTTGGTTTACATGATGTGTAACTTGTGTAAACGTGGCTTGGAACTAAAAGCTTGTGTGTAATATTGTGTATTCACAACTTATACGTGATGTAAAACCAAACGATAGCGTTTTGTATATTTCTATTGTTCATACGAATAAGATTTTTATACGCAATCCTTAGTAGATTTATTAACGGTATATTTTCTACTGTTTACAGAGCAAAAGAATTTGTACTAAAGCAACTATCGTGTATGCCTGTATGGCTTCAAATATTGTGTCCACAGTCATGCTAAAAGTTTCACTGGTTTCGACGTTAACGTTTCTTATTACCTACAGTTTAAAGTTACAATTCTTTTTACTTGAAGATATAAATATTCTATTATATAACCTCTTCTCAATTCTTAATTTATCTTTAACTTAAAACGGTCTTTAAAATAAACTCTATATTAATACTTAACGTTAAGGACATTACTAAATATAAGAAAATTTAGAAAAGTTAAAAGAATTGTAACGAAATTAAACATCTTCGTGTAACATCGCATGCCACAAGTATACGGGTGATTTTATCAAGTACATTAAATATTGATGCCAGAACAAAAAAAAATGAGTATGTACAGTAGGTATCTGCCATAACATGGAAATTGAACGTAATCTGTAAGAGATCACCTGTACACTTACAATTGTATGCTCCCTGATTTAAACCTTTTTATATACATAATTTTATTCATCCTAAATAGTTATATATAAACTTTCTTAGAAAAGTAAACATACAGGGTTATGAATATTGTGAACCTTTCAGAGGTCACACATTATGTAATCGATTTACAGAACTACGTGCGAAATGCTACATAAGTAATATTACAACTTTTGTTGTATTGTTTATAATAACTTTTCTTATTTTTCTCATATTTTTTTACTAAATCGCTTTCAAACGTCGAAATCATGAGTCGATATTTCGATAATCATCTCAACGTCAACACTTTTGTACAAATATGTACGCAAACATTTAATTATTGAATTAAGAAATTAAGAATTGTTGAGTGACTTGAGCACAGCATGTTGACTACGATATTGTTACATTTATATACATAAACTCGTTGACTTCTCGCCATTCCTTATACTTATTAAATATTATAGTTATAGTATTTTGTTAGATTTTTAATTATAGTATATTTATTTATCTTTCACGTCGTATCAAAGTGCTGTCGAAGAACTTAACAATCATTAATTTCTTGAAGCTTTAATTTGGGACACTCATTGTTTATATGAAAAATATATTTTATGTTTTACAACTGAAAATAATATAGTAGACATCGAACTCAGTCCAAATTTTATATGGAAATAAAATAGTTAACATCGCACAAATCTCGCACTAAGACAAAATTAAGAATGTTAAGTATGCTGAACAGTACGTAGGTATAATACACCATGTTATTTTATTTCTTTATTGGATTTTGGCTTTTTTGATATTTTTTTGTAAATCGCAAACAGGAACGTAGCAACTAAATACACTGTAAATAATTCCGATGAATTATAAAATAATGTGGTATATTTTTAAATTATTTACATTTAATGATATATCAGTCACTACCTACGTTGTAACTATATTTCAATAATGTATAAACTTGACACCTAAGAGAGATTGATGGTCATAATAAATAATGTAAGTACAATACGTTACTTGTGGTACTGCAAGGTAAGCAATATTATCACTGTATGTATTTAATACCTTTTGCTACTATTATGTATAAAATAAATATAATGTACTCGCATACACCTCTTAAGGAGTATAGGTAATATTGTAACTACTTAATGCGCCAGAAACTTACCTACATACTGTAAAGGTCTGTAATTTTGTACACCTTGATCGATAATAATTATTTTACAACACCAAATTCATTAAAACGGGAGTAAAAATATAAATCCTGGTTTTATTATGTTTTAGTACCCCATACACTATCAATTAGATTAACAACACAGTAAATTCATTGATTTGAATAACTTTATTCAAAAGACATTAAAAAAAAGTTTATATGACTACGACAACGCAGACAGTACCTAATTGACCTTAAAATTAAAGAAATGCATACAAACTCATAGCTAACGCTGCGTTGTCAATTCAGACTTCAACGAGCTGTAACGGTTAAAGTCAGTAAGTAAAATCATAAAATGTCTACCATTTTTTTTTTTGTATTTAGCCTAATTGACATAATAAATCTACGAGCAAATGATTTAGCAGAGCTTTTTTATCTTACATTTATACAAATGAAATGAATTTAAATATCTACCCCCTAAGATAATGCCGAGCCCTGGATGTCTGCCTCATAGATTTTCTTCGTTATCAAAATGGTATTGACCATTAACACCAGAGGCAGACATGAGCAAATGATTTTCCGTCTCATCATTAATTTAAAAGCGAATAGCTCAACTGGTTTTGATGGGATTGGCAGTAATTTTTTAAAGAAATACAAAAACTTTCTAGTTGCTCCACTCACCTTTATCTTTAACACCTGCCTCCAAAATGGGATATTCCCTGAATCTTTAAAAAAGTCAGAGGTTTGCCCAATATACAAGGGTGGAGACAGAGATTGCATCACCAACTATAGGCCCATATCTATCCTTCCAGCCATGTCAAAGATCCTTGAGAGAATAATTAACGTTAGATTAATAAGGTATCTAGAAAGTAAAAACTTGCTCTCTCCGAACCAATACGGTTTCCGAAATGGAAAATCCACTGAACAAGCTGTAAACAGGCTCACAAGTTACATCAGTGATAAACTGGATGAGAAAAAGAAATGCCTCACCATCTTCTTAGATTTGGCAAAGGCCTTTGATACAATCTCTGTTTCGATACTCTTGGCTAAACTGGAAAGACTGGGCATAAGAGGTACTCAGTTAAAACTCTTTGAAAGTTACCTGAGTAGTCGCCGCCAGTGTGTTCGTGTGGGAAACTTTACTAGTACTGACCTCCCGGTTACACATGGAGTTCCTCAGGGCAGCATCCTAGGACCAACCTTATTTCTTGTTTATATCAACGACCTCACTGATCTAAAACTTACCCAGGGCGAAATCGTTTCCTTTGCTGATGATACTGCTCTCCTTTTCTCAGCCGATAACTGGAATGAAGTCTTTGATGCTGCCCAGTCTGGTTTTAATACTGTCAGGAAGTGGCTAAATGAAAATGTTTTAACGCTAAATACTGATAAAACCAAATACATTTGTTTCAGTATTCGACCAGACTTGGACATTGATCGTACTTATGATATTATTCCACACGAATGTACAGTGCATGGTGATTGCTCTTGTGCCGGGATAGAGAGGGTTAAGTCAATTAAATATTTGGGTGTTACGATAGATAGAAACCTTAACTTTAAAGAGCATATACGAATTTTAACGGGACGGGTTCGGAAACTGATATACATCTTCAAAAATATACGACATATCGCCGATCCTCATATCTTGAAACGAATTTACTTTGCCCTCTGCCAATCACTCATAACATACTGTATATCTGTTTGGGGAGGTGCTCCAAAGACGACGCTAAAATCCGTTGAGGTTGCCCAACGTGCAATACTGAAGGTTAGCACCTTCAAGCCGATTCTTTTTCCTACTTCTGCACTCTATCAATTGTGTGGAGTACTAACCGTGAGACAATTATTCATTTTAAAAATAATCTTAATGCAACACTCACAAATAGTTTACAACCCTAAGATTTTGAATAAACGCAGACACTACACAATTTTCAATAAAAAAAGATCAACTTACACTAAATTTGTTACAAAATTCTTTAACTCTCTCGGCCCTTATATCTATAACAAAATTAATAAAGACCTTAACATATACCCACTTAATACGGATTGTTGCAGGAGAAAGGTATTGGAATACCTACAAAGTCTCACTTATGGGGAGACCGAGAAGCTTCTAACCGTATTAAGATAGTAAACTATTATATTTTATATACATTATTATTTATACTCACAAAACCGTATCTCAGTCATTAACATGTCCACTCATATATTGCCATAATATATCACAATCACACTCTAACACAGACACACCCTCTCTCATTCACTCATTCACCTAGCATAATACACAAAGAGAGGATCACACCACACACCACATCTCTATTAAAATAAAGTTTTAGACAAGAATAAGTAATCTTCAAAGATATTGTAAAATGCAAGCATACAAGAATCATAATATTTATGTTCAGTAACTCGAGAGGGTTGGCGCTGTAAGCCGAAATACAGGTTCTTCCTAGTTCGGCTATAGAGGCTAAAACTTTTGTGTAAGTACAACTACTGCTATATA
This sequence comes from Diarsia mendica, assembly GCA_949316265.1. Taxonomy (NCBI): domain Eukaryota; kingdom Metazoa; phylum Arthropoda; class Insecta; order Lepidoptera; family Noctuidae; genus Diarsia; species Diarsia mendica. The sequence goes on from OX438891.1 coordinate 13,063,907, forward strand.
AAGCATTTTATTTGTAATTTATAATAACTACTTTTTTGTGAAACAATAAATTATTATTATTATTATTTAGTTCTGTTTTTTTTACAGATTTAAAGCTGCGTTGCTGTGTTTTTTAGCTACAGGGCTAAAAAACGCAGCATCGTACGAATTTAATTCCTTAAGAAAATTTTGTCGTATTGATCCGAACTTTAATGCCTATCAATACAAAGTACGAGCAAATCACATACTTAAATGCTCGCCAGCTCCCTACGAAGCATAGATTTCAATTAGACCATTACAGACACTTTAATATGACAGAAAAACAAATAAAAAATAGCTACAGTCACAAAGCATAATAGCTTGTGAATGTAGTTGCCCATTCCAACGCTAATAGAGTCTATATGGAGAAGAAGGTTAAAAAAACTCCATGGCCACTCTTTTAAATACATTCAATCAAAAAAGCAGACATAGAAGTACGATTACATAAATAGTAATTAACAACACAGGACATGTCACATCTTCTCTCTTGCCCGTCGTGCCCAACTTATTGCACGTTCAAAGACCTAAACGAGGCAAACGAAAGAGCTGAGTCCAGGTTGCTACGTACTGGGCGGACAAAATTTGAGTTGTCGAACCGACAAGAAGAAGAACAACATCAGTGTCATAAAAGAGTACGTAACTATCTGTATGATATCGTAAGTATGACTTTCATTTTCTATCACTCTCGTTGATATAGAAAACTCTCTCGGACTTTACAACGCATGTCGAGATACAGCTACAGATTATACGGTTTCAGTTTCAGTATATATGTTGCAGGCAAAACTCTTAATCAGTCAAAACTACTTTTGACTGGTTTCAGTCAAAACCCTTATTGCGTTAAAACGCGTTTATTCTAATGAAATAAATGTTAGCTATCGTACAAGGTTATCCAAAGGGTCAAAAAAAAACCTAACAAACCTAATAAGTTTCCAAACGACATTTAGGTTATTATAATTTATAGAGAAATAAAACAGAAACCACCTAATAATAGTTTTGACGGTCAAAAGTAGTTTTGACTAGTCAAAAATTAGTTTTGACTGATTAAGAGTTTTGCCTGCAACATAAATAGCGCTGAAGTTGTCTTGCATTATTTATTTTTTTGTTTATCTTGTGGTTAATGCCTAACCTGGTGTCAGAGTTGATGAGATGCTTCCCATGGATCTCTGACTTGATTTTATATGTCGTCGAGAAATATCTCACAGGCATGCTGGCTTCTCCTACTTTATTAATTAAATTTAATTAATTACCATCGACTACATGTAGGATTAACAGTATACACCTGATTGATACAATATGCCTCGATGTCTAACAGAGTACATAGCTCATTGGTCAATAGTTACGTAAAGTAAATATAAGATCCCATTTAAATAGGTGGACAAATTTTAACACAGCATTCAGTACGTCTAACCAAACATATCGAAGTAAAAAAAACACTGATTAAAGTGAGTTTTTTGTACGTAAAATATTGGGTAACTAACACTTTTAGTGCATTTTCGCTACCTGTTTTATTTTCTTGTAGGTATCTGATGCGTTTCTCTAATTTTCTTTTTTTACCAATGTCCTTATTTTGGTGGTCTGAATGATTCCTAAAATTTTGTCCACCTATTTTAATGGGACCTTATATTCTTAAAACTGCTCTCTCTCTCACTAACTAACTAATGAGCATAATCATTTATAAATGTCTTAACAAAAGGATTATAAATATCTAATAGTACATTACATGTTTAAGTTTCTGCTTGTATTTACAACTTTCCAGCTTTTGTTTAGAGAATCAGCACCTTTCAAGTAAACAATTATGATGATTTTGATTGATCTGGTTTCTGTTACTAGTTTTTTTTACGTACTATATCATTAGTTTTATTAACCTCGTATTAATTATTATGAGTGTTACTCCTTTTCTGAATAATAGCGAGAATGCCTTCGTTCTTTCGAGAATGAAGTTGAGAAAAGTTTATTTTACTTTAGCCTATTAGTGCCTCAAACCAATAGCCATCTAGCGAAAGCAAGCTGAACTTTCAAAACAAACACAAGAAAGCAAACTCATTCAATAGCTAAATCATCTACTACGCACTAGAGGGCACTAAATTAAATACTCAACATGGAAGAAATAACAACATTGTTGAAGAAACTGCAAAATGATTTGTCACAACAAAGCACAGAAATAAAAAGTTTGAAAGAAGATATTTCGAAACCAATAATTGAGAATATGAACATAAAGTTTTGTGAAATTATGTCTAACTAGCTTTTGCCAGCGGCTTCGCCCGCGTGAAAATGACGATTTTCCTTACAAACTTTCATCCCCTATTTAACTACCTTAGGGGTTGAAGGGTTGAATTTCGAAAAATCCTTCCTTATTCCTTGTCTACATTATAAAGGGAACCTCTGTGCAAAATTTCAGCTTTCTAGGTCCAAGGGTTTGGGCTGGGCGTTGATGAGTCAGTCAGTCAGTCAGGACTTCTCTCTTTATTTATTAGAAAATGAAGAATTAGAGAAAATTATTAACATTCAACAAAATGCAATAGAAAAGCTAGAAAGACAAGTATGTATGAAGAATATTATTCTATTTGGGCTAGAGGAAAAAGAAAAAAGCTATGAAGACCTGGAAAAAAGAATTATCATAATTTTCAATGAGCATCTCGGCGCAGAATGCACCACATATGATATAGAATCCGCCATAAGGTTGGGAAAGAAAGGAGAAAAATCAAGACCTATTAAAATAACATTCACAAAATTAAACACGAAAGTAACAATATTAAAAAGGAAAAAACAACTAGAACGAACCAGTTATTACTTGAAAGAAGATCTTTCGCCTCAACTCATTGAAAAACGCAAAGAGTTACAAAAAGAAGTGGACATAGCTAGAAGCCAGGGCACGAATGCTGTACTAAGATATGATAAAATTGTTTACTTGGAGCAGAGAGGAACATATCCAAACAAACAACACAACTCTAAAAGAAAACCATCGCAATCACCAGAAAACCAAACAACTTTAACACCATATCTAGCAAATAGAGCATCACAGCCACAACGTACAATTAAAAAAACCAAAGTAGATATGAGAAACTATTTTACAACAAAAGAAACGGACATAAGTTCTTCTCCTACTCCTGGTTCAACCCAAACCAGGTGTGGTACTTAAAGTGAACAATATAATAATAATAATAATAATAATATTCCACAACTATCACACAACGCCATCTAGTCCCAAGCTAAGCAGAGCTTGTGTTATGGTTACTAGACAACTGATAAACATACTTATATATTTCTAAATACATACATATTATAGATAAATTACACCCAGACACAGAACAAATGATCGTGCTCATCACACAAACATTTGTCCTGGGTGGGAATCGAACCCACGACCTCCGGCATAGCAGTTAGGGTCACTAACCACTAGACCAACAGGCCAGTAAAACAATCAGCAGGCCTCCCTCCTAAATACTATGGAAACCGCGAAAATATCCTTACCCTTCACTCTCCCAGCACGGTTGGTCCCCGTGGGAGCAGTAGACCAAAACCCTCCATCGAAAACAAATACAACCTAAACAATAGAAAAAGAAAATACCTCTACATTGGCACACTGAATGTGAGATCACTGATTGAACCGTCGAGATTTACCGAATTAAAACACGCTGTAGCTAAACTAAACTGGCATATAATTGGACTTTCTGAAATAAAACTTGCAGGCAAGGAAATTATAGAGAATCAAGATTTTATCTTCATGTACTACGGACAAACCCATAACAGGAATGGTATTGGGTTTCTAATAAGAAAAGATTTGAAAAATTACATAAAAGACTTCGTACCAGTATCCGACAGAGTAGCAAAGTTAAGTATACACATTGAAGATAAATACACTTCATATTATCCAAGTGTATGCTCCAACAGAACAATCACCGCCGGAAGACATAGATCAATTCTACGAGGATCTCAGAAAAGCGATGAAAAACACGAACAGGGACACACTGATCATGGGCGATTTCAATGCACAGATTGGTCTGCCCACTAATGATGATAAATATGTTATGGGATCGTGGGGATACGGGAAACGGAGCCCAAGAGGTCAGATACTGATAAATTTTTGTTTTGAACATCAATTACATATTTCAAATACCTACTTCAAGAAAAGAAGAACCCAAACCGTCGATGGACTTGGATGCACCCAAATAGCGTTACACGTAATGAGATTGACTACATAATAACAAAGAACATTAACGGTATCCATAACGTCGATGTCATATCTACTACACATCCTACTGATCATAGACTGGTACGTGCATCACTATTGCTTCACAGCAAGCGCATTACCTTAAGAAAAAACTTCGGAAATAACAACATTATCGATATTACACCTCCTGAGCAAGACTATATAAAAGAAGAATTTTCACAAGAAATCAAAAACATGAAATTCATAAACATAAAGCACACTTACTCTACCACAGTCACAAAAATTAAAAGCAGTAAAGACAAACTAAAAAATCGCAAAAACTACAATGAACCAGTTATCCAAGAAAACTTAGCAAGACTAATTATAGAAAGGACTCTACTAAAAGAAAAGAAAAATAAAACTACCATAGAAAAGAAACATTTATCGGCATTGTGCAAACTAATTAGAAAACAAATACAAAAGAAAACAAAAGAACGTAGATATAATATTATTGAATATGAATTAGAGAAATTTGCATCCGTCAAAAGAGCCTACAAAAGACTAGATTCCAGCAAGAAATGGATTACACAACTTAATAAATACAGACACCAAGTAACGGACAGACATAATATATTGAAAGTGGCGACAGAATTTTATGCTAAATTGTATGAACATACTGCCTCTTACGAAAACCAAATCCAAAGTATGGAGCCACTCGATTCAGACAGTGTACCAGAATTTCTGGAGTACGAAATTAGTCACTCTATTGAACAATTGAAAACTAAGAAAAGCCCTGGAGAAGATCGAATAACAAACGACATATTAAAAGCCATCAGAGAGCCAATAACACCTATTTTAACCACAATTTTCAATGAAATCTTGAAACGAGAGTCGATACCACCTGACTGGAATACGGCAGTTATAACCTTACTATACAAAAAAGGCGATCCAAGCCAAATGGACAACTACAGACCACTGAGTATGCTACAGTCACTTTATAAGTTATTTACAAGCCTAATATTAAAAAGGATCTCAAAGACCTTAAATGAAAACCAACCTAGGGAGCAAGCAGGATTCAGATCGGGCTTCTCTACAAATGACCACATTTTCACAATTACACAGATTGTCGAGAAGTACAATGAGCACAATAAAGAGCTCTACGTGGCCTTTGTAGACTACTCCAAGGCGTTTGATTCTATCTCCCATGAATCTCTATGGTGCTCTCTTTGTGAACAAGGAGTCCACATAAAATACATAAACATTTTGAAAGAAGTCTACAAGAACAGTAGAGCGATAATTAAACTGGAGAAAAAGGGAGAGCCATTTAAAATTCAAAAGGGAGTCAGGCAGGGTGATCCTATCTCACCAAATTTATTTAACGCCGTTTTGGAGCATGTTTTCAGACAGCTCAGCTGGTGCAATGTCGGTATCAAAATAAACGGTGAGTTTCTCAGCCATCTCCGCTTTGCAGATGACATTATTCTGCTGAGCGAAACACATGCAGATCTTGAGCGCATGCTGAAGTCTTTAGATGAGGAGAGCCGAAAATGTGGTCTTCACATGAATGCAGAAAAAACTGGCCTCTTAACCAACAGCATAAGAGTACCTACGATGATACAAGATACATCAATCGCATACGTAGACAACTGTGTTTATCTTGGGCAAAGCATTTCATTTAACAGACCGACAGAGAACGAAGTAGATCGTAGAATAAACAGTGCATGGAGAAGATATTGGTCATTGAAAGAAGTTTTTAAATCACGCGTCCCGATTCGCTTGAAAAAGAAAGCTATGGACACCGTTATATTACCCACTCTACTATACGGTTGTCAAAGTTGGACGCTAACGAAAGCAGTCACATACAAACTGCAAGCCTTTCAACGAGCAATGGAGAGGAGTATGTTGGGAATTAAACTCAGAGACCGTAAAAGAAGCAAAGATATACGGCTATGCACCAAAATTATAGATGCTGTGGAATTGGCTTGCAGGTTGAAATGGCGATGGGCAGGACACGTAGCCAGAGCGACAGATGGACGCTGGAGTGAAAAGGTTCTCCATTGGTACCCTCGCGATGCACCACGCACACGAGGCAGGCCCAGGCGTCGGTGGTGCGATGATATTGTGGCCGTGACCGACCCCACTTGGACTAGAATAGCCCAAAACAGAGAGGAATGGCATAAGATGGAGGAGGCCTTCGCCCTTAAATGGGCACCCAATTAATTTTAATTATAGTAACTGAACAATTGATTATGTAGCAAAATTTAATTTATTTTATTTTAATGAAGTCAATCAAGTCTATTTAAATTATTTATTTTTGTTATAATTTTATTGTTGATTATTGTTAAGATGCATGTTAAACTATCGCAAATGAATTTATTAGTTTTAAGAACCAAACGAATATTTTAATTTTTGATTTTGATCATGAATGTTACTTTTAATATTGACTGTTGATTTGATTTTGAATGTTACTTTTTATTTTGATTGTTGATTTTGATAATGAATGTTACTATTAATTTGAATGTTAATTTTGATTTCGAATGTTATTTTTTATATTGAATGTTACTTTTAATTTTGATTGTTGATTTTAATTTTCATTGTCGAATTTAATTTTTAATTTTGATCTAAATTCAAACTTTGATTAAGATTTGGTTTAAATGTTATTTTAATTTTGTTTTTAATACTGATTCTAAATTTAATTAAGATGTTATGTAATAAAATTGAATTGTAATGTTTGGGAAATAAAAGGCTTAAATAATAATAATAATACTAGTGCCTTATATTGAGTCGTTACTCTTGCTTGACTTGCTTTCTTTTTACCCGAAACTTGAAATATTTTACCCAACATCTGCATATTATTTCATGTTTTAACCATATAAAGTTTTGTTAAAATCAAACAGCAATCCTGATTTTTTCATTTATTAGAGTAGAATGTACGAGTACATGTAATAGAACAGGTTAAATAAAAGTACAGGCAAGTTACGTTTTAGTTTCGATATAAGTTCGTGACCAGTCAGTGTGCAGCTACACCGTCGTATCTCCGTTGTGCTGTGGAGTGTCACTGGCCACTGGTTCAGGCGCGCGGCACTTCTTGAGGTGCGTCCTCATGTTAGACGACTGGGTGAAGGCGAGCTTGCAGCGAGGACACGAGTACGGCTTGGAACCGGTGTGGAAGTTCAGGTGCGACTTCAAGTGATGCTTCTTTGTGAAAGACTTCGGGCACAGCGTGCAGGAGAACGGCTTTACACCTATGACAAAAAATAATGCTCTTTTCCTTACTGCTTAAATATTACAAATTGAATGACTGAGCTTTGTACAATGAAATTATGAAAAACTAAAGATTTACGAAAAAAAGTACGTATGTACCTATATGTATAAATTATGTAGGTACCTATATTCAATAAATCTTCGTGGATGCACTTTCTATTCTAGAACGTAGTACGTAAAAACTGATAACGGTAACCAATTAATTTCATTAAGTATTGAACGTGAATGTCGAGCACAAGGTCATATCACTGAAAGTAATTAGTCTCCTTATCAGAAATACTACATGTCTTGATTACCACATAATTTGTTATCATTACTCGTCATTAACATGGCACAACATTTATTTGCGGAACAATAAAAATTACAATCGATTGAAACATTATCTATGTAAGTCGAATAATCAACCAAAAATCGGCCAAATTAGGAGTAGAACAGACGCTAAAGACAGAGGAGAGCGATTGTTACAAACAAGACTCACGACTATGCCTTTGACGTAGGCAAACAATAATGTCAACCACATATTATCACCTCTCTCTTTGTTTATCTAACCTGTGTGTAGTCGCATGAGAAGCGTCATGTTTTAGGTGTCTGCGAAGCGCTTATTGCAGTGCAGACAGGCCTAGGGCCGCTTACCCGAGTGCGTGCGCTGATGCTGCTTCAGCAACATCTTGATAACTGACCTGTGTGCAGTCTCAGGTGTAGCGTCATGTTGGAGCGGTCTGCGAAGCGCTTGTCGCAGTGCGGGCAGGCGTAGGGCCGCTTGCCCGAGTGCGTGCGCTGATGCTGCTTCAGCAACATCTTGATAACGGACCTGTGTGCAGTCGCAGGTGTAGCGTCATGTTGGAGCGGTCTGCGAAGCGCTTGTCGCAGTGCGGGCAGGCGTAGGGCCGCTCGCCTGAGTGCGTGCGCTGATGCTGCTTCAGCAACATCTTGATAACTGACCTGTGTGCAGTCGCAGGTGTAGCGTCATGTTGGAGCGGTCTGCGAAGCGCTTGTCGCAGTGCGGGCAGGCGTAGAGCCGCTTGCCCGAGTGCGTGCGCTGGTGCTGCTTCAGCAACATCTTGATAACTGACCTGTGTGCAGTCTCAGGTGTAGCGTCATGTTGAAGCGGTCTGCGAAGCGCTTGTCGCAGTGCGGGCAGGCGTAGGGCCGCTTGCCCGAGTGCGTGCGCTGGTGCTGCTTCAGCAACATCTTGATAACTGACCTGTGTGCAGTCTCAGGTGTAGCGTCATGTTGGAGCGGTCTGCGAAGCGCTTGTCGCAGTGCGGGCAGGCGTAGGGCCGCTCGCCCGAGTGCGTGCGCTGGTGCTGCTTCAGCAACATCTTGATAACTGACCTGTGTGCAGTCGCAGGTGTAGCGTCATGTTGGAGCGGTCTGCGAAGCGCTTGTCGCAGTGCGGGCAGGCGTAGGGCCGCTTGCCCGAGTGCGTGCGCTGGTGCTGCTTCAGCAACATCTTGATAACTGACCTGTGTGCAGTCGCAGGTGTAGCGTCATGTTGGAGCGGTCTGCGAAGCGCTTGTCGCAGTGCGGGCAGGCGTAGGGCCGCTCGCCCGAGTGCATGCGCTGATGCTGCTTCAGCAATATCTTGATAACTGACCTGTGTGCAGTCGCAGGTGTAGCGTCATGTTGGAGCGGTCTGCGAAGCGCTTGTCGCAGTGCGGGCAGGCGTAGAGCCGCTTGCCCGAGTGCGTGCGCTGGTGCTGCTTCAGCAACATCTTGATAACTGACCTGTGTGCAGTCTCAGGTGTAGCGTCATGTTGGAGCGGTCTGCGAAGCGCTTGTCGCAGTGCGGGCAGGCGTAGGGCCGCTTGCCCGAGTGCGTGCGCTGGTGCTGCTTCAGCAACATCTTGATAACTGACCTGTGTGCAGTCTCAGGTGTAGCGTCATGTTGGAGCGGTCTGCGAAGCGCTTGTCGCAGTGCGGGCAGGCGTAGGGCCGCTCGCCCGAGTGCGTGCGCTGGTGCTGCTTCAGCAACATCTTGATAACTGACCTGTGTGCAGTCTCAGGTGTAGCGTCATGTTGGAGCGGTCTGCGAAGCGCTTGTCGCAGTGCGGGCAGGCGTAGGGCCGCTCGCCTGAGTGCGTGCGCTGGTGCTGCTTCAGCAACATCTTGATAACTGACCTGTGTGCAGTCGCAGGTGTAGCGTCATGTTGGAGCGGTCTGCGAAGCGCTTGTCGCAGTGCGGGCAGGCGTAGGGCCGCTTGCCCGAGTGCGTGCGCTGGTGCTGCTTCAGCAACATCTTGATAACTGACCTGTGTGCAGTCGCAGGTGTAGCGTCATGTTGGAGCGGTCTGCGAAGCGCTTGTCGCAGTGCGGGCAGGCGTAGGGCCGCTCGCCCGAGTGCATGCGCTGATGCTGCTTCAGCAATATCTTGATAACTGACCTGTGTGCAGTCGCAGGTGTAGCGTCATGTTGGAGCGGTCTGCGAAGCGCTTGTCGCAGTGCGGGCAGGCGTAGGGCCGCTCGCCCGAGTGCGTGCGCTGGTGCTGCTTCAGCAACATCTTGATAACTGACCTGTGTGCAGTCGCAGGTGTAGCGTCATGTTGGAGCGGTCTGCGAAGCGCTTGTCGCAGTGCGGGCAGGCGTAGGGCCGCTCGCCCGAGTGCGTGCGCTGGTGCTGCTTCAGCAACATCTTGCGAGAGAACGCCTTACCGCACTCCTCGCACACGTGGGGCTTCACACCTAGAACCAGTAACAAAGGGGTGAACTAAAAATAGTAAAGGACTAAATATGAGGTTGTATTAAACAGAATGTAGATCAATCTTCTCGACTAGTGGAAGTTCGCTATATACGTTTAATACGATAATGTTATTTGCAAAACAGCGTTAGGTACAAGTTAGAATAATGTTAGGTAAAGCACACTTCGGCCTGTGTAAGATTTAGTCGCAAAATAAAATGTTAAAAGGAACAATAAAATGCTATCACCGTGTTAATTGGAAATATATATTTTATTAGCATTTTATGTCTCAAAAATACTCGCGTACGTAAGGTACGCTTACCTTACAATGAAAGACATTTAATCGTATTGGTATGACAACCTTTCTAATAAGAAACTGTAGATTTGTTTGAGGGATCTAGAAATCGTTGCACGTTCGGGAAAGTACAAACTACGTACGTAACTAATTTAATGTGTACCTAGTTTGGTCTCAGCACCACTGATCAGTTTTATAAACAAATAGTTACTTAAATACTTGTTACAGATTGACACAAACAACTGTATTGGATCATCAATTCAAAATTATATGTTTAAAAGTAGTCTTCTCGAAAATAAACTTGTTGTTGAAATAGGGATTTTTAATTTTATAAATGGTACTTTGTATAAATAGGGATAGGATTAGCCAGTCAGCTATCGTTTATCCTATTATGATTGAAGGTAGATTTGGTAGAGCCAAAGACCAAAAGAATATGATTTTTTTTATCATATTTTAATGCCTACCTACATAAAATTTCCACAACAAAAACCATTTACCTGTGTGGATCCTCACATGCATGTTGTATGCAACGCGCTGGTTGAAAGACTTGGGGCAAAGAGAGCATTTGTACTCTTTACGGTTCCTGAAAATAAATAGAGCGAAGTTTGTTCTAAAGAAGAGAAATAAAACAAAAAAATATTATATTAATTCATTAATGCTTTACAAGCCGTCAATTGGTTTTGGTTTTTTTCTCAGGAAATTCTCAGTAGCAGCCACAGAGTCTCGATTTGAGCCCAGTTGATGGCAAAAGGCTTGCTCCTTATTACATGAGATTTGTAATATGTGGGTGTACTGATTGGCCTTCGGAGATTACTGGCGCGATGTTATGTTCACGAGCTATAATATTGGTTAGGTTGGAAAAAAGAGATACCTAACTAGATAAGTATAACTATCTCTCACCGATGAATCTTCATGTGGCTGCTCAGATATCCTCTGTCGTTGAAGTACTTGCCGCACACAGTGCAGGTGGCGGCGAACTCCCTGGTCCCCCGGTGTATAGACATGTGGTACTTGAAGTTCCGCAGCTGGGAGAACGTCTTGCCGCACTCGCCGCAGGAGTACCGCGCGGTGCTGGAGTGCCGCCGCATGTGCACCGCCAGGGACTCCGCGCTCGTGAACACCTGGAAATTATACATTTTGGAAAACTATACAGCAATCAGCCGTCTCACGAATGCATTTTAAAGACAGATACAACATATTCGTTGACCTAACTGAGACACAAAAAAGTTTATTTCTAAATCGCTAACCAGAAAAGTGGGCGTGATCACTCAAAGTAACATGACTTTATTTTAGCAACCGAGCTAGTATAGTAATCGACTTAGGTATTTACTTTACAGATTTGAAGGAGCTCGAAACTCGAGTGTCTATATAATTATGTGGTTCTAGTTTCAATTCTTGTATTTGTCGTTGATAAACTTACAGTTTACAGTTAAAGAGTGGTTAGATATATACGCAGCTTCTATATATATTTATATTAAGTTATTTGTAAGTTACCTATACTTCATTAACTTTGACTTGTCCAAGTAAACCGTATTCTTATAATAATGGAAATTTCTATACTTTATGTGCCAAGAAACATTACAAGTTAGTTACGTGACTTCACATATAACAAATAACATAAAATTACTATAAAATAATACATAACATGTAAATGTATTGTTTATACAGGCATCCCGACTTTTTTTTTTTTTTTTGGTGGGTGGAAAATCATCGAATGACCCCCCCCGCTCTTGGGCAGAGCGAAGGGGAGTGTCAGACTTCTACTGACTAAAAACCGAACCCATGTTCCTTCTTTGCCCTTGCGCCGAGGCCACGTAATCTAGTACTAAATACCGCGGCCCCGACGGGCGTCGGCCCTTGCGGGCCCCTCCTTGCTGACAGCTCTTTGAGGCGCGCGTGGAACACGAACGCGCCGCCGACACGGTCTGTTGCCGTCATGACGACGGCCGGACGGCGAGCTAGCCCATTACTCACCGTCCACAGGCCCGCGTCTACGGTGGCCGGAAGCCATCACGTGGCCCCCGACGCCCGGACCGCCTTCCGCGCCTTCCGCGGCGGCTGGGACGTTGAGAGGATCGCTCCCTCTCTCGTTCCGCCACCTCCTTCGCTAGCATCACTGCTTCGCAGAAGGAGGCGACGGCGTCCCATTCCTCCTCGCCCCGGACCATGGCTTGCACCAGGGCCGGACGCGAGAGGTCACCGCCGCCGATCGCCGCTACGAGAACACGGCGGGGCTCCGCCCAAGCAGGGCACACCTCCACAGTGTGCTCCACCGTGTCCTCCGGTCGATCCTCGCAGTGGAAGCATCCGGGCGTTTCCTCCCGCCTAATTCGGTGCAGGTACCTCCCGAAACATCCGTGTCCGGTGAGGACCTGCGTCAGAAAGAAGGTGAGGGCGCCGTGGCTCCTCTCTAGCCACTCCTCAAAGAGGGGACTTACCGCCACTATCGTGGCGTGCCCTGCACGGGGTTGCGACAGTCGCTGTCTCCATACCGCCATGAGATCGCACCGGAGGTCTGTCCGCCGCGCAGCAATGTGCCGCGGCAGCAGAGTGACCCCCCGGTGTAGCGCCTCCGCGCGCCACTCGTGTAGGCGCGCGAGGACTATCGCCTCCAGATCCCACGGCGGCAATCCGGCAAGGAGATTCGCCGCCTCGCGGGAGATCGTGCGGTATCCGCGGACTAGCCTTACGGCCATGACCTTTTGGGGCGCGTTCAGGTAGTGGACGGCCCGCTTCCTCACGGCACGTGCCCACACCGGGGCCCCGTAAAGGGCCATGGACCGCACGATTCCCGCATACAGCCTACGGCAGGAGGCGTTTGGCCCCCCCAGATTGGGCAAGAGCCACCTAAAGGCAGCCGCAGCCCGCTCCAGTCTGGGAGCCAAACGTCGGAAATGCTCCACGAAGTTCCACCGGCTGTCAAGGACGAGTCCGAGGTACTTTATAGTACACTCGACGCCGATGGGAACCCCTCCCACCGTTAGCTGGGATCCCGACGGTGACACATTCCCACGCCCATGGAAGCACATGGCCTCGGACTTGTGAAGTGCCACCTCGAGACCCAGCTGCCGGATCCTCTCAACGACTATCGCAACCCCGCGTGTCATATTCGCGGCCGCCGCCTCGTGCGATTCCCCCCGTGCCAGCACCAGCGTATCGTCCGCGTAGCAGACGACGCTGACGCCTTCAGGGAGGTCAGCACGCAGCACCCAGTCGTAACCGATGTTCCACAGGGGCGGCCCCAGAACCGAACCCTGTGGAACACCGCACGACATCTCTCGCCGGTTCCATTCTCCGTTTTGACCAGGGTAGATTACCGTCCTGTCGGACAGGTAGTCCCCGACTACACGACGAAGGTAGGCCGGCACCCGGTGATACCGGAGTGCCTCCCTGATGCAGCTCCAGGGCATGGTGTTGAAGGCGTTGGCGATGTCGAGAGACACCGCCAAGACCACACCGCCCCGAGAGACCGCATCCCCCGTCGTGAGGGCTCTCACGCGCATGATGGCGTCCACCGTCGAGCGCCTCTTGCGGAAGCCGAACTGCTGATCCGCAAGATCCGGACCCATTCCCTCAAGGTGCTCGGCGAGGCGGTTTGCAATTACTCTTTCAAAGAGCTTGCCCACCTCGTCGAGCAGCACAATGGGCCGGTATGCAGACGGCGAGTCCGCAGGGCGCCCCGGCTTCTGGATGAGGACCAGCTTCCCCGTCTTCCAACGAAGCGGGAACTGGCCTCTTTCCATGCACGCGCTAAAGAGCCTCTCCAGTCGGGGCCCAAGAGCCTCTGGGTCTAAGGCCAGGGCCCAGGCTTTGCCAGGCAAGCCATCGGGCCCCGGGGCGGTATTTTTGGCTTTAAGCCTCCGTACCGCCACTCTCAGGTCTACCCCAGTCACCTCCGGAATGTCGTCATCAGTTCCTGAACCGTCCGCTTCCGGCACCGCTGGTGGCGGAGCCATTGGCGGGGGACGATGCTCCCCTCGCGAAGGGAACAGAGCGCTCACTACGTCCTCCACGAGCTCGGGCCGGAGACTCTGTGTCAGCGGGGGGCCCCGCGTGCGGAGTTGATTCCGCACCATCTTATAAGGGCGCCCCCACGGATCTCTGTTGAGAGTCTCCAGCATCTCCTCGCGGGCCTGATCCTTGGCCCGCAGACGAGCCTCGGAGAGGACTTTCTTCGCCGCTCTGTACCCTTCATAAAGCTCCGCCTCGATGGCTTCCGCATTCGGAGGACGAATGCGGCGCCTGCGATGCCTGGCGTACCGGCGCCGCGCCGCCACACACTGCTGCCGCAGGTGCGACAGCTCTTGCGACCACCAGTACACGTGACGCCGGGCGCTTCCTGGCCGGACTCGGGGCATTGCCGTGTCACAGACCTCGGTCATAGCCTCCTGGAACCAGCCTGCCTCGGTGTTAACGTCGGCGGGCCTGACCGGTGATGACACCCAGGCCTGCACGATCGCGGCTTCCAGGAGGAGCTCCCGGTCCAGCTTCTTCAGCGCCCAACGCGGACCACTTGGGGTCCGTGGGACCGGCGCGCTCGAGGACTGGGCAGAGACCTCAAACCGGATATACCGGTGGTCGGAATAGGTCTCCTCCCCCTCCATAACACGCCAGTCGACGACGCGTTGTGACAGAGCGGGGCTGGCGAACGAAATGTCCACCACCGACTCGCCCCGCATCCGCACACACGTGGCCACAGAACCCCGGTTCAGGATGTCCAGGCCTGTTTCCAGAGCCCAGCACTCGACCATCCCACCCCGCACATCCGTGTAGCGGGAACCCCAGGCCAAGCTCTTGGCGTTGAAGTCCCCGAGTACAAGTACGGGGAGGGAATAGCCTCCGATGACGACACTTAGCTCCCTGAGGGAGTTTTGGAACTCGGCGAGAGTTCGGCTCGGAGAGAAGTAGACTCCCACTACTACGATCTCCCCGAACCGTGCTGCTACGCACCCCTGACCCTTCCTGACCATCTCAAGAGCCGGGGTGCCGGCGGCGGCCGACGCAATGATGGCCACCGTGCCGCTTAGGTCCTCCACCCAGTCTGGCCTGGGCGGGACAAAATACGGCTCGGAGACCACGGCGATGTTGATCGACCACTGCGCCATGCTCTGGAGCAACAGGTCCTGAGCGCAGGCGCAGTGGTTGATATTCGCCTGGAGGAGGCTTAATGGCAGTCCATTTCAGCCCCCTCCGGGACCTCCTGATTCTTGGCGGCAGCGGCGGCGTAGGCAGCGGCAGCGGCGGCGGCAGCAGCGGCGGCGGCGTCAGCGGCCGCGGCGTTGGCGACGGTGGGGGTGGTGGCGGAGGGCCTCCCCTTTCCCCTGGCCTTGGCAGGTGGAGCGCAGGCCTTGCTCCCTGCCCGGTGCTTGGCCGGCTTCCGCACATGCGTCGCAGTGCGGCGTGGCCAGGCAAGCCGCAGCCCAGTGACCGGGCTGACCGCAGCGGAAGCATAGTTCGCTGCGGTCCACCTCCGAGGTGCATCGGCACCCTACGTGCTGCCCCACGTGGCAGCGAAAGCACCTCAGAGGTCTGGGCTCCAGGAGCTTGACCTGCGCCCTCGACCAGCCCACCTTGAGGGTGCGACCCTCCGCAATCGTCTTCGCCGCCGTCACAGGGCAGCTGACCGTTACAGTCAGCATGCCTTCGCGGTCCGGGCGTAGGGTGCCCGCCTTGACCTGTTCGGCAGAGCACCCTCCAGCCGCGGTGACGGCGGCCAACACCTCCTCCTCGGAGACCGAGTCGTCCAGACCCACGATGCGCAGGCTTGCGCACTTGATGGGAATGGACACCCGGACCTCGTCCGCATTTATAATAATAACTAGCTGACCCGCGCAACTTCGTCTGCGTCACATAAATATAGCTTTAGCCTTTCTCGATATATCGACTATCCGACATTAATTAAGCTAAATCGTAACAAACAAAAAATCTTATCTTTCCTCTTTATTACAATAGTTTAGATGGTTTAGATTAGCTTAGATTATATTAAAGTGTGAATTACCTACTATAAAATCTATCTCTTACTGTTAAATATACTTTAACGCTCTGTACTTGTAAACATATGATGCAGTAAATATTTTGAATTTGAATTTCCCGGAGGCCAGCCAGAATCCCCCGTACCTACATTGCGACGCAACCCGCGTAATTATTTTTCCGCGCGGGTATTTTTACATTGCGATATCTTCTAAGATATTTGTTTAAACTGTATAGAGTAAAGAGCACAAATATTCTATATTAAATTTTCGTTCTAACGAACACATTTATTTGGATATAGATTAATACCATATGAGTTAAATAAGCTTCGAAAAAAATAATTCTTTTTAACCTAACATTTTAATAGTAAAAAATGGTTACAGTGAGTCAATCTTAAAAGATAGACAGATGCTGTCGCGGACTTTTTTTTCGAACTTTTAAAGACGAATAATTACTTCATACATGATATTCTGGTAACTTAAACCGTTTTCGCAGCGCACGCAACGGAAGCTCTCAGAAAGGAATTTTCTTTTCCCGTTTTTGCAACATTTCTCATTTATGCTCCGCTCCTATTGGTAGTAGCGTGGTGTTATATAGCCTATAACCTTCCTCGATAAATGAACTATCCAACACAAAAAGAATTTTTCAAATCCAACCAGTAGTTCCAGAGTTTATCGCGTTCAAACAAACAAACAAACTCTTCAGCTTTATAATATTAGTATAGACTAGCTGACCCACGCAACTTCGTCTGCGTCACATAAATATAGCTATAACCTTTCTCGATATATCGACTATCCGACATTAATTAAGCTAAATCGTAACAAACAAAAAATCTTATCTTTCCTCTTTATTACAATAGTTTAGATGGTTTAGATTAGCTTAGATTATATTAAAGTGTGAATTACTATAAAATCTATCTCTTACTGTTAAATATACTATAACACTCTGTACTTGTAAACATTATGATGCAGTAAATATTTTAAATTTGAATTTCCCGGAGGCCAGCCAGAATCCCCCGTACCTACATTGCGACGCAACCCGCGTAATTATTTTTCCGCGCGGGTATTTTTATATTGCGATATCTTCTAAGATATTTGTTTAAACTGTATAGAGTAAAGAGCACAAATATTCTATATTAAATTTCCGTTCTAACGAACACATTTATTTAGATATAGATTAATACCATATGGGTTAAATAAGCTTCGCAAAAAATAATTCTTTTTAACCTAACATTTTAATAGTAAAAAATGGTTACAGTGAGTCAATCTTAAAAGATAGACAGATGCTGTCGCGGACTTTTTTTTAGAACTTTTAAAGACGAATAATTACTTCATACGTGATATTCTCGTAACTTAAACCGTTTTCGCAGCGCACGCAACGGAAGCTCTCAGAAAGGAATACTCTTTTCCCGTTTTTGCAACATTTCTCATTTATGCTCCGCTCCTATTGGTAGTAGCGTGATGTTATATAGCCTATAACCTTCCTCGATAAATGAACTATCCAACACAAAAATAATTTTTCAAATCCAACCAGTAGTTCCAGAGTTTATCGCGTTCAAACAAACAAACAAACAAACAAACAAACAAACAAACAAACAAACTCTTCAGCTTTATAGTAGTAGTATAGATAATAATTTATTTATTAAACAGACTACAGAGGTCCACTGTGTTAGTAACAATAAACTTAGCCTATGTTAGTACTTAATAATAATATACAAAGACAATTCACAAACATTTACACAAGAGATACTTACAATACTAGAATGTTAGTAACAATATGACTTATAAAACTATGTTAGTACTTATATTCTACCACAGATAAGGTGGTTTTAATAAGATGCCTCACTATGGGGCTTTCGTCATGCCTGTCCGCAATAACGCTCAAGAGGCTGTTGCTACTACCACGCAACCTGGCGAGAAGAGACGCATTCTTCTTACGGACTACAGCTGAGAAGCTGTCTACTCTGGCTTGTGCAAACATTGCAGATGCACTGCAATATCGTGGTAGTCGCAACAGTGCCCTGAAAGCGTTATTGTATTGAACACGCAAAGCATTGGCTGCACGTTTAGTACAGCTGATCCATAGGGCGCTCGAGTACAGTGATGTGCAGTATGCTTTAAAAAGCGTGATTTTGACCGCATCTGTACATCGAGCGAACCTACGGGCCAACATATTCGCCCGAACAGCCAATGCTCTGCGTTCCCGTTCAACATCCTCATCATCCTTAAGGTCGTCAGCAATGAAATGTCCAAGGTATCTGAAATGGTGTACCCGAAGAATGGGGACGTTATTAATTTTAATAGGTGGTACATTTTCTGGACATTTCTTACCAGCAGCCTTAAAGACCATGAGTTCTGACTTCTTTACATTATATTTTAACCCATGGTTAGCAGCGTAGTTCTCACAAATCTTAACCAATTTTCTGAGTGCACTGACCGAGGGAGCCAGCAACACCATATCATCGGCGTAGCTGATGTTGTTAAAACACAACCCGATTTAGAGACGCCCTGAACTTTTCAGCCAGAGCGTCCGCCGACGAGGCGCTCGAACCCTCGGGGATCTCCAACAATCGAGCCCCTGTAGCAGTGGGTCGAATTCGGAGGCCCCCGATGATCCCGAGCTCCTCGAGGTTCACCGTCGCCTTCAGCCCGTCGATAACGCCTTTGTAGCCCATGCCCTTATTTACCGCGTTTGGCTGTAGCGTTACAACTACAGCCGCGTTTTTGGGGGCACGGAGCCTCGCCGCAGCGGTCCGCTTCCTCTGCCGGCGCTTACGCACTGTCCGCCTGGCCTTTTGAGCCGCCTTTCGCTCCCTCTCTTTCTCACCGGCCACCTCCCAACCTGACTCGCTCTCGGGAGGCTCAGAGGGCGGAGGAGGTGTGGGTGCCTTGCCCTTCTTCTGGGCAGGCGCCTTGCCCTTTTTCTGGGTAGGGGCCTTGCTCTTTGGAGGGGCAGGCTCCTTGCCCTTCGGAGGGGCAGGTGGCTTGCCCTTCTCCTGGGCGGCCTTACCCTTCTCCTGGGCAGTCACCTTACCCTTCGGAGGGGGTCCCGCCTCGCCCTTCTGAGGGGTACTCGTCTCAGGCGGTGGCGCAGGGGCCGGCTTCCCACCTGGCTGAGCCTGGATTGCCCTGCCTTAGGGTTGCCGGCTGCCGCGCCCGCATACGTCTTCGCCCCCAGGGAAGGCCGAAGAACAATACCCTCTAAGAGAGAGTGCCCCCTCTCGAGGTCAGCCAGCCTCTGCAGAACCAGGTTTAGGTCCCGGTCCCCGGCAGCTGGGGGCTGGCATTGCCCTCGCTCGCACCCCTTCTGAGGCACCTTTGGGCCGGCTACTCGAAGCTCGGCCAACTCCGCTCGAAGCTTTTTATTCTCCGTTTGGAGATCAGCAACGGCAGCCGCCAAGCAGGTGAGCTCGGTCTGCCGCTGCCGCTCGTCCGTCGGAGGCAGAGGGCCACAGCAGATTGCCTCCGCTGCCGCCAAGATGGAGGCCGCGGCCGCGTTCATGGCCCTGGTTTTTGACGAGTGTAGCCTCTTCAGGCCCACGTCGCGGATCGCGGCCTCCACCACCACCGCAAACTCGGCCATGCGCTCCTTCATGGAGACGCCACCGGCCACTAGCTCCGGCTCATCGTCAGAAGACACCGAGACCACTCTCCGATCAGTTTGACCGGTTTGGAGCCCGTCCTCGGCGTGTTCCACGGCTCGCCTGTCAGCCACCTGGGAAGCGGCCACCCCTCCCTTACTTCCGCCCTTACCCCGCCTGCTCTTTGGGATTTTTCGGGCCGAGCCCAGCTTTTCGCCGGACGATGACTCCCTACCTGCGTCCGGTCTGGGCCGCTTGAGGAAATACTCCGCGTTTCCCGCAGCAGCCTCCGAGCCCTCGCGCCCAGAGCCTTCGCCCCCCGAGCCTTCACGCCCAGTGCTCGCCGAGCTCGCCGAGCTGCCAGACACGGAGTCAGAGTCCGACCCCGCATCTCCCCGCAGCTCAGGCGAACTCATCTGCCAGAGTTTGGCAGGAGCCTTTGCGCCGCGCTCCCCTGACACCTTGTCAGGTCCTTTGCTACTACCGGCCACAGGACTTCTTGACCGGGACCGGGAGCCTCCTCGGCTCTTGTTGCCACTGGCAAACGGTGGTGAACTGATGTTGCCCCCCCCAGAATACGAGGGGCTTGACGCCTCCAAAGGAGACGTGGAGGATTCTCCAACTGCGGAGCAGCTGGTACCTCCCTGGGGTAATACTTTTTCATAAGTTCCTTCCATAATTTTTGTTCCTTTTAGAGGGTGCGGTCCCTATCTCCTCCTACTTCATCTCTCCCTCCGCCCACTCACTGCTCTCACAGTCACGTCTGATGAGCAGACGCGAACCAGAGAGCAGCAAGTAGGTTTCCTCCTGCGACAGGCACACCGCCCGAGGACCCGAACACTGTTCACGTCTCCGGGCGGTGCGCCCCCCGCGTGTCCCTCTTTGTCTGGTCTCTCGCCTTGGACCTTTCCGGCATGAGTATATCTACCGGCAGAGCCCCAAGGGTCATTGAGACACGCAAGCCCCACCACGACGGCAACGTGGGAACACTCCGGTGGGGCAGGCATCCCGACTTCAGGCACTTTACTATAGACCAAGAAATAACAGCTTAGTCGACGTAGCATTTCAACCGCGAATGCAAACGAGTACATGAATATAAACGCATTTTAGCGTAAAACATTTCCACTCAGTTTGGTGAATTGGTACAAAAAGGCCTTGATGAAATAGATACCTGGCTGAATAAATGGAGGATAAAAGCCAGTGCTAGCAAATCTGTTCAGGCAACATTTACTCTGAGGCAGGGAAACTGTCCACCAGTTTGCCTTGGAGGCAACATCCTACAACACAATGATAGTGTAAGGTATCTAGGAATGCACCTCGATCGACGACTGACTTGGAAGACCCATATAAAATGCAAAAGAGATGTACTTAATATTCGATACAGAAACCTTTATTGGCTAATGGGACGAAACTCGAAACTCTCCACAGACAACAAGCTATTGATATACAACAGTATTTTGAAACCTAGTTTCATGTATGGTGCTCAACTTTGGGCGACCGCTAGCGATTCAAACATAAATATACTGCAGCGACTACAGAACCAAATACTCAGAACCATATCAAACGCTTCATGGTATACTACAAATGTGGAAATACACAACCATTTAAAAATGAACACCATAAAGGAAGAGATTAAAAACTCCATTGCAAGCTATAAAACAAGATTATCAAATCACCCTAATAATCTAGCAGCTGGGCTAATACACACCAAGTGCGAAACACGTCTAAAACGGCGTGTTATTCTACAACTGGACTAAATCTAGTCAATTGACAAGGAGTAGTTGCACACTCGGCATGACATCTAATGCACACAAAAGATTTGCTTATAGTCTATGACTGATTGTAAATACGCACAGAAAGCAAAAAAAAAAAAAAAAAAAAAAAAAAAAAAAAAAAAAAAAAAAAAGTTTGGTGAAAGCAAACCTAGGTTTTAAGGAAACGCTATCGTTATTGCTTCAAGAAGACGTGTTTGATTTAATCACGCCTCAAGATAATGTCAATTCTATTTCAATATGTGTAAAGGCGCGGGCCCACCGCGGCGCATGCTGTGCACGGGCACGCGGCGCATTTTAGCTGCGTGTATTCATTTGTTTGGCAACGTGGGTCAACGTTTCCACTGGAATACACGTATATGACCAACGACTATGTATAGCGTGGCACAGCGCACGGAGAGGCTACGATATAACACAATAAGCGATTGTACATCGATAAGCGAGCTGTGCATAGTCGTGGGTCATATTCGTGTACTTCAGTGGAAACGTAGACCCACGTCGACAGCGTTGAGCTATGTAACCACCTATTCAAGCAAGCCACGCATGTATCAATGACGTCAATTCATGCGTAGCCTCTCCGTGGGTTGCAGTGGACACAACCACATACATTTTCTTACAAAGCGAAGCATACTACACGTGCGTAGCCTCTCCGTGCACCGCGGTGGGGCCGCGCCTTTATTCTGATGCATGCACGAATCCACCCATTCATAATACGCTGCGACGCGACGTTCATACGTGCATCGCGAGTGCAGTTTGGCCTATTGCCATATTCCAAGGAACCAAATCCACCACAAGGTTGTGAAGCATCACCGTTCTTTGACCAATTTTCCAAGTAAACTGATTACTGGATTTTTTCAATCTTGAAAATACCCAGTTTTCACCATCGCCCTGACAGTGACAGGGTTGAGGCAAACATGCACCTTATATGGTGAACACTGTCAACTTTTAAAGAGATCTGGGATCCAAGATGGGTGAAGATAGAATTGGGGTCGTCGTCAGGGTTATATTTCTAAGAAAAGTAACAAATGCCCTACGGCAGTATTTTCTATTTTTCACACAACTAACTTATGTTAAGTTTACCTGATTGCAAATAGTGAACTTGAAGTCATCTCTGCGATTATTTGATAGACATGAAACAGTGGCAGATACTTTCACGTCACTTGTAGGCTCTATGTCGCTAACTGCTTCCGTCTTTGATAATACATTTGGTTTGGGAACATTATTGTTACTATCATTGGCTATGCTGCTTTCGTTTCCCTGAAAATTAGGTAAATGTTGAATTACTTAGAAATGAAGGAAGATCTTACTTCTATCACGCACAATGAAAAAATTCTTACTTTTAGTTTTGACGATTGCAGCTGCACAGGATTTTCAGTTTTTCTACGGAATGGTTTGTAATTGTTAGGTATCCGAGGACTCCATGGACTCTCTAATACTTGATTTAAAATAGTTACTTTGGCAGACGTAGTCACATTCATTTCTTTAGTACTCCCATCACTAACATTGTTAATAACGGATCTATTTCTATGAATTGGCATCGATTTTATCGAATTGAACATTGATGGTGCGATACTAAAGCCCAAAGAAGGAACATAAAATCCTGAAAGAATCTGCTCCTGTATCCCCAAATGAATTAAAGGATTTGCTGACATTGGGACATCTTTCATTAATATATTCATCGGTAAACTATTTGCGTTAGTGCCAAAGGCATGTGTCTCATTACTCTTAGTAGACGAGCAAACTTTTAGACAGGATTGGTCATATAATGTTTTGTTGGTTTCACTGTAATCCGGTTCATCTCGAGTGCATCGCTGCTTGTGAAGGTGAAATACTGTAGGCGAATGACTGATGTGCTCGTTCGTTTTTTTATATGGTTCTAAGAGTGAACCGTCGGCGCTGAGATGTTTGCCATTTGCATTCGTCAAGAGCACAGATGGAGCACGATTGCATTCATTTGATATTGCTAGCACGCCTGCCGTCAGACCGTTAACATTACCGTTTCGAGGATATGTCTCGATAAATAAATCACGTAGAAAAGAGTTCCTTTGTCGGTCTTCATACGATGATTTCAGATTTCCTAAAGAAGACTTACGCTCTCCTCTCGGATTCTGACTACGTACCAGCTTATCTTTGCAATCTGGGTTGCTAACTGAATACTGTAATACATCCTGGATTTCCTTGTCTTTCTTTATATTTATGTATCGTTGATCTCTACAACCTTCAAATCCTAAAGTGTATACATTCCTTCTTGACAGATCCGTTTCATAGAGAAAACTTAAATTGGAATTGTTATACTCCAATGTATCAGACATTGGCGGCAAATGTTGAGTGTCAACAAATATTTGCATGGCTCTTATAATGTCTAGAAACATTTCAAGTTTTTCTTTTTGTACAGTGACTTCTCCATTATAAATGTAATAAAGCACAGATGACATAGCCTCGAGGTCAAAATCTGGTAAAACGATAAAAGTCGGCGATTCATCTGTGGGACAAGAAAGTAGGAGCCGCTGAAAGAAAATGTTGCTAATTAGTCATTGCACGATTGTTTTTAAAGTTGATAAAGCTTTGAAGAACACGACAATACTGTAATGAGAAGTATTTGCTTACTCTGAGAAAAGCGCTGACACTGGCGAGCACAGCGCGGTGTGCGCTGAATGCGCGCCCGCCGCACAGGAGTTTCACATCGCACCACTCGCCGTGCGACAGCCATTCACACATCTGAAATATCAATGAAAGAGAAATCCATTAATATGTATTTAAATATTATCGCTACAGACTCTATGCTATGTTTACTGTTAATTTCTTCGTTTTTTCTTGCGCATAAGTTTTTTTTGCGTAAAGTATTTAACTTAATGTAATTTACTTCCTAATTTCTGATATGTCTGTGTATATATGTCTGTCTTTTTCGAATATTTGTAATTGTAAAAGAAGTTAGTTAAGAAAAGAAATATATTGAACATTACTTTTAACCATTTACAATACAACAATCTAATCGCACTCACAACACACTTGATAATAGCCTGTGAAAACACACCGTTACAAAATGGATAGAGAAATAATTTAAGAATTTCTTTCACGCAATTTTCGAGTAATTTGGATGGATCTTCAACAGTGATCCGGTGAGTGCGGAACCAAACTCGGACGTCTGTAAACACGCTATGTTTGTGGCACACTTTTAATTCCTCGCCGATCGTGCAAATAGATGCCTTTGCTGTAGCAGTGCCATGCACGCCCGATGTCTCGCATGCCAGTAAAGGCTAAATTAACCAAACACACCCGACCAGGTCAACGTTTTTAAAGTAGCACCACTCGTGAAAGTGTAGAGCAAATAGGTCTAATCAAACAAGAAGAAAATTGGAAGCATCATCTCGCCAACCTATACACTTCCTTCTACCTACGTCTAACTTGACAGTTATACTTAACCTAAAACGTCGCTTTTTAAGTGAGCACTTGAAATTGGTATGCTATGTTTTGTGTGAGAATGAAAGCCTGCTCATTTAATTAATTCATTAGCAGAATACGGTATATATTTACTTAGAGTATTACATGAAACATACCATTGCGAGATTTACAAGATCATTAACATAAAAAGCGCATTGTCCGAGTATTTATTACCAAATTAAGTAGGTGTGAGCATGCTGATTTATTGGTTTATCACATTGCTCTGCGGGGATCAAGTCTCAGTTAGGTGATAAAATCTGTAGCGCTCCACTTCAAACACTAAACACACATGATTCATGTGGGGAGCTTCTTTATGCTTAAATAGGCAACACGAAAAGAAAGGATATGCTAAAACCACAACGAGTAGGTAAGTAGAAGTAGTTCTTGCGAATACAAATTAATAAATGTACAAATATATCTACGCAAAAAAAAGCTTTGAAAGAATAGGTACCTATCTCTGTTGAAGAATAGCGTCAAAAACGCTTTAACCAAATAGCTTACTACTCAAAATAGAAAGCTAGGGTCAGATTAGTTTCTAGTACATTATCAATTATCTACAGCATATTCCAGTAACCAGAATACACATGCTATCGATGCTGTCGTATTGTAACGTTAATTACCGATTTGCCGATATCAATTAACTCGTGAAGATATTTTAAGATTAAGATTAATAACCCGTGATCCGTGAAACATTGCAAGCCTCTTTCTTATCCTACTTGTCATGACGTATATTGTTTACCTAGCAAATATATAATATATACATGGCTAGTATTTTAGGCTTGATATATGTGCAACTGTTTGCTGACTGCCACCGAACAATACTTACGATACATTTCTCACAGAAGAGAAATGCAAGCATGACTCTAGCGCATTAGAATTCTACGACCAGGTAGTAAGATAGTGAGGACATCCTCATAAACACTACTGAAAAGTAGATGTATAGTAAAAGCAATGTATAGACGCCACCACATTAAGCTATGCGAAACTGTAAATTTTTCCCAATCAATGTGAACCCAATGCTTTAGCGATAAAGTTGAAAATCTATTTAAGAAATTTGACAGATTGTAGGAGCTTGATGTGCTGGTGTCTGTACTTAGTAGAACTCTCTTTTTTTGTAAATGTTTCCCCACACTAGGAATTTCTCGTGTACAAATACCCAGCCCCGAAACAACTATCTGTAGGCCATCCAAATATTTGTTCCGTGCGGGGATCGAACCCGCAATACGTAGCACAGCAGTAAACTGATTGAGCCACTGCGCCAACCGTGCCGTCAAAATGTATGGGTAACTTTTACTTTACATGAAGCAGTTTGTTAAAATATCAACTGGTTCTCTATTACGGTTTGAAAGAGGTAAGCACAGAGTCACCCCAGTGATAGACAGACGGTGCCGTAAGCTTAGTGCTCACCTGATAGGGTCCCGTTGGTACCCCATGGATGTGCGATTGTGCGTAATGCACAAGAATTTGCCCCTCAGGGTTGTTGAGGTTTTATTCAGTAAATAATTTTTTTTCGAAGCACAATCTCTGAGTAAGATCAACGGCTTTGTATGCCGATTTGAAGTCCTGGGCAACTATCACCAGTTAGGTTTAGCATTTTTTTATAGCAGTTACAATTTTGTTCAAGCGCAAGTAGGACAATAATGGGGAAAAAAACTTTTTTGCAAAAAAAAACTAACTTCAAAAACACAAAAAAGTGAAAAATATAAACTTCAGAAGAAAAATTAACTTCTAAAGTCGGTGACATTCAGTTTGTTTGAATTCGTTTTTTTGGTGGCAAAAAAGCGAATTCAAACAAACTGAATAAAGTCCCTTCTAAAGTCTACTTTTGTATTTTGTTTTTTTCAGTATTTTGTGTTTTTTGAAAATATATGGTAGGTAAACGTAATAAGTGCCTATAAAATTTGAGAGTTGTCCTAAATTTCCCTGGGATCCCATCATCAAATCCTGTCTTGGTGACTATGGGACATAAATAATTATATTAATTCGAAAACAAAAAGAATTTTGAAAATCGGTTCATTAATGACGGAGATATCCGATAACAAACATACAAAAAAGAAGAAAAAAAACATACGATCGAACTAAGAACTTTGGAAGTCGGTAAACATTTAAGAGCATTCGTGTTGTGATTACGTTCAGCTCGTTGAATTACCTATCATGCAAGTACTCTAATAAGTGCTTCGTAAAAGCGCTATTTGGTAAAGCTAGGTTATCAATTAGGCAGAGTCAGATAACTTAGTATTCAGCAGGTTGCATTTTGCTGTAGTTAGGTCTTCAGTTAGGTGGATACACGACCCAAGGGAGGTCCACGATCAAAAAACTAGCTCAAATGGAGACATACACTTAGCATCGAGTGGATACAGCTTGATGAGAGAGGAGATTCAATCGGTTAGAGGGGTACCAAAATCCATCAGGCTAAAAAAATATTTGATTTTCTCAAAAGTAAAAGTAGATTTTAAACATAGGTACAGACTGAACGAACTTTGTTTTTTTTAGGTCTAACGAGGTTCTAACATTCTAGTTCTTACTTCCCACTTGACTAAATGCAAACACTATAAAAGTTATTGGACTCAAAAATAAACATGGGTTTAATTATGTTTGATCTAAAGTTCAATCTACAGTGTGGCTAAGTATTTACGTAGATAGATAGATATTTATTCAATCCATCAGTCTTAACTTCGGCGTACTTTTGATTTACATTAAAGAAATGAACTAGGTACCTCTGCCAGAAAGCTGGAACAACTTATTAAATTAGCCATCAAGGGTTGCTCAGGGGCTGCTAGAAGATCGGTTCACATGTTTATTTCTCGACTTCTGCGAAGCCCAAAAGAGAATTAACCCATTGACCGCCACGGTCAAGTAAAACGACAAGCCAAAAAGTACCTTAAGTCCACAGACTTAGGGCACTTGTTTGCTTGTTCGGCTTGTCGTCTATACGTGACTGTGGCGCTAAAAAGGTTAAAGAACAAAATAAAGTAAGTCCGGATATCTTGTTTGACGCAATTTACTATTAAACCATACAAAGTAGATTGATTTAATTATTATACAATTTTTCGCACATTACCAGAAAATTAAACCATCATGAACGGAGCACAGATTGTATTTTATTTATTTATTTATGTACACACAAAATACGAAAAAGGATAAAAACCTAAAAAATAGAAGAGCACAAAGGTACTGCTTATTTCATAAAAAATTTCTTCCAGCAGACCTGCGAGAGGAAAGTTGAATTAGACATGTAGACACAGTATGTAGAAAAGACAAACAGGAAAATTAGTATTTAAATAGATAATAATATTGGGATGGGACGAATTATACATTTAGTATAAAATCTACCTATCGCTCTAAGTAACTCTGAAAATGATACCTTCCCTACACGAATTCACAAAGCCATTTACCGGACGTCTTTAAAAACGGAGAAGAGTTATTGTAAAATAACTTTGATCTGGACACTGAAATATACGTTGCAATTTTTTTTTTAATACGGTACCTAAGACATTGATTGCAAAATGCATGCACCTCCTGAAATACCTTTTCCTTTACTTCCTTTGGAAATGAAACAAGAGTACCTACCTAGTTAAGCTATAGTCGATCACCCCCTACTCGACATTCGTAGGAGAAGATCTATAGCTTAAGCATAAAAATAATTAGGTACATAATAATGAACAAAATATAATAATAAGTATGTTTTAAAACAAATAAAGGTAGATACTAAAAAGTTTAAAAAAATATATATTAATGCTCCACTACGAATTAAAATAAATAAAGGAAAATTTATTTCACTCACTGTAAAGGTTTAAAATCACCAACATGTAACATTTAATTTCCACTTCCATACATAAATATTTTTTTCATCCAAAAGCGCGCGAATTTTACGAACAGGGGACTGAACCAAAGTGTGCGCGTGAGTCCTCCACACTGACGGTATCCAACACCGCAACACGCATGCTCCAATGTGTGTTACCGCCTTACCGCTGAACGCTGACCATACACTACTACCATTTTTAATGGCATGCGTTATTCCATACTTCACGTGTGCCAACAAAACCCGTATATTAAACTTTCAACAAAAATATTCGATTGCCTACTAACTAAATAATACTTAGGTAGATTCTTGTTTGTGAATATTTCTAACAAGAGCTTTTCAGTTTTATTTAAAACTCGTTATGCAAATACGTGCAAATGTGCGGGACACTCATGGAACTTACAGTTATTGGTATTAATCATACAGATTTAGTTGTTACTTTGTCATTTATACTTACTAGGTGTTATTAAGTGCATAAATATTTTACTTTGACATTCATCGGAAAGTAGGTAGGAACATTAGAACATACCTTTACAACTGAGACTACCTTTAATCCCACGCTGTTTTTTTACCATTTATTTGATAATTTCTAATACTTTCTGCGCAAAATAAAGCAACATGATCAGTCAATCTATGTAATTCCACCACATGACCGCACTCTAGCTAGACTCTTACGCCCTAGAAAAGTAAACAGACAGAAGGATTTGGTAGGACGCAATAGGGGTGTTTCCTGACTAAAAAATGTAATGTATTAATATGTTATGTATGTTCTTATTTATGTATATCAATTTATATTAAATAATGGTTTTCTCCTTATTATTATTTTTTGTACTCTACCACAGTGCTGTCTTATTTGACCCTAAGGTTGACTGGTAGAGAATGCCTTGTGGCATTAAGTCCGCCTATGTACCACTCTTGTGCATGAAGTTTAAATAAATAAATAAAAAAAATAAGATTCTGTTTAGTCCGTCAGTTAGATAATCAAAAATATTGGATACGTGTTTTATGTTGTATCAAATTAATAAAAATTGAGAAAGATAAAACGCGTCATGAGTTAGGTAGGGCTTGTGATGTCCCGTCGGGGCTGCGTAATCTGTGGCTGCGGGTTGTCCAAAAGATAACGCGGTCTCCACTATTAGGGCCAAGAAGGAACATGGGTGGTTTTTAGTCAGTAGAAGTCTGACACTCCCTTTCGCTCTGCCCAAGAGCGGGAGGGGTTATTTGATGATTTTCCACACGCCCAAAAAAAAGCGCAGGTATCAAAACTGCAAATGTAAGTTTGTTTTATTTTTAACCGACTTCCCAAAAAGAAGGAGGTTTTCAATTCGATTGGTACTTATGTTTTTTTTTATATGTATGTACACCGATTACGCTGCGATTTATGATCCGATTTACGTGATTCTTTTTTAGTTTGATGCGGAATAGTTGCCATTTGGTCCCATAAAAATTTAGCATGGTTTGGCCCAGTACTTTTTATTTTATGAACATTTTTCGTTTATGTGTATCGCGAATAACTTCGTCGTTTATGAACCAATTTTGATGATTCTTTTTTTATTGGAACGGAGATACTTCAAGAGTGCTACCATGATATGGAAACCAGGACCTGGTTATGGAATCCCAGAGAAATCGAGGGCAACCCTCAAATTTCATAGGCACGTATTACGTGTTTCGTGATTTTTCTGACGCTATACAAGTATCGCATCTAGCAGTCATCACTTCATGTTGATGAGCTTATGATGGAAGGTACTACTCCTCAATGGTTAGGAGTTGAACGCAATAATTAGGGAATCTTGAAGGTTAAGGGTTAGGTGTCATAGTAAATTACAACTAAAAAAATGAAAAAATATAAAACTTTTTTGCAAAAAAAAACAACCGACTTGAAAAACACCAAAACGTGAAAAATAAACTTCAGAAGACAAATCAGGTTCAGTGGCAAAAAAAAACAATTTAATCAAAAGAAATGTCACCGCAAAAAGAAGCAGATTTTTCTTCTGAATATTATTTTTCACTTTTTGGTGTTTTGGAAGTCGGTTGTTTTTTACAATAAAAATCATCGTCTGGAGGCAGGTAGGCAGGGTAGTTAATCAGTTTAGTAAGTTGATATTTTGATGGGCAACTACGGCACCCTACATTGTGCGTGGTCCGACATGCACTTTGGCCGGTTTAAAAATTCAGTTCAGTGTCAGGTCGTATTGATAAAAATTAATAGTTTAAAAAACACTAAAAAACACGCTTTTACGTGCAAAAAAAGTCAATAATAAAATGTGCTTTTAATTATAATATTTGATTGTAAAAGCGTGGGGCGCTGGAGCAGGAAAGACTTTCTTGTAAACAAATACACGAACAAGCCCCACGCTTTTACAATCAAATATTAAAAGCACATTTTATTTTTGACTTTTTTTGCACGTAAAAGCGTGTTTTTTAGTGTTTTTTAAACTATTAATTTATTTTATACTTTTTAGTCATTTTTTCTTTCATATCCATCATGAAGTTCCAGTTCAAATCTCCCGGCTCCATCATCATTACAAAACCTTTCTAACAAGTCCAAACACGGCTATGATACGATATTTCATCATGGAATGCTAGTGCCTATCTTCCGGCTTCATCATCAGACCTTGAAACCTAATCGTGGTCAAAGTTCATTACAAGACCTTTCTAACAAGTCCAATCCAAACACGGCTATGATACGATATTTCATCATGGAATGCTAGTGCCTATCTTCCGGCTTCATCATCAGACCTTGAAACCTAATCACGGTCAACGTTCATTACAAGACCTTTCTAACAAGTCCAAACACGGCTATGATACGATCATCCATCATGAAGTTCCAGTTCATATCTTCCGGCTCCATCATCAGATCAGCTCGACAGTACCATGTTATTGTATTGTCATCAAAATCTCATACAACTGCCAATTTTCATAACGCTACGATCTTCAGAAGATGGTTAAATTATTTTTCTTAGATTCCTTTACATACAGGTGAACCTAATAAAAGCGTTAAAAATATGATTCTACTGTTCGCTGCTACTGTTGATTCTGGCTTCAGGAGTTGCAGTAGTTTGAGAATAGTGTGGCGGCGTTATCCCAAAAAATAAATATTAACACGTACTTCTATGTTGTAGTAGAGTCCGGTCATTAAAGACATTTCAAATAACAATAATTCCCACAGAGCCAAATATTGGTGGAGAGCTGGGGAGCATTACAAATAAAGTGTTAAAAATCCCCATCGGTCCTAAGTGTGCTACAAAAGTTATTCGGAGTCAAAGGTCAAAATTCGAGGTTTTTTGGATTTTTCTCGAAAACGGTAAGTTATAACAAGAAAAGCAAAAACCCATAGTTGTAGATCTTAAAATTCTCTACAAAAATGGTCTTCATGATTTTTTCTAAGAGTTACCATTCCTGAGATATCGCGACTCTAAGAGTCACATTTTCTATAATATAAAAGCGAAAGGTCACTCACTCATCACGAAATCTCGAAAACCGCTGGACGTATAAGGATGATTTTTGGCAGGGAGGTAGTTTATAGTTAGTAGACTCACCTTAAACTAAGTCCCCGCCAAAATTTAAGACTGTTGTACAAAAAATAAAGGACGTTCAGACAAACTTGTGAAAGCCTTGACTTTCCTTATCCGGCCCTGTCGCAAAATCTGTTCATAGCAAACGTCTACTTACCTACTATAAACTACGTCCCTGCCAAAAATCAAGTTTGTTGCACAAAAAATGAAGGACTTTCATACAAACTTGCGAGGGCCCTTAGACTACCCTAATTCGGCCCTGTCGCAAAATCCGTTCTTACTAGCGGACGTCCACCACTAACTTTAAACTACCTCCCTGCCTATATATTATATACCTTTCGCTTTTATATTAAATATAGTAACTTAATGGTAACTCTTAGAAAAAATCATGAAGACCATTTTTGTAGAGAATTTTAAGATCTACAACTTCAGGTTTTTGTTTTTCTTGATAAAACTTACCGTTTTCGAGATAAATCCAAAAAACCTCGAATTTTGACCTTTGACCCCGAATAACTTTTGTAGCACACATAGGATCGATGGGGATTTTTAACACTTTATTTGTAATGGTAAACCCCAGCTCTCCACCAATATTTGGCTCTGTGGGAATTATTGTTATTTGAACACTATTTTTATAATGTCTAAATTGAAAGGACTATTATTATGAATACTCCTATTTAACTAAAAGTCACGCTCATCTAATATCCCCGTTCACACTGTATTTTTTAAAATAAGCGTAATATATTTGTACTTAATGTGCTCTCTAATAGGCGGTTTACACACTCTGTGCTACACGTAGACATTGTAATTGTAACTTAACACAGCAATTAAAGTCCGAGGTAACTTACACAACTTCTTGGAATTAAATTTTCGACTGATAAAGTACGAGTGAGGGATGATAAAATCTAAATTAGAAAGGCTTTTCAGACTAACTGTGACCCGCCTGACCTGTTATTCTACGTAATTACACTGGTAGTTATAATTAGTCAATGTGAAGTAAAGTCCTGTAAAGAAGGACTGTTTGAGCCAAATATTTATCTAAAATATATTCAAGTATTAAAAGTTTCTAAGTCTCTTCTAAGTTTAAAAGGCTCAATTTCAAAGTCTCTTAGTACTAGAAAGCTATAATTTGGCATGAATTACATATTGATTAAAATATGATTTGCGACCGTAACTTTGGCTTTACCTACTGCGTTGTAATTATTTAATTCATCAAAACCACCCTTTTTTTGGAGGGTGAGAAATTATCAAAATATGACTATTTCCGCGGGCGGAGCGGAAGGGAGTTTCAGTAGTCGTAGTTTGACTAGTTGCAAAACTACTTTTTACCGGTCAAAACTATTTTATCAAATTATTAGGTGGTTTCTGTTTTATTTCTCTGCTAAATTATAATAACCTAAATGTCGTTAGGAAACTTATTAGGTTTGTTAGGTTTTTTTGTTGACCCTTTGGATAACCTTGTACGATAGCTAACATTTTTTTCATTAGAATAAACGCGTTTTAACGCAATAAGGGTTTTGACTGAAACCAGTCAAAAGTAGTTTTGACTGTAACATAATTATACATCTTTCAGCAAAAAAATAATATTTTTTTAAACTTTCAGGTATGATTACTCAAAGGGACTGTGGTGAAATTCTTGTAGGAAATTTTAAATCTTCAAAACTTGAAAAGTTACTATTAACCTTTCTTCTGTGCATATAGATTGGCGCATTTTTGTATTCATTTTACTGATGTGCGGTTTAATCATCATTAATAAGATATCAAAAGTTTCAGAAGTCATTCGTAAGTACCTAATTAAATAGATCTTCCCGATGCGAATGCCTTAGTTCACGTACCAATGTCATGTGCGATCTAGATTCCCTTTGTTGAAGCCATTTTTTCATCCATTATCTCCTTTCTGATGATGAAAGTAAGAGCACAACGTTTTTTACGCAACATAATGATGATACTAAAAATTGACAACTACGCCCTACAGTGTTGCTGCATGACTACCGCCTGTGTGTGGACGCTCACACCGGTATCACACCATTGCCGGCGCGCGGTCGTACGATTACTGCGGACTTGCAACTGCTAGTGTGTGGTCGTTGACGTTGTACCAGGCCATTGCCGGCAGGCAATAATCGCTTTAGTGTGTAGACGTTATAAACCTCGGACAGCAGGCCGCCGGATAGGACCAGAAACTGCAGGCGGACTGTTAATGGACGACACGGTTGGCGCAGTGGCTCAGGCAATGGACTGCCGCGCTGCGTGTCGCGGGTTCGATCCCCGCACGGAACAAATATGTGTAAGACCTACAGATAGTTGTTCCGGGTCTGGATATTTGTGTATGTGAGTTTAAATGTTTGTGAACGCACCCACGATACAGGAGAAATTCCTAGTGTGGGGCAACGTTTTTTTTTTTTTTTTTACATAAAAAACCTGTGGGGCCCTTTAAGGCGCGCATGGAACACGAACGCGCCGTCCGGCGTTGACACGGCCTGTCGTCGTCATAAGACGGACGGACCGTGAGCTACACGTTAAAGGGTCCCACAGATCAACAGTTCGCCGGACGATATCAGACTGTCAGTTAATCGCAGTAGGTCACGCACTAACTGCAGTTCCGGTTAAGATTTCGGACTGTCGACTTAAGCTGCGTACAGACCGGCCAAACGAACGCCAACGAACGGGTTTCGTTGACCTTCGTTGCTGCAATCTGGCCGGTCTGTACGCAGCATCATCACGAAAAGGTGAGTGAAGTTTCTTTTGCGAAAACTACCACTGCATCATGGTGCGTACAGACCGGCCAGATTGCAGCAACGAAGGTCAACGATACCCGTTCGTTGGCGTTCGTTTGGCCGGTCTGTACGCAGCTTTATACGAACTGTCAGTGTGTTACCGCTTGACGATTCCAGTCAGCATCGATAGATGTCGGCCGGACAGTCTAAGGCCTTGAGGCCAAATAAACACACATTAACAGGTAGTCGGCCGGTGGCCTGTCGACCGGCATCTCGTATCAGTCGAGCAGCTTCAGTTTTATATTTTTCGACTTGTTTAATTTGCACACCATTGCCGACGCGCGGTGCTTCGATGGGAAACTGCGGACTCGCAACTGCTAGTGTGTAGTCGTAGATGTTGTACCAGGCCATTGTCTGCAGGCAATAATTGCTTTAGTGTGTAGACGTTATTAGCCTAGGACGGCAGGCCGCTAGGCCTACACATAATAATACGGGCTAAGTATATTGTGATAATTGACATGATGTATCTGATCTGACCTACAAGTTCTCGTTATACTCTATAATGAAGTGCTCATCAGCGCCACGTGCGTCACCCAAAGATTTGGAAGAAGGCAACAATGGTAAGGTAGCTATCCTCTTCCTCCGTATGAAAGAATATTTATAAGTAAAGGGAAAGAAGCATGAAATTGCTTGATTGTTTGCCAAAACTCTGTGTAATCATCTCACCCGCGTGTTAGACTAAGGGTGCTTTTCCACCAGAGATGTGCTATGCAGCTATGCTGCGAAGATGTAATAGCTAAGCAGTGAAACTATGTGACCGTTTCCACTGATGCTAAGCTATGTAGCTGTGCGAGGAAGATGCGCAGCTCGAGCTATGCTATGTTTCGATAGTAGGGAAGCGGTACATAGCACGTCTCCATAGCACGCATCCATAGCACGCATCCATAGCACACATCCATAGCACACATCCATAGCATGCATCTTTCCATATAAAAAACATAGCTTAGTTGAGTCCGTGTCCACCAGTGCTAAGCTATGTGCACCAATGAATATTATTGGTGGATATCAAACGCATCTATAGCAACGTAGCATAGCACATCTCAGGGTTCCGTACTTTACGTTTACGTTACGTACGTAATTTGTATTAGTTCATGTTTTTACGGCGACTGAAATACTCATTTTGTGATAAGTTTGTTTTTTCATAGGATCTTTTGACAAAGCGCATTCAAACAGAGCTAGGCTGGGCGGCATTTGGTAGGCTCTTTTAGGCATAGGCTCTATGCCTAAACCCGCTTTTTCAGCCAAAGTGCCCTGCTAACCATGTTCTACGGTGCCGAGACATGGACGCTCACAAGAGAGACTGCACCGAATACGATTTGCACAAAAGGCGTGCAACTCGTATTGGGTGCGCTACTATACCCGGCATAACTATACCTACTAACTACCATACTAGACAGAGTTCGCAACACCGAAGTCGGTCTTCGGACGAGAATGTTGTTGGCGAATGGCATCGCCGCCACCGCGCCGTCGCGTCGCTTGCTCCACTTCCGCTTGCTCGATCAGGACATCTGGCTAGACGATATCGTCAGGAGCGCGAGACAAAGGCGGATGACTTAACAGGGATGAGTGGCAGAAGAAAGAGGAGGCCTTTACCGACAGGCCTATAACAGTGGGTGACGCGGACGCCGAGAGGAAATTATGAAAACCCTTTGATAGACTGTTTTCTTCGGAGCAAATGTGGTACCTAGTTTTATCATCATCATCATTTCAGCCAAAAGACATTCATCAGGCAGACATCTTTTGTCCACTGCTGGACATAGGCCTCCCCCAGGTGTCGCCGCATTGACCGGTCCCGTGCATCTCTTATCCAGCGGGTCCCCGCAACCTTGACCAGGTCGTCGGTCCACCTAGTGGGAGGCCTTCCAACGCAACGTCTTCCGGTTTGCGGTCGCCATTTCAGAACGCAAGGAAACTCCGAGCATAGCCCTCTCCATTGCCCTTTGGATGACTTTGAGCTTTCTGATGAGGCCCATTGTGAGCGACCACGTTTCGGTCCCGTATGTAATCACTGGCAACACACACTGGTCATAGACTTTCGTCTTGAGACACTGTGGTAAGTTGGACGAGAAAATACCCCTCAGCTTCCCGAACGCTGCCCACCCGAGTCGGATTCGACGATTCTTTCTCGGAGTTAGACCTACCCAATTGGACCGTTTGTCCTAGGTAGACATAATCGTCCACAACTTCGAGCGTAGAGTCTCCCATCTTGATAGGAGTGGGTGTTACATGAACATTCAACATAACCTTGTCTGTGTTTTGTCCATGTTCATTTTAAGACCCACTCTTTCGGAAGCTCTACTGAGGTCATCGAGCATTGTACTGAGGTCTTCCATGGTCTCAGCCATGACCACTATATCGTCGGCAAACCGAAGGTGAGTGATGTACTCGCCGTTGACGTTGATGCCAATTCCCCTCCAATCCAGAACCTTGAAGACATCCTCCAATGCAGCGGTGAACAGTTTCGGAGATATGACGTCTCCCTGTCTCACACCGTGCTGCATAAGGATAGGTTCCGAGGTCTGGTCCTGGTGTCGGACTGACATGGTTGCGTTTTTGTACAAACACTTCAACACCTCGATGTACCGGTAGTCGAATTGGCACCGTTGGAGAGGCTGCACTGTAATACAGCCCAAGTTTCGATCGAATCGAAGGCTTTCTCGTAGTCCATAAACGCTAAACAGAGAGGCAGGTTATACTCTTCGGTCTTCTGTATAACCTGCCGAGGTGTACCTATGTACAATATGTGGTCTCGGGACCTTTTTCGGGAGGCTGGAAATCGTCAAACCTGCGAGACGATTCGTGATGACTCTTGAAAACAACTTGTAGACATGGCTTAGAAGTGAGATGGGCCTATAGTTCTTCAACCGGGCATTGTCACATTTGTCACCCTTTTCGAAGAAGAGCACCACCACACCCCTGCACCAAGCCTGTGGCGTTTTCCCCTCGAGTATGACAGAATAAAACAACCTCTGCAGGGCCTTAAGGACCGGTTTGCCACCCGCCTTCAGAAGTTCGGCCGTAATTCCGTCATCATCCGACGCCTTGTTGTTTTTAAGCTGTTTCAGAGCCATCCTAATCTCGTACAGGCTGACATCCGGGATGTCTTCGGTATAGTGTCGGGTCAATCTAGCTCTGGGGTCTTTCGCTAGATTTTCAACGGGTTGGCTAATTGACGTGTACAGCTGCCCATAAAAACCCTCGATCTCTCTCAGAAGCTCCGGTTTGGCGGATACGATCCTGCCATCGTCAGTCTTCAGTTTCGTGAGCTGGCTCTGCCCAATAGCCAGATCTCTTGCAAATACCTTGGAGTCTTTATTCCGTTCAATGGCGTCTTTAATAATAATAATATTCCACAACTATCACACAACGCCATCTAGTCCCAAGCTAAGCAGAGCTTGTGTTATGGGTACTAGACAACTGATAAACATACTTATATATTTCTAAATACATACATATTATAGATAAATTACACCCAGACACAGAACAAATGATCGTGCTCATCACACAAACATTTGTCCTGGGTGGGAAGGTCTTTAATACGCTCGGTATTAAAGCGGAGGTCGCTCTTGAAGGATTTGGAGATCTGTCTATTGAGCTGCCGGTATTGCCGAGCTTCGTCTGAAGACTGCAGGACCATCTCACTCGCTCCTTCATGAGCTTGAGAGTGTGATCTGAGAGTTTTTTGATCATGTTTGCACGACGTATCTTATAAAATTTAGACCCAGTCGTATGGACAGTTTCCACGAACCCGACGTTGTAATCGTCCCCTGATCTGCCTAGGCATTCGAAGCGATTCCGGAGTTCAAGCTGAAAGCTCTCGGGGTTTTGGATTTGAATTTGTGCTGGACGGAGCGTAGACTTCATCAGTCGTGACCTTTCAAACCTTATATTGATGTTCAATGTGCCTCTTACCATGCGGTGATCGCTTCCGGTTTCCCCGAATTGATCACGGAGACATCATTGAACATTTGCTTGTTGGTAGACATGATGAAGTCAACCTCAGTTTTAGTCGCACCACCGGGGCTCTGCCAGGTCCACTTCCTGTGCTCACGTTTTTCAAAGAAGGAGTTCATCATGAAGAGGGGCTCCTTCTCCATAAAAGTAGCCAGTTGGTGACCTCGGTGGTTCCGATGTCCAACCCCAAAATGCCCTACTTGCAGGCGCAGCTCATCCTCGCTTCGTTTGCCCAGTTTCGCGTTGAAGTCCCCCATGACAACGGAAGTAAGTTCTCATTTTAAAAATACGCCACCATGTTCGACACACTCTCGATCTTCAACACGTTATTCACGAGGGACTTATAGACGATAAACCCCACCCTGTGACTGCCGGTTGCCCTCTCGGAAGTAGAGCAGGTTGACGGATTTCAGGATTATCGTGTCTTCCGCCTCTCTTCGGACTTCAGAAAATCCCACAATACTCCATCGCAGCCAGCTTAATTCTTCCTCGAGTTCTGTAATCTTCTCGTCGGTACGGAGTGTGCGCGTGTTATAATGTTGCCAGGTCCAGTCGTCGGTACTTTTGGTAGCCGGATCCCGTCCGGGGATGCGCTCATTTGGGGGGGGGGGGGGGGGGTTGCCATAATCGCCACGTTTGCAGGCAGGTTGGCGATCGCAGTATGGTTGTTACAAAGGCTTAGAGAACGCTGCTGCCCATTCTCTGGTAAGTCCCTTAGTCGCCTAGGGTGATGTAGGGTAAGTGTGGTAGGTAGGTACAGTCACGGACTATAAAATAATGATGAGCCACTTGCCACCATTCGTATTTTAGCCGTGTAATGCAAATCGGGTTTAATCGGTTATATTCGTACACAGAACAAGTGACATACTGCCAAATTGGAAATCTTGAAAGTGGCTTATCAATTATAGTCCGTGACTGTACCTACCTAGTTTAGTTTAGAAACATTTACCCTAGAAATGCATGTGTAACACACCCTTGACGCAGGAGAAATTACTTGTCGATAAAGTAGTCATTTGGTTCGAGAAAAGAGGTTATGTGGAAAGTTTTCTTTGAATAATTGATAATTACCTATTTAATTAATTACCTACTCTTTCCGAATTTCAACTTTGCCACCTAGTATCATTGCCGCTTTATAATTTATTTTTGGAGCGAGACATGAGACCAGCGCCTAAAAGCATTTTTTTACCGTAGGTAGGTACCTAACTCCTTTCTTACCCATTTTACGATAAAATCATCAAAATGAAGTTAAGGCTAGGCCCGTCGCGTCGGGGCTACGGGTTGCTCGAAAGAGATTCCGCGGCCTCGACACAAAGGTCTAAGAAGGAACATGGGTGGTTTTTAGTAAGTAGAAGTCTGAAACTCCCTTCCAGAGCGGGACGAGTCTTTTGATGATTTCCCACCCCAAAAAGAAAAAAAAGGCAAGGCAGATGACGAGATTTTGTTCGAGTAGTTACAAAACTTTGA
This sequence comes from Diarsia mendica, assembly GCA_949316265.1. Lineage (NCBI taxonomy): Eukaryota > Metazoa > Arthropoda > Insecta > Lepidoptera > Noctuidae > Diarsia > Diarsia mendica. The sequence goes on from OX438891.1 coordinate 13,104,580, forward strand.
TTTTTCTTCCAAATAATATTTAGTTCCCATCATGATAATATACCTAAATGATATCATCATTTCAGCCAAAAGACGTCCACTGCTGGACATAGGCCTCCCCCACGCGTCGCCACATTGACCGGTCCCGTGCGTCTCTCATCCAGCGGGTTCCTGCAACCTTGACCAGGTCATCGGTCCACCTAGTGGGAGGCCTTCCAACGCAACGTCTTCCGGTTCGCGGTCGCCATTCCAGAACTTTTCGGCCCCATCGGCCATCCGTTCTGCGAGCAATGTGCCCTGCCCATTGCCACTTAAGTCTGGCGATTCTTCGGGCTACGTCGGTAACCTTGGTTCTCATGCGGATGTCCTCATTTCTGATTCGATCACGCAAGGAAAATTGAAAATTGAAGAAAATTGTTCGATCTGCTTAATAACAATAGTACATTATGGTATAAGTGTGTAACGTTGGTGATTACCGCAGAGGCGGCATTGAGACCCGAGCCGTCAGGTGAGGGTCTTAAGAAAGCCGAGGACGGTAATCATCAATACACACGTGTATCATACGACGTTTTTCAACACACTTGCGAATAAAAAAAAACGTGTGGCACTTGGAAACTGCCGCGGTAAAGCTATTGCATAGCATTTTTTATCAATTATTTAATTAGACAACCTCAGTTGACAACCTTGTTATTTTCCGTAACCATAGCAACCTGGTTGAAATATTTTCGTTTCGGAATTTCTGCAGGATTCGCTCTCCACGCTCAAGGCCCGCGATAGAAGCTATGCAATAGCTTATTAATACAAGAAAAAACATTTTATTTAGTAGATAAAAAGTTTATTTGTAGAAACAATTACCTAGTAAATGTGCAGTTAGTAAAATTATAATTAATTGTTTTTGATTAGCGGTCTCTTCAGATAGATTACTGGCCATGGTTCTGTATGTCTTTTACAGTTATATTTGTTAATTCTTGTATCCTACAGTTACACCAAATATTAAAGCAACCTGAAAAAAAAGAAAAAAATGATTATTAAGTTTAACACACAACACGCTGAAGCTGAAGTCACGTAGATAGATATTTAAAATTAGTTTAACCAACCTTAGTAACCAGATATTGGTTATCTGGAGCATCTTTTATAAATTTTTCAACATCGTTAGACGATAAAACCTTTACGCCAAGAACACATTTTCAGAAAATGACTGCAATTTCTTGGTGTTTTGCCACTGCTTGAAATTTTGGTACGCTAATAGATATTTCTCCTTGGAGTTTTCGGGTAGCAAATTTTCCATAACGCTTAGGGCTTCAAATCTTACTTCGGGCGGTGTACAACATGAATCATTTTCTTCAAAACTAGACATTTTAACTAATAAAATAACTATAATAACAGTGAAAACGAGTTGTGTATTTTTTTCGCAGTAGCGGGAAAATATTATGTTTTTTTATAAGCGATCAGCCATAGACTAAAAGAGGTTTTTTTTTTTTGCTTGTCGTGGATAGTGTTTAGAGCCACGTACAAAATGGGGAATTCATTTTTTTATTTATCACAGAGAAAACAAAAATTATATTTGAGTGAAAGTTTTATTTATTAAAAACGTACTAAGTTTAAATTATCTATTTAAATACAAAGTTTCGTGAAATGAGCAAGCACTAGGTACATTAATTAATTTTTACTATTGAACACGATCTTTTTTGTATCGAAACTTTTTTAAGAACATAGCAACTCAACCAATTAAATTTAAAAAAAAAACCTATAACTCACTAGTGAATAATAGTAATGAAAAATTCACAGTTTGATTATAGGTGTCATTATGTGCCTAATTGCGGTGAAATTTTAGCCACTTTATGAGCAAGTGTGTTGAAAAGTGTATTATTCTGTTGATGAATTTATAAATGACAAATTTTAAATCGAATCTGTTTTTTGTGTGAGTATTATTGTATTAATTAATTTGTGACGTTATTATTTTTCGAATCTGTTTTTTGTGTGACTATGTATTAATTCATTTCTGACATTTTTATTTTTCGAATCTGTTTTTATATTATGATTATTACTGTATTAATGAATTTGTGACATTATTATTTTTGAATCTGTTTTTATGCTATGTGATTATTACTGTCTAAATTAATTTGTGACATTATTATTTTCGAATCTGTTTGGATGATACGTGATTATTACTATATTAATTTTGTGACATTATTTTGTATTTCGCGTACTTTACATAATTTTATATTTTATGAATAATCTTCTTGTAAGCATGACTTTATGTTTTATTGATTTTGATTGTGATGTTAAGTTTCTTTTAAATTTATCTAAGTAATAACAAACCATGAACATTTTGTATGCCTTTTGGCGGGACTCAGCTCGGGTCTTATTTATTATAACATCTTCTGTACCCTGTGTTCACAAAATAAATGAATTTAATTTGAATTTGAATTTGAATTTGAAACTCCGAGCATATTATAGCCCTCTCCATTGCCCTTTGGGTGACTTTGAGCTTTCTGATAAGGCCCATTGTGAGCGACCACGTTTCGGTCCCGTATGTAATCACTGGCAACACACACTGGTCATAGACATTCGTCTTGAGACACTGGGGTAAGTTGGACGAGAAGATACCGCGCAGCTTCCCGAACGCTGCCCAGCCGAGTCGGATTCGACGATTGACCTCTTTCTCGAAGTTAGATCTACCCAACTGGACCGTTTGTCCCCGGTAGACATAATCGTCCACAACTTCGAGCGTAGAGTCTCCGATCTTGATCGGAGTGGGTGTTACATGAACATTCGACATAACCTTGGTTTTGTCCATGTTCATTTTAAGACCCACTCTTTCGGAAGCCTAAATGATATAACTTAAGAAATTAAATATCAAAGTATTTATTATAAAAATAAATATTTATATAGGTATTTCAAAATAAAAAACACAACAATTTAACAAGTTTCATCAAATATATTTAAATTCATAAAATCAAGAGAATCACTATCTTTTACACAAGATACAAAATAATTCCCATCCGTTCTATTGGAATCATATTTATTACAAATACAATAACACACGCTTTTCCCACAACCCCTACATTTACTGGAATGTTTAAGGGTTATTTCATCAGCAAATTCACAATCAACAAATTCATCTAGATTATACCTAAACTCTAATCTATCATCTACAGCATTTATTAAATAATTATTCAAGAAATTATCAACAGTTTCAAATGTATTCAGGTGATTGAACACTAGTTTTTCTTGTTTTGTCAACACTTTCTCTAACATAAAAACTAAATGATGATGATAACACTGAAATGTTATTTTATCATTATCTTGATCTTTCATATCCATCCACATTTTTACACAACTTAAAGGAGTCCTCATTGCCCCACTGAAAAGTCCTGGATTGGTTAGAAGCCCACTGGCAGCCATAACTCCACTACATTTCACTTGTTTGTGCAAATCATCTGCATCTTGCAATGTCTTTATCCCACCATTCCCAATGATAGGTATTTGTACTGACTCAACTACGTCACGTAAAGCTACTGCATTTACTTTATCACCACTTTTCTGTGTTGGCGTCCGTCCATGAACTGTCAAAAAACTAACTCCACATTTTTCTAACTGCTGACACATTTCAATAGTCCTGTTCAATTCTTTTAATATCCTTATTTTGACAGACACACTAAAGTTATTAGGCAAACTGTTCCTGATACCTTTTACCAGGTCATGAATTATTTCAGGTTTTGATAAAAGTGCACAGCCATAACCATCCTTCATTGCCCACTTTTGTGGGCAACCACAGTTTAAATCCACACCATCGGCATATGCGTAAACCAGTTTCGAAGCATCTACAAAATCATCTCGGTTATTAGCTGCAAACTGCACAATCATAGGGGTATCACTGACTGTTGTTGCGAACTCACTGAAACGAGCCTTTGAATTTTGGCAAAAAGAATCCGCTAATATCATTGGAGAGAAGCATAAGTCTACCCCATAGCTGAAACAAACATAATAATGATTAGCACATTCCGACCTACCACCCCTACACAACCCTCTGCACTTATATTTACTAGAAGACTATAATAATATATTATGCAGTACTAGCATTGCTTTAGATTTATTAGTGCACTAAGCTTAATAACAATAGGTAACTTACTTTTTAACAAGAGTTCTGAATTGCACTTTACTATATCTGACCATGGGAGCACAAACTTTAACATAGCTCTGTTTAGACTCAGCCTCGCGAAACAAGTCAGTAATATTTGTTTTGTTCTTCATTATATTAGATATAAAGTCGAAGTTCACAAGAAAAGTTAACCTAGAAATTAATAAAAGATAAACAATGATGGCATTTGACACTTGACAGGCTGTCAAGTGTCAAGGTGAGCTGTCAATGGGTGCGTTCCGAATTACGCTGTAATCGATTTGAGCGTCCATAAACCCGTACCCTTGAATCGTCATAGATGACGTCATGACATGCGCCATCTTGCGATTACATTACCGACCATGCCCCAAATAATGTTAGTTCCTCAAACATGACATTATAGACAGCCTGTACTTTTGTATCAAAGACAAAGACAAAGATATTTATTCGTTGAATATGGTAGGCACGTAGACAGAGATACCATTCTCTGTCTACGGGTAGGCACAAAGTTATTGATCACGAATTCACGACATATCCGCCGCTAGACGCGGCATACGAATATTTACAATTAGTAACACTTGATACTAAAATTAACATTTATATTTAGAATCGTATCTTAATTAATATCAAAATAATATCGTAATAGATGTTAATAACTTCTCCAGGCTAATTCTAGGTTGCATGACTCGAAAGGTTTAAGGTTGATGTTCCAGGGTAGCCCGCGAAATTCAAATTTTCTTAAGTTTTTTGCAATTTGCAGGCCAGTGATAGGTTGTATGTTGATGAACATTTGAAACGCGGCTGTAAGACGTATGTAGTTACAGAATTATAATCATCAAAATCATTAATACAACCCTCCGAGCTCATAAAGGTTCCGGAATGGCTTTGACCTTGTAAAAAATCATTTTTAAATATTCAGTCTACCACTGCATATTTAAAATGATTCATGGATGAATTAGTTATAAATCGTTCTAAAATTAATGGTTTCAAATACGTTTTGCATCAATAACACAGTGACAAAAAACTGAAAAGCAAAAAACAAGCACATTTTAAATTAAACAAAACTTGGAAGCAGGCGTGGTCCATTATATTTTAATTTCATGATTTAATATTCAAATGATGCCTGCTTCCAAGTTTTGTTTAATTTCAAATGTGCTTGTTTTTCTCTTTTCAGTCGGGTTTTTAGTTTTTTGACAACTTTTTTTATTTCCATTTTTTAGTTCTTTTGTGTTTGTTCTTTCGTTGGTGGCGTAAAATTATTCACAGATGATTTAACTTTTGTGTTTGTTTATAGGATTTGTCACTTTGAATGTCTTTTATAGATAGAAGTGTTTTATATTTTTGTAATCTCCTTCATTAAAACCCTTCATTTTGACATCCTACTCGATGGTAACGGAAAAAAAAATCAACTCGAAAATGGCCCCCGAATACCGCATTATTTTTAAATTTTAATGTAGCCAGTGACACTCGCGCCATCAAGACGAATCTAACGACAAATCTTTCATTCAAATCCCTTCATCCGTTTAGGAGTTATGAGGGAAGAAAGAGACATACATACACGTCAAACAACCCTCCTTTTGGGCTTCGCCGCAGTCGGTAAAAAAATAAACCGTCCGCGCTAGCCCTTAAGCCGCGTCCCCACTAAGGCCCCGTGGCTATGTAAGGCTGAGCTGTGTAGCGTGCCTCGTTAGCTGCGCGGCCTAAAGCTGCGTACAGACCGGCCAAACGAACGCCAACGAACGGGTTTCGTTGACCTTCGTTGCTGCAATCTGGCCGGTCTGTACGCAGCATCATCACGAAAAGGTGAGTGTAGTTTTTTTGTGAAAACTACCACTGCATCATGGTGCGTACAGACCGGCCAGATTGCAGCAACGAAGGTCAACGAAACCCGTTCGTTGGCGTTCGTTTGGCCGGTCTGTACGCAGCTTATCAGAAACGTTTCTCTACGAGTCACGCGACTCACGCGGCTCAAAAAGCCGCGTAGCCCGTAGTGGAGACGCGGCTTTACGTTAGTCAATGTGTTCCGTTTCACGTATAAAATGAATAGTATTATAGAACATCAACCGACGCATTTACGATTGTTAAGTCAAATCATTACTTTTTTAAACAAAAGTATGTTTATTAAATACAATGCTTTGTATTTTTAAAATGTTTTTGCTACTTATTGTAGGTAGATGTGCAAGGTACAATTCTTAACTATAAAATAATATAATTTTAGATATGTCCAGTTTCTCAATAAATGTACCGAAGGGAAAATTTTACTTCGGTAGATTTATTGAGAAACTGGACATATCTAAAAGTAATGATTTGACTTATCAATCGTAAATGCGTCCTTAATAAACCTTTCGAGTCATGCAACCTAGAACTATCCTGGAGAAGTTATTATCATCTATTACGATATTATTTTGTTAGTAAGATACGATTCTAAATATAAATGTTAATTTTAGTACCTATCAAGTGTTACTAATTGTAAATATTCGTATATCGCGTCTAGCGGCGGATATGTCGTGATCAATAACTTTGTGCCTACCATATTCAACGAATAAATATCTTTGTCTTTGTCTTTGATACAAAAGTATTGTAACCAAAGTGCTCTGGCAACGCTGCAAATTGGATTTTTCATTAAAATTAAATGATACTTAACTAAATGCTGAATGAGCTGAATTTAACCAAACCAGCTGTTTATTTTGACATAAGATGACAGTTGACATTTATCATGACATTTTCAATCAGCAGTTTGACAGATCATCATCAATGTTAACAACAATTCAACATTGAAAACCGCGGTCATTAGAAAATATAAATAAAAATATTATGTAAAGCAATGGATACTGTGGAGAAAGAAGAGCGTCTCCACCGAATAAAAGTTAAGTAAAATTCAACAATATGCACAAACTTATGTAATTTGACTTTTTGACTGGCCTGTTGGTCTAGTGGTTAGTGACCCTAACTGCTATGCCGGAGGTCGTGGGTTCGATTCCCACCCAGGACAAATGTTTGTGTGATGAGCACGATCATTTGTTCTGTGTCTGGGTGTAATTTATCTATAATATGTCATCATCATCATCATCATCAGCCATTTGACGTCCACTGCTGGACAAAGGCCTCCCCCATAGAACGCCATAAAGATCGGCAGCCTGCCGTTTGCATCCACCGGCACACCGGTCTATAATATGTATGTATTTAGAAATATATAAGTATGTTTAACAGTTGTCTAGTACCCATAACACAAGCTCTGCTTAGCTTGGGACTAGATGGCGTTGTGTGATAGTTGTGGAATATTATTATTATTATTATAAAAAAAAAAAAAATAGTTTTATTTTAACCTTTTGTATCATCCTATCTTCTCACTCATAAAAGTACTTCTGTAAAGTAAACCTTTTACTTACAGAGGCAGATGGGAAACCAGTACCAATAAACCTAATAACATCCTGAATTCTAAATAAAATATCATTGTCTATATCACAAGAGCTAGGTATTTATAAGATGTGTGCAATACATCACAATCACAGAATTTATTTGTTGTTGTACTGATTAGTTTATCCTCCATCCATGTATGTCTTTAACTTACTAGTTACACTACTATTGAAGTAAAGCACCTTGAGATAAATTGTTAGATGTCCAGGGCAGGGTCTGACTTAGTACTGTTAGTTGCTAAGTTTTAGTAAAAAATAAGATTACCTTTTATCCATTAAAATACCAAGCATAATTACACTTTAAGGTGCTTATTTAACGATAATTTTACAGCTGGAGCATTTTTGGCAACGGTTGCTGGGATTTCAGCTTTTGTAGGCTTCGGTGCTACATTAGCTACAGCCAAGAAAACAGATCCTAAATATTTTAACAAAGGTAATAACAATTCACCTTTTTGGCTTCCAACAATCATACGTTGTATTATTAATTGTCTTTATGTATGTTTTCAAGGCTTACATGGCAGTCCTGAGTTAGCAGATGCAGGTGCTATCCTTGCCTTAAGGGCCCTAGGCTGGGGCACTGTTTATGCTATAACAGGCACTACATGTTTGTGTTATGGAATATGGAAACTATCAGGTGCTAAAAATGTGAGTAATATAGTTTATTATAATATTACTCCTCATTAGTTTAGTGTTAGCAAGGGCACCTGGTGAGCTTGAGATCCTAGGTTGAACAGTATTATTAGATATACCTTTGCAACATTACCCCTGTAGCGTAATATTAAGTTTTAGTAATTGACTAAAACTGCCTACCCACTGTGCAACTACATAATTACTCAACTAATTAATTAATCAATTAAAATTACAGCTTAAGGAGTTCAGAATAAAAATGGGTAACATGTTACCTGTTTTACCAAAGAGTAACCCACCTAAATCAAGAACAGAGTTCACAGGACTAAATGACCTAATGACCTACTTATCAGAAGACTATGGGAAGGCACCGGTGAAAGAAAAATAGACATTTGTAGCTTTAATTTAATAGTAATCATTAATGTTTAACTTGATAAATCTTGTTTTATAATGACTTCGTTTTTGTATGCTGGTCCTTGATCACAACTTGATTTACAAGTGTAAACTACAAGTACTCCCCAGTCAATGCTATTGAGTTCTATACCAACATCAATGAAGTTGAGAAGTTGTGGCATTATCTGAAATAAAAATTGCTAATTAGGAAAGATTAATTTAAACTACTACACACTTTAAATATCTAAAGGCATCATAATTATTTATTTACAAAGTCAAACATTAATTAAATTATGCTCTTTTAGTTGGCAGGAACTATTATTTATTTATATATTAGGAATTACTATTTATTATTTGCTTTTAAGTACTTAAAGAATTGTTAAAATTGTAATTAAAATATTGAAATCAGCCTTAGCTAATGCCTGTGACTTCGCTCACGTAATATTCAAACCTTATTGCACCGAAATGTTATAAAAATTGCCTACAACATACCTACTGGATAATGTAGCTTCCCAATAGTTTAAATTGGACAATGAAGATTTACCCATACTTTCAAGTAGATAAACATTGCTTCTTTAACTCTTTATCATATGTAACAAGTGCTAAATTTTAAGGCTATTTAGAAAAAAAAACACGATTAATAATTTGAACCCCCAAAAATAGGGTAGTTCCAACTAAGTATTAACCTACTGTTCTAATGTAAATGTAGTATGTGTAAAGCAACTTACTTGAAATTCAAATTGTCTTTCCCCATTACAGTACTGACATTCTGGTATATTCACAATGCTGTTGCCAGAATGACCAGTAATCCACAGAGGTTGACCTCCTCTGTCATACCTCAACACTTGGTCTGAGTGTCTTGCAACTCTTTTGTTGAATTTATTAAAGATTTTGTCTTCAGGCTTTGTCTCAGTGTACTGTTCCAGTTCATCTTCACTAACATTGCTTAGAGTACCAGCTCTTTTCTCTTCCATCAGTTTTCTTAACTTAACCATTTCTTCATCAACATTCACATCTTTAGAATCCTCCTGAAAAATTATAAATTGACATTCATTTATTATTTTACCATTACTACCATTATTTTAGTGACTAGATTCATTAATCAATTTGAAGTACCTACCTCATCTTCTTCATCTACTATGAGATCCCACTCCTTGAATAGAACAGATTTCCCTGCTTCCGTCACTATAAAATTGTTAGGTTTTCTGTCAGCTATCTGCAAAAGATGGATACACACATCAATGTAAACACTATAATAGGTCATCTTCAGTTGATTTCTGAATACTATGGAAAGAGGTTTCTAGACTAAACATGATCTCACCTGTAACTCAGGACACATTAGTTTGTGACCTTTTTGCCAGTCCAAGATTTGATGTTTACGGCTGCAATAATGAGTCTTTTTGCATTTGGAACAGTGTGAAGGGCCTTTACTACCACAGAGATTACATAATTTGGGCCACTCTTCCATTGGGAAATCCTGCAAAAAGTCATAGTAAATAAAGGTACTAAATAATGTCATAAGGAATAGGTTCTGTTTCCCTCTGTCTGGATACCAAATAGGATAGAACAGAATTTGAATCAAATTTTTAAGACATGCAGTCTTAGGGGTGGATATACTATCCACCCCTAAGACGATCCACTGATTGTAATCATACTTCAGTTTCTATCTCTTCATATGGTTCAAAAGAATAAAAATCATTCTTCCTTGGAAGTTGGCAGCGCAACACAATAAAATTATCTGAACTGTTTGTTTGACAACATCCTCCATTTCTGCATACAAATAAAAATATTGTCCTGTGAAAAGCTGTGCTGGACTCTTCATATGGCGCATAGATCTGAAATGTAAAAATTTATGCAATAATAATACATAATATACATAATACCTACTTTTTTATAACCTATGTTTAATTTTGTATTTTACAATATCAGCTAAACATTATTAACACAATATACTTCAAGATAATAAAAAATATACCTGGCAGAGGAAGACCATAGGGTCGTCGCATTTTTTGCAATGTAGTTCTTTTGGGCTTGGCAAATCTTTTAGATCTAACCATGCTGGTTTCCCTCCTACTTTGCTTGGAAAGAACTTTGGGTGTAATAGCCAACTATTCTTTTCTTCTAAGAACCCGATATCCACGGTTTTATTCGAAGCCATGTGTAATCTATTTAAGTTTTAGAAAATGTAATAAAAAAACAACAAGAACAATTTCCAACTTGAGGGGAGGGTCAGGGGTGCGTTTAAGATGGCCGGCGAAATTTTCGCCGGATAAAAATTAAACTAGCGAGGGTTCGCTGAACGGAGTCATAGGTTTATGTCAATTTTATCTGTCAAATTCAATTGACAGCTCATTTTGTCAAACAAGTAGTAAACAATCTAGATTGTAATCTCGATTTTGCTTGTGATCTCGAAATTATTAGTCAGAAAAAATGGACCGGAACATGAGGAATCAATTTGCCGATATAATATTTGTATATAGTATTTTATAATATTATATTTCTACAACAATTTGTATTATTACTTCATCCATGATAATCCACAAATAAAATTGACGGAGAGTCGGAGACGTTTAGTACTCGTTTCAGAAATATTTGTAAATATGGCGCGATTCTAGCAAATTAAACAACAAACAGCTCAATGACAAAGTCAATCTGACAGTGGTGACAGCGGGATAAAATTTAGCGAGCTAAAAAGGTCGCTAAAAATTATCCTAGCTAGGCGAAAACTTATACCGGCGGACGGCCGTGAACGGGGCAGATTAAATTTTAGTCAGGTTAATTTTTCACCTCGCGGTGTGCTTGAACGGGGTGTTTAACGTTTAGTCAGGTTAAATTTTAGCCTGGTTAAGCATCTTAAACGCACCCCAGGAAAACTTGGAAAAGCCTGTCAGCCTGTCTGACGTCTGTCATGTCACCCTTGGTTGTCGTTGTCAATGTCAAACTCACAGGGGCTGCTAGAAGCATTGACATATAAAAAATAAGGACTGAAATACCTACAAAAGAAAGGTGCATCCTACGGAGCACAAAATGGCTGCCAATGCTAGGGTTGTGTCAATCATGAAACATAGTATTACTGTAACGAGTATCGATACTAGTATTACGAGTATTATTAGATATCACGGTTGAAATAATTAACAGTCCGTTGTAACAGAAAAACATGAGTAAATTTATTTACCTTCTGATACCTGAGAATAAAATTTATTTATAGTGGTTTTTCTGAATACAATTAAAGAATGCTTTTTACCCAACTACGTCGAAGCCATGATTTGGCAGTGTATTTGTATTATGTTTGTATGTTCCACGGTTCCACCATAGCGCCTAAACTACTGAACACTGACTTGTTCTCCCCACCACTGCGTTTTTTTTTTGTTATAGATCATACATAGGAACTCCCTAGTTACGGAGATATTGGGGGTCAAAGATCCAAATAAGCCACAGTTGTTTTTGTAAATACTAGTTTTTCAGGTTATAACTTTACTTAAATTACCTCAATGACCCGTTTACTATTCAAAGCATCCACTAGCCCAATTTTTTAAGAGTGCTACGTTGAGTTTTACCGTAAAATGTGATTTTTAACCCCAAAAAAAAATCATTTCCCAGCAAAAAAATTCGCGTAGTTAGTTTGATGTACAAAATGCTAGGTTGACGGCTGTGTGCTGGGTTAATTTACACCCTGTATACGTTTAGACTACGGTCAAACAGTTGTCGCAGTTAAGTCTTTGTTATTTACTCGTATTATATAACAAACCATTAAGCAGAATATTACATTACGAAAGTAATATAGTATTATGTATTTATTAAATAACACAAAAAAAAAAAACAAGTTTAAAAAACTAAAACCCGACTACGAATAAAATATCATTACATCCAATGTTGTATATAAGGTCCCATTAAAATAGGTGGACAAATTTTAACACAGCGTTCAGTAGGTCTAACCAAAGATATCTAAACAAAAAAAAAACATTAAAAAAGAGATTTTTTTTTTTACTTAAAATAATAAATTGCCGGCACTCTAGAACAAACTCAACCTTTATGAGTAGGTACTTAAATGCGTTTTTCTTATTATTATTTTTACCATCGTCCTTATTTTGGTGGTCTGAATGATTTCTGAAATTTTGTCCACCTATTTTAATGGGACCTTATATATGCAACTTTCTTCAAAGTGAAGTGAACAGCTGATGACGCTGATGTACCATTATTTATGTCGAGGATTAATATTTTCTTTACCAATAGATATAATAAAGGAAGGATTAAGGAAAAAGTGGTTACTTAGAGGAAGTAACCACTTTTTCCTTAATCCTTCCTTTTTAGGAAACCTGGAATGGAAGATAATATTTTCATCAATAAATCATTTGGTTAGAGTTGTAATAATTTATAACTAAAATAAATAACAAAATGCTGATGTCTTATTTTCGGATCACGTATAAGTAACATAACCATCTTATGACTCTGTGGGATGGTATCTTGGTTCTGTGAACCACGGGCGGGACCCACGGTCACTCGAACAGATATCGTTTCAGCGCAGCGAAGGAACTAGTATCGGAAATTATTACGCAACGGTACAACACTATCCATGTTTGTAAACAAACGAATCAATATATGAAATAACAAAAATGTCTCTGGGACTGAAATAAACCCAAATATTAACACTTTAGCAATAAATTAATGATCACTTAGCATTTTTTCATCGAAAATGTATTACTCCTAGATACTATTGCATGAAAACGACTACTAACTGATTTTCAGTCCTTCTTGCACCACACTTCACAATACAACACGCAGGATATTGAATTGCTGTTTCCTAACATATACACGCAGTCTATGAGATAATCTCGTCGTAATTTTCTCACAAATCGCAATTTAATTTTTAAAAGTTAAAAACTTTCTTGTGTCACTTAAAATATAAACTGCTACATACTAAGAACTTTAGTTTATCTTATTAAGTTTTATTTTTTGGAACTTAATATTGAAATGAAAATATATATTTTAAAAAAAATAAAGTTTGTCTAATAAAAAAATTAAAATTAAAGTCACTTTTGGAACATGCAAAAACTGGTAATGTGTAAAAAACACTGTGTCCCATACAAGTTCAACTTTATATTTTTTTTACTAAATAGACAAGAGGAATGCCTTCAAGGTGGGAATGAACCCCCTCAGAACAAAATCTTTTTAAATCCAGTAAATAGTATATTTCATTATAAGTGCGGAAAGCCTGTCATTGCAACGAGTTCCGACAAATGTCTAGCCGAGCCGAGGCACAGCCGACGGCGAGGGTAGACAGTCGGAACAAGTTGCAATGACGGTTCCGCACGTGTACTGAACAACTATTTTTAATACAGTTGCGAAAAAATGAAGCAATTTAATAAAATAATAAAACCGTAATTAAACTCGCAAAGAACATTTTTGAAAATGGCGCATAACGTAAAAGAATCGCAGAGATTTTTTTTTCTTTACCTATTCTGGGTAGGCAAAGGGAACTATGCCCATACAGCCAAGTCTTCAGTAGATTTTTTTTATTGATAAGAAATAAAAATGAAAACCTATAACTCATTGAATCAAATAATTAAATCTGATATTGAAACAAATTAGTAGCTTCTTTAGAAATATTTGCATGAATCATAAAAACTTCTATGATTTTATTTAGTAAATACTTCGTGGTTGTTTTTTTTTTAATGGACATTATTTTGACAGTTGGGAAAGAGAACGCACGAGTTCGGGAAAGGTAAAGAAAAAGCACGAGTACGTAATAGCCCACATCCCGAACGCTATACGTCCCTGCAATACGCCACTTTTTGAGCAACTGTATTAAAAAAATATTTTTATGAAAGTTGCCATAAGTATTTTGACAGCTTATGGCTTGGACATTCCTTCTTACGTTCCCTCTTTTGTTCCTACAGTACATCCGACTTGTACACACGGCTACACATCAAGCTATACAAAACCAGTATAATCTGATCGTTCATTGTGCGAAAAGATCTAGTAAAGTGAGGCCAAGATTAACTGGTTTTGTATAGCTTGATGTGTAGCCGTGTGTACTTGTTTTTACGTTTTTTTTTTGTGTAATGCCAAATTAAATACGCGGGAAAATGAAAATATTGCCATCAAAAATAAACTTTTTGAATTTTAGTGACATTCCTGGTCTTGCCCCTGTACCCTTCAAATAATAAAACCCAAAGAATAAATTAGTTATTTTAGTAGTAGCGCAAAGGATTTGTGCGAGCGGGATTGGAACTAGATATTATTGCAAACTAGTGTTCGAAATCTCTGACATAGGATTAGGGTCCAAAATATCAATAGACCGTACGTAGGCACTTACAGGATTCCAAGCATGAAAATCTTCCAGAGTGCGCAGTGGCGCACGCGCACATCCAATGGTTTTCGAGATACACGATTCTGCTAAAAGTTACTCCAGCAGGAAATGCAATATCTCTAAAACCTGAAGACGCACCAATTATATATTCGGTGCACAAGCACATTCTTAGACAAACTTAAGCTATCTGCCCATGTACAATATTTCTCTCTCCGATCATTCGTTTAGCAGCAGGAATCGATTTTTCCGTTTTTTACAAAACGACAAAGCGCATCAATTTTTTATGTTGTGCACATTTATAGCAGATTATAGTCACTAAATAATGGTTCTACAGGTTCTACTACTTACTTCACTCATGCATGTCACTAGGAACAACTTTCCTGCTGGGGTAATGCACACGCGTTGTATTGGCAGGTGAAGCAGAGTCCTTGCACTTGCAGACGGTACCAGACTATTTACGGAGTCTGCTGAAGCTGATTAACCTGAACAGATTGTGACATCCTGACGTCCATCCTAGCTGGGCGAGTGGACAATCATCAAATAACCCCTCCCACTCTTGGGCTGAGCGAAAGGTAGTGTCAGACTTCTACTGACTAAAAACCACCCATGTTCCTTCTTTGCCCTTTATGTCGAGGCCGCGGTTTCTGTTGTGACCAACCCGCAGCCCCGACACACATCCTAGCATTTCCTAAACTATATCGGGGTAGGCTTCCATTCAAACCAGATGTACCTGATGCTGGCAGTAGGTATTTTATTTACATAACTACATAAATACCTATGTACTTTGTGGTGTGGTGGCAAAGTCTGGAGAATGTTGGCCTGAACCTGAAATTGAGTAGAACCAAAACCGAATAGGAACTTTTTCTGCGATTTCGTTTTGTGCCGATAACTCTTGCCGGAATGCCTCGGGTGGCCTGTCCAAGGGGATGGTGCAGTAGACCGGGATGTAACGCTACGGATCACCTCAGGATGGATGAAATGGCGACAGGTTACTGAAACAACTTGTGACCCACGCACGGATGATCCTTATTTCTTATTCTAAAATCACATCAAATTTCATGCTAGTCTAAGGCTAGTATAAATAACCTGTAGTATTTTTAAAATCACTTTTCATGATTCTAGACTTGATAAATTAAGAGAATTACTTAATACCTGGTGGTATTAAGTAATTCTTCTAATAGTGGCCACTTTTATCTTTAACCAGTAAGTAGTTTAGAGTAAAAGAAGAAATAAGATTTGGGTGGCGCTAGTTTCGGTGCTGAAATATGTAAGTCCGTGATTTAGGCCTGTCGTACTTTATGGATCAGAATGCTGAGCTGCTGAGCTTTGAAAAAGATGGATGAAAAACGATTGCATGTAGTGGAGATGAGAATGTTGAGATGGATGTGCGGAGTGTCAAGAATAGACAAAGTTAGGAATGAGTGGCGCTTGATACAGAAAAATTGAAAGGAAGTCGTCTATCTTGGTACGGTCAGGGATGAAACCATGCGACTAAAGCATTGTTTGATGAAGAGGGAAAGGAAGGCTAAAGAAAAGATACTAGGTATGATCCACATGATTGCCTCGTCCACGTTCATACATCTGATCACACACGCACGCACGCCGGTTGCGTGTACCTACACACATCTGACCTTTCTGAAGACAATTACCTGGAAGTATTGAAGATTGAGTGGCAACGCCAGGATGATATCCGTGATATTCCGGATCTCGGTGTTGCCACTCGCATCTGCCGGGTACCTTTTGTTAGTCGCCTTTCATTCTCTCCACTAAAGTTTCTAAGCATATTATATACAAACAGACCCAGACCCGAAACAACTATCTGTTTAAGGCCACACACCTATGTTCCGTGCGGGGATCGAATTCGCGACACGCAACGCACGCAGTCCAATCACAGTCACTGCGCCAACTGTTACCGTCGCGTTTATTTCCCGCATTTACTCTCCTAAGACTCTAAGGACAATATTAATTAACGCTGAGTCCAAATCCCACTTACCGACAACCTCGCGAGCTGATCTCTCAGCTTTCACAAGGTTCTCGTCATGCGGGATCATTATGTCAACAACCACAGCGCACCGCTCTGATCGATCTACCACCACTATATATCTGGCTTCTGGTTTATGAGACCTTGGGAAATGGTTGGAGATCTCCAAGAGGAAATACTAATAAACATAGCAACATTTAATTCATTTTGTTTAATTTTTTCTTCTAATATCTTATTAGATAACTATGATTAAATTAAAAAAATCACAAAACGAAAGATAGTCATATTTTAATTTTCTTTCAGTTTTGTATTTTGTGTGGGAAGCTAATATGATACACAAGTAAAATTTAAATCTTTACAGTTATCTTTATAAAATAATTAAATACAAATTGTTAATAGTATTATTTACTAATATTTACAAGTCCATAAAACAACTATACACTTTATTAAATTAATAATAATTTAATAGACATGGTGTAATCGACAGGCATTAACATTCATTCTTTTTGAATTTTTTACTTGTTTCATTCATCACATCATCGAGTTTGTTTACCCTTCTCGATTTCAGGAATGAATGATGGCTGTCACTTTCACCAATGTTTTGTCGAATACAGTTTACATTGGATACATTCTGATTATGTACACCATGCTTTTTATCACCCAAAGTTTTATTATTCTTATTAACTATTAAAGTATTTTGAATGTCTTTAACCAAGTCACTTGTTTGTGTATGTAACTTTATAGGAATCAAGAATTGATTTTCGCTATCACCTTTCTTGATAAATTCTTGCTTTATTTGGACCATAGATCTATTTTCTGCATCACTTGAAAGTCTTATAGTTTTCCGCAAGTGAATAGTGTCGGAAGAGTCAGCATAGTTTCGCTTCACTACTATGTCACCTGTGGGCATTTGTTTTACGATTGTGAGTGTTGCAGTTTCAGACTCTTTTCCTTCGGTTTTTTTGCTTGAATTGCCTTTGTCGCCGTCAGAACCTTCTTCTTGTTGATCCTCAGTTTCGATTAATTTACCTAAAACAATATAGGACAGAATTAACACATGCACTGCCGGGACCAAAATGAAGTTTCAGTGTTGAAGATGTGGTAGCTAGTGGATTAGAGATGTGTTCATCTGTTTACTAATTCTATTTTATGGGTTAGATTCGCCAAGCATGGAATGAGCCTCACTCAGCCTACCTTGCCCGCTAGCGAGCCGCTAGCTAGCTTACCTGCTAGGAACTTTCAGCTACCTATTGAGTGGTGCAAGTTGTAAAGGTGAGTTTAATGTGCATTCAAAGTTCAAAATTGCTGTTGTCGTTTATTCTAGGATCTTAAACATAATAATCGTATTACAATATTCTTACACTAATACATACCATTTAAAGTAGGGAATGTAATATCAGGCAAAGCCAAATGCGAATCTGGGTTATATCTGTGCATCAATGTTTTTAATAAAATTGAGATCTCTTCACGTTTGCGAGTTACGACTATTTCGTCGAACCAACTGGCTAGTTGTTTTATAGGCAATGAGTAGTCTACTATAGGATCCTGAAAATAAAACAATATTTAGATTGACAATCATTTCAATAGAATATGTATAGCTTGAAGTTATATAGCTTTATTCGTGTTTGAATACTCACTTTAAAAAATTGTTCAACATACTGCAGCAAGTACAACCCACAATCAGTAAAATTGTTCTGTTGAGGTATTTTAGGGCAACTTCCTTTGATGTTGTCTTTATTGAAAATTTTATTTTGGGAGATCTGTAACACAAAATAATTCATGTAAAGACTGATGTTAAATGGATATAACCTACTTTTGATGTTTTACGGGCTAGACAAACATACGTACTTTAGCTTGATATTCACAAGTGAGGTAATCTCTTAAAGTGGCTACAACTCTGGATCTAGATGCCCCAGCTAACGAATCGAATATCAGTATACATGGCCTGAAATTAAAAATATTCTTGAGCATTTTGAGTTAAAGGTTACAAGACAAAAAAAAATATATTGTTTTGTTAGGTGTTAACACACCTAATGATAGAATCTTTTCCATGTTGATTTACGGATGTATCCAATGCTGATCTGAGAATGAAAAATTTTTTGTTTAAAATTGCTTTTTAATGCTACAAAAGGTGCAATAATTAATATACGGAAATAACAATGTTATCTCTTTAACCCAAGAGATTAAAAATTAATTAAATGATAGATACTTAGATACATACTGTTTGACAGGTTCAGTTTTTCTGACTGGTTGAGTTTCAACTTTCTTTTCAACAGGACTTTTTTCACCTTCTTCTTCATCTGAATCGCACTGCATGTCCAAATCGCTTTCCTGTAATGACAAAATATATAAATAAACGGCCTTTTACAAGTTTAAGTCAGAATTACAAATAATTTAACTGTGGCTACCTCAGCTTCAGCCTCATCTCGTTCACTAAGATTGTCAGAGTCACAGTTTAATGTAAGCTGTTCTTGTTTATTTAAAGGTGTGATAGTTGTGCTTCCTATTAGCATAGACGATCTTCGTTCTGAAAGTGGAAGAAAGTAGTTGAGATGTTAGTCAGATTCCTAGGTAATAAAATGAAACAAGTCATAGTACATTAAGTTATCTTGCATCTCACCTTTCCTTTTGATCTCCTGGGGAGTAACAATCCTGTTATCTATCGTACTCCGGCAGCCGTCTAAGCTTGGGTAGCATATAATAGCAACAAACCAGTGACAATTTTCATTAATAGGAACTACAATAAAATCTTTCTCGAAAATGTTAACATTTTTAGTCCACGTCTTGACCCTTAAATGTCGCTTCTGTGCTGGAGTCAAATTACTATCCCATTCATGAGGATTTGAACTTCTGTTTACTTTGCTTGGCTTAGTAGTAAGCCTTTTATAGAAAAATGTGCTAAAAATATGAGTCTTTTCTCTCTGACGAGGTGTTAATACATCATGAACTAAATGTTTCAAATAAAAATCAATTATGACATCATTCAAAAACTGATCTTGGGCTAGGCACATGTAGTCTTCAGTGTTTATAGGTATACCACCTTTCCCAGGTGGATAAATTAAGATTTGTCTTATTTCTGCTGGGTTGGAACTGGAAATATACAAAACACCAATCAGTATAATTATATATTATGAATTCAACACAAAAATTTACTGTCAAATGAGAGCCCATAAATAGGATAGAAAAAACTGACACATAATTATGAACCCCTAGCCTTCTTACCTCTTAGCTCCAGATGCAACAGAGGCACTTGATAATCTTGTTGCCATTCTTGCAACATTATTGCTTTCTTTAGGACAGGTTCTCACTAATATATCATTGGCTTCCCGAGCACTCAAATCATCCATCACTTTACCAAATAAAACTTGTAATGTTCTTTTGGCTTCCTCTGATATAGTTTCTGGTAGCAGGGTAATCCGTTTGAAAGGATCTATCTTGGACATTGGATTATAATAAGGACCTGTAATAAGCATTATAATAAATTACAAGTTATTTAAATGGAAACTAAAGAAAAAAACATATGTTTGTATATGAAATTACCTGAATCCTCTGTCATATCCAATGCTTTCCTAATATAGCCACCACATCTGCTCATGGTGTATAAAAAAATGACAGGTAAACCTTTACCAAAATGAACTAAAATTCTGACAACTTCTTTGAGTTGTATTTGTAGAGCTACATCTCTTGATTCATTTTTAAGTGAAGGAGCAACAATTTTGATTCCTTTTGCTGATATGTAGACCTACAGAATAGAACCATTAATAAATTCCAATTTTAATCATGAAAGAACCCTATTGTTTCAAAACTCAATTAAATTTTAGTTAAGTTAATGACAAAATATTTACACAACAAGTGTAACAAAATGTTTAGTGCCATTTTGTGTGGCACTCCAGGGAAGAATGAAATATCACTTAAATATTGTACAAATTAAAAACTAAGGCGCTTTGCACATGGAGCAACTAAGTTGAGGCAACTAGCAACTTTTTAAAAGTTTCCTGTAACTAGTTGATAGTTGCTATAACGTTTACGGTTGCCGCAATTTTATGGCAATCTGTGAGCAACTTTGGCATTGTCGGTCACAGGGAGGGTGTCAAATCGCCCGACGCGTTGCGATTGACGGTTGAGGAAACCGGCAACTTTAAAAATCGGTAGGTACATATTTTAACAGTTGCGGCAATAGGGGATCGGACTGGGTCAAAATAATATGATTCTGTTTAGTCCGTAAGTTAGATTATCGAAAAATATTGAATACGTATTTTTTGTTTTATCAAATCAATAAAAAATGACGGAGATAAAACGCGTCGAAGATCTTGGAGTGGGGCTTGAAACGTCACTTGTGTCGTCAAAATGTACTATCATATGACGTCACACGAGTTTTCGAAGCACTGTATCGTCTTCATTTTAAGTTTACGTGAAAAAAGAAAAAATACGTGTCCAATAATTTTTGGAAATCTATCTGACGGACTAATTAGTTTTTTTTTGTCCGATCCCCTATTAGGAACTAACTTAGTCATCGATTGCAGCAACTGAAAACTGTTGACGATTGCCGGAACTCAAAACTCGAGTTGCTTTGTCCAAATGAAATACATATATGTAAACAGCTAGTTGCCAGTTGCTGCGATAGTTGCTCCATGTGCAAAGCGCCTAAATCGTCTGTTGTCTAGATTTTTACTATTTAATTACCCTCTTCATTCTGACTAGATTTGATAATAATGCAATTATTGTGAACAAATGATTATTTTATATTTCAATTTTTTTATAAATAAATTACCTTTTCTTTTGGTGTGTATCTGTATGACCCAATTCTAATGGTTCGACAATTGATCGATGAAACTTGTAAAGAACTTTGACTGATTTCTTCTCTGCTGCCATCTGTAGAAAGAATATTAATTTTAAAACACAGGTGATCAGGGCCCTCAAACTTCATGAACCTATTCTGGGTTTATGAGACACAAAGCAATCCCTGTAGTAATTTTGCCTTCCCATTTCTAAGGTAAAAAAGCAATTAGGCCAGCAAACATTAAAATCTTACAATTTTGACAAGTATTTTAATTTTAACAAGGTTGGGTGAAAATTGCAAACAGTGAATTGGTGGAAGTGTCAAATATTTATTCCTAGATCTAAACTAACATGGTGAGCCTTTATAATATTAGTTTAGACAAAATAAAATAAACTTCAAATCAATTCATTACTTTTTATGTGCACTTTAACATACCTAACTCAAATATCAATTAAATACATTTGTTCAGAGTGTGTCCTCCAGCAAGAACATCTACTCATAATTTTCTACTATGTCTTTTCTTTTAAGGCCTTTGGCATAGCTGCAAACTGACTTAGTAGCTTACAAAAACTTTTTAAGGTTTTGTTTGAGTGATAAGGTTAGATTTCACACTAGCTGCTGACACCGGACACTGTCAGACACTCCAGTATATTTTAACATTAAGCGTTCTGCATCCTGTGCCGCAATCACATTTTTTGGTACCAGTTTGACTGAACTATATTATATTTTCTTTACTTGCTAAATATGACTACATAGTATGAAATATAATTTACTACAAAAAGTACTCTTCCCTTCAAATAAGGTAGGTATATTAATAGCTCTGGTTGATTTGACTGTCAAGTTGTTTTTGGTACCAAAACCACCCATGTTCCTTCTTACCCCTTCATGTGGAGGCTGCGGTTTCTCTAGTGAGCAGCCCCGACGGGTGGTACCAGACCTCAGTTTAAGATGACTTTCTGACCTCTTAACTTATTGTGTTGTGTTATTATAACAATCAAATATAATCATAAATACAATCTATAAATTATTGCATTTGTGTGATGCATTAAAAAATACAAATGATATTTTTAATAATCACCATGAGCATTCCTTGCATGGTGTTGGATCACTGTATTTTATATAAACAATATGCTTGATTATAAACCTTATAGTTTATTTAGTGTATCACTGTAACATTCTAAGATGTCTCACTCTCACATGTTAATGCCTTGATGACTGATGTTTCTTTTTATATTAAAGGTATAGCTCTATGTACACCCTATGCACTTTACCTTTGCTAGCAGCGATACGTAAGAAGAGATACTAGGAATATAATTATTATGTAGAATTATAAAAAGTTCATCAGAATAACGTAAGTTTTTATTACAAAGTATTGATTATAATCACTGTTAGGGCAGGATAATATGGATGTTATGTCTAGCGCTCATGATCGCGTTCACTGTCCGAGGCGGTGCCTGTTTTATTAAAAATAACCTTGAAGGGCGAACACAAAGTTATTTACCTGTATCACGATTGAAGTTATCCCTGAACATTTTCGTACATTCAGTGAAAATTGATCACAAAGATATTAATTTAGCTAAACAAGACGCATTGCGACCCATCCACGTCTTCCACAGATTCAAAATACTTTGCCCCACGATGAGCTTGTGACAGGCGTGACAGCTGTGTACGGTAATGGCACCTTTTTGCGTAGAATTTGATAGATATTCTCGACGGCTTACTGAGCAATGTTGCCAGAGTAAAATCGTTTTTGAATACACCGGTTTTCGTTAGATTACGGTATTTATAAAAAAAAAACTCCTTTCTGGGTGTAAAAAAAGAACAGGACAACAGATCATAAATAATAATTTAGTGCTTCCTGGTTCTTTTGGCGCGTGGTCATACTCGAAACTAACGCAATCGTTTTTATTTCTTCCGTTTTATCTAAAAACTTTGTAGAAACCTATGAATGCTACATTATTCCGACCAAAAGTATTGAGTTTTGTGGACAACATTGAAACAAGGCGGTATATTTAAATTTGACGCCATCTCGACTAACAAAGTAAATTCGTATGTACGGGTCCGGAGCAAATTATACTCCATGTTTCGCCCTCGAGATTAGCGGTATTATAATTATTCGTACTTCTATTTACTTGTAGTATCGCGTTATTGACTTCCACTCCATCACTAAAGTTGAGAAAAGATGTCGCCACAAGCGACAACAAACTCAATTTAATTTTTTATTTTTGACGTTTCCGGTCACCTGTCACTGTCACCCGCACCTGCGAGGTCTCAGCAGTTTCGTCTTCATTCGTGTTTTAGTGCTCATCCACTTCAGTTCACAACTTCGCACAAAAATAAGTATAAAAAGTCATGCCGAAGCGCCGCCATGAAAACGATTGCAACTATCTGATTAGTGAAATACGAAAAATAAAAAATAATAATAAATAATGAATCGCGGCGCGAAACACGTGTTTTTTCTCAATCGAGCCGATCGAGCACATTGTCGTCTTGCTCATCTTCGGGCTCTTCAGAGAGCTTGTTCACCAATTACTGCTGAAAATCTTAAAAGTAAGTACCCTCAACTTCTTTTTTTTTTACACGGTAGTGAAAATCACAAAGGATGACCCAGGGTCGATCCGAAACTTAGACCTAGGGTCTCATACGATGCGCCAGTACGACCATCTACCTCAATGGTCCGTCTACCTCAAATGGCCAGCATGATTCATTGCAACAGGATGACCTAGGGTCGATCCGAAACTTAGACCTAGTGTCTAATACGATGCGCCAGTACGGCCTGGGGCTCGTTTACCTCAAATGGCCAGCATTCGTTGCACCAGGATGACCTAGGGTCGATCCGAAACTTAGACCTAGGGTCTAACACACTGCGCCTAGTCGCCTACCTACACACATGGTTGCATTTTGTGCACGAGGATGACCTAGGGTCTATCCGAATCCTAGTCCTAGGGACCTAGTTTTTGTCTAAAAGCTAATGCATTGCATTTTTTACTCGTAATTTTGCAAAGAGCTGAAATTTCATGGGAATTTGTGCTTTTACTCGGCACTACCCTCAAACTAGCATTGATCTTAAGCGGAACAATGTAGGTTACGGTTTATTATGGCAGTTCACGAAGATGCATCAAACCCGGTCGTGAATAATGTGGTGGCCACGGAAACGCCTGCATCACCAGAGCAGGAGACCATCCCTACGGTAATCATCCCGGATACTCGGGGTGAGGCAACCGATCTGCTACCTGGACCGACATTTTTAGAGATCCTAGGCGATAATCCGGACATCAACAAGCAAGTGGCATCCAGATTTGCGCACTTCATAACATCCGGACTAGACAAGGAGGTTCGTAAAGAACTTAAAAAAAAAAAAAAAAACATTTGGTTCCTGGCAACTGCACAAATTAATGTCGCTGCGCCGCAGCTTAATTATTAATACAGAAGTCACGGCTGCCTTGCCTTTATATGAGGTTAAGAAGGAGCCTAAAGATTAGTTGGCTCTAACAAAGATTTACCTATTTCTTTTCGGAGATCACTTTGCAGAAACCTTTAAAACAGCCAAGGTGGTTTCAAAGTCCAGACTTGAAGCCAGAAGCAGCTAAGAAACCTATATATCTCATCCAGAACAAAGGCACTTCAAGCAAAAATCTGGAAAGCCAGGACACCGGTCCTCAGGCAGACGATGGCCCCTCAGCAACGTTACCAGTCGCCTACACGGCAGACGGCGCGGCAGCACGCGACCTCGTCGCAGAGCTACACGCAGCGGTCCAAACAGACCCGCCGCCAGTAGACAAGGTACGGCATGCAGGCAGACTTGCACTTTTTTTATAGTCAATGGTCCCGCATTACTAAGATCAATCCATCTTATCATGGATAAAGGACTACCAAATCAGACTTGATTGCCCGGTTAATCAGTCCTGCTTACCTAAATCAGTTTTTTTTTCGGATTCTTAAAGAAAAGGCACAGCTGAAATTGTTCATAGCTTAATGTACATTGGGGCTGTTTCCGAATGTCAATCTAGCCCTGACCAGTATGTGTCACGTGTGTTTACTGTACCTATGCCAAATGGGAAGACGAGATTTATTTTAAATTTAACAGGATGAAATAAATTCATAAATACACAACATTTTAAGTTGGAAGACATCCGAAATGCTCTTATGTTAATATCTAAAGATTGCTATACCTACAGATTAAGTAAAGTCTATCCTAATTCAAGGAAATAATTGAGATTTTTCTTTGATGGTAAACTGTACGAGTTCAACTTTGTCCCTTTCGGACGTTCATTTTCACGAAACTTATAAAACTGGTCGTAAAATTATTACGAGCTTGTGGCTATTTATCATCAATTTACCTAGATGATTTTTTTTACCCGACTGCGGCTAAGCCCAAAAGGAGGGTTAGGTGTTTGTAATAACTGGTTATACATATCAGAATGCCTACAAAATGTAGAGATTACTCGAACATTGCTAGAATCATTAGGATTAATGATCAATTATGAAAAAAGCATTTTTGATGCCGTCGAAATTTTACCAGTACAGGACCTACTTAGGGTATATTATTGTTGATACCCGCAAGTGGCAATTATGTCTACCTGCAGACAAAAGAGCTCGTATTAAAGTCGAGCTAGTAATGATCAAAGAACTTAAATATTGCATAATAAGAAAATTTGCGCAATTGCTAGGTTTATTGGTATTCGCATGTCCCGCAATAGAATATGGGCTGTTATACTAGGTACACAAAGGAACTAGAACGTTGTAGGTTCCTTCTTGATTTCTTTTTCAACTACAAGTTACAATAAATTGGCGAGTTAAGATCATTGATCATTCTGTTCATAGAATTCGAAATGATAACTTTATTTTAGAAATATATTCTGACGCTTCAACGATTGGGAGGGAGCTACTTGTTATGAACCAACTTCTAGTGGTCAGTGGTCCCTCAAGAAAAAATATTGCATATTTTAATCAATAATAGAACTTATGGCGGCCTTTTTCGCTCTTAAATCTTTTTCAAAAGATTATTTTAACTGTCAAATTTATACTTTTACGTATTGATAACACTACTGCGGTTTGTTACATTAATCGTATGGGAGGTATTCAATAACCTCATTTGACCAGGGTCACGAGAGACTAGAGCCCTATGGCAGTGGTGTGAATCACGAAAGATACTAGTGGTAGCTTCGTACGTAAGATCGCAGGACTGCACTGCAGATCGAGATTCTAGACGAACCCATCTTGATGTGGAATGGGAACTTCCTAACAGTGGCTTCGAATTAATTTTAAAAACATTTAAACATAACCCCAGAGATAGAATTATTTGCCAACCGTATTAATAAAGATTGCGAGATATTCGTATCTCGGCATAGGGACCCAGAAGCTTAGGCTAGTGATGCCTTTACTTTGGATTGGTCCAAACACTTGTTTTATGCTTTTCCACCTGTGGTAGTAATACTAAAATCTTTGCGTAAAATGATTTCCGACAAAGCTCGAGGTATTATGGTTATTCCTCGCTGGCTCTCTCAGCCATGGTACCTACCTTTTATGAGACTGCTCTCATCTGACCTTGCAATGTGGAACTTAATTCTGAGGATGTTTTTATTCCTGGTTCCAGCAACCGCAACATTCAAGACAGCACTACCCTGGTTGCCGGGATTTTGTTAGGAAGGCAATGCTTTAGCGTCTAGTCCCGCCTCCGGCAGTAGACATCATGATGGCCTCTTTTTCGGACAACACAATATGACGTTATATAATTGGGACGTCAGTTTAGTCCTGAACTTTTTAGACTCATTGTATCTCAATGAAACTCTTACCCTTGAAAGATTATCAAGAAAATGTCATATTGCTCGTCATAAAATACAGACACTATCTAAAATTAAGACTGACCAAATAGTGGTTCAAGATAACCAAATAATAATTATATTTATTAAATTGATAAAAACATCTAAAGTTGGTACTAAACAACCGACTTTACATCTGCCTTTCTTTGAAGACGGGTTTGTCCTGCAAAGACACTCATTTCATATTTAGATAAGACGAAAGATTTAAGAAAATCTAATAACCTGTTCGTTAGTGTTCGCAAGCCTTACAAATCGGTTTCCTCGCAGACGCTCAGTAGATGGGTTAAGGCTATGCTAAAAAAGAGAGGCATTGACGTCTCTGTTTTTTCCTCGCATAGCACTCGTCACGCTGCGACATCCAAAGCTCATGATCTAGGAGTTAGAACCGTAGACCATATTATATTATATTTTAACTAGCTGACCCATGCAACTTCGTCTGCGTCACATAAATATAGCTTATAACCTTTCTCGATATATCGACTATCCAACATAAATTAAGCTAAATCGTAACAAACAAAAAACCTTATCTTTCCAATAATAATAAAATTAGTTTAGATGGTTTAGATTAGCTGAGAATAGGTATCTCTTACTGTTAAATATACGATAACACCCTGTACTTGTAAACATAATGATGGAGTAAATATTTTGAATTTGAATAATAATATGATAATATTACCGTGGCGGAGGCCAGCCAAAATCCCCCGTACCTACATTGCGACGCGCGAATTATTTTGCTGCGCGGTTATTTTTACATTGCGATATCTTCTAAGATATTTGTTTAAACTGTATAGAGTAAAGGGCTCAAATATTCTATATTAAATTTACGTTCTAACAAACATATTTATTTGGATATAGAATAATACCATATGGGTTAAATAAGCTTCGCAAAAAATAATTATTTTAGACCTTACATTTTAATAGTAAAAAATGGTTACAGTAAGTCAATCTTAAAAGATAGACATATGCTGTCGCGGACTTTTTTTTAGAACTTTTAAAGAGGAACAATTCCTTCATACATGATATTTGCGTAACACAAACCGTTTTCGCAGCGCACGCAGCGGAAACTCTCAAAAAGGAAATACCTTTTCCCGTTTTTGCAACATTTTTCATTTATGCTCCGCTCCTATTGGATTTAGCGTGATGTTATATAGCCTAAAGCCTTCCTCGATAAATGGACTATCCAACACAAAAAGAATTTTTCAATTCCAACCAGTAGTTTCAGAGTTTATCGCGTTCAAACAAACAAACAAACAAACAAACAAACAAACAAACTCTTCAGCTTTATAATATTAGTATAGATAAGGCAGACGGCTGGGTGGAGTGGCAATTCCTCCACCTTTGCAAAATTTTAACAATCTTCTCTCGTTGATTACGATAGAAATAGGTATATGCATGGTATATGTTTGTTTACGTATATCCAGTTAGAAATATACCAAGTTACTTGGATATCATCCGATTATAAGTAGGTACCTTTAGAATGAAGAATGTAGGTACCTTAGATCCAATTAGTTGTTTATTTTCTGTTGTTATCTAATATTGAATAGGTTTAATTATGGTTATTAATAAGAGTAATATTGAATTACTCAAATTATTATTTTTAGAATTATGGATATTTCCTCCACTTGCTCTCAATATCTACAAGTAAATAGAAGTACGAATAATTATAATACCGCTAATCTCGAGGGCGAAACATGGAGTATAATTAATGATTAAACGAACTTACCTGTACGTGAAGTTCTATCATAATTATACGAAATGTTTCGCCCGAAGAGATTAGCGGGAGATGCCCGCCCTCCCTAAGTAGCCCATGTCGTTACGGAAATATAAAGCTCTCAACGTAATGAAGACGAAACTGCTGAGACCTCGCAGGTGCGGGTGACAGTGAGTGACAGGTGACCGGAAACGTCAAAAATAAAAAATTAAATTGAGTTTGTTGTCGCTTGTGGCGACATCTTTTCTCAACTTTAGTGATGGAGTGGAAGTCAATAACGCGATACTACAAGTAAATAGAAGTACGAATAATTATAATACCGCTAATCTCTTCGGGCGAAACATTTCGTATAATTATGATAGAACTTCACGTACAGGTAAGTTCGTTTAATCATTAATAATCTAATTCTAAAAAATCCTTTACTAGCAGAAAGTTACATTATTCATGGGTGCATATAGGTGGTACGGCTACGGCTAAATATCTACATTAATCATAAAACAAAATCTTTCGCCGCTTCTGTCTGTCGGTCTGTTCGCGATAAACACAAAAACTACTGCACCGATTTTCATGCTGTTTTCACCAATGGATAGGGTGGTTCTCGAGGACGGTGTTAGTACATAATTTGTCAAATTCCGACATCTACGCGGGCATGCATGAGGCATATTTATATCATGCATAGTAACCGAGCAATCACAATTTCGAACTAAGTCGCAGGCGAAGTACTATGTAGTTGTAAAATCAACTTTTTATCGTTATCAAATTTTAATAATAAGTATGACATTAGGTTGGTGCATATTGGTGTAAGGTGGAAATCGTATTGACATTCACGTGGGCGATGCCGCAGGCATCAGCTAGTTTGTATATATTTAATTTAGCATTAACTATGCAAATATAAATGAATAGGTAGGTATTTTTATTATTATTTGAATATGCTCCGGGTTAAATTTTGAATAGGTACAAACTACGGCATGCATGGCCCTTACGCGACTTGATTTGTCTGTCTATTTGTTTCAGCTAGGGTACAAACTGGACTAGCCGTTGCCCTGGAGGACCTTCGTTCCGTGCCCTAAAGATTGCCCATAATTACTAACTTAGCTAAAGACTCAAAGAGAACAAGAAAAAAAGGTAGGGCGGTAGGTTCTCTTTTTCTTGGTCTGAGCATATAAATTACTGACTTGCCAGATTTTAAGATTTTGGGCTGGATAGTTTTGAGACTCCTTGAGTGTGTAGTAGTTTCAGTGAGTGATATCTCGCATAGATTATAAAATGATAAAGTTAGTAACAGTACCTAGATAAGACTTTAGACATGATTCAATAACATATTTGTTGTTTTTTCATTTATTTAAACTTCCATGCACAAGTCACTACTATTAAATATCATAAACGGGATATTTACCATGTTTGTTTATCCGTGATCATGGTGCTTGTAACAGCGCCGAAATATCGGGTAGGTACAACCCGGGCGCAATATCTTGACACCTGGGTCGTAATTTCAATGGAACTAAATTTATAATGGAAATTGTTATTTTAGTTAAAAATATAATAAAACCTGACCAAAGAAAGAAAAAATCCTGTATTGGGGGCGCTACATGTATGCATATGTTTAGGTTTCATTTTTGCACTCAGTTCTATATACAAACGTTATTTCATTATTTGAGCCAGGTGTCAAGTTATTGCGCCCGGGTTGTACTTACTCGAAACAATATCAAACATGGTAAATATCCCGTTTATGATATTAATAGTAGTGTCAGTGACCATGTCAGTTTAAAAACTTATAGTCCTGCACAAGAGTGGTACATACATTTACTTTAACTAGATTTGGGAATAAAACTCGCAATAATCCTTCTGATCCATTGATTTAATAAAACCCTAGATGCACAGTCTCGAACAAAACAAACAGTCGAAGCTGTCGCCAAACACTCACCAATACACGCACTACTACATGTAGTTATCGTCACTATAAACATATTTTTTTTGGCAAATTCAACCTTACGCAGATTCCTTTTACAAAGCAGTTATAAAAAACAATATAAAAAGTATTTTGTACGACCGTGCAGAGACGCGAGCGACGCGA
Organism: Diarsia mendica; assembly: GCA_949316265.1. Lineage (NCBI taxonomy): Eukaryota > Metazoa > Arthropoda > Insecta > Lepidoptera > Noctuidae > Diarsia > Diarsia mendica. The sequence continues at coordinate 13,135,796 of OX438891.1, forward strand.
GACTATTTGAAATGAGTTCATTGTGAACTCATTTTAAGCGGACGGTTTTGAGACGCGGAGTGTGTATCTTGGGTTTTATTAAATCAATGTTCTGATCCTACTAATATAATACATGCGAAAGTTTGTGAGGAATGTTGGAAGGATGGATGTTTGTTACTCTCACGCAAAAACTCTACTGAAAGGATTTTATTTTATTTTCATATTTATCTTAGAGAGAGTTTATAACCTGGATTAACACATAGGATACTTTTTATTTTGGTTGCAAGATCCCTTGGGAATATTACCGAAATCCAAGCCAAGAAAGAAGAAGAAACAAGAAATTTCAGGTATTCTAATAAAACAATATTTTGTTATCAACATGACGTGTTTTCCCACTAACCCAGTAGAAGTCGACGCTAAAAAAGCCAAAAATCGCAAAGCACATCACAAAGTTCTACATTTTCGATATGTGTAACTTATCTTAGTTAGATGTGAATTCTGCAACTTCGAAAAACTTGTGCTTACTGTGCACTTCACCCTTACTAATTTAAACACTATCTAAAAATGCAGAACTACACCTTGATTCACGATATTTAATGTTAATTTCCACTGGGCTACATTGTGAACTACTAAAGAAACATAGTTCTTGTAATTTCTGTTTACTCTTTGTGTGTCAAACTAAAAATATACTTAGAAATGCAAACTTACCATCCATGTCTTCAATGCCGATGCCACTGTCTGGAGTGCCACCTTCTATTTCGCTTAGTGATGGTTCCTTCATACTTATTGAATGTTCATGCTAAAAACAAAGCAATGGTTTAGTTTGTTCACATTTAATTTAAGTTTATATATTGGGGTGATTATAGAAGCTGTTACCAGTATCAACAGGATTTAGAGAATATTAATTAATAATATAATATTAATAGGAGTAAAGCCCTTTAGAGTGTATTTACATAGTTAGAGCACTAATCCTAGGTAGACAGAATAACTCTTAGTCTACGTAGGCAATGGCAGGTGGCTTGCTTGATGTCTTGTGGCTTACCATGTGTGTGCACCAACGAGGTCAAATACCTGGGAGTTATCCTGGACAGTAAGTTAAATTGGAGCAGTCATCTTGACAACAAGCTTAACAGGGCCTGCATCACCTTTTGGCAATGCAGGAGGATGATGGGTAAAAAGTGGAGCCTATTCCCCAAAATTATACTTTGGCTTTACTGTGCGGTAATCCGACCCATGATCACCTACGGGGTAGTGGTCTGGTGGCCCCGCACCAAATTAATAACAGCCATAAACAAGCTGCAACGTATGGCGATCACAGGCTGCATGAGGACAACTCCGACCGCAGCCCTCGAAGCCATACTGGGGCTTCCGCCCGCCGCTCCAACTGTTCATTCAGCAGGAAGCAACGATGACGGCGGTGCGCTTCAATACGCTACAACTCTAGGGTAAGAAGTACACGCAGCATACTGCGGCACTAGAGGGACTCCAAAGCGAGTTTCCCCTGGTGAAAGCTGTTAATGATCGAGTACCCAAACAGTACGTATTCGATAAGAAATACAAAATCCAACTCCATGAGGACCACCGCTGCGAGGGACTTAGCCTTGCAGAATTGCGGATCTTCAACGATGGATCCAAAACAGGTACTGGCACTGGAGCCGGAGTCTTCTCGGAGGATCTCAATATCCACATAGCCGTACCTTTGGGAGCCCACAATACTGTCTTTCAGGCAGAATGCATGGGCATCTCCCTGGCGGCATCAGCCATCTTGGCTCGGGAGGTAAAGGATCAATCCATCCGTATACTCTCTGACAGCATGGCGGTGCTGCTGGCATTAAGGAGCCACACGGTCAATTCCGGGCTAATATACGAGTGCCACCAACGCCTGAACCAGGTATAGGTAACCTCAATAATATTATAACCATTCAATGGATTAAAGGACATAGCGACTCCCGAGGCAACGATGCAGCGGACGAGCTCGCTCGAAGAGGCTCAAGCATGGCGGCGGTGGGACCAGAACCCATCGTGCCGCTCCCTTTCGGTTATCTTCGCACGCTGGTAAGGAAACGTACCAGAGAACTTCACGCCAAGCTGTGGCTAGACCACGGCGAGTGCAGGCAGGCCAAGGAGGCGCTTCCCGCCATCGACGCCCGTCTCACCAAACAAGCACTCCGGCTGACTAAGCTGCAGCTACGCACAGTGCCGGCCGCCACTGGACACGGTACATTTAACAAGCACCTCTTTGTTATAGGTGTCACGGATAGTCCTCTGTGTCGAGCCTGCATGAAGGAAGAAGAAACAGCAGCCCACATGCTCCTGCATTGTCCGGGGGTTGCCCCATACAGGGCCAAGTACTTCGGTAACCCAGGTACTCTCCGCGAGATTGCCGGTAACATCAAGGGGTTGCTGGCTTTTCTCGGGGAGCTGGGGTGGATCGAATAAGATTCCCACCCGCACACAAAACACACGCTCCGGGCGTGGAGTTGCGGACACTAGCCCGATGCATCTATCTATAGAATCTATCTACCATATGTTTTCTTGCTAGCGATGGCGCCAAGCGCGCAGTGCGGCAAGGTGTGAAAATCTTTAAGCGTTTGTTTCACGCTAGGGTCTAGCTAGGTAAACAAGTCACCTGGCTGTGCGTGCTGCGGCTTGCTTAGGGCCTTCTTATTCTATATCAAAATCCTGGAAGCTAACAATGTTAAAGTTAATTACCTGACTCAACATAGAACTATTAGAATCTTCTTCATCTGAACTTAAAGTTAATATGACGGGCTCTGGATCTGGTTGTTTCCCCCGCGGCTTTCTTACTCTAGGCTTCTTTTCTTGTACAGGCTGTAGAAAAAACAATGATTAGGTCAAAATTCTATTGGGCATATGAAATGGTATTGTTGATTAATATTTTGAAGCAAGATCATACTTACTGTTTTATTATTTAGCGTCTTCATTGTAGTCTTTAATAAATTTAACTTAATTCCTTCCCCACACATGCTGTAACAAGATAAATTATATAAAATGTTATCATAAGTATTTATAAAGGGTACTGGGGCCGTATTTTTGAATCAATAGAATTCCAAATCGTGTACGAAATCGCAGAATTCGTATGCGAATCCGTACGAAATCGCTATTTTTGAATATTCATACCCGTGAATTTTGCAACGAGTGGTCCGACCCACTCGTATCCGATATTCTACCAGTAGAAATGACGGAAATGACGTGATGAATTCTGCGATTTCGTACACGATTTGGAATTCTATTGATTCAAAAATACGGCCCCTGGACTGGTAATAAGTGACCGATACTTAAACACTCACTTCATACAAATCGCGAAAAATAAATCATCTTTTCAGTTCATTTTGACTAGCTAAGGGAACATAAATGTGCTGAACAACTGTTTTTTTACGCGATTTCCGATTCGCGATTTGTCCCATAGTAAAAGTTGTTAGTTATCTATCACGCCTCAAACCAAAAGCTATTAGAATATGAATACACCAAAATAATCCTGAAAAATCTGTCAAAAACTTACCTGTTCTGTTTGTCTATGACTGGTACTGTTTTTTCTGGTTCTTTCTTTTTTTGTTCTACTTTTTTACTAGGTACACCTTTAGGCTCTTCTGTGAATACACGTTTACACCTACGAAAAAAAAACATGTTAATACAATACAAAAAATCGCGTGATCCCCACTCAGAATCTAAATAGCTGAGCGGGGATCGCGAATTGATAACCGTAGCATGGCAGGCCGGACAGTTATATGGCACGTCGAGGATGAGCTGGGGATGCCTGGAGCCAGTGCCAAGTAGTGACTGCCATTGGATCTAAATGGTTGATCGATTTTTAAAATTTCTACACTGCACTCTAAAACGCAAATTGTTGACGTGGCTCAAAAGATTGCCATACTTCTGTTTAGTCCGTCACTTAGATTATCGAAAAATATTGGATAAGTACGTGTTTTTTGTTTTTTCAAATCAATAAAAATTGACGAAGATAAAGCGCGTCAAAGATCATGGAATGGGGCTTGAAACGTCATTTGAAGGTACAAAATGTACTATCATATGACGTCACACGAGTTTTCGAAGTACTGTATCGTCTTCATTCTTTGTTTACGTGAAAAAAGAAAAAATATGTGGTCAATATTTTTTGGAAATCTATCTGACGGACTAATTCGTTTTTTTTTGTCCGATCCCCTATTGAAAAGAAGTTGCACAGAATCGTGACCGTTGGAAGGAATGGAGGGAGGCCTTTGCCCAGCAGTGGCACAATATGGGCTTGCTATAATAAAGATAATAATTAAATTATTTTGCATACCGTTCACAACGACTGAAGTCGTATCCCGTGTATCCACATGATTTACAAACAGCTAGCATGCCGTCCACTAACCGTGGCGGCGGGGACCGTGTTCCTGGAGATTCTGGACTGTTGCTTGCTACTAAAAATAACAATAACATTTATAAAAGAACTTAGTTCATAATAGTGTAGTTGCATGACTAAAAAAATATGATTTTGTTTAGTCCGTCAGTTAGATTATCGAAAAATATTGGTTAGGTGTTTTTTAATTTATCAAATTAATAAAAATTTACGAAAATAAAACGTGTCAAGGATCGTGACTAATCGTGAGTGGGGGCTGGTGACGTCACTTTCTGGTAAAAAATGTACCAAACTGTGACGTCGCGCGACTTTTCGAAGCACTGTATCGTCTTCATTTATTATTTACGTGAAAAAAGAAAAATTACGTGTTCAATATTTTTTGGAAATCTATCTGACGGACTAAATCGATTTTTTTTTTGCCAACTATCCTATTTGATTTTGATGATATTTTCACCACCATTAACAGATGTTATAAATTGTAGCCATACTAAATACTGAGGCTTAAAATTGTAATTTGCCATATTTCCGATGTGACAAAACATACCACTATCTGGACACTGGGATTTCTCGGGTGTAGACATTTCACTACTTTGAGGTAATGACATCATTGCAGGGGAAGTTCTTCCACCCATATCTGCTCCGGCTCCTACCAACATCTGAAACAATCATTAATTTAGTAAAATTGTTGAAAAAACTGGCGAAGTTATAGCTACGATACATAAAATAAAATGTTTATTTTAATTACATAGACTTTTAACCAACACGATTTGGAGGGCACCGTTTAAGGAAGGAGATACTTTTGATAGGTGACTCTGCACTTAACACTTAACATTAAACTATGTATGCAATTGAAAAAAAAAAGAAATTACAAAAATACAAAAAGTAGCGCACAAGTGTAATGTATGCGAGTGAAGTTTTGAGTGTGTGGGTGAATGTGTGCTTTGTCCCATGTGTAACTATATGTTAACTTCTCGTAGAGAGATTGTTCGTGGATGCAATCAAAGAATTGAAGAATTTGTACACCAGATATATTAAAATAAATATCAAATAGAAAATACATGAGCGCAGCCGTCAGGCGATCACATTGGCGAATACAAAAAGTCACTCTCAATTCAAATATCTACGACAGTAGCATATAATAGAGAACTATGAATCAAACAGTGACTGCACAAAGAAGGTCAACATTCAACACTTCCCCTCAATCGCTGTTTGAACTCAGACATCACCGCTGGCTCAACTGGCCTAGAAACCTAAGCCCAAGTTCACAACACAGAACTTATGTTTAGGAGCACACAAAGACTTAGTTAGTACATCAGCCACCATTTCCTGAGTAGACAAATAATTCAACTTAATTACATGATTATTCACAGCCTCCCTAACATAGTGGTACCTGATGTCTATGTGCTTCGTCCTCCTATGAAACACTGGATTGACACCAAGTTTCTGAGCAGACTGATTGTCATTGAACATATCTATTATCAACCCAGAACTACCAGTCAATTCAGTCACCAAGTCCCTAAGACAACTTGCCTCCTTAGCAGCCTCGCTAAGAGCAATGTACTCAGCCTCAGTACTTGATAAACTAACACATGTTTGTTTTCTACATTCCCAAGAGATGGTGTTACCCCCATACTTGAAAACAAACCCCGAAAATGATTTTCGGTCACGTATGTCACCGCCCCAGTCCGCGTCTACAAATCCCTCAACCTTAACATGACCCGACCTGCTAAACACAAGGCTAACGTTTTGAGTCCCCTTAAGATACCTCAATACACGTTTCGCAGCCCTCCAGTGTTCCATAGTATGACATGTATTAAATTGGCTTAAGTACGAAACTGCATACGTAATGTCCGGCCGTGTAAATACACTCAGATACATAAGAGAACCTATCAATTCCCTATACAGAACAGTATACCCTCGCCTAACACACTCGTATCAGTAAACTTAACATTTGGGTCCAAAGGAGTCTGGACTGGTTTGCATTCTGACATACCGAAACTGTCAAGCAAGCGCTCAACATACCGCGCCTGACAAAGCTTAAGAGTTTTGTTCATCCTGTCACGCATTACCGCGACCCCGAGAACATGCCGCACCGCACCCAAGTCTGTAATCTTGAACGGCTTACGTAAACTCTCTTTCAGCTCTTCAGCCATGCGTGCATCATTGTAACAGACAACGAAATCGTCCACATACAAAGCAATGTAAACAACCGACTTACCATTTCGTTTGTAGAAGATACATTGTTCAAGTTGGCATTGAACAAAACCTGTCGACAGAAACACGTCCTTTACCCTCTGATACCAAGCTCGCGAAGCTTGTTTCAGTCCGTAGACTGCCTTCTTCAATCTGTAGACTTTATTTTCTCCACCAGGTGAAATGAACCCCTCCGGTTGAAACATAAATATCTCCTCATCTAAATTACCGTTGAGGAACGCTGTCTGTACGTCCAGATGGTCTATATCCAGATCCATCTCTACAGCAATCGCCAACAACAGTCGCATAGAACTGTACCGTACTACCGGTGAAAACGTTTCAAAATAATCTTCACCATACTTTTGGGTGAACCCTTTGGCTACTAACCTAGCTTTATACCGGGCTATCTTCCCCTCGGCGTCACACTTAATTTTGAAGATCCATTTATTCCGAACCACATTTTTGCCCATAGGCCGATCCACTAACTCCCAAGCTTCATGTTGATTGAACGAGTCAATCTCTTCCTGCATAGCTTGCCGCCACAAGTCGCTCTGCCCAGAACCCAGAGCTTCCTTAACAGTGTGCGGTTCAGCTGGGATCGTATCATGTGCGTACAAACCCTTAGATTGTCTAGATCTAAAATTGTACCTCGGTTCCGGAGGTTCCACCACCTCCTCAACGCTATCTTCAAAATCCAAAGTGTTGTCGCCGCCATCATCACCGCTCGCTGACACAATCGGCTCAACATTCACCGTTACCGACTCTTCAGTGACAGGCTCCCGAGCGGCATCACCAGCCACCTCACTCTCAGGCACGCTTGACTTCCCCTCTCCAGTGGAATCGTCAACTATTTCCCCTGAAAGAAAGATTTCTATAGTGGCTGATCCGTGTCCAGTTCCTAGCACTTTGGCTGGGAACACACTTTCATTAAATAATACATCACGACTTCTCTTTATAGCATGTGTCTCAGAGTCATACAACCTGTAAGATCTCCCATTGTCTTCATAACCGACAAAAATATACCTCTTACTCTTAGGTTGTAACTTATTCCGCTTAACGTCATCAATATGTACATAGGCCTCGCAACCGAAAACACGTAAGTGGTCATACTTTGCCCTACTACCCGACCAAACCTCTTCGGGCGTCTTCCCGCCTAATCTACTAGACGGAGACCGATTAATAAGGTACCCCGCAGTGTTAGCCGCCTCAGCCCACAGCTTGTGATCCAAACCCGCATGATACAACATACAACGTACCCGTTCCAAAAGAGTTCTGTTCAACCTCTCCGCCGCACCATTCATTTGGGGCGAATACGGAACAGTGACCTGATGCACAATGCCCTTCTGTCTGAAGAATGCGCTCAGCTCTTTGTTTACGTATTCCGTACCGTTATCACTGCGTATAGCCTTTACCTTGGATTCACATTGATTTTCCACGAGCCTAATAAAGTCTTTGGTGACGCTAGCTACTTCGCTCTTATTCTTCAAGAAGTACAAGAATACTTTCCGCGAGTGATCATCTAGAAATGTTAAAATGTACCGCTTACCTGAGTGGGACGCAACAGGAATCGAACACAAGTCCGTGTGCACCAGATCCAACCGCTTAGTCGCTACATCACGCCCAGATTTCTTGAACGGAAACCTTATTTGTTTTCCAAGAATGCAAACATCGCAATTATTTGCAATTTCTGTATTCTGAAAATCAATAACGTGTGACAGTGACTTCAAGCTGTCATAACTTAAATGACCCAATCTATGGTGCCAAGACTCCTTTGAAACCTCTTTTACACTACTTAAAGCTATCGCGTTAGTATGCAGTTTGTATACCCCGCCAACAGACCTAACACTAGCTATACAAGATTTATTTCTAAAAATCTTACAAGTAGACTGAATAAATTCCACTCTAAGCCCTTTAACCGCTAAACTATTTACAGAAAGTAAATTTACACTCAGTCCCGGAACGTACATCACTTCTTTAAGAGTCAAATCATAATCTCCGAGTTTTAAACACACATTACCGATACCGACGCATTTCAAAGTCTGTCCGCTCGCCACGTTTACCTCTACACTGCTTGTAGAAAAATCATGTATCCACTCTCGCTGTCCCGTCATGTGACTCGACGCACCCGAGTCTACGTACCACGTGTCAGCCAAGAACCGAGTCGCGATCATTGCCGCCCCTTTCTGAATACACTCCTTCTTTACGTGACCAGACTTCCCACAGTTCCAACACCTCGGCTTCTTGTCTTTGCGCCTCTTACCAGACTTATTCTCCGACTTATCAGCAATCAGGCAATCTCCACCTTTGCAATTGTCAGACCACTTCGTATCCTGAAGCAATTTAGCCTTCACGAAGTCACTGGTCAGGTCGGTCACACTACTCTCCAAGGCCATGATCATTGGATCAAACTTAGGAGGTAATCCCTGAAGAACAATCGCCGCCAAGAACTCATCGTCAATCGGTTTATTTACAGCCGCCAACTGTTGCGAAAGCGACAAACATTCGCCAACATATTTGTCCATATCGCCATCAAAGTCGTCCAACTTTACCGAGCACAGCATCTGCAACAGTTTTAATCTCCTGCCTATGCCCTTATCGTCGTACGCCTTCTCCAGGCTCAGCCAGGCATCCTTACTTGTCTTCGCAGTCATCACGTGAGACACGCACGAAGCGTCCAGTGACAGGCAGATCTTAGCCAACGCCTTTTCATCCTTACGCCGTTTCAGCTCTGGAGTCGACTTATCGTCCTCCGGATACCCGTCGATAGAACACCAAAGGTCGTCATGGATAAGTAGGTTTCTCACATTAAACTTCCAGAGGAGGTAATTCTCTCGCCCCCTCAAACGCTCAATAGAAAGCCCACTCACGCTTCCGCCGTCTGCAGACATGGTTGCCATCTCTCGTCCGCTCATTGTATCTCAGTACAATTTTTTCTTCTTTGCGCACTCTGGGCCCATAACCCTTGTTAACTTCTCGTAGAGAGATTGTTCGTGGATGCAATCAAAGAATTGAAGAATTTGTACACCAGATATATTAAAATAAATATCAAATAGAAAATACATGAGCGCAGCCGTCAGGCGATCACATTGGCGAATACAAAAAGTCACTCTCAATTCAAATATCTACGACAGTAGCATATAATAGAGAACTATGAATCAAACAGTGACTGCACAAAGAAGGTCAACATTCAACACTATATGATATAATTTCATTAAAATTTAAGTTAGCCCTTTGACTATGTCTTGGGATCGGAAGAAGCCAGAAGCAGCTTTCTCCACTAACGATTTTGTTACTGTGGACCTGTTAGTTACTGCACAGATTATGGAAGCGATGATATATATTATAAAGTCTCAATGTCGTCGTAGGATTTAATCGTAAGCCAACCAGTTACAGCTTGTTTACAGTCTCACGTTTCTTGGAATAGATGTTAAGCTTTTTATTCAGGAGGTTGTATAAGTGGGAAGATTGTCTTTCATATTGCCCCTTATCAAACAGATGTTACTGGGACATTTGGAGCGACCAGGTAGCTTCTTTTGCTACTCGTATTTGGCCTTGCTGAAGGGATTTGTGCTTCCTCAAGATTAGATTGAATAATTTAAGATTAGTTTAGGTAAGTTACCTAAACTAGTCTTAAATTACTCAATCTTAAGGCACAAAAATGATGTTTTAAATTCACTACTATGTTTTCTTTTATGAATATTTAATGTTTTTTTTAATTTGAGAACTAGCTGAGCCGCACCAGCTTCGCCCGGTGATGGATTTTCTATACGTATAGTAATATATACCTACGTGCACGAAAATATGTTTTTTGCGTCATCACATTAAAAATCTTTAAAACTCTCGGCTTTATTTCTACTAACTTAATACGGGATTGGACTAACTCAAAAAAATATGATTTTGGTTTAGTCCGTCAGTTAGATTATCGAAAAATATTGGATACGTGTTTTTTGTTTTACCAAAACAATAAAAATTGACGAAGTTATAGCGCGTCAAAGATCATGGAGTGGGGCTTGAAACGTCAATTGAAGGTACAAAATGTACTATCATATTTATGACGTCACACGAGTTTTCGAAGCACTGTATCGTCTTCATTTTTTGTTTACGTCAAAAAAGAAAAAATACGTGGTTAATATTTTTTGGAAATCTATCTGACGGACTAATTAGTTTTTTTTTGTCCGATCCCCTATTGCACATATAAATATAAATTTTCATCCTAGATCACTCGTCTATTAAATAAAACCGCATTAAAATCCCTTGCATAGTTTGAAAGATCTAAGCATACTGACAGTGAGATTAGACTTAGTTTTATACTATGTAAAGATGTCATTGGTATACCTATATAGGATCCCTCCATCTCGGATAGGTTTTCTACCATATTGTATTTATAAAAGTGCCGCGTAAGTGAAAGCAACACATTGATTTCTTGAAAAAAGGTTTAATATTTACTTACCGGGTGATTTTCTAACATCTCCTCGATTCTAGTTGATGAGCCCACAGACACAAAGTAGTCTATCTCACTGCTTGTGTTTTGCATACATTGTATATGAGTCTCCGCCGTAAAAGGAACATTAACCTGAAAAAAGATAAAACAAAATTACAACTTATTGGAACAAAAATTGTTAAGCTAAAGATTTAAGGTAGGTAGATCAAGACGCAAAATAGTTTAAGATATCGATATTTATAAAAATGAATTGCTGTTTGTTAGTCTCGCTAACACTCTGAATCGGATTGACCAATTTTTACAAAATTTGCCCAGTGGTTCTACATAATGGTAGTAGACAAGTAGGTAGGTGGAAAAAGAAGGTGGTAGTACCAGGTAGGAAAAAATGCATTGCTATGCATGTTGAGTACAGCTAGTTATTAATAATAGTCAATAAATGGATGAAATGCATACCTGTTCAAGAACTTCTTGAAGTGTACAGCTTTCTTTAGGTAGTGTGAAAGTAATTAACCTCTGTTCACCATTTTGGAGGAATATTAACATTTTTGCAGATTGCGCCTCCACTAGCTCGGAGTATCCTGGTATGTCGTTGTTTTCTAAAAAGAGGGCTATTAGACATTAGAGAACGGCACCTCAAACACTAAGCTTAGAATTTAAATGCATTTTTAGGCTTTTTTTAGTTTCTTTATATATTTTTTTGTGATCGCAATACGACAAACTACACGGGACTTGTAATCTTTATTGACATGGTCCATCTGGACGGAAAACACTATAAATTAATACTGAATGCTATATAATATTATTATATAAATACCATGGTGAGGGGATACTATAGAGGTGAGGTGATTTAGCGGCTGTACTCTTTGTATAGGCCTCTGCAATTCTTTACCTCTCACTAAGGTTTGTCTTCCAGCATCTCTGCAAATAATGAAAAATCCCATGCTGCAGCATTTAGCGATTCAATATAATGGATATTACTAATCCAACCCATATAATTTAATGACACATTACAGGTTGACAATAAGTATTACATACCTTGACAGCTGTATAGGCGGCGGCGGACGTGGTGGTTGTTGCAACCGTTTATAGTCGGCGAGAGTTATTCTCTGACCATTACTTAGGGTTAATACTTGGCGTTCTTCCTCCATGTCAGGGTCCATCAATAGCTGAGTGAGTGTTTGGGGATGTTGTTGCACGTGGGGTTGTTCATATGACAGTTGCGGGGGCTGGAAGCCGTGCTGCGAACTGAAGTTCAGTTGCTGGTGCTGTTGCGCGGCGTTGCCAGCGACATGGTTGGGCCGCATCGCTGGTGGAGGTGTGTGGTACTGCTGCGGTGATGGTGTCATATTTTCAGTGACCGAGTGTTTAGTAAGTATGGCGGCTGTAATACTCTCTTCAAGATCGTCCATATCGTTGGCGTTGTTAGGTTGAACTACGACCTTTTTAACTTGCTGCTGCATTTGTTGCGGATGGGGAGAAGATCTTTGCGGAACGTTGGTGAGTGTGTTCTGTTGAGGTAGAGGTCCATTGGTTTGATTCGCCGTAACTACTGAGTGTTGGGTCATTGGTGTAGGTACATTTTGCGTCACTATTGTCCCCTGTGGTGTTATTATTCGAGTAGTCTGTTGTTGTTGCTGTTGTTGTTGTTGTGGATGCGCCTGGTTTTGTTGATTGAGAAGCTGGAAAAGATAACAAATATTATGTAAAATGAAATTTAGTGTACAAGCTTTGGGTCTATTGGAAGTTGAAATCACAGTGACCGACCCATAGTCACACTAAACTACCACACCAGTGTGACTATGGTTAATTTTATTTATCCGTAGTCACACTGGTGTAGGGATTGCAATCCGGATTCTTCGAAATTCGAAAATGACTGAAAAATCCGGATTTTCATGACTTTTTTAAATCCGGTTTTTAAGACGCAAATCCGGTTTATTCGGATTTCAATCAAAATCGTTTTTGACGGATAATATTTGTATTTATCCACAAATTTTTAGTGTAAGTAATCGGTAGATCGATATTACCTACTGTAATGTGCAAATGCAAGTGTGGGTAGTGATCATCACCAGTCAACGAGTGTGATCAACGCAACTGATTTGCCTTCAATGATTCACGTTGAAATGGCGTTATTTGGAAACGGTGGAAGTCGTGGAGAAATCCTAAAAACAGCTCTGGACAGGTTGCTTTCCATACTGCCGACCAGTGTTGAGTCCGAAAGAGCTTTTTCTACTGCAATAAAATAAGAACGCGCCTAAACGATGAGACTACCCCCTGCAAAAACCGGACGGGTCGCTCACTCCGCTACCGAGAAGGCAAATTTATTTGCATCTCTGTTTGCGAGCAATTCGCGTCTAGATACTGGGTCAAAACAGCCACCAACGATTCCTCGCTGTGATTCTTCAATGCCCGAGATCACAATACACTTGCAAGAGGTTCATGAAGTACTTCAGTGCCTAGACGTGAATAAGGCTAGCGGTCCGGCCGGCATACCAGCAAGGGTCTTAAGGAACTGTGCACCTGAGTTGTCTCCTGTGCTGACACGCTTTTACCGCCTCTCTCTCAAACCCAGAATAGTGCCGAACTCCTGGAAGGTTGCCAATGTACGACCAGTACCCAAGAAGGGTAGTCGTGCCGACCCCTGTAACTATCGATCGATTGCCATCACCTCCATACTTTGTAAAGTAATGGAAAGGGTACTCAACGGCAAGCTGCTGGCGCACCTTGAAGCGAACGATCTACTCAGCGACCGTCAGTATGGTTTTCGCCGGGGACGGTCAACTGGGGATCTTCTGGTGTTAGCTACGCACTGCTAGGGCGAGGCCATCGAGAAACACGGCGAAGCCCTTGCCGTGTCGCTGGACATCTCGAAGCGTTTTGACGGTATGGCACGCAAGTTTGTTGAGAAAACTTCCGGCATACGGCATTCCCGCTTACTTTTGCTGCTGGATATCTGATTTCCTGAGTGAACGGTTGATCCGAGTGGTCATTGATGGCTGCTCCTCTGACCTTATGGCTATTAATGCCGGAGTTGGGGTCTCAGGGGTCTGTTCTCTCCGCGACACTTTTCCTGCTGCACATCAATGACCTCCTTGTTCCTGGTATTGTTGGGTACGCAGATGACAGCATTGTCATGGAGAGTTATACATCCAGTATTCCAGTGCTAAAACCGGTGGTGATGAAGTACGTTCATTGAGAGAGGCTATGGTAGAGCGAACGAATTCAGCCTTAATACTTGTCTCCGACTAGGGTGCCGAGAATCTGGTTGATTTCAACGCAAGCTAAACGCAAGTGTGTCTGTTCACCGCCAAAAGGAGTCCGTTTATTCTGGCCTCTACTTTCCGGAGTGCGTCTGTACAAGTTACTGACAGTCTCGAGTTTCTTGGCACGAAGTAGAGCGCGAGTCTGAACTTCGGCGCCTACATCGAGTCGAAAGCTCAAACTGCGGCAAAAAAGCTGGTCATCCTAAACAAGGTTAAGCTGTACTTCAAGCCTGGACAGCTTTCAGTATTACATATATAAAGCACAAGTCCGGTCCGGCATGGAGTACTGCTGTCACATTTGGGATGGCTCAACCAAATATCAACTTGCCACACTCGACTCTGTAGAGTGCAGAGCCAGGAGGCCAATTGGTGACGATAGGCTGGTTGTCAAGCTACATAGTCTGGCCCACCGCCGCAAAATCGCATGTCTTTCGGTCTTCCACAGACTGTGCTTCGGAGAGTGTGCTCAGGAGCTCCATGAGCTGATTCCACCATCTCCCTTCTTCGAAGTCGTCGACTAGACGTACTGCAGGTTATCACCCATACCTAGTCGACGTTCCTCACATTCGAACGAAGCGCTTTGCTAAGTCCTTTATTATGCGCACAGCCAAGGAGTGGAACTCCCTGCCTGCGTGGGTTTTTCCGAGTTCATATAGCCCTAATCTATTTAAGTCGCGAGTAAACAGGCTTCTTCTGGGTAAGCTCGTTCCATCGTCGACCTCATCTCTGCCCTTAGGGCAAGATTGCGGTCAAGAGTAAGCCCATTTATAATAAAAAAAAGACTACTCGTTCATGTTTGTAAGATCTCGTTTTCTATAGAAGACTGATTAAAATACGTATTACTATTATGATATTATGACTGACTGATTTGATAAAAATGAAATTTAATTACGTTAAACTTTTTTCGTGAGACTACATTTTTATACAATAGGAGGAGGAGGATACGTCAATTATCTTAAGTTTATGTTATGTTACCTAACTATTTAAAGTCAGAGAACAGTTTATGTTTTTTTTTTTTTTTTTTTTTTTTTTATTTAATATGGGCTTACTCTTGACCTCAATCTTGCCCTAAGGGCAGAGATGAGGTCGACGATGGAACGAGCTTACCCAGAAGAAGCCTATTTACTCGCGACTTAAATAGATTGGGGTTATATGAACTCGGGAAAACCGACGCAGGCAGGGTGTTCCACTCCTTGGCTGTACGAATAATGAAAGACTTAGCAAAGCGCTTCGTACGAATGTGTGGAACATCGACAAGATATGGGTGATAACCTGCAGTACGCCTAGTCTCTCGATGGAAGAAGGGAGATGGTGGAATAAGCTCGTGGAGCTCTTGCGCACACTCTCCGAAGTACAGTCTGTAGAAGACCGACAGACATGCGACTTTGCGGCGGTGGGCCAGGCTATGTAGCTTGGCAACCAGCTTGGCGTCACCAATCAGCCTCCTGGCTCTGCGTTCTACTGAGTCTAGTGTGGCAAGTTGGTATTTGGCTGAGCCATCCCAAAGGTGACAGCAGTACTCCATGCCGGACCGGACTTGAGCTTTATACAATATTGAAAGCTGTCCAGGCTTGAAGTATCGCTTGACCCTGTTTAGGATACCCAGCTTTTTTGCCGCAGTTTGAGCTTTTGACTCGATGTAGGCGCCGAAGTTCAGATTTGCATTCAACTTCGTGCCAAGAAGCTCGAGACTGTCGGTAACTTGTACAGACGCACTCCGGAAAGTGGGGGCCAGATTGAACGGACTCTTTTTAGCAGTGAACAGACACACTTGCGTTTTGGTGGCGTTGAAATCAACCAGATTGTCGTCACCCCACTTGGAGACAAGACTTAAGGCTGAATTCGTTCGCTCTACCATGGCCTCTCTCAATGAACGTATTTCATCACCACCGGCTTTTGCGCTGGATGTGTAACTCTCCATGACAGTGCTGTCATCTGCGTACCCAACAATACCAGGACCAAGGAGGTCGTTGATGTGCAGCAGGAAAAGTGTCGCGGAGAGAACTGACCCCTGAGGAACTCCGGCATCGATAGCCACAAGGTCAGAGGAGCAGCCATCAATGACCACTCGGATCGACCGTTCACTAAGGAAGTCAGATATCCAGCAGCAAAAGTCAGCGGGAATGCCGTATGCCGGAAGTTTGCTCAACAGACTTGCGTGCCAAACCCTGTCGAATGCCTTCGAGATGTCCAGCGACACGGCAAGGGCCTCGCCGTGTTTCTCGATGGCTTCGCCCCAGCAGTGCGTAGCAAACACCAGAAGATCCCCAGTTGACCGTCCCCGGCGAAAGCCATACTGACGGTCGCTGAGCAGGTCGTTCGCTTCAAGGTGCGCCAGCAACTTACCGTTAAGTACCTTTTCCATTACTTTACAAAGTATGGAGGTGATGGCGATTGGTCGATAGTTACAAGGGTCGGCACGACTACCCTTCTTGGGTACTGGTTGAACATTAGCGACCTTCCAGGAGTCCGGCACCGTTCTAGTTTTGAGAGAGAGGCGGTACAAGCGTGTCAACACAGGAGACAACTCAGGCGCACAGTTCTTTAAGACCCTTGCTGGTATACCGTCCGGACCGCTAGCTTTATTCACGTCTAGGCACTGAAGTACTTTACGAACCTCTTTCATGTGTATTGTGATCTCCGGCATCGAAGAATCACAGCGAGGAATCGTTGGTGGCTGTTTTGACCCAGTATCTAGACGCGAATTGCCCGCAAACAGAGATGCAAATAGATTTGCTTTCTCGGTAGCGGAGTGAGCCAGCGACCCATCTGGTTTTTGCAGAGGGGGTAGTGAGGACCGGCAGAAGTTGGATTCGACCGATTTGGATAGGGACCAAAACTGTTTACCGCCAGAAGGGCAGGACGCCAGTTTAGCCCCTATGCGACTGACATGGTCGAAGCGCGCCTTTCGAATCACCCGCTTGCAGGACTTTGCGGCAGAATTAAATGCTCTTTTCTTCGCGCGAACCCGACGCGCCCGAACTTTACGGTCACGAGCTTGCACCCAGGCTTGGTATGCAGACTGCTTTCGGGCCTCAGCGCGAGCGCAGTCCGCATTAAACCATGGACGGGCCTTGTGACCGAGCGGTATGTCGGAGAATGGAATATAGTATTCCATTCCCTGCCGGATCACGGCCGCAACCGCTTCAGCTGAGCAAGCGAGGTCGCGCGCTGAAAAGCACACTGAATGCCACGGGAAGGACGCAAAGAAGTGCCGCATCTCATCCCAGTCTGCTGATTCGTATCGCCAAACTCTCCTCTCGCCCTTAGGGCTATCATCAGGAGGGGAACCGATAGATACGGACTTCACCAGACAGTGGTCAGATGTTCCCAGTGGGGCTGATACCGACACTGAGTGCCTGTCCGGGTCAGTTGTCAGCAGCAAGTCCAAGCAATTGGGTGTGTGTCCGTCAACATCCGGCACCCGCGTAGCTTCATTCACCAGCTGGGTGAGATCTAGCGACACTGCAAATCTGCGCGCCTCTCTCCCAGCATGGTCAGTTTTCTGGAACGGGAACAACCACTCATCGTGGTGGGCATTAAAGTCCCCCAGAAAAAGAAGCTCCGCCGTTGGGTACCGTTGCTGGGCACAGTCCGCCTTTTCCAGTAGGTGTTCAAAGAGCTTGGTTGTCTCCTGGTCACCGCTGTGCGACCGGTAGACACCGACGTAGAGAGATTTCTCGACCCCGGTGTCTACCAGTATCCAGATTGTAGATAACCCAGAATCTTCAAAGCAACGGAGACGCCGAAAGCAAATGTCATCGCGGACGTACACACAGACCCCAGCCCTCTTTACGAACTTATGTTCAAGCGAGTATCCTGGGTAGTTGAGGTACGCCACGTCTGACGGGGTTGCAATCTGCGTCTCCGTTAAAAAGAATAGTTAGAATGTTAAATGTTACTTATGTTTATATAAATTTATAACGGGAAAAATGACGTATACCCTAAGTTTTGTTGATTATTTCAGTTGATTTTATTCTGTCGTGCTGTGATTTGAGCGAATAAATACTGATTTTAAATAATTTATGCTATTTAATTCCAATTTTATCAAATGAACTTAAAACACTCAAAACTTCGAAAAATCCGGATAATCCGGATTTTACTTGTACAAGAATACAGAAATCCGGATTTCAAAAAAATCCGGATTTTGCAATCCCTACACTGGTGTGACTACGGATAATTTAACCTGATCCGTAGTCACACCCGGATGAATAACCAAAATTATAGGCTGTTGCTAGTCGTCCGCTAAGTGGATGAATCACCGTCTCGCGACAGTATCCTTTATGGGCGGCATGGGCACCGGGCCGTAGGCCGACGAAGGAGGCCAGCGGAGGCCCGGCACTTCGGGGACAGAAGATATTAGTGTTATTTAATATGCGAGCGAAGCGAGCGCGCGTCATGGAGTACATGCGTTGCATGTATGAGTGACGTGACCAAAAGCTACGATACTGGTGTGACTACGGTTCAGCCGTAGTCACACCAGTGTGACTACGGATAAATATAATTAACCATAGTCACACTGGTGTGGTAGTTTAGTGTGACTATGGGTCGGTCATGGAAATCACTGGATAGAATAAATGAAAAATCGAGTTTTTTTAATTAAGAATAAAATGTGAGGATCTCGAAAGATGAGACATACTCCACCCTTCTCAAAAGAATCTGTTGACACAAAATTTGGTACTACGTATTGAGTTTCATAAAGAGATAATTTGTCTCACTTGAGTGGAGAGCTTGAGTTGATTCAGTTGTTGCGGATGAACCTGTTGTCCTAAGACGTGTTGTGCGAGTTGATGCTGCTGGTGTTGTTGTTGGGCGTGTTGGTGCTGCTAAAACGACACACAAATAAGGAATAAGCTTCGGAAAATTGGACGAATATCAAGGGTGCGAACAAATATAGGTCTCGCATGCACTAACTACCAAATTCGAGAATTGAACCAGCTTTAGAAAAATATAAGATTCGGTTTATCGTATGAGCATGCAGGCACCTGAAGAGAGTGGTGGAGCGGCGTGCGCGGGCGGGGCGGGCGGTGCTGCGCGTGTGCCGCCTGCGGGTTGAGTACGCGGGGCGTGGGTGCGCGTGCCGGGCCCGGCGTCCCCGCCCCGCAGCCCGCGCGCGTCGGGCCCGGCGTCCCCGCCCCGCCACCTGCGCGCGCCGGGCCCGGCGTCCCCGCCCCGCCGCCCGCGCTGCTCGGCACGCCCGGCGACGACGCCTGGCCCTGTCGGTCCGTGTATACGCGTGTTGAATTGTGTGGAAACACTCATATAGTCAATAATCTAGTTGACCGAAACCATGACTTGGACTTTTTAGAGCAAATTTCACAGCACACAAGGTCAATCACACGTGCACACCGATTAATAGGGCTCAATCGATCGAAAGCCCTCAGTGGTCGAGAAAAATACAACATATTCTATCTAGTTTCATGCACGTGGTGCTAAAGATCAAAATCTATAATGAAGAACTAAAAAAAACTTAATTTGAGAGCTACTAAGGGAATCAGGAGTAACATTGCGGAAAGACATGACAATAAAAGTTATGCATAATATTTTGTCTTCATTCCGCAAAGAAGAACAAACTTTGTGCTGAATATTTTTCGCGTTTCATTAAACTAAATATTTTGCATAAGATTTGGAGTGCTACTATAATAAAATGCTGTCGTAATTATACAACTATACTACACCTGCATCCACAGCAATCATTAGAATGAAATCTAAATATAGTTGTCATTTCCCTTTTTTCCTCGTTCTCCATCCTCAACAGCTTGCGTACTTAATAAGGTCACTTGAGCCTGGTAAGTATTGGCCAGGCCGACTGACCACGTCATGGCGCCACGAAAGAAACGAGACGCTTGGACGCGTAAAAGTGCAAACGTCACATGGTGTGCAGTCGGCGCATCGACGCAGAGTTGGGACTTACCGGCTGCATGGTGTTGAGCATGCGCGGCATGGCGGGCAACGTGTGGGCCACGGGCGAGGCGCGCTGCGGGGGCAGCGTGTGGGCCACGGGCGAGGCGCGCTGCGCGGGCAGCGTGTGGGCCACGGGCGAGGCGCGCTGCGCGGGCAGCGTGTGGGCCACGGGCGAGGCGCGCTGCGCGGGCAGCGTGTGGGCCGCGGGCGAGGCGCGCTGCGGGGGGCGGCGCGGGCGCACGGGCCGCGCGGGCGCACGCACCAGCGTCACGCCGGCGCCGCCCAGCGACGGGTTCAGCATGCGAGGTCGCGCTGCACCCTGTGGGACACCACAAGCTGTACACTCGCTTCACTGTGACGTACGCACATGCTGTAACTCGCGGGTTAGCCCAACTAGTTCTACGCACCTATCCGAAAGATAGTCTAGTTAGAGTACTCGACCGGCATTACAAGTTTTTGAATCGACTTTGTACAACGACGTCTCGTTCAAGCCTGTGTGACGGTCTGTTCGTAAAAATCGATAAAATGTGCCATATTTACAAGTGGGTTCTACTTCTGAGTAGAACAAGTTGGAATAACCCAAATTCACCACCTACGACCGACCATAAGATAGATTAAACTTACAGCTTGATTTATGTATGCTGCATGCATAACAACCTGCTGATGTGGTATTTGTTGTGACTGCAAGTGTTGTTGGTGTTGCGCCTGCTGCTGCTGCTGTTGTTGTTGTTGTTGTTGCAGCTGGTGCTGGTGCTGCAACTGTTGTTGTTGTAGCTGCTGCAGTTGAATCTGTTGTTGGTGCTGTTGGAATTGCTGTATAAGTTGTGGTGACGCTCGCGACAGCTGCTGCTGTTGTTGCGTTTGCTAAAATACAAAACAATATTTTTAAATTATTTTTACAAATATTTATGTGTAAGTATAACTAGTTGACTTCGTTGTATACCGTAGGTTGAGGAGCATGATGCGTCGGGGGAGGCGGGGGCGGAGGCTGCGGCGGCGGCGGCTGCGCGGGGTGTATCACAGTTGGTTGCGACAGCACGTGTGCCGGGCTTACTAGCTGCTGACGTCAACAACAAGGTTTAGATCATATCAACATGTGAACCCAGAAATAATGGTCTAACACTAGTTTTTTTTAAACCGCCAACCAAGTTGTCTTATTTCCTGTAGAAAATGTTATTTCTGATAACAGTAATTGATTCCATTGGCTGTTACACCAACTCAAATGACTTCACAAGGGGTTGGAATTGAACAGGCTTTCAAAAACCAGGGGTAAATAAAACATGTTTTAGTGTTTTCGGCAGTATGAACTGTTAGCACAACCATGAACCAATCAAGACAAATAAAATTACGAACAACTACATTTTTACACCCTGTAGATCGCGCCAGCAACAGCGCAAGCCCAGTTTTACAATATTATAGTAGGTCGTTTTTAATACTACAATGTATAGTAGTGCTCCCATTCCTGTGTAAGTTGCACTTAGCTTGAAGCCATTCAGATTAGTATTTTTTTACACTATGGGAACTTTGTTAAAAATTAATAGTGCCTTGTCACATTGCCTATGAGGCAAAAACGTACAAAAGAAGATGCTGACAATGTTATAGAGGGAAAGGCAAATTTGAACTATTATCGTAATAGTTTAAATGCTCCAATCTATCATAACATAGGAAATGTTACATGAAGAAATGGCAAGTTGTTATTTTTGAATAAATTTCACCATGGAAGAAAATTGCACCATTCATATTCAGGAAGCACAGCATTCATTATTTTGAGTTTTGAATATAAATAAATATTATTTACATCTAGAAAACCACATCCACAATAAAAACATACTATCTAGATTAACAGAAAATAAAGTGAATCATTTTATTAAGCTGCTAGGTACCTAGTTTGAAATGTGGCATTTGAATGACAAAAATATACATCGAAATTGATAGCCTATGTAAACCTTCCTATCAATTCTATATCCCTGCCTCTCTAATAAGAAGCTTAAATGAAAATGTTAATGTGTTACAAATGAATGTTAGAGCCTTGCACCATAAATTAATGTATTGCCAAAATTATTAGTAAGTGTTGAAAAATAATGTTCTTTTGTCACTAGTATCTGGTAGAACACAATAGAAGTGTGTGTCTCTCAATCATGTTCATTTTTTTTGTAAATGTTTTTATACCACAAGGACAGAGGACTGCCAAGGATATTGACACTTATGTATCCTCACACATATAATTTGAAAAGTCAGTGCAATTGTTTTGCTTGCTTGTGTGCTTGCTTGCCAGTTGCCACAAAACAATCTCTGATGTTATTCATTAAGATTTATCTTTAAAAGAAATCAAATACTTAAACATAATATTGAAAAAATAACTAATAAGATAATTCTATGTACTGGCTAATCAATAAGAAATAAAATAATTGAACCAAATGAAAAAGTAACATGCTAAGCATATTAGACCAAGAAGTTCTAAAACCATAATGCAATAGTTTGTTTTTAGTGCATAAATGTAATACACAATGATCTAGTCATGGGACATACATGTTGTGGTCGTTGTGGAGATGCCTGTTGCATAATAGATGCATCAATGATCTGTTGGGCCTGTTGTAACACAACCTGAGCATCCACAGGTAATTCAGATGTGTAGTAAACCTACAAATAAATTAAATTACACATCATAACTTATGCCACACTTGTTAGGAATTAAATATATTTTCGTCAAATATACTTTTATCTTGGACAGCACAGACATCGCTGAAGGAAGACATCATAAGGAAACCTGGACTTCAATAATTGTAAGTCTGAAATTGCCAACCCACCTGCAAGTGTGGTGATCAAGGCCTTTGCCCAGAAGTGAGCCATTATTAGGCTGATAATATTGTGTATGTCATTTTCAATACATAACTTATAATGCTACCTTTAGTTGACATTGTGGTGCCCAAAGTTTAATGAATATAAAAACTTATTTAGTTTTATTCCTTAGAATCAACAATTTATGTTTACAACATGTTTTTTTGATATCCCATACTACAAAAAGTCTTGGAATGTTTGTCCAAAAATGCATAGTTTGGAAGGTATTTAAGTTTCATTGAGTAACTCATTTTCATTCCTATTTAAAGCTAAAAAAATGTTGAGATAAAAAAAATGTTGTATAAATTGTTGTGTTTACAACTATAATAGTTTAAATGATACCCACTTGGTGCCTATGTAGAGCCTGCTGCTGCTGTTGTTGTTGTTGCTGTTGTTGTTGCTGTTGTTGAAAGTCAGCACGGGGTGGTGGTGGTGGGGGTGGAGGGGCTTCATGTCGGATAATATACTGAGGTTGGTACTGCAAGCCATCACTTACAACTAGTTGAGACTGCACACCTTCGCTTACTATAATATCATTCTGCGGGTCTGCTTGCTGTACCACAACCTGGCAAAGAAAAAAAATGCTGCTGTAATTGCTACATAATAATTTAAATTGAAAACACACATTCAACATTTTATTTATACATTTTTTCTATTTTTTGGTACTTTTCCCTTACCTGTTGTTGAGCATATTGCTGTTCATCTTGGTTCACTATAATTCTATCCAAGCATAGGTTTGGACAATATCTTTGCAGATCCTCAAGAGTAAATTGTTGTCCTTGTCCAACTATCTGGTAATATTGTGCCATTGCAAGTGCTTAGCCTAAAAGAATACACAAGTTAAAAACTAATTTCAAAATAATATTGTATTACATTGCACATTATACAGTAAGAAGAAAAAAAAAACAATACAGAACTTAAATATCGCCTAAATTGTTACGTATTACAGCTAATTATGAACTTCAACTAGGTAGAAAGGACAGCGACAAACACTTGAATTCAAAGTGCCTGTCCATTTCCTCATCTACACAAAATTTAATACCTACAGGGTCAAATGGAATGGCTGATTTTGATTTAATTTATCAATGAAAATTTGTCCAGGAAAATATATTTCTGGGTCAAAATTGTACTTGATTTTTATACACTAACTCAAAAGTATTCAAAATGAATTATAATAAGCCTATAATTAAACATCCATGTTTTTATGAATGGACTCCTAGTTCTACTTATTGTATGTTCTCTACAAGGCCGCGTTCCGTATTAGAAAATAATCGCTCACAGCGCTCACGTCGATATTTTGCGTTCCGAATTAGATATCACGATTATGACAGCTAAGACCTGTCATCAATTCGGAACGCTCGATATCGCGCTTACAGTGCTCACTCGTCACGTGATAACAAAAACATAAGAGATTTCAAAGAACTAATTGAATGTATTTGTACGACTCCTGCCAGTGAACCTCAGCTGTGAACACACGCACACACCCAGCCTCACACACACACGCATCAGACATCTGTCACTTTTTACTTTGATTTTGACAGCGCTCACGGTGATATTTATTTGGGGCATGGTCGGTGTAATCGCTGTCATGACGTCATCTATGACGATTCAAGGGACATCGTTAGCGCGCTCACAGTAATTCGGTACGGGTTTATGGACGCTCAAATCGATTACAGCGTAATTCGGAACGCACCCAAACCCTCCTAGGGTTTGTCAATTCTGTCTCTTAGGGTTTGTGCAGTTTACTAAATTAAACATAATCAAATAACTGCTTGGCTTTTAGTATAAAATAAGTTATTTGTGTTTACCTTAATAATAATTAATACATTCCTATAGCAAACTATTTTCAGTTAGAATGAAAGATGACTCCAACTTAGTTGGGAAAAGGCTAGGCAGATGATATTCATGTATGTAATGAGAAAAAATTACCAATTAGTAACACTTGATTATTAATAATTTACAGAATGCTGTCTCTATGAGATAACACAAAACTACACTTCATTCCATGATACAAAATTTCAATTGCTTAAAAAAGATCAAGCTGAAAGCTTCTGTGAATTGTTTTTTTTTAGTATAGGTATATTAAAATTAGAAATGATTAATTTTATACTTTATCACTTAAGTATCATATTTATCAACTTATTGTGTCATAGATTAAGTTTTTTTTCACCAATAACAACAAAAGCCACTATAAACTGGCAAAATATTCAATTATTTAAACATAATACCCTTTTACTTCAGAATTTTGTAGAGAAAAAAGGGTATTAATCAGTTTCTCAAGACATTACAACATGCACTAAAGGATTTGTTTACAAGTCTAACTGGTAAAAAAAAAACCACAGTGGCTGGGTTTTAGCTGGAGTAATAAACAAAATGCACTCGTATTTTTCATGATTAACACTTTTTAGTGAAGTAAAAGATATAACATTGCGAGAGACACCTATTTCTCGATGACAGTTATTATGCCATACTCCCTGAACACTACATACGGTGCAATAACAGCAGCAATGACTTCTGAAATCGCACCAACACCTCAACTATGGCGACGAGTCAGCCATCACCTTTTCAATTAAACTTTTTGTCTGTCTTATAAACATCACCACTTGCGATTTTAACAATAGGAACAATAAGAAATTTGACTTCAGTAACGTTTACACGAAAAGAACGAAATGGCTTCGATTCCTTTGATCCAACCTAAATACTTTGAAAGGAGAATGATTAACACAGAGTATATCTATGCTATAGATTTACTTCTTACCAACATATAATAAGGACATTTTAAATGTCTTATTTATACAATATAAACGAATTATTAACATCAAAATGTAATTTTTTAACTCAAACGCCAAATCGAGAAGCAATTTACATTATGGCGTGTGTGTCACTTTTTTATAAATGTTTTTTTTTGTTTGGGGTTACAACTTTACAAGTACAACCAATCGAAAATTTTAATGTGATGGATATTCTCGATAGTAGTAATGATCATTTCCCCAAAAATACAAGACTCAAGCAAGAGTAAATTAGAACGATAAAGAGATCATTGCTGCCTCCTTTGTGCTCTAGTTTCCTAGAAATATGATTGATTGTACTTTTTAGAGTTGTAAAATGCCTAAGATGTTTCTCAACTAAATAAAAAAATAGGTAAAAAAACTTTTTAAGTTAAACGGTTTTATGTTAAACATACATTGCAATGTTTAAGATAAATGTACTAAAAACCAAAAAATAATAAAATAGAAAACCGTGGGGCACGTCAATTGACAAATTATCGACTTAATTATTATTAATATGATTTTAATCAACGATTGTAGACAATTGACGTGCCCCACGGTTTTCTATTTTATTATTTTTTGGTTTTTAGTACATTTATCTTAAACATTGCAATGTATGTTTAACATAAAACCGTTTAACTTAAAAAGTTTTTTTACCTATTTTTTTATTTTCTAGTTTTTAGTTTTTATTTCGCATTCTGTTTAAAGGGGCCGCCATCTTGGATTTTAATTTTATATAGTATATTGTATTATACTGGTTGAGCACTTTCATTTGATACCCATATTGATGGGATCGATAAAACCTACGTTATCCGCCATTTTGTAGCGGCCGCCATCTTGGATTTCAATTTTTTATAGTATATTGTATTCTGCTTGTTGAGCCCATTCATTTGATACCCATATTGATGGGATTAATAAAACATAAATAAATTATCCGCCATTTTGTAGCGGCCGCCATCTTGGATTTCAATTTTTTATAGTATATTGTATTCTGCTTGTTGAGCCCTTTCATTTGATACCCATATTGATGGGATTAATAAAACATAAATTATCCGCCATTTTGTAGCGGCGGCCATCTTGAATTTATAATGATAATGAATAAACATAATTGTATTGTCACCAAAATCCAATGTGTGTACAAAATTTCAGATTAATCGGTTGACTGGAAGTGGGTGAAATTTGAATTACTAAATTTGATCCAAGAAAAAAACAAACGGGGTGAGCTAAATAAAACCGTTTAAAAACCGTAACATGTACGGAAAGTTAGTTATCTGTATTTAAAAACAAAATAATCTAAGCACGTCTCTAGTTGAGCCTGCAACAACGAGACGGTTTTCGTGTTTTTTAATTTATTAAATTGCACTATAATTCGTTTTCCTTTGGTTTTTACTCCAATAATTTTATGGAAATCATTTAAAAAATATTGTCTCGTGTAAAAATAAACGCACGTAGTAAATTTCAACTTATATGACATTTTGTTGCCGTCCTCATCACTCGTGCAAATGGATGATACAGTGATTTCGCCAGGTACACTGCAGATAAAACATGTAAAAAAGTTTATATCCTTGATATTTACTTTCTTTTAATGAACCATATTCATTGTAGGTAATAAGATGGGAGATTCAGCGTCTGAAAGCGACTCCAGTTCACTGGATGGCGGAGCTATGTTGCCTCCAAGCGCAGTTTCTCGTGACCAGCTACAGAAAAGAATTGAATCTCTGCAGCAGCAAAATAGGTATGTTTTGTCGTATATGTATTAGATTCTCATGAGATTCTGATTAATAGAAGGTACGTCCATTGAAGGTACACATACATCTGTTTCTTTTATGTTTCACCAAATGTGGTTTGTGTTTTTGGTTTACTTAGTATTATATTTATACTGTACAGATGCACTGGTCACATCACTGGTCATTCTTTTTGACTATAGTAGGGAAAATTACGTAATTGTGTTGTAAATGCCATTTTATGTTTTCTAGTCCACTACAAAATACCTTGACAAAGAGTAAGTACCTACTGTACAAAAAAAACCTTTTGATAAAGAAACAATGATTATGTTTTTCAGGGTTCTAAAAGTGGAGCTGGATACTTACAAGCTAAGGGTAAAGGCTCTCCAAGAAGAGAATCGTGCCTTGAGACAAGCATCGGTTTCAATTGTAAGTTATCATACCTCTTCCTTAGGTCAAAAAAAGTTTTCCAGTACCTAGGTTTATTTAATATTAGATTAAAAAAATATATAAAATCCCTTATCTCACAAAAGTAATCATAGTATTATTATCATCATCTCTTCACAGCAAGCTAAGGCTGAGCAAGAAGAAGAATATATTTCTAACACATTATTGAAAAAAATTCAAGCGCTCAAAAAAGAAAAAGAAACATTGGCACATCATTATGAACGTGAAGAAGAATGTCTTACCAATGATCTCTCCAGAAAACTAAACCAGGTATGTTTTTATAGTTTTTTTTTTATTTATTTAAAGGGCTTTATCGCTGAGCGATAACGTCACCCTGATTTTTATAGATTAATTAGAACTAATATTGAACTTAATATTCCCTTGTAAATTGTGACCAAGTATTGGGATTATAGTTATGATCTTATTCTGAGTATTGAGTTTATGATCATAAACTGACATGCATGCATACTCAAAAATGGTACATAGAATAAGAATGTATGCATGACATACTTATATACCATTTGTTTAGTTGAATGATTGGCTCACTACTGCATTAGTCAGACCATCATATTTTTAAGAGAGAGCTATAAATAATGTGTTGTTATCAGTATATTTATATACATACATACATTAACTCACACCCTTTCACATGATGGGGGTTAGGCAGAAACCACAGAATGCCAACTGATACAATCCTCACATACTCCTTTTACCTCGTCCACATTGCTCCAACATGAAGGTTTTAAATAAATTAATACAATATTAAACTGTAAAGTTTAAAATTATATCTTATCTTTGTGATATCATTGTTGTGTGCTTAAGATTCAATAACTAAGTAATTATGACTGTAATGAGTATTTAATGGGATTAACCATGTAAAAGAATTTTTGTTTTAGTTAAGAATTTTTATTTTATTTAATTAAAGTAAAACAATGATCTTTCTCTGTAGAAATAATATTTTACCTAGACTTACCACTTACAACTTTCTATCTAGAATGAGCTGGAAAAAACTCTTGACTAGTTTTAAGATTTATTTAGAAATAAAAATGCCAGTTGCAGTAAATAGAACTCTAGGCCTGTTTTATTTATGATTTATTTGATCACAACTTTCTACGTACTTAAAAATACAATGTTAATTATATTTTAGTTACGCCAAGAGAAATGCCGGTTGGAGCAAACTCTAGAGCAGGAACAAGAATGTCTGGTGAACAAATTGATGAGAAAAATAGAAAAACTTGAAGCTGAGACACTTGCCAAGCAAATGAATTTAGAGAGGCTTCGCAGGGAAAAGGTAATACTTAGATTATTCTGTTTGTTTCATCTGAATAGTATAAAGGTCAAAAAGTGTGGTCTTTTGTCTGTCTTTGTGACCGCTTAGATCTTCTAAACTTCACACTTTAGAAGATCCAAACAAACCAGGTTTAATAAGCAAGAAGGAAATAAAATAAAAAATGCTGGATGTAAGCAGTTGATCAGAAAAACTTAAATCATATCTCTTGCAAATTACTGATTGATATTTTCTAAATACACATCAGGTAGAGAAGGACATGATTATTTAATAAGAACGAAAATTCTTATTTTCAGGTGGAGCTCGAAAACACATTGGAGCAGGAACAGGAAGCTCTAGTGAACAGGCTGTGGAAGAGAATGGACAAGTTGGAAGCCGAGAAGAGATCGCTACAGATCAGGCTTGACCAGCCAGTGTCTGACCCAGCTAGTCCTAGGTGAAAATCCTATAATTTATCATCCCTATGTTGTGTTGTTTTGACCTTTGTTTACTTATTCTTCTAATATTTTGTTACTATTTTTTTATGGGGTTTAACCTTAACACAGTTTCTTAAATTTTACTCAGGGGCATAGTAATTTGAAACTCCTTTAGTAAAATAATTAATTTCAGGATTTCTATTCACCCATTTCTGAACCCAGTCCTGAAATTATGTCATAGTTCTTGATATAAACGCATGATAGTTTTAAGGCATGGTACTCACTTATTTTATAATAATTCTTCATGCATCTTGCTATATTTTCATTGTTTTATTATTAATGGAGTTTTTTCTTGCTAGGGACATTAGTAATGGTGATACAGCATCCAATTTAAGCAATCACATTCAGACCCTGCGTTCTGAAGTTGTAAAGTTAAGGTGAGTTAATAACACAATTATAATTTATTTTAAATAAGTACATGATTTTTACATACTCTAGGACAGGCATGTGTTGTATGTGCATTGAGTCTCGGGCCCACTAACGAAGCGCAGAATATCCGTTCTACACCAATTTAAGTCAAATGTTTTCTGGACTAGTTATTATTAAAACTGGACTGAGTAAGTCACTTGTCAATATTATATGTCTACATCGCCTTGACAAACTAACTGCGCTTTACCTAAAACATGGTGTTGTGTGTTTCTCAGATGCTAATTTAGTCAAAACATTAGAAATGGTTCTAGATCTATATTTATTTGAAGGCAACTTCATATAATCAATGACTTGCATCCCCTCGAACAAAATATTGCCATGTTGTCATTATTTCATAATTACTGTTGTGCAAATAGGTAAACAAAGTGTATCAAGAAACTATAGTATGGTACTTGAAAATAATATGTAGTTCATATTATTTAATTAAAGACAAAATAGTACAGTATTGTCATGCCATTTGCAGATTAAACTCTCTTTTACTTCCCCTGTAAACCATAATATTCACACGAAACAATTTGCAACAGAAATCAGCTGGCCGTCTCACAAAACGAGAACAAGGAGAAGATGCATCGCTTCGCGCTCGAAGAGAAGCACATCAGGGAGGAGAACGTTCGCTTGCAGCGGAAACTGCAACAAGAAGTGGAACGTCGCGAGGCGCTGTGCAGGCATCTGTCCGAGAGCGAGTCCTCGCTCGAAATGGAGGAGGAGAGGCAGTTTAATGAAGCTTTGAGTGTAAGTTGCTTCATGTCGATATTTTACTATCTGGGCATCACTGGTTGAAATAAAGTGCATACACTGCTAATAAAGGAACTGAGATAATTATTAGACTCTATGTGCAATAAAACGCTGGCGCGTGATTGGAAGAGAATTTTGTAAAAAATAAGATAAACAGTACCTACCAATCACATAAGAGTATCTAACCAATGTAAATGATTTGTAATGGTCAATATGCAGGCACGATCGCGGAGCGTGTCGTCGCCAGGCGGGTCACGGCCTCTCTCACCATACGCGTCACCGTTGTTGCCTAACGCCGCCGGGATGCAGATGTCTCGGCCTTCACTGCATCTCAACTCTCAGGTTAGTGACATGAGGATTTTGTGCCTATAAACATGACTATCTTCCGAAATCTGAGACCATGACCTTGTATGGTGTTTCTAGTTGTTTATGTAAATGATGCGTTTTGCTATTTATTCATCTGCTCATTTAAAATAATGTTGTTTTTCTGTCGACAGACGCGTCGCACGAGCGACAGGTTCGTGAAGCCGGCGATCCCGGGCGGCGCGGGGCTGGCGGCGCGGCCGGGCCCGCTGGAGCCGCCGGCCCCACTGGCCCCGCCGGCCCCACTGGCCCCGCTGGCCCCGCCGGCACCGCTGCCCAACCCCGCGCTCATGCAGCCCGCCAGCCCCATGGACACGTCCTCCAAGGACTAAGTTCGGCCGCCGTCCCTTGAACACACCACGACGTAAGAGCAGTTCGCCGGCTTGCGTAAGCTCGGTATCGTCGCGAACCCTCGTTTCAGTTTATGTATGTGTTTGAAAATACTAATGATTAGGGTGCAGTGGCATATATACGACGGCTGCACGGTATAGTGTTGTAGCCGCATCATCGAATTAAATTATAAATTATACTGGGATTCCGTGAATTTGCCCTTACGTCGGTGTGCATTCGAAGCTGTAAGATTCAATAATAACTGTCGGGTGCAGTCGTAAAATTTTGACGGCAGGCTATCCATCGTTCCATCTGTTTTGAAGTACAGACATATTGAATCGCGACTGATTCTGGCAATGCTATTGTTTAATCTTATGTAAACCTACTGTGCACTCTGCTCACTGCCCTGTCGACTCGGCACGCTCCTAGGATTTCATTCTTGTTTCTGCTCGGTCGTGATTCATTTACTGATAAAATTGGTAATGAACGAGTTAATGGAATACGATTGTATTCTTGTTTATCGAAAATGTTAATGAAGAGGGGTGTTGTGACGACGACGTTGTAACTTTCGATTAGGATAGTAATAGCTAGTTCTGATTAAAAATCAATTTTGGAAATATATCCGGGCTTAAATTTTGCGGCAGTGGGTTTTATTTATCATAAGGCTGTGTATAAAATTCACTTGTGAGTAACGTTAGGAAAGGAGAAGGAGATAAAGATTGTAAGCTATTTGATATATCACACTCGGGGTCTAGCAATACTACTCCTACGCAATGTTTTTGTGATGGAATGTAAAATATGTTACGGATGTTGTGTTGTGCCCGCAGGGCAAATTGTTGTGTTCGAATTATGCTCGTAGGAGTAGTGAGTTATTGTCCTCGGACTCAATTCAATTATGCAAATTGTCACATAATTTTTTTTTCATGTTATAATAAAACAAAATATATGCATTACTATTATAAAGCCTTTTATTTTATTAACCACTCAACCGCGCACCCCGCGCGACTAGATACCCCCTTACATGTCCGGATGCGCGCGGCCTTGATTCGAGCGCTGCCGCGCTCTCCTGTTGTATCAAAAAACGCCTAAAGCTATACTTATCTATTTACAACAGCTAGAGTAAACAAAAAAAGTACGAAAAATTGATAGAGAATGCAGATTAAACCTATGTACGTTCTAAGATCTAAAACTTTAATCTAAGGTATTAAAACATGTGGCTCTGGTCGGCTGGACATTTCATCAAAACGGCTCGCATTTACAATATGGCAATAGGGCACTTTATGTGACGGCTAAACACCCTTATTTCAGAATAGGTGACGCTACAGAATCTTAGATAATCGATCGAAAGCGTGTCCAGCCAGCTTGAAAAACCACTTTTCGCTGGTCTCTCAATCTCCGTAACGGAAGTGATTTTGACGACTTTTTGCATATCAACGGGCGTCACATAAATAATAATATGTGACAGGCATCAAGCTAAAAGTTTTGTGATACGTACAGTGGTTTAGTAGAAAAATGCAAAAAACTGTGTCCAGCCATCTTGAATTTACGTAGAAAACTTTTGGCTGGCACTTCCGAATCCCACATAACGGGAGCGTTTTCGAATATGGTTCCTTTACCTACTAATACTTGGTGACGCAATGTGTGACAGTAATAACGTTTGATTTATGCCGTCACATGCAAGGGTTTACGAGATATCAATGAAAACTTAATGTATACTTGTGTCCAGCCATCTTGAACTCAGGCTGGCTGGACACCTGTATCTTCGCTGCCTGATGATCTACGACCTTCAAAATGGTATCAAAATGTTGTGACGGGGACGATAATGGTAACCTGAATTTGTGACGGAGAAACTTTGCGTAGTTTCAAAGATATTGATCTATTAAATTTTCCCATACAAACACTGTAGTAGGGTTACCAATATTGTAGGTTTTATGTAGGACTAAGTATATTTTAAGGTGTTTTCTTTAATGGACGAAAATTCGCGTATTGGTGATACTAATACGAACAACTGTAGATATTTTAATCAATAGAAGCCAAAAGTGTAGAAGTGAGGAAGGGGGGGGGGAGATTTTTTTAAATGTTATTGATTATTTACGTGCAGATACCTATCTACTCTTTTTAGTAGATAATTATTGGTGTTTTTATGGTAAGTACATAGGTAGATAATTAGATATTGTGTCAGGATAACAGACTAATGCTCTAAGGTATTTAAATGAAAAAATAATGTAGGTAAATAAAATCACATTTATTTATTTGCGCTAGAGCGTTTCAAATGACGAAAATGACGACGATCAACTCCATTTGCACTTCAATAACCCCCGCCTTGTACCAAAGCGTTGTTTTTACCGCCGCCCTAAGTGTTTGAAGCGCAAATGAAGCCGGTGGTCGTCATTTTAATCATATAAATAGCTGAATAAACTAAAATATTCTTCAATACCTGGAAAAGAATAAAATTATTACACAAAATAAATCACAGCATCAGTCTTCATTTGGTTTTAGTACGTACTACCATTATTACGCTGTCAGTCACAGCCTGTGTACAATCTCAGTGTCAGTGCATCAGTGTTTTTTTTTTTTTTTAAACTTTGCCCCACACTAGGAATTTCTCCTGTAACGTGGGTGCGTTCACAAACATATAAACTCACATACACAAATACCCAGACCCGAAACAACTATCTGCAGGTCATACAAATATTTGTTCCGTGCGGGGATCGAACCCGCGACACGCAACGCAGCAGTCCAATCGCTTAGCCACTGCGCCAACCGTGCCGCCAACAAGACCGATATAGAATCTGCTAAAATGGTGTTAAAATTATGCCAATTGCTATATAGAAATGCTAAAAAATCTGCTAACATTTTTCAGTGTCAAATGAAACGTAACATAGTTTTAACTTTTTTATTATTTAACAAAATATACATACTGTTTTAATCGACTATGATCTCAAATACTCTTTCCATTATGTGGGCACCAGGAGCGCCAACAATATAGTAAAGGGATTTTTTTTCTAAATGGAAATAATTGCGTACGCATTAATGTATTTTATTTTATATTATTTTATAAGTTAAAAATATGCTAAACAACTAATAAGTTTGCTAAACAACATGAAAAAATGCTAAATTGGCATCACTGAGTGCAATGCACTTTGTTCTTTTTTGTTAGTGTTTTTAATTATTATTTTGAATTAACACATACTTACGCTTTTTACTGCAGGAAAATCTTTTATTCCCACGGAGAAATCAAATACAAAGCAGGCGTGGCTGCTACCGGCCGATTAGTCGATTAAAAAGAAATCTTTATTTATGTAAAAATTATGGTCACCTCACAATATTAATGGATGTTTGTATGGGAAAATTTAAATGATCAATCTCTTTGAAACTACGCAAAGTTTCTCCGTCACAAATTCAGGTTATCATTATCGTCCCCGTCACAACATTTTGATACCATTTTGAAGGTCGTAGATCATCAGGCAGCGGAGATACAGGTGTCCAGCCAGCCTGAGTTCAAGATGGCTGGACACAAGTATACATTAAGTTTTCATTGATATCTCGTAAACCCTTGCATGTGACGGCATAAATCAAACGTTATTACTGTCACACATTGCGTCACCAAGTATTAGTAAAGGAACCATATTCGAAAACGCTCCCGTTATGTGGGATTCGGAAGTGCCAGCCAAAAGTTTTCTACGTAAATTCAAGATGGCTGGACACAGTTTTTTGCATTTTTCTACTAAACCATTGTACGTATCACAAAACTTTTAGCTTGATGCCTGTCACATATTTATGTGACGCCCGTTGATATGCAAAAAGTCGTCAAAATCACTTCCGTTACGGAGATTGAGAGACCAGCGAAAAGTGGTTTTTCAAGCTGGCTGGACACGCTTTCGATCGATTATCTAAGATTCTGTAGCGTCACCTATTCTGAAATAAGGGTGTTTAGCCGTCACATAAAGTGCCCTATTGCCATATTGTAAACGCGAGCCGTTTTGAAGAAATGTCCAGCCGACCAGAGCCACATATTAAAACAGGTATGAACATTAAACTTGTGGAGTAAAATAAACATATAAATTTATTCGCACCACAACGAAGGTTTCTGGTTACATTCTATTGGTTTAAGCTCACCCTGGATTAGTTTCTAAACCCAGGCTGTTGTAGTAGAAAAAAGAACGATGCCATTAATCATTTCTGAAGAAAAAGAAAAAAAAATGTTTAAGAGCGTATGCTACCTCAGATTAGCAACCCTATTTGTGGTGGTTCAAACTTCGCTTGTAAATCTGTTAGAATAAAGTTCAAATCAGCTTGCACTACAAAGCGGTTGTTACGTCTTTCGCTGCGGCCGAATAGTGCGAAATTAGTGGTATTTTGCGATTTATTATTGATTATTGTCTGGGTGTAATTTATCTATAATATGTATGTATTTAGAAATATATAAGTATGTTTATCAGTTGTCTAGTACCCATAACACAAGCTCTGCTTAGCTTGGGACTAGATGGCGTTGTGTGATAGTTGTGGAATATTATTATTATTATTTACAAAAAAACTATTGATTGGACTAAAAAAGTAAAACACTATGACTTTAGTTTGTTGCTTGTAGAATTATTTGGCAAAAAAATCAGAACGATGACATGTATTTTAGTATGGTTTTTACTCGTTAAAAGAAATTTTTAGAGGTATCTTCGCGATTTTTTTCTATCGAGCAAAGTTAGTTGTATTATGTTTTCACAACACTATGGCACTAGCATATATCCTGAAGAATATCATATATTTTTCTGATGTTGATTACTGCAGTGAATCATATACTTTTACGCATTATAAAACTCGCGTTTGAGGTACCATACGCTCTTAATGGCATTCCGCATTTTTTGACCACTAGTTGCCAGGACCCACCAAATAAAATAGAGGTTGCTAATGCAAAGAGGTTGCAAGTTAAAATTGTTTGCGCATTTGCGTAAGTCAAGCAAAGATTTAGTTAGACTGCGATATTGTTTTTTAATAAAATACACGAGTATAAACCAAGAGACTCTGAAAGAGGTACTTATACAGGGTGGTACAATACGACAATAAGTTAGGGGTGGTTATGGATCTACCTCCTAGCGGTCCGCCCCGGGCAACGGCACCACATGTCCACACGGACTGTGGTGACGGCTGAAGGATCCATATATAGCGGTGGTAGGCTTCGGCCGCCTGGCGCGCGACCACCCTCCCGCCGAAGTCCGGCGCCAAACAGCTTGTCTGTGTTCCGTTGGTGTGCGGGAGTGCCAGTGCCATTGGGAAATAGAAATGATGATCAGTTGCACGGCTTTGAACCGGCCTGGGACTCTATGCAACTCTGTACCGGGTGACTCATACTGGAGGGTAGCGGGATCCGAGGCACGGTCTCTGTCGTTGGCCGACCGCAGTTAGTAGGGGGCCCAAGTACTGCGCTAGCCACGTGGGAAAGGCTGCCCCGCCAACTCGCGAAAAATCCCGAAATGCTCCACTGTGCCAGTTGGCGACTGGGTGGGAGGACCCGGTGGCCATTTCGGGGGGGCTCGGGCGTCCCCGCAGTCTCCGGATGAGTCTCCCATAGGTCGGGCGAGCTGAAGAGTCCCGTTGGGTAACCAAGTCGTGTCTCGATCATCCTTCTATTTTCCCACCAAAATACTCCATAATGAAAAAGTTAAAAAAGAAATCGGTTAGTAAGCGGCTGCACTTCCTCCCACATAAAGTGCACCTCACTAACATCAGGGGGTTGCACTCTAATCTCGATCCGGTCCACCACCACCTCGAGACCGAGAAGCCGCACCTTTTCTTTTTAACGGAGACGCAGATTGCGACCCCGTCAGACGTGGCGTACCTCAACTACCCAGGTTACTCGCTTGAACATAAGTTCGTAAAGCGGGCTGGGGTCTGTGTGTACGTCCGCGATGACATTTGCTTTCGGCGTCTCCGTTGCTTTGAAGATTCAGTGTTATCTACAATTTGGATACTGGTGGACACCGGGGTCGAGAAATCTCTCTACGTCGGTGTCTACCGGTCGCACAGCGGTGACCAGGATACAACCAAGCTATTTGAACACCTAATGGAAAAGGCGGATTGTGCCCAGCAACGGTACCCAACGGCGGAGCTTCTTTTTCTGGGGGACTTTAATGCCCACCACGATGAGTGGTTGTTCCCATTCCAGAAAACTGACCATGCTGGGAGAGAGGCGCGCAGATTTGCATTATCGCTAGATCTCACCCAGCTGGTGAATGAAGCTACGCGGGTGCCGGACGTTGACGGACACACACCCAATTGCTTGGACTTGCTGCTGACTACTGACCCAGACAGGCACTCAGTGTCGGTATCAGCCCCACTGGGAACATCTGACCACTGTCTGGTGAAGTCAGTATCTATCGGTTTCCCTCCTGATGATAGCCCTAAGGGCGAGAGGAGAGTCTGGCGATATACGAGTCAGCGGACTGGGATGAGATGCGGCACTTCTTCGCGTCCTTCCCGTGGCATTCAGTGTGCTTTTCAGCGCGCGACCTCACCTGCTCAGCTGAAGCGGTTGCGGCCGTGATCCGGCAGGGAATGGAATACTATATTCCATTCTCCGACACACCGCTCGGTCACAAAGCCCGTCCATGGTTTAATGCGGACTGCGCTCGCGCTGAGGCCCGAAAGCAGTCTGCATACCAAGCCTGGGTGCAAGCTCGTGACCGTAAAGTTCGGGCGCGTCGGGTTCGCGCGAAGAAGAGAGCACTTAATTCTGCCGCAAAGTCCTGCAAGCGGGTGATCCGAAAGGCGCGCTTCGACCATGTCAGTCGCATGGGGGCCAAACTGGCGTCCTGCCCTTCTGGCAGCAAACAGTTTTGGTCCCTATCGAAATCGGTCGAATCCAACTTCTGCCGGTCCTCACTACCCCCCCTGCAAAAACCAGATGGGTCGCTGGCTCACTCCGCTACCGAGAAAGCAAATCTATTTGCATCTCTGTTTGCGAGTAATTCGCGTCTAGATACTGGGTCAAAACAGCCACCAGCGATTCCTCGCTGTGATTCTTCGATTCCGGAGAAAGAGGTTCGTAAAGTACTTCAGTGCCTGGACGTGAATAAGGCTAGCGGTCCGGACGGCATACCAGCAAGGGTCCTAAAGAACTGTGCGCCTGAGTTGTCTCCTGTGTTGACACGCTTGTACCGCCTCTCTCTCAAAACTAGAACGGTGCCGGACTCCTGGAAGGTTGCTAATGTTCAACCAGTACCCAAGAAGGGTAGTCGTGCCTGTTGGATGATCATAATGCTGGCACAAGTTTATCTGTAGGATATATTTAAAAAATAAATATATGCACTTGACGTGTGTGTCAATGATCTTGCAAAAAAGTATAATTTTCTTATATTAATTAAATAGACGTTTGTTACTCTGAATCTTTTTTATTACTAAGTCAGATTCCATAATTTCCTCTATCAGTGGTAGCAGAGCGTGGTTACGATCCACGGACCTCTGAAAAAAGTATAATTTTCTTATATTAATTAAATAGACGTTTGTTACTCTGAATCTTTTTTATTACTAAGTCAGATTCCATAATTTCCTCTATCAGTGGTAGCAGAGCAATTAAATTAGTGATAAATAAATGTAGTTCATAAAATTTGCCGGAGAAAAAACGCGAAGTGACAAAAAAGAAAAAAAATGACGTCGACATCTCGATGTATAGAACTGCTAACAAAAAGTAATTACGACACCTGGAGCCTACAAGCACAGGCTGTTCTCATTAAATGTGAGCTATGGGATTACGCAAGCGGTGACACTAAGCTGGCGGCGACCGCCACTGCTGAAGAGATATTTTTTTTCAAAAAGCAAGATTTGAAGGCCAGATCTGAGTTACTTCTTCTGATGTCTCCTGCTGAACTCAAACAGATAAAAGGATGTAACACGTCGAAAGAGGTATGGGACAAACTAAAATCTATACATCAAAGTACTGGACCTGCCAGAAAAGCTACATTGTTGAAGCAATTGGTATTAAAAAAAATGAGTCCACAAGAAGATGTAAGAGACCATTTGAACCATTTTATGGATGTGGTAGGAAAGTTGGAAGACATGGATGTAAAAATAAATTCAGAGCTGCTTAGCATAATGATGCTTTACAGTTTGCCAACTACTTTCGAAAGTTTCCGTATAGCAATTGAGTCGAGAGATATTCTGCCAAGTCCCGAAGATTTAAAGATAAAAATTACCGAAGAAAATGACGCAAGACAGCAAGGTCAAAGTGAACAAAGTTCAGAGGCATTGTATGTCAAGCAGAAAAAGAAGTTTAATAATTCTTTAACATGCAAAAATTGCAACAAAAAGGGTCATTCCACTGAAGCATGTTGGTCAAAGAAGAAACAGAATTCTTCAAACAACAAGAAGCCAGAAAAGAATTTTAATGTATGTTTAACATTAGACAACTCCAATATAAAAGATGGAATGTGGTGTTTGGATAGTGGCTGCACCTCTCATATGACGGCGGAAAAAAGTATGTTTTTAAACATAAATTCCACATCAGACACACTAAAATTGGCTTCAGACAAATATACTACCCAAGTTAAAGGAAAAGGGAAAGTAGTGGTCTGCAAGGAGAACCAAGATTATAACCTAAATGATGCACTATATGTACCAGAAATATCGACAAATCTCATGTCGGTCAGCAAAATAACTGATAATGGCTTCGATGTATTATTCACAAAAGAAAAAGCCTACATCATGGAAAAGAAAAAAACTGTTCTTAGTGCAGAAAGAAAAAACGGACTATACTACCTGATTTTTGAACAATGCGAGACAGCAAATTGGGCTCCTACAAATGAAAATAAGACTATGACATGGCACCGAAAATTAGGCCACATTAACGAAAAGGATCTGAAGATGATGGTTGATAATCAGATGATGCGAGGGCTAGTATTAAAACAAGTGAAGTTGGATACGTGCGAAACATGCATAAAAGGCAAAATGGCAGCCCTACCATTTACAAGCCATGGTCGTATCTCAAGTGAGCCATTGGAAATCATACACAGTGATGTATGTGGGCCATTCGAAGTAGAATCACTGGCCGGATCACGCTATTATGTGACATTCGTCGATGATTATACGAGATATTGCTGTATTTATTTTATTAAAAATAAAAATGACGTATTTGAAAAGTTCAAAGAATATAAATCCAGAGTGGAAATGTTTTTTAAAAAAGAAAATACAAAACCTGCAGTCCGATAATGGTGGTGAGTACAGGAACAAAGAGTTCGATAAGTTCCTAAAAGAAAATGGCGTAAAACGAAGACTGACAGCACCATATACACCGCAGCAAAACGGAGTTAGCGAAAGAAAGAACAGATCGTTAATGGATAAAGCGAGATGCTTAATGATCGACTCCAACGCTCCTCCAAGCTTATGGGCAGAGGCAGTGAACACTGCAAACTACCTTATTAACAGAAGCCCAGCAAAGGCGCTAAATGGTAGCACACCATACGAAAAGTGGGTTGGAAAAACACCATGTGGAAACCACCTACATGTTTTTGGTAGTAAAGCATTCTTTCTCAACAAAAGGCGTAAAGGAAAACTGTCTCCGAAAGCTACGGAAGGTGTATTTATGGGCTACGCAATAAACGCAAAAGCCTTCAGAATTTACGTACCGGAAAAGAAAGATGTAATCATTAGCAGAGATGTAAAAATAATTGAAAAGATGCATTTTGACAAGAATCCTGCGGTCGAATACAAAGATTTCCAACCGGAACAACTAGATCCTGAAGCAAAAGAACAAATAGAAATTGAATTACAAGAAAAAACAATCGACGATAATTTAACTTTTCAGGAACCAACTCCGTCTACTTCAGACTCGTTACAGCCCATGCAAATTGAAACTGAATTGTCCACAACAAGTGAAAGGCCAATAAGAGAAAGAAGGTTACCAGCTTGGACTAAAGACTATGAGCTAGGAGCTGTAAACAGTTGTGTAAATATGCTGATATCTGAGAACAGTAATGACTGTTTACTTACTTTTCAAGAAGCTGTATCAGGCAACGATAAAGAAAATTGGGAGAAGGCAACACAATCTGAAATGAAATCGCTCGAGAAAAATAATACTTGGATACTAGTCGATAAAGAAGAAGCCAAAGGACACAAAGTATTGTCTAATAAATGGGTATTTAGAATAAAAGATGACGGAACTTACAAGGCCAGATTAGTCGTACGCGGCTGTGAGCAGAAAGGGAACTTGGATTTTGAAGAAATATATAGTCCAGTTGTAAGTCAGTCTGTTCTTAAGACCTTGTTAGCAATTGCCGCATCTAAAAATTATCATTTCTGTACTTTTGACGTCAAAACCGCTTTCTTGTACGGCGAACTGACAGATAAAGTTTACATGAAAGTACCTGTTGGCTACAAAACTAACTGTGATAGTACTAATAAAGTATGCCGACTGAAAAAGTCGTTATATGGTTTAAAACAAGCACCATTCACATGGAATAAAACTTTTACTCGTGCAATGTTTGACCTAGGTTTCAAGACAATCAAGACTGACAGATGCGTTTTTATTAACAAAGATAAGACCATTATTATTGCTGTATTCGTTGATGATGGACTAGTCATCGGTAAAGACAAGAAAGAGATAGAGCATATACTGTCAAAACTTGAAACAAAATTCGAAATAAAAAAAAATGAAAACCCAAAAACTTATCTGGGTATAGAAATAAATAATTGTCAAGAAGGAATCAAGTTGACTCAAAAGAATTATATAAATGACATGCTGAAAAAATATAGTATGGAAAACGCTAAACCTTCTGAGACGCCTGGAAGTAACGATGCAAAGGTGACACAGGAAACTCCCCAGGAGAAGGAGTACCCTTATAGGGAAGCAGTGGGAAGTTTACTGTATTTGTCCACTCGAACAAGACCAGACATCGCCCAAGCTGTTAATCAAGTCAGCAGAAAAGTAGAAAATCCCAGCAAAGAAGATGTCACGAAAGTGAAGAAAATATTTAAATATTTGATTGGCACTAAAGATAAAGGTATACTCTTCAAAAGAAATAGCCGCATTGAAAGAATCGATGCTTACACTGACTCTGATTATGCTGGAGATCCTCTGACAAGACGAAGCACATCTGGCAGCGTTATTATGATAGCTAATGGACCTATAACATGGGGATCCAAAAGACAGCCAATTGTTGCTCTGTCATCGACCGAGGCAGAGTACATAGCGGCTGCAGACTGCTGCAAAGAGGCAATGTACCTCAATTCCCTGCTGAAGGAAATTACAGACTTGGACTTGAAAATACACTTATATGTTGACAACCAAAGTTCAATACAACTAATTAAGTCTGGCTCCTTTAACAAGAGATCGAAGCACATAGATGTGCGATATCATTTTATCCATGAACAATTCGTGAAAGGATTGGTTAATGTCAACTATTGCCCAACAGAGACTCAGTTAGCTGATATTATGACGAAGCCACTGTCTAAGGTGAAATTTGCAAGACACTGTGCAACACTCATGTGTGAATAATGACGGTTCAGCCACTGTGCACATTAGGAGAAGGTGTTGGATGATCATAATGCTGGCACAAGTTTATCTGTAGGATATATTTAAAAAATAAATATATGCACTTGACGTGTGTGTCAATGATCTTGCAAAAAAGTATAATTTTCTTATATTAATTAAATAGACGTTTGTTACTCTGAATCTTTTTTATTACTAAGTCAGATTCCATAATTTCCTCTATCAGTGCCGACCCTAGTAACTATCGACCAATCGCCATCACCTCCATACTTTGTAAAGTAATGGAAAGGGTACTTAACGGTAAGTTGCGGGCGCACCTTGAAGCGAACGACCTGCTCAGTGACCGTCAGTATGGCTTTCGCCGGGGACGGTCAACTGGGGATCTTCTGGTGTTTGCTACGCA
Source organism: Diarsia mendica (assembly GCA_949316265.1). Classification (NCBI taxonomy): domain Eukaryota; kingdom Metazoa; phylum Arthropoda; class Insecta; order Lepidoptera; family Noctuidae; genus Diarsia; species Diarsia mendica. Next base: position 13,179,213 of record OX438891.1, read on the forward strand.
CTGCTGGGGCGAAGCCATCGAGAAACACGGCGAGGCCCTTGCCGTGTCGCTGGACATCTCGAAGGCATTCGACAGGGTTTGGCACGCAAGTCTGTTGAGCAAACTTCCGGCATACGGCATTCCCGCTGACTTTTGCTGCTGGATAGCTGACTTCCTGAGTGAACGGTCGATTCGAGTGGTCATTGATGGCTGCTCCTCTGACCTTGTGGCTATTGATGCCGGAGTTCCTCAGGGGTCTGTTCTCTCCGCGACACTTTTCCTGCTGCACATCAACGACCTACTTATTCCTGGTATTGTTGGGTACGCAGATGACAGCACTGTCATGGAGAGCTACACATCCAGCGCAAAGGCGGTGATGAAATACGTTCATTGAGAGAGGCCATGGTAGAGCGAACGAATTCAGCCTTAAGTCTTGTCTCCAAGTGGGGTGACGACAATCTGGTTGATTTCAACGCCTCCAAAACGCAAGTGTGTCTGTTCACTGCTAAAAAGAGTCCGTTCAATCTGGCCCCCACTTTCCGGAGTGCGTCTGTCGAAGTTACTGACAGTCTCGAGCTTCTTGGCACGAAGTTGAGTGCAAATTTGAACTTCGGCGCCTACATCGAGTCGAAAGCTCAAACTGCGGCAAAAAAGCTGGGTATCCTAAACAAGGTCAAGCGGTACTTCAAGCCTGGACAGCTTTCAATATTGTATAAAGCTCAAGTCCGGTCCGGCATGGAGTGCTGCTGTCACCTTTGGGATGGCTCAGCCAAATACCAACTTGCCACACTCGACTCAGTAGAGCGTAGAGCCAGGAGGCTAATTGGTGACGCTAAGCTGGTTGCCAAGCTACATAGCCTGGCCCACCGCCGCAAAGTTGCATGTCTGTCGGTCTTCTACAGACTGTACTTCGGAGAGTGTGAGCAAGAGTTCCACGAGCTTATTCCACCATCGCCCTTCTTCCATCGAGAGACTAGACGTACTGCGGGTCATCACCCATACCTTATCGATGTTCCACACATTCGTACGAAGCGTTTTGCTAAGTCTTTCATTATTCGTACAGCCAAGGAGTGGAACACCCTGCCTGCGTCGGTATTCCCGAGTTCATATAACCCCAATCTATTTAAGTCGCGAGTAAATAGGCTTCTTCTGGGTAAACTCGTTCCATCGTCGACCTCATCTCTGCCCTTAGGGCAAGATTGAGGTCAAGAGTAAGCCCATACAAAAAAAATAAAAAAAAGTAAGTGAAACCACTGAGAGTTCCAGTTCATAGGAACATTTCTAAACTATCAAATAAATCCTAACAACGAAATCGTTGTCGTATCGTATGTCTTTGCCAAATTCGTTTGTGTAAATTATTCCTAAGGTTAATGAACCAATATTTGTTTGTAAATTATATTGTATTTCGTAAACAGTTTTTTATGCTATTTTGTTTTTTAGATTTTTTTCAATTTTCTATTTCGGCTTTAATATTTATTTGATACCTAGTTCAGAAATGTTCCTATGAACTAGAACTACCAGTGGTTTCATTTATTGTCGTATTGTGGGCACCATCCTGTATAGAGACTAGGTGTTGCCAGCGGTTTCACCCGCTACAACTCGAAAATTATCCCACGGGAAGATGAAATTGGGATAAAAACTATCGTATGTGTTAATCCAGGTTATAAACTATCTGTGTACCTATCCAAATAAGTTTTTGAGTGAAGAAGTAATAAACATAGGTACCTACACACTCACAAACTTTCGGTTTTATAAGTAATATTAAATAGGAAAAAAGAATATAATATTGCTACGTAGGTGCTTCACCCCAAATGGCTAAAAAAAAAAATTAAAAAAAAAAAAAAATTGGGTTACAGGCTGGAAAATTACGATAATAATATTCCACAACTATCACACAACGCCATCTAGTCCCAAGCTAAGCAGAGCTTGTGTTATGGGTACTAGACAACTGATAAACATACTTACTTATATATTTCTAAATACATACATATTATAGATAAATTACACCCAGACACAGACCAAATGATCGTGTTCATCACACAAACATTTGTCCTGGGTGGGAATCGAACCCACGACCTCCGGCATAGCAGTTAGGGTCACTAACCACTAGACCAACAGGCCAGTCAATAAAGCGTGTCCTTGCAATATTATTACGCGTGACGTGATCTATTGAATTTAAGGCATAATTTGGGAAGCAAACCATTTTAAATTTACAACCTCTTTAGATTCGCAACCTCTATTCTATTTGGTGAGTCCTGGCAACTAGTGGTCCAAAAATATGGAAAGCCATTAAACATTCGTTTTTTTTTCTTCAGAAATGATGAATGGTATCGATTTATTTTCTACCTTAACAGCCTGGGTTTTAAGGAAACTAATCCCAATCACCTAATACAATTTTTTTACAGGAACCTGTCGAAAAGTATAGTTATGTAGGTACTCATATAAGGTACCTGGGTCGAATATGGCCACCTTAAGGTTTCGTGTCTTTTTTTTATAGTTTTTAAGATTGGAGGGTAAGCCACGGTATTTATTTATAAAGCGTACTTATGAATCTTTCATATTGTAGCAAAAAAACAATAAAAATATTGAATATTAACAGATATTCTTTACTTTTTCGTAAATTTAAAAGTTGGCCATATTTACGACAGGGTAGGTAAATATGCCCACGGGTGTGGCCATATTTACTGTATCACTTTAAAATTATTTAAAAAGGCAAATTAAGTAAAAGAAGACGTCTGTTTTTTTATTAAAAAAAATATATATTTAGGAATGGCACGTATCATCATAGTGATAATGAAATTGGCCATATTTTCAGTCACGCCATTTTTTTTTTCTATATTCAGACGAATCATAAACACATTATTATTTTGAGAACTACACAAAAAAATATCAAAATACAATTGCCGCACAGCATGGCAAATTGGCAACGTACATAAAAAACAATAAAATCGAAAACTAACAGAAATATAGGACCAGACATAATTGGATGTTTTTATAACGGCAGCGCGGCTTCCCACTTCCACGAAATCTGAGCGACTGGCGCACAGAACATCCCTAACGGGGACTGGCGTCTGTGCGAGAGGGGTGGCGGGGGCGCTACTCGGATACGTGGCTCGGCCGCGATCGAATACCGTCGCGTTCAGTTTTATAAAGTGTTGCGTTTTAGAAATAATAGTATGTGGCCATATTTATCGGCTGGCCATATTCGACCCAGGTACCTTATTATTCAGAAACCGTTAGCCCCACAATTCGCTTCTGGCGCTTGGTACTGCTACATCCAAAGGCAATCGCTCGATAGATCATTAGGAATCAGGATGTCGAAAAGATGAATAAGATCAATGTGTAGTCTGAGAAAAACGGATAGATAGGTACATTTTTCATGAAAAAAAAATTTGCCTAAGTACTTGCCATCTTTACCCGTACATACTGGAAAATCATTATTTGTAAAAGCAAATCACATCTTTTTAAAAAATATCCATCAGATAAAAAAACTCCATTTTGTGCCTATTATGAGAATTTATTGTGCCCAATCAAGTGCGAAACTGCACTATTGGAGAAGAGCTCTTTTGGTGCAGCTCCTAAAATTTATAATAAACTAGCTTTTGCCCGCGACTTCGTTCGCGTGGAATAGTGACTTCCGGAAGATTTTTGGTTTATCTCGCGAAAAAAAAAAAAAACTATCCTATGTCCTTTCTCAAGTTCCAAACTATGTCTGTACCAAATTTCATCAAAATCCGTTCAGCCGTTTAGGCGTGAAAGAGTAACAGACAGAAAGACAGACAGACAGAGTTACTTTCGCATTTATAATATTATATAGTATGGATAGTATGGATGACTAGTATTCAAAAATAAGTGTTTACCTTTAAAATAGACTAGCTGTTGCCCGCGGGTATGTCGGAAAAATTATATATTAAAATCTTCCTCGAGAACCACTCTATCCATTGGTGAAAACGGCATGAAAATCGGTGCCGTAGTTTTTGAGTTTATCGCGAACAGACAGACAGACAGATGCGGCGAAGGACTTTGTTTTATGATAATTATGTAGTGATTTATCCGTAGCCGTACCTATAAGCACCCATGAATAATGTGACGGCACGGTTGATGGTGCAGTGGCTGAGCGATTGGACTGCTGCGCTGCGTGTCGCGGGTTCGATCCCCGCACAGAACATAATATATTTGTATGGCCTACAGATAGTTGTTTCGGGTCTGGTGTTTGTGTACCTATGTGAGTTTAATGTTTGTGAACGCACCCACGATACAGGAGAAATTCCTAGTGTGGGGCAACGTTTTAAAAAAAAAAGAAAATGAATGAATGAAATGAAATGAACTTTCTGCCAGTGAAGGATTTTTTAGAATTAGATTATTTGTTCCAGAGATTATCCCTACATACATTTACTTTATTAGTCAAGATTATGGTCAAGATGGCTGAGATGATATACATTAGCATGTAATCTCTGTGCTATGAACTTTATCTATAGTGTGTTGTCTATGTGATTAGTTGTGACGGTATGTCATAGTTGTCATATCAAATATTTACTGAAAATGTCCAACCGTAATTTTTATGTTTAATAAAGCCTTAGATTACAAGGTATATCTAGCTTTATTCATTTCAATTTATTAAACATAAACTATGGACAAGTTCCTGCGGCCTGATAGATTTGACGCGGATAGTTCTACAAGCTCTTCAACAAAAGAATGGGAGCACTGGAAAATGACTTTTCAGAACTTCATTGCCGCACAGCAACCGAAACAAATACCTGCATCAGCGGGTGGGGATGCCGCAGCCCTAGCGCGTCAACAGGAAGCTCAATGGGAAATAACTAAGCTACAACTTCTAGTGAATCATATATCACCGAAAGTGTATGCTAGCATCAGTGAAAATGCGACCTACAAGTCTGCTATGGCTGCACTGGACAAACTGTATGTAAAACCAAAGAATATTATTCACGCCCGACATATGCTTGCAACGAGGCGACAGCACGCGGACGAGAAGATCGATTCCTACATGCAAGTTTTAAAACAACTTGCAAAAGATTGCGATTTTACCAGTGTAGACGCAGAGACTAATAAGAACGATAGTATCCGTGGTGCTTTCATTGCCGGTATCTCATCGAGCAAAATACGTGAGAGGCTTTTAGAAAATTTAAACCTTACATTAGAAAAGGCATATAATAAAGCGCTTACCATGCAGATGGCCGAAGAAAATTGTCTCAACTTCAGCAACCCAGAAGTGTGTTCTATGCCAACGCCAACGACTTCCAACGAGGTGATTCCTGATAATACCACCAGTGCTGCCACGGCTCCTTTTCCCCGACGCAAATGTTTTTTCTGCGGTGCACCTTATCATCCACGTAAAGACTGCCCTGCTAGAGATGCAGAATGCGTCAGATGCAACAAGAAAGGACACTATGGAAAGGTTTGTCGCTCCAAAAGTCAAACTTCCGCTTCAGTAGCTTCGTCTGATATATGTGGCCATTCTAGCGGCATCACGGCTGCAGCACCAACTTCTCTAAAGAAAGCTATGGTCACCGCTTTTATAAAAGGAATCCGAGCTGAAGCCCTTATTGACACTGGTAGCTCTTTGAGCTTTATCAACGAAGAGTTTGCCAATCTGTGCCAACTGAAGAAGAATAGATGCGATCAAACCATATCAATGGCATCGCTTTCACTGACGTCTCAAGTTAATGGCCTCACACGCCAGAATGTAAATATCAGTGATAACGTATACGAGAATGTAAATCTCCTAATAGTGAAAAACCTCTGCGCTGACCTCATAATAGGTCATGATGTCCTGTCGTCACACTCAACACTCGAATTTGTATTTGGTGGGGCGAAAAACACCCTTAAAATCTGTAGCGTGGCCGAAGCGTCCGTACCAGCTGTTCCACTATTTTCAAACGTAAGTGCTGACTGCAAACCTATAGCGGTAAAATCAAGAAAACACAGTGCTGATGATCGTGCTTTTATCGAGAATGAAGTTAAGAAGCTGATCGCAGAAGGAGTAGTCGAAGAAAGTCAATCTCCATGGCGGGCCCAAGTGCTTATAACGAAAAATGCGAACCATAAGAAGCGTATGGTGATAGATTATTCGCAGACAATAAATAGATACACTGAACTCGATGCCTACCCGTTACCCAACATCGAAGAAATGGTGACAAAGGTAGCCAAATACACAGTCTTTAGTGCGATAGATCTCCAGAACGCATATCACCAAGTGCCCATCCTTCCTCACGAAAGAGTCTTCACTGCATTTGAAGCAGCTGGAAACTTGTATCAGTTTTGCCGGATCCCGTTCGGAGTCACCAATGGTGTCTCAAGTTTCCAAAGGACGATTGACTGGCTCGTAAGAACAGAAAATCTAAACGGAACCTACGCCTATTTGGATGACATAACTGTCTGCGGCAAGACAAAGAAGGAGCATGATGAAAATCTAGAAAGATTTCTCAAAGCAGCTGAGAAGTATAACTTGACTCTGAATAAAGAAAAGAGCAAATTTTGTCGAGAAGTAATCAATATACTAGGCTACACGATTGAAAATCACATTATAAAACCAGACACCGATCGACTAAAACCTTTGTTGAACATGCCTGCACCGAACGATATCGCTTCTATGAGAAGGACCCTAGGGATGTTCGCCCATTATTCAAAATGGATCCCGAACTTTTCCGAAACGGTACACCCACTCGCCCATTCTAATGAATTCCCTCTGACACCTAGAGCAATACAATGTTTTGAAGATATAAAATCCCTGATTGCCAAGTCATCAGTACATGCAATAGATGACACAAAACCATTTACAGTCGAAACCGATGCCTCTGAGCACTCTATAGCTGCAACGCTGTCTCAAGACTCAAGGCCGGTTGCTTTTTACTCAAGGACACTCAATCAAAGTGAGCTCAACCACTCAGCTATTGAAAAGGAGGCATACGCTATAGTTGAAGCTCTCAAGAAATGGCGCCATTTTTTAATAGGCAAACCCTTTAAATTGATTACCGATCAAAGGTCTGTGTCCTTCATGTTTAATGCCAAACATGCAAGCAAAATAAAAAACGAGAAGATCCAACGATGGCGGCTAGAGCTTGCGCCTTATAAATATGATATAATATATCGTCCTGGAAAAGAGAACCATGTCGCAGATGCCCTGTCTCGTGTTTGCGCCACGATGGAATCTCGCAGGACCAAGTTACAGTCACTCCATGAAACTCTATGTCACCCAGGCGTTACTAGAATGTACCACTGGTTAAAAATGAAGAACTTACCTTACACCGTTGATGAGGTAAGGAGCATGACTGCCAACTGCCGCGCTTGCTCAGAAATAAAGCCCAGATATTTCAGAAATACAGACCCATTACCAAGGCTTATAAAGGCGACCTCTCCCCTGGAACGCATGAGTATTGATTTCAAAGGACCTGTACCGTCACGGTCTAATAATCGTTTTATACTGACGGTCATTGATGAATTCTCCAGATTTCCTTTCGCGTTCCCATGTTCAGACATCAGCGCTAAGACCGTGATCAAACACTTGAACAGTATTTTCATGATTTTCGGTTTTCCGTCTTATATTCACTCAGATAGAGGGTCTTCATTCTTGTCATCTGAAGTAAAAGAATTTCTACATTCACGTGGAATAGCTACGAGCAGAACAACAGCCTATAACCCGCAGGGCAATGGCCAGGTCGAGAAACTGAATTCCACGCTCTGGAAGACGATCCAACTTGCGCTACATTCCCATAATAAGCCCATTGAGAACTGGGAACACGTTTTACCCGTGGCCCTACATTCTATAAGATCGCTCTTATGCACAGCCACTAACTGTACGCCGCATGAGAGAATGTTTACACACTCGCGTAGATCGCTAAACGGGCATAGCATTCCAACGTGGCTTGTTAATTCGGAACAGGTTTTGATGCGCACACATGACCGATCGAATAAATATCAACCAGTGGTCGAAGAAGTTGAATTGCTGGAAGCAAACCCTGACTATTCTTTCGTAAGACTAAGGGACGGAAGAGAAACTACAGTCTCAAATAGACATTTAGCCCCTATTGGCGAAAACGGGGAAAGGATTGAACCTGTCAGCCCACAACCTCAAGATCCGTCTCATTCTATGATTGACCCACAAGTAGACGGTACCTTAGAGAGTCAACTCGAGGTTAACAGTCAGTCCTCATCTACCCCTGAACCTGAGTCCTCAACTTCTGAAGAATCTCGTCCTACTTCTCACGCTGAGCCATCATCAGCTCCTCAAGAGCTGAGAAGATCGAGCAGGGTCAGAAGAATGCCCCAGCGCCTACAAGACTACCACCTGTAGTTTGCAAAACAGCATGGGAGAATGAGATGATATACATTAGCATGTAATCTCTGTGCTATGAACTTTATCTATAGTGTGTTGTCTATGTGATTAGTTGTGACGGTATGTCATAGTTGTCATATCAAATATTTACTGAAAATGTCCAACCGTAATTTTTATGTTTAATAAAGCCTTAGATTACAAGGTATATCTAGCTTTATTCATTTCAATGGCATAAAAAAAGGCCCAAATTCAACAGATTTTTATTTTGATATTCCTACTATTTTCCTAAATTAAGACATTTGCCTTTGGGAGGCCTTTGCCCAGCAGTGGGACAAGATAGGCTAGTAAAAAAAAAAAAAAGACATTTGCCGCCTTATTAATAAAAATAGTTAAACCTGGTTTAACTTACGCTTGGTTTATCTCGCATGCCGTCACTTTCTTTTGAATATTTTTGAAGTGAGACGGCATGCGAGATAAACCAAGCGTAAGTTAAACCAGGTTTAACTATTTTTATTAATAAAGCGGTATAAGTATTCATCTTAGTAGTGACACCTGACAGAGAATTTCGACACGAATTATCCGAGACTACGATTTCAGGTGCAACTCCTTATACCAACGATACCACCTTTAAGGATATTGAAACCGAACTTTCCACAGCTCTTGGTGACCTAAGCCACTATTTAATTATGCTGACAATGCTTTGGGACCAAACCCCATAAAAACTCAGCGTCTTCCACCTCCGAAACAGACAATAGCGGGTAGTAAACTAAACATCGTCTGCTAATCGCCCATAGTGATCATCTGAAACTGTTACTAACCTACAAAAGTGCATGCCCGAAATAACTTGCTCGCCGCCTTAGAAAAGTACCAAATGGAGGGCATCTTCTTAAGTTCTGCGAACCACTGAATTGGTACTCTGCTTCTCCGCTGGCGAATATGCTTGCCCAGTATGGGACCGTTCCTCCCACGCCGATTTAGTGGATACAGCTCTAAAAGACACCTGTCGGATTATTAGTGGTTGACTTAAACCGGTCCCAGTACGAATGCTCTATCCACTAACTGGGATTGCGCCTACAAAAGTTCACAGGACCCTAGCCAGTAGCCAGTTGGACCGAGAGGACGAACCTAAAAGCTGATTTACATCACCAAATGCGTAGTTAGTTACTTAGTTACTCAGTGCCCTAGAGGCTGAAAAGCCGTAAAAGTTTATTTTGGGTGCGTTGGTCCAGCTAGTCCAGTTAATAACAATGCCACTACAGCAAGACGCGAACTCTGGCGGGAGCTGCGTGGCCGACTTGAAAATCGAAAAATAGACTCCGAACCCAAGTCGACCGTAGTAAAGACTATCTCGTCAGACGGGGGTTCATGGACCGCTCAGACCTCAAGTGTGTATGTGGCGTATCTCCACAGACAATGGCCAACCTTTCATTTTGTGCTGCATTCCTTGACATCTGCATACATGACGATCTTATGACTGCATCAGCGAGCGGAGTTCGCATAGCTAAATTTCATCATCATCATTTCAGCCAAAAGACGTCCACTGCTGAACATAGGCCTCCCCCAGGCGTCGCCACATTGACCGGTCCCGTGCGTCTCTCATCCAGCGGGTTCCTGCAACCTTGACCAGGTCATCGGTCCACCTAGTGGGAGGCCTTCCAACGCAACGTCTTCCGGTTCGCTAAATTTAACAAGATTGATTTAGTGAGAACTCTTCTCATCGACACGCTAAGAAGAAGAAACTTAGTAGTATCTCCTTTTCTAGCCATATTACCTATACCTACAGAGTTAATTTAGCGTGTGAATGCAAAAAAATATAGAGTCTCCCAATGGGGAGAAAAACTCAGATATTGTTATAGATGTCGTTATGATACAGATGCATTATGGGGCTCACGGTTTCTGATTGTAGGATGGGTCGTAAGGCGCGGCCTAACAGGAACGACACTCGACAACGAACTTTTCGACAGGGTTCTGTAAAAAGTTTATAAGGGGATTGGAATAGGTTCACAAAAAAGCCAGGCTGATACATTAGAAATACAAATGGATGTCATTAATAATTTATGAAGAAAAAAAAAAACAACGATAATGGCTTTCCGCATTTTTTTATCACAAGTTGCCAGGATCCACCAAATTAAATAGGTAGAGGTTGCAAAAGTCGAACAACGACATATTTTAGATAAACTGCAGTGCTGTTCCTTACAATGATGAGTACGAACCATAAAATAGCGGGAGCAGCGAATTGCGCAAAAATGGCTTCTTGACGGAGGTTTGCATTTGAGTTCTAGGTCAATTTATAGTAGATAAATAACAGTTACGACAGCGGTTTTGAAGATAATTTTGGATTTATTACTTTGGAGCCATACAAAGATTTTTTTAATTATTAATACTATTTATTTGTATATGAGTACGCATGACTGCTGAAGGCAAAAAAATAGAAAAAAAAATGCCTATGAAGCTGTATTTAGCCGTCCCAGCCCACGCCCGCCGCGCGCCACCGCCCGCCGCCACCGCGCGCCGCCGCTGCCGCCGCCCGCGGCCGCCCGTCGTCGTCGCACCTTTTCTATAAAACTTAGAACTGTAGTTTTAGTTTTACAGACAACTTACCCTTTTTTCATTTTATTGCTTCTAGTTGGTTACCTTTCTATGATTATTTAGCTGGTTACCTACCTAGGCCCTATATGAAACTCTAACTAGCTCTCAACACAATTTCATTTTAATTTAAAACGTCCAGTATACCAAAAGGCAGGTGACTATTTAATTCGTAATTATTTAAACAAAGTGTCGGCATTTTGTAGCTAGACTCTTTGGTCATTCGGCAAAGAATGGTCAAAGAAATAATCGTGTTTTACACACGCATCGTAAACCTAAGTAAACCAGGATAAGGCATATTTTTATTTGACTTGGATGCTAGGGTTACAGGTAAAATAATTTGCATAATGCCCCCCACGGTGATTTTTTGCTTTAGTAAAATTATATTTAGGTTGGCACCGTAAGTAAACGGCACATAGCTCATAAATAATGTTGATGTTCATGGCGGTAATAATTGTAATGAAAGAAAATTTAATATGACTGATTCTAAATTACCCCAGGCTAATATTTACGATTTTTCTAAATCATATTAGTATCACAATCGGTTTCCCCACTACTTACATGGAGACCGCGCTAAAACTGTCTGAACAGCGGTGATCTATGCTACCTATAATCAATAGAGAAATCCAGTTAAATCTATATGTATCTATCTACTAGGTAGGTATTAGAAGTTAACAAACTTTTCGTTTTAAAAATACTTAGATATATTTGTCGTAGAGATAGTATCTGACTATCTGTATCTATGCTAAGATTAAATTAAATAACTGTAAGTGTGCAGATTATTTCAGGGATCGACTCTTTTTGTCGCGCAAGATTACCGTAATATGAAGGATCTTTCGTAATTGATAAATATGATTACTAATTAATGATTACACAGGTAATTTAATCACAGTAGGTAATAGAGAATACAAGGAGAAACATAAATGCCAAATTTATTAAATCTCTACTTGGGTTTTGTAGCTTGTCTTTAGCAATTAAAGGCTCTCCTAAATTACTATTGTGTACCAACACTGGGGTGTTGATTGCCTTCCACTCACAATCTGTATTCTTATGTATTTCTAGCCACAAAGACAAGGCAGGGCATAATGTATAACGGTAGGTAAGTCTTTATTTTCAATTAGTTCAGTTTAATATTTATCTTGCAACTTTGGATTCTTAAAAACAGAAGTTATTGAGGGTAAAAACCGACAATCTTGCTGTAGTTAAAAAACAAACTACAACTGATAGGCGACTTTTACAAATACCCGATAACTTTTACGTTCCCTCACGTCAGTATTATTGAGTTAAAATAAACCGAGTTTGAAATTAACATTCAAATAGAAACGTAGGTCCAGCGTCGGACGCTGCTCATAAAACATGTTGACAGAGAGACGAATAGTTGGCGTAGCGTTATTGATCCTTCCAATAATTATCGAACACGTTTCATGTCACCATAGACAAACACTAAAGTGGACGAGTATGGCGGATACTTGCCGCGACGTTGTTTGTAAGTTTACGCACGGAATCGTAAAGTAGAGGCAGGCAGTAGGTAGAGCTAACAGAAAATCTGAGACAGTGAGAGCGACGTGTTTGGTTCAATAAACTTAGCGAATGGTGTTTTCTTACGAGGGCCTGTACGTTTTCCAATTGACTTGATAATAAGTTACCACTAACATGTTAGGTTTCAGTAATTATAGTCTCTAGGAGCTAATAACTAACTAAATAAGTACATAAGTCATTATTTGAAGTACCTAAGAACATAAAGATAATGTTTTGTGGACATATTATATTCTGTTACAATATTTATAAAGATAATTAATACTGAATTATAACTTTGTAAAGTTTCTATCTATCTTGCTTTCATGAAGTATTTAAGAACTCTGGAACAAAAATGTCTTTGAAAGAAAAATTATGGCGGTTTGGTGGCACTTTCTACGGAACCCTAAATATAGACTGTATGTATCTATCTATGTATGTGTTGTATGTAGACACATCTGGGAAGTTGAGAATTCAAAATGGAGGTATGTAAATGTTGATTTTCTATCATGACAGTCCGAAACTGCTATCTTTAGCGTTTTGTTAACGCTTTAAATGACATTAAAATATTAGGTGTTTCTAGAGTTAAACGAGCAAATATAAAAAATATTTTATATGTTTTCAGATCGCATTATTCGTATTTATATAACCGAAGAGACTTAATACATATTTACTATAACGGATATCGATATTTCGGAGGTTCATATTATCACTGGTTTCATGCTCTTGGTTCCGCATAATGCCTGAAAGACCTGAAAATAATGTGTGTTGAACAAAGTTATATTTATTACTTCGTATAATACTGTATCTATATACAGTAATAAACGAAGTTCCCGTCGGTGTCCGCAATAGTAAGAGTTTTACGAGAATAATAGAGAATAATAGCTTCTTCTACCTTCTTCTTATAAATGCGTAAAAAAATATAAAGTTTTATGCCAAACAAGAGAACAGGGGGTTTGGTTGTGTCTGTGTGTTAGTAAAGCACTATTTAAATAAACCACAATATTCATACAAAACTATTTCTTTTATATTCCTAACAAAACATAATCGTTCAAGTTATACAAACCAATTCAATAAAGCAAGCAAACCAATCAAGCAATCCTATTAATTAACTTAAAAACCGATAACGATACGGAACGGCAACAAAATAATAAAGTAGCTCGCGCGGTCACAGCTACGCTTGTCGAATAGGTGTCTAATTGGTCTCATACGTATTTGCTGGCAATTAAACACGACCGCCAACGTAATCTCGTGAACCATAAACGACGCGACCATTCAACAATCCAAAGAAGACGACATGGCCTCACTCCGCGCAACATGGTGACTAAATACTATTTACGCTAAGGTGTTAATTTCAGGAGGTTAGAGTAGCGTGAATTTTATTTATATGAAAAGTTAATTCATGCCCTGCTAGCACGTAGTGTTTAAACGGCGGAGTTAGCATGGGGCTCCGAGTAAACACTGCGCCTGAGCTTACGTGCAGCCGAGTGCGGTGCGCGTGCGATGTCCACGACTCCATGCTACTCCCACAGAGTCGCGTATCCTTCGGTTATCTTGTTTGTTTACTATTTATTACAGCTTAAAATATGTATGGTCATTAGAGTCTGGTAAAACTTCCGCGTAGTAATACCAATGCCTAGAATATTTACCAATTGTCAATCACAGTAGGAAGAAACTTTTGAATACTTAATGAGTTTTTTCTAATGCGGATGTATCTGGTAGACAAAGAATGCTAAAATTATTTTAACCAGATACATCTATCTGGTTAAAATAATTTAATTTACTATCTTAGTTAGGGTAATTTAAAAAAGTTAAGTGCTACGCTGCTACATTACATCGTAGCACTAGCTACGAAAATCAGCAAAAGCTTTCAAATTCACTAATGATATCAAGTCCCAAGAGTTACTCATTTCAGTCAAGACAATAAAATTTTATTAGACATCTGCATTTCTTAATGAATCAGTTTATTCCTAAAACAAAGACAGGATCATTACTACCATATGAAGCCAAAATCATAGCTATATTATTGTTATAACTGCCACTAATGCCCCGAAATTGTCCACTTTGTATCTATCGCTGTGTAAACAAACGGACCAGGGAATTTCGGTTCAGTAGTTTCTAAGAAGGGACAGGGTTAAAACTAACCAGCCATAGCAAGTTTTTGAGACGAGTTTGTCTAGTAAGCATTAGCTTAGATGTAGAACATCGTGGTATACTTGGTTATATATATTTCATCTCGTACACATTAAATAAAAGTTTATAGGTTCCATAAGGAGCAATGAACTTTTCATTGAAATACTAAATCGATATAAACGATTTGAGTCGTTATTTGGATTAAAAAAAACAAAAGCAGTGCAGAGCTGATTATATCTGAATCATCAGTTTCTCAAATCAGTTATTCTTCTGAAAGCACATAGACTAGCCTTGGTTGATTAGGAATACATATTCGTGTTCATAACTTACCTAGATCTCATACATGATCATTGGTCAACGACCAGCCACCTCACAGAAGTGCAATGAGTGTGCCTATGTATCGGTTATAACACTTATAACGGTCACTGAGATGTTTAAAAATGAAACATTTCTGTGGAGAGCATTGAGCTGGCTCGTTGTTTGAGGTTTCCTTTTCCAATTAGCACTTAGTCGGCCGGCAGACCGTAACTGGGTGAGGCGGGCCCGATGCATTGGAATGCTGACTAGGTGTCTACAGCAGTTCCTCGCCGGAGGTACATTTTACTTCGTACATTATGACGTGCAACTATCGTGTAGCTTGTGAGAGCTGGTTCAGATTTCATCGATTGGTATTTTAGGGTTGTGAAATGTCTCCTTGTTAAATGATGCTTGAGTTCTAAAAGTCACTAAGTCCATTTTTACCGATATTGAGTTAACCAGTTCAAAAAAATCTTTTTTTTTTCTCTATCAGATGGTCTCACCCTTTTCTAAATTAAATGTCGCGAAGTGGCTTTTTTCCAATTCCTAAAACTTATGGAAGTAAACTTAATGTGTAGAATAATTCTACACATTAAGTTTACTTCCATATTAAGTTCCTAATGTTTTTAAATCGACAATACTTATTTTCATCGATGACCCTTGGTATAATTTCCTGTTACATAGAATATGAAAGTTTAGCTTTCAACTAGACCATTTATTTTGCAACCGTAGAGTCGAAAGTTTTCGCAACTAAGGTACAAAAGTAGGCAATCTACTTTACTCGTGAGCAAGTCTTCAAGTTTGCAGATCTTCCTATATGTAGGTTTACGAATCCGGACGTTTACAGTTTTACAGTCATGCAAGATCAAAAAGTTGAATGACTTTCAAATCTCTTGCCTATATACAATTACAACGATGACTAATGGGTTTTATTGATGACTTTTTGTTTGGAATGGAACATTTTATTATACCTACCTTCTCAGTTTTTGAGTTAACTACCTATTTTACTATCAAATTATCGAACAATAGTTTCATTGTGTGATTTAGCGATTAAAAGCAAAATCTTGTAGTCTGTTTTATTAGGTAGTCATTTGATAAATCAAGTACACACGGCTACACATCAAGCTATACAAAACCAGTATAATCTGATCGTTCATTGTGCGAAAAGATCTAGTAAAGTGAGGCCAAGATTAACTGGTTTTGTATAGCTTGATGTGTAGCCGTGTGTACCTATCAGTCTTCATTTTATAAGATAAAATAATAAAATGTGTACAAATTATTAGTTTTCTTCTTACATTAAATGACCTGTCTGTATTCTTCTCATCAGTTCATGGGAGGAAATATCGCTTAAGTACTCAACATGTCGTATGGTCTTGGGAATACTCAGGTCACGCACGACTGATATGCAGACCTGTGACGAATATAGTAATAAATCTTGATCCAGTTGCTAACAAGTAAATCTGCTGTGAAAATCTGTAAGGAATTACCAAATTCATCACGAAGTTTCTTTTTATAGAGCAACATTTTACAATAGTGGTATGTTATCCTTTCTCTATCAGAATCTGAAATGACAATAACCGCCTTTCTCTCCTCCTCAGGCTTAATTTCGGGTGAGCACCAGGATGCTTGAATAGGCGGAATCGTAACAATAATGTGATAGTCACGTAAACCCGTCCCAGACGTTCCAACGTTTCCAGCTATGTTGTCTATGTTGGGGTTGTCTATGTTGGGGTCGGCATCCAGCCTAACCGGATGCAGCTGATGACTACCAGTATTTTACATGGAGCTATGGTCCGTGGATATACCACGTTTCCTCCGTGCCTTGGAAAGCACGCTAAGCCGTTGATCCTAGCTGCCGTTTGTTGATCGTTGACAGACTTTACAGGTCCGAAAGTCAACTAGATTACCAGGATATTGCTTTAGCCAGTACTATAACTGGGTTGTGGAAATCAGACAGGCAGTCACTTCATGTAAAATACAATGACAGTACTTAGAAAGGAGTTGAGGGAACCACTTAGCATGAATCTTATGATAATATAATGAACATGCGACTTAACGAGTTATTTGAACATTTATTTGTTCATTGTCTCCCCGTAGTCTACCTATGTTTGATAGTAACATATTAGTACTAATAAGTAACACTATCAATAAGGTGCTAGGCCAGTCCGATGAAGTTATTTCTAACAGTCATTTCATTGTAATGTATGTTTTCTAGCTAGACTAACGATTTAAGAGGAAACGCGAGTGGTCTTTTCTCCATACAAACGCTCTCGCCTGTTTTCTTTTTGGTTAATGACCCTAGAGCAATGGTTTTTTACAGAATAATAAATATTAACTATTTCTATGCCCCTATGTTTTCCTTTTTGGTGATAAATTATTTTTATAAGCACTAGAACCCTCAAAAAATGCTCAAAATTGCTTGTTTAGATCGCTGTTAACAGAGTCCTAGTGTACAAATTTGACAACTATTAACGAAAAAAGAAAAACATAGCGGCGTAGTATATAACCTCCTTATTCATTGTCTAAAATATCTTTTAAATTGGTTCAATATTGGAGGAGGAAATAGGCGAGAGCCAAACCTCGAATTCTAACTTTTTTCTACAGTTGTCCTTATCGCACGAATTTGAGGGCAGGACGACGGAGAGAGACAGCGATAGTAGAAAGAGACAGCACTCGCATTTCCTCTTAAAAACGGCTGAATCAGCGTGGATGCGGAAGGCATCAGGACGGCCTACGTCCAGCAGTGGACAATAATAGGTTGTGCTGACTGATTATTATTTGAA
Source organism: Diarsia mendica (assembly GCA_949316265.1). NCBI lineage: Eukaryota > Metazoa > Arthropoda > Insecta > Lepidoptera > Noctuidae > Diarsia > Diarsia mendica. The sequence goes on from OX438891.1 coordinate 13,196,799, forward strand.
TGAATCCATTTTGTCTTCCTGTAGAACAAATGGATATTTTGATGTGCCAAGGCCTTTCGCTCTTTTTCCGACCTTCTAAATTAGTAGATGGGTTCATGGGAGCGAATGTAAGTCTTGCATAGGTTATACGCTGCCCCTGCAGGGGTCTTCGTCTTTCCTCCCAAAATTCAACCGATTTATAGTCTATTTAAATAAAAAGAGTAGTCCTGACTGACTGACTGACTCATCAACGCCCAGCCCAAACTCTTGGAAATAGAAAGCTGAAATTTTGCACAGTGGTTCCCTTTATAATGTAGACAAGGAATAAGGAAAGATTTTTCGAAATTCAACCCCTAAGGGATGAAAGTTTGTATGGAAAATCGTCATTTTCACGCGGGCGAAGCCGCTGGCAAAAGCTAGTGAATAATAAATGTTTAGCCCATTTTCACTTAGGAGAGCTTGACTTTGTGGTGATGGTTTGGTTAGTGAATTGTGTTTTAGAGTGAGTACCATACCATATTCTTTCCCCGAGCTGAACATCACACACTAAGGTCACTTTATTGATCTCTGATAAACCTTGAATTGGAACATCTACAGGACTTCATTCGCATTTACATATCCAAGTAAAAAAAAAATGCGAAAGTTTGTGGGGATGGATGGATGGATGTTGGTTACTCTTCCACGAAAAACTGCGGATTTGGATGAAATTTGACATACCGGTAGTTTATAACCTGAAGTAGCTTTTTATCCCCGTAGTACTATCCCATGGGACCATTTCTACGAGTTTTACGATAAAAGTACCTGTAGAAAACCACTGAGGGATCATTTTAGAGCTGTTTTGACTTGGAATGTGTGCGTTTTAGGAGTTGTAATATTTTATTGATCTTTAGTTTAATGAGGATTGTTATTATTTTTTTGTATAATGCATTTAGGAAAAAAAAAATTGCCAATGTTTCAACCCAATCAAAATTTGAAAGATCACGAGAATAATTGAATGTTTAATGCATAAGTATCTACCTACTTAGTTTTGTGTGGAATTTCAAGAATCATTATTTAGTAATTAATTTATGGCCAGAGGCCTATGTTCAGCAGTGGACGTCTTTTGGCTGAAATGATGAATTAATTTATAATATACGAAAATATTTCTGATCTCAAAGTAGTGCTGAATATCCTATAGGAGGAGAGGCAAATAGCGAGCATATTATATAAATGACACGTGTTATTTAAACGATGGCACAATACATCCAAGAACTGAATTCCAATAATTTAAGATATTTCATAAACTGTAATTGGAGGTAAAATTTATGGAAATATAAGTGTTATCTAAGTGACCGCCTCAATGTTGCGCAGGATTGCCTTGCTAGCACGCTCGTCTCGCCGCCAATCGCTTTGTTTGTCAATACGTCAGGGGCGGGGCTTCGCGCAGTAAGCCTGTTGGCGTCATCTTAACCAGCACAAGGTGATTCAGAACTCTATAGTTACGGGGATAAAGTGTTTTCTCGTCTGTCATCAGGCAGCAGAAGATCTAAACATTTTACAGGAAAAGAGGTTCTATTATAAGGCTTTATGAAAGGTTATCGTATGCTGCATTCACATTTTAGTGGGTATGTTGTGCTGTATACGCGCTAATGAAGTGTAGTGCGGTCGAGTTTGCGGTAGTTGCTCATGCAGTTGGCACGCCACCACTGATTTGTGATTTGTGACAAATATAGGAACTAATTTTCAGCATTTTCAGAATATTGAAAAATTTAGTTTATTCATTGTTGTAGCTACTATATTATTCTGTGTAAAAATAGAGCTATGAATAAAATGTATTTTATATGAGTTAATGTGAAAAAACGTGGACTGTGAACTGGAGTGGTTTATATAAAGGACTTTTATTGTTTTAAATGTGTTTTATGAACCGTCGAAATTGAGGAAAAAGTAACAGGAGACGGAAGGTAAGAGTCAATATATTTTATAAACTTAAAGTTAGCTAACAATGATGGACGCAAAGTGTTTGCTATAAACAGATGATTTATACCTACATCTCTGTAAAATGAACACTGGTTTTTCATAAACATAACTTACTTTTACAAGTTGAACTTTTAGAATAAGCCGACTATAATTATAGTTTGTACAATATTCAATTATTAGTTCTGGGTTCGATACCCAGATCGTAAATTAGTTTTAAGGACTTTCTGTGAGTGTTATTTAATTTAATTTGAAGTTTAACTCAATGTTGGAAATCTATTTACCAAGCAACCTAGGTAAGGCTTTGTTGACATGATCCTATGACGTGGAATCTGATAACTAACTCATAATACCTATTAGTATTGATGAAACAATCATAGGTACAGGTAGAGGTCCAGGTATTACCTTTTAACAGAACAGGTAGGTTTTTAAATCTTGATGCTTCAAAAGTGAGCTAGAAGCAGAAAAAATCAGCTATTTAATGTGTATGCAATAAATCTTCTTCATTGTGCAAGAAATCTATACAAAGCCAGGCCAATGCCATGTTATACTGGAAATGTATAGCTGCACACATGTCATGTATGGATGGATACACAGAAACTAAACGGCATGGCGACAGCTAGTTTGTGTGCATCTAGTTTGGGTCCAGAAAACCTTTACGGGTGGATGCCAGCCGTATGATAAAACTTTTATGACAGTTTACGGTCGCTTGAATCCTTATGGTGAGGCATTAGAACAAAAAGGACTACTTCAGTTTATTATTTCACCTCTTGAGATTTCACATGGCTATCTCCGCGTCTTGCCATTTTTATTCACATCTAATCAATTACTATTTTGGGGTTCACTTCCTGTCTAACCGGATGCAGCTGAATACCAGTATTTTACATGGAACGATGCAAGCCTATTGCCTATCTGACGTTGGTTCATATGTATCCTAATTTCTTCAAGGCTTTCTTTCGTCACTTATCGTGAGTTAGTTAAGTTTAGCGCTAAAATTATTTAACACATCGTTCTGTTGAAAACCTCAAATGGTGCAAATGGTAGCGAGGGCTCCAGAAAAAGGAGCCTCTTAACAATACGAGCCGTGTCCAGTAATACCGCTTTCTGTATCAAGCCCTTGATCCAGCTGCCTAACGAGAGACTCCGCAGGTGTTGGTCGAGGCTCTTTGGCTGAAACAACTATCGGCACAATGATGGCTGAGTTCACACCCCACATGTTGACAACCTCGCGAGCCAAGTCAAGATACTTGATTTGCTTATCCTTCTCGGCTTCCACGAGGTTCTCGTCATGAGGGACCGTTATGTCAACAATCATTGCGCGTCGCTCTGATTGATCCACCACCACTATATCAGGCTGACCATTTTTTTTTGCAAAACGTTCAGCGTTGCCATCCAAAGTGGTAATCTACTGTCAAACTTCTACTGACTAAAAACCACCCTTTGTGCCGAGGTCGCTGTATCTCTTTCGAACAACCCGCAGTCAACCAACCTTCTGGGCACTTTCCCCGTTGACAGCGATGCGGACAAATTTTTTGATATCCTCTAATTCTATTCTCCTTTTGATACTTGTAAATATTTTTATTCACATTTTGATTTCATTTATAGTTTGTTAATAATTTTATAAACATAAAACTGTTTGTTTTACAAACAGAAATTTTATAAATTGTTATTATGGCTGACTGTACATTTATTAATTAGCGAAGCAAGCTGGCTTAAGAAACCCATAAATTCAGAACACAGTACCGGAGGAGCTCCTTTACAAAATTCACAAAGAATTGCACTTACTATATTTACGAGCATGTCCAACCTAAGCTACTATACAAGAATAGTGGAGTGCCTAGGGACTAACAGTAACAATAAATAAACAAAATTAACAAACTCATAAGGCAAGCAGCCTATTCAGAAAACCTAAAATTATCAGGAAAGCCAAGCTTCTAGGATTGTATGACTATACACTACACCGTAACTATTTCTGCCACTAGCAGCTATGAAGTATTCTGATTTTAACGGACGGGAGTCGGTTTAATTTCATTTGCAGGAATTTGCATCCTTACAAGTTACATAGTATAAAACAAAGTCGCTATTTTTGTCTGTTTGTTTGTCTGTATGCTTAAATCTTTAAAACTACGCAACGGATTTTGATGCGGTTTTTTTGAATAGATAGAGTGATTCAAGAGGAAGGTTTTAGTATATAATTTGAACAACATCCACGCGGGTGAAGCCGCGGGCATCAGCTAGTGTGTGATAATCGGGAAAGATTGGGTATTTCTAAGTATTGAGTGAGCTAGAATTTGCCGATGCTGTTCATTGGATATTAACTAAACTCGAGAATTGCTAAATCTTCGAAGTTGGTGCATCATTTAAATATTAAAATATTGAAGTTACCCAAAATCGATGCATTAAAGAAGCGCCCCCCCCCCCCCCCGCTCTGGGCAGATGATGATTTTCCACCCACCAAAAAAAAAAAAAAAAGTCTACTTGTTAGACTTTCCTCTTCCTCGTTTTAACTTGATAATAACGGCGTTACTTTATTTTTAGACCAGACTGCTCTATGTTGGGAAACGTTATGTGTTCATTAAGCTATTGTTAAACACTGATGAAAAATCTAGTCGGTTTACTGGCTCAAACAACAAAGGGCTAGGGTCTAGCAGATTTGCTCCACTTGATCATCATGATCTTAGCCTTTTCGCGACAGAGTTGGAACAAGGCCGCTATATTTATAAGTGTAGTCAGTATTGTAACATGGAGTGTCTGTAGATCTGACCACCACCACTCAGTTAATGGGTATCACTAATACCTCCTGGTAAGACTTCGTCAATCTTTCGAGCTCCTGCAGCTTCAGGACACCCATCCTTTGTGGGGCAGCTCGTTTCTCAAATTCAACTACACTATTCCCAAACGACTGTAACTCCTGAAAGTCAGAATCAACAGTGGTGACCAACACAAAAGCGCCGAGACAATGAAGCACGATGACATCCCAGAGAAACTATTAAACTGTCTTTAATCAGAAAAGAACAGCGGAGGAGTAGGATAAAAATAATTTCTAGTTAGGTAATTTTTTGTCGGTGATTAGGTATTAGATGTGAATATTGTGAGTGCTGCTCTTCGGAACTTTAGTTAATTCCCTTATCTTTCAACGCGCACAAAGAATCATCTACTACATAATTCCCAAAAAATAACCTGTGTAATTTTGATTTTGAATGATAAAGCTTCCAAACTGAAATGAAATGAAGACACTACATATTATTTTGTAAAATGTACTTACATAACTTTAACCTTGTATTTGTAACAATGTATTTTTATAAACATAAGATACTCATCTGTAATGGTCCGTAACCTGATGACTACGTACCTACTCGTAGGTTTAAACTAAATAATAGCGTGTTCATTTCTTGTATGTTATATAGCTTTTGCCAACGGTTTCGCCCGCGTGAAAATGACGATTATCCATACAAACTTTCATCCCCTATTTAACTCCCTTAGGGGTTGAATTTTGAAAAATCATTCCTTATTACTTGTCTACATTATAAAGGGAACCGCTGTGCAAAATTTCAACTTTCTAAGTCCAAGGGTTTGGGCTGGACGATGATGAGTCAGTCACTCAGTCAGTCAGTCAGGACTTCTCTTTTTATTTATATATACATGATGATACACTTTATATTTAGTGGCTAGATTTATTTGTTACACTTTAACTGCAACAAAAGTTATTGCATTAAAATTTGTACAATATGTCATTTGGTATATTTTTTTTACTAATTACAGCTACATTTAACGCTGCAGTAGATTCTGGTTTAATTTATTCGCTGAGCCATATTTATTTATGATGCCAGATTCGGATTACCAGATCTATAAAACTCTACATTTGCAAAGCGCAAAGTGATATAGAGGGTGTTGACGTACGTAATAAAGTTTTGTAATAAGACGCATCTTTTATATTACCTAGGCAATTTCTTCCTCTCTTATTTTATGGTACAGGTTCGCAACTTAATTACATCACTGCCATCGCGTCGATGCGCGGTGCAGTACCCGTCTCCAGTTCGGGTTTTAGTTGCTGCCATAAAGGTGCACTATGCGGCGTTAGGTAGCACCTGATGTCGGGATTTATAGAGTGAAGACGCGTGCGGTATTGTACCCTGTTCGGCGCGGGCGCAGGCACAAAGGCGGCGCGGTGCAAGCGCGCGGCTATAGCGGCGGCGCGGCGGCGGTGGTTCCGTCATCGACGCGAGGCCTATCGGCGCGTCCGGCTCGCCACAAAGCCCTACAATAAACTTTTACAACGCGCATAAAACCCTGACTTTTTAACCCGAGTTATTTGAATTAATATCAATTCGGAGTTCCTCAATGGGCTTTACTCGTCAAACTTTAAAGTTTTATGACAACCACAGAATTGAGGAATAAAATTTAATTGAAATGTAGCCCGAAAAAAAGTTTGATTGTGGTTATCAGCTTCCGAATTTGAATATTTACACTGAATACAAATAAAATACAACAAAATAAGTAAATTGTCTATGAGTCGAAGTCGAGAGTATTCGTTGCGTATTTTACAGACAAACATACACGGCCTTATTAATAAAAAAAAGTTAAGCCTGCTTAAACTTACGTTTAGTTTATCTCGCATGCCGTCTCACTTCAAAAATATTCAAAAGAAAGGGACGGCATGCGAGATAAACCAAGCGTAAGTTTAAGCAGGCTTAACTTTTTTTTATTAATAAGGGGGCTAGGGATTAACATAGTTACGTTAATACTTGTTATATTTTCTATACGCACTCAATAAATATAAATAAAACAGTTCTGTATAAAACTGGTTCACACGCAAAATGATGGCCTTAAACAAATAAAATTTGAATGAAATGCCAAATATAATATAAATAAATCAAAATGTTGTAAAACTAGCTTTCATTAGCAAATGAAACGGTGCGTATGTTTAGCGATAACTTACATTTTAATGATTTCGTTTTTTTACTAAACACATAATTTTGCCAGTGTATCTGGGTACTAACTTTTCCTAATAGAATATTCCTTTTTTCTCAATGGGGATAATGTTCACAATTTCTTTGTTTCATTTATATGTTTGTAAATTCTGTGGAGACTCTGCTATGACATTTAATTGGAATATTTAAAGTTACAATACAACAATCTGAACGTCGAAAATTGTAGAGATAAACTTACGTAAATAATCTCTACTCGAAATCTAATTAGCTATAGATGTGTTGATTTTGATAAAATGGCCACTTTAGCAGACCATAAATAGATGAATTGCGTTAAAATTCGTAAAATGGTCACAGACGCAGTTCTTAAATTATGAATAGTCTATTTTACTAATTTTGGTCATGCACGGGTAAAGCTGACATAAATTTTTAAAAAAGTAGTTTTGTGAACTTAATTCCAGATTTTGATTATGAATTTGCAATACGAGGTGACATGATAATATAGTTAGTGTGTAAGTGTCGATCCAAAATAAAACCGACTTCGACAAAAATAAAACACAAAAAAGTGAAAAATAAAAAATCAGCTTCTGAAGTCGGTGACTTTTGTTTGTTTGATTTCATGTTTTTGCCACCGACTTCTGAAGCTGATTTTTTATTTTTCACTTTTTTTATTTTTGTCGAAGTCGGTTTTATTTTTTGTAAAAAAGTTTTTATTTTTCACTTTTTAGTGGTTCACATGTGCTTACCCCTTCACAACGTACCGGCGTGATGTTATGTTATGAACTGGTCAATAGACAGTCATGAGATTTCAGCAATCCCAGTCCATTTGCTATCATTAATTGAGGAGTTCCGTTGCCTATCTCCGAAGTTCTTCATCACCTTTGTAGTGAGTACAGGCGTGATATTATGTTGTGTGATGGCGTAAACAATGCTTAGATATGCTATAGCAACAATCGCGGTTAATCTGCTGTTATTTATTGAAGAGTTCCCCGATTTCGACAAGATCCCATAATCAGATATTGAAATGGTGACAACGGGACCACACGGGAAGCACCAGCTTTCAAATGAAAAAAGAATCAAGAAAATCAGTTCACCCAGTCGCAAGTTATGAGCGAACAAACATAAAAAAAAAAAAAAACAGTCGAATTGATAACCTCCTCCTTTTTTTGAAGTCGGTTAAAAATGTTAACAATGAGGAAAATACCAGTACCCACACATATAACATTAGACTGTTTACATACATAGTCGTATATGTGGATACTTTATCATGTATTCAGGTACGTATTATGTATTTATGTACATAGATATGCGTCCGCGCACATCGGTAGGTCCGCCTACAAACTAATCGAATATTGTGTCAACAGTTGGTCAACAGTAGGAAAATATAATTTATTTGTAAGGTCGAATCTTATTGATCGTGTGTTGCGGCTATTTGATTTTAGTCTATTGTTTGATTAACATATCAAGGCTGGTGGTGGTAGGTATACACGTAAAGTGATAATGAAAATTCAAGTTTGAAACACGGATGACGCAAGACCATTAAAATACTTACTTGAGTTTTCGGCATCGTTTCGTTTGCATAGCCTTCTCGGCCTTCATTACACAGCCATTCCGCAAACTTTGAAATTGGAAAAGAAAACACGAGATGTATTGTTTCAATGGTTTCAATATCGGTTTGGTCGGTCTTGCATTTGATAATTAGCACCTCTGCGGAGTTCGGGCGAGGTGCGCGGTCGTCGGCGCGGGACAATTGCGCCTCGACATCGCCCGCACACATAATACGTACATTTATCGAAGCGAACGTCATAAACGTCCAATCACTGGTCCCTGGTTCTTTTCGAAACAGCCTTCAGAGCCACTCGTTGTTATCTTTGATATTTTATAGGATCAGTAAAACGTCGGCACTGCGACGCGATTAAGCGACATTCCATGCGCCCGCGCCGCGCTCGGTGTCCGAGGCGCGAGGGATGATACGACGCATGCAGATAAAAACGTTATTACACGTAATTAAAAGGCGATAACTATTCACATTGTCCGGCACGCTCCGAGCGGGCGCAGCGAGCACAGTTTGTTGCGGCTACGCGGCTCTATGACGCCTGGAACTGAAACCGGGGCCGACATTCGCATCGCGCATCATATTATTTAACCTCGCCATTAAAAAGAAAATGTTCGCAGTACATCTATACGACTAAGTTTAATATTTATAACTCATGGAGTCGTAAAACGATGAATAATGACGCTGCAGTCGAGTGGGCTAACGCTGTAATTACTTTGCCTTTATACATACCCGTTGGTTGCTTTCTTGTTGTTTAATGCTTAAATGTTGTGGAATACGATCCGGACCTTCGGATCTATTCTCTGATGTGGACGTAAAAACAAATTACGAGTTCTTTCTCCTTCACCGAGCTTTTATGATGATAAATATATAATTTTCAATAATGATTTGCGTCTCGGCAAACAAGAAAAGGTCTTTAAATATTTGCAATACTATTTTGTAGTTTACTGTAAGTACCTATGTACCTATCCTTCCCTACCAGGTGAAGCAATATAATACATATGTCCTCTATTAAATAGAAAAGTTTCATTGAACTCAGGTGGTCAACATTTTGAAATAAAACATTTAAATGTTATGTCGAGAGAAACTAAACAACTACCAAAATATATACTTTATTCAGTTCCGAATATTACGACTGAAGTTGTCCATCTTTTGCATACACAAGGTCTTTGACTCTGGCTAGTTTTTAATTTACTCGTTTCCTCTTCTAGGTATATTGCGTTTAGAATTACTAGCTGGTTATCGGTATTCTGAGATAGGATATATTTTCAGTTTTCGGTCGTTTTCGGTGGAGCAGCCTAAAATCTGTTTGATAATAAGCTGGGAATAAAATATGAGTATTTTACAAAAAAATATATTCTGTAAATACACCCCGCAAATCCCAATATGTCCGGTAGACGGATTTGATTAAGTTTAACTGTTTTACTTAATCTCATAGCAGGAGAGTTAGCGCTACAGACTGGTTTTAGAAACTAATTTTGGTTTGTATTGGATCTGCGCATGCAGGCGTATACAGGATGTAACCCTAGGCTGGATGTAGATCCAGGCTAGGCTTTAATCCTGTACGCAGAATACTAATAAAACAAAGGAACTAAATATAATAATAATAATAATATTCCACAACTATCACACAACGCCATCTAGTCCCAAGCTAAGCAGAGCTTGTGTTATGGGTACTAGACAACTGATAAACATACTTATATACTTCTAAATACATACATATTATAGATAAATTACACCCAGACACAGAACAAATGATCGTGCTCATCACACAAACATTTGTCCTGGGTGGGAATCGAACCCACGACCTCCGGCATAGCAGTTAGGGTCACTAACCACTAGACCAACCGGCCAGTCATAATATTCTTGCACAACATGCACAATTTATTCATTGACGGCAATAATGTCTATAAGGATCAAAGTAACGCCTGATTCTACATCTTAATGAATGAGGATTAGGACACATATTGGATCGAAACAGGAGTAACAGTCCTCTGGGGAAAATAAGCGTGACTTTACTTTTATTTTAACTTACATTTGAAAGTAGCTTTAGATACTAAAGTTAGTGTTAGAAGTAGCCTTCTATAATAATAAAGAAATTCCGTTCCTTGTCTGCCACTTAATTAACACCCAATGTCGTGTACTACGATATCACTGCTTTACGTAAATACGCCAATTTATCCTGGAAGATAAACTGAAGATAGATTGAACAAATGGGGAAAACTAAACTTTACAAGATTTTGTGTAGTTTTATATATTACTAGCTTTTGCCCGCGACTTCGTTCGCGTGGAATAGTGACTTCCGGCAGATTTTTGGTTTATCTCGCGAAAAAAAAAAAACTATCCTATGTCCTTTCTCAAGTTCCAAACTGTATGTCTGTACCAAATTTCATCAAAATCCGTTCAGCCGTTTAGGCGTGAAAGAGTAACAGACAGACAGACAGACAGAGTTACTTTCGCATTTATAATATTAGTATGGAAGTATGGATATGGATATGGATATGGATATGGATATGGAAGTATGGAAGTATGGATAGTATGGATATGGATTACTAGCTGATGCCCGCGACTTCACCCGCGTAGATGTCGTTCAAATTATATACTAAAACCTTCCTCTTGAATCACTCTATCTACTAAAAAAAACCGCATCAAAATCCGTTGCGTAGTTTTAAAGATTTAAGCATACAGACAAACTTTGTTTTATACTATGTAAGGATGTAGTTTTTCATTTTTTTATTTTTTATTATCAATGGGCTTGCTCTTGACTCCAATCTTGCCCTAAGGGCAGAGATGATGTCGACGATGGAACGAGCTTACCCAGTAGAAGCCTACTAGCTATTTTACTAGCTTTCCTTCTTTTATTATCATACATTATGATATGTCTGTTTTTTTTAGCATTATAATTTCCTATCAGTTTGAAATAATGGACAGTTACGAGGTACACAATGTACCTTTTAAAATTGATTTTCTCCTACTGGTCTGTATGAATAATTATCATCGTTTCATGTTTTCACGAACATAGCATTTTGGAAGCCATAGTTTTACGAAATAGGTCTTATTTCCTAAGAAAATAGCTTTTGAATGTTGCTAAGTGTATACATACACATTCGTGCTCGCAACAGTTCTTAAGAAGTTAATTAATAAATTTTATGGCAACTTAAGCAACCCTAAAACAGTGTAACAAAATTAATACCCTTCCGATTCTAGCGCGCGTTGATGTCTTTAGTTCCGGGATTTGATGTGGGGATATGTAGTCGCACTCGAAACGTGAAATCGGTTATTTTCTCGTAAAATGTTGGTACGTAGTTCTATATGTAATAGTTTTAATAGGTCTGTTCTGAAATAATTATACTTTTACAAGATCCTCGCGGTTATTTTGGTATGTTTTAGCGGGTCGGTACAAGAACGAGGGATATAATTTTAACGATTATCTGCGGTATAGTTCTGAACCTAAGTGCTTCGCGTATAAAATATACTGGTGAGAATATTACATAAGTATTGTAATTTTACAAATTAAGAAATAAAGAAAGTAAGTATTGACCAACCTAACACTAAATAATAACATTTTCAATGTTGCAATCAGAACTATTAATCAGTCAACGCTGCTTGACTAGTTCCAGGCAAAACCTAAATTGCCCATTAAATTTTTCGTAACGCATTTGAACGAATTGGTAAACCGAAAACACTACAAAACAATATTATTTAAAGAACCACAATAACAACTAACAACACATAAGTTTTTGAGAAAATGTTAGAGATTTAAAAAAGTTTAATCGCTCGGTCGGTCGGTCGGCCGGTCAGTCGGTCTTATCGGTCGGTTCGGTTTTTAGATTTGATTTTGAATGATCTTTGCAACCAAAAGTGGTTATGACTAATATTAAACCGTATTTAACCGTGACATTCCGGTTAAATAAACCTCACAATAAATCAAGTGGGGTTCCAAAGGTAACTAACTAAGGTAACTAATGATAGATTCTTGTAAGATTTGTTGTCAAAGCGACTATTCAAAGATATTCAAGCAGGATTACTGTCAGCGCTTTATAGCGAACGTAAACTTTGATGTTTGTTTTAAATACCAATGAATATTTAGGATTACCACAGTCTTTACACAAAATAGTCATTAAACAGTCTCTGTATACATGTCATGTAGGCAAAAAGGCATCAAACATGATCTGTGCACAGGGTAAAATGGCTCGGTGTTTCAGGACGGTTCATGAGATCGGTAAGTTCTGCTGGCTTGTTATGGGAGAAGCTTATTACTTCTTTACCTATGTCAGCTGTCACTGAGATGCTATTCATTTTTAGGTAGCGGATTTAGTTTCATTAGTACTTTCATTTAAAAGTCCTCCTCCACAATCCTTTAGACCAGTCAGAGCAGCATTAGAAACAAGGCCCCCTACTATGACGTCTTAAAATAGTCCTAACTTAATGTTATTCCAGTGTGGAAACGTGACAGAACTATACAGGGTGTCTAGCGCCATCTCTCCTCCACACTGGATTAAGAATAAGTTAAGACTGTTTTAAGACGTCATAGTAGGGCCCCTGAACAGAACCATTGATATTATCACGAAGCCTTTTTGCGGCTAATCACGAGAAATTGTCACATTCATTTCATGTGAAAATTCAACTAATAACCCCAGTCTCATTTTTGACACCACTTTCTCAAACTCCAATTTAGAAATCGAAACTCTTGTTAAGAGAAATAAAGGAGTGTTAAAATAACCAAACGATTAACAAGTAATATGGCATTTTAAGCACAAAAGTGTAAAATTCTAGCTACATAACAAGAACCTGAATTTGTCAAAAATATACCGTGTCAGAAGGATTGGGACGTTGAACCGACGTAGCCGGTGATAATAGGTACAATAAACATTGGACGGAGATCGTGCTCGAGACAAACTTACAATAAAATATCGGCTTATTTGCCACTGACGATGGATTTCGTGATGCCTTCCGTTCGGCTACGAGTTTCAAGAACTGTATAGTTACTGTGTATTTTTCGTTACTTGTCTTTTTTGTGAACAAATATCGCGTTGGTAGGCATTAAGGTTTCGATGCTGACCATTCTTACCGGATGCAGCTAAATACTAGTATTTTACATCGAGCGACCGCCTATTGAGGTTTAATTTTAATTATAATGAAACAGTTAAATACTTGATTCAAACATGATACAAGACTTTATTTCACCCTCTCTAAAATTCACAGCCTAGGTACATACTTACCAATAAACGCCCCGTTGGCCTCCTCGTGGTCGCAAGCACTAGTTTGAACGTGGGGTCTTAGCTAAGATTACCGAGTCAGGCTAAGTGTTTTTGGGTTTTTCTAATAGGAATTTCTCAGCAGTAGTCTGTGGTGTGCCACCCCCGTGTCTCAGAAAGCACGTAAAGCTATTGCTCCCTATTAGCTGCTATTAGTCTACTGCTATTAGTCCCTGTGTTTTTGCATGCACTGTATTATCTCATACGTACTTGACATAATTTTGCGACTAATCCGTGAACGTTCTGTGCCCTAAATTCTGTCGGGATGATTTTATTACTATTACATACAAAACCTGTATATCTTATATATTACTCTTAATACATGCGAAAGTTTGTGAGGATGGATGTTTATAATAATTATGTTTGTACGGATGATTGTTACTCTTTCACATATACAAAACTGAAAGGATTTGGGTGACATTTGGCACACTGCACACAGATAGTTTGTGTTCTGGATTGTATGCATAGGATACACCTTATCCCGGTAGTGCGATCCAGTGGGACTATTACCAAACTCTACGCGGTCGGAGACTCGTCTGGCAAGTTGTAGAAATCCTAATTCCAGAAACACTGTATGTAGCTAAATGTACGATTCGATGTTCCAAAATGAATAAGTAAACAAATGTTGTAATATTAGCTGGTTTTACAACAATACAACTTATTAAAAATTCAAGGACTTTGCCAATCATTTCGTCAAAAATTTGTAAAGTTATAAAACAAACACATACCTTCACTATACATGCGAACAGAAAATCAATGTTGCTGCATTGCTGCAATCAAAAACATGTCTCGCTTACAAATAAAACATAATAAACATTTTCGTCGTCTTTGATAATTATTTTTCACAACGTATTTTTTTAATTGATTGAGATGATTCTGAGATTATTTGAAAGGGAATGTAAGGAATCTCAACAATCAGGGTAGTTGTCATCAAATTCAACTTTTGCAGTTAAAAGATAAGATTCTCTTGTCCGTAGAGATGCTGATGGTTCGAGGAAAATATATTGAAGGGCCAAATTTTAGAACAACTCTGTAGTAGTATATTTACTAAATCAATATAGGCACAGCAAAGCATATCAAACTACTATATCTACTAAAGACAAAGACCAGCATATCCAACTATCCGAAGCTGCGAAGATAGTTAGATAGGTACTTATTATGCTCACTGGTGTCTGTACAGTCGATATTCATACTTCAGCATTCTTTTAAATCAAGACATTCATTTTGTTAGGTACAATTGCTTACATAAAACCTGTGTTGCCAATTTGTTTGCCAGCAGATAACATTGATGTCGTAATAGAGTAACTCGGTAATGTTTGGTTCGTAATTGAATTGATACAATGTTATTGTTGTATGACAACGTTTGAGTCGCGTTGGGTGGGAAAAAACCTGAAGGCAAAGTTTGGTTTTACGAATTCCAATCAAAACGTTTGTAAAATATTACAATAAGAACAACTATGTAGCTAGGTAGATTCAAAAGAAACATTAAGCATTATCAAATAGAAATAGATTTTTGTAAAAAAAAGAATAGAACTTGGCATTCATTGACTGAATATCTAGAGAGTATTTGGAGTAGTACCTACTTAGTCACTTCATGTAAAGTATTGGTATTCAATTGCATCCGGTTGGACTGAAAGCCTTCCCGAACATAGTTGGGAAAAGGCATCTGCCTTTGATGGTGATGACCTAGAGAGTATTTTGATGTTGTTAATAGGAACGAATTCGGTATTAAGTAGAACCTGAAACCTTAATGCTGTCTCGTTGGTCTAGTGCAGGGATGGCGATGGCAAACCTTTATGGATCAACGTGCCATTTTTTCTAAAGAAATGTTTATTGAGACCTTACACGTGCCGTCAAATAATATTACTATTGGCAGATAATTAAACTAAATATTTTCAACTAAAAGCTCTTTCTTTGCTACAAAAAAAACTTGACCTATGTCGTAATAAATGTTTGAATTCTACGTGTAAGATTGCATGTTGGACTGGACTTCTCTACCAAACGATTTCTAATTGAATGTTATGTTATACATCTCTGAAAATAATGACTCGTAGGCATAGTTGAAAATAAGGTTAAAAATTCAGTGGCGTGCGTGCCTAAAATATTCTGCAACGTGCCATAAATGGCACGACGCGTGCCATTGGCTCGCCATCCCTGGTCTAGTGGTTGCAAGTCCTGCTCAGCATAAGGGTATGGGTTCAGTTCCCAGGTTGAAAAAAGTGTAGAAGAGACTCTCAGTATTAACCCGGAGCTTGAATTTGTGTCCCGTTGATGGAATTAAACTCGCCTCCTATCACATTGGAGATAAGTTGTCTGACCGAAGATAGGCGTACTATACAGTGTCGTTAACCTCTGCCTAACTTTCCTATGAATGTTATGTTATGGTAATAACAATCGTGTTTGATCCCTAGGATGGCAGCATCGCACATCCTGAGCGCTGTGGAGCCGACGGTGGGAGGCGGCAGTTCTCGCAGCGGCCGCGAGAGGGAGGTGAATGTGGCGCTCGACGACAGGGAGCTGTGGGTGCGCTTCCAGACGCTCACCAACGAGATGATCGTCACTAAGAATGGAAGGTAACTAGCAAAACGACTATGCAAGTAAGAAGTGAAGTATGCAACTATGAAGACGTAGAAATACATAGCATAATAAGCTTTTGGAATTTCAGGCCTATGAGAGGGAATGGGCTATAATACACCACGCGGGCCCAGTGCGGGTTGGCAAGATGTCACATGTTTTCGTACACATTGATTATGACATAAAATATTATGCTCTGTGGCCCATTCTTTTTAAAACTCTTATCAGAAGATTTACCTTTCATCCCTTATATAGAGGTAGAGATAGTCTGTGAGCTAATTGATTGACTTTGATAGTGGAATTTATTAGTTATTAGCGTCTTTGCTTGGACAATCATGTTAAGATAATAAATGATCCTGATGATTTTTCATAATCAACCGTGAATAAAGCGGGCACGGCAGCGCTGTCAATATTCAGCCTTTAAGGATCATGCCATTGTATTCATTATCATCGTTTTAGAGACAATATGTTTATGTTTGATAATATTATATTAATATTTGTATACAAGTTGCAATGTACGCGTGAAAAATCGGTCTGGTTGGGTTTCCCTGGGAAAATACGTTTTCTCTATTTTCACCCGAGGGGCTCGGTCGCCCAGGTACTTTGTATTTAACTGAGAACTGAAAAATAAATAATAGTGATTTGCAACACATTAGCAGCCTAGTGTAATATAAACAACAATTCAAAAAGTAAACAACACTTTTATTATAATTATATTAGAGCAATATAATGCAGGGCTCGTAGCCAAGTCGGTTTATGGGTATTGCAATTTCATCGTCATCTTTTTTGGTTTAAATTCGAAATTCCCTGGTATGTTGAAGAGTTGGTCATAGGAAGTTTAGGTGGTCAGATTTAAATGTCAGTCAGTTTAGATATTGAAAATTGTGGAAGTGGAAGAGACATACACAAATGGTTACCATGGGAAGTGTTGAATTCATCGCACCATAATATCTCTGATGGACTGAATACGTGATAACCGTTTGGGCGTCAATGTAGTAAAGGTAAGCCTTATTAGAACGGAAGATATTCCGTTCTGTATATAAGGCTTGCCTTTACATTTCATATTACTTTTAGAATCTCTCAGTGATGACATACTTACTGTAGGTACCTATTTAGATTAACAAATGCGACTATTTCCTCTGATGGTTTTCATTACAGATAATTGAACTCGGATAATCTTTTTGCATTTTCATCTGAGTAAAACAAAAACTGACCGACAAATATAACTCCGAGAACAATGATGACTACACGGTCACATTTTGCCAGTGCTAACCGCTCGCCGGCCGGCGGCTAGTTTTCAGCTATTAACGCGGTAGGTCTTACTCATTAACGCTGGCTGGCTAAATGATACCGCCCGATGCCGATGAGCAATGACGGAACCCTTACCCTTGACGAAGTGACGTTTTGTTCTACGGTTACTTGGTTATAAGTACTATTGTGTTTTCCAGTTGCTGTGTTGTTAACTTTTATTGATGTAAACATTAAATCGCGAAACAAAATATACAAATACTCGTTGTTACTTCAATGGAATAAGTTGATTTGAGAAAGCAAAAAAAAGAACATAATCCATTTTCACTAATAGGTGATCTTGTATTTAATTGATGCAGCTTTCCCAATGTAAGCTTCCGAGAGTTCTGAGACATCATTGTGTTGCTTTTTCGACGGATCTGTGTGCTTACTCTCGAATATAATTCCGATAGATCGACATTGGAATTGTCAGTCAAACGTCAGCAATTGGCTGGACTCACTGAGTCTAGCCAATCCCTGACGTTTAACTCAACCAACTGACGTTTGACCAATGTCGATCTATCGGAATTATATTCCAGAGTAAGCACCCAGGTATTTTAGGTAGTTTAAACCACTCACACTGCCATGCTCATTATCACCATGCTGATTCTGTAATTTTAAAAGGCTATCGTGGAAGAGTAAACAGTTTTTCCGTGTAAACTTTGTGGACCATGGCAGCTGTTTTACCTACCAGCATCCATATTTGACCACTACCTGCCCGCAGTAGTATCCGGCCTAAGATAACAACAAAAAAAGGCAATTTTCAATGTTATCTCGCAGATATAGCTTATCTACGTCCGATACTTTGAAACCAACCTTTGTGTCTAAAGTAAGGAACGTAATAAATTCATTAAAGCTTGTTTATTCAGGGTTTTATTTGTTGTTTTGTTTCAGACGAATGTTTCCCGTAGTCAAAGTAACTGCCAGTGGCTTGGACCCGACAGCAATGTACACCGTGCTCTTAGAATTTGTGCAAGTGGACTCGCATCGTTGGAAATATGTCAATGGAGAATGGGTATGTAAAAAAGAGCATTTGTTTGACAAGTAGCTCATATTGAAAGCTAAGCTATCATTTTTCTTGCTGTTCAGCTTTATTATCGTAAATGAAATCTGTAAAGCACTTATAATGTAATGTAAAGTTTTATTAGCTGGTTTTATAAATAAATGTTTATCTTTTCATAGGTTCCTGGCGGCAAGGCGGAAGTCCCACCATCCAACGCAATCTACATTCATCCCGAGAGCCCGAACTTTGGAGCACATTGGATGAAAGAACCAATCTCTTTCGCTAAAGTTAAACTTACGAATAAAACCAATGGAAATGGACAGGTATCTTCTGTTCAAAATGTAAATTATTATTAACTAAATCATGACCAAATGTCTGAACGTTTTCGATCGTTAAGTTAATACTTGTGTAAATTATTGCGAAAAAAAATCATATCATATAATTTGAAAAATGAGTGGGATACGAACATCAACAATTAATAGCTCAATAACATGCCCCACTGCATAAATAAAAACACATTTGCGAATCAGACGTCTGTATAAGAGATACTTTGTGGAGTTTACTGCTAGCATTAACATTGTTTCTCATGAACATAAATGAGTTTCGAGCAGGATAAACACAAATTACAAATTCAATATTTATAGCGGGATCCACGCCAGATTATGTGCCTGACCGAGCATAATAATTAGTTCACAGTATTGTCAGAATACTAATTTTATAATAGAAAGCTCTCGATGGCAAGGTGTGAGTGTGCTACAGTTTCGTGGCTACCGCTACCGCTAGTTCGGAGAAGGCAGTTCTCACGGTTGTATGTGGTGCGAATGAATATGAAAGCAAACATCTGATACATCTAGATCCATACGTTGACGGCTCGGTGTGAAATCTGTAGCTTTACCAACTGTTTAGCGGCTGTCTGTACGCACTATCATTTGTAATAATTATTGTCTCTGCGCTATGTTTACATTACACATATCTTAAAAATAAGCTTATGCCCCTGTGGTCGTTATGCTAACAGTAATGTATACGTCTCTTTATATTGCATTTATTACATATTTGTAAGACACGTGGCAAAGCTCTTTTGAGGAACGTCAGTACTTGTAATGTAACTTGAATACACACATTTTCATTGAAATAACCCTTCCTTAGCCGTCGGGTAAAAAGGCTACGGTTTAGCTGAGGAAAACCTATAGCTTTCATTAGCTAGCTGCAGCGGTGTTCTTTTCATACTTATTTGTGTGCTAAAATAACTCTACAGCCCGCAACTATCCTGTGGCTCATTTAACATAAAATAAGTCTGATGTTAAATTTCAAATCAACTATTGTTACAGATAATGTTAAATAGCTTGCACAAATACGAGCCCCGGGTCCACCTGGTGAAAGTCGGCACAGACCTTCGTCGTATAATGACTTACCCATTCCCGGAGACGCAGTTCATAGCTGTCACCGCTTACCAGAACGAGGAGGTGACTTCGCTGAAGATCAAGTACAATCCGTTCGCTAAAGCTTTTTTGGATGCAAAAGAAAGACCAGAGGGTTATTATCAGAGAGATTTCGTGGGAACGCATTATCCTCAACAAAGTTCTTCGCCACATCAGTATCCTCAATGTAAGTAATTAACTAAAACAATTAAATGGATAAGTTTCAGTTCAATCGACTCGCAGAACTACGACGACGTGGTGCATTGCGGTACCGGGCCCGGCGGACGTTTCCTTGCCCATATTTTCATAAGTTTACATTTACCCTTCCATTTACCTAAACTTGTTTAAACCTTTCGTGGTTTTATACTACGAAGCATTTGTGTTACATTATTCGGATATTTAAGTAACATTTAACATCATATGTCTGCTTCCACCAAGAATAGGTAAGCGATACCTAAATTAGTGCATGGACAATAGACATTGAATTAAATTCACACTGGACTGAGAAGAAAAAGAGAGAAGTTCGAAGTATTGCTTTTATATGAGCATTTATCTATTTGGATTTTTATTTAGTTTCATCAGTTTATGTGAAAACGGAAACATAAAATTTAAACACATCACTTCACTTCATCATTATTTTATTTTGCAGTCGGTGGATGGTTTGTGACGTCCCAGTCGTTATATGGAGGTAGTAATGCCGCTTCCAGAAGACCAGCGCCTTATCCTCCGCGACCACCGTCGCGTCCAAGAACCTTGTCTCCTCCTTGTAAGTAAACCTAATTATTTACCTTATCTTAAAACACTTGAAATCAATATGTATAGGTTATTCTGCTGAAGCATTTTTTCGAGGCATGCTTATAATAATAATAATCAATTTATTTTCAGGCATCTGTGGCCCATAGATAAATACCTTACAGACTAACATAAATATAATAAAATACAATTTGTGTTAGTTAATAGAGCCTTAAAACTATGTTAGTAGCACTTCACTAGCGCACTAGGTCACTGCGCGTTCTTGTGGCACTTGCCCGCGGAAGCGACGGAACACCACTCCCTGCGGCCAAAAGTCCTCTTCCAAGACGAGATGCAGAAAACAAGTTGGTATTCGCACCTCGAACGCCTTAAAGTTGACGTTGCGGCGCGACTCAAGCAACTGCACTCTCGCCACGTACTTGGTCTTCTGGCGCACGTACTCCACGATGTCCCCCGCCGTAGTGGTGTAGTGTAGACGGGAGATGTACACCGGAGTGTTCGGCTTTGCGGCACGAATGGTCACGTTGGGCTCCGATGGAGCCGTGCCGCAGCGGTTCTTGATGGTACGCTGACGACGTTTCCTCACCACCGACACAAAACCATCATCAGCCTGGATCGGCGCCTTTTCAGGCACAGGCTTTCTAGCGGGAGAAGTTTTGTCCGCGACAATGCTTGCGAAATCTCTCGGTAGACGTTGAGAATTTGCAGGCGCTGCAGAAACGCGCAGCGGGTCGTGCGGTACAGTTCGGGCCGCGCAGTGCGAAGGCGTCGCCGCGGGAACGAGGGGCGCGCGGGCGGTGTGTTCTGCAAGCTCAGCAATCTGCTTGAAAGCCGGCGTTGCAACTGCTGAAGCGGAATTCGACGACGATATATCGCGGCCGGCTCCGCGGCCGGCTCCGCGGCACGTATCAACGCTAGGCACATTGACTGCTGACCTAGATACTGCCACACTGTTGCGCAATTCCCCAACTTCCTTGCGCAAATCCGTGACGATGTTCTGGGATGCATCCAGTTTTACTAGCACATCCGCAAGACTGGCCTTCAAGGAGACAATATCCTTAAGTAGGCTCGTTACTTCGACATGGTCGAAGGTCACGGGAGGAAGTTTGTTTAGCTCCTTCGCCACGAACGTCGGCACGTCGTCTGGGTCGGTCTCCTTAAACAGCGTGATAATATCCAGCGTGATTATAAAAAGCATGAAGTATAAAACCAAGATTAGTGCGCTACATCCTGGGTTTGAAAGCAGTTTGTGTACAAACCGGCTCTAACAGCAACTACTGAGTTGTATCTGTGACGATGATTATGATGATGATAATGATTATGCCATCTAGCCGATGTCGGCCACAGCGACTGCATTCACTGAGTTTCTACAGATTGTCAAGAGCTTTGTTGTGCTGCTTTTTCGTGTGCTCTAAGGGTGAGGCCAGACAAGCGTAATTTTGTGAGTTGTCATCATCGTCATCATTTCAGCCAAAAGACGTCCACTGCTGGACATAGGCCATAGGTAATTTTGTGAGTTGTGAGTCGCAGAATTTCGGTCGCTTTCATGGAAAAACTCTTTCGCGACGTACAACAAATGAGTCGCGAAAGACTTTTTCTCTTTTTTTCACCCTTAGGTGGCTAGAAAATCCAACTTTGGCCGAAAAATACGAGGTGTCTCTGTACTCAATGCCTCTATGACCAACAAAAAACCGGCCAAGAGCGTGTCGGGCCACGCTCAGTGTAGGGTTCCGTAGTAATAATTCTTTTTTTGTTTGAAATACGGGCCAATGAAACTTGACCTCTGGATTGTATAGGCGCTCATACGATTCAGGGACCAAATTATATTGGTTAAATGCAGTTTCCATCTGTTGTTTCCATCCAAGTTCAAAATAATTTTCCTAGAAAGTCCTTATAAATTTCTACTTTTCAGATTTTTTTCGTATTTTCTAAACTTATGGTTCAAAAGTTAGAGGGGGGGGGACGCTTTGTTTTTTACTTTTGGAGCGATTATTTCCGAATTTATTGACATTATCAAAAAATGATTTTTGTAAACCCCTATTCATTTTTAAATACCTTTCCAACAATATATCACACGTTAGGGTTAAAATTAAAAAAAAAAACACTTCCCACTTTACATATAGGGGGGCTACCCTAATAAAACATTTTTTTCCAATTTTTATTTTAGCGCTTTGTCGGCGTGATTGATACACATATTGGTACCAAATTTCAGCTTTCTAGTGCTAACGGTCACAGAGATTAAGCGAGGACGGACAGACGGACAGACAGACAGACAGACAGACATGGCGAAACTATAAGGGTTCCTAGTTGACTACGGAACCCTAAAAACAACAATGAGCACATATTTTTTTAACATTTCTTATATCGCAAGGCTTCCACTAAGGTAAATAAATAAATACCTTATTTCACCAAAAACTATCACAAATGGTGCTCTCATCGATTCAAGTTTGAATTCACAATTTTTCAAATAGATCTAAAATTCAAAAGTACAAATTGTGTCGAGTGGGATGGGGAGTGTTCATCCATACTTACTTCCATTTTTAACTGACTAAAAAAAGAAGGAGGTTCTCAATTTGGATGTTTATATATATATAGTTTTTTTATGTTTGTTCGGGCATAACTTCGTCACTTGCTAACCGATTTGAAAAAATTTTTTTTTGTTGGAAAAGGTGTACTTCCCAAATGGTCCCATAATTTTTTTTATCGAAATCGTACAAGCGGTTTTTGAAAAATCAGCAAAACTAAAAAAAAAAATTACATTGTCCACATTATGACTCATGAACATGTGAACTTACTTGTGAACCACTAAAAAGTGAAAAATAAGTCGGTGGCAAAAACATGAAATCAAACAAACAAAAGTCACCGACTTCAGAAACTGATTTTTATTCTAAAGTTTATTTTTCACTTTTTTGTGTTTTTTTTTTTGAAGTCGGTTTTATTTTTTGATAAAAAGTTTTTTTATCCCACAGCCTCCTACAGTAACCCAGAACGTACGACTACAGCGACGAATGGTAGCGGCAGCTATACTTGGGTGAGCAGCAGTGGCTACTGGAACTCGGCGCAAGGGGGCAGCTCGCCGCAGCCGAACACCTCCCCTGCCCCTTACCGGACTCCTCCACACGCATACCCAGCCCCGCTGGAGTATGCACCTGCGCCGCCGACCAGCACCTCGGCGCCATCGTCGGCTCCCGCTCCCCTTTACCCACTACAGTACGAAACTCCGGCACAGCATCACTCGCCATACTACCAACACGCATACGCACCGTATGCCCATCATGCGATTGAGGATATATCATATTGGCCAAACAGGTATATTCCCTACAAGTTGTTTGCCTATTTTTCAATTACCTCTCACGTAGAACAAAATAAAACAAAAACTTTACTTTTTCCAGTCTGAATAGTTACGGCTACCAGCCTTCCGAGTACGTCGGGACTGGAGAAGTAGCGTACGGTGCAGAAGGCATGCCTTTTGGGCCCACAGGGCCTACGCTCGAAGCTGCCACTGCCGGCGAAGGTAGAGTCACGCCCCCTGGGCAGGAACACCCACAAAGCGAGCGAGAGTATAAGTTTAGTACTGAAGAAGAACGCCAGTCGCCGTGTGAGGAGTCCGCGCTACCACCGCGCTCACCAACCCAGTGATCATGTAGTTTAAAATATACCTAGTTGCAAAACATATTTAATAATAAGCATGGATTCCGAGGCCTTCTGATATAATTTTTTTATTCTTCTACAAAATTAAAAATATTATATTTTAGAGTGGCGGAGATGTTTTAGTGTAAATACTAGTAGATTTAATAATGTATTACTAAATAAGATAAATATGAATCTATGAAAGGATACCTTACGTATTATAATAGTTCCAATTTAATTTAAGTATTTTTTGCACTCAGATAAAATAACTTACATAGATTTATACAAGTTTCCAGTGAATTGATAATGATTTACCTAATAATTCAATACGTAGATTCTGCAACATCATGGAATTTACTATCTATTAATGCTATGAAGACACATGAAAATAAAATCGGCAAAGACGGGTAGTGTTTTCACGCCCATTGCAACAGGCCAACAGACCTCTCCAATAAAATACCGGTCAATAAAGGCGTTACTTTACTCATTCTTCGCTAAAGAAACATTGAAAATATGGTGTTGATTAGGTGGTCGGTGTTAATTTTCTCATAATTTATTAAAACTCTGATGTAGTAAGTAATCAGATCAATGCCTATTTAGGAAATTGTTCTCGAAAAATTTATGATTTTGGAGCCGGAGGTACCTATCGTATTGGAAACTTGGCAGTTGGGAAACACAAGTGATGTTTTATGAAACAATGCATGCAGTACTTAAATTGTTTTTAGTAAAAAAATGCATTGTAATTGTGTTTTGGTCCATTTGTACATAGAATCAATTTCAGCCACATCATAAAGCAAGGAGCAAAAGTTCGGTGTTGACAATAAAACATTTTGTTTCTGTTACAAAATATATGTACATTTATTTCTCCTAACCTCCTAGCCCTAATCGAAACCGATTTCGCCACAACCTCAGCCGAAGTCAAAAGTCATTACATAACTCAGAAATTCAGTTAACAGATTCTTTTAAAAGTGACCAGAAATAAACTGTTACCGTTAGCCTGTGTCATCCCACGGCTGGGCAAAGGCCTCTCCTCAGTACTGACGAATCCTTCGATCCAGGGCCAACATGAACCACTGTTTGTTGGCCCTGTCCAGCTCGACTTGCGCTCTCCAGCTCTCCTGCGACGTCTACCGCGTCCTCTCCTTTCCTATTACTTAAAAATAAAAACTTTTTTACAAAAAATAAAACCGACTTCGACAAAAATAAAACACAAAAAAGTGAAAAATAAAAATCAGCTTCTGAAGTCGGTGACTTTTGTTTGTTTGATTTCATGTTTTTGCCACCGACTTCTGAAGCTGATTTTTATTTTTCACTTTTTTGTGTTTTATTTTTGTCGAAGTCGGTTTTATTTTTTGTAAAAAAGTTTTTATTTTTCACTTTTTAGTGGTTCTCATGTGCTTACCCCTTCACAACGTACCGGCGTGATGTTATGTTATGAACTGGTGTAAACAATAGACAGTCATGAGATTTCAGCAATCCCAGTCCATTTGCTATCATTAATTGAGGAGTTCCGTTGCCTATCTCCGAAGTTCTTCATCATCTTTGTAGTGAGTACAGGCGTGATATTATGTTATGTGGTGGCGTAAACAATGCTTAGGTATGCTATAGCAACAATCGCGGTTAATCTGCTGTTATTTATTGAAGAGTTCCCCCGATTTCTACAAGATCCCATCATCAGATATTGAAATGGTGACAATGGGACCCCACGGGAAGCACCAGCTTTCAAATGAAAAAAGAATCATGAAAATCAGTTCACCCAGTCGCAAGTTATGAGCTAACAAACATAAAAAAAAAAAAAAAAAATACAGTCGAATTGATAACCTCCTCCTTTTTTTGAAGTCGGTTAAAAATTATACTGTAAGACGACGGGAAGTACCTTTTTTTTTTTTTTTTTTGGTGGGTGGAAAATCATCGAATAACCCCCACCGCTCTTGGGCAGAGCGAAGGGGAGTGTCAGACTTCTACTGACTAAAAACCAAACCCATGTTCCTTCTTCGCCCTTGTGTCGGAGCCGCGTTATCCTTTCGACAAGCCACAGCCCCGACGGGGACGGGAAGTACCTCACACATGTTTTGATTTACAGGCGAGTGTGAAAATATTCGTTATAATGAAGTGAAAATTTTTATACTGTGGTCAACTACCCATGTATGGTGTGGACAGGTACTTGGTAGGTAGAGGTACGCTGAAATTTTTTCACAAGGATTTTAGTGCAAGCACTAAAAATATAATGTGTAGGTAATGTGGCGCCTCTCTAGCCAGTCCTCGAAGAGGGGAATTATCGCATATATTTTATCCTAATACAAGTATTAGGATAAAATCCCGGCATAACCTTCGCTCGGCTCGGCGCATAACCTTCCGCCTGACGCAGATCCTCACCAGATTCATTTGTTTCGAGAGGTACCTGCACCGAATCAGGTGGGAGGAAACGCCCGAATGATTCCCTTACGAGGATCGGCCGGAGGACACGATGGAGCACACCGCGGAGGTCTGCCACGCTTGAACGGAGCCACACTGTGATCTCGTAGCGGTGACTGGCGTCGGCGACCACTCACGTCCGGCCCTGGTTCAAGCCATAGTCCGGGGCGAGACTGCGAGAGGGAATGAGACGCCGTCGCCTCCTTCTGCGAAACAGTCATGCTAGCGCCAGAACGTGAGTGGGAGAGAATCTGTCCAGCGCGCGAGACGCTCGGGGCGTCGGGGGCCACATGATGACTTCCGGACACCTTAGACGCGGGCCTGTGGATGATGAGTAAAGGGCTAGCCGTGTCGATGGCGCATTCGTGTTCCACGCGCACCTCAGAGATGTCAGCAACATTGCAGGAGCCCACAAGAGTCGACGCCAGCCGGGGCTGCGGGTTGTTCGAAAGAGATACCGCGGATGAGAAGCCCGGACTCAAAGGGCTACGAAGCAACATAGGTGGTTTTTAGTTTGTAGAAGTCTGACACTCTCTTCCACTTTGCCCCGTGCGGGAGGAGTCATTTCCACACTAAAAAAAAAGCATACTCTGTCTAGTATGGCATAGGTACACATCAGATAATAAACATATTGAACATGGTTGTGTAGTGAATCCTTGACCTTTCAACCTATACGTGTATAGTTGTTTGATAGATTTGAAAGAGAGTGAGTGTGGATTGAGGATGAATAAGTAGGTAGCCTGTCCAATGATCAAGTTCTTCTAGCATCGTCAGAGTATCGCGAATCATGTTTAAATCAACATACAACCCGATTATCATCATCATCATCAGCCTATAACTTTCCCACTGCTGGGACACAGGCCTCCTCTCTAGGAGATGGATGGGCTATAATCCACCACGCGGGCCCAGTGCGGATTGGTAGATGTCACATGTCTTTGAATTTTTTGGTTCCGCCGGTTTCCTCACGATGTTTTCCTTCACCGTTTTGAGAGCAGTGGTGATGAAATAAATTACACAAAGTAATGCGCCTGGCTGGGTTCGAACCCACGACTCACTGTTCGTAAGTCGGGGCCACCACCACTGGGCCACCCACTGCTCTTCAAACTCGATACCGACCACAAAAAATAGCGAAAATTTCAATTTCACTTTCACCTTAATCTACGCTTGCTGAGATTAGTCGTAGCTGGGTGAGGATCCATTACATACTGAGTTTAGCAGAAATCACACTAACCCGTTGTTCCCGGCTGTTATTTGGCAATCGCTACAGTTAGTCAGTGGCCCTAAAGTCCAACAACCAGTTTTACTATGGAGTATCATAATACCTATTACATGGTTCTCTGCCTTTTCGCCGAAAATTGTTTCCCAAATTTTCACTTGCCAACCAACGTTTCGCAGAATTTTATTTCGCCGAATAATCATTTGCCAACTTATCATAATATATTTTTTTATTTCCCAACCTCACAGTTACCAACTGTACGTTTGGTTTGCTTTTCATTATGACACTTTTTAAAAGGCCAACTTTCAAGTAGCAGAATGTTTTACTTTGCGTAATAGGTATTAATTTAGTTGTTTATTGTTTACCAAATTTATTAGCACGGTATTAATTTTGCACCTAAAGTATGTGTGTTAGATTTCGAAAAAGCTGCAATACTGAGTCTGCGATCAAATTTTGAAGAAATTTATTTACAAGGATGCCATTTTCATTTGGGACAAATTATATACAGGTAGTTATTGTTATTATTTTTTTTTCTTTATCTTTAATGTGACCTAACCTAACTTAACGTTTCCTTTTACAAAAGCGATTCGCTTCTGGCACATCGCCGGCCGCTGCCGCGGCACGCTCGCTTCGCTCGCTCGGCTCGTGCGTTGTTTGTCATAACCTAACCTAACCTAACCTTTAATGTGACCTAACTTATCTTAACGTTTCCTTTTACAAAAGCAATTTGCTTCTGCCGTTGTTTGTTATAACCTAACCTAACCTATCGTAACCAAAGATTTCTCGAACACAAAACTACATATTCAGAGGAAAAACTATTGCTCTGCATTGCTGCCAATTTAAAAATTTAATGTTATTTTTGATATTCTTAAATAAAAAATGTATGAAAAAAGTCGTAATTTTTTTATCAATATATCAATGTTAGTCAATGTATGAAAAGGAAACTGTAACACTGACAAAACGTCATTCGTCTAATAGTTGTGTTGCCTAGTAAAATGTTTGCCAAATGATAAATGTCCCAAACGTTTTGTGTCTTTATAATAATCGGCTTTACAATAATTCTACCAAATGAAACGTTGTCAAACAAAAATTTGGTAATCGTTAGTTGTCAAAGTGAAACATCGGCGAAACGTTGGTTGGCAAGTGAAAATTTGGGAAACAATTTTCGGCGAATAGGCAGGACACCCTATTACATAGCAGGGTTGGTGAAGTCAGGCAGGTAGTTGCTCCATGAAAAATAATTATATTCAGAAATCGATTCCAATATATTTTGAACAGAGCAAGTTATATGATATTGGCTACCAAATAAATACTTTATTTACTCTTTGGTCTATGCTTTATGCTATTCTTTATATTGGCAGCACTAAGACAATGTTTTCTGTGGTCCTGCTGTTAGGCCGCGTTCCGTATTACAAAATAATCGCTCACAGCGCTCCCGTCTATATTTTGCGTTCCGATTTAGATATCACGATTAGAGTCTGGCAAACGAAAGTTGGCACTGAAAAAACGTGGCAAATTTAAAAAATCTCGGTCTTGTAACCCTAAAACTTGTAGGACGTATATTTAATATACGTCCTACAAGACAAAAATGTCGGTCTTGTAACCCTAAAACTTGTAGGACGTATATTTAATATACGTCCTACAAGTTTTAGGGTTACAAGACCGAGATTTTTTAAATTTGCCACGTTTTTTCAGTGCCAACTTTCGTTTGCCAGACTATATGACAGCTAAGAGCTGTCATCAATTCGGAACGCTCGTAAACGCGTTTACAGTGCTCACTCGTCACTCGTTAACAAAAACATAACCCCAAAACCAAAACCTTTCACAAGACCTAATTTTCACAGAGCATTCTATCCTATTTTTGAAATGGAAGTGTTGGTTGACTCCATGTTGACTCTATCGACTCGGATAACTCAGATTTTGAGGTGGAGAACGACGATTTGTCCAGTGACATCTGTCATTTTTGACAGCGCTCACGGTGATATTTATTTGGGGCATGGTCGGTGTAATCGCAAGATGGCGCATGTCATGACGTCATCTATTACGATTCAAGGGAGATCGATATCGCGCTCACTGTAATTCGGTACGGGTATAGGGACGCTCAAATCGATTACAGCGTAATTCGGAACGCACCATAAGGGTGCGTTCCGAATTACGACCGAATTTAGATGACGTCATGACATGCGCCATCTTGCGATTACACCGACCATGCCCCAATTAAATATCACCGTGAGCGCTGTCAAAATCAAAGTAAAAATTACAGATGTCTGATGCGTATGTGTGTGTGTCAGGGTGTGTGTGTGTGTTCACAGCTGAGTGAGGTTCACTGGCTGGAGTCGCACAAACACATTCAATTAGTTCTTTGAAATCTCTTTGTAGTCTCATAACCATGAGTATTCAAGTAAATATACAAGACGAGCCTAACGGGCGACGATTTCTCTCATGCAGGTTATGTTTTTGTTATCGAGTGACGAGTGAGCACTGTAAACGCGTTTACGAGCGTTCCGAATTGATGACAGCTCTCAGCTGTCATAATCGTGATATCTAATTCGGAACGCAAAATATAGGCGTGAGCGCTGTGAGCGATTATTTTCTATTCTATTTTTATCTAATGGCAATTAAAGCCGATGTCGACTATTCTGCCAATGTCCAGTGAGTTGGAAAAACAAGTGTGGAAAAATAAAAAAAATACGAGAATGTAATGATAATTGAACTACAACCAAGGTCGCAAATTACATTCTTCGACACCACGTGGAACTTGTCGGGTTAGTACCTACGGGACTGAAACAAACAAAAAAAATAGAAATAAATAAATAGGTATTAAAATTGTTAAAACATTAAAATATACGCATACCACACCCACAGGCAGATTTATAATTTTATGTTATTGTGACGGATGAAAGTCATCAGCGCCACAAGCAGTTCGGGGGAGGAATATGTTAGCAGGGAGGGGAAATTAGTCGGGAGAGGGATTTTAAATTTAGGAAGACGTTTATATAGATCTAGAGGAGGAATGTTGTTTGAGCATTCAAAGAAGATGTGATCCAGAGTACCCTCCTCCAACCCGCACTCGCAAAGAGAAGAGTCTCTAACCCGGATTTTTTGCAAGAAAACAGGAGTACTACAGAAGCCAAGACGAATACGACATATAGTGGATATAACAGGTTTGGAAACTTTTTTGTAGCCATAGAACCAAGGTTTCGGTTTTATAGTGATTGACTGGCCTGTTGGTCTAGTGGTTAGTGACCCTAACTGCTATGCCGGAGGTCGTGGGTTCGATTCCCACCCAGGACAAATGTTTGTGTGATGAGCACGATCATTTGTTCTGTGTCTGGGTGTAATTTATCTATAATATGTATGTATTTAGAAATATATATGTATGTTTATCAGTTGTCTAGTACCCATAACACAAGCTCTGCTTAGCTTGGGACTAGATGGCGTTGTGTGATAGTTGTGGAATATTATTATTATTATTATTATTATAGTTGGTTGTACTGCGTAGTAAAACCTGCCTTTTTTCCTTCCAGTGTCACGCCATTGATCCTGCCACGATGATTGGAGGATCGATCGTGGAAGACTCAATAAGTCGTACCCCTGGAGACGGTTACGGGAAAGATCAGCCACTGACGATGAGCAAGCATCCTTGGCCAATGCATCCACGCACTCATTACCCTTAATACCGCAATGACTAGGTATCCAAACTAGCTGAACCTCTTTTTGATTGAGAACACAAGATAATAAGGCCTCTTTAATTTCTAATATAAGGGAACTGTGCAATTTACTTTTAAAGGGATTTTGTACCAAGGCCTGTAGGCAGCTAAGAGAGTCTGTGAAGATTACGGCTTTGTGTATATTATGGTGTGACTTTATAAAAAGACAAGCTTCCAGTTCCAATATAGCCACACATTCACCCGTGAATACAGAAGACTCCTTAGGACACTTAAACTGCAGGATTATTCCAGAGCTCTGGTAATAGACTGCAGCTCCAGTGTGGTTAAGTTCAGTTAGTTTCGAAGCATCCGTAAAAAAAAGTTGGAAATCATTCCATCGCTCGCCCACCGCCGCATTGAATGTCGAGTTTGCTGACGGGGATTTTTTGGATATACCAATGTTAAATACAATTTTTGGAACGAAACACAAAACTTCATACGTAAAATTAAAAAGAGGCAATCTGGAGAACGGAACAATCGGACATGCTAAATTTAGAATTTGGCGAAAAGACTTTAGAATTAGGGGTATTACTTTATTTTTCCAATAGTTT
The DNA here is from genome assembly GCA_949316265.1 of Diarsia mendica. NCBI lineage: Eukaryota > Metazoa > Arthropoda > Insecta > Lepidoptera > Noctuidae > Diarsia > Diarsia mendica. Next base: position 13,229,029 of record OX438891.1, read on the forward strand.
GAATTTCTGCATATGGCATCTAACTCGTACAATTTTGCTATAAGGGGATGTGAAGTTCTGCATATAAGCCTAGACAAAAAACGGGAAGCCAGATATTGGCGCCTTAAGGCCAGAGGGGGTTCAGCACACTCAACCTGCAATGCGTTGATGGGGGAGGATTTCATACAACCTAAGATGATTCGAAGACATTTAGACTGAATCTTATCCAGTCCAACTAAGGCACCTTTGTTGCACGGGATCAGAAGATATGTTCCGTAGTCCAAAACACTACGGACTAAGGCATTATAGACTAATTTCATGGTGTAGGGGTGAGCACCCCACCACACGCCTGCAAGAACTTTTAAAATTGAGATAACTCTTTCACATTTTTTAATAAGAAAATTGATATGATCTTTGCCAGTTAATTTTGTGTCTAATATTACACCCAAAAATTTTGCTTTATTTACTATTGGAATATTTTGGCCTAAAATGTCAATGGTTATATGGGGAATGCGTCTTTTACGAGAGAAGATTACTGCCGAGCTTTTCGGCGCAGATAGCGACAGGCCATGACTTAAAAGCCACTGATTCAAAGAATCCAGAGAGAGGCTCAAAGATGACGCGGCGTCGACTATAGAAGAATCTGTGACGTACAAGGCAATGTCATCGGCATATTGTAATATCTGACAATTGTTATTTATGCAGGACCCAATATCAGCCGTATACAGGTTGTACAGTATGGGACTTAGGGGAGATCCTTGTGGAAGACCCTTCCATATCTGCCTATCATCAAACTCCTCTCCCTGGACTCTAAGGACCAACGAGCGGGACATCAGTAACTCACATATACATCGTATCATCTTAGCCGGTAGACTCAGCTGTTGCAGTTTTTGCCTGAGTACGGGAAGAAGTACGTTGTCATACGCGGAGGAAATGTCCAGGAAGGTAGCTACAACGGATTCATTTCTTGAAAAAGCTAAACGGATGTCCGCAACTAAAGTACCAACACTGTCCATAGTACCAAGTCCCTTCCGAAAGCCAAATTGGTAGTTCGGCAGTATATCTTTAGACTCAACAAACCACTCGAGACGGTTTTTAATAAGGTGCTCCAGTAATTTGGCTAACACTGAAGACAAAGCAATTGGCCTAAGGCCATTTGGATCATCTGCATGTTTGCCTGGTTTCAAAAGTGGAATGATTATTTGCCGTTTCCATTGATCTGGGACCCAGCCTTGAAAATAGGCAAAATTTAAAATATTCAAGAAATAGGCTTTGGCCTTGTCTCCAGAATGGGATATAAAAGAATATGGCACGCCATCAATACCCGGGGCTGAGTCCCGGACATGACTGAGTACCACATTCAGTTCCTCCAAAGAAAATTGCGCATCCAAAGGATCCTCTGATACATGTTGATGGGTCAAGTTTACACATTCAGAAAAAAGTGGGACATATGGTGGAGCAATTTTATCAAAAAAAAGTTCAGCCGTTTCCCTACTGATTGGAGAAGAAACTGATGGAGAGCAACCTCGTCTAAACCTATTGATGCTCTTCCAAACTACCGACACAGGTGTAGCGGGAGACAAAGAGGTGCAGAATGTAACCCAACCTGTACGTTTCTTTTTGCGCAGGTGACGTTTGGTTTTGGCATTAATCTGGCAATACGCTATCAGATTTTCGGTGCTCATATCTGCATTGTACCGAAGCTCAGCCTCGTTCCTGTCCCTGACTGCCGAAGTGCACTCACGATCCCACCACGGGGGTGAAGGAATTTTATTGCGGGCACTATTTTTCAACGGGAAGCAGGAATCAGCACTGGAGGTGATGGCAGAAACAAAACCCTCATAACAGTTCTTCGCATGGTGGTGACCAGGAGGATCAAATAAACTTGAATTTAAATTTGGCAAAACATCAATCTTCTCCTCCACTAATGATACAAACCTAGACCAATCTGGTTTGGACAAGTTATATTTCAGAAGTGGGGGAGAACTTTTCTGTAAATAAGTCTTATTAATCAAAGATATTACAATAGGGTAGTGGTCACTACCATGCGACAAGGACGTACATTCCCAATGGGTCGAAGCTGCCAACTCAACTGAGCAGAATGTCAGATCGACACAACTCTTTTGTTGTCCAGGGAGAGATCTGCGAGTCGGGCAACCATTGTTAAGAATACAGAGATTCAGATCATCCAAGATTTCAACCAAAGCCACACCAAAGGCATCTATAAGACCCCCATCTATAATGATGACAGTTAAAATCACCCATGACCATAATTGGTCCTCGAGTATTTGAAAAAGTGGTTTTTAAAATATCCAAAAATTCAGGTCGAGGGTGAGCAATGTATATTGAAAACACTGTAATGCCCTCCACCCTTCCCGCCACAATACTCATTTCTCCTGTGAGTGAAGGCAAAGGAAGGGGCAGAAGTGGGACCCGATTATTGACAAGGAGAGCTGAACCTCCATATCCATCGGATCTGTCGCATCTAAGAATGTTGAAGTGTGGCATGCGGAAGCTAAGACTTGGTGTAAGCCAAGTCTCAGCTATGGAACAAGCCGAAGGCTTGTATTTATTTAAAAGAAATATGAGGTCGTGCTTTTTATGCCACACGCTCCTCACATTCCACTGAAGGAATACTAGGCGAGACGCCATTTTTAATTGATAAAAGAAAAGAAACAAGTTGATCGGCAACGTTGGACGGTGGTTGTGAGTTGGAAGAAGAAGAAATAAGAGTAGGTAAAAGTTTTATAAGAAGTTCAATGATAGAATCAATGTTGTTAGGTACATGATTGTTACTAAGTGCACAGCCATTGGACTGTGAGGGTTGAGGAGAGCTGACTATACGTTGATGAGCAAATTTGTCATATGACGGAGAAAGGGGGGCATGAGTCCTGGGTTTCAGAGTCACTGTTTTACGATATGACTGGGATGGAGGAGAGGATTTGACCATATTGGCATAGTTGCGGGAAACTGTAGGGATAATTTTGCACGCCTCAGCATAAGGGATGATTTTCTCAGCCATGGCTGTCTTAATTGCCTTCTGCCTGCCATGCTCAGGACATGACTGGCTATTGGCAAAGTGGTTCCCCGAACAAAGCACACAGAAGGCCTCGCCCTCTGAAATATTACAGCCATCACCCGGGTGATCGTGGCCACACTTGTTACAGCGTGGTTTAGACCTGCACAGGTTTGCCACATGCCCAAATCTGCAGCACTTGCGGCATTGGATTGTTGGGTACCTATATGTACTGTTTCACAGGGAGAGATGTGTAGCAACAGTATATCCTACTTGGCAGCACCTGTCCATCAAAGGTCAGGACACACGTTTCGTGGGTTTCCACTCATTAACCCCGTCTCTTTGTACTTTCCGATTAATACGTCGAACTTTTAAGATTTGTCCACACCCTATGGGTACAGACAAATACGACATAGCTTCTTCTTCTGTGAGTTCTGAAGTTTTGGAGGAGGTTTAAGGATATCTATATTTGGGTTTTACTTAGACAATGAAACACCGCACGGTTGCAAGATGGACGACGACATTTATTCTCATAATTCAGTAACACAACTTGCATTGACAGTGGCGCCACGGCGCATAGCGGCTAACAGTGAAAACATTTGTTGCACAGATAAATAAGTATCATAGATATGCATTCATTTTAATACCCCCCCTCAACAAATATTTTCTTTCAATCTTTACATTCTATGTTTTACACTGTACTTTAATATACTTCAATTACACAAATAAATCTTAACTTGGCTGGCTATGCATTAACAATTCAACTTGTTTGAGAACTAACTTAACTTATTTACTTTATTTTCCTATGCATGAATGACCAGCTGATATGAATAGTACTTAACCTAAAAGTTTACAATTCACACAATAACTTAAATTCTAATACAGTAACTTGACAAACTTTTCAAACAAAGTTTTACCTAAAGGTTTAGTGAGAAGATCTGCCAAGTTATCTTCTGTTTTAATATACTGCAAAGACATACATTTTTCTTTTATTTTGTCAATAATGAAGTGATATCTGATATCCAAGTGTTTAAGCCTTTTATTATTTCCATTGTTGAAAGCCAATTTTATAACTGACTGGTTATCTTCATAAATAATCACATCATTAATGACAATATTGAAATCACATAACAAATTCTTTAACCAACATGCTTCTGTTACAGCCATACTTAATGCAATGTATTCAGATTCAGTGGATGATAGTGATACACTGAGTTGTTTCTTACAACACCATACTACACTACAATTGAACACTTTAAAAATGTAACCCGTTGTAGACTTTCTGTCTTGGGTGTCACCAGCCCAATCTGCGTCTACAAAGCCTTGCATTCCTGTGCCCGTGCTGCTGTATACTAATGCAAAATCTAAGGTTCCTTTTATATACCGTAAAATACGTTTTAATGACTTATACAACATAACACTAGCACAGTGTTGATATCTACTAAGAAAATAAACTGACACACATAAATCTGGTCGAGTACCACATACTGCATACATTAGGCTACCTATAAGTTGTCTACACTTTCTTTCTATTATTGGATTTTCAGATTTTTCCCTTTTCAACAAATCAAACTTGTAATTCTGGTCTAATGGAGTTGATATAGGTTTACAATTTGACATATTAAAACGTTCCAAGACTTTAGTTAAATATGTCTTCTGACTGATTATTGTTCTGCATTTATCTTGTTTGATATCTATGCCTAAATAACTAGTTGCTAACCCCAAGTCCTTCATTTTAAAGTTATTATGCAACTCTGTTTTGAAATTTTCTAAAACCTTATTTTCAGAACAAAACATAAGTATATCGTCTACAAATAGTAAAACGTATAGTTCACATCCGTTTAGTTTCCTATAATATAAACAATAATCATTTTTTGATCTATTGAAATTTTCTTTAGTCATGAACTCATCGAACTTTCTATTCCAGCATTTAGGGGAACCTTTCAAACCGTATAGGGATTTATTCAGTTTACATATTTTACCATTTGGTAGCTTTAGGTATACTATTTCATCTATATCACCATGTAAGAAAGCGCCTACCACATCCATTTGATGGACTGGAAGTTGTAGTTTATTGGCTACAGCTATAAATACTCTAAATGTTGGTAATTTGGCTACCGGAGAGTATACTTCTAAATCAGTGTCTGATTGCTCAAAACCTCTAGCAACTAACCTAGCCTTGTATACTTTTTCTCCACCTATTTGTTTGACTTTGAAACACCATTTACTTGATATAACTTTATTTCCGCTTGGAATACTATTAACTTCGGTCCATGTATTGTTTTCTTTCAGGGTGTCTAATTCAATATTCATAGCCTTTTCCCATTCTTCTTTTTCTTCTGAATTTAATGCATCTTCCAGAGTGATTGGTTCAGTGTCAATGGATAAGAGGTTTGTGTCATACTCTGATAACCATGATGGTTTCTTTGTTACCCTACCTTTTCTTGTTACCTCTTGTGGTTTTTCTTGTTCTATTGCTTTATCAACTGAATACTCTTCTTCTGAATCTTCTGCAGACATTATTCTTTCCTCTTCTGGACTTGATATTCCCTCCACGGGGATTTCTAGATTCTCTTCTAGCTCTGATGTCTGTGATCTGTCTTCTTCTTCACAGAAACTATGATATTCTTCTACTTCTTTGTTATCATTTTCAATTTCTTGCTTATCATTTTCTATTTCCTCTGTTTCAGAGTCTGTGATAATAACTGAGGGTTTGCTGTTCTGATCCTGTCTATTTTTACAAACCTTCTGCACATTAATAAACGTACCTTTTATGAATGTTACCTCTCTTTTTACAAGAACATCATTTTTATGTGGGAAATAAATTCTAAAACCTTTTGTTGTTTCACTATAACCTACAAAATATCCTATTTCAGCTTTACTATCCCATTTCTTACGCCGTTGGTCAGGGATATGTACTCCTACCTTTGATCCAAATACTTTCAAATTATTTATGTTGTATGCTTGCTTTTTATACCAAAGTTCATAAGGAGTAACACCGTTTATTCTACTTTTACCAGTTCTGTTTAAGACATAAACAGCTGTGTTGACCGCTTCAGCCCATAGGGACTTGTCCAAACCACTTGACAATAGTATAGTTCTAGCTGCTTCTGTAACTGTGCGCATTTCACGTTCTATACACCCGTTTTGCTGAGGTGTATATGGAACACTAGTTTGGTGGATAATACCTAAACTATCTAACAGAGATTTCAATTCTTTATTTGTAAATTCTAAGCCACAGTCTGACCTTATTGTTGTAACTTTGTATTCAAGATTCTTAATGACATAATTTAAAAAAGTTTTTATTTTGTCGTTTGTTTCATACTTATTTTTCAGAAAATAAACCTGTTTGTACTTTGTGTAATCATCTTTTATTAATAGGTAATATTTGGCACCGCCTAATGATGTGGTTTCCATAATACCACATAAATCCATGTGTAAAATTTGACCAGGCTGTTCTGCCCTATTTAGACTTTGTGGAAATTGTTGTTTATGAGTTTTGCCAAGGAGACATGGCTCACATGTGAGTTCCTCATGTTTATCTGCACTAAAATCAATGTTACACTTATTTAACATTATTTTTACTTGCTGTATGTCTTGGTGGCACATTTTTTGATGCCATTCTGTTAAACTATCAAAAGATTTACCTACATAAGCTTTTTCATCTGTATTGTATCTGAATTTCATGATAAATACGTTATTTTTACGATAAGCTACAGCACTAACCTTTTCTTCATTATTTTTCCTCAAATAACAACACTCTTTTTCAATTGTCATATTATAACCTCTATCTGCAGCTGAGCTTGCTGAAAATAGATTTATTTTTATAGCAGGGACATGTAGGACATTATTTAATGTTGAACTGATCCACTCTTTACCATTATACGCCTCTAATTGTATAATACCTGTACCTACAGCTTTTATGACTTTACCGTCACCGATTATGATTGGTCGAGGACATTCTAACTCTTTGTATTTAGTAAACGTGCTAACACTGCTACACATGTGCTCTGAAGCTCCACTATCCATTATCCACAGGCTGCTGTCTGACTTACTGTAAAATGCTGATGACAACACGGACACAGGGAATGCATTACCTTGCTCGCTAGGCTCATTTTTCTTTACACCTTTATTTTTACTATTTTTGAACCAACAATCAACAGACTTGTGATTTGACTTTTTACAATAAACACAAATATTACTTTTTACCTTGTTTTTACAGTTCCTTTTTATGTGTCCTGTCTTGCCGCATTGGAAACACTTTCTGGTGGATCTGGATGCTAGTGCTGCTGACTCGTTACTGTCTTGCATGCAGGTTGTGGCACGCTGTTCCTCGATAAGTAGTCTTGCAGTTAGCTCCTCCATCGTGCGCTTCTCTGCTGGCACCGACTCCCATGCTGACACGAAGTGCTGATACTGAGAGGGAAGAGATGACGTAATTTTGGTTATAGCCATGCTCGTACTGACTTCTGCTTTGACGTTTTTCAGCTTGCATAACAGGCTCTCGAATCTGCCTAAAAATTCCGTGACTGTTTCTTTTTCTTCAAATTTCATTGAGAAAAATTTCTGTTGAAGAATGTGAACCGACAATTCTCCCCGTTGCTCGAATACTGTGTGTAGCTTGTTCCAAATTTCCTTCGACGTTTGGCAGCTCACAATTTGCGCAAGTACTTTTTCAGAAATGCGTGTGACCAAAATACTTTGAGCTTTGGCGTCCTTGTTCATCCATTTTTCGTATTCTTCTGCCTTACCATCTGAAGGAGGCTGGAGTGTACCGTCCACGATGCTTAGAAGATCTGCCGCCCTTAAGATTATCTTGATTTTGTATGACCACGTGCACCAGTTTTCGACGCCTTCCAGTAGTTGTTGCTGGCCGACAAAACCAACTGCTGGCGTGTTTCCCAAGGATTCCATTGTATTATTGCTATACCGCAATGCTTATTATTCGTTCCTTGTTGAGATTGGACCTTTACCGGTCCGCCCGACGCGACGTTTTTTCGCGTGGAATTTTCCACTCGTCGTTGTCGTTTTAGCTGCTGATACCGCAGCGACCCCAAAATAGATTCCTCTTGAAGATCTGACTCCTGTGAGCGGGATCTGGGCCCATAACCTTTTGGAGGAGGTTTAAGGATATCTATATTTGGGTTTTACTTAGACAATGAAACACCGCACGGTTGCAAGATGGACGACGACATTTATTCTCATAATTCAGTAACACAACTTGCATTGACAGTGGCGCCACGGCGCATAGCGGCTAACAGTGAAAACATTTGTTGCACAGATAAATAAGTATCATAGATATGCATTCATTTTAATATGAAGGAACGCCAGTAACAACACCCATCCTTGTGATATTAAATGTAGGGATTGATGCACTATAACAATATTTTGACAATAAACTATTAACTAGGAAAGAGTTAGCATCCTGAGGGGAAGCAAACTCCACCGAGACCCTGTTTCTGCCGACTCTGTTGACACCGCCACGAACAATGTTAGCGATGTTGTTGTTCATAAGGAACTTTCCGAAATTAGGTAACTGGGTGAAGTGTAGTGCCAGCATTTGGCTGTGTCTCTATGCGTGAAACATGGACAATATACGGGGCCTTATCCATAACGGAGTAGGTACTTGATTCGTCCGACTTGGTTTTTTTGTTGTTTGCTCGGCAAAGACGGAGACAAGATTACATCTTCAACAGGACGTTTGCGTGGGTTTTGTTGGGGTTGGGAACTTACTGAAACATCCATCGCTGAAACGTTACCAACAACATCCGCTAATTGCGATAGTGGGCTGAGCGAGTACTGATGATCCAAAGAAGAAGAACATGGAATATCTGGAGGGACCTTATCGGGTGGTTTATTTTTATCCATGTTTGGTAAAAAAGGATAACAAAAGGGGACTTAAATTAAGACAGTCACAATACAAACCTGGTTACAAACGCAAGGACAACACAATTATACAATGACAAGTCACTAAAATATCGAAAAACACTTAAAAACCGCAAAAAAATTCTAAACACACGTGCTATCCAACAACACCGTGGCCGAATCCCCGAGCGATTATTTTGTAATACGGAACGCGGCCTTAGTGTCACTGTCACCTGTCACTCCTGTCAGTATGTCATTGTCAAATTATGTCAATGCAATGTGTCAGTCGGCCAGAGTCGGCCTGTTGGCGCGTTATTGAAGAATGGAGTCAACTGTGTCGGTTTCGAAGGTAAATTATTATTTACATACAATTCATGCGTACTTAGAAAGATAAAGAATTGATAAACGTTGTTTTATAAGTCAACAATTATGAAACAATAGATTTTCACACTCGTAACCGACTATGCAGCCTTTACGATGATGCTCCTGCATTCACTCACCATAATAACAAATTGATATTGAATAGAATACTTACAGTTAACTTACGCGCTGAGTTGTCCTTCCGTGGAGACGCGATCAGATGCCAACATAAGCTTTCTATTTAGCAAACCAACCATTGCCATATTTTAACAAGCAATCCACAGAAGTAAACAACATCTTAGATACATGCATACAAACAAAACTTATTGTTTATTGGGTAGTAAAATAATAATTTTCCGCCGACCGATATTCGGTTACGACAGTAGAACATGTATGCAGGAGATAAATTATAGTGCCATGATTGTGCAGACACAGGTTCCTTAGCTCTCATAGTCCAATGGGATTTGATTGTTAGTATACTATAGTAGCCTGTTATTATAGTTTAAATAATGTGGTGCTATATTATATACTGTTTGTAAGTATGTACTTATTTAAAAAATAGATAACAGATACTGCATCAATACAAAACACAATTAACTATTTAAGTTGACTGAGCTTCACGTATTTCCCACATTCTTATAATCACTATCCAAATTATTACAAGTACTGGGATGGTTCTGATGATAAGAGACTTTAATTCCAGGGAGTGTTCCTGTTCAAAAATGGATTTAAAAAAGGAAAATCCAATAAGAATAAAAGTGGAAAAATATTGTTCGAAAAGATATTTATGAAAGAACTTTGGTACGAAACATATAAACAAAATTGGAACTACATTGAAAGTGAACTGCAGGTAAGTCCATTTATACTGCATTACAGTATTACATATAGCCAAGAGTGTAAACCTCTAGTGAATATGTTGGTGAATGTATACCAACTGGTTTCAGATTTCATGTATGTTGGCTAATTGAGCCATTTGCTAATTTGTGTTCAATTTGCGCTTGTCAACTTTTTTTCATACAGAAATTGAGAAGTAGTTACTCCTATTCATTTGAATAATGGAAGAAGAATGAACTCTGCCTAATCAGAAACAATGATGAACAGAGAAAAATGCTCAAAGGGGTCTTGATATTCAGTCTCTGTAAAATACTGGTATTCAGCTGCATCAGGTTAGACTGGAAGCCAACTAGCCAGTTGATGATGGTGATAAACTAGAAATCTTGAGATCAGAAGCATAAGGTTGGATGTACAAAAGGGTTGGCATTTGAAATACGCATCCCGAATTTGGAGTTGGTAAGGGTTGTATTTTAAGGAGGATGTTTGCCCCTTTCAATTGACACCCCTTTCACAGTGAGGAGACTCGTGATTTTCTTTAAATTAGCGTTTGAAGTTACGTGCAACGGAACATGTTTTTTCATCATTATAGGAAAAATAAATAATCTGTGATAATCTGTGAACGTGAAACGGAACGTTTTCCGCCATTTTGTTATGAATGGTGACCGATTTGACGTTTGTCATAATATAAAATTAAAATAATTTTCGTTTTATTTTTATGCCCAACCATTTTCTATCACTATACAGTGACACAACCAGTAACCACTGGACCATGACTCTCACTTGGTACTGGTCTGCCCTATCCCTAGAGCAAGCCAGAGCCGCGTAGGCAAACTTGGTTGCAAGAGCGAGCGAAGCGAGCTCGGGACTTGGGGCACCCCGACTCGGACAGGTTAGGTTAGAAGGGGATGGCGGGGTCGAATGAGCGAGCGAAGCGAGCGAATAGACCCCGCCATCCCCTTCGTGGTTATTTTTTTTGTAAACCACCCAGAAGTAGGAGCCCCGCGAAGCGGGGCTCCGTCGACTGGGCCAGTAATGGGTTCGGTTCCAAAAAATTGTTTTTCTTAAGAATGGTGCGTCGCCTTTACATGGGAGTGGTGCCAGGGCACGGTGGGCACCACCCCTCACCCTCCCCCTGTCAAATGACACAAAAATTTTACCCGTTTCGCGTTTTAGCGCTATTCTAACCTCAAAATTTAAAAGTTAAATAAAAAAAAAACTACGCATCTCCTCACTTGGGGGGTTGAAGGGGGGGTACGGGGGACCCCCCCCCCTCCCCCCCCCCAACCCCAGCTCTTATATATGGATGCGTATTTCAAATGCAACCCCGTACAAAACTCTCTATATTTAATTCTTTATACATCTGACTGTAAGCTTCTGATGTTGAGAAATATTGTTTCATTTTCCTATTTCTAAATTGCAGTATTTAACTATTATTTTTAGGAACTTCATCAAAAGACATACAGCCTACTGCTGAATGACATTGTGGATTATATAAAGAACCATGGTATCAGTGAATTGTCTACTTTGGAAGGGATCATTCCGAGTGCCACTTTACTGACTGGTGTTAGTCAGCCGGACCATGTGTCCCAGTTTACTTCCCTTATTGATCTTATCAGGTAATTCATGCATATCAATTATTTGTTTCAACAAAAAAAAAGTGTAAAGTTCCAGCTTCCTGCTTGACTGATGGCAATAGGCTCACACTCTATTATATGGTACGTAAGAATAACAGGTAAAATGTGGGTGTACTATTAAGTGCATCTCAGCCTAAGAACGTAACCTAGTAATAATATATGCCGATTCTAGGCAGGCGATTATTTGGGCTGTTATGTATGAAATTCAACACATAACATATTACCCCATCAAGCCTGTAATACCTAAAGGGTGAGGCAGAGTTGTACCCATTAGTAAAACTGCATTGAGGTTGAGGCAGTTATGTTTAATTCCCATGTAACAGGGGGCCACCCTATTGCCAACAATATTATGAAAAATAAAACAATTTCAACTCAATTAAATACCTACTTATAAGTACCTACATTATTTTTTCTATGTATTCCCAGACATTATTTAAATAGGAATATTTTATATACATCAATATTAATTCCTGCTAGCAATTAACAATATAATTGAAGAAATATTTTTAATATTTCAGGAATGAAGTGACTCCACATGTGGCGTTAGTAAATTCCCAAGATGCACCCACCGTTAAGCATTTAGTTGAAAATGCTGTTTGGCAGTTAATCCATGGAAATCAAATGTTGGTGAGTCCTATACACAAACCATACCTGTAACCACCATAGTGTAATTTTCTCTGCTACAGAAAGTTTAACTTTAGTTTTGTATTGTGTAAGTTTTTTCATTTTGTAAGTTTTACGGAAATACTGTACTTATTGATATTTTTATATTTAAAAAAAAATATGTTCCAGGATTATGAAGATGAATCAGAAGACATCATCAGTCAAACAAAAAAACTAAAAAAGAATCAATGCACAATGAAGACCCTCAAAAATTGGTATCAATCAAAGTGCATGTCTTCACCAATGAAGAAAAAGTCAACCAAATCTAAAAGAACATTAGTTATTATTATTCCTGATTTTGAGAGCTTTAACTGTAATGTTTTACAAGACTTTGTAATGATTGTAAGGTAATTTGTTAACCTTTTGAGCACCACAGTCACAAGACGACAATAAAGTTTTAAATCCCTCTTTGTAACTTTTTTGGGTCCAAATGTTTAAATAGAAGGTCCCATTAAAATAGGTAAGATTAAGAGAGGCCATGGTAGAGCGAACGAATTCAGCCTTAAGACTTGTCTCCGAGTGGGGTGACGAGAATCTGGTAGATTTCAACGCCACCAAAACGCAAGTGTGTCTGTTCACCGCCAAAAGGAGTCCGTTTAATCTGGCCCCTACTTTCCGGAGTGCGTCTGTACAAGTTACTGACAGTCTCGAGCTCAAGAAGCTCGAGACTGTCAGTAACTTGCACGAAGTTGAGCGCGAATCTGAACTTCGGCGCCTACATCGAGTCGAAAGCTCAAACTGCGGCGAAAAAGCTGGGCATCCTAAACAAGGTTAAGCGGTACTTTAAGCCTGGACAGCTTTCAGTATTATATAAAGCTCAAGTCCGATCTGGCATGGAGTATTGCTGTCACCTTTGGGATGGCTCAGCCAAATACCAGCTTGCCACACTTGACTCTGTAGAGCGCAGAGCCAGGAGGCTAATTGGTGACGATAAGCTGGTTATCAAGCTACATAGCCTGGCCCACCGTCGCAAAGTCGCATGTCTGTCGGTCTTCTACAGACTGTACTTCGGGAGAGTGTGCGCAAGAGCTCCACGAGCTGATCCCACCATCTCCCTTCTTCCATCGGGAGACTAGACGTACTGCAGGGTATCACCGATACCTAGTCGACATTCCACACATTCGAACGAAGCGCTTTGCTGGGTCCTTTATTATGCGCACAGCCAAGGAGTGGAATTCCCTGCCTGCGTCGGTTTTTCGAGTTCATATAACCCTAATCTGTTTAAGTTGCGAGTAAACAGGCTTCTACTGGGTAAGCTCGTTCCATCGTCGACATCATCTCTGCCCTTAGGGCAAGATTGAAGTCAAGAGCAAGCCCATTTATAATAAAGAAAAAAAGGTGAACAAACTTTTAGAAATCATTCAGAATGGCAAAAAAGAAAAACGCATTACATACTTACAAGAAAATAAAACAGCTAACTAAAATACACTAAAAATGTTGGTTACCCAACATTTGAAATCACTTTAGTGTTTTTTTGCTTGGATATCTTTGGTTAGACGTACTGAACGTTGTGTTAAAATATGTCCATCTATTATAATGGGACCATTATAATTATATTGACCTTTTAAATTTTCCAGTTCGTATGTATCAACAATGCCGATTGTGTTCGTGTTTGGAGTGGCGACGTCGGTGTCAGCACTTCATAAGTCGTTTCCTTACCATGTGTCGTCCAAACTGCTGATCAAGGTGTTCCATTCGCATGCATCGCCTGTTTATATGAATCAAGTAAGTTTATATTAGAACTGGATTTTAACAGTAACCAATAAGATCGAAGATTAGTTACTCACAAGGACACTATATTTACGCCGCTTCAGGTTTTGCAGCGCCTTGGCAGCGCCAACATAACACCCTGAGCTAGCAAGATTTGATGGCGCAAGCGCATCGAGACTGGTTGCGTCTCACACTACCCTAATAAATACATGCCGTCGGATCTTTTGCCATCGTCGCATGCCTAGCCATTTGTTTTTAATACAGATGGAACGCCGACGGTACCTTATAATATTTTTTCCCTATTTCAGGTATTGGAAGATATTTTCTTAACACACACAAGTCCATTTCATTTATCAGGCAAGGCGTTTGAACTGCTGACGGATGTGTTCCTGTTCTACGATTTTTCTGTTACTGGGCTCATTCAAAGTATTAAGGTAACTCAATTTCATCTACACAAGTAAATAAAATTGAAGTGTCTGTGCTGCGGGTTGTTCGACAGAGATACCGCGGCCCCGGACACAAAAGGCTATGAAGGAACATGGGTGGTTTTTAGTCAGTAGAAGTCTGACACTCCCTTCGGCTCCGCCTACAGCGGGAGGAGTAATTTGATGATTTTCCACCATCCAAAAAAAAAGGTGCCTGTTTGTAATATAAAAATAACATCAAGTTCTGGTCGATCTGTAAAACGCCTGGATCGATCTTGACGGGACTGTTACAGGCAGATAGCTGATGGTATGAGGTTTAACGTAAACTCCTTTTTATTTTAGAATAAGAATCTAGGGTTGCGTGCAAAAAAATCAAATCCTTCATACAAACAAAGGTAGCGGGCAATAGCTAGTTATATATAATTTTCAGTGGTAAAAGTACAGAAGTTACTAGTAATAAAGAGGTTAAAAATACAAATGATTAGTTTGCTAACAATTTAAAAAATAAAATGTATTTCATTCTTCATCTTTTTACCTATGTTTTCAGTATTGCATGATGGACCACTTTTATGGAGACAATTTAAAGTCGCTATGCTGTGACCGGGACAAACTTGAAGAAGTCATAATGGAGCTAACTGCAGAAGATCTGGAGAGCATACGCCAGTTGATGTCATTTAGACCGTTTTTAGAACAACAAGATTGTAGGACTAAAATCAGTCTGTTCGAAGACGACAATTTCTTCAGAGAGGCTATTTACAAGGAGATGAACAGACTTCACGATTATTTGTATAGCTTTTATATGTGTTTGAGAACGCTTTGTGTGTTTGTGAAAGACTTGCCAAGGAATATGCTTGGGAAATCTGTGAGTATCTTATAGGTTCTGTTTTATTTTTTAGTTTCGAACGACGCATGCACATACGAAAGCGCCTGCCTAAAATCGAAATGACAAAGCTGCATGCATGCGTTGGCTTGGTTTTATGAAATCAAGTTTATCTATGGTGTAAATACTTGCTTAACTACTTGCTTGCTTGCTAAGAACTCTCTAAAAGTAAAAATCATCTGAGGAACTAAATTTTAATGATAACACTTTTTCTAGATTGCTAATAATAATTCATTTTTATTCTAGGTCCGGGAAATCTATACAAAGTGTGCTTTAGAATGTGTAACAGACACACCAGCATTCAAAGACTGCATGCAGCTACTAAAATTTCAGTCACAAACAAAGTTGGTTGAAAGTATTAAAAGTGCCCTCAAGATAGTGAACTCGTACTTGCAAGTTGTGTCACCAGTCAGGCCTCTGAGGTCTTCTCCAATGAAAAATAATCTCAATAATTCATTACTCAATGATGATCTTGGCGAAAACTTCGTCAAGTCTTTGAGAGTGCATTTATTAACATTTCTGCGACAAATAGAACGTGCCAGTACGGACACAACTGTCGCGACAAACGTTCCACCAGAGACTGAAAATATTGATGAAAATGTACCTGGGAATAGATATAAGTTGAAGGAGGTAAGACAGTTTTTTAGGGTTCCATACCTCAAATGGTAAAAAAAGGAAACCTTATTAGACCACTCTATTTTCCGTCTGTCCGTGTGTCATCACCGATTTTCTCAGGAATGGGTGTACCTAGTTTATATGACAGCTGTATTAAATTATTATTATGTCCTTTATTCATTTTCTTATGATTGCATTTTTAAATATTTCGTACAAAATTTATAAAAAAAACATTTAAAAATATAAAAAATAGTGGTCCACCGACATTGGGAGCAGGGTCCAAGCTACCGGTAGTTAGGGCTTCAGAGATAGGAACCTCCTCACAATGCGGGCCGTATCGAGGAGTACTGCCTTCTGAATCAGGCCCTTGATCCAACCACCAAGTGAGAGTTTGGACAGGTGGTCGTCCAGACTCTTCTTATTATTATTATTATTTAGCCCGTTGAACTGGCTGAGAGATTCAGTCTTGGTTACTCAATTGTTTGGTTACAAAATGTCTCTCAGCTCAGTGTGCC
Source organism: Diarsia mendica (assembly GCA_949316265.1). Taxonomy (NCBI): domain Eukaryota; kingdom Metazoa; phylum Arthropoda; class Insecta; order Lepidoptera; family Noctuidae; genus Diarsia; species Diarsia mendica. The sequence continues at coordinate 13,245,525 of OX438891.1, forward strand.
TCTTGGCAAAGGCCTCCTCCAGTAGCCTCCACTGTTTCCTGTCTTGGGCAACTCTCCTCCATTTGGGTCCCGCAGTAAGCTTCAGTTCGTCCTCCCAACGCATTCGTTGTCGTCCTCGACGTCTCTTGCCATCTCTTGGATACCAATTCGTTATGATTTGGCTCCATTTTTCTTGTGTAGATCTCAATGTGGCCGGTCCATCTCCATTTTTGGAGGTCTATTTTTTCCAGGATATCGGTTAATTTAGTTTTTCCTCGTCATTGCATGTTGCTAACTCTATCATGCCTTCTGGTTCCTGTCATGCTTCGTTCCATACCTCTCTGGCACTTTGCTAGCTTGTCTCTATGGTGTTTTGTAAGGGGCCATGTTTCGCAGCCATAGGTGATGCATGGGAGAATGCAAGCATTGAAAACCTGTCTTTTCGTTGCCATATTGTGTTGTTTTGATTTTACAATTTCCTTGAGAGACCAGTATCTTTTCCACCCATTAGCAATCCTCTTGTTTATTTCCTTGGTTGTTTGGTCTTTGGGGGAGATGATCTGGCCCAAGTAGCAATACTCGTCGACATATTCTATTTGTTGTCCTTGGATTTCAATAGGTTCCATTTTTGAGTTGGTCATCAATTTCGTTTTTGCTAAGTTCATTTTTAAACCCACTTTAGAGCTTTCAGTATTCAGAGTTTGTATCATCTTTTCGAGTGCCACTGGACTTTCTTCTAGTATAACCAGATCATCCGCAAATCTTAAGTGGTTTAGTTTTCTTCCGTCTATGTTGAGGCCTAGATGTTCCCAGTCGAGTTTGCGAAAGATGTTTTCCAAAACTGCTGAAAACAGCTTTGGGGACATTGGATCTCCTTGTCTGACTCCTCGCTTGATCCGGAACTCTTTTCCCAAAGCTTCTAATTGGATTCTTGCCTTACTGTTTGTATATATATGATTTTAATAATGTTAATATTATGTTGCAGGTATACCCTGCCTTTCTAAGCTCTCCCATATTGCGTTGTGACTAATGCAATCAAAAGCTTTCGCATAATCTATTAAAGCCATATATAGTGTTTTGTTGAACTCGTTATACTTCTCAATTATCTGCTTGAGTGTGTGGATGTGATCTATCGTTGAAAAGTTACGTCTGAAACCAGCTTGTTCGATAGGTTGGCTTTCGTCTAATTTTGTGCTTACCCTGCTCAATACAATCTTTCGAATATTTTGTACACATTCGACATAAGGCTTATTGGCCGGTAGTTACCGATGTCGTCCTTTGCGCCTTTCTTGTGTAGTAGGATTATGTATGAAGTTTCCCATTGTGATGGTATATATCCACTTTTCAAAATTTGGGTGAACATCTTAGTAAGTATTGGTACTAATTCATCAATAGTCCCCCTCAACATCTCGTTTACAATTTTATCCGGTCCAGGTGCCTTCTCCATTTTTTGGCTTTTTATTGCCTTTTCCACTTCACTCATCAGGATATCAGGTTCCCACTCTGACAGGCTATCTGCTGTTTTGCTCTTCAATGGTTGTGAAAGAGGGTGCCTATATGCATCTTTGTTTGAACAATGAATACAGTTCTTTGTAGAATTCCGTGGCCAGTTCGTGTATACCTTTCCTGTTTGTGACGGTATCTTCTTTTTTCCTTAGTTTGGGCACCCACTCTTTTCCTGTTTCCTTAAATTCTTTCAGAGCTTTTCTTACACCACCTGTTCTCATTATTTGTCTCTCTAACACTTCTAGTCTTTTATTTTTGCGATCTCTTCCAATATATTTACTAATTTGTTTGCTGATTTCTGTAATTATTTTAATGTTTTCTTTGTTTTTTCCCTGAGCAAGTTAAGATTTTCTGCGGTTTATGAGTTGGATGGTCTCGTCGCTAAGTGGGTATTTGCTTTTGATTTTGTTGATATTTTTAGTGATAGTAAGCTGTTTTTCTAACTTTCCATAATTTGCTTTGATATCGCATTCATTTTCATAATTATGTCAGCTCTTGTAGATTATCTGTCAACAACTGGCCAATTTCCTTGAAACACTCCATGGTGGTTTGAGTTGGACTATAAGTGGTAATGTTCTTCCTTGCTCTTTTTGGTGGTGGTGCTGGCAGAATTGTACCATCGCCTACAATAATGCATGGGAAGTTCAGAAAAAATACCGTGTGAAGCAAGAAATGACGCCACCTGGCGTAAATAAGTACTCGATTAGCAACATTGATTATATTGTTGATGCTACACTAACTAGAGGGCGCTCACGCTGTATAAAATGTTCATGTAGTTTCTTTTTCTGTATTTTACATTCAAATAATTTATAATCAATTATTTCTATTATATAAATTTATTCCTAACTACCTACTATGTTTGTTTAAATTGAATATTATTATCATTTTATAACTAGGTATCTGATTTTAATTATCTATGTTTTAGTTTTCAAACTTGAGGGTAGGTCGAATATGAATTCATAAATAAATTTGTAGGTAGTAGAAATAATTAGATTGAAGATTTAGATGAGTTAAGACTAAGCTCAATTGATTGTTCGTTATGTTTGTTTCGATTACCTCATTCGAGTGTGTTTAGCTCAGTTTTATTTTAATTTAGGTGAATTAACTTATTTCATCAAAATGAGTACGCGTTGTAATATTGTTTTCTTTACAAGAGCTCAAATAACTGATTTGCAAAATCAAGGCAAAAACTTATCGACACTCGAAACTTGTCGACTTATCTTATTGTTAACGTAAGTAGTTTAGATTTCAAAATTTTTATAAGAAAAAAAAATGTTTTAGTTACGTCTATACTACTTAATAAATAATCATTATTGCGTGTTATTATATTTCTGTTATAATTATTGTTGCAGAGAATAACAGTTGTTCTATTGGTACGACGATTTGAAGACAAGGGATCTTTGCAACACCATCAAAGAACTAGTAGACCACGGCTCATAAACACATTACAGCGTCAAATCGTGTTATGAGAGTATGAAGAAAATGGATTCCTGCCGATGACCGACTATGCTGCTTTATATGACTCAAGTGTTGACAATGCCCGTCGTGCTCTTATAAGTGAAGAGCTGCATTATAGGAGGCATGTTGTGAAACCCTGGCCCACAGAAAACCATTAAAGGACAAGATTACAGTTCGCTTTGGATCATGTTAACTTTGATTTGAGTAACTTTTAAGTCCAGTGAACACGGACGCTTATGTTTGTGGTGTAGAAATATTACGTGATAAACAAGTGGTTATGTGTGTCCAATATGCTGGTCATATTGCAGTGAACGTGTGGGGATATATAAGTGTTGCCGATCCAGGATTTATATTTCATAATACTTAAAAATAATATTACTTAACTTTAGTACTTATTTTTTATATTAACTGGAGACCGGGTTATTATAACCTATTACGACTGACTGTTATTATAACCTATGACTTACATATTTTTAATAACTAAAAAAAGTCAAACAATTTTTTTTTTTTTTACATTACATAAGAACCTTTTCGTATGTTTTTGTGCAATTGTATAGCTGTTATCCTACCTATTTAATTCATTTAATTTAACTTTTCACTTTTGTGATAAAATAATCCGGTCTCCTGTTTGTCTTTGTTGAGGTTACAAAAGCTTCAATCCTCTTTCCGATTTTGGAAACGAATACTTAAGCTATGGCCTCAATACGAAGTTTTATATAATATAATAATGTTGAACGATAATAAATGTCTGTTTTTGAATAATAAACTGTAAGAAATAAACCTCTAAAATTTGTGTTTTTTTGTTTGTCTCCGTTCATCCCTGTTGCTAACTACTACTAACTCGAATATTATATTTTTGAATGCTATGCGCACGTATTAGCTTAATGAAAACATTCCTTATGGTTTCTTTCGTATTTTTTTTTATCATTTAACTTCTCACATCCAACCTAATACGTGTTTCCTAACTTCTTACTTACCTAACCTATTCCTAAGTCAAAGTTCATTTTTTTCTATATCTCAACAGAATAGTTTACATTTAGTTAAGACTAAGTTATAAAAATCTACCTCCATTTTATTTCACCTACAGGTGACACCGGGTAATTCGGATATTGTCATTGCGGAAAGTAAAAACTTTAAAGGTTTAATTTCTATTATTTAAGTAGGAATTACAAATAAAATTTCTGTGAGGTAGAAACAGAAATAAAACTTATGCCACCTACAAGTGACACTGGGGATTGAAGAGTTTAATATCACAGTTGTGCAGAAACCAAACGCCATCTATTAATTATTTTCGAAAATTTGATTTCTACCTTCACAGAAAAATAGGCCCTAAGGTATCCATGCACTTTTGTGGGCGACTGTACTTCTGACCATACGATGATCTGTGTTAAAATTGAGTTTAGAGATCACGCTTGTATTTGAAAATGCCTTGGGAAAATTGCTTATTATATAATCTATTTCGTTTTTGAATTTGCCATCTGGTGAAATCCAGGTCCATTTATTCTTTGGGTTTTTTTTGAATATGCTGTTCATAAGAATTAAGAGGACGCATTACGATGGATAGTCAAATCATTACTTTTTTAAACAAAAGTATGTTTATTAAATACAATGCTTTGTATTTTTAAAATGTTTTTGTGACGAATTGTAGGTAGATGTGCAAGGTACAATTCTTAACTATAAATATAATTTTAGATATGTCCAGTTTCTCAATAAATGTACCGAAGTGAAAATTTTTACTTAAAACAAAAATACAAAGCATTGTATTTAATAAACATACTTTTGTTTAAAAAAGTAATGATTTGACTATCCATCGTAATGCGTCCTCTTAAGTTGTGTTCTAGCAAAAATTCCACAAGCTTTTGACCGTTGGAGCTTCTTTTACCATGTCCGTGTTTACCCAATACATACTCTTCCATGTTTTGTTTTTCTCCGATTTGAGCATTAAAATCACCCATTAGTATAATATAGTTGTTGGTATAATCTCTGATGACTTTAGCCAGTTCGGCATAGAATATTTCTGTCTCTGAATCTGCAGCTTGCTCAGTTGGTGCATATGCTTGTATAATAGTCCAAGTCTTTGTATAGTTGGGTATGTTGATATTTAGCACTGCTATCCTTTCATTCCATTCCTTGCTGTATTAAATACATGTTAATAAATTCAGCATATTTTGGGTCCGGTCAGTAACTTTTTATCTTGTATTACGTTTTTTCTATAGTAAACGACGATGTATTATCCGGCCTACGCTATCCCCCCTCACTTAAGTACTAATGCTTTAAATGGTAGTAATGCAAGCCATATGATTTTTAAAGGAAAATCATGGAGTTTCTTGCCGGTTCTTCTCCATAAAACGACCAACCCGAACCATGTACCTTTTCTTGACGTTTTATAAGTACCCATGCAGACCTATGTGATTAAAAATATTGGATTTGACATCATACTATGTCATCTTTGTTGTAAAGAAACTGTATTTCTTGCCATCAACGACAATAACAAATAAAAAATGGTTGTTCTAGAAATTACTAAAAGCAACAAGAGTGGACCGCGTGCAGTCAGAGTTCGAGATGGTTCGGTCTCGTTTCGTGAGTTACTTGGAGGACGTGTTCAGTAAGGGTTTGCAGCCGGCCGGGTCGCGCGCGCTACACGAGGTGCTCGTGTTCAGCGACGTGGCCAACGTCAGGAAGCACATCGTGGGCTCGCCGCGCGGGGCCGTGCACACTGCGCTTAGCAATCCTGTGCATTACTTACAGGTAAGTGTTGTTCCTACGCTGTTATGTAGAGTGTTGTTGTTCAGCGACGTGGCCAACGTCAGGAAGCACATCGTGGGCTCGCCGCGCGGGGCCGTGCACACTGCGCTTAGCAATCCTGTGCATTACTTACAGGTAAGTGTTGTTCCTACGCTGTTATGTAGAGTGTTGTTGTTCAGCGACGTGGCCAACGTCAGGAAGCACATCGTGGGCTCGCCGCGCGGGGCCGTGCATACTGCGCTTAGCAATCCTGTGCATTACTTACAGGTAAGTGTTGTTCCTACGCTGTTATGTAGAGTGTTGTTGTTCAGCGACGTGGCCAACGTCAGGAAGCACATCGTGGGCTCGCCGCGCGGGGCCGTGCACACTGCGCTTAGCAATCCTGTGCATTACTTACAGGTAAGTGTTGTTCCTACGCTGTTATGTAGAGTTTTGTTGTTCAGCGACGTGGCCAACGTCAGGAAGCACATCGTGGGCTCGCCGCGCGGGGCCGTGCACACTGCGCTTAGCAATCCTGTGCATTACTTACAGGTAAGTGTTGTTCCTACGCTGTTATGTAGAGTGTTGTTGTTCAGCGACGTGGCCAACGTCAGGAAGCACATCGTGGGCTCGCCGCGCGGGGCCGTGCACACTGCGCTTAGCAATCCTGTGCATTACTTACAGGTAAGTGTTGTTCCTACGCTGTTATGTAGAGTGTTGTTGTTCAGCGACGTGGCCAACGTCAGGAAGCACATCGTGGGCTCGCCGCGCGGGGCCGTGCACACTGCGCTTAGCAATCCTGTGCATTACTTACAGGTAAGTGTTGTTCCTACGCTGTTATGTAGAGTTTTGTTGTTCAGCGACGTGGCCAACGTCAGGAAGCACATCGTGGGCTCGCCGCGCGGGGCCGTGCACACTGCGCTTAGCAATCCTGTGCATTACTTACAGGTAAGTGTTGTTCCTACGCTGTTATGTAGAGTGTTGTTGTTCAGCGACGTGGCCAACGTCAGGAAGCACATCGTGGGCTCGCCGCGCGGGGCCGTGCACACTGCGCTTAGCAATCCTGTGCATTACTTACAGGTAAGTGTTGTTCCTACGCTGTTATGTAGAGTGTTGTTGTTCAGCGACGTGGCCAACGTCAGGAAGCACATCGTGGGCTCGCCGCGCGGGGCCGTGCACACTGCGCTTAGCAATCCTGTGCATTACTTACAGGTAAGTGTTGTTCCTACGCTGTTATGTAGAGTGTTGTTGTTCAGCGACGTGGCCAACGTCAGGAAGCACATCGTGGGCTCGCCGCGCGGGGCCGTGCACACTGCGCTTAGCAATCCTGTGCATTACTTACAGGTAAGTGTTGTTCCTACGCTGTTATGTAGAGTGTTGTTGTTCAGCGACGTGGCCAACGTCAGGAAGCACATCGTGGGCTCGCCGCGCGGGGCCGTGCACACTGCGCTTAGCAATCCTGTGCATTACTTACAGGTAAGTGTTGTTCCTACGCTGTTATGTAGAGTGTTGTTGTTCAGCGACGTGGCCAACGTCAGGAAGCACATCGTGGGCTCGCCGCGCGGGGCCGTGCACACTGCGCTTAGCAATCCTGTGCATTACTTACAGGTAAGTGTTGTTCCTACGCTGTTATGTAGAGTGTTGTTGTTCAGCGACGTGGCCAACGTCAGGAAGCACATCGTGGGCTCGCCGCGCGGGGCCGTGCACACTGCGCTTAGCAATCCTGTGCATTACTTACAGGTAAGTGTTGTTCCTACGCTGTTATGTAGAGTGTTGTTGTTCAGCGACGTGGCCAACGTCAGGAAGCACATCGTGGGCTCGCCGCGCGGGGCCGTGCACACTGCGCTTAGCAATCCTGTGCATTACTTACAGGTAAGTGTTGTTCCTACGCTGTTATGTAGAGTGTTGTTGTTCAGCGACGTGGCCAACGTCAGGAAGCACATCGTGGGCTCGCCGCGCGGGGCCGTGCACACTGCGCTTAGCAATCCTGTGCATTACTTACAGGTAAGTGTTGTTCCTACGCTGTTATGTAGAGTGTTGTTGTTCAGCGACGTGGCCAACGTCAGGAAGCACATCGTGGGCTCGCCGCGCGGGGCCGTGCACACTGCGCTTAGCAATCCTGTGCATTACTTACAGGTAAGTGTTGTTCCTACGCTGTTATGTAGAGTGTTGTTGTTCAGCGACGTGGCCAACGTCAGGAAGCACATCGTGGGCTCGCCGCGCGGGGCCGTGCACACTGCGCTTAGCAATCCTGTGCATTACTTACAGGTAAGTGTTGTTCCTACGCTGTTATGTAGAGTGTTGTTGTTCAGCGACGTGGCCAACGTCAGGAAGCACATCGTGGGCTCGCCGCGCGGGGCCGTGCACACTGCGCTTAGCAATCCTGTGCATTACTTACAGGTAAGTGTTGTTCCTACGCTGTTATGTAGAGTGTTGTTGTTCAGCGACGTGGCCAACGTCAGGAAGCACATCGTGGGCTCGCCGCGCGGGGCCGTGCACACTGCGCTTAGCAATCCTGTGCATTACTTACAGGTAAGTGTTGTTCCTACGCTGTTATGTAGAGTGTTGTTGTTCAGCGACGTGGCCAACGTCAGGAAGCACATCGTGGGCTCGCCGCGCGGGGCCGTGCACACTGCGCTTAGCAATCCTGTGCATTACTTACAGGTAAGTGTTGTTCCTACGCTGTTATGTAGAGTGTTGTTGTTCAGCGACGTGGCCAACGTCAGGAAGCACATCGTGGGCTCGCCGCGCGGGGCCGTGCATACTGCGCTTAGCAATCCTGTGCATTACTTACAGGTAAGTGTTGTTCCTACGCTGTTATGTAGAGTGTTGTTGTTCAGCGACGTGGCCAACGTCAGGAAGCACATCGTGGGCTCGCCGCGCGGGGCCGTGCATACTGCGCTTAGCAATCCTGTGCATTACTTACAGGTAAGTGTTGTTCCTACGCTGTTATGTAGAGTGTTGTTGTTCAGCGACGTGGCCAACGTCAGGAAGCACATCGTGGGCTCGCCGCGCGGGGCCGTGCATACTGCGCTTAGCAATCCTGTGCATTACTTACAGGTAAGTGTTGTTCCTACGCTGTTATGTAGAGTGTTGTTGTTCAGCGACGTGGCCAACGTCAGGAAGCACATCGTGGGCTCGCCGCGCGGGGCCGTGCACACTGCGCTTAGCAATCCTGTGCATTACTTACAGGTAAGTGTTGTTCCTACGCTGTTATGTAGAGTTTTGTTGTTCAGCGACGTGGCCAACGTCAGGAAGCACATCGTGGGCTCGCCGCGCGGGGCCGTGCACACTGCGCTTAGCAATCCTGTGCATTACTTACAGGTAAGTGTTGTTCCTACGCTGTTATGTAGAGTGTTGTTGTTCAGCGACGTGGCCAACGTCAGGAAGCACATCGTGGGCTCGCCGCGCGGGGCCGTGCACACTGCGCTTAGCAATCCTGTGCATTACTTACAGGTAAGTGTTGTTCCTACGCTGTTATGTAGAGTGTTGTTGTTCAGCGACGTGGCCAACGTCAGGAAGCACATCGTGGGCTCGCCGCGCGGGGCCGTGCACACTGCGCTTAGCAATCCTGTGCATTACTTACAGGTAAGTGTTGTTCCTACGCTGTTATGTAGAGTTTTGTTGTTCAGCGACGTGGCCAACGTCAGGAAGCACATCGTGGGCTCGCCGCGCGGGGCCGTGCACACTGCGCTTAGCAATCCTGTGCATTACTTACAGGTAAGTGTTGTTCCTACGCTGTTATGTAGAGTGTTGTTGTTCAGCGACGTGGCCAACGTCAGGAAGCACATCGTGGGCTCGCCGCGCGGGGCCGTGCACACTGCGCTTAGCAATCCTGTGCATTACTTACAGGTAAGTGTTGTTCCTACGCTGTTATGTAGAGTGTTGTTGTTCAGCGACGTGGCCAACGTCAGGAAGCACATCGTGGGCTCGCCGCGCGGGGCCGTGCACACTGCGCTTAGCAATCCTGTGCATTACTTACAGGTAAGTGTTGTTCCTACGCTGTTATGTAGAGTGTTGTTGTTCAGCGACGTGGCCAACGTCAGGAAGCACATCGTGGGCTCGCCGCGCGGGGCCGTGCACACTGCGCTTAGCAATCCTGTGCATTACTTACAGGTAAGTGTTGTTCCTACGCTGTTATGTAGAGTGTTGTTGTTCAGCGACGTGGCCAACGTCAGGAAGCACATCGTGGGCTCGCCGCGCGGGGCCGTGCACACTGCGCTTAGCAATCCTGTGCATTACTTACAGGTAAGTGTTGTTCCTACGCTGTTATGTAGAGTGTTGTTGTTCAGCGACGTGGCCAACGTCAGGAAGCACATCGTGGGCTCGCCGCGCGGGGCCGTGCACACTGCGCTTAGCAATCCTGTGCATTACTTACAGGTAAGTGTTGTTCCTACGCTGTTATGTAGAGTGTTGTTGTTCAGCGACGTGGCCAACGTCAGGAAGCACATCGTGGGCTCGCCGCGCGGGGCCGTGCACACTGCGCTTAGCAATCCTGTGCATTACTTACAGGTAAGTGTTGTTCCTACGCTGTTATGTAGAGTGTTGTTGTTCAGCGACGTGGCCAACGTCAGGAAGCACATCGTGGGCTCGCCGCGCGGGGCCGTGCACACTGCGCTTAGCAATCCTGTGCATTACTTACAGGTAAGTGTTGTTCCTACGCTGTTATGTAGAGTGTTGTTGTTCAGCGACGTGGCCAACGTCAGGAAGCACATCGTGGGCTCGCCGCGCGGGGCCGTGCACACTGCGCTTAGCAATCCTGTGCATTACTTACAGGTAAGTGTTGTTCCTACGCTGTTATGTAGAGTGTTGTTGTTCAGCGACGTGGCCAACGTCAGGAAGCACATCGTGGGCTCGCCGCGCGGGGCCGTGCACACTGCGCTTAGCAATCCTGTGCATTACTTACAGGTAAGTGTTGTTCCTACGCTGTTATGTAGAGTGTTGTTGTTCAGCGACGTGGCCAACGTCAGGAAGCACATCGTGGGCTCGCCGCGCGGGGCCGTGCACACTGCGCTTAGCAATCCTGTGCATTACTTACAGGTAAGTGTTGTTCCTACGCTGTTATGTAGAGTGTTGTTGTTCAGCGACGTGGCCAACGTCAGGAAGCACATCGTGGGCTCGCCGCGCGGGGCCGTGCACACTGCGCTTAGCAATCCTGTGCATTACTTACAGGTAAGTGTTGTTCCTACGCTGTTATGTAGAGTGTTGTTGTTCAGCGACGTGGCCAACGTCAGGAAGCACATCGTGGGCTCGCCGCGCGGGGCCGTGCACACTGCGCTTAGCAATCCTGTGCATTACTTACAGGTAAGTGTTGTTCCTACGCTGTTATGTAGAGTGTTGTTGTTCAGCGACGTGGCCAACGTCAGGAAGCACATCGTGGGCTCGCCGCGCGGGGCCGTGCACACTGCGCTTAGCAATCCTGTGCATTACTTACAGGTAAGTGTTGTTCCTACGCTGTTATGTAGAGTGTTGTTGTTCAGCGACGTGGCCAACGTCAGGAAGCACATCGTGGGCTCGCCGCGCGGGGCCGTGCACACTGCGCTTAGCAATCCTGTGCATTACCTACAGGTAAGTGTTGTTCCTACGCTGTTATGTAGAGTGTTGTTGTTCAGCGACGTGGCCAACGTCAGGAAGCACATCGTGGGCTCGCCGCGCGGGGCCGTGCACACTGCGCTTAGCAATCCTGTGCATTACTTACAGGTAAGTGTTGTTCCTACGCTGTTATGTAGAGTGTTGTTGTTCAGCGACGTGGCCAACGTCAGGAAGCACATCGTGGGCTCGCCGCGCGGGGCCGTGCACACTGCGCTTAGCAATCCTGTGCATTACTTACAGGTAAGTGTTGTTCCTACGCTGTTATGTAGAGTGTTGTTGTTCAGCGACGTGGCCAACGTCAGGAAGAACATCGTGGGCTCGCCGCGCGGGGCCGTGCACACTGCGCTTAGCAATCCTGTGCATTACTTACAGGTAAGTGTTGTTCCTACGCTGTTATGTAGAGTGTTGTTGTTCAGCGACGTGGCCAACGTCAGGAAGCACATCGTGGGCTCGCCGCGCGGGGCCGTGCACACTGCGCTTAGCAATCCTGTGCATTACTTACAGGTAAGTGTTGTTCCTACGCTGTTATGTAGAGTGTTGTTGTTCAGCGACGTGGCCAACGTCAGGAAGCACATCGTGGGCTCGCCGCGCGGGGCCGTGCACACTGCGCTTAGCAATCCTGTGCATTACTTACAGGTAAGTGTTGTTCCTACGCTGTTATGTAGAGTGTTGTTGTTCAGCGACGTGGCCAACGTCAGGAAGCACATCGTGGGCTCGCCGCGCGGGGCCGTGCACACTGCGCTTAGCAATCCTGTGCATTACTTACAGGTAAGTGTTGTTCCTACGCTGTTATGTAGAGTGTTGTTGTTCAGCGACGTGGCCAACGTCAGGAAGCACATCGTGGGCTCGCCGCGCGGGGCCGTGCACACTGCGCTTAGCAATCCTGTGCATTACTTACAGGTAAGTGTTGTTCCTACGCTGTTATTTATTTATTTATATACTTTGGAAGACTTACAGCTGGATACAATGGTGATAAATAACAGTACGATAATCAGACAGCCAATTACAAGTCTTCACGTCTAGAGCTTGTCTGGTATAAATAAACTGTGGAACAAAACATACACATTGCCAAATAAAAACAAAAACTAAATTATTAAAAACTTGCTAATAGATCGTCACCTAAATATCTTAGAAATACTTTACAACAGGTTTTTTAAAATGGGAACCAAGATGTTAAAATTTAATTATTTAAATAAGAAATAATAAAACTAAACTCCAAAGAAATTAAGCTTTAAAGAAATTACTCACAGGTAAGTGTTGTTCCTACGCTGTTACGTACATTTGTAGGACGTGGCTATATTTTTATCCTGTGTGGAACTTAATTTTTTTTTTTATACTTTGCCCCACACTAGGAATTTCTCCTGTATCATGGTGCGTTCACAAACATTTAAACTCACATACACAAATACCCAGACCCGGAACAACTATCTGTAGGTCTTACAAATATTTGTTCCGTGCGGGGATCGAACCCGGGACACGCAGCGCGGCAGTCCATTGCTTGAGCAACTGCGCCAACCGTGCCGTCTAACTCGAAGGGCCTTTTAGCCAAATAATAATAGCCGCTCAGATCGATCTTCAGGTTAAGCCGTGCTTGCCTAGGTTGGTCTATGGATGGGTGACCACTCATTACTTACCGAGTTTTCTCCCGGCTGTCATTTGAGGATTTTTAACAGTTGTACTTTGTAGGTAGCCAGTAGTTTGAAAGTCTGACAACCAGTCTAACCAAAAGGGTTTCGCTGTGGAGGGCAGACAGACAGTTTCTCTATGTATAATACTGGTATTTACTTGCATCCGGTTAGACTGAAAGTCGACCCTAAAATTGTTAGGTTGCTAGGCAGGTGAGGACGGAAGAAACTAATTAGCTAGGTGCGGAGATTCGTACACATTTTAAATTAGGTTGCTTGAAAACACACTCTGGCTTCTTATCCAAAGTGCGTTGGATACACCTTTTTTACGGGTGGGGAATCATGAAATTAATTACATCCCCACTCTGGGTGGAGCAGGAGGGAGAGTTAGGCTTCTACTAACTAAAATCCACCCATGTTCCTTCTTTACCCTTTGTGGTCCGGGGCCGCGGTATCTCTTTCGAAGTCCGGCAGACCCGGCAGGTGGTATACGCCTAACGCCCTATTTTTTGTTACTACCGGGAGTCTCATGTGCAAATATATATATAAGTTCACATTTATCGCAACACCTGCGTACTAACAACGAGCGACAGAAATTCTTACATCGCGCTATTAACATTATCCGCGACATAAGCCTATATTTATGAGATCCCGACTTACAAATGTCGGGCAGTTAGCCCACCGGACACAACACCCGTCCGGTCGGAGGATCCTCCCTTTTCAATGGGGGATGAGGAACTTTACACCCTGTTCCTCATTACCCCCAAATATATATAATTATATATTTTTCGTTTTCAGTGCTCTTGCTGCCATCTGCCCTCATTAGACAGCGTCATAGACACACTGCCTGACGTTTGCCTGGCGTACAAGCTACATCGCGAGTGCGGCAAACACATCAACTTGTACGACTGGCTGCAAGCGTTCGCCGCGGTGCTGCGGCCCGATGATGACGATGAGCAACGTCATCAGGATCCTAATACACAGTTAGTGTCATCTCATACTTGCCCATAGTTTAGAAGTACAGTGAAACTTGGTTAAGTGGGACCTGGATAAGTGAGAAACCTCCATAACTGGAACTCATGCTGAGGTCCCATGAGACAGATATTTTTATCTGAGACACTGGGTAAGTGGAATACCTCTATAAGTGAGACAAATTTTCAGGTCCCTTGAGGTCTCGCTTAACCAGGTTTCACTGTATAATATTTCAATCTTAAAACCTCTTCAGGATAGCCAAGGGCTCGCGGATAAACCTAAGTTTAGCTGGTTAATCTTAAGTTTATTTTCACACCTATCTTAAGCCTTAACATTTATACGCTGGATTTCTCTAGTGACCACTGTCTTGAAAAATTGAAAACCCCAGACGCAAATAGCGTTCCAAAACTTACATTGCCGGCGTAGCTTATAAAGCTGCGAGGTTTAAATGGGATTTGGGGGAGGCCTTTGCCCAGGAGTGGGACAATGCAGACTAACTAAAAAATCTTGAAAAATTCACTCTAAATTTTTCAAATGAACAACATTTCACATTGGTCAAGCGTTTACTCGTAGGCGGAGAATAATTCCGGGCAAACGCACACCTATATTTTATATCTTTGTTTCAGGTTAAGATTCACCCGTGCAGTGGCTGAACTACAGTTTCTTGGCTTTATCAAGTCATCTAAAAGAAAAACTGATCATGTAATGCGATTGACTTGGTGATTGTATACGTTCTACGTTTCTTTAATTTATTAAACTCATTTTTGATAATTACGTAGTTTTATATATTTATATCGTCCCTCTCCCGTGACGCCATGGATAAACCCAAATAAACCCAACACAAAAATGTCAACAATTTCTTAATTTTTTTTCACAAAAACCATGCTCTTTTGAGTGGATGAGAAATCGTCAAATGACCTCTCCCGCACTGGGCGGAGCGAAAGGGAGTGTCAAACTTCTACTGTTTAAGCCCACCCATGTTCCTTTTTAGCCCTTTGTGGTATCTCTTGGGAACAACCCGCAGCCCCGACGGGATTTGGTGACCCCTAAGACCATAATGGATTACATTTTATCCCAATAACTTACAACTGAGACTATTTATCATGGATAATTTCGATTCCGCGGGCAGAAGCTAATCGTTTATGAGTTGTCGATAATGCACGTGCCCTTTCAAGCACCACACAATGATTATAATTATGAGCTGAATAAACGCCACTGACATTTCACCCTCCCAACCGATTTATTGGGCGCCAGAGGGGTAGTAGCTACGCGATTTGCGAGTAGCGATTACGTAAAGTAAATCTTTATAAGAATTAAGAAAGTTCTGTGCCAAATTAAGCTGAAGGTCCCTTCGGCATGACTTCACTATCATCATCATAGTATAAAACAAAGTCGCTTCCCGCTGTCTGTCTGTCGGATTTTGATGCGGTTTTTTTAATAGATAGAGTGATTCAAGAGGAAGGTTTTCGTGGTTTTAGTATCATTTTTGCACCCGTGCGAAGTCGGGCGGGTCACTACTACTTATATTTTATAATATACTAGCTGATGCCCGCGGCTTCACCCGCGTGGATGTCGTTCAAATTATATACTAAAACCTTCCTCTTGAATCACTCTATCTATTAAAAAAAACCGCATCAAAATCCGTTGCGTAGTTTTAAAGATTTAAGCATACAAACAAACAGACAAAAATAGCGACTTTGTTTTAAACTAAGTAAGGATTGATGGCAATAAAAAGTTTAGGAAAAAAATGGCATATTTATTTCTGATGTTTAACTTTAATTTTTATTTTTGTTGAAGCGAAGAGGACATGCTCTAAGTCTAGATTGTGTAGATTAACATATATTTTATTGAAAAAAAAAATTGGTTTATGGTTTAGACCAGTGCTTTTACCTTCAAAAAAGGTAAAAAAGTAAAGAAAATTATAGTAGGATGAAACCCAATGGAAAAAGTAGAGAATATAACAAAAATTAAAGGAAAAATAAATAACGGTCGATCTGAGGTCGGGAAGTGGGGGTGGGGGGGGGGGGGGGTTTAAGGGGGGAAAGCGGTTTATCTCGATTTCTGGCCAAACTACAAGTCCTATGGAAAAAAATGAAATGGCAAAGTTGTAGAGAATAAAAAGATCTACAACTTTGATTTTAACACGTTTTCACATAACCTCAAAATGTATGTGAAAAATTCAAATAACAAGTTTCTGGTTTTTAATTTTTATCTTTTACAAAAAATATTTTTTTTTCACGAGTGAAAACTTACCTTTTTATGCCCTAAATACACTGTCATTTTTTTGATTAAAAATATTTATTTTCATCTTATTATTGACTTAATATCGAAAAATCAGCGGGCTAGGAGGGTTTGGCCCTTACTACCTGTATTTCGCAGCAGCTGATTTTGCATTTTCTGAGAAAATTTACCATTGCAATGTATATTTTTTATACATCATCAGAAAGTAGAGATTATAAGGAATGCAACGTCTACCGACTTTTTAAAAAAAGCAGATATTTTGTCGTCAGAATTTTCGATTGAAAATATGGCTGATTTTTCGATATTAAGTCAATAATAAGTATGTAATATTATGATTCACATTATGATCATATTATGATCCGTATTATGATTCATATTATGATGAATGATCCGTATTATGATTCATATTATGATCCATGTTATGATTCATGTTATGATTCATTATCCGTATTATGATTCATAATATGATCCGTATTATGATTCACATTATGATCATATTATGATTCATATAATGATCCGTATTATGATCCATATTATGATCCGTAATATGATTCATATTATGATCCATGTTATGATTCCTTATTATGGTCCGTATTATGATTCATATTATGATCCATATTATGATTTATATTATGATTCATATTATAATCCATATTATGATCCATATTATGATACATATGATATATATTACGATCCATACTAAGGTTCAATTTGGGTCGGTGTTTCGGTGTGTCATACTTAGTAAAAACACACTGAAACACCGACCTCCTCCATTTTAGAAGTTGGATTTACGACATACCAGTATGTGGAACCGGAACCAGGGACTCGCCGTTCGCTAGGACCGCTGCGCCCGGGTGCAACGCACACCCTGCACTAAAGGTAAAGACGCCTCTGGTTGGGAAAAAAAAGGTTCTAATGGATCCTATATTCCTAAAAAAGGCCAATTCACGTATATCGCCTTAAGTAGGTTATTATAATGACGCAATCATTTACCTACCTAGTTTATAACCGCAAACAAGGTTTTTCATAGGTGCTGCAACAGAGGTATGTACCATCGCGTACAATAATGCATGGGAAGTTCAGAAAAAATACCGTGTGAAGCAAGAAATGACGCCACCTGGCGTAAATAAGTACTCGATTAGCAACATTGATTATATTGTTGATGCTACACTAACTAGAGGGCGCTCACGCTGTATAAAATGTTCATGTAGTTTCTTTTTTCTGTTTAAACATTCAAATAATTTATAATCAATTATTTCTATTAAGTATATTAATTTATTCCTAACTACCTACTATGTTTGTTTAAATTGAATATTATTATCATTTTATAACTATCTGATTTTAATTATCTATGTTTTAGTTTTCAAACTTGAGGGTAGGTCGAATATGAATTCATAAATAAATTTGTAGGTAGTAGAAATAATTAGATTGAAGATTTAGATGAGTTATGACTAAGCTCAATTGATTGTTCGCTAAGTTTGTTTCGATTACCTCATTCGAGTGTGTTTAGCTCAGTTTAATTTTAATTTAGGTGAATTAACTTATTTCATCAAAATGAGTACGCGTTGTAATATTGTTTTCGTTACAAGAACTCAAATAACTGATTTGCAAAATCAAGGCAAAAACTTATCGACACTCGAAACTTGTCGACTTATCTTATTGTTAACGTAAGTAGTTTAGGTTTCAACATTTTTATAAGAAAAAAAAATGTTTTAGTTACGATTATACTACTTAATAAATAATCATTATTGCGTATTATATATTTCTGTTATATTGTTGCAGAGAAAAACAGTTGTTCTATTTAATTGGTACGACGATTTGAAGACGAGGGTTCTTTGCAACACCATCAAAGAACTAGTAGACCACGGCTCATAAACACATTACAGCGTCAAATCGTGTTACGAGAGTATGAAGAAAATGGATTCCTGCCGATGACCGACTATGCTGCTTTATATGACTCAAGTGTTGACAATGCCCGTCGTGCTCTTAAAAGTGAAGAGCTGCATTATAGGAGGCATGTTGTGAAACCCTGGCCCACAGAAAACCATTAAAGGACAAGATTACAGTTCGCTATGGATCATGTTAACTTTGATTTGAGTAATGTTTTTTCATCTTCACAGGTGAAAAAACTTTTAAGTCCAGTGAACACGGACGCTTATGTTTGTGGTGTAGAAATATTACGTGATAAACAAGTGGTTATGTGTGTCCAATATGCTGGTCATATTGCAGTGAACGTGTGGGGATAGATAAGTGTTGCCGATCCAGGATTTATATTTCATAATACTTAAAAATAATATTACTTATTATTTATATTAACTGGATACCGGGTTATTATAACCTATTACATGACTTACGTATTTTTAATAACTAAAAAAAGTCAAACAAAATTTTTTTTTTGTTTACATTACATAAGAACCTTTTCGTATGTTTTTGTGCAATTGTATAGCTGTTATCCTACCTATTTAATTCATTTAATTTAACTTTTCACTTTTGTGATAAAATAATCCGGTCTCCTGTTTGTCTTTGTTGAGGTTACAAAAGCTTCAATCCTCTTTCCGATTTTGGAAACGAATACTTAAGCTATGGCCTCAATAAGAAGTTTTATATAATATAATAATGTTGAACGATAATAAATGTCTGTTTTTGAATAATAAACTGTAAGAAATAAACCTCTAAAATTTGTGTGTCTTTTTGTTTGTCTCCGTTCATCCCTGTTGCTAACTGACTACTAACTCGAATATTATATTTTTGAATGCTATGCGCACTTATTAGCTTAATGAAAACATTCCATAAGGTTTCTTTCGTTTTTTTTTATCATTGAACTTCTCACTTAATCCAACCTAATACGTGTTTCCTAACTTCTTACTTACCTAACCTATTCCCAAGTCAAAGTTCATTTTTTTCTATATCTCAACAGAATAGTTTACATTTAGTTAAGACTAAGTTATAAAAATCTACCTCCTTTTTATTTCACCTACAGGTGACACCGGGTAATTCGGATATTGTCATTGCGGAAAGTAAAAACTTTAAAGGTTTAATTTCTTACTAGTGACCCGCCCCGGCTTCGCACGGGTGCAAAAAAGGTATTAAAACCTTCCTCTTGAATCACTCTATTTAATAAAAAAAACCGCATCAAAATCCGTTGCGTAGTTTTAAAGATTTAAGCATACAGACAAACAAACAAATAAACAAACAAACAAACAGACGCGACTTTGTTTTATACTATGTAAGGATTATTATTTAAGTAGGAATTACAAATAAAATTGCTGTGAGGTAGAAACAGAAATAAAACTTATGCCACCTACAAGTGACACTGGGGATTGAAGAGTTTAATATCACAGTTGTGCAGAAACCAAACGCCATCTATTAATTATTTTCGAAAATTTGATTTCTACCTTCACAGAAAAATAGGCCCTAAGGTATCCATGCACTTTTGTGGGCGACTGTACATATTACAGAGATAGGTATTACCTACATTATGCTCAATGGACATTATTTTGTATTTCTCTCTTCTCTATCTTGTGGGTAAGGTTACATCCAAGAAATATAATATGTAATTATTTTTTGCAGATGATCTAAGCTAAGAGCCCACTTCAAGTTCAAAGTTCAAGCGATGCGTGGGTTAGCTTGAATGTGGCGATGTTATTATGTACCTACAACTACTGGCTTGTATGTTCTTTGAAGTTTAAACAATATGGTTCATAGAAGTTAGTCCGACGGTCGGCTAGTTGTTTTGAAAGATAGCACTTAATTGAGTAATAGATATCTACCCAATAATTAATATTATTTTCTATGACGCAATACCTACCTACCTACTTAACCGAGACATTGACACCCCGACCCGAAGTCAGAAGGTTAAATCTGTGGCTCGGCAACACTCAACGCGCTAGCTAAATACAATTTGTCCACTCTTGTTTTTTTTGGTAACTTATACACAATCATTATCTATATATACTTATAAAAGGAGAACTGACTGGGTGACATATCAACGTACAGCCGAAACTACTGGGGCTATAATGTAGGGGAGCACTAAGAAGGGGTTTTTGGAAATTTAACCTTTAAGTGACGATTTTCCATACAAACTTTCATCCCCCTTTTCACCCGAAAAGGGGGATGAAAGTTTGTATGGAAAATCGTCACTTTTGTAGTTGAACCGACATCCACGCGGGCGAAGCCGTGGGCAAAAGCTAGTCAAATTAATAAATCCTTCACGCGATTTACTATAAATATTATATTTTAAACTTTGGTATTGCATTAATCTTTTTTATCACCTCATAAAATAAATAACCCGTTCTAAGTAGCTAATCCTCGTCAACTTCGAGTGATCGCCCAAACCTGAACATTTGCGTACTAAGGCACGTTTACATTATTTTGTGTCTTATTATTTTTTTACCAGATTGGCTCTTCTTGATTGGGTCTAATAGTTACAGTGATTGGAAAATGCTAAAAGCACTATCTTAATGTAACCGAGAGGAAAATAATCGAAACCCAATACTAAGGAAGGTGGGTCATCATCATCAGCAATAAGACGTCCGCTGTTGGACGAAGGCTTTCCCCATAGAATGCCATAACGAACGGTAACCTGCCGCTTGCATCCACCGGATGTTGCCCTCGACTCTCACGATGTCGTCGGCCCACCAGGAGTGGTCCATATTGGCTCACCTAAAGTTCTTTACTCGAAATTGTTCTTCCTAACGATTTGTAATCCGAATGATCACTCTTCCTAAAAATTTTCATCCTAAAGTTTTCATTCATACTATTTGTAGTGCTACCGACGATGTTCATAACACTCATGTTTCCGAAAATTGTAATTCATAATAACATTAGTGTAAATATATGTATTTAAACTCCTACTGTTTTTTATCCTAACGCTTTTATTCCTAAACATAATTACCATAATATTTTCACTCATACAACTGTTTAGAATGATTAAGGTCGTTTCACTGAATTTTGTCTTGAGAATGAAATAAATGAATGAAATTCAGGTCAGAGTGTCGTCTTGGGGGCACTATGAAAAAAATACTTTCGCGGCCAATTTCGAGGTAGCGTAGCGTAGTTGGTGACGGTTCTAACCTAACCTAACCTATGGATATCTTTGCATAGTATATAAGGTCCCATTAAAATAGGTGGACAAATAACACAGCGTTTAGTAAGCCTAACTAAAGACATCTAAACAAAAAAAAAAACACTATATAAAGTGATTTTATTTTGACTTAAAATAATAAATTGCCGGCACTCTAGAACAAACTCATCCTATAATAGTAGGTATTTTAATGTCTTTTTCTTATATTTTTTTTTACTATTGTCCTTATTTTAGCGGTCTGAATGATTTCTAAAATTTTGTCCACCTATTTTAATGGGACCTTTTATAATACTGAATATTATGAATAAAAAGTAATTTAAACAAATAAAATATGACTTTATATAATAGTGTAAAAGATGGTTATGTTGAGAAAATATATTATAGGAAAACAAATAATAGTGTAATAGATGTTTATTGCTACTGACATTATGAAGTTGAATGCTTGGGAATTAAAACATTAGAGACAGAGTAGTTAGGAATTGCGATTGTTAGGATGAAAAATGTAAGGAAGAACATTTTCGGATTTCCAATTATCGGAGTTGAAATTTTAGGTGAACTTTGGCGCACCCGGTGGGAGGCCTACCAAGTCTACCAACGCTGCGTCTCCCGCTTCGTGGAAGGTGGGTAGGGAATTAGGGATACCTAATTTTGGGGCGTCGATTTCATGAAACATACCATCAAATGGATGTAGTTGAGTAGAACAGTATTTGGGAACCTTAATTGTCAAGCCTTTCCAAGTTCCCACCGTCTTTTGCACTATGCTTAAAAACTAGGGTCTGAACCAGCATTCTACCTACGGTAACAAGTCTCGGACACTAACTCTGAGTTGGTTCACGAATTCAAGGTTCAACGTGGCAGTTGCGTACTTATTTAGCCTTAGACCAAGATTTCCATCGCCAGGGCGGGACACTAAGAAGAGCCCTGCCCTAATAGATAATAATATTAGGTAATTATTGTTAAGAGGTTCCTTTCTTTGAAGCCCTGACCGCCGATAGCTTGAACCCTGTTCCCTATACCGGGGGGCTACAATTTATTTTATATTGTTTGCCTTTGATGTCCCATTGCTGGGGAAAGGCCTCCCTCAATTCTTTCCAAGTGCTGTATTTTCCTGTGCCGGGCAGAATGCACATGTCGATGAGTTTGCGCTACGAGGAGACGGGAAGATTTGTTTTTAAAGTTATTTTTATAAGAATTATTTAAATTTTAAACAATTTGTAAAAAGATGAATAAAGAAATAATATTAAAAAAAAAACGTGTGGCACTCGGAGACTGCCGCGGTAAATCTATTGCATAGCATTTTTTATCAACTTATGCAATAATAGGTATAAATAATTAGGTATTAATAGTGTAATTACACACCAAAATAATTATTCATTCAAAAAATTTGAACAAAAATAACGATATTAAGAGTTTGATCTTCGAATTTCGCGCGATGTACATTAAATAAATCAAAACTAACCTTCATAAACTAAGCTAGTAGGTAAGAAACTCTATGACAGAAAAATTAAAAGAAAAAATAATGACAGCCTGACGTAAGTGTCATAACTAGTGGTGTGCAATTCTGCTATAAATCATTATCATGTTAAATAGACTATTGAATATATTTTTATAACATGTTATTTTATACGTTATCATAATAACGAGTTGTAACAAAACGCGGCAGTAATCTGAACGCGGAGACGTTATCGTTTTATTCGGCAACAACACGCTAAACGTGCGCAATGATTATTGATGCGCAGTTAATGTTATATTCTAGTGGACTGTAGAGGTATACGAACGATTATAATAATATCGTTATTATTAATATTAAAAACGAATATAAATGTATTATAATTATGGTTTTAAATTATCAATGAACTTTCCTTCATTCTGCGCAGTTTTAGGACTAATAAAAAAAATAATTAAAATAAATAATTAATATTATTATTATTATTTTTAATATTATTAAATGTTATGATTAAGTAAAGTTGCATCAGTGTATGTTTTTTCGTGTTATGTCTCACTTACATATCACGGGGGTGGCAGAGGGGGGTCAAAATGTTGGTCCTTTTTTTTGCCTAGGACGCTCCGTTTTCGAGATATTTCAATTACATTTTTTTTTTAACAGAAACTTTGAACGCCCATAACTCGGAAACGGTGCATCGTAGGACCGCCGCCACCGCTTGCTACGTTATTCGTTGAGCGTGTTGTTGAGTTAGACATTATAATGATAACACGTAGGCAGCGTCGGTATACAAACGTTATTCGTTATGAATCAATAACATGTTATGTTTTGGTGTTATTCGTTATATTAACCACCACTAGTCATAACATTGAAAAATATGAAGATTATTTATTTTATTTTAGATATTTTATAAGAAAACGAATCGTTTTAGACCGATTCGCAGAATAGTAATGCAAAAACCAATAAAACTTATGATAGATGCGTACTAATAATAAAATGAATGTATAAAGAGTACTCACTCCTCACTAATTTTCTTTCACTATTTTTTCGTGACTTTCTTCATTAATAAATGCACTTTGTTTATTCATATTTAAAACACTTTGTACACAAATTATACGAGTAAGAATATTTTAGAAGGAGAAAGCAGAGAGACAAACAATTATTTAATTTGACAACCTCAGTTGACAACCTTGTTATTTTCCGTAACCATAGCAACCATGTTGAATCTTGAACTGAATATTTTTGTTAGGAAATCTCTGGATTCGCTCTCCACGCTCAACTCAACAAGGCCCGCGATAGAATCTATGCAATAGATTAAAAACTTTGGTAAGTGTTTATGGACATTGTATTACTCATGACTTGGCCTATTTACACTTTGTGATATCGTTAACAAAACCGTAATATACTTACTACTTGCGACAACTCTCATAGTTCTAGCATTTTAACTATGAAATAGTATCATACTTGTCTCTACGTATCTACAAAAGATATTGCTGATGGCACATGGAGGCCTTGATGTTTAATTAGTGGTTAATAAAACAGCCACAATATACACATCCTCCTACCTACCTGTGTTGTAAAAAACAAACCGACCTTGAATTATAATTTCACGATATAAAGTATGGATCCGACCTCTGGAAAGGTTAAGAGCACATCACTTTTATTCGTGTCGTGCATACCGCCGGACAAGTTTTAGCCTATTTACACGTGTTTTATTTTCAGACTAATAATACGTTTCTAGACTCCAGACATTTTTTATAGCTTGACCTTTTAAATATTAATTCGCTGGAAACATCTCTTGTTGCCTTTTGTTTCTTATTCCTATTTTCATTTATTTTTACTTATTGGTTTTTAATTTAACCTTTGGTAATTAGGTATCGATTTCTGATATACCTACATATTATTATAAGTATATACCTAATTGACGTAATTACAGTATTCTGAGTCCACTAAAGGAGGCTGCCGCGACAGTGGCAGAGCGAGTGCGAGAATCCTATACTGCCCCGTAAGTCGTACTGCATTAGTTATTATGAGGGCAGTATAAGTAAGGGAGTGATCGTCACCTCGGTGTTTTTCGCTCGGCCTAAAAAGTTATCCTTTTTGGAACTTCATAACTTACAAAGGGGGATATGTCCCTTATTTGTTATGCTGTGTTCATCAATGAAATGGTTCATTGATGAACACGGAATAATCTACATGTTATTTATGTTAATTGGCTACCGAGGAAATGCACGAATATTAAATTTACGTATATATTTACTGAAAAATAGATATTACCTAAATAATCACCGATGGCCCCACCGAATAAATGTGCTTGAGCTCTTACACAATTTTTTTTTCATTACTTATCGTTTTTTTTTCATAACCTGCACCTACTTATTTTTTTTTATAAAATTTAGACTCAAAACACGCCTATTATATAGTGAATTTCTTTATCCTAGTCTTATGGATCAGAAGGGTATTTCATTTTTTTGATATGATTAACACGTGGGTGTTAACCCGAAAACGCATGAACACTGACACTGTGATTTATACGTGGTTAGAGGTTACTTTGAAACGAAACGTTTTACTGCAAAATAGATGGCAAACGGTCAAAGACGCGTGTAAGCGAATCCCACTTCTGATCTTATGGATCAGAAGGGTATTTAATTTTTTTAAAGAAACGACAAAGTAACCTCGAACTATTTATTTTTACATAGCACATCACAAAACCAACACAGTTATGAAAACATTAAGAAACTGTCATAGCTATAACCACAGGTCCCAATAGACGTCTGTTGCAGTCGAGCGCCCGAGCAAAAGTGAGCGCGCTCTGAGCGTGCGCCGGTTGATATGCCGCCCGTTCCATTCACTGCGTCGTCACGAACATGCGATATTTCTACCCTTCGGCTGAGGAATTCTCTAACACGGCCGTTCCTGACAGCTGAACGACCTCGTCAGCTTGGCTCACTGGCACCGAATGCTGATCCTCGCTCGCTTCGTCCATCCTGCACAGATACGCTGTTCAGCGTCTGATCATCACTTGTTTGGACCTCATTGGTAGACTCGTCATCTAAAACATAACAAAACCAAAACTTGAATGAGGTATTCTGAAAGTTTGAACTTTTAACTGCCCATTGTAATGAAATTACTAGCAATCGCAACAAAATAGGCAGCAGTCCGTAAATTGTATCACCAATGAAAGAGTTCGCGACCTCAATCATTACTGAAACAACCACAACATCAACCATCTATCGAGTTTCCAGATAGCCAAATATCGAGGCCATAACAAACAAAATTGCCACAATGTCGGTGGCAAACAGATATAGATGTTGATGAAAAAGCTCTTTTTAACAACACTCATCTTAAAAGCAAATAACTTTATGCGACTAGCTTCGCTTAGCATAGCCTAGACTACGCGTAATAGGTGTGAAACATACAAATATCCAACCAACCACCCGGGGCGGGACTTGTCGGAAGATCGCCACCTCACGACTCGCTAGAGACCTACGTGAGGCATAACTTTGCGTGTGTGAATTGGTTCACATACAAGTACGCTTCAAACCAATCCCATATACATCACCCATTACATGATACCAGTCACCAGATGTAGAGGTGAGGTGCGGTTGCAGCCCGCCTTGCCATGTTTAGGGCAACTTGTATCTTCCATGATGCATCGGACCAACATTGGTCGCCTCGACCACGCTCTACCATCCGAGCAGCATCGTTCACATCAGATTCATCTGTCACAACCTGACCATCATTTTCTTGTGTCATCACTAGGTTCACCATCACCAGACTGGTCGTAATCATCTGCAAAATAACAACAACACATACTGTACATTTGTTTTCTTGCGTCACTTATGTGTCTGAAGCCATAGAATAGTAAGCACTCGAACTGATGTTGCTAAGTACGCGATAGTGAGCGTGCACTCCCACCATCAGGTACCCAACTAACCAACAGGAAGGTTTTTTTTTTTTTTTTTAGGTAAGTGAAATGTAAATTTAAAAAACCTCAGACTAATAAATATTTCAAAATCAGTAATCCAAAGTATTAAATAAAAAGTAAATGGAACTAAATAGCATTCCAAGCAATGGAATTCCGGACTCCCATTGAGTGGAATACTAGCCAAGATAAATAGATAGTAGTGAAGCAGTAATATACTTAACTAGAACAGAAGCCATGAACCGTAGGTCCAGGCTAAACAGAAGTCATAAGCCAGAGGCTCAGACCAAACAGAAGCCATGAACCGGAGGTCCAGGCCAAACAGAAGCCATAAGCCAGAGGCTCAGACCAAACAGAAGCCATGAACCGGAGGTCCAGGCCAATCAGAAGTCATAAGCCAGAGGCTCAGACCAAACAGAAGCCATGAACCAGAGGTCCAGGCCTATCAGAAGTCATAAGCCAGAGGCTCAGACCAAACAGAAGCCATGAACCGGAGGTCCAGGCCAATCAGAAGTCATAAGCCAGAGGCTCAGACCAAACAGAAGCCATGAACCGGAGGTCCAGGCCAAACAGAAGTCATAAGCCAGAGGCTCAGACCAAACAGAAGCCATGAACCGGAGGTCCAGGCCAATCAGAAGTCATAAGCCAGAGGCTCAGACCAAACAGAAGCCATGAACCGGAGGTCCAGGCCAATCAGAAGTCATAAGCCAGAGGCTCAGACCAAACAGAAGCCATGAACCAGAGGTCCAGGCCAATCAGAAGTCATAAGCCAGAGGCTCAGACCAAACAGAAGCCATGAACCAGAGGTCCAGGCCAATCAGAAGTCAAAAGCCAGAGGCTCAGACCAAACAGAAGCCATGAACCGGAGGTCCAGGCCAATCAGAAGTCATAAGCCAGAGGCTCAGACCAAACAGAAGCCATGAACCGGAGGTCCAGGCCTATCAGAAGTCATAAGCCAGAGGCTCAGACCAAACAGAAGCCATGAACCAGAGGTCCAGGCCAATCAGAAGTCATAAGCCAGAGGCTCAGACCAAACAGAAGCCATGAACCAGAGGTCCAGGCCAAACAGAAGTCGTAAGCCAGCGACGCGCTCAACACGCAAGTAGCGCGCTGGCAGCTCGGAGAGATGCGCTCAACACGCAAGTAGCGCGCTGGCAGCCCGGAGCGACGCGCTCAACACGCAAGTAGCGCGCTGGCAGCCCGGAGCAACGCCCTCAACACGCAAGTAGCGCGCTGGCAGCCCGTAGCGACGCGCTCAACCGCGCCAGTAGGCTCGCTGGCAACGTGGAGTGCCTCGCACCACTGCGCTAGTAGGGCGCGCTGGCACCGTGGAGTGCCACGCACAACTGCGCCAGTAGGGCGCGCTGGCACCTTGGAGTGCCACGCCCAACCACGTGCCACGTGTAATGATTATTCTGCAAACAAACAAATCCACAACAGAATTTTGTTCCACTCGGTCACTCCTGACCAAACTTAAGTTTTGTTGAGTTTGATTAAGTCAAACGTGGTTACACTTGGGAAAAACATCAATTAACTACCCTTGGTCATGTAGGTATAGTCGCTCAAATCAACCTTGAAAACTGTATTACGACAAAAACTACCAGGTTTTCAGAAATCATCAAGTAAAACCTTTTAACGCCACTATCACAACGTTGCCCCACACTAGGAATTCCTCCTGTATCATGGGAGTGTACATAAACATTTAAACTCACATACACAAATACCAAGACCCGGAACAATTATCTGTTGGCCATACAAAAATTTGTACCGTGCGGGAATCAAACCCACGACAGTTCCTTGACGATATTCAATCGCAACAAGGACTTTCGGGCATAGCCTGCATACGTGGTATTTATTTGAATTCGTACTCATAACGTCATATAGCACAGTGGCCATATCAAGTTAACACGGACACAATGACCAAAATACGGGTGAAAAAATTAGTCCGAGTTCTGTTATTGGTCACCCAATCTTTAAGCCACGTCTTAGCACCACCATGAAAACAACCACCAATGCGTCCGAGGCATTGTCGATTACCCCAGTGACTTCATAAACACACACACACAACATAACATCACGCCTGTAATCCCCGAAGGGCTAGGCAGAGGTACTCAGTATACCCACATCTCGCCAGTTATGTTAAGTCCCATGTAATAAGGGCAAACCTATTGCCACCAACCGGGCACAAATTCAGACAAAAAAACTTTGTCCGATCCGAGAATCGAACCCAGAACCTTCACGTTCACGCGGTGTGCACTCGCGATCCGTAAACTGACCACAATATGATTAACACGTGGGTGTTAACCCGAAAACGCATGAACACTGACACTGTGATTTATACGTGGTTAGAGGTTACTTTGAAACGAAACGTTTTACTGCAAAATAGATGGCAAACGGTCAAAGACGCGTGTAAGCGAATCCCACTTCTGATCTTATGGATCAGAAGGGTATTTAATTTTTTTAAAGAAACGACAAAGTAACCTCGAACTATTTATTTTTACATAGCACATCACAAAACCAACACAGTTATGAAAACATTAAGAAACTGTCATAGCTATAACCACAGGTCCCAATAGACGTCTGTTGCAGTCGAGCGCCCGAGCAAAAGTGAGCGCGCTCTGAGCGTGCGCCGGTTGATATGCCGCCCGTTCCATTCACTGCGTCGTCACGAACATGCGATATTTCTACCCTTCGGCTGAGGAATTCTCTAACACTAGTGAAATAATTATAATAATAATAATATAATAATAATATTCCACAACTATCACACAACGCCATCTAGTCCCAAGCTAAGCAGAGCTTGTGTTATGGGTACTAGACAACTGATAAACATACTTATATATTTCTAAATACATACATATTATAGATAAATTACACCCAGACACAGAACAAATGATCGTGCTCATCACACAAACATTTGTCCTGGGTGGGAATCGAACCCACGACCTCCGGCATAGCAGTTAGGGTCACTAACCACTAGACCAACAGGCCAGTCATACAATTACATTAATTATAACATAGAAATAATAGTTTAAGCCTTTATTACATACTTTTTGAGTCGCCAAGTAGGTACACAAGAATAAACATGTTAAAGCCTACAGACGATTGAGAAGATTTGTGATTGTTTCCAAATTTGGGTAATGTCTTCTTACATTTATTATTATAATACCAGAACAATGATTGTACTGTAAATAAGCGTGTAAATGGTTATTGCAGGGTTCAAAAATATTCTTGATTTATGGTTCGTTTTGTATTATTACACGAATAAACGTGTAAACCTGAAACCTAGTAGTCATGTAAATTTCACAAGAGTAAAAATAATAAAATAGTGTTTCATGAATTTCCTGACACTCGTTGATGTTTTAAAAAAAGTAAATATTCAAGTCCATAGTTTATTTATTTGGTCTATAATTCGATACTACATTAAATAGACACAATGAAATGAGTGTAGAAACGTTTTTATTTTTTCCTGAATAGTTGTCATTTTTCTCTTACACATTTATTCGGTGGGGGCCATCGCGATATTGGGTTTAGAGGTTTATAAATAAAGTAAATAGTGGAAATCGTCTGCAGGAGATTATAAATTAATCAATGAAGAAAATCCCTATTAAAACTGAAAAACATAATTATGTAATGATTAAAGTATCTCCATCATCTGAATCATATTTGTGGTTCACGCAGCATGTCTTTAGGTACCTATATTCCATACTTGTCTATTACTCGTCGACACCTCGTTCATTACTTTCGAAGGAGGAGAAAAAAATATGAAACAAAAAGCACTTGTTGACTAGACTACATGTACCCGCCCAGAAAAAAATCCTGGATGCCCTTGTAGGTAGTCAGTTTAAGACGTCCTAGTTCTGGGACATCCATGATAAGAAACGATGTACTGATTCATTGGTTTCAGTACCCAGTCAATTTCTAAGCACGGAAACCAAAATGACGTACCTATAGTAAGACGCACAGTATAAATATGGTCTGAGTCGGGCCTGAGCGGTTAAGTTATTTCCCTTACCACTTGACCTTGACTTGACGATTGATGTAGGCTTGAATGACTGGTAAAACACATTTAAGACACAATTCTTACGTTTATTTTAGTTTTATGTCTATTCCCTGATGGCGTCACCGGTACTACGTTAATGGTCAACTGTTGTAGACCACCCAGGGGTTGGAGGCAACGAGCTAATTATAAAAATGTGTTGTTTCTGAAAACTTCATCTGTTAAATATATTTTTTAATTGCAATTAGGTAGTCAACTAACCTAACCTACTATTAAGAGTTACAGGTACCTAATAAAATATTTTGAT
Organism: Diarsia mendica; assembly: GCA_949316265.1. Lineage (NCBI taxonomy): Eukaryota > Metazoa > Arthropoda > Insecta > Lepidoptera > Noctuidae > Diarsia > Diarsia mendica. The sequence goes on from OX438891.1 coordinate 13,276,381, forward strand.
TTTAAATATTAGGTGGTTCATCAATGTACACTACAGCCCTACTCCTATTCTGACCGTTTCGTAAACCTTTTTTTTTTTCGGGCGGGTGGAAAGTCATCAAATAACCCCTCCCGCTCTAGGGCAGATCGAAAGGGAGTATCAGACTGCTACTGACTAAAAACCACCCATGTTCCTTCTTGGCCCTTTACGTCGAGGCCGCGTTATCTTTTGAACAACCCGCAGCCCCGACGGGCTTCGTAGAAACTTCGAAGGCGTATCTTACTGGTGCTGGAAACCAAACTATTTGGATTGGTTGCATTACATACTTAATACATAATGTCTAAAAGCAGATAAATGATTAGGTAATAATGACAATATTGTTTATAATATCACTTGCCTTCATAAAAACTTCCTTGGCCCAGACGAATAAATGTAGGTAGGTACCTATGTATGTACATACCTGTATTTAAAGTTCAAAGTTTAAACTAATTTGGTATTCAAAAGGATTTTGTTTCTGAACGTGTGTATTAATTTATATTGAAGAAATAATAAAAATATACAAAATTGAAGACACAGGTAATGTGCGCGTGCAATGTGTGGTTTCGGTAATACTTGAGTGAACACATGTGTTGTAACTGTATGGCATGCTCGTGTGATCCTTCTGTCATTACTAGACCTTCGCAGAGGATTTTCTAAGTATTTAAGTAGGTACCTATACCAGCATCACTAACTGTGTTTCTAGGAACTTTACATTTGAATAGTCAACTGTGAACAATGTTATTGTAGGTGTAAGGTACCTATTGTGTCGATCCGGGCCACAAAGAATATTTGCATAATAGTTACTTCTTGATTTATTTTCTTTTAAGGATTTCTACCATACAAGCAAATCCTTCTTCCTGCCGGTAGTTCTTCGACCGACTTCTGACCAAAAAACACAATCGGTTTAAGTAAAAATGTCAGCTTTAAAAATGTCATCGGTGCCTACCACTTTTAATAATCCTTGTGATGTTTACAAGGCGTGACGCGTATGACTGTATGAGGTGCACACTAATATAATGTGGTCAAACATACTCATACAACATGTGTGTGTACTCAAGCGCATGTGCCTGTGAACATTGATGACCGAATCCGGAATATCGACATCGAATGTTTGCTGTCATTTGACATTACGTTAGATGCTGGAGAAATGTATAAAAGATCATGTGGCGTCTGCTGATGCATCAGTCGTCGCGCATCAGCCACCGAACCAAACCAAACTTACCAAAATGAAATCGGTACGTAGAAAAATAACATTATTACGAAAACATTTTATTTGTTACTACCAGCTTTTGTTTTGATTTTTACTTGTTGGATGAATAGATGGATTTTGGCCCATTGAAATCGATTGAATTTTGAAGATCCTATCCCATGGCAGTACCTATATTTATTTTGAAGTGTCTATATCCGCTAAAGTGCCTTTTTTGGAGGGTGGGAAATCATTAAATGACTCCTCCCACTCTGGGCGGAGCGGAAGGGAGTGTCAGACTTCTACTGACCAAAAATCACCCATGTTCCTTATTAGCCCTTTGTGTCCGCGGCCGCGGTATCTCTTTCGAACAACCCGCAGCCCCAGCAGACCGCTAAAGAGCCTTATGTCGAAGCTGGGACCGTATTTGCAAGAGGGATAAAATTATCGATAGAATTTCAAATGCCTGTTTTGTTTAAGTTTCTTTAATAAAACGACTTTAATTTTACCGTATTTTCTTCACTTTTCTCACTCTCATTGTAGTTCTCACAATCAATATTTCCAATAAGGCTAACCGGAAGAGATAACCTGTTTTGTTTGTGGTGTAATTAGGCACTTTCATTCTATACAATATGTAATAGCATTTCTTTGCACCTGCAGATGATCGTTGTCGCCCTCGCCCTCGTGGCCATCGCCGCCGCCGTCCCCGTGGAGCAGCCCGTCCCGGTCGGGATCATCCGGTCCGAGTTCAATCAGCAACCTGAGGGTGGATACAACTATAAGTAAACATTCCTTATTTTATGTCTAAACAAATATCTATCTACTTTACAAGTGGGTCTATGTAGTTCCCTAAAACACGAAATGTTTTTATTACAAATAAGTCAACTAGTAGATACTCTTTTTAGGGTTCCGTAGTCAACTAGGAACCCTTATAGTTTCGCCATGTCTGTCTGTCCGTCCGTCCGTCTGTCCGTCCTCGCTTAATCTCTGTGACCGTTAGCACTAGAAAGCTGAAATTTGGTACCAATATGTGTATCAATCACGCCGACAACGTGGTAAAATAAAAAATGAAAAAAAATGTTTTATTAGGGTATTAATTTTTATTTATTTATTTTTTTATATGTAAAGTGGGATTTTTTTTTATTTCAACCCTAACGTGTGATTATATTGTTGGAAAGGTATTTAAAAATGAATAGGGGTTTACTAAAATAAGTTTTTGATAATGTCAATAATTTCGGAAATAATCGCTCCAAAAGTACAAAGCAATGTGTCCCCCCCTCTAACTTTTGAACCATAAGTTTAGAAAATATGAAAAAAATCTGAAAAGTAGAACTTCAGGACTTTCTAGGAAAATCATTAATGCCGAATGTAGTGAAACCCATATTTATATACAAGAACTTGTAAAAACCTATATTCTGCAAATAAATAATACATTCATTCATTTATTTTACCACTTTGTCGGCGTGATTGATAAACATATTGGTACCAAATTTCAGCTTTCTAGTGCTAACGGTCACAGAGATTAAGCGAGGACGGACGGACGGACGGACAGACAGACATGGCGAAACTATAAGGGTTCCTAGTTGACTACGGAACCCTAAAAAAAGGACTTTTGCTGCGAAACATGGCAGCAGGTTTGTATGTATTTCTTATATCTTTGTATTTTCTACAGTTATGAAGCCGAAAATGGCATCGTTCGCCAGGAAACTGGTGAACTTAAGCAAGTTCCGGATGAGGAGAACAACCTTCATGATGTCGTCGTCGTCCGTGGTTCTTACGGCTACCCCGGAGAGGACGGAGCACAAATCCTCATCAACTACTTCGCTGACCAGACCGGTTACCACGCGGAGGGAGATTCCATCCCCAAGGTCGCCAGCAGATAAGCTAACAACAACGACGCACAGATGAATAGTCAATTGATATATAGAAATTAATTGATTGTTCGTCAGCTACCATGATTTGAGACTCTGATAACGTTTAAGGAATGAACATAACGGTTACCGCGACGCAGGAGTGTGGTGCGGAGTATCAGCCGTGCTAACTTCTTGTTGCTCGTTGTTGCTTGACGCTCACTGCCATATTTTTGTACGTTTTTATATTATTTGTTGTGTTTTAATGACGTGATTTACATAGTAATTAAAGTTCAATTGAAGTCATTTGTGCTCTTTTTATTTCAACGAGCTTCTAAACGCGACTTGTTCCGCGTGTAGAACACTTTCAATGGCATCCGGCATTACTATGTAATAATAGTTTTCCATCAGTGAAAGAATTACTGAAATCGGAAGGGTAGTTTCAGACATTACCTCCTAGTTCCTACATCTAAATTCCATACCTACTAATATTTACCTCTCTAAAATATTTGAATGGAAAAGTTTGTGAGGATGGATGTTTGTTATTATTTCACGAAATAGCGATGGAGAGATTTGGATGATATTTAGCACACAGATTGTATATGACCTTGATTAACACTTAAGATAATTACTATCATGATAGTATGATCCGTAATTGCCCCAAGCAATTAACGAACTCCACGTGTAAAGTCGCAGGCATTAGCTAGTAGGTATTTTTACATTTCAGATAACTATAGTTAGGTACATATATGTTTGGGATTCATTACTACGGTGGTATATATATTTATCCCACCGTAGTAATTCACGAAGCTATGTAATCTGTTAATATAACACCGAAGCCTTTCGTTTCTTATGGCACCTATGTGCTGCCCGTCGGGGCTGCGGATTGTCGAAAGAGATGCCGCGGCCTCGGCACAAAGGCGAAGAAGGAACATGGGTGGTTTTTAGTCTGTAGAAGTCTGACACTCCCTTTTGCTCTGCCCAAGAGAGGGGGGGGGGGGGTTATTTGATGATTTTCCACCCAACATAAAAAAAATACACCTATGTGCTACACCTGCACTTTGTTTTCAGTGCTGCTAGTTCGGACTCAGTGCTCTGTCTATCTAATATATTTTTTGTCACCGACCTTTAATAACTCAGCATCAATTCATTGTAGAACTAATTATAGGTTGTATTTACAAGAGCGCTTCCTCAAAATGCTAAACAAGGTGTAAGTGGACCCTCCACGAATCTGTAAGTGAATCCGTAACCGTTCTCGTACGACCGATTCGCCACTGGACTGTTCGTCGACAGGACGATTCATTTATTTCCGTTTCTCCAGCAGAATCTTTCATCTATGGACATTTCATCCTAAGACCGATTCGCCACTGGACTGTTCGTCGACAGGACGATTCATTTATTTCCGTTTCGCCGGCAGAATCTTTCATCTATGAACATTTCACCAACAGGACGTTTCATATGCGTCTCTTACGACGACAGTCCTTTCCAGCTACCAAATGTTTTACCTACCGACACGACGGTAAACCTATAACTCTTTTAACTGTAACTGAAACTGTCTTCGGGCTTTCGGCTTGTACACGGCACATCGTGGTAATGGTAATAGAGTTTTAAAAATGAAAAAAAAAAAACTAAGGAGGAAAATGAGTACAGAAATCAGCACATTGAACATCGTAGGCTGAACAGCTTAGCTCAAATACTCTTAGTATGTACTAGAAAGCTGTAATTTGGCATAAATATCCAGATTAGTTACGCCAACAAATTCTAATTAATATTATCTCCTGTACACGTAAAGTATGCATCCGCATATTTTGACGGGCAACTATGTAACCTATTGTGCTTGCCCGACACGCACTGTCATGGTATGATGCGGTGTAGTGGGGAGTTGGAGACCCTCCTCTAAGAGATATCTACGCATGAGTTCGTGGTAAAAATTCAGATCTATTTTGGATGTCTATTTTGGTCAGAATTTGAGTCACACAGTATGCGTAGCTCTGATTTGTATATAGTTTTATCGTGGCGGTCTGGAGGTTCCTCCAGGCGCTGCTGATTATAATTTTGCTATCTCCAAAGTAAAATCTTACCCCTTTTTTGTGTTTTCTGGGGAATCCTCCAAAAGACCAGTATATAAGGCGAAGACCACAGAGTGTGGGATATTTACCTCGCTAAAACCACTCCGGTGGCCACAATCCGCACGTGAGACGAGGCAACGTTTTGTCTACCTGAGTCTCCTCTGAGCATACACAGTCAGGGCACATCCCTGGGGCGACTATACAGAGGTTTCCTATGAGCCACGCCGTCATTGTGTAGTTAAATACTACCTAGTGACAATAGTATGACAACGATTAAATTGCGAATAGCTGAACGAAACGTGGCGAGCTTTATCCCCACTAAGACTAAACTCTTAGAATTTCGCATCAAAAACCCTTTTTTTCAGGATTGGGGGCATAAGGCAATTCTGAATTAATTTAAAGTAGGTAGGCAGGTATCTACATACCTACCTACTTTAAATGGATTAGTAAAACAATAGGTAAAATAGTTAGAAATCCAATAGATGTCCAAAACTCCACAGCTTATTAGCAAAACATGTATAGAAGCCACGAAGCGTATAATATTGTATCGGAATGGGCGCGAGCCGGTTGGCTTTCAAGGTCGCAGCACTGTCTGCATGGCAAGCGACTGATCACCTACGTGTGTGCATGGCGACGAATAACTGGCCAAATTAGGAACTTCCCACATCACTACAGTTTTTATCGGACGATCGACCTACTATTCTTAAAAATATTATTGTTCACATGATATTTCATGATCTAATATCCCATTTTAATATTGAATCCTTGAATATCATTGGATCTTTTGGTGCTGTACCGAACTTTAACAAATTCAAAAGAGTTTTTTTTATTCAGACTTGCATTTAAGTGCCGCTTAGTGTTTATAAAAACGGGCCATAGGTTTATAGGCCATTGATTGCTACGACGCATTGTGCTACGCCGTAGCTACGTAGCCGGCAAGCGTAGCAGTAATCCAGTCGTACCCGTGACGTGACAATCTTACCATTGCGTTTTTGTCTGTGATAAGACTGCTGTTTTAGGTTTTATCGTCTTAGGGAATATAATAATCCCACCAAAAACATTCTGTAAAAAACTCGCCAAGTCTCGATGGAGCTGCTTGTTTATCTCTAAAAAGTAATGAAATCTAGACAAAGTCGTGCCAAGTCTAAGGTTCCTTACTGCGATTTCTTTATTATTATAGTTTATGTTGTGTGACTTGGCCGTTAAACATTCTTTATACGTTAGTGGGTACAAGTCAATGTTGTTTACACGTAATGTTATATCTGTTGTAACTATGTTTGTTAAGCGAGATAATAACCCATATTTTCCATCGTCAATGGGTAGCGGTTCTGGCGACAGATTGGTGCAATGGTGTCATGGAGCACCTGGTTTTGTACCCTTGTGTACCCTTCAACGGCCAAGTCTCACAACATTAACTATAATAATAAAGAAATCGCAGTAAGGAACCTTAGACTTTACACGACTTTGTCTAGATTTAATTACTTTTCTACACTATAATAATATTATAAAGAAGAAAACTTTGTTTGTTTGGTTGTAATGAATAGGCTTAAAAACTACTGGACCGTTTTTAAAAATTCTTTCACCATTCGAAAGCTACATTATCCACGAGTAACATAGGCTACTTTTTTATCCCTGTATTCCTACAGGAACGGGATCTACGCGGGTGAAACCGTGGGACGTCCGCTAGTTAGAGATAAACAAGCAGCTCCATCGAGACTTGGCTAGTTTTTTAAAGAATGTTTTTGGTGGGATTTCACTTCTTTTTGTAGAAACGTGGGCCATAAGGGTGACCAGGTACTCCAGATCTTCGATTATTCTAGTTTTTATAGTTTTCGCTTTATGTGGCCATTAGACCCTAACTATGTACCAAATTTCAGCTCTCTGAGTTTATGGGAAGTACTAGTTCTATTCTGATGATCATGAGTGAGTGAGTGAGTGAGTGAGTGTTTTAATGCGAAACTTTGCTTTCGCTTATCTTCGGAACTAAATGACCTACAGACTTGATTTTTTTTTATTTTAAGTGTGATTTTATAACTAACTGGATGACGAAAATTTCTGCGTTCTGCTCTTATCCAGAGGTTCTCAAATAGGGACCTGAAAATGCGGCGAAATGGTTCCAGTAAAGGATGGTACGGCAGTGTTTGCTTCGCGCTCGACTTGGCGGGGGCACTGCCGTGCCCCCTGATATATCTACTTATACAAAGTGTGAACGGAGCCTTCTATCAACCAAGCATTTTGTATATCAAACTAAGTAATTCTACGCTAAAAGCATTGTGCTAATGAATGCATTGTATAGTATTGTCAGTTATAGAGATATTTAAAGTGAAGTAAATCTAATAAAACTAGTACTAAAAAAAAACTTATGAAAAATTTGTAACTTTCTCCTCCAATATCTCCGTAGATAAGTAACTAAAAGGTTTACTGATATGGTCCAGAACTAAAAAAAAATATTACAATGAAGGGGAGACCAAGCCAAGAGAAATCCAGAGAGTCTATTTACTCCCTTTAGTCCAGTCATTTGGTTCGAATATCATCAAAAAATTGCTATAAGACGCCATTTATCCAAGATGGCGGCACTAGTGGCAAAGACACGAGATGGCAAAGTTGAAATTTGAAAAGAGCACATTTAATTCTATGCTATCTATATAAATTGCTAATTTTCAAAATATTCGGAAGTTTTCCATGTAAAACTACCAAACGACTGTACTACCTATTTTATGTAGGTGACAAAAGGGAAGTTTTTAGGGTTCCATACCTCATAATAAAAAAACGGAACCCTTAATAGGATCACTCGTGTGTCTGTCTGTCCGACCATTCCCCCTCACTTTATCTCTGAAACTACTGAACCTAAAATTCTGAAAAAACTACAGAAATTAGTTCAACACGTATAGATTACAGGAAAACCTATAGGAAGTATATGCACACAAGTCGTAAAATATACCAAAGAAGTTATAGCACCACCACTAACTCATATTATTAATTTGTGCATAACAAATGGTGTTTTTCCTAATAGTCTTAAGAAAGTCATTATTAAGCCCTTATTTAAAAAAAGATGATAAACATGATGTTAAAAATTATAGACCCATAGCAAAAATCCCTATTTTTTCAAAGATTTTAGAAAAAGTTATCTACAATTCTATTTATAATTATTTTGAAAAATATAAATTGTTTTGCAATGAACAAAAAGGATTTCGCAAAAATTTTAATATCAACATGGCACTGTTTGACCTCCTTTCATCATATTATGGTGTCTGTCGATGAAAGAGCTCCGGTATGTGCTCTATACACCGACATGACGAAAGCGTTTGACTTCGTGAGTCATAAAATTTTGTTAAAAAAACTAAATGGGTATGGAAATACGAGGAAATATTTTGAAACTTTTGGAGTCATATCTGGAAAATAGAACGCAATGCACAGAAGTATTACAACTCTGTCCAAAAAGTAATGTATTAACAATTTACACATCTGAACCAAGAGTTCTAAAATACGGGGTACCTCAAGGTAGCGTGCTAGGGCCGTTACTTTTTTTAATTTACATCAATGATCTCCCAAAAGTCGTATCTCAAAATATGGTACTGTTTGCCGATGACAGTACGGCTATTGTGAAGTGTAATAATCTTGCCTGTTACGAGAGAGATATTAATGATTGTCTAAGAAAAATTATTGAATGGCTTATTAGCAATAACCTTGTCATTAATTTTAATAAAACTAAAGTAATGCACTTTCATCAAAGGTGTGAAAAACCTTCAGTTCACATTGAATATGATAAGTGCAAAATAGAGGAGACAAACGAGGCTAAATTTTTAGGTGTAAGGCAAACAGTAAAATAACATGGAAACCGCATATCGAAGAAATTTGTATTAAATTAAATAAATCTGCTTATGCACTATTTCAGTTATCAAAAAAAGTAAATACACAAACACTTTTAACAGCATATCACGGATTGGTTGCATCAGTTCTGAGGTATGCTATTATTTTTTGGGGGCAATCTACTGAAAGAGAGACTGTTTTTAAAGCGCAAAAACGATGTATTCGATCCATATGTGTGGCTTAAAAACTACTGAATCTTGCGCACCCCATTTTAAATCTTTAAAATTACTAACATTATCAGCTATGCACATCTACGAAACTGCTTTGTTTGTTAAAATGAATTTAGACCTTTTCACAAAAATTTCTGATGTAAAAAAAACTCCAATGCGCTCTCAGTACAAAAATCAATTGTGCGGTATAAAATGCAGAACCGCTTTGGTGAAAAAAAGTTTTTTTGGAATGGCTTCGAAAATTTTCAACAAAATACCTGATAATATTAAAAACATGCCATTAACAAAATTTAAGAAAGTTCTTGCCGCTCTACTAAGAGAAAAAGTGTTATTATACAGTTCAAGATTTTATAAATGATAATAATTTAATTTGTTTGTTTAATTTTATTCTTGTTGTTTATTGATTGTTTTATTTAGCTTTTAAGTATTTTTGTTTTATTTTGATTTTAAAATTTGTGTGCCTACACGGCAAAACATAGCGCTCAAATATGTTAAACTAACACCAATATGTAAATACCTATGTTTAACAAATAAAGATTCTGATTCTGAAGTCATGGTACGGAACCCTTCATGTTTTTTTTTATGCTTGCGTTGCAAACAAAGAGAAACGTAGAGTGGGTTGAACATTTTGTTTGTCTCTTGCCTGTTACTCATTATTTTTAAACAATTTCTAAATAATAGCATCTTTGTTTCATTTGTCTTGTTATCTAAGTCGCCGCGATCATTGGTCATCTGGAAAGGCTCTTAATTTATTTAAGCAAATTAAGCGGATACTTATTAAAATTCATGTCATTAAAAGACCAAAAATAGATGTATTACCAGTTTCCATCTTATAATATTTTAATAAGGTTTGAAAGACATTTTTTTCATTTTTTAGGGAAAATAAAATTGAGTTAGAAACAGAGGGAATATACAGATTATTACCGATGTTGCTTAATGTTAACTAATTATGTTTGTGAATAAAATAAGGAATTAGAGGAAGTTTGAAAGTGGCGCCTGTTATAGAAAAAACGTGTGGCACTCGGAGACTGCTGCGGTAAAGCTATTGCATAGCATTTTTTATCAATTATTTAATTTGACAACCTCAGTTGACAACCTTGTTATTTTCCGTAACCATAGCAACCTGGTTGAAATATTTCGTTACGGAATTTCTGGATTCGCTCTCCACGCTCAAGGCCCACGATAGAAGCTATGCAATAGCTTAAAAAAACTGGACAAGTGCAAGTCGGACTTGCACATGATTCCGTACCATGACTTTTAGGTTTTCCTGGAATCTATACGTGTTGAACTAATTTCTGTATTTTTTTCAGAATTTGAGGATAAGTAGTTTCGGAGATAAGGGGGGGGGGGGAATGGTCGGACAGACCGACAGACACACGAGTGATCCTATAAGGGTTCCGTTTTTTCGTTTTGAGGTACGGAACCCTAAAAATTACGAAACACATATGACTAAACAAGACTATTAATGTTGATGGATGGAGCCGTGACGTCTGACAGATGAGACTGGAAGAAGAAAACGTGTTGCACCGACCCTAAATAGAATTTTGAAGATGGTGAATTTTGTTTGTCACATGCACAAGAACGTCTAAGAAGGAACATTAATAAATAAAATAAAATAGCCTTTATTGCTGCTATCTTACGTACAATATTACTACAGAGATGCTTATTTTCTAAAACTAAATTGATTTAATCCTAATTCTAACTTGTACTTGAAGCATCGGCAACTGGATGTTTGAATGGAACAGCTTGTCTGCCGACAAAGGCCTCCTCTAAAGATTTCCACGCATTTCTGTCTCTTGCTAAACGGGTCCACACAGGACCTGCTATTCTCTTGAGATCGTCTTGCCATCTTTTAATCTGTCTTCCTCTATTACTTTTACTTCCTCTTGGGTACCATTCTGTTATTAGCTTAGTCCATTTCTCGTTGCTTTCCCGCATAGTATGTTCCGTCCATCGCCATTTTAGCTTTTACAGAAAGCTGTGTGTGCATTTTTAAATTTTGTTTTTTTTTAATTTCTTGTAGTTTCACCCTGTCTCTTCTTTTTATACCTAATTTACTTCTTTCTATTCCATTCTGGCAAAATTTTAATTGCTTTTTTGTAGTTCTGTTAATGCCCATGTCTGGCACCCATATAATAAACATGGCATAATGCACATTTCATACACTTTCCTTTTTACTTTCATAGGCATGTCTTTATTCTTCATTATTAAAGCTGGTGGAAAGACCAGTAAAAGACCAGAAATACTAGGAATTGCTACGGATATACCAAAATCTATACCAAACTCGTAAAGAAGGAACATGGGTAGGTTTTAATCAGTACAAGTCTGACACTCCAATACGCTCCGCACAGAGCTAAAGAGATCATTAAAATTTGATGATTTAATTTTGGCTAAAAAAAGACCCCAAAAGGTCAAGCAGAGTAAGCGAGCTGAAGTGGGAGTGCACTGGCACTGGCCGGTTTTTTTTTCTTTAGCCTACAGTGTCCCACTGCTGGGCAAAGGCCTCCCCCATGGTTTTCCAGGTTTTTTACAATTTGTTTTCTCCATCCAATCCGTTAAGAATGAGTCCAGGTCGTCACGCCAGCGTTTCTTGGGCCTGCCTCGGTTACGTCGGCCGTCTTCAGGCACCCACTGTGTGACTATCTGTGCCCATCTGTCCGGCTCCATCCTAGAAACGTGACCCGCCCAGTCCTATTTTAACCTGGCAGATCAGCGATGCCTGTCTTAGACCTTAAGGTGTTGGATCGGAGAGTTTAATCTTGAGAATGCTACGTTCCGTAAATATATATAAGCATAAGCGTGCAAAACCCATTTATTATCCGAAAATACGTTACTAAAATATTCAAGTGATTTGTCCATTGTTCATTCTGGTTATTTCCGGGTATGGATAGGTATTTAACTCAAAAACTTCGATTAGGTAATGACTGATTTATATAGCACATTCAATTTAACAAAACTTAATAAATAGTAACAAATGTTATGTAACTGTTTAGGCAATGGTCTACTTTTACAAAAATATTATGTTTATGTATTTTTTTACCCACACAGTAGCCTATCGTAGGATAGGTGAATAAAAGAATGATTATTGTCAGCTTTAAAATAAAACGCATATTTTGCTATCAATTAACGAATCCGGATTAGCGACATTGGACATCAAGCGTTACGTTAGAAGGCAGAGAAATGTATAAAAGCTCATTTTCCGATCGATCTAGCATCAGTCGCACAGCAGCCACCGAACAAAAACATCAACATGAAATCCGTACGTGTATTATTATATTATTAAATCTAAATATATAATTTAAATATTATTTTCATTTTTTTGTGCTAACAAAAGCTTTCTAAAAAGTCTAGTAAAAATGTATTTATTGATTACACAATGCTTGGTCTGCAGATGATCCTTGTCGCCCTCGCCCTTGTGGCCGTCGCCCTCGCCGCCCCCGTCGAGGAGCCAGTTGCCCAGATCAAAAGTTACAGTTTCGACCTGCAGCCCAATGGTGAATACGTCTTTAGGTAAGAAAAATATCTTATTTCTACTTTACAAGTAGGTATATATAGTTCCCCATAACATGAAATGATATTAATTTATGCAATATCGACAGTTATGAATCCGAAGACGGCAGCAGTCGTCAAGAACAGGGTGTCCTGAAGGAGGCTTTGGATGAGGAGAACAAGGTCCACAACGTCATCGTCGTCCGCGGCCTCTTCAGCTACCTCGGAGAGGACGGCAAGCCCGTGGTGACCAACTACTCCGGTGACGAGACCGGTTTCGCCGCGGAAGGAGAAACCATCCCCAAAGCCGCCCGCCGATAAGCTACCCAACGACCACTCGCTCATTAACAATCGATTGATCCACTAAAATGTGAATTAATCGGTTGTTGATCAGCTGCTTTATTTAGTGACTCTGATAACGTTTAAGGCATACACAGGAGCACGTGGTGGTACGTCAGCCACCCTCTTCTTATTGCTCTTTGTTACATGATGCTAACTGCCATAGTTTTATTACCTGTTGAGTTTTAATAATGTGATTCATACTGTAAATAAAGTAAAATTGAAGATCTTACACCTATTCTTTTTTTTCATTTGTCGTAACAAGTTGGACAACCAGTCTCTCCAACTAAGTGGATTGTTGAAGTCAGATAGGCAGTCGCTCCATTTATAATACTGGTGCTCAGCTGTCTCGGGTTAGACTGGAAAACGACCCTTAAGTAATTAAGAATAGGCTAGGTACAAGATTGTGCGTTATCACTACAATGATGTTCTCAATAACCCTCAAAACAAAAGTACTATGCATTAGTAAATACTACTTTAGCGCATTGACACGCAAACAGAGCGAGTCGACGGACTATGGTAGGTTCCTCGTTTACGATTAAAATCTTATGGAAGTGAAAAATAAAAGAAGATAAATCGTCTGTGAAATCTTACACATTATTAAACTGAAAAGAAGGAAATAAAAAAGTAAACTTACACGGACGTTTAACGTAAATAAATGAATTTTGAATATGGGGGTCACTTTTGGGGAGCTTAACAGTTTTATTTTAAGTTTTGCAAACTGTACCGTGTGATAATATATCAAATGAAAAGGATTATTGTGAGGACCTCAATTATATTTTTTTAATAATTGTAAGATAAACACATATAAAGATATTTAAGAAAGTAGATGAAAATTGATCATTCCCCCCGCCGTTATCTCCGAATGTACTGGCCTAAAATTTTGAAAAATATACAGAAATTAGTTCAACACTTATAGAATATCGAAGTCCATGGTGCTAGAATAACATGGAAAATGTCTCAATATATTGCGTACAAACTTACATAAACATGTTTTTAATTACATTAAGTTTGGTCGATGGTACGGAACCCTTCATGTGCAAGTCCGACTTGCACTTGGCCAGTTTTTTCATGTATATAAACTGATTTCTTTGTGATTACTCATCCGATTTTCGTGATTCATTTTCTATTAGGTGGAAAAGCCTGCACGGTGGTCCCATATAAATTGTATTACTTTCTAGTTATAAATACGTATTTTTTATTCTTCATCTCATCATCATTGCCTAGCCTTTTCCTAACTACGTTGGAGTTTGACTTCCAGTCACACTGAATGCAGTTGAATAGCAGCATTTTACATGGAGCGACTGCCTACCTGACCAGGCGGTCACTCGGTACTAACTGGGTTATGGCTAACCCAGTTAGTACCGAGTAGGTAATAGGATTTCCCTTGGCAAGACTGGTTGTCAGCCTTTCGAGCCACTGACTACCTGATAAGACTGTCAGAGATTTATAAAAGACAGCCGGGATCAATGGCTTAACGGAGGGAATTCAGTAAGAAATGGTTGGTCATCCATCTACAGACCAACCTAGGCAAGCTAGGATATCTTAACTAAAATGGGTCACACAAAATAAAACATTTTCCCAAAAACAATTCCGATAAAAAAAACACTAAAAACGTAATAACATACTTTGTTTTCGGAAGTCGTTGGCAGTGTACGAAACAAACCAAGTCATCGACTATGTTTTATTTTAGTATGAATGCGCTCCGTAAACAGTTTTCAGTACACACAGATCATGGTCACTTTCTACTTCATCTTCTGCATAATAAGGGTAAAATGCCAACTGATTAATTTATGAGAGCAGCGGTGGCCCAGTGGTGACGGCCTCGACTGACGAGTAGTAAGTCATGGGTTCGAACCCAGCCAGGCGCATTACTGTATGTAATTTATTTCATCACCACTACTCTCAAAACAGTGATCGAAAACATCGTTAACAAAACCGGCTGCCGGATGGTCTAGAAAACTTCGAAGACTTGTAACATGGGTGGCCACGCGGGCCCAGTGACCCGCACTGGGCCTGCGTGGTAGATTATAGCCCATTCCCTCTATAAGACAGGAGACCTGTAGCTCAGCAGTGGGCGAACGTCAGAGGCTGATTATTATGCTACGACATCTAAATCTCATTTTTTTAATCGTTTGGCATGTAATTTTGACGGCACGGTTGGCGTAGTGGCTGAGAGATTGGACTGCTGCGCTGGGTGTCGCGGGTTCGATCCCCGCACGGAACAAATATTTGTATGGCCTACAGATAGTTGTTTCGGGTCTGGGTGTGTTTGTGTATGTGAGTTTATGTTTGTGAACGCACCCACGATACAGGAGAAATTCCTAGTGTGGGTCAACGTTTTTATAAAAAACTGGCCAAGTGCGAGTCGGACTCGCACATGAAGGGTTCCGTACCAAAACGGTATGCTATAATTTATTCAATTTTCTTCTACGGGCCAATGAAACTTGACCTCTGGATTGTATAGGCGCTCATACGATTCAGGGACCAAATTATATTGGTTAACTGCTGTTTCCATCCAAGTTCAAAATGATTTTCCTAGAAAGTCCTCATAAAGTTCTACTTTTCAGATTTTTTTTTATATTTTATAAACTTAGGGTTCAAAAGTTAGAGGGGGCTCCAAAAGTAAAAAACAATGTGTGTCCCCACACACATTGTTTTTTACTTTTGGAGCTATTATTTCCGAAATTATTGACATTATCAAAAAATGATTTTAGTAAACCCCTACTTATTCATTTTTAAATACCTACCTTTCCAACAATATATCACACGTTAGGGTTGAAATTAAAAAAAAAATCACTTCCCACTTTACATAATTATAAGTAGGGAAATAATAAAACTTTTTTTTCCAATTTTTATTTTACCACTTTGTCGGCGTGATTGATACACATACTGGTACCAAACAGCTTTCTAGTGCTAACGGTCACAGAGATTAAGCGAGGACGGACGGACGGACGGACAGACCGACATGGCGAAACTATAAGGGTCCTAGTTGACTACGGAACCCTAAAAAAAATAAAAAATAATAAAGGAGCAAATTATTCCAGTAAGCACTAATTATTAGGTTTCCGTAGCCAAATGGCAAAAACAGAAACCTTATACATAGATGCGACCTTTCCTTCTGACTGTCTGTCTTTCTGTCCGTAAGTAACAGCCATTAGGTATACTCCGAGGCTGTTGGCACAGTTTAAATTAACAGAGCAGGCCTTTTGTGAACTGCTTACACAAAAGTGACGTCAAATTACTGAACCCGGTATGTAATGGATGACCCATCCACGGGCCAACCCAGGCAAACGCGACTTATCTTGAGAATTGACCCAAGCGTCTGTTATTACTTAGCCACGAGCTCGACCTAAGTGACATAGTGATATGGAGAATCTTTTGTTCAAATGTGTGTTTTAAATCATATGCATACCAAATTAATATAATGTTATGGCGGAATGTGTCCTTGTTCCAAAATAGTAGTGTGTTGAACATTTTTTTTTAAGACGTTTTGTCAATCAATAAGTATATTTACCTCTAAGGTACTTCGCGACATTCGCGACTAAAGCCTAACAGTTGTTTAGATCAACTTAGAAGATGCATTGTATTAAAAAAAAAAAAAATGCTTATGCTATGTTTTTTTTGTCTTTATACCAAATTGACCTCAATAAAATAAAATTATACAGTCATAATTATTCATTCAGAGACCCTAGCACGAACGGGCTTTGAAAACGTAACGTAAATACGTCGATCCTTGTTAAAGATAAAATTTTGAAATTTTGATAAAATTCACAACATTTTCGATGTCTTTGTATATATTTCTGTAACCAACTTACAAAACGGCACGTAATTTGTTTTTGTATTCAAACTCAAACTCACTCATTTACTGGCGATACTTGAACGTGACAACGTCATAAGAAAATACAGCACTTACATTGCTATAAACAAACAATTAACACGCCGTTGCTATGGAACGACAATTAACACGCCGTTGCTATGGAACGCCTCAGAGCGAGGTAACGCCTCAGAGCGAGGTAACGCCTCAGTGCGAGGTAACGACTCATGACGTCATCTTTTTTCGTTCGTGCAGCCGGCCATCGAATTATAAGACGTTATCACGTCAAAAATATTTAAAGTGTGTTCTTCTGTTTCATATAGCGTGTCCGTTTGCCATTTTCCGAAACAAATATGGCATCTCCTTTGACATGCGTCGACAAGAAAAAGTATCCATATCAAAATTCGGTTTACTTGTCCGTCCGCATGTAAAGATATATGGAAAAAAACATACCTAACACTCTTTTTTTGGGGCAGTCGTGTAACAATAAATATCAAATCTTGAGAACATAATTTTTTTATTAATCAATAATACACATCACATAAGCTTTTGTATATAAAATAAATTTTATTTACACGTAGCTACGCCACAAAAGCTTAGCTAGACGAAAAATGGGGCATTTCTTTTAAGAAAGGAAGGAGGAAGAAGGTGTAATCCAATATTAGGAACAGTCGAAGTAGAGCAAATAATAAAAAAATGTACACACGGCTACACATCAAGCTATACAAAACCAGTTAATCTTGGCCTCACTTTACTAGATCTTTTCGCACAATGAACGATCAGATTATACTGGTTTTGTATAGCTTGATGTGTAGCCGTGTGTACTCCGGGATTTGACACAAATAATAATGAAGCCCTATCTCTAAAACATTATCGACAGCTTTAACCATTTTCCTGATGGTGGCCTACTATTTAATATTTTGAAGGTTTTCATCTTTTAGAATTTAATCATTTTCAAATATAATTTATGGTTATAAAATGATTTATACGGAATAACAAAAATTACTTTTGAAAATGAATGTCGGTTCAAAATGAATCGTCTTAATCCGACCGATTATAATATTAATATTGGACTACGAGCATTGTAAATTAAAATTAGTTTCTATTTCAAGTTTATTAAACTTTTCTTAATAATTCTAGTTTTACGATTTAGGTACACATGTGTGTGTAGGATCCACATGCTAACATAGTGATCGTGTTTCAAATAAAAATGTATCTCTACACGCATCTATATTAGCATAGAAATGTATAAAAGGTTACATTAAGATCCAAAAAGCATCAGTTGCTTGTCAAGTAGCCACACAATCAAATTCAAAATGAATTCGGTAAGTTAGTACTTACACAATTTTTTTATATTTGTGCATGCAGTGACTTGTGACAGTTGACTAAGGCTGCGTCCATTGAGGTATAATGTACTACGTACTGCGTCTGGCAATTTTTTAAACCAAACTCAGAGTATACGTTGTCTACATTTGCTTACTGTCTGTTTTTATGGAGACCATAGTTAGTAGAAAGTAAAACAAAAAAAGACCGAACACTATGCGAGCTTCTTTAGTATAATAAAATCGATTTTCTTTAAAACATCTCAGCCCTCAGGCTTTGTTAATGATAGCAGACGTTTGACCACCCTTTGTCGACCAATAGCAATGAAAGAAGAGGAAGGTTAAAGAGGCCTGGCAATCAGGAATAGTCCTTACGGTCGCAATGGTCGGACGCAAGTTAGGATGACTGTGCGCACGAACTGCATGTTGCATCCAATGTTATCGCAATAATTCAGTGGACTGAATAATTACAAAGTATTTACGATTTTGTGAGGAGACACACAGAGAGAGCATGCAATATATTTAATTACGATCGTTTGAGTCCAATCATCGTATAAGAAATAATCTATAAGCCTGGAATTGTGTGAAGGTCGATGGGAGCGTCGCGCAATGATTGTTGATAATTATAACGATCCCGTTTGAAGAGAACCTCATGAAAGCAGAAAAAGGTAAGCAACTCAAGTGTCTAGATCAGGCTCGCAAGGTTGTCGACATATGGGACGTGAGTACAGCAATCATTGTGCCGGTAGTAGTGTCGGCCTATGGGTTAATAGTCAAAAGTCTCGACTAACATCTGAGGAGGCTCTCGCTTGGCAGCTGGATCAAGGGGTTGTTTCAGAAGGCAGTACTTTTGGACATGGCACGTTTTTTTAGGAGGTTCCTCTCTCAAGAGGCTACCTATTCCCAACGCCGCGCCGCCGCCGCCCGGAGGGCTACTACTTTTTATCTTTTTATATATTTTGTTCATATTATTTTTTAAAGGAATATTTACACATGTGTTAAATGCGTATTGGAATGAATAAAAGAAACAAAATATAATCTAAAAATTACTTAGCATAGGCATACACATAGTTTGTCATTTAGAAAGTTCTAAGTGTCAACAATGTAACTTTACTATGAAATTTTCGTTTAATCTCCCCCTCGTTTTCTCTTTTACTAACCCTTGTTGACATGTTTTGTTTCAGTTCATCTTCGCCACCCTCGCCCTAGTGGCCATTGCCTCATCTGCACCAACTGAGAAGAAGCCAACCGTTGAAATCATTAGATACAGCTCAGAGCGGAAACCAGATGGCTCATATGCTTACAGGTAGGTATTTTTATTTATGCAATCTGCTATTCGTTTTTCTCTGTTCCCATCATCATCTACCAAGCTATTGCCTAAAACTGCTAGGGTATATTGCATCGAATGTTTCCTCATGTAGAACAAATTTTAATAAAATCAACAGTTACGCGACCTCCGACGGCAGCTCCAGGGAGGAAACAGGCTTTGTGAAGCAAACTCTAGATGAGAAGAACAATCCCCAAAACGTCATTATAGTGAGCGGATCCTACTCTTACCTGAACGAAGAAGGTCAGACAGACACCATCACCTACTTTGCTGATGAGAACGGCTACCACGCTGAGGGGAAACCCATCCCCAAGGTCGTCTGAAGGAGATAAAACTACATACAACCACTCACCATTCAATAGCCAAGGGCTGAAACATTAATTATACTGACAATGATTACGATTTAGCGATTAGCCGCATGTACTTCTCGTAGTTTAACATTTTTAAGATTAATAAATTAATGTGATAAATATGGTGTATCTATTATAATTTCCTTTCTTATAATGTTGTCCACCGGGGTCAGGGCCCAAGCTCCCGGTGGTTATGGCTCCAGACTTACTCCAGAGTTAGAGATCTACCCACAATAGGACCTATATTGAGAAATACAGCCTTCTGTTGATTTCTCGTCGCTCGCAGTCAGTCGCTCACTTAGTAATTTTGTACTAAATTATGAAAATAAAATTTAAATAAATTCTAGTGGTCACACATAGTCATCATTACCATCATTAAAATGGCATTGACGGCACGGTTGGCGCAGTGGCTCAAGCAATGGACTGCTGCGCTGCGTGTCGCGGGTTCGATCCCCGCACGGAACAAATATTTGTATGACCTACAGATAGTTGTTCCGGGTCTGGGTATTTGTGTATGTGATTTTAAATGTTTGTGAACGCACCCACGATACAGGAGAAATTCCTAGTGTGCCCGTTTAAAAAAAAAAACATAACTTTTTTTTTTTTGGTTGGTGGAAAATCATCAAATAACCCCCCCCAGAGCAAAGAGGTGTGTCAGACTTCTACTGACTAAAAACCAACCCATGTTGCTTCTTCGCCCTTGTGCCGAGGCCACGTCATTTCTTTCGATAATCCGCAGCCCCGACGGGATCATTAAAATACATTGGAATATGAATTTCATAAACACATGAGGTAACGTTGGCCGTTATGATAATGGAAATAAAATATGAGAATAATATTGTGTTGGTACTAAATAAAAAAAAAACCGTCTTCAAACACAAACAAAACGGCAAAATAAACTTCAGAAGAAGAATCAGTTTCGGATATTGTGACTTTTATTTGTTTGATTTGTTATCGTTTTCTGTCACAACCTTCTGAAGAGCTGAGGCTTTTCTCTAACAGTTTTAAACATTGTTGATTTTTCAAAAACCAATCGACTGATTTCGATGAATTTTAGAGGGCACCCTCTCCTCCTCCTCCTCATTTGAGACAAAAAAATCGTCGAACATAGGTAGGTACATAAGACAACTGGCCAAGTGCAAGTCCGACTTGCACATGAAGAGTCCCGTACCATCGACGACCAAACTTAACATTGTAATTGAAAAACATGTTTACCCGTACATTCCAACTGCAAATGTAAGTTTGTACGCATTATATTAGGTCTTTACCTATGAAATTGCCGTTCTGCAGTACTGGCCATTTCAAATCAAAATAATTTTTGTTAAAGAAGCTGATGATACACAATCTACGGCTGAATTAGCAGCAGCTTTCGACGTTAGCGTCAAAACAATATTGGTCCATTTGCGTCAAATTGCCAAGGTAAAAAAGCTTGACAAATGGGTGCCCCACGAACTCAATGATCGCCAGCGCGAAGTACGCGTCGAGACGTGCCTTGCACTGCTCAACAGACACACAAATGAAGGAATTTTGAACCGCATTGTTACCTGCGATGAAAAATGGATCCTGTACGATAACCGTAAGCGCTCAGCAAGTTGGTTGGATCCTGGTTCAGCACCTAAACAATGCCCTAAACGAAAACTTACCCCTAGAAAAGTGATGGTCACTGTTTGGTGGTCTAGCGCCGGTGTGATTCATCACAGCTTCTTACCAAACGTGGTGAGCATTACTGCAGATGTGTACTGTGAAGAACTGAACACAATGATGGAGAAGCTGGCACATCTCCAACCAGCATTGGTCAATCGCTCGTCTCCGCTGCTCCTACTCGACAACGCGCGACCTCATACTGCACAGCAGACGGTCTCCAAGTTGCAAGAACTGGGGTTGGAAGCTCTCCGCCATCCGCCCTACTCACCAGACCTTGCGCCTACAGACTACTACTTTTTCCAGAATTTGGATAACTTCTTGGCGGGAAAAAAACTCAATACCCGAGAGGCAGTACAAAATGCCTTTGAAGAATTTGTTGCCTCCCGACCAGCTGATTTCTTTAAGAAGGGCATCAATAAACTGCCACTGCGTTGGCAAAGATGCATTGATTGCATGGGTGATTACTTCGATTAATACAAATAAAAAATACATGAAAAAAATTCGTTTAAATTTTTTCAAACAAAACGGCAATTTCATAGGTAAAGACGTATTATTGACACTATTGACAGATTTTCCATGTTACCTATTCTAGCACCATAGACGTCTTATAGGGTTTCTCGTAATCTATAAGTGTTGAACTAATTTCTGTTTAAAAATTTTAATGCAAGTTGGACAAAAAGACATTGTCTTCGAATTTTTCATGTTTTGGAACTTTAGATCAATGTCCGAATCCTTCTTATACTTAATGTCCTTCTTATTCTCGATTTTGATCAATGTACTTGAAGAGGTAGAGTCATAGAGTGATCACAAAATAATTACTTATCACACATTTCCTCATGGTTACTGTGAGTGAATAGGTTACAGATTGAACCAGTTGTGATGGCATTAGGACCCATGTGATAGAGACTATCGCAATAGCACTTGCACAAGTAAATCACACTCGGTTCAATAGATTTATGATGAAAGATAGATTTGAAGAACTGTACAAATTACACATACCGATGATTTAAAGCCTCGCTTGGTCTTTCGTTTTGATGGATAGTAATATTCGTTAGGGGTCAAGCAAAAGCGGTTTTCGCGCCATAATGTGACCTTGACGCGAATATTATGCGACGTTGATAGCATATTTGAGTTACAATGACCTTTCACACAGCGCTAGGCACTTGACATAATTTATGCCTAATTGATTTTCTTGAACTCAAAACCTGTCGGAAATTTTGTATACGGGAAAAAAATCGTATTCTGGGCGGAATTAAGGATTAAGAAGAGGACTTTGAAATATTACAGCAGCGGTCAGAAGAAGACGATAATTAAAATTGCTAGCTTTTGCCCGCGTTTATGTCGGAAAATAACCCACTAGACGTACCGTACGTACGTAATAATGTAATAAACACCAAATTACATTATTTAAACAACAAAAAACCGGCCAAGTGCGAGTCGGACTCGCGCACCAAGGGTTCTGTACAAAGTTTAAAATTATGAAAAATATTTTTAACGATATTTTTTTTTTATGATGTAACTAAAAATGTATGCTTTTCGCAATTTTCCTTTATCTGTGCTATAAGATGTTGCTTCCTACCTTTCAAGATTCTGAGTTTACGGGAAGTACCCTGTAGGTTTTGATTCCCTTGCGAGTGTCGAAGAGTTGTAAAAAAAAATGGTTTTTAAATAAGCTTTTAACCTTTTGACCGCCACAGTCAAGTATAGACGCAAGCCAAAAAAGCACCTTAAGTCGAACCCGACAGACTTAATAAAGATAGATGAAGACAGATGTGAAGTCATTATGATTTCTTATTCTTTTCAACAAACCCTTTTAATTGATATCCATAATTATCCTTGGGGATGCATAAATAATAAATATACTGCCATCTTCTGGAGTCCGTACTATTGGATTTAGAATGACGGCACTTGGCTATAACTTACCATGCTTCGTATACGTAGTATATACGCAGTGCAACTGCCTCGTTGGTCTAGTAGTCGTAAGCGTGACTGCTGTGCATGAGGTCTTGGGTTCGATTCCCGGGTCGGACAAAAAGTGCTATTGGGTTTTTCATTACAAATTTCTTAGTAGTAGCCCGGAGTTTGGAAGTTGGTGGTATGATACCCCCGTGCTTCGGAAAGCACGTTAAGCCGTTAGTCCTGCACATGATCTCTCTCCGGTCGTGTCGGATTGCCGTCCTATCGGACTATGAGAGAAGCAGGAACAGAGAGTGTACCTGTGCCTGCACACACACTTGTGCACTATAATATCTCCCGCACCGATGGCTAATCTCCGCTAAGATTGGCTGCTGTGACCGAAAAACGGTCAGGAGGACTATTATTTATATACGCAGTACGTAGGAAACAAAGGGAGTTAACCACCTTGTTTTCTTTTCTTGTTTCTTCTACTACCTAGTTACCTTGCTCTCCACTTTCAGTATATTTGTGCCAATCATATGCGTTCCTCTCAAAACTGACTTTATTCAATATCTATAAATCGAAATTCGTGAAAAACGGTTTCTACTCTGATATTAAGTAAATCTATTTCGGTATAGTATGGCTTCCAAATACAACTGGAAAGTGGACTCGACGTCCGCAAAATTTCCAAAATTAGTTTACCGGCTTTTATATCCGCAGTCCACGGCACTGTGAATTGCTGATGCATCTCCGGACACTGGACTTCGGACCTCCACACACCTTCACAGACAACAGTCCAGTGTTTGCAGGCGTTCCGCAAAATAGCCGCGCAACTTCATCGGTTCGGCCGAATCTTAAAATTAATTAAGGAACTTACCACTCCTGGGGAAAGGCCTGCCCCCATTCTATTCGGGGTCCGTATGTCGCAAAAGTGAAGCCCTGAGACAGCTAGGCGGTTGAGCCACATGGAGGAGAAGATAGGTAGTGCACCTTTATTCATTGACAACTCAAAATATATTTCCGTATTTGTTTTTGTAAACTGTTACTGAGATAAATTTAATTTATGACCTAATTAAATCGTATACAATAAAAATATACACATAATTTGTTTTTTATAATCAAAACTTAAAGTATTTTGATTTGCATTTTCTACAGAGAATTCATTATTGATATCTATTAGGCGGTTAAAGGTTACTGTCAACTTAAAAATAAATATCACGCGCATGCTTTGTGTCGACCAAAAGATCGAATCCGGATTAGCGACATCGTACATCAGGCGTTATGTTAGAAGCCAGAGAAATGTATAAAAGCTCATTTTGCGATCGATCTAGCATCAGTCGCACTGCAGCCACTAAAGCCAATCAACATGAAATCCGTACGTGTATTCATTAAATATTTTATAACAATTAATACCTCTCTCTAATTTGAAAGCTTTATTTAGAAAAATTAAAAATAATTGCGTGATTTATACAATTCTGAAATTATTTCTTAAGAAGAACAGAGGGAGAAGTGAGTAACATGGGATTAACCCTATGTTAATCACTCCCTTGAAGTTTACTGAAAAACATACTATGTATTACGATTTTTATTATCTTTTGACAAACTAATATTTTTAGTATTGGCAACATGTGTGTCCTGACACATGTATTTATTGTCTATATGTAAACATTTCAATTAAATAATTCTGGTGATTTGTAATACAGGCGTTCTACGCCTAACTCGACACC
This sequence comes from Diarsia mendica, assembly GCA_949316265.1. Taxonomy (NCBI): domain Eukaryota; kingdom Metazoa; phylum Arthropoda; class Insecta; order Lepidoptera; family Noctuidae; genus Diarsia; species Diarsia mendica. Next base: position 13,301,455 of record OX438891.1, read on the forward strand.
AGCTCCTCACAAACAACACTGCTCAAGAAACAATATTGTGATTTGTGAAACCTAGAATAAGCTGTCATTGTGAGGAGAAATAAAGAATTATCATTATTATTATAATCATTATTAGTTAGGACTTGGTCTGAATTTAACTTGTGTACTGTTTGATCCGCAGATGATCCTTGTCGCCCTCGCCCTTGTGGCCATCGCCGCCGCCGCCCCTGCTGAGCAACCTCAAGCCCAGATCCTCCGGTCCGATTTCGAACAGAAACCTGAGGGTGGATACAATTATGGGTAAAAATTACTTATTTCATGACTTATTGAATATCTATCTACTTTACAAGTGGGCACCTATAACACGAAATGTTGTTATAACATAATTATAAGTCAATTTGCACTTTAAACCACAACACGGTAGTATTATTATTATTATGGTGGTGGTATTATTAGCTATCTAGATATACATAAGTCATTAGTTTTGGATAACAAGTAAAACAACCATTATAAACATAACTGGCGAAATGTGGGTGTACTATTAGGTACACGTCTGCCTAACCTTTCGGGGATTACAGGCGTGATGTTATGTTATGTAAAATGTGCTAAAATGCAACACAGGGGCGCAGGCGGGGACACTGCAGTCGTATTTCGGATATTGACGTCATAAATAAATAATTGACAATCGAAAATACTAATGCCGATGATGGTAATGTCACGTTTTAAAAGTTTATTTAATTTTAGCGAAATGGTCGTCATTTGTTTACTTTCATGAATATTTTTTGTTTTGTATGTTATTAATGTCATTGGTATACCTATTTATGCCCTTTTCGAATCGGACTGGTTTTTTTACATAACATGCTGGGTGCACTTCCTAGTAATTTATATTTGATTTTTATTTGCAAAAGTAGTCATTTGTTTTGGTAGTAAAAAATATTGCATGTGTTGTTAATAAAGGAGTGGACTGGAGGAGACTGTTTATCCTACGCTATACTTTTTGCAGCGAAACATAGCATTACATGTTTCTATCTGTCTCACATCTGTATATTTTTAACAGTTTCGAATCCGACGATGGTATCAAACGCCAAGAAACCGGCGAGTTGGTGGAAGTTTTGGATGAAGAGAAGAAGCCCCAAAACGTCGTCACAGTCCGCGGCTCCTACAGCTACGTCCGCCCCGATGGCGTGAACGAGGAGATCACCTACTACGCTGACGAGTTCGGTTTCCACGCGGAGGGAGCGTCCATCCCCAAGGTCGCCAGCAGATAAGCTGGTAACAACGACGCGCAGATGAATTGTTGATTGATTCAAAGTATTGTCATTAATCGACAATTCATCAGCGAATGTGCTCTGCCACTTTAATGACGTTTAGCAAATAACAGGACCATGACATAGGAGCGTGCGGAGGAGCATCGGCCGCACGTCTAACTCCTCGTTACTTGATGCTCACTGCCATATTTTGTTGTTTAAGCTGTTGTTTTTTAGTAGTATAACTCGTACAGTAAATAAAAATAATGCAAACAAATTACACATCCTATTTCATTTTTGGCCTATACTATATTTCAATCGCGTGTTTTGCGCATCAGTATTTACGCTTATTATTTAAGGGCTAAGAACTACATAATAAACTCTATCTTAATTAAAGTTTGTAGAATCTTGTGTCATACACAGATACATTAAAAAAATAACAATGCACATTAGAAAGAGTAAACACTTAATTGCAATTGTGTGAGCAAAAATCGTCGTATGAAATTATTCGTCTGTACCTATTAGAAAAAAAAGTTCTCAGTAATAATTTTTGCGTGTGGTTTGATGAACATAATGGATGCTCATCATCATCACGTTTAGACCCTGTAGATGATGACGGCTCATGAACAGAGTATTTTCAATACGTGAGCTCTTACACGCCTGAAAGCTTTCAAACGAATTCAAAGCCAGATATCATCGCGAAGTACTTCATTATTTTAATTACCTACTTGGACAAATGGCGACATCGACCTTTACAAACCCAAGCCTCTTTCGAAGTAGTCGGATTACTTAAACAGTGAAGTGACGACAGGTCATATTTTATTTAGCAGGAGTACAAAAAAACAAATTAGTATGAGTTAGCGCATCATACCAAGATACAGAGGTATGCGCTTTCATATTTGATAAAGGTCAACTAAAGATGGATTTTGCGACATAACGGCCTTGTTGCTGTTGCCTTAAAGTTAAAACAATTCTATGTTAATCATGAATACAAAACTGTTGAGTAGATTTACCTGTGATAATTACACCTAATAAGACAATAAAATATATAAAATTAAAAGTCTTAAATAATTAAAAGAACATTTCTATTGGTGCATAAAAAAAGTAGAAAAGCTAGGGCACTTTTTTCAAAGTTGGTTCAGACAAGTTACCCGGCACTGTAAGCTACCTTGAACCTTGCAGAAGCGATAAAGTTGAAAATCTGGTAAAGAAATTTGACTGACTGTAGTAGTTTGATGTGAATGTCTCATTTATCAACGCACAGACGCCTTTTATAATTTTACCGGCCGCAGATCGTCACTTACACTTATCCTAACTATCCTAACTTCCTAACTAATATTATAAATGCGAAAGTAACTCTGTCTGTCTGTCTGTCTGTCTTTCTGTCTGTCTGTCTTTGCTTCACGCCTAAACTACTTTTTTTTTTATTTAATATGGGCTTACTCTTGACCTCAATCTTGCCCTAAGGGCAGAGATGAGGTCGACGATGGAACGAGCTTACCCAGAAGAAGCCTATTTACTCGCGACTTAAATAGATTGGGGTTATATGAACTCGGGAAAACCGACGCAGGCAGGGTGTTCCACTCCTTGGCTGTACGAATAATGAAAGACTTAGCAAAGCGCTTCGTACGAATGTGTGGAACATCGACAAGATATGGGTGATAACCTGCAGTACGCCTAGTCTCTCGATGGAAGAAGGGAGATGGTGGAATAAGCTCGTGGAGCTCTTGCGCACACTCTCCGAAGTACAGTCTGTAGAAGACCGACAGACATGCGACTTTGCGGCGGTGGGCCAGGCTATGTAGCTTGGCAACCAGCTTGGCGTCACCAATCAGCCTCCTGGCTCTGCGTTCTACTGAGTCTAGTGTGGCAAGTTGGTATTTGGCTGAGCCATCCCAAAGGTGACAGCAGTACTCCATGCCGGACCGGACTTGAGCTTTATACAATATTGAAAGCTGTCCAGACTACTGAACCGATTTGTGTGAAATTTGGTACATACATAGTTTGGAACTTGAGAAAGGACATAGGATAGTTTTTTTTTTTTTTTTTCGCGAGATAAACCAAAAATCTGCCGGAAGTCACTATTCCACGCGAACGAAGTCGCGGGCAAAAGCTAGTCAGTACATAAAATTGGCCAAGTGCATGTTGGACCACGCACATTGTAAGGGTCCATAGTTGCCCATCAAAATATGTGAACTTACTAAACTGATTAACCACCCTCCCTACCTGCCTCCGAACGATGATTTTTATTCTAAAAATAAAACAAACTTACATTTTCAGTTTTAAGACAAGTGCTCCCATACATTATGTTTCGGAAAATATTTTATACAAGTGAGGTTCTCCCACCTCCAAAGCAGGGTCCTCATGGTCGAATACTTCTTACTACGTAGTCTTAATCTCACTCGTAGGCTTCGGTAATTTACTTCAGAGCCACTTATTATAAAATTAATGCAAAAATATCTGAAATTAAGAATACTTAACCACACTTTGACAATGAGAAAATGTCGACTACAGACTGAAGCTAGAAACATACAACTAGAAAACGACAAGAAAATGTCGACTACAGACTGAAGCTAGAAACATACAACTAGAAAACGACAAGAAAATGTCGACTACAGACTGAAGCTAGAAACATACAACTAGACAGTGCGGGTTGGTATAAATGTCACATGTCTTAGAATTTTTTGGATCTAGGACAGGCCGGATTCCTCAAGATGTTTTCCTTTGCCGTTTTGAGAGCAGTGATGAAGAAATAAATTACACAAAGTAATGCTCCTGTCTGGGTTTGAACTCACCACATACTGTTCGTTCGGGCCGCAACCACTGGGCCACCAATGCGATAATAATCAAGGTTTCACAAACGATGTTTGAACATACTCACAATATTTTTTAAAGACCTATCCAATGACGTTTCAAGAGAAAAAGGACCATCCCCACTTTTAGGTGTACTGGATATACCTTAAAACATCGAGATTTTATTTTATCACTTTGTCGGTGTTACTCATTTATATATTCATGCCAAATTACAGCTCTCTAGAGTCTCTAGTACTAACTGTCTTTGAGCTTTAGTGCGGACAGATAGACTGACAGACGGACATGGCGAAACTATATGGGTAACTTGTTGACTACGACACATTTTTCCATGCTAAATTCCACCCTGATGGCGCTACTTAATAAAACAGTCAACTTGAGTAGCTCCATTATAGTCGTAATTTGTTTTTAACATAATTTAAAATAAAATAGCAAATAAGGTCAACTAAATTTTATTTACAATCTGGTTATTGTTAAATCAAAACAATTTGTACAAAAAAGTACGTAGGTATGACTATATAAATAATTATATACTCTACTTAATACGTCTATGCATAAATCGTTTTAGGTGTACTTCCAAAACAAACATATTAGTTAGAATCAGCTATAAACAATCGATTAATTTACATTTTAGTGGATCAATCGATTGTTAATGAGCGAGTGGTCGTTGGGTAGCTTATCGGCGGGCGGCTTTGGGGATGGTTTCTCCTTCCGCGGCGAAACCGGTCTCGTCACCGGAGTAGTTGGTCACCACGGGCTTGCCGTCCTCTCCGAGGTAGCTGAAGAGGCCGCGGACGACGATGACGTTGTGGACCTTGTTCTCCTCATCCAAAGCCTCCTTCAGTACACCCTGTTCTTGACGACTGCTGCCGTCTTCGGATTCATAACTGTCGATATTGCATAAATTAATATCATTTCATGTTATGGGGAACTATATATACCTACTTGTAAAGTAGGTAGTAGTAGAAATAAGATATTTTTCTTACCTAAAGACGTATTCACCATTGGGCTGCAGTTCGAAATTGTAACTTTTGATCTGGGCAACTGGCTGCTCGACGGGGGCGGCGAGGGCGACGGCCACAAGGGCGAGGGCGACAAGGATCATCTGCACAAAAAATATCAAGAAGCTTTTTAGACAACTGACTCAACACAAGATTAGTGTTGAAAATAAAGTTATTAATAACGCAGTCTTTATAGATGAAATAACACACAAAAACACCTACCGATTTCATTTTGAAATATTTAGTTTTTGTTCGGTGGCTGATTAGCAACTGATGTACAACCTATCACGATTTCATCTTTTATACATGTCCTAGCGCTCCATCATAATGTCAACTGTCATGTCGGATAGTGTCGATATTCTGGTTGGCCATTGATAAATATTTATAATTTAGTCAATGAGATTCATTCCAACTCGTTATTATACAGATACTACGATACATTTAGTATTATTATGTTGCTCGCAGCACCTATTTGTTAATTATCATATGATGTTAATAAGGAAATGATGATTGGATCAAAATATAACAGTAATTAAATTGTTCGATTATTTCAAGCACAATATTAGCTTATAATGTTCCCATTGCTGGGCTGGGACACAGGCCTCCTCTCTACGAAAGGAAACTGGTAAGTTGACTCTGGCGCCTCCATGCGCCGGGATTGGCTTATTGGCTCCACCTGACAATAAGGTATTAAAACTTGAATGCTGTGGTAAAGTATCTATAAAAGTGACTAGCGGACGTCCCGCGGTTTCACCAGCGTAGATCCCGTTCCCGTGGGAATACAGGGATAAAAAGATAGCCTATGACACTCAGCAATAATGTGGCTTTCTATTGGTGAAAGAATTTTTAAAATCGGTTCAGTAGATCCCGAGATTACCCCTTACAATTTAACAAATATACAAACACACCAACTTTACCTCTTTATAATATTATTATTATTCCCTTTATTCATTATATTAACAAATAGATTTTATACATTTTTAAATATTTCCTATAAAACAATAATAAAAAAACATTTAAAAATATAAAAAACTGTAGCCCACCGGTATCGGGAACAGGGTCCAAGCTACCGGCGGTCAGGGCTCCAGAGAAAGGAACCTCCTAACAATGCGAGCCGTGTCCAGGAGTACCGCTTTCTGCATCAAGCCCTTGATCCAGCTGCCTAACGAGAGCCTCCTCAGGTGTTGGTCGAGGCTCTTGGCAATTAAGCCATTGGCTGTTACGACTATCGGCACAATGATCGCTGAGTCCACATCCCACATGTCGACAACCTCGCGAGCCAAGTCAAGATACTTGATTTGTTTATCTTTCTCGGCTTTCACGAGGTTCTCGTCATGCGGGACGGTTATGTCAACAATCATTGCGCGCCGCTCTGATCGATCCACCACCACTATATCAGGCTTATTAGCCATAATAGTCCTGTCAGTGATGATGGATTGATCCCAGTATAGTGTGATACTGCCATTATCGAGAACTGGGTCGGGCACATACCTGTAGTACGGCACTTCCGATTCCACAAGGTTGTATTTCAGAGCAAGTTGCTGATGGATAATCCTGGCTACAAGGTTGTGTCTATGCAAGTATTCTCCGTTAGCTAGACGAGAACACCCGGAGATAATGTGACGGATTGATTCGCCCGGACGGTGGCATGCCCGACATATGTCAACCGTACCGTCCTTCACAATAAATCTCCGGTAGTTATTCGTCATCATAACTTCGTCCATAATTGCACAGACAAAACCTTCGGTTTCTCCAAAGAGTTCCCCGGAACGTAGCCAGGCTACGGACGCTAGGAAGTCTACATCGGGCCCGTGTAGGGCCCGGAAAAAGCGCCCGTGGAGCTCCTTGCTCTGCCATACCTCCATGCGGTCTTTAGTGTCAAGCACTACAGGTTTGCGCCAGTTCTCTTTAGCCAAGGAGAGCGGGGTGAGACCCTTGTCCACCGCGACAACATCTCGATGCATCTCCACGTCGGCTTCCAGGAAATATTCCCTGAGACTAAAAAGCCTCGACCTCCACATTTTCGTGGGATATACAGTCTCATAACCGAAGAACGTGGGTGATGCATTCGATATGCCGTCAACAATTTACGGACCCGTCTATCCAGGGCGTCTAGCTCTGTTTGAGTCCACTTGAGTATGCCGAAAGAGTACGTCAAAACCGGCATGACCCAACCGTTGAAGGCACGCACCATATTATTATTATTTCCTTTATTCATTTTTTAACATATTAAATACATTTTTAAATATTTATTACAAAAAAGCATATAAAAAACATTTAAAAATATAAAAAATAGTAGCCCACCGGCATTAGGAACAGGGTCCGAGCTACCGGTGGTCAGGGCTCTTGAGAGAGGAACCTCCTGACAATGCGCGCCGTGTCTAGAAGTACTGCCTTCTGAATCAAGCCCTTGATCCAGCTACCAAGCGAGAGCCTCCTTAGATGTTCGTCGAGGCTCTTGGCTATTAAGCCATTGGCAGACACGACTATCGGCACAATGACTGCTGTATTCACGTGCCACATGTCGACAACCTCGCGAGCCAGATCTAGATATTTGAATTGCTTATCTTTCTCCGCTCTCACGAGGTTCTCGTCATGCGGGACCGTTATATCAACAATCATTGCGCGACGCTCCGATCGATCTATCACCACAATGTCAGGCTTATTGGCAACAATAGTCCTGTCAGTGACGATAGGTCGATCCCAATACAACGAGATATTACCATTTTTGAGAACTGGGTCGGGCGCATACTTATAGTATGGCACTTCTGTTTCTACAAGGTTGTATTTTAGAGCAAGTTGCTGGTGGATAATCCTGGCAACGAGGTTGTGTCTATGCAAATATTCTCCATTAGCCAGACTAGAACACCCAGAAATAATGTGTCGGATCGATTCTCCAGGACGGTGGCATGCCCGACATATGTCAACCGTGCCATCCTTCACAATATATTTTCGGTAGTTGTTCGTCATCATAACTTCGTCCATTATTGCACAGACAAAACCTTCGGTTTCCCCGAAAAGGTCACCGAAACGTAGCCAGGATACGGACGCTAAGAAGTCTACATCGGGCCCATGTAGGGCCCGGTAAAAGCGTCCGTGCAGCTCCTTGCTCTGCCATACCTCCCTGCGGTCATTAGTGTCTAATACTTTAGGTTTGCGCCAGTTCCCGTTAGCCAAGGAGAGCGGGGTAAGGCCCTTGTCCACTGAGACCACATCTCGGTGCATCCCCACGTCGGTTTCTAGGAAGTATTCCCTGAGACTGTATACTTCACGGTTGTGTAGGGTCTTAGCATTTAAGAAACCACGACCCCCACACTTCCGCGGGATATACAGTCTCATCACCGACGACCGTGGGTGATGCATCCGATTTGCGGTCAATAGTGAGCGGACCCTCCTATCCAGGGCATCAAGTTCTGTCTGAGTCCATTTGAGTATGCCGAAAGAATACATCAAAACCGGCATGACCCAACTGTTGAAGGCGCGCACCTTGTTCCCGCCTGACAAAAGACTGCTCAGCACCTTGTTCAGGCGGCCAAAGAAGCGCTCCTTCAACAATTGTTTCATGTCGGCAATATTGATACCTAATGCTTCCGACATACCCAAATACTTGTAATTATCTGTTGAGGAGAGGGGTCTAAGTTGTATGGAATCAGAGAGTTGAGTTCCCACGGATTCCATAATCTCCCCTCGCTTCACATGCATGACTGCACATTTGTCCACACCAAATTCCATTCTGATGCCACTACTAAAAGTTTCTGTTACCTTCAGTAGCTTCATGAGTTGCAAATTGTTGGGGGCAAAGAGTTTCAGATCATCCATGTAAAGAAGGTGAGATATTACCTGACCACCTCTCCTCAACCGATAGCCTAGACCTGAACCCTCCAGCAGAGTGCTAAGAGGGTTCAATGCCAGACAAAACCACAATGGACTCAGACTATCACCCTGGAATATACCACGCGCGATCCTTATCGGTTCACTGTTCCCCCCGATCTGTCGACATCCTGGATAGCGAAGGGCCGTTCTCCAGCTCCCCATACACGACATCAGGAAGGTGCGCAGAGTTGCATCTACTTTGTACAATTCAAGCACCCTCATGAGCCATGTATGAGGCACTGAGTCATAGGCCTTCTTATAATCTATCCAACATGTCGACAGATCCTTTCGGGAGCGGCGAACCTGTTGGCTAATGGTCATATCAATGAGGAGCAGCTCCTTAGTACCACGGGACCCGTTCCTACATCCATTCTGAGAGGCAGACATGATAGAGTTATTTTCGATATGTTGGTTGATTTTAACTCTCAAAATGGATGCAAGAACTTTATAGACCGTTGGTAAACAAGTGATTGGTCTATAATTTTTAGGTTATTATTAATTATTATTATTATTATATTATATTATTATTAGTAATATTAGTAATTAGTATAGAGTATAGAATACGAATCATGACAGCAACGCGACCCGGAGCAATACCAGTGAGAAAAGTTTTATGTGTTCCAGAATTAAAAACTTTGCTATCAGTAAGCAAAATTATTGCTAATGTTTAAAATGTCACTTACGGGATATCTTCCGTGATTTTAATTCGTTTTGAGTTCCCGATATTTCGATGCTGTTGCAAGCGCCATGATCGCCATGATTGCTAATGTTGTTGTAAAATTAACAGTCAAAATAATAAATAAGTTGCTAAAGAAATGACAGCAAAAACTGATCATGATACTTACTTGTGGTTCCGAAGGATGGCCAATTTACTCCGAGATTAGTAAAATGTCTAAATGTACAGAGGGGGTCCATATTGGCTCACCTAAAGTTCTTTACCCGAAATTGTTCTTCCTAATGATTTGTAATCCGAATGATCACTCTTCCTAAAATTTTTCATCCTAAAGTTTTCATTCATACTATTTGTAGTGCTACCGGCGATGCTCTTACCACTCATGTTTCCGAAAATTGTAATTAATAATATCATTATTGTAAATATATTTAAACTCCTACTGTTTTATATCATAACGCTTTTATCCCTAAACATTATTTACCATAATATTTTCACTCATACAACTGTTTAGAATGATTAAAGGTCGTTTCACTGATTTTTGTCTTAAATGAATGAAATTCAGGTCAGAGTGTCGTCTAAAAAGAAAAAAATACTTAGAAAAATTTCGCGACCAATTTCGAATGACTTTGAATAATAGTGTAAAAGATGGTTATGTTGAGAAAATAATTATAGGAAAACAAATAAAAGTATAATAGATGTTTATTGCTACTGACATTATGAAGTTAGTTAGGAATTGTGATTGTTAGGATGAAAAATATTAGGAAGAACATTTTCGGATTTCCAAATATCGGAGTTGAAAATTTAAGTGAACTTTGGAGCACCCGTACAGAGGTGGTAAAGTTGTCACCGCAAAAGGAAGACAGTCTTGTCTCGACGTCAAGCAGACCAGGCATCCATTTTCTACCGGAGGCTCGTGTGCAATGGAGCAGCTACGGCTCATTCACAGTATTGTATGTGGTGTGAACCTATGAAGAATGTTTCTATTGGAGGTATCAGATATTTTGTAACCTTTATTGACAATTTTGCCCGTTGTGTACATGTATATTTTTACCCACGACGGAACGGAGACTCTATATTATGCGTTTGGGGTGAGAGGATGTTTGTGTGTTTGTGCAAATACATGTTGCCATTTTTCTCCAAAACTACTAGTACGATTTTGATGCAGTTTTCAGTTATGGGTTTGGGTTTGATTGGTGCATGTTCTTAGATAGATGTTACGGGGACAACTCACTACGGGGCGCTACCGCAAATATTTTTTGTGCAAATCAAAGTTGCCACTTTTCTCCAAAACTACTAGTCCGATTTTGATGAAATTTTCAGTTATGGGTTCGCGTTTGATTAGTGCCTGTTCTTAGAATGTCCGTCGAGAGCTGAACATTGCAGAACTAGTTCATTTAATGGCAGCCCCCGACGGATATTCTTGGGTTTTTTTAAGGCGGGTGTTTTATGTTATTTTATCCTTTTTAGGGTTCCGTAGTCAACTAGGAACCCTTATAGTTTCGCCATGTCTGTCTGTCCGTCTGGCCGTCTGTCCGTCTGTCCGTCCTCGCTTAGGCTGACTGTCCACTGAAGCGGAGCGAGGTTGCGGAGCGGTGAAACGGAGAAATATTAACCAATAGCACTGCATAAAATCTTCGCTCCGGTCCCAGTATGCAATCCTATTGGTTAATATTTGTGCGTTTCTCCGCTCCGCAGCCTCACTCCGCTTCAGTGGACAGGCAGCCTTAATCTCTGTGACCGTTAGCACTAGAAAGCTGAAATTTGGTACCAATATGTGTATCAATCACGCCGACAAAGTGCTAAAATAAAAATTGTTTTTTTTTTTATTTGAGTAGCCCCCATATAATGTAAAGTGGGAAGTGATTTTTTTTTTAATTTCAACCCTAACGTGCGATATATTGTTGGAAAGGTATTTAAAAATGAATAGGGGTTTACTAAAATAATTTTTTGATAATGTAAATAATTTCGGAAATAATCGCTCCAAAAGTAAAAACAATGTGTCCCCCCCCCTCTAACTTTTGAACCATAAGTTTAGAAAATATGAAAAAAATCTGTAAAGTAGAACTTTATAAGGACATTCTAGGAAAATCATTTTGAACTTGAATGGAAACAACAGATGGAAGCAGCAAATAACCAATATAATTTGGTCCCTGAATCGTATGAGCGCCTATACAATCCAGAGGTCAAGTTTCATTGGCCGTAGAAGAAATTGTATAAATTATAGCATACCGTTTTGGTACGGAACCCTTCATGTGCGAGTCCGACTCGCACTTGGCCAGTTTTTTCAATTAATTTTTAACCGTCGCACGGTGTGGGAATTTCGCAATCTAGAGGGATTTAATTCAAAATATAAATTTCATTAATTGATAATATACTTATGAGTTTTTTATACCTAAGACCCTATTTGTCATAGCTACATATTTGATTTTTTTGTAGGTGGGTTCAATAAATAAATAAAAAATGTTAAAGTGGGTTGATAATAATCGTTGTACTCCTCCAATACGAACAACAACATTGAAGTGTCATCTTCACTTAAGATTATTGCTAAAATTTACGTATTGTGTTGTTTATTGGTTTTTTTATTGTATTATGTATATCTTTAAAGGTAAGTTAAAGTGTTTTTTTGTAATAGTTAAACATTGATCTAATAACATCATTTGAAAATATAGTAAAATCAAGCGTTTTTTAGAGATGATGTGAAAAGTAAAAGGTGTTTACAAAAATATGGTATGAATGTTAAGGTGTTTTGATTGTTTTAATGTATAGTTAAGAGTCTTAACTTTTGAGAACAGTTGACAAAACTTGCGATTTTTTGCGACCGTCATACATTTTTTTTCGGTTTTCAGAATGGCCGCAGAAATCACAAAAAACAAATTTTTGATATTTGGACCTCAAAGGCGAAAAAGGAGCGGGTTGATGCTAGTTTTACTCTTATAATAGATAATTAGCTTGAAGCACAATTTTTGGAAGGGGCTATAAATTAAATTAATTTCTTTTTATGGAACTTATATGACAAAATTGACGAAAAATGGAATAAGCCGAAGGCATCGTGAACGCTTTTTAAACAAGAATATAACTTGGTGGAATAAATGCATTACATTACCAGATATGTGTTTTAAATGAAATATCATCTACATCTGGCCATTCACCAGGAATGCCACACAGGTTTGTAGAAAATAAAAATAGCAAATTTTAGAATTCACTATCGTCTACTAGCCCTGAAGAATTAACGATTGCACGTGTGTGAGTACTATGTACTATAAAGCCCCTTTTTACATTTAGTTATATTTTAGTGACGTTGCCCTGGTGGCTGAGAGAATGTCATGCTCACTCAAATGTCTCGCTGATGGTGGCGGGTGTGTCGGATCATTTAGTTCCCTTCAAAATGGTTGAGTTAGATGGTGCTGATCCATGCGTCATGTTCGTGAACGGGCGCTGTCAGTGGAGACTGGTCATTCCTTAGTTGCCATGGTGTAAATATATTTTTCTTTTTGATTTGTTTATTATATCTTTTTACTCTGGACGCTCTTAACTTGCACGTCTTGCTACATAGTTCTCACATAATATACCATCTCAACATGAATGATAAAATGTACCAAGATTTTGTAACAAATTCTAATTTAAAAGAGTGTCCATGGAGTTTCTTGCCCGTTCTTCTTCATGAGATCTACGTTAGGGAACTGGCAACTACAGTACTTTCACAAGTTATTATGCCTTGTGATTGTGACTGTAGCGTAGGAGTGCAATGCGTCGTTTCGGGAGTTGCTGCGTCGGGCTGCGCGGCGCCGGATGTTACCGGCGGCGAGTGGTGTGGGAGCGGGGGCGCGCGGTGGCGTGGGCCGTGGCGGCGGGTGTGCGGGGCTCCGGGTCGCGGGGCGGCGGTTGCACGTTGCGGCGTGCATTAGTTGTTCCGTGATTCGGGGTCTCGAGCATTCGTTGTTGCGGTTTGCGTCGCTGCGTGCTTTCGTGCTCGCAGTGTTCGTTGTTGCGGGCATTCGGTGGCGTGTGGTTCGGCGTGGTGGCTTTCGGAATGACGTATTGCACTCGTAGTTTCGTTTTTTTTTTTGTGAAATGTTCTTCTGACATTCAAAAGTGCCTGTAATGGCTTAATTGAAATAAAGAATTTGAGTTTGAGTTTGAGTTTGAATGTAACCTTCGAAAAGCAGATAAAAGGCATTTTGCAGCTATCGTAGAAGAACTTTCTGTGAGTTGACAAAGAGGGGTTCCGTCGTGAAAAGTGTACGTAAAAGAATTACTAGCGAAAGAGTTCAAGTGACTGTGTCGACCGATGAAGCACTAAGTGTGATGGCAGATGTTGATTTATCCACACATCAATATGAGAAAATACGGCAAAGGATAAATTCATTTATTAAAAACTTATTGCCACCTTATGATCGAATAAAAGAGGCTAAATGTTATCGTTCCATTAAAACCATAACAGAATCAACTGCAACGTGTGACATGCTATAGTATCGATCGACTTTGTGTATCTCAGAAAGAGGTTCTTGGCTCGATTGAGGCCTTGGCCAGTGGAGTAAAGGAACTGTCACTATTAATTTAGTGTGGTTGTGATGGAGCACAACAAAAATCATATAAACAACAATTTGGTTCTTAAAATGAATCTACTGAGAACCTTTTTAGGTAATCCATGGTGCCTATACTGCTAAGGGTGAATGTTGAAGAGAATAATATCAAAATTCAGCCCTTTCTTCAGCCAGAAATTGTCTTTCAATTAGACTAAAATAACAAAACAGGACGCGCTACGGCGTAGCACTTTCTACGCTACGTCCGCTACGCGCCTGCCTAGCGTAACTTACTCATATCGTATTTTTTTTTTATAGACCTTTATTTTCTTCCAGTATTTAGGTATTTTTAATTATTTGAATACCAATCAATAATATTTTTTAACTTGTATCTTTATTTAATTCAATTTGGAATTAAATCCCTCTAGATTGCGAGATTCCCACACTGTTCGTGGGTTTTTTCAAAATTTTTAATTTTGCTTTTTATTTTAAACTTTTTACTTTTATTTTTATTTTTTTATTTAAGAACATGCACCAGTCAAATCCAAACCCATCACAGAAAACTGCATCAAAATCGAACTAGTTCTTTTGGAGAAAAATGGCAACTTTGATTTGCACAAAAATGTTTGCTGCAGAGCCCCCTGGTGAGTTGTCACCGTAACATATATTTATGAACATGCACCAATCAAACGCGAACCCATAACTGAAAATTTCATCAAAATCCGACTAGTAGTTTTGGAGAAAAGTGGCAACTTTTATTAAAAGTAAATGCAAAGTTTGGGACAAAGTGGGGTTTAAAAATAGAGTAAAAAAAAACCTTAAAAAAAAATCAGCTTCTGAAGTCGGTGACATTATTTTGTTTGTTTGGTTTCGATTTTTTGCCACCGACTTCAGAAGCTGATTTTTCTTTTGAAGTTTTTTTGCACTTTTTTATGTTTTTGAAGACGTTTGTTTTTGTTTGCAAAAAGTGTTTTTTGTCTACGGGAACGGGATCTACGCGGGTGAAACCGTGGGACGTCCGCTAGTTATAAATATTTATCAATGGCTAACCAGAATATCGACAATGTCCGACATGACAGTTGATATATGCTGTACATATCTTAGCGCTCGAGCGCTAAGATATGTATAAAAGATGACATCGTGATAGGTTGTACATCAGTTGCCAATCAGCCACCGAACAAAAACCAAATATTTTAAAATGAAATCGGTAGGTGGTTTTGTGTGTTATTTCATCTATAAAGACTGCGTTTTTAATAACTTTATTTTCAACACTAATCTTGTGTTGGGTCAGTTGTCTCAAAAGCTTCTTGCTATTTTTTGTACAGATGATCCTTGTCGCCCTCGCCCTTGTGGCCGTCGCCCTCGCCGCCCCCGTCGAGGAGCCAGTTGCCCAGATCAAAAGTTACAGTTTCGACCTGCAGCCCAATGGTGAATACGTCTTTAGGTAAGAAAAATATCTTATTTTCTACTTTACAAGTAGGTATATATAGTTACCCATAACATGAAATGATATTAATTTATGCAATATCGACAGTTATGAATCCGAAGACGGCAGCAGTCGTCAAGAACAGGGTGTCCTGAAGGAGGCTTTGGATGAGGAGAACAACGTCCACAACGTCATCGTAGTCCGCGGCCTCTTCAGCTACCTCGGAGAGGACGGCAAGCCCGTAGTGACCAACTACTCCGGTGACGAGACCGGTTTCGCTGCGGAAGGAGAAACCATCCCCAAAGCCGCCCGCCGATAAGCTACCCAACGACTACTCGCTCATTAACAATCGATTGATCCATTATAATGTAAATTAATCGATTGTTTATAGCTGATTCTAACTAATATGTTTGTTTTGGAAGTACACCTAAAACGGTTTATGCATAGACGTATTAGGTAGAGTATATAATTAGTTATATAGTCATAACTACGTACTTTTTTGTACAAATTGTTTTGATTTAACAATAACCAGATTGTAAATAAAATTTAGTTGACCTTATTTGCTATTTTATTTTAAATTATGATAAAAACAAATTACGACTAATGGAGCTACTCGAGAGCGCCATCAGGATGTTTAGCATGGTGAAATGTGCGGTTATGCATATAACGCGAGTGGATAGTATGAAATGCGCGAGAACTCTACTTCCTGATTCATTAGATTCTTCTCCTCCCTGAGACAAAAGTAAAGATCCGAAAATCGTTTTGTTTGCTTTCTTTTTTGCCATTACAAATATACATTTGCGGTTGAAAATCATTGTTTTTCTTTCATTGGTCATGAGCACATTTGTGTTTTTCGATTGCAAAATTAATTGCAACGCACTTGGCCGTTTTTAGGGTTCCGTAGTCAACAAGGAACTCGTATAGTTTCGCTATGACCGTCTGTCAGTCTATCTGTCCGCACTAAAGCTCAAAGACTACAATTTGGCATGAATATACAAATGAGTTACGGCGACAAAGTGATAAAATAAAATCTCGATTTTTAAGGTATATCCAGTACACATAAAAGTGGGGATGTTCCTTTTTTTCTCTTGAAACGTTGTTGGATAGGTCTTTAGAAAATATTGTGAGTATGTTCAAACACTTTTTCGATTAAGGAATTCGTTTGCGAAACCTTGATTATTATAGCATTGGTGGCCCAGTGGTTGTGGCCCGAACGAACAGTATGTCGTGAGTTCGAACCCAGACAGGCGCATTACTTTGTGTAATTTATTTCATCATCACTGCTCTGAAAACGGCGAAGGAAAACATCGTGAGGAATCCAGCATGTCCTAAAATCAAAAAAATGTAAGACATTGTGTCATCAATCAACCACACTGGGCACACGTGGTGGATTATAGCCCATCCCTCTCCTAGAGAGGAGGCCTGAGTCTGTGTTGGGAACATTATAGGCTAATGATGATGATGTTGATGAACTTTTAAAATGTACTTTCATAGAATATTTTTCTAAACATGTATGGGAGCACAGGTTTTAAAACTGCAAGTATAAGTTTGTCTTTTTATTACAATAAATTAATAAATCATCATTTGGAGGCAGGTAGGCAGGGAGGTTAATCAGTTTGGTAAGTCACACATATTATGATGGGCAACTATAAGTACGTGGTCCGATATGCACTTGGCCCGGTTTTTTAAAAGTAGGTCAGCAAACAAGTTCGTGACGAATGCTAGAGCTTTTTAATTTATAATGCATTTCAGTGCCAAAAGTCTGTTCATAAGGTTTTTGTCATTTTTAATTGACTTTTAAAAAGACCTACTTTTTGAAAGTCGGAGTTCTCAATTCGTCAGTGTTATTTTTAATTTTTGTATTTTTGTTATCGGATATCTCCGTCTTTAGTGAACCGATTTTTAATTCTATTCTTCTTGTATTCGAAAGTGGAAACTATCGAGGTGGTCCCATTGTTACCAAGTCAGGATCTCATGATGGAATCCCAGAGAAAACGAAGGCAACTCTCCAATTTTATAGGCACTTGTTAGGTTTTCCATATATTTTCTATAGCTGTTCTATTTGCGTCTGATAAATATAATCTCATGTGGATGCGCTGATGATGGAAGGTTCAACTCCTGAAAGGTTAGGAGTTGAAAGAAAATTCTTTCAAAATTATACGTACTTATACCGGACCGATAGTTGTTTTCTTTCAGGTTGTTACCCTTATGATGATAGCATCCCAGAGAAATCTAGAGCAACCCTCAAAGTTTATAGGCCCGTGTCACGTGCTTTTTCTAAAGCTTTTCAAGTATGATATGATAAGCTGATGATGGAAGGCACAACTCCGTAACGGTAAGGAGTTGGAGAATTCTGTAATAAAATATTATATGGATGTATATATGGTTGTACTCGTATTCTTTCAGGTTTTCTAGGTGCGCTGATTATGGAAGGTATTGCTCCTCAATAGTTGAAAGTTGAAAGCCAAACCCTTAATCTTCAAGATTCCCTTATTCAATAATAAGGGAATCTTAAAGGTTAAGGGTGCTTTTCCACCAGAGATGTGTTATATTACGCTGCTATGGATGCGTTTGTTACCACCAATCATATTCATTGGTGCACACTGCTTAGCACTGGTGGAAACGGACTCAATTAAGCTAAGTTTTATATATGGAAAGATGCGTGCTATGGATGCGTGCTGTGTGTTGCTATGCTATCTTCCCTACTATCGAAACATAGCATAGCTGTACGGGCAATAGCTCCGCACACTGACATGTATTCTGTAGTCGGACGAATCACCCGAGATGTGTACAGGAAAATAAACTCACTGTTTTGTGTCCGATAATGATTGTCCATTTATTAGGTAAAACAACAAATTATATAATACCAAAAGTAGGTGGCTTGTGGCGGGCGTATTATAACCTAGTCAGCGAATGTAAATAAATCGTTGAATTAGCAACTGCTTGTTCAGGTAAAAACTAAAACAATAAATATCATGTGGCGATGCTCGTATAATAGCATCAGTGGAAACGGTCACATAGTTTCACAGCTTAGCTATTGCATAGCACCCTATGAGTTTGGCTACTTGGTTGAATGTATTCATAGTAAATATGTGTATAGAATACCTATTATAACTAAAAATGGAAAAATAAAAATAAAAACCGACTTCAAAAACAAAAAAAAAGTGAAAATAACAAAATCACAAAAAAGTGAAAAATAACTTCAGAAGAAAAATCAGCATCTGAATTGTTTTAGACCAGTATTTATTTATTTACATTTAGTACAGCAAAAGCCATTAACACTAAATTAACTAATCCTTTTATTCGGTCTTCTCGCAAAACCACAAGCATTCTAACATTATCGTCTTCCATTCATCAGCAAACAAATCCAATCCAGGGTTGGTCTCCACGAGCGCGTTGAGCATCGTTAGCATACGCGGTATAGGGGAGGTGGACCGAGCTACAGTGCGACAAAATGGGACATTAAATAATTTGTGCTTTCTAGAGCGATTATAATTATTTGGAACAAATAATTGACACAGCTCCGCATGTAAGTCTGAGGCGTCGGTGTGACCATGTATGAATTTTTATACGCTGTTGTTATTTGGTCAACAGCCCGCCTAACTTTAAGGGAATTAAAATTTAAACATCCTAAAAGGATATCTTCCGTGATTTTAATTTGTTTTGAGTTCCCGATATTTCGACGCTGTTGCGCGCTGTAAGTGACATTTTAAATATAGTTATGAACCGTGAAAGCTTAAAACAGTATCCTAAAAGGAATTTAGTAGGATACATATAGGGATAGTATCCAAACACTCGTTTGTAGATTTACCTGAGAAAAGCTTTTTGCACCTTTTCCAGCATGAGCATATAGGTAACCTCGTGAGGATTCCACACACAAGCGCTAGTTTCAAGCTTGCACCGAACTAATGCGTTGAACAAAAGCTTAATAACTGCCTGGTTATTAAAACCTTGACAGTTACGTAAAACAAAACCTAAGCGTCGGAAAGATTCCTTAGCCAAACCTATAATGTGTGTATGGAATGTCAGTTTGCTATCAAACGTTACACCGAGGTCTTTGGCTGAGGATACTCTGGCTATAGACTCATTGTTCACTCCGTAGTTGTACTGTATAGGACTCCGCATGCGGCCAAAGCTCATAATTTGACATTTGGATGTGTTAAATTCCATTTTGTTGGTGGCAGCCCATTCACTCAAGGCATCGATATCACGCTGGAGAGCTATACAGTCAGACACGGAGCCAACAGTTGCATATATTTTCAGATCGTCGGCGTAAAGTAGACATTTTGCATGTTTTATAATTTGTGGCAGATCGTTCACCATAATTAAGAAGAGCAGAGTATGTAACCTGCAAATCTCTATCACTTGCTTCGAGCAAGTATTTTTTTAAGGTAAATGTGTACCTACTAATAAAACAGTCCTCGGTATTTATAAAATCTAAAACAATCATATTTTTCCCTGCACGTTTACCGGAATTTCGCAATAGATAATATAATCAATTAGCTGATTAATTTTATTTTTTTCTGGGAACTACTAAATTACAGTTTACAATTAATTTAGCTTGGTTTTCAAGGTTTGATATTTTAATGGTTACAAAAAAAATGATGTTTATGTACTTCAGGGATAATTGACGTGAATAACTACTAAGTAATACTCTAGTTTTTGCACCGTGAGATATTCAAGTATATAATTATTACAGTGGTAAATTATCTAAAAAGGACAAGCCCTCACTCATATTCATCAGATGATTAAAAGAAAATGGTTTTGTAATCTCAAACTCAATGCATTTATTTCAATTTGACCATTACAGCCTCTTTTGAATATCAGAAAAACAACGAAAACGAAGCTACAGGCACAGTCACAATGCATACTTTGTGAAAGTACTGTAGTAGCCTATTGAAAAGCGTAGATCTCTAAGGAGAAGAATGGGCCAGAAACTCCTTCTTAGACACTTTTAATACAAAAATATTGTTACAAAATCTTGTGATCACACATAATGTATGTGAGTACAAACAAAGCAGATAAAGAACAAAAGTCAGCCCACATTCATTAATGGCTTATTATAGTTTATTCTCAATACAGTTAATATCCTTCAGCTAAAATGAAACTGAACTGATGATACTGTGCCACCCAATGAACCCATATTTTTGTTTTATTAAAATAATATTGTTGGTGTCTCAACATCTCCCCAATCGATCATTTAATGATGACATCGAGTAACGAGACCATGAGCGTAGTAAGTAAACAAAGCTGCGTAATTCTGAACTTACAATAGCACGGAATTACTGACTTGAGTAATACCAATTAATTAAGAGCACCCTGATCGTGAGAAATAAACACGGATTTAATTAAAATGTTGTCTAAATATAATGCATCTGTACCATTGACTTAGATTACGTTATGCTATTTCATCTCCACAATGTTTACTAACTAAATGAAGTCTAATGCATACTTATATTATGTACTAATCTTCCTGAGATTGACTATGGAATACTTAGTAATAGTGTATAGTTGCTGCACTTTTGTGTCATTGTGATCATAGTCCTACCAATTTGGTAACCCACTTTTCTATGTTCCTATTTCTATGCTCCATATCAGCAGAAGAAAGAACATAACATGACCAAATAACCACTAAGGGACGTATACAACTGGGATAAGGTCAGTTACCTATCATTAATCTGAATGGGTTCTTAGTTGTGAGCTGTTACATTTTGTTCGTTTACTAGGAGTTATGATACTAGTATCGTTTTGACCGACACGCAGCGTTACTAAAGTGTACATAAGTACATAGGTATATTCGATTAAGAATAACCATTTCATTTTGACTTTACTTGACACTTTGCCTATAAAAAATATTAAATTTTAGGTGATTTATGGATCGTTCACAACCTAATGTCTTCCATTTCGTCTAGTACCTTTAAAATAAATAAACTTTCGTCTTACCTACTTTATTTATTTTTATTTTGTCGATCAAAACTTCTTTACAGATTGACATTTGCACTTGCATATTACGGAGGTATGTACTTAATTATGCGGTCGGAACTAGGCAGAATTATTATTCCTTGTTCGTTACTAGTAAAATTTCATATTTTTGCAAAAAATCCTTGTACGTAACCGTGGTTTCGTACAAAGACAAATATGTCCTCCATCGAAACACACGGCCGAAGGCAATAATATGTATATTATACGTGAATATAATAATGCACATTAGAACAGGCACCATTACACATTATCGTATTCAAAAAGTTAATTTAGAGATCCGTAATAATGTACCAAAAAAACTACTAGTATAATTAGTCGGTTAACGTTGATGTAATCATGTAAATTAATTGACACTAAGATCTGTATCTTTTTGTGAAGCGTAATGAAAACCAGACTTTTGGCCTTAAAACTGTAAGTAATGAGTGCAAATAAGATATACACAGCTAAGTACATTAGCTTCTACGCATCTGTGCTACGTCTGCACGCGTTACAAAATAATGCAGGTTATGGGAAAAAGTCTAAAATAATTTAATTAATTAGATAACGTTCTTACTGTTTTGGTTTCACAATATTATAATTAATGTGGGATGGTAAAAATAGACCAATGAAACATCTGGTAATAAAAGTAGTTTTTGGGGTTCCGTATTAACGTGAGCGCTTTCAGTGTGCTCGAACTAGAACGTTTAGTATCTAGTTTTCGATTTGTTTCAGCCGAACTGAAAGCTCTATTTTGTCTTAATCATGTGTATATTATTTAATGACTCCGAGAAAAAAAATACAATATAATTTCATGTCTGCTATACTCCAAGGGTTAGGCAGTGGTGTACCCATTGGTTAAGAAGGGACATGTGTGGTTTTTAATCAGTAGAAGACTGACACTCCCTTCCGCTTCGCCCAGAGCTCGAGTCATTTGATTGATGATATCCCCCAAATAAAATATAAGAATAAAAAAAAATAGGTGTACCCATTAATAATTATTAATAATTATTTTCTATTTTAATTTCTATTATGTGGTTTATAATTTAGTGAATGTTGTTTGTTTTTAATTGAATTTATTGTTTTTGTAAAATTTTGTATGTGTGGGCGGGCTATTCTATTCTGTTTTGTAACGATTGATTTATGGATTGTATGATCTGAAATAAACTTTTATTATTATTATTAATACACCCACTTCTCGGCAGAACTGTTAAATTCCTACGTAATAGGAGGCGAGCCTATTACCGTCAACGGGGCACAAATCCATCCCTAATAAACAACATGTTTCCTTATGTTCCGTTATGTCTGATGTGTACATAAATGATATAATAAATAAACCTTTGCCCGATCTGATACTCAATAGTCTAAGCAAATCTTATTTACTCTTGGCAATTCTACTCTAGTTTTGTTCGGTACTCGGTTGCGATTCACGACACAATACTTTGTCAAACGGTAGTTATTATTTTCACTCCTAAACGAACTAACTCACATCCCTCATAAACGTTTCCCTGTGTGCCTATTGGCCTTGTTCGGAGGAAAGTTGAAAATATTGTTTTTCCTACTCCTCCGCTATTCTTTTCTGATTAATTTCATTGCGGGATCCAAGACAGTTAAATCGTTTCTCTGGGACTTCGTCGAGCTTCATAGTCTCTGCGCTTTTCTTGTGGTCGCCACTGTTGATTATGACTGACAGGAGTTACAGTGGTTTGGGAATAGTGTGGTGGGCTTGTACCAATAGAAAAAAAAGTTTTAACTAACACTAAGCAATACCTACGTAGTTGATAAAATGTCAGGTTCACCATAGGGTTGCTTACGTAGACTAAAATGTAGATTCTGTTCGCTGTTAACATTAAATAACCCAGCTGATGAAACCACGACTCAATTCTGTAATGGGGTAGTTGACAAAAAAAAACTAATTAGTCCGTCAGATAGATTTCCAAAAA
This sequence comes from Diarsia mendica, assembly GCA_949316265.1. NCBI lineage: Eukaryota > Metazoa > Arthropoda > Insecta > Lepidoptera > Noctuidae > Diarsia > Diarsia mendica. Next base: position 13,324,889 of record OX438891.1, read on the forward strand.
AATATTGTACACGGATTTTTTCTTTTTTACCCGACTACGGCGAAGCCAAAAGGAAGGATAGGAAGGATTCTATATAAATATATAAAATTCTCGTGTCACAGTTTTCGATGCCAAACTCCTCCGAAACGGCTTGACCGATTTTGATGAAATTTTTTGTGCGTATCGGGTATCTATGAGAATCGGCCAACATCTATTTTTCATCTTTTTTTTTTTTTTCTGAAATTTTTTATATGGCAAAACAACGTTTGCCGGGGTCAGCTAGTAAATTTTATAAATTCTTTTTATGACGGAATTTAAATGTCAAAAACTTACCTCAAAAAATATTAAATTGAGATAATCATAGCAAGTTTGGTATCAAATGAAAGGTCTTGGCGAGCACACTACAAATATGTATTATACTAGCTGACCCGCGCAACTTCGTCTGCGTCACATAAATATAGCTATAACCTTTCTCGATATATCGACCATCCGACATAAATTAAGCTAAATCGTAACAAACAAAAAATCTTATCTTTCCTCTTTATTAAAATAGTTTATATGGTTTAGATTAGCTTAGATTATATTAAAGTGTGAATTACTATAGGTATCTCTTACTGTTAAAAATATACTATAACACTCTGTACTTGTAAACCTAATGATGCAGTAAATATTTTGAATTTGAATCCCCCGGGCCCTACCTACATTGCGATTGCGACGCGCGAATTATTTTGCCGCGCGGATATTTTTACATTGCGATATCTTCTAAGATATTTGTTTAAACTATATAGAGTAAAGGGCACAAATATTCTATGTTAAATTTCCGTTCTAACAAACACATTTATTTAGATATAGATTAATACCATATGGGTTAAATAAGCTTCGCAAAAAATAATTCTTTTTAACCTAACATTTTAATAGTGAAAAATGGTTAAAGTGAGTCAATCTTAAAAGATAGACATATGCTGTCGTGGACTTTTTTTTAGAACTTTTAAAGAGGAATAATTACTTCATACATGATTTTCTCGTAACTTAAACCGTTTTCGCAGCGCAACGGAAGCTCTCAGAAAAGAATTTTCTTTTCCCGTTTTTGCAACATTTCTCAATTATGCTCCGCTCCTATTGGTAGTAGCGTGATGTTATATAGCCTATAACCTTCCTCGATAAATGGACTATCCAACACAAAAAGAATTTTTCAAATCCAACCAGTAGTTCCAGAGTTTATCGCGTTCAAACAAACAAACAAACAAACAAACAAACAAACAAACAAACTCTTCAGCTTTATAATATTAGTATAGATTATAGTTTAAGTACACACAAAAATAAAATTCAAATAAAAAAATTAAGTTCAAAAATCTAAAACCCGACTACTAACAAAATCACGGTCTTAAAAGTAGAAAACAAGTAAATAATTCTTGTCTGATATTCTTCGTAGTCGCATGCCACCTTGCTAATGGCAATTAGCAGCTGACTTCTGTCAATGAGAACGCCATGAAGGAGCATCAGGTATCAGTGGCATGCGACTACGAAGAATATCAGACAAGAATTATTTACTTGTTTTCTACTTTTAAGACCGCGATTTTGTTAGTAGTCGGGTTTTAGATTTTAGAACTTAATTTTTTTTCACGTAAACAAAAATTGAAGACAGTGCTTCGAAAACTCATGTGACGTCACGTCGCACTACATTTTTTACCACGTAGTAACTTCTTTTTGTTTTATCTTCGTCAATTTTCGTTAATTTGATAAAACAAAAAACACGTATCCATTATTTTTTGATAATCTAACTGACGGACTACACAACATAATCATATTTTTTAGTCAGGACACATCCCTATTGTAAGATGTACTTACAGATCTTTTAATTTTCCATATTCCATCTTCGACAATTTAAATTGAGTCAGCCCAAAATTTGGCGACGAGTTTGGTACTTTCTGTGGCGTCCATTAACTCTTGTGATGTGCAAGCAACAGGACAAGCAGGACATGATATCAAGTGTCCCATCGTTTGTATGGCAACACCTGATTTACACTCCAGGGTGGAGTCATCTATGAATCTCCACCTGAACAGGTTTTACTTGCGTCGCCCGACTTGTCCGGAGTCTATTCAAAGACGTCGAGGTCAGCCATAGCAAGTGGTGTCCAGGTGGGAGATTTTCTGCATGTGGCTCATATGGGTTTTAAATTTTTAATGGGTTTAATCCATACTTCCATACTAATATCCATACTAATATTATAAATGCGAAAGTAACTCTGTCTGTCTGTCTGTCTGTTACTCTTTCACGCCTAAACGGCTGAACGGATTTTGATGAAATTTGGTACAGACATAGTTTGGAACTTGAGAAAGGACATAGGATAGTTTTTTTTTTTTTTTTCGCGAGATAAACCAAAAATCTTCGTGAAGTCTAGTGACTTCACGAAGATTTTTGGTTTCCACGCGAACGAAGTCGCGGGCAAAAGCTAGTTTTCTATAAAAATGAAAACACCATACAGATACCGTGGAATTTAATAAAAAGTTAAGTATATAGTTTCAGAAAAAAAAAGAATAAATATATCCAATAAAGGTGCGTTTTTCTGTAATAGATTGGGAAATACATTGCAAACATTATGTAGTTCTTCTGTACTCAATTACAGTATTCCTTAACATATTTAAATTGAAATTGAAATGATTCAAAACTAATAAGTAGTACTAGAAAAAAAAAAAAAAAAAAAAATAATAAAATTATAAAATTTATAAAATTTCATTAAATACTGACATTACTTGACATTACCTAATCCAGTTTATTAATAGTACATTGTAATACAAGGGCCTAAAATGACCCATTATATACGAGGTAGTTTTACTACCGAGCTTTAGCGAGGTAGTAAATAGGAACCGAGTTATAATGGGATTTTAGCGCCGTGTGTTACACTGTACTTTTCACTACGATTGCGAGAAAATAAAATAACCATGTTCAATATGAGTTTATTTTATTAACCATAAAGTTCGGTACAGGCCCCTTGAGGGGCTCGACACGTAAACCTACGCTGGCTCGGTATCGGCCCCTTTAGGGGCCAGCAGTGAAGTCATACGACACCCTAATTATTTATGTAAATATTTATTATTCTGTTTGTCAAATACTATGTGTATGTATTAATTAAAAGAGTTGAATAAAAAGCATAAATGTGAACGCCACTAAATATTCTGTATTTATTGCGCAAGTTTCTTAATTAACCCTTTTAAAATAAAAGTACTTAAATACGGTCATCGCCATTTTGACGGCAGTACTGGCCGAGGCTAAAAAGCATAAAATATGTGGTTTTCGGACATTCAAGCTCCACTATTTGAGATCGAATAACTCGTCGTTTAATTTTCTGACGAATTCATCCATAAATCATGTTAAATAAGCAGTGGTAGTGATTAATTTTAACATCTATCATCAAAGTTTTGCGCCAATCGTGTTTGTTTACATTTTTATTTTTCAAATTATATCACATAGACGCGTATAGATTCAATAACAAATATGACAAATATCATTCGAAATATTATACACAACATGACAATGCCCAGATCTTAGCATAATTTACTAATACAGGACCAATAATCACGAAATAATCATCATCATAGCTCAATTTGTATTCAAAATTGACGTCCATGTTCTTTTTCTTTTTTTTTAATAATTAGGTATGATGTGTGAAAGCGATTATTCTAATCGATTCTTTTTTGTAAATTTCGATTAATTCGAGTAATAAAATTAAGGAATTTAAGAAATCGATTGACAGAAATTAAAATAAAATTGTTTTTAGCGTAAAATAGAATAAACATTTATTAGAATATTTTTTTAAGCTTTTATAATAATATTCTGAATAGTTTTATTAAGTACATAGAAAACATTCAAACAGACACAACAATTAAACAGAACAGTTTATCTATGGCTAAATTGGCGCCGATTATTTTTCCATAACAAAATTTAAATTCGGAATGCACTCGCTTTTCAAATTTCTAATCCCGTATATTTTAAAATTATTAGAATATTTATTGTTTTTTTTTTAATTATTGGTTGGGTAGAGAATGCCATGGATCTTGATATGTATAGTTAGTAAAAGTTTGTTTGGTTTTGATACTTATGTCATTATTATTTAGCCTGGATTGGTTGGTGTGTATTCACTATTTACAAATACTTTTTTTTATCAGCCTGATCTGTCCCACTATTTTTACCTTCTCCGCCAATACATTTAATCGTCAATTTTCATTTCATTTTTGATTCTTAGATGAGCTTGGTTTAGTGGCAACCCCAAAATCTATAGGAAGTTTATACTTTTTAGAAAACTCTACAAATGTTTTATCAGGGCATTAGTCCTACACTCGTCCTATTCTTCTGTCTCATATTTGTTAATGGCTTCACTTAAAATACACGGCCCGCGGCCTATGATGGGTAACCTGAACTGTGCAGTTGTAAAAAAAGAGATTTTTGAGCGGCCAGTGAACCTTTTTGAAAGAATAAACTAATGTTTCTATAGGATACGGCTTATGACTTGCCGATTGCGAAATTAAGGACAGTAAAATTTACTGTCAGTCGTCGTTACCGAGGCAGGTCCAAGAAACGGCGTGACGATTTGGACTCGTTCTTGACAGATTGGTCAGAATTAAGTAACTGAGAGAGTTGGAAAGGAATGCAGTAGGGCTTTACCCAGAAGTGGGAAAGATTGGACTAAATAAAAAAGTACGTTCCAACATAACAAGACGCCAGTAGTATCTGAAAGGTATTAAGGTGCCCCATTGCCATCAACCGAGCACAAATCTGGACTCCGTGGCTGCTACTGAGAAATTCTTGATAGAAAAACTCAACAACACTTTGCTCAAACCCGGAGTTGTTCCAACTTAATACAAACACCCAACCTTCATAATTCCTCATATAGTTTTGGTGGATCAAACAATGTTTTTACTATGCTTAACAAGAACCTGGGCATCCTATAACCAACCTTCTGATTTTACAAAACCAAATTCACAATAAATTATGAAGAAAATATAAATAATTATGTACTTAATAAATGTGAATTGCGAACGCATTCCTAATTTAAATTAAAAGATTTTAAAATAAAATAACTATTTGATTTATACCAAGGAGTTGTAATTTCGTCTCAACTCTTTTTTCAAACTTGATTTCATTGCGATTATCGATTAAGCTGAATGCAACTTTTTAATCGTAATGATAAAACTTTGGTTTACGGTAAGCACTATCAAGTGTGATGTTCTATTTGTCTATGGTTATATTGCAACATAGTTTTTATGAATATTTTTCACGACTTTGTTCGTGTTTTTTTACGAAATTATGTATGAATAATGGCAAAAGTAAGAACGCAGGTAGAATGTTACTGTCTTTATTTTGTCCTTTAGAGTGTTATTAGCAAATGTGAAACTTGTTTATGTACATTATTTCCAGCGCATCTGGGATACCTATTTTTTGGAAGTGTGTAGTATTATGTATTTTATACATATTTGTCAATAGACTGACGCCGTTTTACCGGCCTCAATACGATACTGGAGACATGAGTCACAAACTTATCATATTAAACAGCTGCCGTGACATGTTTTTCATTCTAAAATCCAATGCTGAAAGTTCACAAAAAATCTTTGATTTCATGACAATTCGCACCACCTCGCGTCGATTCAGCTGATATGTCATGTGTCAAAATCTTGTCGTGCATAGTGGTTAAAAATTAAATTCAATTTAATAATAAAATTCCAAAAATTTCGCGCCAATGCCTTTTTTTATTTCTTCTGTAGCTGCAATGCAACGCACACATTCTACCAAAGAGTTCGGCATTCAGCGCGTATAGTTCCGTTTTTAAAAATAAAATTTTTTTTTTTACTTTAAACTAAATCACGCACCAGCTGGCTGAACAAGTTGTCGTACGAGATTTACTTTTAGCCCTAGGGCAATATATGCAATTTTAGGCCCGCTCTGGTATGCTATTATGACGTTCTTTTTGAGCAAGAGGGGTGAAAAGTTGATATTGTTATTATTATATTTTAATACTCGAGGGGTTTGGCGCTGATAGTCGAAATACAGGCTCTGCCTAGTTCGGCTACAGTTGACTGCACCACTTACACTAAGTTCAACCTGCCTGTTAAAATATTATGTAAGCTATGTCTAAGTTTTCTTTGAATAAACATTACTATTACTTACTATTTTATGTTTTTGACATTATTGATCGTATTGTGCACTAATTAATAATTAAATTCTTATCTCTTTGTAATAACCCTAAGATAAATTCACTTAATCGGCAAATGCCTCCTTTAAATGTATATTTGTACGCCAAATGGTAAAACATTGAGAAACTATATAAAAATATTGTAACATCCTGCACATTGCTGTTTATCTATGTTTACAAATAAAGAATATTGTATTGTTGTATTGTATTGTAGATTAATAGGTAGTTCACTGTTCCAGGCGCTTTGTACACGACGGCCGCTGTCTAATAGACCACCATGCCGTTATTCTGCAACATCCTAATTGAGTTGATGTCTGTAAGTAACAGCAGCGCCCTGTAACGTTTTCCATAATTTTGGCTTAAAATTGCTAAATGATTACAACCATCGTGTTCGTGTTGAGCTTTGGTGGGTACTGGCAACTATAACGCGGCTAATAACAGCTGATGGGCTAAAGAGACGTGTGTAACACTCACGTTTGAGCGATGGCACAACAAAAAATATCAGCTCACAGCAACCCTGCCGCCTATAAATGGAATATTCGGATCCCACGCTAACAGTAACACTTTGTGTACAACGAGTGCAGTCCATTTGAGCATTGTTGAGGTAAATGAACGAGTTGTAAATTAAATTCTGTTATTCATTATATTTCATTTAAGTGAACTTTAACTTTGGACTTCGTCGATAGGTTATAGGAGCTATCAATATGGGATTTGTAATAAAAGGAGTGGGTTTTCAAAGTAGAACATAGGTGTAACGATTTGTCATAAGTAAATCCTAGATAGCATTAAAGCTTAGGGCGTGAAGCGCGTATGGTAAATAACTTCCAAATACTTCGGGTTTAGTAGATTCGCGGAACAGTTTTGCTTTGTTTTGATTGATGACTTATTTTGTTGTGATTTGTTTTAGTTTTTCTCTGGGGCAAATATTTTTTTACATTGAATTTTATAAATTGAATAGACTTACAAAATATTGAAACCTTTTGACGTTCACGAGCGGTGCGGAGAGGAGTTGTGCGAAAATCGACCAATCACATTAGTTAAAATTTACATCTGGTCTTTCGCCCTTCCTGTGATTGGTCGAATTTGGCACATCTCCTCTCCGCTTTGCTCATCTCCGCTTTGGTGGAGTCCCGGCCTCATGCTTGACTTTTGAAGTCTAAACCAAATAGATCACTTTGCACCTCTATACTGTCGCTGTTTCAGAATGTTTCGTCTCATCAGCTGTGTGCTGCTTTACAGCACTTTGACCGCTGGATATCCATTCCCGTTCCCCGCAGCGCCGGTTGTCGCGCCAACATCTGTGGTGCCGACGCCGTTCCCATTCGTACCGGGGTCCACGCCCATAGTGCCGACTGCCATTCCTTATGGCCCGGGAGTGAGCCCAGTAGTGCCAACTGCCATTCCCTACGGCCCGGGAGTGAGCCCGGTAGTACCAACTGGCATTCCTTATGCCCCGGGGGTCAGGCCGATAGCGCCGACTGGGCTGCCCTTCGCTCCTGCAGCCACACCGATTGTGCCTGGTGTCAATAACCCTTACTATAACTATGCAGGAGCCCCTGCTATTCCCATCGTATCGTACTCTAGCGAGCATGCCCCAGATGGGACTTATGCTTTCAGGTATGTAACTTATATTTCTGATGATCATTTGCTTATTTAAAGTTTACCTATGTGGGGAAGCCTCTCCTATTGAAAAGACTGACTTTATATTATAAATCAATGTTTCAGTTTCTCCACTGCGGACGGCAAGCAAGCTCAAGAAAGTGGATACTTGAAAGATGCTTACATTGACAATACTGGAAATCCTCAAGGGACTCAGGTACCTATTATAATTATTATTAACTTTTTCATTCATATCAATACATTCCTTCTACATATCTCGCTTTCCATAAAACTACAAGCTCGAAATCATCAGAAGATTGTTCATCGTTGATTATTTAAATAGGGTGTACGTGACTGTAACTAACTTGTGTATGTGATGGAGTTTTTCATAATTTGTTCTTTTGCAGGTTGTTCAGGGTAGTTATGCTTACATCTCGCCTGACGGTACACCAATTCAAGTTAGCTACGTCGCTGATGAGAATGGTAATTATATAATCCATACTATACTATATCTATATATACTATCCATACTTAATATTATAAATGCGAAAGTAACTCTGTCTGTCTGTCTGTTACTCTTTCACGCCTAAACGGCTGAACGGATTTTGATGAAATTTGGTACAGACATAGTTTGGAACTTGAGAAAGGACATAGTTTTTTTTTTTCGCGATATAAACCAAAAATCTTCCGGAAGTCACTATTCCACGCGAACGAAGTCGCGGGCAAAGGCTAGTTAATCATAATTATCAAAATATAGGAAAAATTCACCACACTAATAGCATAAGCATAACTAGCCTATAATGTTCCAACTGCTGGGACACACCTCCTCTCTATGAGATGGCTATAATCCACCACGCTGGCCCAGTGGGGATTCGTAGAAGTCACATGTCTTCGAATCTTTTGTTCTAGGATATGATGGTTTACTCACTACACAAATATTGTTAGAAAATGGTTTCATAGGTTCAATGTTTCAAACAAACTGGTTATGTTAAATAATATTTTGCGTAATGCTAGTTTTTGTTACTTTTTTACATTTTTTTGTAGGTATTACATTATCTTAAAACTATGTTATCATGTACAGACTTTGCAGCTAAAAGTGATGTACAGTCGAACAAGCTAATAAGCATACAGGGTAGAGATCTTTGTAACTCTATAACACTGAAAATATTGATTGTAATTTTGTTTTATCAAGTGTTTCGCATTAAGCGACTGATGTCTAACGCTGTATCGTTTGACATCAGTCTCTAAATGTATCTGTAAAATCTTAAAAGTAAATACAAGTTACAGTACATAAGATGATATCATGCCTGTAATGTCCGAAGGATTACGCAGTGTTGTAGGTACCTAATACTTCACCCAAATACCACAATAGGGGCGAGTCTATTGCCATCAACTGCTGCTTTTGAAAGAAATTACAGATGGAAAATCCCAATAACATATTGCCCGACCCGGGAATCGAAATCAGGACCTCATGCTCAGCAGCGCTTGCGACCACTACACTATCGAAACAGTCAAAGTGATGTTGTAAAGACGGCAAGAAACATGTATGTAGGCCATACAAATATTTGTTCCGTACGGGGACCGAACCCGCGATACGCAGCGTAGCCGCGCAGCAGAGTGCTGTCACAGTCAGTTAAATCGATTATTATCTATGTATATTTACATTTCAATTCAATATTCCAGGTTTCAGACCATCAGGCGTGCATATACCTGCTGGCGGAAAAGCGGTTGCTCCCATCGTGCCTGCAGTGGCCGGACTCAACAATCAAGTCTTCGACCCAGCGTACAACCGTTACGATCCTTACTCTAACCGAAACAGATATAGTAACTTTGGCCAGTACAATAACCGACCTTATGATCCGAGATACCCTTACGACCCGACAAAGGTCAACCCCTATTTAAACAACAATAACTATAACCCCTACCAAATTGGGAACCAAAACAGAAATGTTAACCAAGAGGCTAATAAGCAGAATTCTGCTTAGATTATTGACAATACTCAATGAAAATCATTACAGAAATCGAAAAGTATTATATTAAGTAGTAAGTAAGGCATAAGAAATGTATTATTTCTCATGGTATATAAATAAAACCTGTGATATAAAGTGTTGTTTTTTTCCGACTTCTGAAACAGGAGGAGGTTAGGTAGATAGTCCACCAGCATTCCTTTTTTTTCGTGTAGGTATATTATGTACACCACACCGATCACTCTGTTGTTGATGGGCTTCCGTGATTCTTTTTTTATTTGGCAGAAGAAGATTTCGCGCTGATGGTTCCATATAAATTGTATAAACTTAACTTGGGTAGTTTGGGCAGTTGGTGGTTCATGAGTTATCTATCTAATACTTTAATCGAGCAATACATACTCGTATTTATCTTCTTTCTTCTATGTATACAAAATTCTCGTGTTACAGGGAAGTTGAATGACTAAAAAAAATATGATTCTGTTTAGTCCGTCAGTTAGATTATCGAAAAATATTGGATACGTGTTTTTTGTTTTATCAAATTAATAAATATTGACGAAATTAAAGCTTGTCAAAGATCATGGAGTGGGGGCTTTTGACGTCATAGTCTGGTAAAAATGGACCAAAGTGTGACGTCGCACGAGTTTTCGAAGCACTGTATCGTCTTCATGTTTTGTTTACGTGAAAAAATACGTGTTCAATATTTTTTGGAAATCTATCTGACGGACTAATTAGGTACATTTTTTTTGTCAACTACCCTATTGACTTTACTGCTACTGACATTTTTTTTGTCAGTTTATTTGCAAAAATGTTTATCGCGGCCCTAAGCGTGTTTTAGTAATTAAAATCCCACATGAAGTTTAAATGAATAAATAAGTAAATGCATTTTATGATCAATCGTTGTGATTAATTACAACTGTAATGGCCAGGAGTTTAGAACTTTAGAAGTGAATGCGTTTACCATTACCAACCTCATTTTATTCTGGTTTTCGAAGCTCAGTATTACATCAGCCGCCTTATTACAAAAGGTAGTTAAACCTGGTTTAACTTAGACCTGGTTTATCTCGCATGTCGTCACTTTCTTTTGAATATTATTGAAGTGAGACGTCATGCGAGATAAACCAAGTCTAAGTTAAACCAGGTTTAACTACGTTTTGTAATAAGGCGGCCTGTGTTCTTCGTATCCTTTGCAAGTGCTCAGTCGGGGACCTACGGTAAGCGGCTTTTAAAGTTGTTGCATGTTGTGGTTGCCCAACAATCATTCCAATGCCACGAACTTTATTTTAATCACTATGGCGTTGGAGATAAATAGCCGATATTTTTAAATACAATACGATTCGTTAAAACAATTAAGACATGTAGGTACTTAAATTATATAATATTACATATTATTATGATTGCTTTGTTGTTCTCGTCGTCACAAACGCAACTACCAGGCGTGGGGTTACTGGGTTCGGTTCGTGGGTCGGGCAAGAAGTGCTTTTGGGTTTTCCATAAGAAATGTCTCAGTATCAGTAAGTTAGCGGCATGGTCCCCCGTGGCTCGGAAACCACGTTAAACTACGTAGGTCCTGATGTGTCTTCGGTCGTGTCGGATTGCCGTCCCATTGTATGAGTGTAAAGAAACAGAGAGTGCACCTGTGGTCTACGCACACACTTGTGCACTACTGTAATATCTCTCGGGCCGATGACTGATCTACGATAAAATTGCCTCCGTGCACATGTAAACGAAACAAAGGAAACCAGGACACAGAGAATTCCTGTGTGAGTTTCAGGAATCAAAGCAATGAACAGAAGGAAGGATGCGGATTTGGCGGGATATAGTCCTGATCTTAAATATTCGATGGAAATTATTGTAAAGGGTTCAAACCATGCCAGCTCGTGCCATTTAGGTAAAGCACTAGGTTGCTTTACCTACTGATGTCTATAAGAAACTATTTGCTCATGGTTATTCTGCATCTTTAGGTACCTAATAGAGACTTTTTAAATTATTTGTTTAATAGCCTTATACGAGTATGTCCCACTGCCTGGGACAAAGCCTACCCCATATCTTTCAAGGCACTCTTCTCCGGCGCCACCTTGAACCAGACTCCGAAAGAGGCGCGCGACCTAATCATCTTGCCATCTCTTTCTAGACCGGTCTCGAAGGTGCTGCATGCCGTCTAGAGACTCATCATTCTCCTGCCCTTATCCCAATTTATTTGGGGTCGGTACAACATGTCTTCTTCGTCCATACTTCCCTATTTCTCGTTATCTCGTATTTTGGTCTTCCTCTACTCTTATAGCCATCTATATTCATACTCAACATCATGCCGTCTAGAGACTACTTAATTAAATTGATGTACCTACTGAACCTCAACTTACCTACCGCAGCTGATTAAATTAGTCAGTACAGGAGACATCAAGATTTCACCAGAATACCTACACGTATATTTTCATGTCTTGTACAACATGCATAAGAATTTTTATACTCGTGTTACCAGTCATAACTTAACAGAAGTATGAATGTAGCGATGTGTGGGGTTGCGATCAATTGCGTGTTTTATGTACTGGTTACTTAAATCATTCCCTTCGTGGTATCCCCATGTAAAATATTAAAAGTACATGAAAAGTTGCGTGACACCACACTTGTGTCAAAATGTTCTTAGTTCTTTAACACGAACCACAGACAAATAAAGATCGATAACTTGAGTTTTAAACATATTGACGAAAGTCTTCTAAATTCGTTCGCACTTTCTCTAACATAGTCATTCTGTTAATGACCAATTGTCCGTTTTGTTATTATGTTCTTTAATCAATATACGAAGTCTGAATAATTATTTTATGCACCGGAGATTTGATTTACATAATATATGTTACATGTAAAGATAGAATTAATTATTGCAATATAGAATATGTAGTGGAACAATTGAAGATGACAATAAGTTACTTTGCTTTACAAAATATCATAAAATTGTAGTTGTGAATTCGGTGCCGTAGTCGATACATAAAATGTTTTATTTTATAGATTATTAATCATTAATTTAGAATGGTACCCCTTATAATCTTACTAATATTCTAAACACAAAAGTTTGTAAGAATGAATGGATGTTTCTTATAATTATATTCTTCCACGTAAAAGCTACTGACCGAACTGGACTGAAAATGTACAGTAATGTAGCGTAAACATTAGAATAACGCATAGGGTACACGACGCGAACGAAGCCGTGAGCGGAAGCTAGTCATGGTATAAATATGTACCTATAGTATTGTTGGAAAAACGTATCTGTGACTGTGTGTGAGTCATACACAGAGTATATTGATTTGGATTGCTCTACCAAACATTCAACCCTAGTAGCAATTGCCGTTGGCTTCCATACGCCAACAGTTGGGAATGTATTGGCAGACGGTTAGTTATTCCGCCAACCCAAACTTAAAATAGGCCCATTGTCTTAAACATGCACTATTTGCCCTACGAAGAGCCAACGACGGGCCTGCGTTACTATTCTTACTGTTGGGTGATTTTTGTAGGGATTTATGTTTTTAAAACAACATTGGGCCAACTAACGACGGGCCTGCTGCTTCTATTCCTACTGTTGGGAGATTTTTGTAGGGATTTAAGTTATGTATCATAACTTAGATACCCTTCAATGGCCCTGTTACTTGCTGCTCCTACGGGGTGGTATCGGGGTGCGCGGGGGGCGGGCGGCGGCACTCGTCGCCCGGCCCGCCCGCCATCTTGTAGTTTGTTATTTCATTTGTGCGGTGCCGGGTGCGCTTGCGGCTGCGGAGTATTTGTTTTATTTATATAGGTATATAAAATATTAGCCTGACAGGCAGTGATAAAAATGTTTAAAGTTGTGGAATTTGACGATGAAGATGGTTACGGTGGGGAACTCGGTGTGGTGCGTGAAAACTGGATGACGCCACGGAAGACGCATTGCATGTGGCCTCCATATACCTAAAACTGCAATAATATTCAACAAATGCCTTAGCAGTAACGAGGCTCCTCCATAACATGGACATTATGTCCTGTAAAACGTTTATTTTACGAAACGGGTAAGTAAGTTTTTCATAAGTAGGTATTTATCTACTTAGAACCCGTGCGAATTACCTTGAGACCTGGGACTAAGATGCTATTATTTATGAAATAGGTACTATCTTATTTTGTTCTTAATAAATCTCGTGCAAATCTCTAGCTAAAAAAAATACCTACTACGACGCATCATTTTGCACAACATAAATTGAAATTGAATCATCGGCCCGGTCTCAAGTTATTTCGCACATAACCTAACAAAAAATTGTCTATAATTTATCCTTACTGGCATTGCATGTATTTGTTGTTTTACTATAATGGGTTGTGTTGTGTTTGTTGCAGATAAACTACATAACCTACATTGGTGGGACTGGGAACAAAACTGGTCCTATCACAAGAAGAATCCTTGAACGAATCTTTGACAACAATTAGCTGCAAAGTGTAACTTTGTAAAAGTAGGTAGGTACTCTATCAATGTATCATAGTAGGTACGGTGTGTATCGTTTTACTGCAGAGCTACCGTCTCCAAATTGTGTAAAATTTGTCATCATTTTGTCAATAACATAATATAACAATAAATAAATATTCAATTATCATAATTTGTATTTCATTTAATTTCAGTTAATTAACACAAAGTTTAATAGGTCAACGCAGACGACACAACGTCCTCTCATGTACTCACGTCAAAGTGCAAAAGAGAGACGACTGTTTGGTGGGTGACTTTTGTATGTCGTCGTCTGGGTTGGCCTATTAGGGCTGGTTTCAGAGCGACGCGTCTTGCCAGCGCCGGCCGCACGCACGTCGCTGCACATGAACCTTATCGGCTTTAAAATAAGGTTGGTTTTTCAAAACATCGCAAAAACCAAACTTATTATGAAGCTGATAAAGTTGATGTTCAGCGACACGCGTACGGCCGGCGCTGGCGAGACGCGTCGCTATGAAACCAGCTATAGAACCAACAAACATACAACCGCTTGCCTACATGTATTATGTGTCGTTGGGCCTACCCATAACACGTTTTCCTCGGGCCTCCGTAGGGCAATGCACGTTGGCCCTATCGCATGTTGGGCCTTCGTAGGCAAATCCACGTAGGCCATCAGTTTTGGGCCCAACCCGCAAACTGCCCGCCAATTGTATGCATTTGCCAACTAACCAGAGGTATGTGGCCCAACTAAATGCCAACAAAAAATGCTACTAGGGAAGTACCTTGTTTTTATGAAGATACTAGGTGTTGCCAGCGGCTTCGCCCGCTGCAACTCGAAAATTATCCCACGGAAAGATAAAATCGGGATAAAACAATTTTTTTTTTTATCCAGGTTATAAACAATCTGTGTACCAATTTATATCTAAATCCGTTAAGTAGTTTTTGCTTGAAAGAGTAACAAACATCCATCCATACATTCATACATACAAACTTTCGCGTTTATAGTATTAGTAGCACGTACCTACGTATGAGTAGTAACTATGTAGTAGTGTATAGTGATTCCCCAAGTTATGGCACTTGGCCGGTTTTTTTCTTTGAACCTCGTTGAAGTGTGTCACAAGCGTGAGATGCGACTGGTTTCTGAGATCCGCCTCCGCTGATGTGCCTAAGATTTAAGGTTAACTTTACTGCGACAAGTTGCATCATATTACTTTATTCATTAAATTGTTTTGTTTATTTTTGGGTTCCGCATGATATCTGGGAATCCATACGTGGTTTTATAGAATATTAAAAAGCTTTTCTTCCATATTTTTTGTAAGGACGGTTCATCATCATCATCATAATTTCAGCCAAAAGACGTCCACTGCTGGACATAGGCCTCCCCCAGGCGTCGCCACATTGACCGGTCCCGTGCGCCTCTCATCCAGCGGGTTCCTGAAACCTTGACCAGGTCATCGGTCCACCTAGTGGGAGGCCTTCCAACGCAACGTCTTCCGGTTCGCGGTCACCATTCCAGAACTTTTCGGCCCCATCGGCCATCCGTTCTGCGAGCAATGTGCCCTGCCCATTGCCACTTAAGTCTGGCGATTCTTTAAGGACGGTTAGGTACAATTAATTCAAAACATAATATAACATCAGGAATGTAATCCCCTAAGGGTTAGGCCGAAGTGTACGATCTTTATACGTCCCATGTAGGTAATATGGGACGAGCCTTCAACCGGGCACAAATCCAGAGTCCGTGGCGTGGAAATTTCTGATGGGATGAGAAAATTCTTAATTCAGTACAAATTTAGTTTATTTATGTGCCGATGAAATGAAAAAAAAAACCTTTAATTCTGGCGCTCTTACCAGCCGAAATCGACTACTGTTAGAAAGATATAAACAGTATCTTTTAACCTTATCTCATCCATCGAACTTTTTTTTAAATTAGTTAAGTATAGGTACTTAACTAATAAAAAAAAAGTTTACTATAGTAAAAAAAAATACCTATATTTTAACCCTCAGTATTCTGAAAAGTAATGGCAGGTTAAAGAAGTGAGAATAATGTACAATATTTAGTACTATAGGTATCTAGTTAATCTTTTCTGAGAGGTGTAAGACCACATGCTATAATGAAGACCAAAAATTCCCGTCGTGTATTTAATTAGCACGTTCATTACCGTTCGACTTGAACATTACAAAAAACTATAGCAATAAAATTTAAATTAATGTATTAAAATTTCACGCAAAAGCTATAATTTCCAATTTCATCTGCAGCTTACGGTGTATTATTTCAGTCTTAACAGCAAGAGAATTAAGTTCTTATTCAATCGTTACTTGTAATGTTTCGGTACCATAAGGGACGTCCCAACTGTCCTTCGTTGTTCAGATGATCATAAAATATATACAGAATCCGCTGCGATGTGTAATTGCGACAAAATTTTTCGGTATAAATACTGGGGGTGCATCCAAAATGCATCATTACATTACTTTTGTTTCATACGCATCCATCTTGCAACTGTTTTGTACTTGGTTCAACATGAAGTGTGTTGTAAGTTTTCATAGCTTTCTTTCTGTCCTAATTATCAAAGTGAAAATTTGTCAGTGTATTCTTATTTTTGTGTTAAAGTTTTTATAATATTTTGTTATTCTACCAACTGTTGTTTTTAAAACTGAATACATTATGGATTGCAATAAACGATTAAATTGTTTATTATCAACTATCTGTAGGCCATATAAATATTTGTTCAGTGCGGGGATCGAACCCGCGACACGTAGCGCAGCAGTCTAGTCGCTCGGTCACTGCGCCAAACGTGTAGTAAAAAAAAACCATTCAGGAAACTTTTTATAACAGTTTCTAAGTAACGTTTGCACTCCAAAATACATTTAGGAACAGAATCTAACACTTATTCTGTCATTGTAATAGATCCTACTGGCGTTCCTGGTTGGCGCAGCTTTTGCTGACGTCAGCAGCTTCCAGCAGTTTCAACAACAGCCCCTATATCAACAGCAGCAACAACAACAACAACAACAAAATCCACAGTACACCACAGAACCTATCCCCATCATCAGACAAGAACAAGTGCAAAACCCAGATGGATCTTATAAATGGAGGTTAGTAACCATCATTACTATTGACAACCTTGTTCCATGCATTGCCGAGTGTAAGCCTCCTCTTTTATGGCATGTTTCCCTGGACACAACCAGGTCTAAACCACGATCTTCGGTACATCACACCACAACTGGCATCCGGCATTTCATCTATCGTCTCAAAACAACCTTGCCGCGCATGCGTTGCGATTTTTTTCACGTAGAGAATAATCGCGCAATTCTGTATATTTTTTCTGTGATAAAAAGTATGCTAGCAACAAAAAAACTTCCGCGGCCGACCGACCAGTAATTAAAGAGATTATCTTTTATAAACCATTACAAGCTTGTACACAACTTGACCTCTTTATAATATCAATTTGAGTCAGAACTGTTCAAGTTTAAGTGGATAGGTCAAATAAATTAGTGTCATACACTGATTTAATTGATCGGCTGATCTTTGTACGTTCAATTGCCGCATCTAAATAGGCACTTAATTAGATACTTGATACGTTAATTAGATAGGTTATTTTCAAGGTACACAAGTCTAATTATTTGCGTTATAAATCATCAATGTTTTGTATTTGTATGTCCTCTTATTATCTGGTTGTTGTTGATTTGATGAGTTATTATTATTACTTTTGAAAATGTTCAGTGACCAAGTCATGAGGGTCAATTTATTGTCTTTTTATGCTATCTGCAGATGAGCATCACCAGGTTCGCTATTAATTGCTGGCAGCGTAGGTATTTAAATTGTATCAAAGATATTCAATGTCACTATCACGTCTGTTTTTATAAAAATAAATCTAAATGATTTTAAATTAAAATAACCAGCTTTGACATTCTGAACTTGTACAATATTTGTCCATCTTTTTTCCATCAATATTTTTATTTAACATAACACCGCATGCCCCGAAGGGTTAGGCAGAGTTATACCCATAGTACACTCGCATTTAATAGGGGTCCCATGGAATACGGGGCGATTATAGAGTTTATTTGAAGTTTCACATAAAATGTTAATGTTTTGTAGCTACGAGACTGGAAACGGCATTTCGGCTGAAGAACAAGGGTACGTGAAGAACCAGGGCATCCCGGAGCAAGAAGCCCAAGTCGCCCAGGGACAATACCAGTACACCGCACCCGATGGACAGGTAACGTTGTTATGTTATGTAATATTAGCTAAGTTTCAGCTGCTTCACCTCGTGGAGGTCGGAAGTTACGTGTAGTTAAGATGAACGTACTACCAAGATAAAAAATAGCCTACGTTTTAACTCAGGTCATGATCTATCTGTGTGCTAATTTTATTTAAATCAGTTTACCTGTTAAAACAAATCACACATTTACAACATTAGTTAAGATGTTGCTAAATATAGGAAGAATAATATATCTACGGGCCACATAGAAGTATGAGAAATCAAGGTTTTCCTGTTCTAGAAGGAAAATCATAAAAAGCTCTTAGGACCTCTTTTATTTTTTCTAAACCAGTTCCAGTACTTCTAATAAAGAGTGTTTCGTGCAAAATATCCAAATAAGTGTTCATGAATTTCTTTTATAAAATATCTAAATTATGTGCATTTATTCAGCAATTTGTCATCAATTTCATATTTATGATGGTATTTGCTGAAAAGCTTGATGTTTCTTTGATTTAATCTTCCATAAATCAAAAGATTGTTGTAATATTAGGATTTTACAAGGATTTATGTAAAGTTGCGCCTACGCAAACAGGTAGAGCAGCGTTTACTTTGTTAAGCTATGCAGCTGAATCGAAAAGTTTCGCAGGCTTAGTTTAACTTTAGTCGACTCAAATCCACGATATACGACAATCTATAGAACTTAGGATGTACCTACTTCTTTTATTTTAATCAGAGTGGACATCGTTAAACAAGTTTTTAATGTATTTTAATTAATAGTTTACTTCCAAGCCATGACAAACTTCTAAAAATATCAAATATTTGTTTAGTGGTTACCGAATCATACTAATCTTTAATTTTAGTATGATGTCGTCATGTATTATGTCTTCCGTCTGTCTTACTATTAATCAAAATATAAATATCTGTTCATCTGATTGATTGCTAAACATAATTCTTTGGATTGGCAACAATCGCCAGTGTCTTGCTTGACTCACCGCAAATATTATTTTCATTTGTAGCGATTTGTGTTCTATTTAAACAATAACTGCCGCTTGGGTCGTTAAGCTGTGCTTACATAGGTAGGTTCGTGGATAGGTAACCATCCATTAAATAACGTGTTTCCTACGTGACTCGGAAAGCACGTTAAGCCGTTGGTTCCAGGGCCTGCAGTCTCTACACTAAATATCATTAAAAATCTGTCGCAAAGTCGTATCGATGTCAAATTTCGTTAATAGATTTCAGCTTTATTTCAACGGCATAAGGTTGAAAATCTATTAACGAAATTTGACATCGATACGACTTTGCGACAGATTTTTAACGATATTTAGTGTAGAGACTGCAGGCCCAGCTGTCATTTGTAGATCTTAGACAGTCGTTACAGGTAGTCAGTGGCCCTAAAGTTTGACAACCAGTCTTACCAATGGGTATCTTATTACCAAGTACTAAATGAGTTGTGAAGGTTAGATAGGTAGTCGTTTCGTGTAAAATACTGCTACTCAGCTGCATCTTGCTAGACTTGAAGCGGACTCCAACATAGTTGGAAAAAGACTAGGCTAAGGATGTATATTCTGTTCTATTTCCGAATTGTATATAGGTGATAAAATGATAGAATTCCTGAGTCCTTAAAAAGATGATAATTATAATATCCTTGTCAAATCTAAGAAGCGGCATGACCGGACACAATTTGAATAAACAAATAATGTTAAGGTCTCAAAGATTTATGCAAACGACAAATAGCATACCTGTCTATTGTTTGCTAAAATAGTCAATAGTCTGAAAATTTATCATATTTTTACAAAAAGTTATTGATGCTGATGACTAAATACTTATGAACATTGAATAAAAAAATACTATGAAGGCACTTATACCGTTCGTAGTAGGTAATAGTAGGTACATACTTTTATTTTACTAGTTTGCCTCAGTGATGACACATTACCTCAATACTACTCATTACTTATCAAGGCAATCGTTATTAAAAATAGATTCCTTCCATAAAATGTTGACCGTGAAACGGTAATTATGGAATTCTCCGTTTTTTTTCAAAGTCAAGTAAACAAAAACAATAATTTAAAAACGTAATTGCAAAAGAGCCTACAATGAAATAGAAGAAAAAATCCTTGCATTTTTTGACTTTTCAGCAAATGAGTCTTTATGAAGTGGTAAAATCTAGTCCTTTTATTGTTGTTGTTGTACTACTACAGAAGCTTATATAACAACTAATTAATTCACTTAAAAAAACATATCAAAGGTTAAATGATGCTTGAGTTGTACAGAAGCACAGGACATCATCATCATCAGCCTACAATGTTCCCACTGCAGGGACTCAGGGCTCCTCGCTAGGTGAGGGATGGGCTATATGGTAATATTTTATTTTGTATTTAATCAAATTGTATTTGTTTCTAGGTGATCCAGTTGCAGTACATAGCGGACGAGAATGGTTTCCAGCCCCAGGGTGCTCACCTCCCAACTCCCCCTCCAACCCCACCAGAAATCCAGAGCGCCCTGGAATACCTCGCGACACTCCCCCCACAGAACCCAGAAAATAGAGAATATGCCCGGAACTAGACCACAGCAAAAGGAACTGTTCACCCTAAGGGCGCGTACACATATAGGTCCGTTTTTACTGGATCCGTTTTAACGGATCAGAATTGGACCGATAAAACGGATCGCTATGTGTACGAGCCCTTAGGGCTCGTACACATAGCGATCCGTTTTACAGGTCCGTTATTTGATGGCGTATGGAGTTGCATGAGCGAGTTCACACACAAAACAGTATTCCGGATTCAGTAATCATGTCGCTCCGGTCCAATTCTGATCCGTTAAAACGGATCCAGTAAAAACGGACCTATATGTGTACGCGCCCTTAGTAGTAAAACACGGAATCAAGTTAACCTGTAACTTTACTCCGGGTTTGTTAATAAGGGGTATAATAATAATAATAAGGGTAACTTAGTCACTTTTGTAATAACCAAGGTCTTAAAAAAATACAAAAAAATAAAATGTTATGTAATGTATAATATCTGTTGATAAGTAGTTAAGATAGTTATATTTTTTGTAAATTTTGCATAATATATTTTGGTTTTATGTTAAGCTTATCTCGTTTTATTGGAATTTCTATGAAAACCAGTTTTCAATTTATGATTAGCGGTAAGAACTTGATTTTTTATATTTTTATCTATAACTTGATTTGGATCAAAAATATTAATTGAGATACATTAGGATATAATTCAGTACAAAAGCAAAAAAAAAAAATCATAAGAGAATAACGAATTGTTTAAGGCTTGCGCAAGCAAGTGTGTAGCCTGTTAAAGCTTCAATTAAAAACCGTTTATTTTGATCCAATAATTTCATTTCGCAACTCGAAGATTAAATGTTTGTTTGTTCATTTACAAGGTTAGGGTTTATAATAACAGTTTGTGGTGATTATCGGCTCACGGGCTGTCAATGGTAATTACACCCTGCGCTTGCGCCACGACGACGGACACGTGCTTAGCGAGATCTGTCAGTTGTCTTTAGCAACTTGGAAGTTGAATGATAAAGCATCTCATCAAACACATCTCATAATTTGTCATTCTATTAATTATTTTGTAGATGCTAAATCTTCTGAATTTTTGGTCGAAGGTCTTCATAATAGCATTTATAATATATTTAAACCACTCTGATGTGAAGAGTAAGAATAGAATAAATTATTCAACGGCCCTGATGCTAAGACTCTTACCAATCTTAGCATCTAGTTATTGTCTGGCCCTCTAAGACTTTGAAGGCGATTTAGATGTTAAAATAAAAGGTGTGAAGGTTTCAAGAGTTAAATATACAGGACTGGTATTTTCAATAATTTTGTTACCTCCGAGGTAAGAAAAACATACAAAAGATAGAAGTTATCATCACAGTACTCTTTACCGAATAAATAAAAAAATGGGACAGAATTTGTATGGTCTCGTACATGTTATGTACGAGAAAAAAGGGGTTGAGACCACATTGATGTAATGTTTGTTGAAGTTATAGAAAAAACGTTTTATAATAAAAAAATATTACAATTTGTATAAAATTATCCGCCAAGAAATTTAAACTTAATCAGGCCCTAAAAATAATTACCTTTTTCGAAAACACAACACCAACACCTTTTCTGGAACTGCCATCATTCCGATCCACAGAGGTCCGTTATACGAAGCGCATCACATGTGTTCTCGTCCTAAGCGGCTGAAGTTCGTGCGGCGCGACCCCTTGCTCAATAACCGGTCGGTTCACTTTCCCCGCACCGGCGTGTCAAGGTCGGCCGTCCATAGTTGTCATGCTCCACGCCGGTAGCCAAACATACGGAGAATACCCAAAATATGCCTGATCTGTGTAGCATGCCTAATTGTGAAGGTTCAACTTGTACTTTGCGCAACCCGTTAAAGCTCCATCATCGTAATTGGCCTAGCCTTTTCCCAATTATGCTCGGGTCGGCTTCCAGTCTAACCGGATGCAGCTGAATACCAGTATTTTACATAGTGCCTATCTGCCCACCACAACGCAGTTATTTCTGGGTACCCCTTGGTAAGACTGGTTGTCTGACATTCGAGTCACCTGTAATGATGTTAAAAATTTACTTGACGGCCGGGAGTAACGGCTTAACGTGCTTTCCGAGGCATAGAGGAAGCTCAATATGTAATGGATAAACTCACCCATCTACAAACCAGCCCAGGCAACCGTGGCTTAGCCTGAAGATTGATCCGAGTGGCTGGTATTATTCCGCCAAGAACCCATTGAACTGCATAAGCTTAGCATAATCAGCTTATCATATCATTATTCATATTAATCATTTCATTTAGTTTTAAGTAAAATTCATAATTGTGTAATTTAATAGTATTATTTTATTATTAAGAATTTTTTTTTTATATTTTGTTAAGATTTTTTTAAATATTTTGTTGTCATTATGGTGAATGCTGTGTATACCTAATAAGGGCTTACATACCAGCACTTTTATATTATAATATTATATATAACTTTTTAGTATGTATTGCTGTTGGTGTACCTAATAAATAAATAAATAAACGTCTCTGGCCTCTTCCTAATGAGAGGCAATGGGCTAAACCAACACGCAGGCCAAAGTGCGGGTTGGTTAATGTAACATAAGATATCTTCCAATTTTTCATGGCGAAAGGCATGCGACTGGACTGGAGTCCCAGGTTCGATCGGCCAAAGTGTTAGTAGGTTTTTCCATCATGAATTTCTCAGTGTCACAGAGCCTGGATTTGCGCCCGGTTTAATAAAACCGTAACAGGCGATATTTGTAACGGGTACATATCCGCCTACTAACCCATCGGGAATGACAGGCGTGATGTTTTATTATGTCAATTATATTTAAATGTTTTATAATTAATTTGTTTTGTCATTCACTTTGTATCCGGGTTGGATATTTTATAATTTTTAATGTCTCCAATAACTTATAAAAATAAAATAAAAACTTCCTATCCAACCAGTGACCCGCGACGAGCATAAAAATAACGATTATTTTAACCTTTCGTTTTGTCTTTATCGTATATATTGTATTATTATATACATATTATATATGAGCTAGGCTTTGATGTTGATGACATTTTTATTCGCTTCGTCTGAAAAATGACTTTATCACAACGCCTGAGCACCTTGACAAAGATAAACACACTTGATGGTGTCTAGCGTAGAACCGTTAATTTCATAACTTGAACTCGTAAAGATAGTAGTAATCATATCTCCACGATATGCCATCATATAATAATTTTAGAATACTTATTCTTCTTCTTAGCGTGTCGATGACAATTTAAATTGAGTCGGCCCAAAATTTGGCGACGAGTTCGGCACTTTCAGTAGCCTCCATCAACTCCTGTGATGTGCAAGTAGCAGGATAGGCTGGACACGATATCAAGTGCTCCATAGTCTGTGGGGCAAGACCACATTTACACTCCAGGGCAGAGTCGTCTATGAATCTCCACCTGAACAGGTTTTCCTTGCTTCGGCCTACCTGTGTCCGGAGTCTGTTTAGAGACTTCCAGGTTAACCATGGCAACTCGTGTCCAGGTGGAAGATTTTCGGCAAGTGGCACAAATGGGTTGGGTAAGGCAACACTATCTCGCCACAACTTAAGTCTTAATACTTATTAATTTTATTATAAAATATTTTTTTAACAACGACATACACAATATTAAATTAATTAATGTTTAAGCTTTGAAAAAAAAAAAAACTATGTGGTACTCTTTATATGAACAACTTGTCTCGTGGAAAATCGTTTCAAAAGCGATAATTTATCTTTTGACCTTTAAATTAATCTTTGGATAATAATAGCTATGTTCAGCCATGCATCAAATCTCAATTTGAATCTATTTAGTAACTCGTGAGCCTAATTTAATCGATGATACCAAACAAGCAGCTGTGTGTCATGGACGTCTTTGTACATAGGCGACATATCAAGCTATACATTCCCAGTATATCCTTGCTTTGTATAGAATTTCCGTACACTGAAGGATTCACATAGAGTAGCATTGTCTAGCTTATTATTTTATTTATCTTTATTCCAAAAGATAAGTAACTTATAAGCTAAGCCCCACAAAACCGTTGCAATGCTTGACTAGTCTTCGATTGTACGTATATTAATCTATTCCTTTATAAGTCCCTGACTCCTTAGTGGAGCTTTGTGGGGTTGGATGCCAGTTTACCTCGTGCAGATGAATATCAGTATTACACATAGACAGACTAGCTATCTGACATTCACAACCATATTACTGATTAATACGATACCTGTGCCACTAGCCGAAAATGTCCCACCTGGACATGAATTGCCATGGCTGAGCTGAAAATATTTAAATAAAAACCGGTCAAGATGGAGGTTTATAGATGACTTTACCCTTTTTTTTTTTGGTGGGTGGAAAATCATCGAATAACCCCCCCCGCTCTTGGGCAGAGCGAAGGGGAGTGTCAGACTTCTACTGACTAAAAACCAACCCATGTTCCTTCTTCCTCGCCCTTGTGTCGGAGCCGCGGTAACTTTCCGATATCCGCAGCCCCGACGGGGATGACTTTACCCTGGGCCGGCAGTCTCTACAGAGATAACGACAAAATGGCTAACTTTCGATTGCTATTACCAACGAATAAATTCGGTTGCAATAATGATGCTTGCGAGAAACGCATCTTGGATGTAGAGACTTGCTTTACTTGCAAGCATCATTATTGCAACCGAATTTATTCGTTGGTAATTAGCAATCGAAAGTTAGCGATTTTGTCGTTATCTCTGTAGAGACTGCCAGCCCAGGAGTGTAAATAAGTTGTTGCTACATAAACTATGGTGCATTTGTTGTCGTGTCCTGTCTGTCCTGTTGCTTGCACTTCACAGGAGCTGATGAACGCTACTGATCGACTTTGACCCATGCCAAATTTTGGGCGGACTCAATTTGAATTGTGAAAAATAATACGACACCTCTCGTTTGTCAGACTTTTGTCTTTTTGACTACCCGTAATGAATGTCATAGGTCTCTGAAAAATGGCCGGGACCATTGGCTTATCGTGCTTTCCCAGGCACGGCAAGGTCTCGGTATGTGATGGTTGATCACCGGCTTGAAATTAACCTGGGTGGCTGTTTACACCCGAAAGTTAGACGCGAGCCCCCTTTGTATAGGACTGTTGGATTCGCAAAAGTCGTAGGTATAGACACTTTTTGCAAATCCAATAAATTATTTTTCATACTCCACCTACATTTAGATGCTAACCAATCGACCGACATCACCGTGTTTTGAATCTACAAATTGTAGAGCTTACTACTTCCACGAAATGTGAAGAGACGCGTAGACCTGCAAAAAATCATGGAATCATTCTACAGAAAAAATCGTTGGTCGAACAAATATGTACTAGAGCTTTAAATGTCAAATGACTTCATCAAATTATCATAGCCATACATAAGTCACCGGTGGGCCACTCCCAACAAATAGATGTTAATGCAGCAATATCAGAATTTGCCTGAAGACATTCTATTCACTAAAGTGTCTACAATACGATTTACATAAGAGATAGGAGTGAAATCTTTTGTTGTCTGAATACCTATTCATAAAGGACTACCATGGATGGTATCACTTGCATAATAACGTAGGCTGATGGCTATTGATCCGGTGCCGACGATTTAAAATGATTGAGTTCTTTTCGTCAGCATGACTAAGCACTTATTGTTGAAATGTAAGTATGTAATTGTAATGTATGCCATGAAACCAATACACATGCCTTCTGTTTACACAATTTCTAATAGCATTAATATATGCAAGAAACAGTTTATGAACTCTATGTAAAATTGTGCCATAGGACAAAATACGTATATGCCATAGTAGTGCAGATGGATACACCAAAATATTAAAACTCTAAAGATGAGGAATGGCACAGAAAGGCTTTGTGTGTTGAAATATCGTACTCACCGAAACGACCGTCGCCGGTGAAGGCAGATGGTTAAATCAGCTCTACAGTGTCAAAAAAGAAAACATTGAAAGTACTTAGTGAAATTAGAATGTAACATCTCAGCTTCTGCAAATTGATAAAATAAAGACAGCACTTACGATACCGATAGGTTTACTTTATCAATTTACAGTTTTATTTCTATGGTATAGGTAACCTAATGGTTTTATTGTCTTTGTTCTATTTTCTTAAAAATTATATATGATTGTATTTTATTGACGTGTTTATCTAGACAAGCCAGTCTTTTAAATGAATTCTGGGAAACACATTAATTAATTTTAAGACTGACGTACTAAGTCGTTAATGAATGCAAAGCTTTTTCCTATACAGCTCGCCTGTCTGTAGGTAACTTAGTTGTAATCACATGTCATATTCCATATTTCTAACTTTATGTACCAAATTTTGATTTGAGTGTGTCCTACCATACTAAACAGGAGTTTACAGTTCACCTAGTAAATGGCTTGCCATGGTAAGTACATCCCTTACAAATAGTTCCAGATGGTTTATCTATTTCAGTTACACATCAAAGCTATAAGTACGTAATGAATAGGTAGAGAGGTTAATAACCACGCTTATTATTTGCGCACAAACGATGGCGAAACTATAGACTCGATTGGATCGGTGTGTCATGGACTCAAGGATCCTCTCGAGAGCTTTACGTAATTGGCGTAGTACGTACACGCTAGGTACTTGAAGCTCGCCACGAGCCATTGAAGAAATTCTGCTATCACGCACCCGCTTCGTGAACTTCACCTCGAAAATGGTCGGATCGCGCGTGTACGTATGATAATTATACTAGTTTATTGCCTATTCAACATTCTAAGTCTGTTTTGATAAAAATAGATAATCTTATTAATTCGATCTGGAAATGTCAGTTATTAAAACGAATTCAAGAAAAGCAATAATGGAAACGTATTGTTTTATGATGTAGGTGCTTTTGAGAATTTGAGCAACTGTGACAAATTCGGCCGTGGGTAATTGCCAATTTGTATGAATGTAAATGTTTTGTGCAAATAGAACGATGCTTGCGCTACTAAGGCCGCACGAATGGAAGATCCGTTATGTTTGTTGTTTACCATTACGTCGCAGGCCAAGTTGACATACACGAGGCGAGGTAATGCATCCAGTGTTTGCTTATCTCATAGATTTTGCGACACCACAATGAATTGTGAAACTAGAATCTAGGGAGGTGGACAAATGTGATAACTATAAAAACTCAATTTTTCAGGACTGAAAGCATCAGTCGACAACAGTTCTTATCACTGCTTGTTCCACCATCACCAAACACTACAAAATGAAATCTATTGTAAGTGGATAAAAATCAGTGCTTAAAAAGTTTCCTTTGCGTTTCCATCAAACCATAGTGTGCCCAAATAAGTTTAGTGACGTTGCCGCGTTGGCATAAAGCCAAGTAAAGTGTTGTGCTCTAACATAAAAATGTTAATATCAACGATTAGTTTTGCCTACAAAACGTTATACAAATTCGAATCAGTTTTTATCTATAAATTATTTAAATAAATCATCTATTAACGCAGCACATTAAATCAAATCTGTTGGTAATGTTGGCTATGTTTATTTATTTGCAATATATAACTTTAGTTTTTGTGACAGGTGTTGGCTTGCATGCTGTTCGCGGTGGCGCTCGCTGCTCCTCAAGGCGGCCCGGCCGAGCCCATCCCCATCGTGAAGGATGACAGCCAGATCAACGGCGACGGATCTTACCAGTACGCCTACGAAACAGGCAATGGTATTTCCGCTGATCAGAAGGGAGAGCTGAAGAAGGTCGGAGAAGTCGACGCTTTGGAGGTGCAGGGAGAGTTCTCTTACCCCGGCGAGAACGGTGGTGAACCCATCCACCTCACTTACACCGCTGACGAGAACGGCTTCCACCCGGTTGGCGCCCACCTGCCCACCGCACCCCCGGTACCCGAAGCCATCCAGCGCGCCCTCGCCTACATCGCTACCGCCGCACCCCCACAGGGAGCTGCTGCCCCACAATAGATTTCATGTTGGCTGATGCAACAATACTCAAAATCACATTTTGTGATGTGTATTTTATAATTTTTTACCATAAATAAAGCTCAAAATTAATTCTAAGTTTAATTTCTTAAATCCCAACTGAATCGAATATTAATAATATCTCGAGACTTGATAATGATAATTGAATACATAGAACTAGTCTAGTCTAGTCTCATTAGAAATACATTTTACTCTCTTTTCTTGTTTTGC
Source organism: Diarsia mendica (assembly GCA_949316265.1). NCBI lineage: Eukaryota > Metazoa > Arthropoda > Insecta > Lepidoptera > Noctuidae > Diarsia > Diarsia mendica. Next base: position 13,353,936 of record OX438891.1, read on the forward strand.
CTAAGTTGAAATGTGAAGGTCAGATAGTTTGAATAAGAACAATTTGACCGACGAACCGGACAAACCGGCAGCAGCTATCTAATTATTATTATATGTAGGTAGCACCAGAATAAACACACATTTGCAAAAATATTCACGAGAGAGAATATAGATTAGGAGAATTCCTTAACCATAATATTTTCTTGAATATTAGAGTACAAATGGCGACACATCAAACTATATTTCCAGTATAACATGGCCTCACTTTGTATAGATGTTCTGCACGATGAGATCCACACAAACTTGGTTCTGTATAGCTTGATTGGGCGCCGTGCGTACCTATAACATTGACATTCTAGTCGGCCTGTTTTGTCTTGGTGGTACCTACATTAAAGGTTTCTAACTATTAAATTCATTACATAGTTAACCAATTTAAGGATTCTTAATAGCAAGATACTCAGGTACATAATCAAATTGTCTTTGCAAACATTTATAGCAGATTGCAGTGTGGCCGATTACCCCAGACATTATCTCAGCAAGAACAGTTAATTGGTATAATCACCACACCCAGTGCTCATGCATACATTTTGTTAAAGATGTTATCAATCTAAGTTGGTTAATCCAATCAACAAGCATTTAATGAGTAGCGAAAGATAGTATCACTTTACGGACATGTCGGGGTATAAGGTCGTGAGTTTATAAAGGATACGAATACATTGATTGATATTTAGCCCACCTAACGTTTCGTGGATTTTATTTTTACACTATTATCGATATTATTTTTATGAGAAAAGTAATGTATTTAACACTGTTACTGTTAGCAATGACTTCCAAATCTTTCGGTTTAAGACTCATGGACACTGGTCGATGGTTTTGTCCAGCTCATCTGTGTCAGGGCTCCACATCGTGATTATTTTGGCGCACAACACTTTAGCTTGGCACCTTAGCGGTCGGTTAGTTTGACTCTTAGGATATTGCGCTCCATTGCACGATGGCGAACCTTAAGGTTGGACCGTTGGACTTTTTAATATTTTTCTAAGACCAGGTCTGGGATTCATAAGTCAAAATTCTTTAATAGTAGTGATAAAAAAACATTTTCTTTCATAACACTGTAACTTTTTTAATTCCATTCATTTTATTTGAATTTGATAATTTCGCAATTTATTTAGGTAAAGATTGTATATCAAGCTAGCGTAACTGAATTTTTCGTCAATTGTAGCCAACAACCACATTAGCAAGGGATATAAACTATAATTAATGGTAAAACATTAATGAGCACCGGCGCGAACGCACATCAGACGTGTCGAAAGGTCATGGTGCAAGGTGAATCAAACTTTGAATGAGATTGGCACATAGTCAAGACAAACAGTTTCAGGCCACGGAGGCAAATGAGAAATTAAATACATCTTGTGTAGCAACAAATATACTAATAATGTGTTAATAAATCGCTGTCATTCAGTAGTCAACTAAAAATATAACTGTCCAATAAATAAACTATTATATTATTATTATTACTAACTAGTAAATTATTATTATATTATTATTATTACTTTTTAACTTTTATAGAATTTATTCTGTGACTGTAGACCCCCTGTTTAGCAGCTCTACTGCTAGACACTAACTGGCCTTACTTACGAAAACCTAACAAAATATCATGCCGACAATATCGGAAGGGTTAGACAGGGGTGTACTTAAAAGTACACCCACATTTCGCCAGTAATGTTTAAGTCCCATGTAATAGGAGACAAGCTTAGCTTTTATCAACCGTGCACAAACCCTAATTAATAATTACTTACGAAAAGTCTCGACGAATGTATGATGGTCTGCCACATTCCGATTAAGTTTACAAAACAAGATAAAACCACACATTTAGTTAAATATCAATAAAACGAATGGTCGATCAGAACAATGATATTATAGCTAACATAAAAAGTAATGATTATTTACATGCGGAATAAATGTATGAATATTGTTTTATTTTATTATCGTTACCGGTAATTTAAGTATTGGCGTAAAAGTGCAGACCGACTAGGAACTTGCAATCGTAGAGATGTAAAAAGTCGAAAAACACTTCTTTTCCATTGCCATTATTTTTTATACGTCCAGTATAAAAAAATAATGGCGTTCCAAAACCTCCTGGTTACGGAGAAATTGAGGGTCAAAGTTCCATCTTTTTGTCACGTTTATTACGACTTACATATTTTAACTTAACTTTAAATAACACCTTGACCCTGTCCTGTTTCATCATCCATAAAAGCAATGTGCATTGCGCGCGCTACCATAAAAAGTGATTTTGTATTACATCAAGAACGACAGTAATATCACGGCAGTAATTTCTACTTTTAATATTTTACTAGGATGAATGATGTACAGAATGCTTAGATGACGGCTAGGTGATGTTTTAGAAAGAAAAAAAGAAAAATATTTATTTGGGACAAGCACAGGAACTACAAAAAATAATAATAACAAAAAAGAATATAAAGCTAAATGAGAGAAAGCCTGTGCGAGGCCAAAAAGGCTCCTATCTCAGCATGATGCTGCGATAAATGAAAACAAATACCGCAGCGCTGGTATTCTGATAGGGCCCACTGTGTTTTACAAGAGAAAACAAAATAATTAAGTTTCAAAAAGCAGTCTTATTTATTAATGTTAGACTCTGAAATTAAATTAGGTAATTTCTTTTGAAAATAACTGAAAGTGGTTTTATGCGATAAGAGACGTACCGATGAAAATCAATAACTTGGACTGCTATCATTCCCAATTAGTATGGGGTCGGCGCACCTTGTTTATTTATTTCATACGTTTCTCTATTTCTCGTGATCTAGTCACATATCTCTTTTCTAGCATTATCATCCTTCATCCATCGTTACATTAGTCTTCCTCTAATCTCATAGCAAGCAACAATCATACCCAAGACTTAAAAGTCTTGGGTATGATTGTTAAATCACGCGCGACGTTTTCCTCATTTGTCCCCATCACCCGTGACTGCCCGTACTAAGGAGATGAAGACGTTTTAAACTTTAATCTAGAAACTGAAGTTTATTCGATACCTAGCTAATTCAGTATAAATCGCCTTTCAAACTTTAGCGGCAACATTAGCGCAGTATCTCACGAGTATGCAGAATCGTTTGGCTAACCTTTTTGTTGAGTTTAATTAATTTCAATTTTAAGCCTTTAAGTCGTACAAGGTCTTCAATTATTCATTTATTTGGTTTTTTTTTAACTGTATGGATGCAGCTTATTTGAGTGAGATGCAAAACATACACCGACTAGTCTGTTCACTTTCGATAGAAAATACCACAAGGCTAATATTTGTTTTGTGGTATTCTCAGTTTGCCTCGTGTATGTACCTATTATAAATGTACATAAAAAATTAAATAAATATTAGCATCAGCATTATCTCCTTTTATAAAATATAATAATAATAGTAGAACGAATAAAATTTAAATGAATGAATATCATCTTTTGCCAAAATGAGGATATCTATATATGAGGATATCTTGGTATAGTTACTTACGTAAGATAAGGAAAGCCTGTTTTAAAATAAAAATCGTACCTATATAATAATATTTAACGACGACAAAAAATCAACCTACATTAAAAAATGAAATATAGAACGGAAACCAAATGTCGTTATAATTTTAAAGTTTTATGAATTTTTAACTACCTATTTATCAATTATTGATGACTAACATGGTGTTACTAAATAAATTATATCATGTTTATTTAAGCAATTTATTCATCATTTAAATAAACATAATTATTATGCTGAGCAATTAGTATAAGGAAATTACACTAAACTTCTTTCTCTTCAGTGTCAGAGTTTCTTGGCGCCCTCATAGACCTCTGAGTTAGCTTAACATACCGTCAAGAAATATCTCTCAGGCTCGCTGGATTGGGAGTTGGTTGGATTTACTTAACTTATTGCTACCACATGACTAGAGCCTTGTGAAATAAAATTATAAGCAAAAATAAAAAAATAATATAAATGGTGAAAAAATAATATAAATGGTGTCAGCTGGTCGTTCAGACCTACTTCCATCGACTTAATTACCATTCTACGGTATTGTGTTCATCGACCATTTTCGTATCTGTCTAATACATACGGTCAAATACATGTCCTTATTAGATATTTGTCAAAATATGCCCATATTTTAATGACCGTTAGTCTTCTTCTTTTCAGCATATCGATGGCAATCTAAATTGTGTCGGCTCTAACGTGAGACAAAAGAATGGCGATTCTTTTTTAGTTTTAGTAATAAATATGCATAAAAAACGACTAGTGGCAGATCCTAATATTGCTAATAAATAACCCTGTATTGTTCTTACATAATAGAGTTTACCCTACTTCCTGAAGGTCATATAGACCTTCGTATATACGCCCAGACGTGCTAATGTATGTTACCCATATCGTAGCGGACCATAGAATATATTCTCCTTACAAACATGTCATTTTACTGCATACCTACGTTCGGATTTATAGGACCTGATATCTGGTATTGACCTTTTGATTAGACACATTACGCAATATTGCTTAATTTAACGTTCTTTATTAAAATTCCATGGAAGATAATCTGAGTTTGTAAAAATAATAATGAAGGAACCTTTACCTTTGCGCCCATTATTATTAACCTTCATCATCGTTAATATTCTAGTTTCAACGTTTTTCCTGTAAGAATATTTTGTCATCTCCCAAAATCTTCGCTTTATATTGAAGATACTTGATTAGTTATTTATACATACTTGTATACCTACTGTCTTATAATGAGACGACCTTGTATTACCGGTTTCGTAAAACTGGTAAACTATTGTGTTTTAATGTTTTTAAAACATCTTTTTATTGGAATTATTGCATAAAATTATCGTTGTTCACACATGATGTAGAGCTTACCTAATCACCCAGAAATAGATAAACGAGATTCGTTGTGAACAGAAAAGGTTTTGTGGGTTTATAATAAGAAAGTATAAGTAATCGGATAAGAGATCGAAAGTTCTATAACAGGTTATTTTATATAAAAAGTAAAATACTCAATGTGCCACATGTATGTATTATATATATTAAACCAAATATATATAATACATACATGTCATACATAAGTATAATACAAATTATGTATGCAAAACTGCTGATTCGATTAACTGTTGATGAAGTACAGATAATTTTGTGTGATACTGATAATGATAACTTAGTATTTTCGAAACATTTTCCTGTTAGAAAGTATTCAGAAAATTATTGTACAAAAAGAAAGCACAGTATTTGATTTGTCCAAATTTTGTAGGTACGTAAAAATAATTTGCACTTTTTGGAGGTCTTCTTGTCTGATGATAATAATAACTAGGAATTCATGATTTTGCGTAGGTTCGCTGGACGTTCCATCGCATCCAAAGGCAAAGAAGTAACTGAGGGCCGATTAAAACATGATGCTGCAAATATCACGCAAGCGCATTGACTACAGTAAGCACGCACATATTTTGTTGAATTTATTCTGACGTGCCAAATGGTGCAATACCATCCAGAGGTGGTAGGCGGCATAGTGACCCGTCCGTATATATACCGATAACACTGTTAGATCAACATTGTCTAGTGCCTTCACCGCCAAACAAACACAAACATGAAAACCATTGTAAGTGTTGTGATAGTGCATTCATTCATTGGATACCTAAAAGAAAGTGCCTTGTGATCGCAGTGTTGTGTGGAATACCTGACTCATATTTCCAGAAAACAAACTGAAAAGCTTCATGGTGAAAGTTAAGTGGTAATATAAAATGTTAATAACGTATTGCTTGTTCCAGGTCTTCCTCGGTTTCTTGGCTGTCGCCCTCGCCGCACCTCAGGCCCCAACTGAGCCCATCCCCATCCTGAAGCAAGCCAGTGAGATCAACCCTGATGGCTCCTACTCGTGGGAGTACGAAACCGGCAACGGTATTAAAGCCGACGAGAAGGGAGCCCTGAAGGACATCGGTGCCGAAGAGCCTGCCATCCAGGTTGAAGGACAGTTCTCATACCCCAGTGAAGATGGCGGCAACATCCAGCTCACATACATCGCTAACGAAAATGGATTCCAGCCCCAGGGTGCCCACCTCCCCACACCTCCCCCGATCCCAGAGGCTATCCAGCGCGCTCTGGCATACCTCGCCACCGCACCTCCCCAGCCTGAAAACTAAATTCATGTTTGATATTTAGGTTAAGCACTAAACAATGTATTATAATTTAAATTAACGAGTATTCCTTAATAACTCAATAGGCAAAGTCTTTTGCTCTATTATGGAATACTTAAACGCCTATTAGAAATTCAGTATTTTATACCTTTTTTATTTTGTACATAAACTATTTTGTATGATGTAAATATAAAATCTAAAAGTTAATAATTGCATTTTCTTTCAACCCTTACCAGCTATCTATCATCATCGACATTCTCTTGCCCTTACCCCAATTCATTTGGGGTCAGCGTCACATTTCATCTTCTTCCGAAATTTTCTAATACTTATCAGACAACTCTTTCTTGCCATAATCATCCTTAACACAGTCCAAACATCGTTTCTTTGGTCTAACGTTACCCTTATACCAACAGATCTTTCTACTAAAAATAATGGGAATGAGTTTGAAAGCCTTATAAACATTAAACGATGAATACGCCTCACAAAAACGACAGCATAATTTTATTGTGGGTAATCTACATTGTCCATTTCTTTAGTCGACAGTCAAGTTGCCGAGATGACGAGTAACAGATAAGTATGGAAGGAGAAGACATGCTACTTCGACCCCAAATAACTTGGGATACATACATCAGGTTGCAGGTACCCGCTGGATGAGAGACGCACGGGACCGGTCAATGTGGCGACACCTGGGGGAGGCCTATGTCCAGCAGTGGACGTCTTTTGGCTGAAATGATGATGATAATGATGACATACATCAGTTTATCCCTTTTCCATTGTGAAGAACCCCACCAGTAAGGTCAGTGTATGACCTTCTAGGGCATCCCTTCCCGGCCCGACCTTTTGTAAGTCGCCTTTCACTCCTCCTCTGACACATGACCAAACAATCTAAGCATTGGTACTCTTTTCAATTTTTAACACAGATTTTCATAAATTGGGATAGGGGCAAGAGAATGATGAATTGATGATGGCACACTTTAACCAGGTTTAAAGGAAAAGTCATCATCACCATAAGCCGTTATCATTCCATTACTGCACATGGTATTCTCAATTACTACTACCACTACCGAGTTAGTCAATAAGTTGTAAACTTAAAAACCAGCCAAGTGCGAGTCGGACTCGCGCACCGAGGGTTCCGTAAAAAAATATATTTTGTGATGTAACTAAACATTTATGGTTTTCGTAATTTTTCCTTTATCTATGCTATAAGACGTTGCTTCGTACCAAATTTCAAGATTCTGAGTTCACGGGAAGCACCCTGTAGGTTTTGATTCCCTTGCAAGTGTCGAAAATTTGCGGCATAAACGGCTGTATCTTTTGATTGCGTTGGCTTAGAAGTTTGATTTTTTCACAGCTTCAAGGGACAGTAGACCTGAGTAATTGATATAAATTTCAGCTTCATACCTCCACGCGTTCCTGAGAAAAAGGGTCTTGACAGACGGACGGACGGACGGACAGACGGACAACAAAGTGATCCTATAAGGGTTCCGTTTTTTCCTTTTGAGGTACGGAACCCTAAAAATAAGTATATTTACCAAAACGTTCAACAACCCAGTAGGTACCTACAATGCTCCTGGCAATATTAATAAGCATTGCCCTTTACAACGTCAAAATAATAGCCAATCGTCCTTGTTGATGCTATTGCTAATATTAGTTTTTAGATGGCAGTTGTATTAACTTTAGTGTCCATTTTATCACACGAGTGCCTAACATTAAAATGTTAACTTTTTGACCTATAGAAAGGTGAAGCAGTTACATAACATCACGCCTGTAATCCACGAAGGGTTATGCAGAAGTGTACCTAATAGTACACTGACTTTTCACCAGTTAAGTTTAAGAGGAAACGCGAGTGGTCTTTTCTCCATACAAACGCTCTCGCCTGTTTTCTTTTTGGTTAATGACCCTAGAGCAATGGTTTTTTACAGAATAATAAATATTAACTATTTCTATGCCCCTATGTTTTCCTTTTTGGTGATAAATTATTTTTATAAGCACTAGAACCCTCAAAAAATGCTCAAAATTGCTTGTTTAGATCGATGTTAACAGAGTCCTAGTGTACAAATTTGACAACTATTAACGAAAAAAGAAAAACATAGCGGCGTAGTATATAACCTCCTTATTCATTGTCTAAAATATCTTTTAAATTGGTTCAATATTGGAGGAGGAAATAGGCGAGAGCCAAACCTCGAATTCTAACTTTTTTCTATAGTTGTCCTTATCGCACGAATTAGAGGGCAGGAGGACGGAGAGAGACAGCGATAGTAGAAAGAGACAGCACTCGCATTTCCTCTTAAGTCCCATGTATTAGGGGGTGAGCCTACAGCCTTTAACCGGACACGAGACAGACTTTGTGGCGGTTAAGAAACAGTTCAGACCAACGATGTAGCAAAGGAGTTATCACAATTATAAAGCTTGTAAACATAATTATTACAGAGCCCTAAGCGCCATGTGCCGCCTGTAACCCTGACGGGTTTTGACATCACGTTGTATCAATAAACCTATAATTTAAGTTTTAAAAGCAACTAACGCGGTTTGAAACGTTATTAGGCAATATCACAGCAGATAAAACATACTAATTACAATATTATAGTTGCATCTGTGATATGCGTACTTAATTCTCATTTTTACGTAATATGTGTCAACAGATGAGCCAGCATGATAGACCGTTGATTTTTGCAATTCCAACAGTTTTTTTCTTTAATTCGATGATATTCATAACGTCATCTTCCGCCAGCAAACGAAATGATCGAAAAATTTATGCGAGGAGCAAATTAATGTTCAACTTCACCTTCATCATCATCTTAGCCGAAAGACGTCCATTGCTGGAAATAGGTCTCCCCCAAGTAACGTTCAGTCTTAAGTGATTTAATCGGTGTCGCTTGGAAACTTCTTTCCCCGTGTGACGCGTCTGATATCGGCATTATAAAATAAGTAAGTATGATGTCCAATAAAAATCTGTGTTTGGTAATATAGATATTGACGCCTGATTACAAGAAAACGACTGAAACACCGAACAGAAACAAGACTGCACGTTTTTTAATTTTATTCGAATGGGATGATGATGAAATTTAACAGATACGCAAAGTTTTCATAATCGGAAATTACTTGATAACAAATGTAAATATGCATTGAGGAATATGCAGTCAAGGATACGGCCTTTATTTATTCATGGTTTTATCATTAGTTATTGAAGAAAGTTATGGATGGCCTTAGGCTGTGTTGAAAATCTAGAATATGTATACCTAAATAAAAACTCCCCGTATCTGAATGTACGGTGAGCTCAGATTCACTATTCCGGTGATTCCACAACATTAAATGTTTCCGTAATTGCTAATTAATTATAGTTTTGGTCGTAAAATATACTTGTTTCTGAATATAGGGTTAATTAGATTTGGCTTCTAAGGTAATTTTATAATATTTATTATTTCCTCAATGGCCAATCATGACTTAGGTACATGAGTTCTGCTGTCGATGTTGTTGAAGTTCCCTTTGCCGTACATACCTAAGTATATAATGATTAAGTAGCTGCGACGCTAGGGGAGGCTCCATTCATACACCTGCATGCACCGAGGAGCGTGGGCTAAGGTTTAAATTCCTGCAAGATTTTATTAGGAAATCGGATTTTTTAATATAGTTTTGTAAATATGCCCTGTAAAAAATCACAGTCAAATACAAAACTGCATTTCTTTTAAAAAAAAAAAAATAACGTTAATTAGCATACGGTCTATACTCGTAGCAATTTTTATAAATATTTTTCAGCTCCATCTAGCGACAGAAGCGCGAACCATACAGTATTTGAATTAATTAGAATATCAAAGATCACTTTAGTCTCATCTTTGGCATTTTATACAAGAAGCTGTGTTTTCTTCGTTATTTCTCGTAGAAATAGGAAGATGGCGTTGTTCTCTAAATCGTCCATCTTCACGCTATTATGTGGTAATAGGTATATGAAATACCTACTGCGAATTACAGTTCGTTAGTAATACCATCTGTTACCAGTTTCTTTAGAATAAAAGGATGACTCTACGATTTCAATGACATCAATCAAAATGATGATTGATGAATGGACAAGTGACAATCAAATGATTTCTAGTAAGTATTGAGCCATTGTTTTGCAACATGTTTATCACTCGTGCTACGCGTTTTGTTATGATCAATACTGTTATGTAAAAGCTTCAATTGGGTATCTATTTTAGTTTTGCCTCTTACAAGACTACTAACACTTTAGGCTGAAATCATATATGAGTATACAATGTTGTTGTTGTACAACAAGCATTAACCAATTATTGAATGCAGATGTGTTTTAAATTAACTTTCTGGAATACCTAGCTTACGATCGTGATCCTGGTTCGCTGGTGTGTGTGCAAGTAGCAGCAAGCAGACTACTGCTTGCTGGTACTTGCGCTGGCCTTAGCGCTTGCAATGCTGAGTATGAAGATCTGCGTTCGATTCCAGGGTGGAGCACAGTGTTATTGGGGTTTTCCATTAAGAATTTCTCAGTAGCAGCCACGGAGTCTTCATTCGTGGCCGGTTGATGGCAATAGGCTCGACCTCTATCTATTACATATAAATAAAAAGAGAAGTCCTGACTGACTGACTGACTGACTCATCAACGCCCAGCCCAAACCCTTGGACCTAGAAAGCTGAAATTTTGCACAGAGGTTCCCTTTATAATGTAGACAAGGAATAAGGAAAGATTTTTCGAAATTCAACCCCTAAGTTAGTTAAATAGGGGATGAAAGTTTGTATGGAAAATCGTCATTTTCACGCGGGCGAAGCCGCTGGCAAAAGCTAGTTACATATAAATAAAAAGAGAAGTTCTGACTGACTGACTGACTCATCAACGCCCAGCCCAAACCCTTAGACCTAGAAAGCTGAAATTTTGCACAGAGGTTCCCTTCATAATGTAGACAAGGAATAAGGAAGGATTTTTTGAAATTCGACCCCTAAGGGATTTAAATAGGAGATAAAAGTTTGTATGGAAAATCGTCATTTTCACGCGGGCGAAGCCGCTGGCAAAAGCTAGTTACATATGAAACTGGTGAAAATTTCGTGTACTATTAGGCACACAGACCTGTGCTTAAGGGGACGGTGAACGAACATTCTCCATACAAACGTAATACCAAAATCATTCGCGATACGAACATATTACCAACTTAAAATTATGTTATTCGGATACAGACGATATTTATCTAGGTTCCTATTAAACTTTTTTTTAAAAACATTTACTATTTACGAAATGCAAGCGAATTGCTATTTACTATTTACGAAATGCAAGCGAATTGCTATTTACTATTGACGAAATGCAATTCGCTTGCATTTCGTAAATAGTAAATGTTTAAAAAAAAAAGTTTAATAGGAACCTAGATAAATATCGTCTGTATCCGAATAACATAATTTTAAGTTGGTAATATGTTCGTATCGCGAATGATTTTGGTATTACGTTTGTATGGAGAAATGTTTGTTCACCGTCCCCTTAATGCTTCGGGGATTACAGACGGTATGTTATGTTAAACATAAGTTCCCATTGCCATTGACCTTCATCCCAGACTAGCAGTAGACTTTAATAACAATTTCAATTAACCATATAACTACAAATCAAACCAATTTCAGCGCAAGCACGTGAGTTTCTTACGAAACTAAAACGGCGAGGCTTCCAAACAACATAATAACATAATGGACTTCTTAGCGATAGTAATAATTGGCGATGGTTAGACTACTATAACAATGTTTATTTTTAACCATAATCACCATGTCGCTTGGAGCATTGTTGCAAAGTACCAGGGGCCGTATTTTTGAATCAATAGAATTCCAAATCGTGTACGAAATCGCAGAATTCATCACGTCATTACCGTCATTTCTACTGGTAAAATATCGGAAACGAGTGGGTCGGACCACTCGTTGCAAAATTCACGGGTATGAATATTCAAAAATAGCGATTTCGTACGGATTCGCATACGAATTCTGCGATTTCGTACACGATTTTGAATTCTATTGATTCAAAAATACGGCCCCAGCACTAGTAGTTCACCTAGAAAGGTAAAAGGTTAGGTAAGGTAAGCGTCTATTTATAACTGGCGGAGAATCACGAATGGGGGGGGGGGGGGTATTACCACGTTTGCCATCTTTCAGGTCAAGGTGACGTCGTATAAGTAGGTACTGCATTCTTGCATTTCCGTTGCGTTTCCTGGAAGTTTGGAAAACTTTCGCGACTGTGACTAAGGTGGGTGGGGCGAGCCTATTTATGTGGCACTTTTGGTTAAATTATTTTGTAAAAATGATGCAAGGTAGCATAAATAACAGGTAGAAGCTTCCTTGGTATCAAAGTTTTTAAGACCGACATAATATTAAGCCTGTAATCCTCGAAGGAAAAGTTATGTACATAAATGTGGATGGATGGAGAGGGAGAGGAAGACCAAAGAAAAGATGGATTGAGTGTGTGAGGAGTGATATGAAGGAAAAAGGAATAAATGATAACGTGACGACTAACAGGGCAGAATGGAAGGAACAAAGGTGTTGCGCCGACCCCTAATGACATGGGATAAGGGCAGGAAGATGATGAATCACCGAAAGGTTAGGAAGAGGTTTACTTGATAATACACACCCATTTCTCCAGTTATGTTTAAGTCCGATGTAATTTGAGAGGAACCTTTTGCCATTAACCGGATATAAATCCAGACTCGAAGATATCCCTGATGGAAAAATCCAAAAACACTTTGCTTGAACTGAGAATAGAACTCAGAACCGTTTGATGAACAGTTGCGGTTGATACTGGACAAATGAGGAGTTTTTTGATACCTCTTTATGGAAAGAATGAACCTGTTATGGTTCAAAGAGCAACGGTTATGGTTCAAAAAGAAAATTAAAAGCTAAAACTAACTTGACGAGTAATTTTGTAAATCTTTTTCTTTACAAAATGGCCGGTTTTGCACCAGACAACCATCAATTTCCAGTTTTTCTGGAAAGAATAAAAAGATATTATTTTTATAAAACTGGTCCAATTTACTGGTACTTACCTTTAAAAATTCGTTAACGTATTTTTAAGATGTTGGACAAACGTGTCTTATGTAAATGAGTATGTTAACCCCTGAAACATTTGGAAAGGTAGATAATTAATTAAAAGTAATCATTCTCGCCTTTTATTTTATATCGCTAGATAAGTAAAAAAAACTCGAAAAGTTTGTAAAGGAAGGAAATTCTGTAAGGATCATAGTAGTTGGCGTTCTGTGATTTCTGCCTACCCCCGTGGGAAAAGGGTGCGCTTAAAAAAACGTTTTGGCCTTATGCGATAAAATTTTACATTCTTTCAAGTTAGAAGGGACAACTCCATGAACTAACAAATGTCTCTTCTAAACATAAAATAACATCACGCCTTGTAATCCCCGAAGGGTTAGGAAGACGTGTATCTAATAAACATATTCCACCATTTTACAAGTAGGTGAATAGCATGGTGAATAGCAATCACAGTTTTCCACAAAGTCCTTGAACTGTACGACCACAGTCGGCACGAGTTCAATCATCAAACCAAAAGGAATTAATTAATTAATCTCAAACAAAAAAAAAGTTATTACACCAATTACAAAGGTGTGAATGTATAGAATAGATACCGTGCAAACATATTTACATAATATTATATTATCTGTCATAAAAGTATTGCGTGATTTGTGAGCTGCAGATGGCACGGGTCAGACCCTGGTGACCCTTGGAGGTGGTAATAATAGCTGTTGACATTTAGAACATGGGAAACTAGTTTTGTAGAGGCCCTCGTTCGATTCGAGGTTCGTTCAGCGAAGTAGATGTCACCTTTCCAGAGTGTGGTGCTATCACCAAGGTTAACTAGGATGTCTTTAATTTATAGTTCATCTAACATAAATATGAGTGGGCGTGGGATACCACGCCTTATTAAAATAGTATTCCGTGTAAGAAAAGAAAAAATGAAGTCCAACACCTGTTTAGTTTTTATTAACGAAATTAATCGTTTTGAAAATCTTCCTGCAGTACTTAATTTACTTTTCAATTTAAGACACAGGAAGTGAACCGACTGTAGGTGGTATGACAAAATATTATAATTCAAGGCCGTGGGTTATTGAATTAAAAAGACAATTAAATACGTAGGCTGGTAATTTTTGTTTGAATATGGACAACTCCGTAGGATGACATACATTACAAGCGTGTTTTATTTACGTATTTTTATTTTAGTCTAGGCATTACGTTACTACATCGGAATTTAAGATGAATGTTAAGGTTCATCTTGATGAAAAAACACACAGATCATACTTGTCGGCAGACTACTTCAATAGATCATTTTCTTTTTTTACGAGACAAATCGGGAATAATATAAATATGTTAATTGGAACTTTATGCTGAACTTTGTGCTTGATTAGATATAAGCTCTACCTGCGACTTCGTCTGTGTATAAGTGGAAAATCAATGACATAGCAATTTAAGAAAAGATAAGGTGGTGGCAAAGTGTCGGAGTGGGTAGAGTTTAGAGTTGACAGCAAAAACCTAAATACCTTTTTTTTTTGGGGAGTGGAAACTCATCAAATAACCCCTCCCGCTCTGGGCAAAGCGGAAAGGAGTGTCAGACTTCTACTTACTAAAAACCACCCATGTTCCTTAAACCGCTGAGAACACCGTTTACAACCCGCAGCCCCGACGGGGTACATAAATACCTTGTAGTGAATGTGAAGTCATCCCTGATGTAGGAATCTTAAATCAAACTCTTTGACAAATGCCTGATTGAAAAAAAAGTTCTTAGACATTGTCCCGATATTAAAACTGCAACTCAAATAAAATCGAAGTAACTATAACAATCTGTGCACATGCAACGGCAAATAGTTCATGTGTGACACAGTGTGAAAAAACGATGGCTCTGCATATTTTGAATTATTATTCTACTCATCATTTCAGCCGAAAGACGTCCACTGCTGGACATAGGCCTCCCCTAAGTGTCGCCACGTTGACCGGTCCCGTGCGTCTGGCATCCAGCGGATCCCCGCAACCTTCACCAGATCATCGGTCCACCTAGTGAGTAGTGGGAGGCCTTCCAACGCAACGTCTTCCAGTTCGCGGTCGCCACTCCAGAACTTTCCAGCCCCATCGGCCATCTGTTCTGCAAGCAAAGAGCAGTGCCCAATGCCACTTAAGTTATTCTACTGCTACAAACAGATTTACATGAAGTTTATTATAGTACCTACAAAACAACAGTGATATCATGTACCGCACCAAGGAGTGACCATCAGATGCATCATCGCTGAAAAAAAACCCTGTGATACGACCAATGAAAGTTGCAGAACCTTTATATGATATCCATAGCTTAAAATTATAGATACTTAGTGTCTGTTTTTACTCTGTATTTTCCACGCCTTAATTAATGGCTGAACCAGTAAACTATGACCTGATTTAGGTAGTAAGATGGTTTTAATACCGATACTAAATTTCCCACGACATACATGGCCTAAACTGCTGCATAACGTAATCCCACATTACTGTAAACTCCACTTCCATAAAAAAAACTTTTCTAATATTATAAAGCTGAAGAGTTTGGTTGAACGCGCTAATCTCATGAACTACTCGTTGGAATTGAAAACATATTTTTGTGTCGAACAGTTTATTCATCGAGGAAGGCTTTAGGCTGTTTTGTTGATGTTAATCGCGGGCAGAAGATAGTAATTTTATTAAAACAATTGTTTTGGGTAAACAGACATACCTACATAAATAAAAACATTGCAGGTTAATCTTGTAATACATATAAATAACTATGGGTATAGATTTATCAATCATAATAACGTTTCACAGCTGCATGGATTATCTTATAATTAATAAGATAATCGGTGCAAGCAGAAAAGAGGAGGAGGGAAAACAGAGGAGCTTTTCGTAAAACCAGAAATTAGGTCTCGTCATATTAAATAGGAAAGGAAACATATTTTGACTTTCATTAACGTGAAAACAAAAAGAGAAGTTATTAATATTACTTGTCGTTCATATTTATATTTAAAAAGTATATGTCTAATCAAAATTAAAAGCTACGGAACCACTGTACGGTGAATGAGAAAACGACAGAATTGTTTGAATACTAAATAATGGTCTCCTATATTTAAATGATTTGGTAATAGATCCAGTCTTAATGATATTCTGTTTGACATCGAGAAATTAATGTTAAATCCAAGGTCACTATTTCGTGTCAATACCCTTAAAATGCTAGCGCTGTTTTTTGTGAACCTCTATTTTATTATAAAAGGATAACATTTCAATGGGAAGGTACCTGTTTGTTTCTGACATTCGTACAGATCTCAACAAAGATGAAATTCTTGGTGAGATTATCTGATTTATATTATTAACTAGAATATATACAACTTTTTAAATATCTATTAATATTTAAAAAGCAAAAATAAATAAAGCTAAAAAAAAAAAAATTAAAGCTTTCTTCAAATAGTTTTCAATGCGATCAAAGTACTATAAGACCTAATCTAGAGTAATTAATGATTTTAATTTATTCCGCAGGTACTTGCTCTGTGCGTGTGCGCTGCCAGCGCGGCCAGCTACGGCCAATCTCCCTTCGGAAAGGGAGGTTACAAGAGCTTCAAGGGCACCCCTAGCGCTGCCGCCGCCGCCGTCGCCGCTCCCGCCTACGTCGTCGGTAAGACCGCCGCCGCCATCGCCGCTCCCGCCTACGTCGTCGCTAAGACCGCCGCCGCCGTCACCGCCCCGGTAGTCGCTCCCTTCGCCGCCGCCGCTGAAGCCACCTACCAGGCTGGTTCCGCCACCTACCAGGCCGCCAAGAACGTCGTCAACAAGGCTTACGGTGATGAGGGCCATGCCGCCATCGTCCGCTCCGACTCGGAAGTCCGCTCAGACGGTTACAACTACGCGTAAGTATTCACTTTTTACTGAAACTTTGACTTTTTTAACTCCAAATCCAAATGTATAAAATACAAAATTATTGAAGAGTACCTAATTTAAATTAACGGGCACAAAGTATCAGCAGATATTATGTACAATAAATTAGCCAGCTTACTGGTATTTACTTTTAAAATTGCAATCAATATTTTCAGTGTTCTAGAATTATAAAGATGTTACCCGTATACTTATTCACTTGATCGACTGTAGTATAAAATACTTGCATACTTGGTGAATAGTGGTTTTAGAATAATTCGAATCTGTGACGGTATTATAATATTTCCTTCTTCCTCCAGCTACGAAACCGAGAACGGCATCAGCGGTCAGGCTTCTGGCACACTCAGACAGGTCGGAGAAGCCGGAGTTCTCGTGAGTATTTCCTTAGAACAAACTATTTTTACAAACATCATCAATTATCATAAACTGACTGATATCTGTGCATGTATGCTTAGAAGATCTAGTCAGGCAACGCCCAGGCAAGAAGGTCATGTCTAAATTGATACTTTATATGATAAGTTATTGTTCTGCGTATAAGGCAGGAAATTGATAATATGCATATATGTAGCTTGACATTCTTGAGAGTTTATCATCACAGTGTTAATAATGTTTTGTTTTATATTGCAGGTCTCCGAGGGTGCTTACCGTTACACCGCCCCCGATGGTACCCCTATCATCACCACCTACGTCGCTGACGAGAACGGATACCGTGCACAGGTAAAATACCAACATATTTAACCTAAACCAAGCAAAATCTGAAAGGAAGTTAGATTAGATTTACAATTTATGCATAACAAACGGATCATCTTAGGTATTTATACGTTTATAGTACAAGCCTTCATTCCAACATTGCTACCATAATAACCTATTTGTTTGCAAATTGTGTTTTTAACTTATTATGACGATAAAAAGATGAGAAATTAACACTGAATTCATATTGGATTATTCATAAATGAAACACCTATCTTAGGGTGATTCACTTGCAGCGTTTGCACTTGTCTTGAAATGTTACATATTGCAACGTTCTTAATCAATAAAAGCACTCCAAGAATACTTCAGCTATTTTGCTTTTGTTCGTGATGTTATCAAAGTGTATCAAAATAATCCATCGACAATGACTCTAAATGTTGTGTCAAAAACTTCCTGTCTATCAGCGGGGAAGAAAAATGTGTCACAGATACTGATTGTACTTATTTATTTCCAGGGCGACCACCTCCCCGTTGGTCCCGAAGTCCCCGAATACATCCTCCGCTCCCTGGCTTACATCGCCGCCCACACCAAGGAAGCCCCCGTCCAGTACTAAATATTGACATGACCAACTACAGAGACCGCTGAGCAAGTCAGCGTCCTCATCACGAACACTGCCTAATTATAATATGAAGATGTTGATGTTGAATTGCAGCTGATTATTTTTGTGTTAAATAAAGGAACTGTGCCATCATTTTGTGCTTTTATTGAATTGAGGTTAATTTATCCTTGTAATGTACCAGTAATATTTAATTCTAAGATTTATTTACAGAAAAGAAACCATAAGTAGACATAATTTACTAAAATAAGATAGACATTAATTTAAATAACACAAAAAAAATTGAATAAGAATATTTGAAATTTTCACTAAACTCACTCTGAGAAAAAAGAAAAGAATATACCTACACAGTTTAGAAAAAAATAAAATTCCGTCAAAACGTACCAGCTTATACAAATGTACCAGAGATAAGTGACAGTACTTTCTTTCTTATAGTCTAGTGGTCGCAAGAGCGACAAGTTAGTATGAGGTCCTTAGTTCAATTTCCAGTGTCGTGTGAATTGACTTTGTCCACCAGGAATCTCCCAGTAGCAGCTACGGAGTCTGGATTTGTGTCCGGTTTAAGGCAAAAGGCTTGCACTTTATTACGCGAGACTTAAACATAACCAGCGAAATGAGGGTGTACTATTCGGTACAGTTCGCGGATTTATATAGGCTTGATTATTAAATATATAGGTACTAGAGTAAGGGTACTTTAGTCGAATAAAACTGTCTACTTATCGTCGCCTCAGTGCTTGTTTGTCCTATCTACCATTGGTTAAATTTTACATTACGCGGAATTTTAGCTCTATTTCTCTTAAAAAGCTGTAGTTTCTTGATTTGTAGATTTTTCTGAGATACAAGAGTTACCTAATAATTGATAGTTATAACTTTTAAATAAGATGGTAATTAATTAAACCTTATTTTACAGGTTTTTATGTGGAGATAGAACAAATATGCACAAATATACCTAATTATGAATGTGGACTCAATCAGGTAGTGTTCTAACACTACCTGATTAGAGATAGGACAAAGTGACTGTTTCATTTATTCGTGCTTATTTGTTCTCTGTCAAAAAAATGGCGGACAATATTGCGCCACGGGATGTGATTGGTCGATTGAGTGGACCTAGAACACTCAGTCTCTTACGATGTGGGATTTAAAGCAAACTCTGGACATAGTACAAATAAGCACAAAATTTTCATTACGATGTCGTGTCACTAATAAAATTTAAATAACGTTTTTGTTATTATAAGAGAAAAAGTTAGCAATCTTCCTTAACCAGCAGGATTGAAATTTAAGTCATATCAATACTGCATCTAAAGTTAATTTTCGAAAAATTTGGTAGATAGAACAAAAAAGCACTGAGACGACGTTATGTAGTTAACTGGCACAATAAGCTATTGGAAGTGAAGTAACCGGTCAATTATTAATATATTATGTGGCACGTGTAAATACAATGTTGCAGTTTGTGGTTTTAATTATTAATTAATTAACCCCAGCTGAGCAAGAAAAACCTCCTAGTCTATCTGTTGTTCTGTTTAGTTTATTTTAACTGAAGAGATGATGTAGACTCACCGCTTTATCCTCCGATCCCTATACAGGTTCCTGGCCATGTAACCCCTAGCGTGTGCCTGTAGAGCTATGGCTAGGGTCTACCTTTTTTGGCAGAATTTTTTATACCCAAATTTTGTTTTGCATAACAGTGGATGGCAGAAACTTCATTTAGCAGAAAATCATTTGGCATACACTCATTTACCATACATTCAAAACGCATAATTTTGTAAGTCAGAATCATATTTGAGCTTATACTTCATTTCCAGAACCATCATTTCGCCGAAAATTCATAATCAGACTCGTCTTTTGGCACGCATTTCATTTCATACATACGTGTAACATGCAATAATAATAATAATTATTATTAATAATTATTATCAGCTCACCCCGGCTAAAATTTCTAGCTGAGAACATTAAATGTTGGTATGTCAAAAATAATAATAATAATAATTATTATTATTAATAATAATAATGACGTCACTCATACATGCAACGCATGTACTCCATGACGCGCGCTCGCTTCGCTCGCATATTACATAACACTAATATCTTCTGTCCCCGAAGTGCCGGGCCTCCGCCGGCCTCCTTCGTCGGCCTACGGCCCGGTGCCCATGCCGCCCATAAAAGATACTTTCGCGAGACGGTCGTTATACCTTATAATAATCTACCAAATAAAATTCTGCCATCTTAAAAGTATGCCATTGAAAATTCAGCTATTTAAACATTCTGCGAAATGAGTATTCCATTAAATAATTGTTCTGCCATAAACACATTCGTTCAAAGAAGAATATGCCAAGTGTGGTATGCCAAATAAATTTCGGAGCATCAAGTTTCTGCCAGATAGATGGTACCCCTATGGCTAGACGCCTTATCCTCTGGTACTTGAGTTGACTAATTCAATACACGCGAGTGTTTAAGTAGTTTGTATTTTGAGGTGAACCAAGAATTACAAAAGACGTAGATACACTAACTTGCTAAAGTGTTATTAGGTTGTTTCATCAGAATTTTTTTAGTAGCAGCGATGGAGTCTAGATTTGTACCCGGTTGATGTCAATAGGTTCACCCCTATTACATGGAACTTGAACATAATTGGCAAAATGTGAGTGTACTTTTTTACACCTCTGCCTAACCTTTCGTGGATTCGTAACCAGGCGTGATGTTATGTTTGTACACTTTCCGTAGGAAAAAGATTGTTTGGAGTATATGGTATCCGTCTCATCCTCAAGTATTTTATTTTATTTGGAACAACAAACAATTACATAATTAAGCATAAAGGCATAAAACATAGAATGAACAATTATGTAATCCACAGCGTTATTCACAGAATACAAGCAATAACACGCTTCAAAGAAGAAAGGTAAAATACTAATGCAAAAAAAAGACAGTGCTTTCAAACTTTTAAACAACAAGTATGTGCATAGTTAACATAGTTTATAAGTAGTGTGTATTACTAACATCATATGGATCAAGGTCTGAAATAAAGTATTTTTTTATTTATAGTACAGTCGAACAAGCTAATATGTATACAGGTAAGAGCTCTTTATAATTCTAGTACACAGAAAATATTGATTTAATTTAATTTTATAAAGTGTTTCGCATTAAGCGACTAATGTCAAACGCTGTATCGTTTGACATCAGTCATGTATTTGAATAATCTTTAAAGTGAATAGAAGTTAGCTGGCTGTATACTTATAGCTTGTTCGACTGTACATGTTCATTGAATACAAATTAATATTCATACATTTGCTCCCTATATAGCGCTCAAAGTGTCAGTAAGCAGCATGTAGCTCTACCATACCGCTTGAGGAGTCACTAGCCACTAACATACCACTCTTACAGCGTTTTATGTCTCAGTTAGCGCTACTGTACCTCCACAATTGCTCTACTATATCTCTTAATGTCATTCTGTAACTCCACTACATCGCCATAGCGGAACCTAAGACCATAAGAATTTGTGCCCATTCCAGGGGAAAAGTTATAGTTCGCTATTAAACTCCCATGTGATAGCACTTATTGATGACCTTAGGATCTGTTTAGCTCTTTTATTTATCTATTCTATCTCTTATATCGTGCCCTTAATTCAAAACCCAACTAACTGCACAAAATGTAGTTTCGAGAAAATCGTGTTTAAAGGTTCGAATCGTAAAAAATTTATTAAAATACTTGATAAAGAGGCGAGTACGTGTATTTTGATTTCTTATTATATTCATTATTCGGGTGGTGAAGGAAAAATAGCTTAATTCTCAAACAAGTAGGAAAAATGAAGGATTGGCTTGATAAATGCTACAGATTAGGGGTTTTTCCTGTAGTCGCAATGTTTTCTTATGTTTTGAAGAATAGAGTTTAGACAGCAGTTTTTTATGAATTTAATTAAACGAAATATTTATGTTCACCTAATGGGTAATTGCTAATACTAAGTAGAAATATTTAGTCTCAGTTATTGTTATTGTTAATTTAACGTGAATCATGACAAAATCACTTAAACGCAGATATAATGTTTTTCCTGGCGAGAAAAATTGCTTACAGTGCAAAAACATTGCTTTAACCGACACTTATTGGGTTTTGTCTGTTCTTTATTTAAAAAATCTCCTGTTAGGCTACCTTAGCTAAAAGCTAAATTCAGAACGGAGCGTCACCTCGGAAAACGGGTTTTACGATCTCGAAAAGGAGATTCTAACGGTATTTGTAACTCATTTTTGCCCATAAGTGACTTTAGTTGGTTTTCGCTTTAAGGGCACGATATTAGCGCCTAATGTTAGTTGGGTAGAGAATATAAAGCATCAAGCTGTGTAATAGTTTTGTAAGTGCTCCCTGGCCATTCCTGCGGCACCACTAGTTTGCGGCACTAACTCTAAACAATCCCATTAAGTCGCAGTAACTTAGTTTCAGCGACCTTGCGAGTTAACTTTGAAAATATGCCAGAAAGTTAAACGGAATATTGATTGAATATTTCCGGGTGTCTATTAATTGTACATATATGTCACAGTCAAAACTGTTAATCAGTTAAAACTACTTTTGACCGGTCAAAACTATTAAACAGCTGTTTCATACAGCTTTTTGACCGTCGAACAATTTCAGACACGCACCAACAGTGACATCAGTCTCTTAATGCGAAACGCTTTATAACACAAAATTGCATTCAATATTTTCAGTGTACTAGAAATTATAAAGATTTCTGCCTGTATACATAATAGCTTGTTCAACTGGACCACTTAAAAAAAAAGAGGTCAGAGAACTAATCAATTAGGTTAGATGTTTTTTTGTGGAACCTGCAGTGGCCAATTATATGAATTAAAAAATAAAATATAACAACGTGGAAAGTGCAAGAGGTGAACGATCTATGTTAATTTAATTACCATAATTAATTAGAGCATTCACCTTAGAGATATCAACTTATTAATCTTCTCTAATATTAATAATTATATTATCTATTTATGATATTCTCGCCTGTTTTCTGTCTGTCTTCATAGAAAAAAAATAAATTAAATATAAACACTTATATATAACACTAATATTATTTAAAAATCACTAATATTATTATAAATTTTATTTTTATTTAACACTTATATATATTACTAGCTGACCCGGCAAACGTTGTTTTGCCATATAAATAATTTCAATAAAAAAATATATTTTAGGGGGATGAGAAATAGATGTTGGCCGATTCTCATAGATACCGGATAAGCACAAAAAATTTCATCAAAATCGGTCAAGCCGTTTCGGAGGAGTATGGCAACGAAAACTGTGACACGAGAATTTTATATATTAGATATTTTTAATTGAAATTTAAATATAAACACCTCATGTTTGACTACGAAGTCATAGGTTTCAGGTTCGAATCCAAGACACGCACCTCTGATTTTGCGGATTCATGTACGTATTGTATAACTATGACTTGATTCAGCAAAACATCGTGAAGAAACCAGCGTAACTGAGAAATATTTCTCGACGGCAAAGCCAAGTCCTATGGGCGGCATAAAAACTCTGACACGTTTAGGTACTAACTACTCGATAAAGAAGAAGATGAATTAAAACAACTTTACTATAAAAGTATCTCAACATAATTGGTTAGTGTGGATGTATTCACTCGTTATGGCTTGATTAATGGGTAACCTTTTAACACTACTCATTAATTAATTTGTGCCTTCTTCTTAAATGTTTTCAAATAAATCAAAATCAGTTCAAGGGAGATTCAAATGAAGTAAACAGCCTCCGATTGTTTGGTTTCTCCATAAACTGACCAACCGATGATTACGGCATAGTACGTAGCATGTGCTAATTTTGACGTATCCCGTTTCGGAATGACGAATGAGAGCAACGATATTTTCTTTTTTAAAGAGCAGGGGTATTATTTAGATCTTGTAACCTTTTTGCAAACGGATGTAGGCATGACCAGTATCCATATCTTAAAACGTCAACCCGACACATTCTATTAAAATAACCTGATTGATTCGAAAGCGCTATTTCGTATTTATACCAATAGAATCACGGCATCGTACGAAACACGATATCTTCTTATTAGACAGCCAACATATGGACTACAAATTACCTATTTAAAAATATTTTTGTTCTTTTGTGCAACCTCTGACCGTAACAATAATAAGAATATTAGTAATAATTCTTATTACATCGTCGACACAAAAATAAGAAATCGTACTTTGGTTATTTTTGCAGTTATCAGGATGTCTAAAAACTAATTCAGGATTCAGGAAATTGCTTCACAAGTTGGAAGCTACAATACAGCGAGTGTCATAGGCGAAAAACACCACGGGCAAAAGGAAAAAGTGGTAAACATAGGTGGAAAGCTGCGTAAAGCGAAAGTAGCATAACAACATCATGTCTGTAATTCCGAAAAAGTAAGAAGTGTACAGTGTACACCCACATTTCGCTAGTATGTCTACGTTCCTTAAAATAATTATGGTATTGGGCCCAGCGGCATGTAGGTACTACCTACTAAAAGGTACGTCCTATGTTCCAGGTATGATCAATTCATGTGTTAAATCATCATGTCCATAATGACTGAGATCATAGACTGAGTCACTTTAGTATTTAAAACAGTAAGGATTATAAAATAAGAAGGATACACAAAGTAGGACATAGTAATTCAGTTAACACCATTCAGTTATAGAGTTGCACCATCAAATTAATTACTGCTCAATTACTTACACGTCCCTGACGTCCCACTCATTGAAACAGTAAATGTTAATATTCTCGTGTAAGTTAATAGTGTAATGAGAATAAAATGATCCCAAACCTCAAACACGCTGGATGTATATTTCCGAGTGCCTACCATTTGTTTGTCTACGTATCACCTCAAATAACGTTGCTAATAAGTAGGTATCAGGCGTCAGTCATCTAATGCTAACTTAATTTCTTACTTATACATTTGCCTGTCAAATCGTTAATGACATAGCGCCTATTAGTTCTATTAATAAATATATTTAGTATGACTTTCAATAATCTATAATAGATACCTTTCTACATTTTCATAACTTAGCCATTTAGGTACGTGTTATAACTGAAAAGACACGTTGTGGAGTATTTCTCCGCCTATAATTATGTTATAGCAATCATTTTGTTAATAGCACTGTGCACTTTTCAAAAACTTTTAGGGGTTAAAATAATTCTTACCAAAACATTGTAACTGATGAGCTAACTTATCAGGCAACTTTTACTTATATGAGGAGAAAGAGGTAGCGAAAGGAACGATGGATGGATTGATTGAGGAAAATTATGAATAAAATAAAAAACGTGTGGCACTCGGAGACTGCCGCGGTAAATCTATTGCATAGCATTTTTTATCAACTTATGCAATAATAGGTATAAATAATTATTAGGTATTAATAGTGTAATTACACACCAAAATAATTATTCATTCAAAAAATTTGAACAAAAATAACGATATTAAGAGTTTGATCTTCGAATTTCGCGCGATGTACATTCATATAAATCATTCATGATATAAATCAAAACTAACCTTCATAGACTAACTAAGCTAGTAAGAAACTCTATGACAGAAAATTTAAAAGAAAAAGTATTGACAGCCTGACGTAAGTGTCATAACATTGAAAAATATGAAAATTATATATTTTATTTTAGATATTTTATAAGAAAACGAATCGTTTTAGACCGATTCGCAGAATAGTAATGCAAAAACCAATAAAGCTTATGACAGATGCGTACTAATAATAAAATGAATGTATATAGAGTAGGTACTCACTCACTCATTTTCTTTCACTATTTTTTCGTGACTTTCTTCATTAATAAATGCACTTTGTTTATTCATATTTAAAACACTTTGTACACAAATTATACGAGTAAGAATATTTTAGAAGGAGAAAGCAGAGAGACAAACAATTATTTAATTTGACAACCTCAGTTGACAACCTTATTATTTCCCGTAACCATAGCAAACTGACATAAAATTTGCGTTACGAAATCTCTGGATTCGCTCTCCACGCTCAACTCAAGGCCCGCGATAGAATCTATGCAATAGATTAAAACGTGTACTTAAATGAGAGTGTGACGATTGACAAGGGAGACAAGATAACAAAGAGAAATAAAAAACGTGTTGCGCCGACCCCAAGTAACATAGGACATGGACAGAAAGGAGGTGACGATATGGTTAAAATACAACGTGTGTTAGGAAATGCAGCCTTAAAACTATGTAAGTAACTTTTATACTTAATGATGCCTTAAATAGGTGGCACCAGTGGAGACAAATTCCTTCAAGTTCATTTCTTTCTTAAAAAAAAATGATTTTATACAGTATTTTTCTACCCCAAATAGAGGTGGTTACTAAACTAACAAACGTCCTGTTAGTCTCCTCTCCCAGATTTACTATTGCCGTGTTAACATCAATGGTGCTGTCTCACTTAGGATTTGCAGATGACTTAGTGCTTTTAAACCGACTTCTAAAAAAAGAAGGAGGTTCGGGCATAACTCCGTCGCTTGCTGACCGATTTGAAAAATTCTTTTTTTGTTGGAAAGGGTATACTTTCCAAATTAATGGTCCCATATTTTTTTTATCGAAGTCGGACAAGCGGTTTTTGAAAAATCGACAAAACTCAAAAAAAAGCTACATTTTCCACATTACGACCCATGAACATGTGAACTTACATGTGAACCACTAAAAAGTGAAAAACAAAACTTTTTAACAAAAAAGTTCAAAATCAGTTTCTGAAGTCGGTGGCAAAAAATGAAATCAAAGAAACAAAAGTCACCGATTTTGAACTTTTTTGTGTTTTTTTTTTGAAGTCGGTTTTATTTTTTGTTAAAAAGTTTTTTTGCTGAAAACTTCGAGGATACCCAGATCTTTCCTCTTTGATGTTTCTTTCAAAGTAGGACTTATAATGAATATGGGCAAGAAGAACATGATAGCAGGTGTCTCCAGGAATTCAGCTCCTCCTGTCATGATCGGAAATGAAAGGTTGGAGAAAGTTGACCGTTATGCCTACCTTGGCCATATTCTTTCCAATGGAACTGAGCATCAAACAACGGAGATATAAAGAAAAATACAGCTACGGTGACATTCTGAAGCCAAATTAAATTCCAAACAGCCTGAAGACCTGTCTCTATAATCTGTGTTATGCCCAACGTGACTTACTGTCTGAGACGTGGACGCTCACTGGAGACTGTGTACAGACTCAGAGTAGCACAGAGAGCCATGGAGCGTTCCGTGCTGGGCATACAACTAATAGACAGTTTCAAACATCAAAATCCGGAGACGTACGAAGGTCTTTGATATTGGAAATCGCGTTATGAAACTCAAAGGGAGTTGGGCAGGACACCGAACAAGGCTCGTGACGACAGGTGGAGTAAAACTTTTACCAAGGACTATAAAGAGAAATGTTCGTCGTCGAAGATGGGCAGACGATATAGTTATCTGAATGACACAAGGACGTGGAGTTTAGCACAAGTAAAGAGAGGCCTATACCCAGCATTGGGTGAAGTCGGGCTGTGGATGATGATGAGATAATAATGTAAAGTTTATAGTTTTATATGAATGAATATGATTGCAAATGTAGCTGCATATATTTAGGTTACTTCCATTTCAAATGTCATCTATTCATTAAAATACGTTCTAGTTCTAAAAATGAGATGTAAGGTAGTGCATTAACTAATAGCTACACCTACATAGATCCAAGATTACATTCAATTTAATGCTAAGCTGTTTATGAAGTCAATAACTATAGGAATATGGTTATGACTGCGCTCCGAGGATGTCCATGCCATAAGTGATAAAATCAAGATATTATTATGTTATCAAGTGAAAATTTACATGCTACAAATGAAGGTTGTGCCAATTAAATTGATAATTTATGTTTAATTAATGAAGATGACAAGGTTTTCAATATTACGCATCAGTGAACTTAGAAATGTGTTCGTTCGTACTTCGCAATGTTACACCGCACTTGTGAAAAATAATAATAATAATAATCCTTCCAAGCCGGTTTCGGCTACGGCGACCGCATCATCGTCATCCTACTGGCGTCTATCATGGGCTCTCATGTGGCTAGAAAAACCACCTTTGTTAACAAATATTCTTGCACAGAGTGGACACGTGAGAGCACCATTAACATAGTTGTAATTGATTGCCGCTGGTGGTCGGGCTTTTAGTTCGTCACGCTTCGAATCCAGTTTTGAGAGCCGACGATCCTCAAAGTCAAAAACTTTCTGTTGTACCAGTGACCTCCACTCTCCGCGGTTAGACGCAAGCTCTTCCCACTGAGATGGATCTACGCCACAACCCTTCATGTGTCGCTTTAGCATTCTTAAACCTCAGGAGTTGTCCGCCATGCTTTCGCTTGCCCTCCTGAAGTTCAGAATAAAGAATGCGCTTCGCCACTCTCTGCTCTGACATGCGTGCCACATGGCCGCACCACCGAAGTTGCCTCCTCATGAGGTATGCCTCAATACCACCCACATTGGCTCGTCTCAATACTTCAGTATTGCGCACTCGATCAGACCAATGAATGTTAAGAATTGTACGAAGGCATTTGAGATGAAATCGGTCCAATTGTTGAATGTGACGTCGGTACGGTGTCCATGTCTCGGCAGAGTATAGAATGTTAGGTAGCACAACAGCCATATACACTGATATTGCGTCGACCACGAGTTTCAAGGATGCGGAAGCAGCCGTGGTTACTGCTATCCTAAGATTTTGGGGTGAGCACTTTTTTAGGGCACCTTTTCTAGCCCCCTCCCCGGCTGAGCGGGGAAAGCAGTGCTTCCCTAAATAGGGCTGCTTTGTCACTCTGGGTGCTGCCGAATTTACCCCGTCCCCCCAGTTCAGAGTAAAAGCGACCACGGTGTGTACTCACACCCCCAGAACCGCTGGCGTGCAGACCTCGGACAAAGCTCGGTTTGCATTCAACCGAACCTTTCTACCTAAGCCCATCGCCACCAGACTTTGCCAGATCGGAGTCCATCAACGGAAACGGTCAGATGCGCAGGATATATTAAAGTGCTCAAACGTTCGCGCAAACGCAAGAGCACTCTCTCGTCCGTGCCCCCCTGGCTCCAGTGGAACGGAAAACCGCTACGACCGGAGGGGAGCTGGATGCAGTAGACTAGCAAGCAATAACATTGCCCTTATTGCTGCCTTAAGGCCTTCCTACAATTGCCTAGGTGTCTTGCCACCGGCGGTGGACTGCTGTAGATACAGCCAAGACACAACTAGGAGAGCAACCGAGCCACTCGGGAGGTGTTGTTCCCGAGCCCCTCCTCCAGGTTTAGCCCACGAGCCGACGTGGTTTCCGGGATGTGGCGCTGGGAGCCACTGGAGGAGAGTTTGTGGACTGCCGACGGGTTACTTGAACTACGTCACCTATTACAGGTCGGCTGACATAGAACAACGCAGACAGCCCACTACATCCCAACATCCGCACTTGTGAAAAATACGAGCTAATCATATACAATATGACACAGACACGTGCAAGTGGATAAATACATATTTATAAAAAAAAAGTGACATTTTAGACGTTATTGGTTTTGCAAGGATAATCGATTTATTTATAAAAAGAGCAAAAGTTTGACCTATGACATAATTCTTACTTGCCTGTAAAGGCAAGTTGGATTTATTCGTTGTTATGAGAGGAAAAATCGCCCTGTCTGTCTGTCCACACTAGCTTTAAGGTATTACGGAAAAACTATTATTTCTATGAAAGAACTGTTCTAGGTCAATTTTAGAGCGCAGCTACTGTTTCAGCGTGATTGACATAATAATATATAGGGGGGGGGGGGGGGGGGGTACACGAAATGATCTGCTGCAGGTACCTCTCTTGAAACTCGAATAACCATCACGGCTACTTTCGTACCTGGATCCTTTTTTATCTTAATGACTGTTATTTAAATTAACCCAATTCATGAATTTTAATTAGCCGTACTGGTTCGTTACGCAACTTTGACGAAGCAATAAACATAAAAATTTCGATGACAATAAATTCACAATAGTATTTTCATTAGATCCAAGCGGATCTTAGTTTTATGATTTAAAATAAAAACTATTTCTATCTAAAGCGATGACGTAATTCACAGTTGCACAAAATTCGTAAAGTTTATGTTTGTATAATATGAAATGTGACAATTCGAAAATAGTTCACTTGAATGCCTTACGACTAATATTTTAAGCTAATGCATAGCTTCTATCGCGGGCCTTGAGCGTGGAGAGCGAATCCAGAAATTCCGTAACGAAAATTTTCAACCAGGTTGCTATGGTTACGGAAAATAACAAGGTTGTCAACTGAGGTTGTCAAATTAAATAATTAATTATTTGCATAAGTTGATAAAAAATGCTATGCAATAGCTTTACCGCGGCAGTCTCCGAGTGCCACATTTAGTTTTTTATGCTTTCAAATAAATAGTAATCAAAATGGTGCTTGTGTAAGTTTGGGAGGTCTTAACTATTTAGAATGAAATACTTATAAATAGGTACATCCGGATAAAAAATGCAGAAATAACACCTCTGCTAGAAATATTAAAAATTTAATCTTTGATGTAGAAGACAAATAAAAGCAAAAATATTCTCTGGACTTATCACCATTTTTTCGTGTAAAAGATACATTGTACCTATAGCTATTATTTGACAGGCTAGCAAGGAGTACAAACATATTTCTTGTCGAAAACAAAGGGATTCTTCGTATTTCCGTGTCGATGAGGTCAAATCGTATTAGACCAGTATTTACCCACCTGCACAGCTCTATCATTTGCTCCTAGTAAGTCCTGAAAGGTGCAAGTGGTTGGGCAGGATAGGAGGTGGCGCATGTCTCGCGGAAGAAGGCTCCACACTGGCAATTTGTTGAAATATTTATTAGACTATTACAAATAACATAACCTCAACATGCTGTCAATCATTTAAAAATTAGTACAGCCACTTAATAAACGATGAGAAGCTGCTTCAAACTTGAATTGGTTCATCATTCAAATAAAAAAAAGCTTTGATTATCATAAAAATCCAATTTAAAGTCCATAATAGGCCATTACCAGGCACACAGTTATAATGAGTGGTTGTTCGGAACTACTGTTCACGCATCGAACCTTACATCATTTTAATAGGAGCGGATACAAACAGTACGTATCTTTGTCAATTACTGTTGTTAACAGAGTACGGCTGGATATCTTAACTTAATTGTCCAGGTTTTAAAATTTTAAATCTAGGTACACGTTAAGGAATACCATTTCGGGGAATGAAGGCATTATGATAATATTGTGGTGGCAAGCGTTTAATTATATTTTGTAAAAATACGGAAAACGATCCATTCTAACCACAAACACCAAATTGATTTTCAGGAAATTAGGAGAACTAGTTAATATTTTACTTGGATCAATTTTTACTACCGGCATTGAAGGAACTGACCTCGTGACAATGATAATGCAGTTTATCAACGTATGCTCATCTGTGTTACAATATTGTGATTTGGATTTTATTAGAGCATATAATTAATTAGTATACAAAAGGTGGTTCTCAAACTGGAAGTCTCCAGTTAACGTATTGTTTTCATTAACTCTATTAAAAAGAACCGTATTACACTGTGCGATGTTGGATTATAGCCTACTGACCTACTCCCTTTCACAGCGAGGAAGCCTGTGTCACAGCATCACGACAGTGGGAATCATTTTTTTATGGATGCTTGGAAATCATCAAATGACTCCTCCCGCTCTGGTAGGGAGTTTCAGACCTCTACTGACTAAAAACCACCCATGTTCCTTCTTAGCCTTTTGTGCCCAGACCGCGGTATCTTAGTCTGTCGAACAATCCGCAGCCCTGACGGGCGTCGGTCCTTGCGGGCCCATTACATGTAGCTGACATCTCTTTGAGGCGCGCGTGGAACACGAACGCGAAGTCGACACGGCCTGTCGTCGTCATAGGACGCACGGACGGCGAGCTAGCCCATTACTCACCGTCCATAGGCCCGCGCCAACGGTGACCGGAAGTCATCACTTGGCCCTCGACGCCCGTAGCGTGTCCCGCGGCAGCTGGGACGAGAGGTTCTCTCCCTCTCACGTTCCGCCACCTCTTTCGCTAGCATCACTGCTTCACAGAAGGAGGCGACGGTGTCCTATTTCCTCTCGCCCCGGATCATGGCTTGCACCTGGGCCGGACGCGAGAGGTCTCCGCCTCCGATCGCCGCGCCGCTACGAGAATACGGCGGGACTCCGCTCAAGTCGAGCAGACCTCCACAGTGTCCTTCGGCCGATTTTCGCATTGGTGGTAGAGGGAACCATGTAGGCTGATTATGCATGGAGTAAATATTAGAACTGCCTCGTTGGTCTAGTGATCACAACTACGACTGCTGACCATGAGGTCTAGGGATCGTTTCCCGGGTCGGGCAAAGTGTTATTGGGTATTTACATCAGGAATTACTCAGCAGCCACGGAGTTTGGATTTGTGCCCGGTTGATTGGAATAGGCTTCATGATCTTAAAAATAACTGGTGAAATGTAGGTCTTCATAATCCTTCGGGGATTACAGGCGATTTTAGAAACGATTTTTATGCCCTATTTTATGGGTTGTGCAGAGTGGTGGTTGGTAAGAGCAGCGGTGGCCCAGTGGTGTCGGCCCCGACTTACGAACAGTAGGTCGTGGGGTCGAACCCAGGCAGGTGCATTACTTTGTGTAATTTATTTCATCACCGCTGCTCTCAAAACGGTGAAGGAAAACATCGTGAGGAAACCGGCATGTCTTAGAACCAAAAAATTCGAAGACATGTGACATCCGTCAATTCGCACTGGGCCCGCGTGGTGGATTATAGCCCATCCCTCTCCTAGAGAGGAGGCCTGAGTCCCTGCAGTGGGAATATTATAGGCTGATGATGATTTTATGGGTTGAGAATGCTCTACCCAGCTACGCACGTACGTTAAAGGTGGCATGATGTCAGTCTTTGATTTCTGTCGGTTCTCGTCATGACTCCTCAAAAAGTTTCAAGAGGTTTTAAGTTTTTAGATGTCTTTACTATTTCATGTAGTCAGGCGATTCTAAACTGCATTATCTTTTAAACTTTTAGTATGGCTATGAGAAGCCATCGTTTCT
Source organism: Diarsia mendica (assembly GCA_949316265.1). Classification (NCBI taxonomy): domain Eukaryota; kingdom Metazoa; phylum Arthropoda; class Insecta; order Lepidoptera; family Noctuidae; genus Diarsia; species Diarsia mendica. The sequence goes on from OX438891.1 coordinate 13,387,342, forward strand.
TCTACCCGCACAATGCTCTGAGACAGCAAATACTCAAGTCGGCACAAAGGAGTTCAACGATTGTTGGTGTCCGTTTCGACCGCACGAGCACGACGTTTTTTTTTAAAAAAAACTATGCCAAGATTATGTAAAAGTTTGTAAAAGTTGATTCCCAAAACCATAAATTTGTCAAAGTTATGGTTACAAAGTTGGAAGGGTTTGAACGTGGCCGCGCCATCAAAACGCGGAGAACCGAGCAGCCACGGAGATCTTTAAAACTAAGCGTTGCAGAGAACTGAAATTTAGGTACCTATACAACAGATTGAATATGTAAAAAAATTGTAAAAATATATAAGAAAAAAATCCTAGGTTTATATTTTAGGAGCTGTAAGACTAAAACCCCATGGCCGCGCCATTGAAACGGTGAAAACCACGTTATCACCGATATCTCGCTGAAAAAGCATTGTAGAGGTCTGGAGTTTTTTTGTAAAACCTAGATTTAAATATGTCAAACATTTTAAAAATACACAAAAAAATCCTACGTTTATATTTTAGGAGCTGTAAGACTTAAACCTCATGGCCGCATACAGCTCCTAAAATAGAAACCTAGGATTTTTAGTGTAGTTTTACTATGTTTGATAAATTCAAATCTAGGTTTTACAAGAAACTCCAGACATCTACGATGCTTTTTCAGTGAGATATCGGTGATAAAGTGGTTTTCACCGTTTCAATGGCGCGGCCATGGGGTTTTAGTCTTACAGCTCCTAAAATATAAACCTAGGATTTGTTTGTGTATTTTTAAAATGTTTGACATATTTAAATCTAGGTTTTACAAGAAACTCCAGACCTCTACGATGCTTTTTCAGCGAGATATCGGTGTTATCGTGGTTTTCACCGTTTCAATGGCGCGGCCATGGGGTTTTAGTCTTACAGCTCCTAAAATATAAACCTAGGATTTTTTTCTTATATATTTAAAAAAAAAATTACATATTATTCAATCTGTTGTATAAGAACCTAAATTTCAGTTCTCTGCAACGCTTAGTTTTAAAGATCTCCGTGGCCGCGCGGTTCTTCGCGTTTCGATGGCGCGGCCACGTTCAAACCCTTCCAACTTTGTAACCATAACTTTGACAAATTTATGGTTTTGGGAATCAAATTTTACAAACTTTAACATAATCTTGGCATAGTTTTTTAAAAAAAAAACGTCGTGGCCGCGCGGTCGAAACGGACACGATTGTTGAATGCTTGACGTTGATTTGTAAATTACTTAGTTGCAGGTTTGCGCCTTAACCCGCAGCAACAAGACAATACATCACCTGTAATTATCGCTTACCATTACTATAAAATTATAACACATGTGCTGGAAAACTAGGGGTCATACATTTTAAAATCATCACCATTACTTACTGATGTCCTGTCGTTGAATACTGATTTTAACTGCATCTGGTTAGACTGGCTACGAGGTAACATGACATAGATACTTGGAAAATAGCATGGCAAAATATAATGATACGGTAAGCTAGCACCTGAATTTGATGTAATATAAGTTCTGCCTGCGTAATTGCATTGAAAGTATTGTAATTCTCAAGTTTGAAGATTAAAAGGCTTTCAAAATAATTACCAAGTAGGTAAGTAAACGTTTACATTTTACTTAGGAGCTACATTTATTATAAAAGTTATGATCAATTCCCTAAAATTAGTAGATTAAGAGAGGGCCATGTGCCAGGAGTACATAATCTTGATCAATGTTTTTTAAGAGAATGTGGCACTCGGAGACTGCCGCGGCCGCTGTAAAGCTATTGCGTTGCATTTTTTTATCAATTATTTAATTTGACAACCTCAGTTGACAACCTTGTTATTTTCCGTAATCATAGCAACCTGGTTGAAAATATTTTCGTTACAGAATTTCTGGATTCGCTCTCCACGCTCAAGGCCCGCGATAGAAGCTATGCAATAGCTTAAAAATGTAATTTAATATTTATTTTGTTAACTTTGCAGTATTAGTCTTGGCCATTTACAAGTTTTATTTGTAAAGATGGTTAAGTATCCTTTTTATCATGAACTTTAAATATCCTCCCAGAATACAAGTTCATCATCTTCCTGCCCTTGTCCCATTCTATTTGGAATCAGCGCAATACGTTTTCTTCATCTATTTTCCCCAGACAGTAGAGAGATTCTTAAAAAAGTTAAACTATACTTAAGTTACTATTATTTCCTTTTCAACACACTGGCTCGTAAAGTGAGCCTTATCACATCGTTCTTAGGGCCATAAACCGAACTATAACTCACACGTGCATAATAATATTATACACTAGTGCATAATAGAATTATCACTACAAAGTTAAGTTAGTACCTTACTGCAAATTATATGCGAGTAAACAGAGCATTTTCAATTTAACCGGGTAATACCGTTTTTTTTTTAATTTTGCAATGTCTTAAAAAAGTTTCGATACAAAAAAGATCGTGTTCAATAGTAAAAATAAATTAATGTACCTAGTGCTTGCTCATTTCATGCAACTTTGAATTTAAATAGATAACTTTAACTTGTACGTTTGTAATAAATGAAACTTTCTCTCAAATAATAAAACTTGTAATATTATAAATATAACTTTTTTTTTAAATAAATAAACCTCATTCTTTTAGTCTATGGTCGACCGTCATTGTTACAGTATGACCATTTTAAGTTTAAACATGGTGGCGCCACTGGTCAAGAAAAATGCATCGCTACGTCAAACTTAGTACATTTATTACAGGTAGTCAGTGGCCTGAAAGGTTGACCATCCGCCCTACTAAGGGGTAATACCTAATGCTACCTGAGTTGTGTAGGTCAGATAATCAGTCGCTCCATGTAAAAACTGGTATTGAGCTGCATCCGGTGACCACGACTGGAAGCCCACTTCAACCTAGTTGGAAAAAAGTTAGTTAGATGGATAGTTAAAGGTTGTAGGATTGCAAATTTTATAAGTTTTTAGGGTTCCGTACCTCAAAAGGAAAAAACGGAACCCTTATAGGATCACTTTGTTGTCCGTCTGTCTGTCTGTCTGTCTGTCTGTCAAGACCTTTTTTCTCAGGAACGCGTGGAGGTATCAAGCTGAAATTCATATCAAATACTCAAGTCTATGGTCTCTTGGAGCTGTGAAAAAATCAAACTTCTAAGTCAACGCGATCAAAAGATACTCCCGTTTATGCCGCAAATTTTCGACACTCGCAAGGGAATCAAAACCTACAGGGTACTTCCCGTGAACTCAGAATCTTGAAATTTGGTACGAAGCAACGTCTTATAGCATAGATAAAGGAATAATTACGAAAACCATAAATTTTTAGTTACATCAAGATACTCCCGTTTATGCCGCAAATTTTCGACACTCGCAAGGGAATCAAAACCTACAGGGTACTTCCCGTGAACTCAGAATCTTGAAATTTGGTACGAAGCAACGTCTTATAGCATAGATAAAGGAATAATTACGAAAACCATAAATTTTTAGTTACATCACATAATATATTTTTTTTACGGAACCCTCGGTGCGCGAGTCCGACTCGCACTTGGCCGGTTTTTTTATAAGTTAGTATACGTCTACAGCCTCTATAAAAATAAAGGTTTTTACTATTTATTACGAAATTTTTATCGCAGCCTGAGGCATATTGAACGAATAGATATTCACTATTGAAACTTTATATTAATTTCAATGCTATTTTGTTATGAATAATGAACTATCATCATCTGTCTAGCAACAATGAACCATGTAAACTTAAAATGTCAAGAGAAACTTCTGCGTTACGCGCCACACCCCAAATTCACACTTCTGAAGTGGGATTATCCAAGTTCCTTGAAGTTATTAAGTTTATGACAGTTTTTTACACAATATTGGATTTAAATAATTGCCCTTTACATCTCTCAAAGTGCGTTATTTAAAACATTCATACAGTATTTCTGAAAAAATTACACATTAAATTAGATCATTGCAACGGGTTAAAAAATTAGAACTTTAGTCATTTATGGATCAATTCTATTATAAGTAATGGTTATTTTAAATTTCCAGTAATTAAATTTGAATAACAATAATTGCTTACGATGAATAAAAAAAGAAAGATAATATTCTGCCAAATCTAGTCAAGGCTTGGAGTCCACTTTGCTACGTATCTAAATTGTGAAGTTCACCAACAAACGCATAGATTCATAACTCAAATTGTCGCAGCTACTAAATTAATCAATGAGGATGATACTCACAGATTGAGAAACACTGTGCTAATGAATTAGCGTCAGACACCACATTATAAATGAGACGAACTGGACAGAGGAACATTATTAAATTAGATAAAAAAGGTATAAATAGGCATTGATCTATAGAAGAGCACATTCAAGTAGTTAAGTTCGCTTGATAACAACGAAAATGCGCGGCTTTTTGGTAAGTGTCGAGTTTTGTGTGACATTGTTGAAACCATTAGTGTATGGCTTAGATTCGCCATTAGTAAACAGCTTATGAGGGACACTTAGTGCTAATAAAGTTTCGCGGATTATAAAGTATTAATTTAATTTATGAGATATAAACGTCAGATCTTTGATTTTTATTATTAATATTTAAATAAATATCTTAATTTGCTGCAACTATTGTGTGTTAAGTTTTGTTTATTTGTTTCAGGTGTTATGTCTGACTGTGACAGTAGCCCTTGCGGCTGAACCTGCTGCCAAGTAATTATTATTTATTTTTTGTTATATCCGGTTTGTTTTAATTGTATTGCATTTCTATTGCATACAGTGCTCAAATATTAAATTATGTATTTCAAAATTTCATGGGTGCAAGGTACTGAGTAAAATAAAGATAATAATATTATATTATAAGAACCATAATTTATTTTGCAAGGATCGCATTTGTACTATAAACTGCAAAGTATATTTTATGATCATAAAATAATCGTTACCTTTTATTATTATTCGCGAAGATGACACTTAATCCCACACAGAACTTGTACGTACCTTATTCGCAGTTTAATTGACCTTAGTCAGTTTTGGGAATTCTGCACCAGATTTTTGGTGAAACAACCACCTTCATAAACCGATACATAATAACCTTAAATAGCAACTGCATTGTATCCATAACATTTGTACACAAAACGTGTTTCCTATGCAATTTTTGTATGCAAGACGTGTTTATCATTGATTATGTTTTATCATCCAGGGCTGTCTACACTCCCTTCTCGTTCGGTCCCACTACCCGGCGGTACACTGGCTTCTACGGCACCACACCGTCACCCCTATCGTACAGACCCACGACTTCGAGGTACTACTCGGTTCCCTCACGGTACGACGCCTCGGGTCGCGACAGCGCGGGACGCTACGACCCCGGCCAAAACGACAACTCTGGCAGATACGTACCCGACAACTCTGGCATTTACAAGTAAGTGCACATTATATGTTTTGCATATATTCATTTTCATCTAGCATTTGGACTGTGGAGGATGAATTAAAACCATAGTATACGCTGTCTCTAGATTACTACCATGGACAGTAGCTGAAGTATAGGGCTTCTTAGCGTTAATAGTTTCCTTAAAATTGAACGTTTGCAAATCCAAAATTATAATTATTAATGTTTTCATTTGCCAGTCCACCTTGACGATAATAATTATTAAGGAGTTAAATGTTGATTGTGAATGCGCAGATTTGAATCAGTAATAAAACTAAAAATAGAATCTATCTAGGTTTTGCAACAGATAGCTGGTTTCTAATAAAGGTCTGTCACGCGGATTTGTATGAATTGTGACTGTACCGCTGAAATGTCGGTTCAATGAGTTACTTCTCATGTAACATTTTCTAACTGTAACTTGTTTTATTTAGCGGTGACCGTGGTGACCGCGGTGGTGCCGGAGGTTTCTACTCTGGATCCGGATCCGCTGGTGGTCCCGGAGGTGCTTACTCTGGATCCGGATCCGCTGGTGGTCCCGGAGGCGCTTACTCCGGATCCGGATCTGCAGGTGGTCCCGGCGGCGCTTACTCTGGAGCTGGCTCAGCTGGAGGCCCCGGCGGTAAATACACTGGATTTGGCAACGCTGGCGGTGCTGGTGGATTCTACAGCGGTGGTGACGATGCAGGCCGTTACAACCCTGATGGCAGCGGTGCTTACAAGTGAGTACACGAAACTCATATAAATCAATGAACTATCGAACAGTTACAATATGAATACAGAAGGTAATTTCTGACAACAATATATTGCACTACGCGTTGAGTTAAAAATATGTAGTCCATTAAAGCATAACCCAATGTACTATTGTGAAAATAAAATTCCTAAAAGGCGATGTAATGTACCATACAGGTTAGCAGTATAATACAGTATACGTGGTCTATATTATTAACGAATGATGGAACAGTAAGATCATAAATTATTTGGTGCTAATTAGATTAGTTAGAATATTTAATAATTGATGACGACACTTGATTGTGTTTACGATGTTGACCTTACTTAAATGAAAATTCTACAGCGGTGACCGCGGAGACCGTGGCTCAGCGGGAGGCTTCTACACCGGTGACAAGAACCAAGGTTCGGGAGGTTCTGGCAAACCCAGCAGATTCGGCAGCGGCAGTGGATTAGCAAGCGGATCCGGCAGCGGTTCCGGCAAATACGGTTCTGGTAGTCTCTCAAGCGGTTCCGGTTCAGGCTCTGCTTCCGGCGCCGGCTCTGGTGCATACAAAGGATCCAATCCTTATTCAGGATACGAATACAAATACGGTATCATCCGTCAAGAGACCGATGTCGCACCCGACGGTTACCACTATCTCTACGAAACCGAGAACAAGATCCTCGCCGAGGAAGCCGGTAAACTGGAGCAGATCAGCACCGAAGAGGACGGTATCAGGGCTAAGGGATTCTACGAGTACGTCGGCCCCGACGGTGTCACCTACAGGGTAGACTACACCGCTGATGAGAACGGTTTCCTCCCCTCAGGAGTTCACATTCCCAAGTACAACTAGTCCTAGTCCAATGGTTCCTCAATTACTTAAGTTTGGGGTTTTTAAGCTCTACTCATGCTCCTTAGCAAAATACGCTGTACCTGTCCTATATAAGGGTAATAAAGACGCTACTTGTTACTGAATTTCTTTTATTTACATAGCTAGTGGGTTCATCAAGTTTGTAGTAGGTATAGAAATTTGACCAAAAGTTTTAGCTTACATGCCTGTTTTTCTTGTACATTTTCGCCATACAAAGACTAGATTTTAATTTAGAATATTAATTATGCATGCCACATTTTTGCAAATTACTTTGGGGCCGGTTTTTAATATAACCGGATACGGCTTGATATGTCAGTAGGTATGTCACTCAAGCGACTGGCTATAATAATAGATTGAATAGTTGAGAACTTTCGTTATATATTGTACCTACTAACAACATAATTATAAATGCGTCAGGTAATATAAACATTTTACATTGAAACATCAAGAAGGTACACACGGCTACACATCAAGCTATACAAAACCAGTATAATCTGATTGTTCATTGTGCGAAAAGAACTAGTAAAGTGAGGTCAAGATTAACTGGTTTTGTATAGCTTGATGTGTAGCCGTGTGTACCTACACATTACAATATTTTAAGATGTCGCATATAATAATCCAAGTAACGTAACCTGCATCAGAAGGATTTATGTTAAAATCTTCAAAACTGTTGTATTCTATTGACCCTGAATATTTTAAACAGCTGGATCACAATGAGGTCAACTAAAGGTTTAAAATATATTAGTGAAGCGGTTTCTGTTTATTTCAGTAGCAACCGAATTCAAATTCTTATAAGTAATTCACTGTCGATTTCGACACCAACACGCTGCTTTAGTGACCATAAAAATACACGACATCCACTTCTAATGCATGACATAAAGGTCTCTATTCACTTTAATATTATAAAAAGTTTTTTTGGTCCGTACTATGGACCGTATAATTTTGCTTATTGTAAGGATTGTGCATATTATGGCTTGATAAAAATTAACAAACTTGTAATTATAGTGGGCGGTATTGGGGCTGTCCCGCTTCTGCTGTGCCTCAAGCATGTTTGCGCAGGCCAACTGTTTTCACGCCACGATGTGCAAGCGATGACCGATTCCTTAGTACGGCCGGGTGTGGGGCAGTCCAATGCTGGCGGTGATCGCTTGACATTACTGTGGCAGACACATAACCTGATACGCCCATTTAATTGGTAGTTTACGTGACTTTCATTTTGTTTTAATGTAATATGGGTGTCATCGTCACCTGAAAAAAATCATTTAATTAAAAAAAACATAAATCATCAATCAAGCAATCAATCAATCATAAATCATTTTAAGGGGTCATTGAATGATTCCACAAAAAACATAAAAAAGGACGGCTAGCGAAACGGTGATTTTGATATAAATCAAAATCACCGTTTCGCTAGCCGGGAAAAAGGCGTGAGTTTATGTGTGTATGATAACATACACACATAAACTCACGCCCTTTTCCCATGGGGGTAGGCAGAAACCACAGAACGACAACTCCTATGATCCAACTTATATACTTCTCTTGCCTCGTCCACATTCATACATCATCCATGATGAATGACGTTTCCTTTTAGCTCGCTACAAGCCTTCACTTAGGTGCACCTTTTTTTTTTTGGTGGATGGAAAATCATCGAATAACCCCCCCCGCTCTTGGGCAGAGCGAAGGGGAGTGTCAGACTTCTACTGTCTAAAAACCAAACCCATGTTCCTTCTTCGCCCTTGTGTCGGAGCCGCGTTATCCTTTCGACAAGCCACAGCCCCGACGGGACTTAGGTGCACCTTGTGTTGCTACTCATCGATGTCAGTGCAGTGAAGCTGTCGACAACTTCGGGCACGATAGTGTGACGATAGCCTGTTGGGCTGTCATGCTACAGTATCAACGACATTATTCGTCGAGCTCTTGCCACCACCGGCGTACCAGCGGTTTTAGACCGTAACGACTCGGTACCTGACGATGGGAAGAGGCCAGATGTCATGACGCTGATGCCTGAAAAGTGAGTAGACCTTTGTTGTCGCAACCTACGTCGACCCTCATATTGCAATGCTCATGTACTGGCGGTGACGCTGAGGCTGCAAGTGGTGCGGATGTCAAGGGGCGCCTATACTGTACACTAACTAATTGGTAGTTACAGCTTTGAGCCGTTTGTGGTCGAAACATTCGGGTTATGGAGCCGGCTGGTTCTTCATTGCCATTCAACGTGGCAAAGCTGCCAGTGTTCTGGGCACGATTACGGATGACAGCGATGTGTAGGAGTACGACGCCAAAGCACCCTGTTGTTGTTAGTTTCAGTTCATTTATTTTACTTAAATTAGTCTCCTTTTTTTTGAAATATTTAGTTTTCATTATTCTAAAAGGTTATGCGGTGGATACGAGATGCAAAGGACTGGTCAATATGGCGACTTCTGGGGGAGGCCTGTGTCCAGCAGTGGAAGTCTTTGGCTGAAATGATGAATAATAAGTCTAACATTTTTGTTTATATGTACTATTATTTATGTATTTAGTTATGAGAAATCTGGAAAAAGTTCCTCCATGGAAAAGGGACTTGAAATTGGTTGGATCTGAGAGATTTCTGCTTATCAAACACACATTTTTGTAACGCAGGCGGCAGGCACGATACAGTCAATGCTGGTTTTTGTTAGTATCGGATCTTGCGTCATAGATGTCGCTATATCACTCTTCTTCGAGTTTGGAGATCAAAAGCAAGTTGTATATCATTTAATATGATATGTTGTTAATAGATTACTAAGCGATGAATGATTTTAGTTCATGTATTGTGTCGCTACTATTACAGCGCAGTGAACATAAGGCTTTAGAATATCGACTTTTCTATGTGACCTTTTCAACACCTGGAGGGAACAACATCGTAACTCACTTTTTGGTAGTTTTAAGTTACAAACATAATTCTTGTTGCTCAAAAAATGTTGAATTTTTATCACAGATTTTACTAAGTGTAAAACATTGTAAGACACGAGTGAACTGCAGTTCATAAGATGTATATTTAGTTACAAACCATCATCATCTTCATTGTTAATGCGCGCCTTTAAAAATATTACATCTTAATTTAAGATCCAATTTTGTTTTCGGAAATTATTATTTCTTATTAAACACACTTTCATGGTAACCATATATACAATTATTTCATTCTTGTATAGTTGATACTCCAAATTATCATCAATAATATCAATTGTATCTCAGACATTTTTTTTTTTTTCGTTTTACTTAATACGTAGTACCACACTTTCTGCGATTGTAAGTCTGTAACAATGTAATTTTAACAGTATATGTTGTGGTATGTCATTGCAACTCACAAAAGTCAATTTATACATTTAAACAATAATATAGTCATATAAAAGTGTAGCTATTCCCTCATTGCTTAAAATTGTCAAGGTGGCTTAGGTACCTTGACAATTTTAAGCAACGGCTATATTATTGTATGTGGTATATTATTGCAACTCACAAAAGTCAATTTTTATACATTTAAACAATAATGTAGTTATATAAAAGTAATTGTTAAGGTGGCTTTAAGACTTAACCAAAACCTGATATATTTTTTTTGACACGCTTCCAGACAAGTTACGATGTTGATCCTTGCAGGTGTCGTTTTATAATAGATGCTGCAAGCGGTCAGTAAAATCTTTGATGTGCTCTACCTTCCCTTACCCACATACCAAAATAAACGCCATGTAGGTGGATTATCGATAAACTGTTTATTTTTAATAATAAAGTGCTCACTTTGATGAATTAAAGAAACAAACATATAATTATGTACAGTAAATTACAGAATGCTAAAGAGTAATTGCCAATTTGCCGGTACATAAATAAACATTTTTTTGTCGGTGAACCGGTGTGGCGTTTAGTTGATCGGTCATTGACGTATGATCTAATATTACTTCTTCTGTGTACATTCATTGATTCAATCTATGACTAGTATGAACAGTTTCTTAAATTTATCATTAAAGGTTATCGACCTAAAATAAACGGGTTTCTGCACCTTGTATGTACATTAATATATAGTTAGCATATATACAAGCTGAGCTTTGAGGGATATTATAAGGCATCGTAATGTTACTAGCCAGTAAATTCTTTTGGGGCAAGGTGAGTAGGCAGAACTACTTTATGGTAATACTAGTGTACAAGAATTATAATTTTACGTTAATCCCCCTTTAATATTAATGCATTTAAATATCAACTAATTTAAATTTAAATAAGGGTTTTATATGACATAAGAAAGCCAAAAAAATATATAAATGAAAAGTAGAATGATATTGTTATTTATATATAACACATACTTTGCATGAACAACTTAATATGTACTCATATATTCAGTTAACAATACAAAGTTACAATGACACGGATATCAGGCTTTTACTAGAATCATTCATTAAAGTATTACCATACCTAATTCTGGAAAACCCGATTCATATCTTTGGGGGGAAAAACAACAACATAATGGAAACGTCAATGGAATTTAGATCCTGCTTATGTTCAAGGAATTCCTAAAATTGTATAAATATTACTTCAAAGAAAGGGATGAGTGTGTGTCGATAAATGTTTTATTTGATCGTCACACTTATATATACAAGAGCATTTAACAAATATTTGTAGTCTTATTAGTATCTGTAAAACCAAGTCAACGTGTCTGCATTGTATTTTCGTTCCTGCTATTTGGAAGTGGTAAGCATCTTTTTCATTTCGCTTTGGAAAGTATATAATATGACGTGACGTCGGCGAAATAAATTATTTTTTTCATTAGTTTTGAAAAAAGCAGGTGTTCCATACATTTTGGACGTGTATGTAGGTATGTATTGCAGTTTTGTAGTAATCAAAAGGTTTTTTTCAAAATTCCCTGCGTTTAGAATGATTTAATTACTGAAAACGTACTTACCGTTTTAGCGACGATGTCCCTTCCATCCTGTATATTTGTATGTAAATTTATACAGGATAAAATATGTAGCCTGTTTAGTTCGCAACTGCGAAATAAGTACCTAAAAAAAACACTAAAACTGTGCGGTGTGCCGTATAGAATTTTATTTGCTTTTTTTCTTACAAGGTCGTTCGTAGTAGGTAGCATATAGTTTATATTATCTTTTTTTGGGATAACCCTACGTTAATTAGGTAAACAATATTAATCAAAATGTATAATGTGTTATGAATATAAAAATAATGTGTTAAAGTTTGTATTAGAAGAAGTAATATGTCTGTATTACTTTTGGTAATTTTTGCATCATCGATTGGGATACCTCCTTTTTTTGGGTTGACTCACTTTAATCACTGAAAATTTAATGTACAAAAACTTCGGTCAGAAACCATCAGTGAACTTTGCACGACTACTTCATCATTTCAAGAATCCTTTTACACATTTTGAACATTTCAAGTTACATAAAAATATTTCGGAATTCCAAGCTCCCACGCGGTGTCGAGGATAACTGCTGCCAACTTCAGGCCCTTGACCCAGCCGGCTAAGGATAGGAGGTGTCTCCACCTTGTATCCTTACTAAGCTTTGGAGAATCCTGTCGGCATCGGTATTAAAATCGTGACGAAAATTCCAAAACTGGTTTCGTTAACAAAAGAAAACAATTTGGCAAGAGCGAGTCGAAACAACAATTAAAGGTTCTTTACACTCAATATGTATATTTTACGTAATTTTAATGATTTATTTTTGCCTAATTATTGACGTAGGTGCAAAAGTCATAGTCCACAAAAATGTGATGCAAAGTTAGACCTTATCAAATAAGATCAAGGACAAGACTGCATTTTATTATGAAATTGTAATTTGATTTGGTATATAATACGTCAGAAATTATTTAGTCTAATCTGTAAAGCTGTCGTTACAAAGGAGTTATGCCTAGGAGTGATGAACCAAAAATAGATTTAAGATTCCTTACAACATAACAGCAATTAGAACAGAGGTCCCAATCAATTTGTATTTCTGATCGTTCTAAAACTCATCTTTCACATTCTAGGTCAACATTCTATAGTTAATAAAAGAAAATAAATGTTTTAAAACCAATAGAACAATAGATATCCCTAAAAAGAATTGTCAAATTGGTATTAAACTTGTTGTTTATTTATTCATAATTAAATATTAAAACTATGCTGTAGGTTTAATATTTCTTAAATGCAGCTATAATGTTAGATATATTCTTTTATAATGTTGTAATAAAACAACACATTATGTAAACAGTAGTCTTACAAATAAAAGTGCAAATGGCACAATAAAGTCATTATTGAATGCATAATTATTTGTCTTTATGGAAGGATGCCACTCATGGCACAAAACGTAGGTATCCCAACACCTACTTAAAGTCGAACGGACTAGATTTTGTGTGTCAACTAAGTCAACCAAGTCAAGAACCTAGATTTTTTTTTTTTTTTTTTTTTTTTCAATGATTTCTGCAACTTGGCAATCTGTGTCAACACAATAAGCCATTCAGATGAGGTATCTTGATTCTTGTCCTGTCAGCAGAAGGGATTCCTATGAATCTCTTTCATCTTGTATCACCAAATCTCACGGTAAGTGTAGGGACACTATGCCGTTTCAATCTGGAGTGTGTGATACTTCCTGTGCCCACTAGTTTTGATGCCAGCTCATTGACGTGAGTTGATATTCTCGTCTGATAGTTTTCGCTATATCTAGCGATCTCTTGTTTGACGGTGGTGATCTTTAGGTCCTCGTGTATGTATTTGTTCCTCACATAGTAGGGTATGTCTAGCATGGCTCTCAATGTTTTGCTTTGAAATCTTTCGAGAATCTCTATGTTGCTATTGCTAGCAGTACCCCACAGCTGGATTCCGTAAGTCCAGATTGGTTTAAGGATGGTCTTGTAAATAGCTATCTTGCTTTCTCGTGAGAGGTTCGATTTGCGACCTATTAGCCAGTACATTGATCTGACTTTCGTATCCAGCTGTTTACGCTTGGTCCAGATATGCTTTCTCCAGGTGAGTCTTCTATCAAGGTGCATACCCAAGTATCTGGCATTGTCAGCCTGAGGGACTTCCTCATTATATAGTGTTATTGGGGGACAAGTTTGCCGTCTTAATGTGAAGGTTACATGAACAGATTTTCCTTGATTGACCCTAATACGCCATTTATCCAACCAGCTTTCTACACCATGGATATGGGTTTGTATGTTGGCTGACGCCATGTCGGGATCCTCGTTGACCGACAGAAGCGCTGTATCATCTGCATAGGTGGCTGTTATGGTATCGGAATGTGTTGGAAGGTCCGCGGTATAAAGCAAGTACAGGGGTGGTCCCAATATACTCCCTTGTGGTACTCCTGAGTGTATTTCATTTAAATAAGTAACTTCGCTATTGAATTTCACCTCAAAGCATCTACCGTATAGGTATGACCGAAGAATCGGAAAAAAGGAGTGAGGCAGCAGCTTTTTAAGTTTGAAGAGAAGTCCTTCATGCCACACTCTGTCGAACGCCTGGCTGATATCCAGGAAGACAGCAGAGCAGTATTGTTTGCATTCTAGTGCACGACTTATAGTATCCGTAATACGGTGTATCTGCTCGATGGTTCCATGTTGTTCTCGGAAGCCAAACTGGTGAAGAGGAATAACTTCCGGTAGATGGGGGCGCATCCTGTTCAGCAATATTTTTTCAAAGAGTTTACCCAGTACAGGAAGTAGGCTTATTGGTCTGTAGGAGCTTGCTTCGTGGAGAGGTTTGCCTGGTTTGGGTATCATTATAACCTGCGCAATTTTCCACTGAGCGGGGTACATTGCTAGTCTTAGGCAGGCATTAAAGATGGCCGCGATATGGATAGTGCCCTTTCTGGGCAGCTGCTTGAGTAGTTGTGCGTCGATTAAGTCATAGCCTGGCGTTTTACCCTTCTGTAGTCTCAGAACCTCCCGCCATAGTTCGTTAGGGCTAACACTTTTAAGTGGTAGGCTCATTTGCAGTGGAGCGTCTAGATATTCGGAGACTTCTTTGTCGTGTTCTTCATTTTTGCTTGGTAGGGGGTTGAAGATTGTTTTTAGGTGCTCTGCGAACACTTGGGCCTTTTCAAGATCTGTTTTTGCCCACTTGCCGTCAGAAGCTTTTATAGGTGGTGTATGTTCTTTCGGTCGTTTGAGTCTTTTTGTTATCTTCCATAGTGAATAGTTAGTGTCTTTGTTAGGAGTAAGTTCAGCCAGTTGTTTTTGTAGACGCTCGTTTGCTGCCTGGGAGATCATGTGTTTGAGTTCCTCAGAGGCCTTGTTGAAAGCTTTTTTGTCACAGGGATACTTTGTAGAATGCCATTTTTTTCGTAGCAGTCTTCTTTCATTAACTTTATCCTTTATGAGTTTGGGGAAGTGGGCATTTTGTGCTGTTTTCGGTGTTAAAAAAGGTGTAGATTCTTTGACAGCTAAGTGGATAAGCTTATTGAGAGATTCGATGGCTGTTTCAACGCTATCTGCGTTATTCAATGGCAAGTTCAATTTTATGGATTCAGATATTTTGATTCTGTATTTGTCCCAGTCTGTTTTGCAGTTATACAGCCTTTGTTTGTACTCTGTTAGAATGGCCTTACAGTGAATATTTATAATTACAGGTGTGTGGTCTGACGACAGGTCAGTACATTCTTCTATGTTTATTTGTCTGAGCGGGATGTTTTTGGTGATGAAGAAATCTAATAGGTCTGGGACCTTTTGTGGGTCCGCAGGCCAATATGTAGGAACACCATGTGAAGCGCAATTAAGGTTAAGGTCGTTCGTAGCTACATAGAGTTGTCGACCTCGTGTTGAGGTGAGCCTGGAGCCCCAGAAGACGTGTTTAGCATTCCAGTCTCCACCGCAAATAAAACTGTTTCCTAGTGTGTTAAAGTAAGTCTTGAATTCATCACTTGTAATAGTATGTCTAGGTGGACAGTAAATAGCAGACACTGTTATTTCCGTCTTGATATCTTGGATTCTGATCGAAGTTGCCTGTATCTTTTCAGTTTTACTTTCCCCAAAAACATAATGTTTGATGTTCTCTTTTATTATGATCGCAGTTCCTCCATGTGAATTACCAGAAGGGTGGTTTGTAGTGTACACCATGTAATTTTTAAGTTGGAAGTGGGTTTTTGGTGTGAACCTTGTTTCGGAGATCAAAGCTACGTCAACTCTTTCGAGTTTCAAGAAAAGTTCAAGCTCTTGTCGACGTTCTGTCAGCCCGTTGGCATTCCAGGTGATTATTCGAAGGTTTAGGGGAGCTTTATAAGGCTTGTGATTAATTGGATCATACGATCCATCATATTGTCTAACATAATGTTAATTATGCTTTGAAATTTGTTGAACATAACGTCTAGTACTTCCCCGAAATTATTTGGGTCCTTGATGTCGGATGGCGATCCTGCTATGTTTGTTTGTTTTGTCGCTTGTGCATACGTGGTATTTGGTTTCGAATGATTGTATAGATTGTAGTTCTTGGTTTGATGGTTTTCATGTGCAGTTTGTGTTGGATTTTTATTATATTGATCTTTTGCTGTGTTGTTTGTATTTTCATTGGTTTCTTTACCCTTTCCTCTCTTGTTTTTCGTGAGTAGGTCTTTGTATTGCTTGTATTTTGTGCAGCCCTTGTAGCTTGCTGGGTGCTTTTCATGGCAGTTGGCACAAGTTGCCTCGGTGTCCGGTCTTTTTAAACAGTTTGTTGTTGAGTGTTCTTCTCCACATTTAACGCATCTAAATGGTCTGTTACATTGGTTTTTTGCATGTCCAAATCTTTGACATCTTTTACACTGCAAAATGTCTAGCTTTTTGTACGGCGCCTCGAATGAAACTTTTACGTAATTCACTTTGTTGATTTTGAAGATTTCTTTGTTGTTGTGTTTCGGCTCAAGATCAACATAGAATAAGGGTAGAGGCTGTTTTGTGCTTTTATGTCTTACATTTGTGATATGCCGGACTACATGGCCGAGTTCAAAAAGCTCTTTTTTTATGCATTCTGTGTCTTCCGAAGAATGTAAACCCCGTAACACCACTCTATAGGCTCTCTCGCTTTTAAGTTTGTATGTGTAGTGGCTTACATTATTCTCTATAAAGTTATCTCTGATATTTTTGTACGTGTCTATGTCACTAGGCATTATTTTAACTATGTGTCCTGATCTCAGAGTTGTCATAGTATATTTGTCAGTGTTTGCAATTGAGTATAGAAGTTCTTTTAATTTCGTTATGTCTATGACTCCAGTGACAAATATGGGTTCTGGCTTGGGTGGTTTAGGCTCCTTAGGTTGTTGACTGGGTTCGTCAGTACCCTCTGACTCCAAAATTTGAAATCTGTTTTCTGTGGTTACTGCATATGTTGTCTTGTTTAATTTACTATTTTTCTTTGCCCATTCAGGGCTAGATTCCGCTTTCCTTTTCATAGGGACCTGATCATTTTGCCAGGGTTGATTTTGTTTTTTACCTTGTTCATCGTTCTTGTCAGATGTGTTTGATTTCTCATTCACCTTATCGTTTGAGCTTGTTATTTTTGGTGATTCAATTGGTAGATTTCCAAGTGAGTGGCTCCTAGCACGTGCAAACATGCTTTTTTGGAGTAATTGTTGTGTCATTTTTGGTTTGTTTTGATTTTCTTTTTCATTATTCATTTTGTTCCCACGAGTAGGGTCGATATAAAAGGTCACTTGAAGGGTGACGCCCATTCCTCCAAGAAGGCGATCTCCAACGACGTTTGCCATGTCCGCCGAGGTTGGCGCTCGATACTGGTCTCCCACCAGTCATGCATTCCGTTGGCACGTGTCCCACCGTGGAATTGGGGTGATTGTTTTATAGAGGTCTTCTTCCTCTCAGCCCGGGCAATTAAGCCTAGACTCCCGATCGCGTAATTGCGGTTGCGGGCGTGGGTAATCATTTCCTAGTACCCACTGTAACTGGCTGGTTAGGTTAGGTTAGAACCTAGATGTAAACGGAATAATGTGTTGTGAACGCAGTCGCACTATATTGTTGCATTTTAATCATTTTTGTTTTATGCAAATCGATGTGTGAAGTGGATCTTCAAACATTCCATAAGAGAATTACGACTCTCTTGCAAGTCGGTCGTCTCGAAACTGCTCGGGATTGTTCAGTTAGTGACTAAATATATTTATTATAAAAAATGTAAAGTTGAAGTGCAAAGTGAATGATTAATATCGCTCATCCAAGTCACAACGGAACTATTTATAATTTATAAGCTATGCTAATGCTTTAATCTGACCTCGTCACACCTTGATTTAAGGATTTCTGTTCCAATTTTGGTACGTCTTAAATAAAATTTATTATGCATTTAAATATTAATTAAATGTCAATGATGAAGGAGATGATTTTGACAATATAAATGTATTTCCTCCGAGGTGCTAACCTATGACACATTATTTGATCTAGTTTCAGATCAAGAACAAAATTTGTGGCGATAGCAGGCCGACTGGTCGGAGATCTGATAGCTGTTGCTGGTGAATTCTTTCAGAATGGAGAATGCTCTGAAATTTGTAAGTACCAGTTTATTAAATAAATATTCATCGTAGTTAATATGCATAGTGATTTTTAACTTAAAAATGTGTGGAATATTTAAATAATAATTAATATTAGAACTACTTATAGATTTAAAACTTGGTCATCGATTAGAAACATGGTGACAATACAAGTATGGAATGCTGTTACATGAATAAAAAAACGTTATGAATTTATGGTCAAGGGCTTCTTTTTCGGGACATGAACCTCTCTTGGGCTTTGAAGGGTTTTTTAATGAAACGATCATACATACTTGAAATCAAATTCAACTTTGCATCTAATACAAATATTATTGTTCAGTACGAGATATGTTAATATCATTCAGGGTTTTACCTTATAAATAATTAATAAAGATTACATACTTGCAAGCCTTCATAATGAATTGACATTAGAAAACAATTCGTATTTAAAACAGTGCTTATGCATAAGTATTTATTTACCTAATCAAATCAATATTCATTATTTCCAGGTATTTGTGATAACGTTGTGGGCAGTTATACATTGCTCACCCTATGACGATGGGAAGTACAACCCAAAGAAATTTAGAGTGTACGACGACGGAGGATATTACAGGCCCTTAGATGAGGGGAAATATATTCCTAGCGATGAAGGGAAGTACACATACATATACCAGCAAGGGTTATATCCAGAAGATGACGGTGACTACAGATATGTTCATCAAGTCGGGCCCAATGGAGGATTCGGAGGCAATGGAGGATTTGGAGGGAACGGCGGCTATGGCGGGAACGGAGGAAAAGGTGGCTTTGGAGGAAATGGAGGATTCGGACCAAACGGACCCAATGGCCCATGGGGTCCCAACGGCCCTCCTGGTCCACCTGGTCCGCCAGGCGGCAGTCCAAGACCTAAGCCCAACAAAATTGATTACATCGGTTCAAGGAACTATGCCAACAGATACCCGTACATTCACAAAGTGATCAAGTCTTTAGTGGACAAATATGTGTCGGATGAGACCGTGAACTTTGGTGATGAATCCGAAGGAAGCACAAACCACTACCGGAAGGTGTATGCTGATAAGGAGATTGCAGTGAAATGCAGATATTTGGAGCCGACATCTAACCGCTCGGAGTTTGTTACCCAGTAAGTCAAACTTTTCTTACATTTTTAACGATAACAGAGTACCTACCTAATCAATATTTATTTATTTTACTATTTATGAACACACAGTAGACAACACAGGAAAATAACATAATAATATAACATTTGAGTACAAAGGTACCATATTATGACCATAAGATCAGGAAAAGAATAAGGATAAGGGGAAGGATTCTATATTATGACTATAAGGATTAGTAGACAAGTTAAAGTTTCCGATGGCTTAACTTACGCGTAAAACTAAAAAGTCAGTTCAATAGGTATTTATTCTATACATTTTTTTGGTATAACTTTGATTCACACAAGATATTTGCCCTGTATCGCGGGTGCAACATTTAATTCTACTACACATAATAATATAGCCAGACCCGAAACCACTACATGTAGGTCATACAATTATTTATTCCGTGCGGAAATCTGCCATTGCGCTAACGGTGCTGTCAAAGTTGATCTCCGATTAATAGCTTATTCACCTATCTAATAATTATGTTGTTTTGTGCAGTAAAAGTTCATTCTCTATTTTTTTACCTGGTGTTTCTGAAGAATTTAGTTTGTACCACGATTTATGTCTAGCCGACCGAATATGATTCAGATGATAGATACAGATCAAAGCTTTCCGATCGGCTCGTGAGTCATATACGTGCGGTATTTGTGACGGATTGGCTTTGTGGTTCAAGAAATACTGGTGATTCTAATGAAACCTGAATAGATACTAGTACGCTGTACCCCTTAGTAGACTAATGGGTCCAAACAGTATAACATTATTGATATAACATCAATATCAAAAGAAAAACAACCCCTTAGACAATTCAATGTAAACACATAAATTCGTCACACAAAAATAACCCTAAGCAGCTCCATTTAGTAAGAATTAAACAGGCAGTTAGCACAGCAACGCTAATTTCTTTATTTAGTCTTAGTCATGTATTTAATTTAACCTTTCAGTAAAATACAAAATTTCGAATCATCATTAAGTGGACTCGATCCTGTGCAAATATTGACATAACTAAAAACAATGCTTCTTTAACATCAAACAAGGGATTTATTTATTGGGTTATAGGACGTTATTATAAAGGTTTCAGTCATTCAATTTTATGACTCAGGTTTCTGAGCCCTCTGTACTTATGTGTATATATACTGTATATATATATACCTAAAACATGTTCCCACAATTGAGACACAAGCCTCCTTTGTGTTAAACATAAACAATCAATTACGGGATTTCTTCCGTGATCCTTCCCGCGAACATGGCGTTTGCAACAATGTCAAAATATCGGAAGCCCACAGTAAAAGATAAAGACGGAAGATATACCGTATAAAATCCGTGAAAACATTTAAAATCAATCATTTATTTTTATTTTTCAGGTATCCTCCAACGCTGAAGCTTCCTAAAGGCGAAAAGTTCGGTTCTTACTACAGTTTTAGAGGCACTAAGGTTCTAAATACTGTGGAAAACTCCCTTACGAGTAAAATTAAGTTAGAATACGAAGTATTTGTTAGAGTTGTTGATACGACTACGGAGTAAATACGCTCCCTTATCTAATGTAATATAACCGTGATATTTATGATATTTTATGATTTGGCCATACTGTAATTTAATAAACCTAATTAAGCTGTAAAATTGAAATTGTTTATTGTTTTATTGCTTCCTTTGTTCCATGCTTAGATACTTCACACAAATATTACGTTTTTATTGATATTCTTTTGTTAATCCATGTTATTGTACCATCGATATCTTAATGTGTACCCATGAAGGTTGTATACTTGTATTGCTCGTAGCCACTTGACTGGGTTGGTGACCGCAAGCACGTAGTCATCATGTAGTTTGTGTCTTAGCTGCCTTCATAACTTCTTTGTTGTTGTAATTTGCACTCTAATAACCCCTTTTAAGGTGCGGTCAAATCGGTATGGACGGATTGCGGGTCAGTAACGGACGCTGGACTCTGACAGTACAGTATAATAATTTGTCTGAGTCCACAGTGTTCTGAGTAAGGTCCGTAATTGGTCCGTATTAGTTTGACCAAAACTTTGTTATAGCTTGTTAATTTTCAATTACTTACATGCTATCGATTTCTTTAAATATTTCAATGAGACGCTTAAGCAAGCAAAAGAGTGGAACATACACAACTTTAAGTGACCTCAAATGCAAGAATCATGAAAAGTATAGCTTTACCTACGAAATTGCACTAATGAAGGAATAATAATAACAGTCCATTTAATTTGCATAAAAGCAGTAAAAATAAGTGACCATTACCGAAACATAACTATGAAAGATAAAAACTATTAAAACACTTATACTACACTTATACTTAGATTAAATTACAAAGTAAATAGAAATGGATTTAATACAATTGGGTATATATTTTTTGAGGATATATATTTTTAGTGCGTTTCTAAAAAGTATATTTGCTCTGCCTTAATAAATCAGTTTCTGAAGTCGGTGACTTTTGTTTGTTTGATTTCATTTTTTTTTGTCACCGACTTCAGAAACTGATTTATTTTTGACTTTTTTTTTGAAGTCGGTTTTATTTTTTGTTAAAAAGTTTTTATTTTTCACTTTTTAGTGGTTCACCTAATGTGGACAATGTAGTATTTTTTTTGAGTTTTGTTGATTTTTCAAAAACCGCTTGTCCGATTTCGATAAAAAAATTATGGAACCATTTGGGAATTTCCAACAAAAAAAGAATTTTTCAAATCGGTTAGCAAGTGACGGAGTTATGCCCGAACAAACATAAAAAAAAAAAAAAAACAAACATCCGAATTGAGAACCTCCTTCTTTTTTTAGAAATCAGTTTTTTAGAAACAGTTGGCAATCATTGTTTGAAAAATCACGAAGCAATATCATCATTCTCCTGCCCTTATCCCAATATAATCAGGGTCGGCGCAGTATGTCTTCTTCTTTCATACTTCTCTTATCCATCTATCGTTTTTAGGGTTCCGCAGCTCAAAAGGAAAAAACGGAACCCTTATAGGATCACTCGTGTGTCTGTCTGTCTGTGTGTCCGACCATTCCCCCTCCCCGTTATCTCCGAAACTACTGGGCCTAAAATTCTGAAAATAATACAAAAATTACTTCAACACGTATAGAGGAAAACCTAAAAGAAGTCATGGTATGGAACCCTTCATGTGCAAGTCCGATTTGCACTTGGCCAGGTTTTTGGTTCATACTCTGATCTTATAGCCATCCATATTTACACTAAAGATTTCCACTTGTCATTTTTCTAATGCTCCGCCGCACATGTCCTTACCACGACACCGATTACCACACAACTTTACAGAGTTAGTCGCTGTTTCCTCGTGGTCATACTAGTTTTATTACGAGGACATTAAATTTTTCCTAAACCGTAATTGGTGGTACAAGTAGGAGATGAAAAACAAGGTAAGTAAAGTCTCACAAGCCAGTAGCGCAAAAAAAATAAGTATCAACTCGGGCGCAACGCGAGTTTCTTCTCGCGCGACTTTCTTTTTCTACAGGAGGTGCAAAAATGATAGTATGACTAACTAGTAACTATGACCACGAGGAAACAGTGGAGTTAGTGCAATGTAAGTCTTATTAATTTGATGGAAATCCTGAGTCCTGACCACAAAAATATTGCTGTTTGCAAAAAAAAATGGTGCGTAGAGATGCTCATCTCCACTCTTAGCAAAATATAACAAAGTAATGAACTAGATCGATATTTTGTGCATTTTCGGGAAATACACGACACCATCAATAACATTAAAAAACAAAAATATCGTAATTTAAAAAAAAGGTTTGGTGAATATTTACCTACTAAGAATACCTAAATGATTCACTTCTACCAAACAGGATAAAGTTGACCTTCAAATAATAATGCAGTAAACAGAAATAACGCATTCCTAAAACACGTTTAGACTAAAATGTTACAGATACATATGATTAAAATGAGACATCCTAGATCATTTCGCTCACAAAATAAGATGAAACTTATATAATGGGCAATAAATACATACAAAACATTTAAATTTTGAATTTTATCATGTAATTTAAATATTTATGACGCTTTAGTTTGGGCGGAATGTGTAGATCCTTATGTTTTGTTTTGACTACCTGTACCTCACGTTTTACAAACTCGTTAGTTTCAGCTTTAGCTAATATTTAGCATTACATCGAATATTTCAGTTGGTGGACAATAAAGTTCAATGAACTGCGCCACGTGAGCACTTCTTCAACCCGAGCTTACCCGTATTCTTTCAATGTAACTCCATGCTGCAACTCATAATAAACTTTTAAGCATGTCAAGACGACGACGCGGCGACGTCGCGATTCAGGATTAGTTAATAAAGAGCGTCACCCCGTTTTCGGCGAGTCGTTGCCCCGTTTGCAGCCAGGCCGTTGTCGTCGCCTCAGTTCCGTAGGGTTGGCGCCACCATAAACCAGCCGTGCATCCATTCGACGATTTGAACCGCTACAGATAATTATTTACATACTATTAAATTACGGCTTATTTTATAAGTTTACTTACCATTTTGGAATAATATAAAAAAAGTAATGAGCCGCATGGATTGTGACCCCAGTCTAAAGGTTTCAATGCAATGGGTACCTGAGGATGGATCGCGCCGTGTCTCTAAAGCCGCCACCGTCAAGGAAGAGGAAGTAAAATGACCTGGACGCGCATCACGAAGGCTGGTTCGTCAATTCTTCGTTCATTCAAGGTCAATAAACAAATAGTAATAATTATAGATAGCTTATAAATAATTGGCAGAGGCATTTATGACTGGTTGGCAATATTAGCCAACAAATCCTTGCGATTAATTGGAACATAATATTTTTATTACCAGTGGGAATTAAAAATAAATGGCCGAAATTCTCAGACACGTCAGTAGGTTAAACTTGTTATTAACAAATCCATCTTATATAAATCACTCTAGATATATCGCGTCTTTTTAGGCATACCTAAGTTGAGAAAACTATAAAAACTGCTCGAATAAGTATTACGTGTTGGTTAAAATGAAATAATACAAAGATATTCAGATCATAATCGGGGCAAAATAAAGAAGTATGTATACACTAGCCGTTGCCCGCGACTTCGTTCGTGAGGAAATTTTGACGTGTACTCGTATGTATGTGTGGGACTACCTCTGGATGTACTATGCCAAATCGAATGACAAATGCCAATCGAAGCGATTATATTCCCTTAAACTGGCCCTCTCATAAAATCTGTTCCCACACATACAAATACATATGTCTTAACTATATTCTATCTCTCTACCAATTTTCAGCTCCAAAACGCCAAGGATTTCATTTATATACTTACGGGAGCCCTTAGTCCAGATCGTCACAAAAAAAATTGTTAGCTAATAGACTTGCTAAATTTCAGGCCGGTAGTACAAAAATCAAAGTTACATGTAAACTCGCGAGAGCCTATAAAGCTCCCTAATCCGACCCTGAACCAAAATCTTAGCAAAGTTCTACTCACCATAAACTACATCCCTGCCAAAAATCAAGACTGTAGCACAAAAAATTAAGGACTTTCATACAAACTTGCGAGGGCTCATAAACCACCCTAATCCGGCCCTGTCGCAAAACTAATTCATAAAAAATGTCTACTGACTATAAAGTACGTCTCTGCCAAAAATCAAGATTGTAGCACAAAAAAAGAAGGACTTTCATACAAACGTGCAAGGGCTCATAGACCACCCCAATCGGGTCCTGTCGCAAAATTAATTCATATCAGACGCCTACTGACTATAAACTACATCTCTGCCAAAAATCAAGATTGTAGCACGAAAAATGAAGGACTTTTATACAAACTTGTGAGGGCCCTTAGACTACCCTAATCCGGCCCTGTCGCAAAATTATTTCATAGCAGACGTCGACTGACTATAAACTACGTCTCTGCCAAAAATCAATATTGTAGCACGAAAAATGAAGGACTTTCATACAAACTTGTGAGGGCCCTTAGTGCTTGGCCAGACTGCAAACGCGGGCGCGGGGCGGGCGCGGCGCGACAAACTTAAACGTATGGAACTTCATTTGAGTGTCCGTAGTGGGCAAGCGGGCGCGGGAAGCGGCGCGGGCTACTTTCCGCGGGGAGCGCGCGGGCAACTCGTGCCATAGCTCGTTCATACAAGTGGCCGCAGTGAGTGCGCGGGGCGGCAAGCGATAAACCGCGCGGGAGCAGCGTATCTCAAACTTTAGTCTGCGCCAGATAACCAGATAAATTGGATTTATTTATTTAGCCTTTACTTTTATAACTTATAAAAAGTTAAAGCTTAAGAAATTAATCTAATTATTTATAATTATTTATAGAAGTATCCAATTAATTAAAATAACCGAATTTTAAAATTCTTACCAAAAAATTTTTTGCTTTTTTTTTGCTTCGGCGAAAGTTGTTATTTTTTTTATAATACAATTTTCTATATTTTGTAATATGTAGTCAAACGTATCCATTGACATTCTTGTATATTCAAAAATCTTTTGAGGTTGCTCTCGCAATCTTTCATACAGTGTGTAAAATTTTCCTTCATTTTCTCTGGTTAAATTAATTTTATTAACTCCATTTTTCACTTTTAGCATTTGCCATTTAAAGTGAGAATTTTCCAATAAAAACAAGTCTTCGTCATCCATATTATATTTTGACAAACACTGGACGAACAGTTGAACGCGACAACGCTCGGAACGAAATCGCGGTCCACTGCGGACAGGCAAATCGCGCGCGTTCCCGCACCCGCGCCGCTCCCCGCACCGCGCTGCCAGTCTGGCCAAGCACTTAGACCATCCTAATCCGGCCCTGTCGCAAAATTAATTCATAGCAGACGTCGACTGACTATAAACTATGTCTCTGCCAAAACTCTAGATTGTAGCGCAATAAATGAAGGACTTTCATACAAACTTGCGAGGGCCCTTAGACCACCAACCATAAACTACCTCCCTGCCAAAAATCATCTTTGTACGTCCAGCCGTTTTTGAGATTTCGTGATGAGTGACCTTTCGCTTTTATACTGATATAGATACATACTTACATAATAATAATACATAAATAGTTACATGTAACTATTTTAGCTGGATATAAAAGCTAAAGCTTACATTTTTAGCATGTATATTATTGGTAATTGAGCCCATAAACTCGGACTGCAATTGTAGAAGGCAGGGTTTGGCAAAGGTATTACAAAATAATGTTAGCAGTGATGACTTTATTTTATAATACATTATATTACAACCATTATCATAGCGCACTTCTTAAGGCCCATTTCAGAGCGAATCCGGTGAGGTTTCAACCGCGTGCGCTGAAGACTGCTGGACGTAACATGTTTTCACAGCGTTCAGTATGCACGCTCACGGTATTGTACTTTAAAATCATGGAAATGATGTCAAGATTTATAAACGTAAATTAGCGCTTACTGGTCCTAAGTAATATTCCTGTCACAATGTCGCACAGCTGTCTCAAGTTCAAGATAGCGACTAAGATCAAAACGAGAGCTAAGTATGGTTTATAGATCACGGTCAGAGTGTGCGCGCGGCTTTGTGTCGTTCTAAACTGTTCGCGTTGTGGCTCTGCATATAAAAATCCAACGTATGCTACTCGATGCCTTGCAATGCGACGAGATCTACCAAGCAGGACGACACCACAACGCACCGTGTGCACAGACTCGTCGCGTCAACTGTCGTAGGTCATACGTGCTGGTTCCAGCTGAACTTTCGGCCGGCCGAGCGTGACTGCAGGGTGTCGACCGAGGCACGTTGAACAGCAAACGCTTTCCAACTTATAGTCTATGGATTTCAAAACGCGCTGTCGGTGTCGGTATCGCTCTGAAATGGGTCTTAGTTTGCCATCTTTGTTTTTAGTTCTCGTAAGGTTCGTACTTTATCAATGATCATCTGCCATAAAAGTTGCCATCTTTAATGTCGAGATGGCCTAGTTCTATATAGTTAAAACACTACAAACACTCTACAAAAGCTCATAATTGTACAAAATAATAATATTCTGCAATGGACGTGTTCAGAATCGAATTTAAGGCTACAAGTCCCCCCATCGGGGCTGCGGGTTGTTCTTCACAAGAGAAACCGCGGCCTCGACATAAAGAGCTTAGAAGGAACGTGGGTGATTATGATATGACGCTCCCTTTCGCTCTGCCCATGAGTGGAAGGAGTTATTTGATGATTTTCCACCCATCATCATTATCATCATCATTTCAGCCGAAAGACGTCCACTGCTGGACATAGGCCTCCCCTAAGTGTCGCCACATCCACATTGACCGGTCCCGTGCGTCTCGCATCCAGCGGATCCCCGCAACCTTCACCAGGTCATCGGTCCACCTAGTGGGAGGCCTTCCAACTCAACCTCTTCCGGTTCGCGGTCGCCACTCCAGAACTTTCTGGCCCCATTGGGCATCCGTTCTGCGAGCAATGTGCCCTGCCCACTGCCACTTAAGTTTGGCAATTCTTCGGGCTATGTCGGTAACCTTGGTTGTCATGCGGATGTCCTCATTTCTGATTCGATCGCGCAAGGAAACTCCGAGCATAGCCCTCTCCATTGCCCTTTGGGTGACTTTAAGCCTTCTGATGAGGCCCATTGTGAGCGACCACGTTTCGGTCCCGTAGTCCCGATTTTCCACCCGCACATAATAATATAAAAAAGGCTACAAGTCCCAATTTCATTCTCCTTTACTTTCTGAGTGTTACTTGTGAAACTACTGCCGAAACTAGCAAGCGTGCACGATTAAGATTCGATTTTTTAAGGTTGTCTTTCCTATTTATCTGACGTATGCAAAATAGTTAAGTTATTCATTTATTCAAAGCGGGTAGTACATCAGACCCCACAAATTATAGACCTATTTCAGTACTGTCTACTTTTATTTTAGTAAAGTTTTTGAGAAATTAATTTTAGACAAATTGCAATTTTTTTAAACAGTTCGGTTTTACGAGGGTTTTACGAAGACATATTATTTACTGTGCATGGGAAAATAAGTACGATTCTTTGAACATTTTTGCGATTTCTATAAGCCATTTTTAGGGTTCCGTACCTCAAAAGGAAAAAACGGAACCCCTATAGGATCACTTTGTTGTCCGTCTGTCCGTCCGTCCGTCCGTCTGTCAAGACCCTTTTTCTCAGGAACGCGTGGAGGTATGAAGCTGAAATTTATATCAATTACTCAGGTCTACTGTCCCTTGAAGCTGTGAAAAAATCAAACTTCTAAGCCAACGCAATCAAAAGATACAGCCGTTTATGCCGCAAATTTTCGACACTTGCAAGGGAATCAAAACCTACAGGGTGCTTCCCGTGAACTCAGAATCTTGAAATTTGGTACGAAGCAACGTCTTATAGCATAGATAAAGGAAAAATTACGAAAACCATAAATTTTTAGTTACATCACAAAATATATTTTTTTTACGGAACCCTCGGTGCGCGAGTCCGACTCGCACTTGGCCGGTTTTTTTTAGTTTTTTTTTTATTTAATATTTTTTTTCATTTGATTGCGTTCTTCATGAAATGTTAATCAGGAAACTCCACCAATACGGAATATGGAACGACGCTCTGGAGCTCCATATCTCATACCTGAATAATAGGATTCAAAGAGTTGACGTCAACGGGGAAAAATCTCCCGGATCTATTGTAACAAAGGGCTCGATTCTTGGTCCTTTCTTGTTTCTTATTTAATGATTAGCTTTACCTCATAAAGGATAACCACAATATAGTGTTGTTTGCGGATGACACTTCGCTTTTGCTTAAACATAAACGTCAGCAGCTAGTTATTGATGATTTAAATGCAGTGACTTCAAAAGTAGTACATTGGTTTAACGCTTATAATTTACTTCTTCATAAAAAAAAAACAAATGCATTAAGTTTAAACTACCTAACGTTAGGCAGCTGAAAACTAGTGTGTTGGTGAAGGGCGAAGAGTTGAATCCTGATAATAGCACGGTGTTCTTGGGCTTAGTAGAGGAATCAGTCAGCCTCATATAGATAAATTGACGAAGATGCAGGGTTCTGAACTTAGGCAGTTAGAAAAATTCGTAACTTATCTGATGTAGAGACAGCCCGATTAGTGTACTTCAGTTATTTTCACAGCGAAATGTCGTACGGCATTGTGTTGTGGGGGAATGCCGCCTATATTCAGACCATCTTTGTTTTGCACAAACGGGTGGTTAGATAAATTTATAAATTGAGTCCGAGACACTCTCTCAGAGAAAAGTTTAAGGAGTTTAATATTTAATATATTAGGCACATTTATTTTATTATTTTTTATATAGGCAGGCCACATCGCTCGAAGAACGGACAACCGATGGGGAAGAAAGGTTCTCGAGTGGCGACCACGAACCGGAAGACGCAGCGTTGGCAGGCCTCCCACCAGGTGGACCGACGACATCGTGAGAGTCGCGGGCAACCGGTGGATGCAAACGGCAGGCTGCCAATCTTTATGGCGTTCTATGGGGGAGGCCTTTGTCCAGCAGTGGACGTCAAATGGCTGATGATGATGATGATGATGATGAATATTTAATATGATAAACATTTTATTATTTTTACACTGTGAATGTGAGGGCCATGTGGGGTCGGGGGCCACGTGATGTCTTCCGGCTACCGTAGACGCGGCCTGTGGACGGTGAGTAATGGGCTAGCTCGCCGTCCGGCCGTCTCATGACGGCAACAGACCGTGTCGACGGCGCGTTCGTGTTCCACGCGCTCCTCAAAGAGATGTCAGCAAGGAGGGGCCCGCAAGGGCCAACGCCCGTCGGGGCTGCGGATTATCGAAAGGCATAACGCGGCCTCGGCACAAGGGCGAAGAAGGAACATGGGTTGGTTTTTAGTCAGTAGAATTCTGACACTCCCTCCTGCTCTGCCCAAGAGCGGTTATTTGATGATATTCCACCCACCAAAAAAAAAAAAGGACCATGTGGGTATTTCTTTAGTTTTAACGATTGTCTGGCAGTTTGAGTATACAAATGTCCTTTCTTTGGTATTGTTCGTCGTGACGTTGAGCTCCTTGAGTTACAAGTGGAGCTCCACGATACTGATAAGTGCTTGCACTGACTGGACGGTTCCACTCAAATCTGTGTGGTGCTTTCTTCAAAAGACCATCTCAGACACTAATCTGCATAGTCTTCATGTGTGTATACTAAGATTATGTCTGAACCTTAAAACAGATTATGACTTCTGAGTTTGTTTCGGATGTTTCTTCGGAGTGAGTTCGGTACGAACCACCGGCCTCATCAGCTAGTAATAAAAAGTGACTTGTAAAAGCGTTTGTAAAAACCTACATAATTGTAAAATAAACATTTAATCATTATTAGAGTTCCCTTGCCAAATGTGAAAAACGGAACCCTTTTGGATTCGTTCTGTCCATCTATCTGTCAGTCCCTGTGTGTGTCCAACCATGTGTCACAGTACTCACAGTCAGCCACTCCCATGACAGTTGACATCACACAAAGATGAGAAATTGAGAGTTGTTGAAAACAATCTACAATTATAAATGTCTAAGTGTCTATCGGCAGGTATAGAAAATTGCCCCCACTCCTCTAATTTCCAAAGTAAGAGGAGTATAATACAGAACGTATAATATGTAGGTTTGTAGAACTTTCCACGAACATTAGTTTTGACTAGGTGTTGCCAGCGGCTTCACCCGCTACAAACCCCCGCTACAACTCGAAACGGGAATTTAGGTTTTGAAGTAATGAACTGTATTTGTAGTGACACTGTTAGTAACTTTGTTTTTCATGAAAAAATAAATTTAGGTTTGCTGTTGCGTGTAAATTGGCCTATGGCGTGAATAATCCGAAAGTCTGAAAACTGGTTGCATTACCCAGTAACTGGTTTATGGGTCTCAAATAAAGCAAAGCATAGCAGTGGAATTCCCTGCCTGCGTCGGTTTTTCCGAGTTCATATAACCCTAATCTGTTTAAGAGTAAACAGGCTTCTACTGGGTAAGCTCGTTCCATCGTCGACATCATCTCTGCCCTTAGGGCAAGATTGAAGTCAAGAGCAAGCCCATTGATAATAAAAAAAAAAAAAAAAAAAAAATGTAGTTCGTCACTCCACATCAAATACTGATTTTCAGCTGCATCCGGTTACACTGGAAATCGACCTCATTATAAGTGGGAAAAGCCTTGGCAACTTTTATTTGCAAAGATGCACCGGAAGATGCAGACGCGACGGCACGTTCGAGTTCCCCGAACAAAATGCATGTCACGTATTTAATTCACGTGGCGAATATACTTGCTTTAATACCCGGGGATAAGATACGACTCACACTTATGAGTTAATCTTGTAGTCATGGAATTTATTTGGCGATGCAACAAACTGATCTCTTGAAGATATCCTTCTGTCCTTTTTTGGTTTGCGATCGAAACAACATGTGTAACCCAAATTCAGATGCATGACCTACGTGAAACTGGAAGGACAGTTTGTACATAGTGTTCTGAAATGAATAGAGCCAAGCTGTAACAACATGCCCTTGTTATTTATGTTAATGTGTATCTAATTTTAGTAAGAAGATACCTCCTATTGTCATGTTTCCGGCAAAGTATCTATGCAGTGGGCGGTCACCGAGTGATCTAACTATTTTAGTTTGGGCGCGGTCAGTTGTATAATATATCACATTGCGGCCCAAATAAGCCCCACAAACGACGCCTTCACAAATAAAATTTACATTTTTTGCAATTTAAACGGAGGTATTGTTGCAATAAATACTCCATTTTCGATTTTGATGATCGTATATAAAAGAAACGATGGGCGTTTAGGCCGTATTCCATTGAAAAGAAGCTACGAGTAACAATGAAAACGATTACTGTGAGTAGGCAAAAGGGTTTAACAAAATATTTAACAAAAATCAGTTCATTTTCACTAATTAACTATCAGCATCGGTATCGTAGCTCAAATAAGGTTTCAGATCTAGATCTATCTAGAATTTTATGACCTATATACTGAATTAGGTAATCAATCGATAAATGCTAATTCCAAAAAAATCTGGAACTTGTCATAATCAAAAGCTATGGGTTCCGACCTAATTTTACAGACCTAGAAATACTGAATTGGTAAACATTTGACTAACTTTATCAGCATCATACTCGAATTAGCTTACAATCACCCACTGCTGGGTACATGCCTTCCCTTTGCCCGCCACATTTCTAATTATATACCTAAGTAAAAAAAAAAACGAATGTCGAAGGCCCTATTGGTCTACATACCATGTTCACGCATCGCAAGGACTGAAAAAACCCTTATCTGCTCTGAAAAGAGGAAAATGAGAACTTCTATTTACTTACACATAAATTCAAAATCATCACAGGATTCAAAATGAGTGCTTTTTGACCATTTGGCCATTTTATTTTCATGCTGCTTATTTTTAAGGTAGTAATTATACCTCCTGAAGCTTTTATCACAGCTCTATGACTAGCGACAAAATCGATATCAAATCGCCACTATTCATCTAGGCACCTAAGCAGGACACATTTTTGTCTCAAACAATAATTTTCTGTACAATTATCTCAATTTTTAATCTAATATTTTTTTATTTAGTTCATAGTTTTGGCCCTGACCGCTGTCAGCTTATCTCAAGCTTTCAACGATGGTCGGTACCACCCTGAACCCCATGGAAACAACTTTATCACCCAGACGAATAGGAATAGCAAATACAGATCGCTCTACAACACTTACCAACAACCGCAGTACTATCAGGCGCTTAACCGGGAACTTCTGACTCCAGCGGTCAGCTATGGTGACAGGTGAGAAACAATTTTGATATTTATTTTAGTTGAGTCTCTATTTGTACCCAGTTGGTGTCGATATGTTTGCAACGATGATCCCCGTTCGGGGATTACGGGCTTGATTTAAAACTCTTTTTCTAAAAAAGATCTAAGGCATGACATGACAAGGCATTTTGTGTGTTATTAACAAGGAAATAGTTTTTTTTTTTAGTTTCTATGGTCAAAAATTAATCCAGCTCATTTTTTTTTTGTTATGAGTGACGAAGAGGCACAGCAATACCTATTTATTTATTTAATACAAACCTAACCTTCACGTTCTCTAATAAAATCATATAAACTTTCTTGATTCTCTTGATTGACTGGCCTGTTGGTCTAGTGGTTAGTGACCCTAACTGCTATGCCGGAGGTCGTGGGTTCGATTCCCACCCAGGACAAATGTTTGTGTGATGAGCACGATCATTTGTTCTGTGTCTGGGTGTAATTTATCTATAATATGTATGTATTTAGAAATATATAAGTATGTTTATCAGTTGTCTGGTACCCATAACACAAGCTCTGCTTAGCTTGGGACTAGATGGCGTTGTGTGATAGTTGTGGAATATTATTATATTATTCATCGTTTATTTTCCTATAAATTAGGATAGGCAATCAATAGCAGATTTGCGTGACACAAAACTTTAGTTTATGCGTGCCTCGATCTAGTGGTGCGGTGCGTGTAGATTTAAGGTTATACTTTAGGTACCCCATTAGAAAATACCATCATCTACTTAGTCTTTTCCCTATTATAATTATTGGGGTCGACTTCCAAAAGGTATCGTATTACCCAGGAAGTCACTTCATGTAAATATGGTATTCAGCTCCATCCGACTACTTCGAGACCGGATGCCGAACCCAATATTGGGAAAAGGCTAGGCAGATGACGTTGATTGGGGTCGACGGTCTCCTAAGCTTATGTTTGGGTTACACGATACCCATGCAATAACCGGGTCTACACCGGGCAGTCAGTCTCACCAGATTGAGTGCGCGAATTTCGGGTTTCTAACTGGGAAAAGGAAAACAGCATTCAAATTGCATTTAACTTTCTTCACTTTGGAGATTTTACTTAAGAAATAAACATAGCCATCTCGATCTCATCGCTATATGTACATATAATAAAAACAGGAATCTTATCAATGAGCCTACCATTTAAATGTCAAGCAGGAAGCAACTTCATTTGCATAGTTCAGTGGGATTAGGATTGAACTCATGGCTTTTAGGTGCCTACCTATGCAATACTTGGTTATCTGCCATTATGTTAATAAATTGATCAGACGTGAAATGTATGACATTTCAGGGATATCAATTACGATATTGATATTATTATCTGTTAAACCAAATTACTGACCAATATAAGTTATTTGTCGATTTTAGCCTGGGGGCTGAATGAATTTGTTTTGTATTATTATAATTAATAATCTGGTTTTAGTTATAATAAAAAATAAGTCTAATTGGTATTTTATACTAAAACATATTTTTGACACTTTGAAAACGCCAAAATGATATTGTTAACTTTTAATAAGAATTATTAAGAGATCATGTTACGCAGACATTTTCTAGACTTTATTGCTCACAAGACGTGTCTTTAAAAAAACTTGGAATGCAAAGAAAGACGTCAGAATTTTCAATTTTTTATATCACTGTAGATCTTGTTATGGTGAGACATGTTTTCTGATATTATCATGATGGATGCGAGGTGTTCCGTACATCCGCGTTGCCAGCTCGTACCAACGTGACAGATGACATTTTCCATGACAGTTCAAGGACATAACACGTGTTAAGAATTCCTAATTAAGGCGTGGGTATCTTCACGGTGACCAGAATTAAGCTGATGATTAATATTTAGACAATAAATCCAATTTATTGATTTAATTCCACATTTTGAAAAACAAAGACTTAAAACTATGTTAAACTGTCAATAATCCCATTAATTGCCTACAACCACCTACAACACCACTGTAGTCGATATCATTAACTTATTATGTATTCTCTAGGGTTCATCGAGTTTTAATGTATTTCATTTTGTTTCAGTGTTGAACAAGCCACCACCGCCGTCCCAACAGTGACGTACCGTACTCCAGTTACTCCTGTTACCTCGACTTACCGCCCGTTCACGTACTCCACTCCCAAGCCATTCACCTACTCGAGATCCGCTCCCCAGCCATTCACCTACTCGAGATCCACTCCCCAGCCATTCACCTACTCCACTCCCCAGCCATTCACCTACTCCACTCCCCAGCCATTCGCCCCAAGCACCAAGCAAGTTCATGCTCCTGCAGCAGTCTACCACAAGTCTGTATCTGATGCTGCCGCAACTATCCTCAGGGAAGACAGAACCTACGATGAAAACAATTACCATTACGCTTATGAAACCAACAATGGAATTGCTGCTGAAGAGTCCGGAATTGTTGACGGAGTCGGTGGAGGAACCAGGGTCAGGGGCTTCTACGAATACATAGGCGATGATGGTCTTAAATACAGAGTAGACTACATCGCTGACGAGAACGGTTATAGAGCAAGTGGTGCGCATCTGCCCAAAGCTCCTTAACTCAATTAGTTATACTTAAATAAAATCGATGTAAAATATTTCGAGACCACAAATTAAAAAATGTAAACCATCTTGTTATTTTATTACTGTCAACAACAGAGATATTTTAAATTTTATGTCCCTACCTGAGATTTTATGGGTCCGTAGGCGGAGCCACATCCTTTGCCTTACAAAGCAAAACTCGTCTCAGTTTATTGGGTAATCCTGACGAAACAAATCGAAAGGTATTGCACAGATTTTCGAGTTAGAGTTTTAGATTCAAAAATACGTTATGAAAGGTGCTAGATTGGATTGATGAACCAATTGAATGCCTCTTGGTCATGCTATGCTAAATTTAACAATAAAAATATGAGACTATTTGACAGTAACACTATAAATAACAACTAATTATTGTAGCATTCTTGTCGCCTGAGTCATGAGCTATGTCTAGTCTGCTTCTTACTGGTAGTTTTATTAGTCTGGCTTTCTTGATTTATGGTTTTAATATATTATGTACCTACAATAATATTATGCAATAGTATATTAGGTACACCTCTGCCTAACCCATCGGGAATCACAGGCGCGATATTGTTATTATTATTATTTTTTAAAACGTTTCCCCACACTAGGAATTTCTCCTGTATCGTGGGTGCGTTTACAAACATTTAAACTCACATACACAAATACCCAGACCCGAAACAACTATCTATATGCTATACAATTAATATTTGTTCCGTGCGGGGATCGAACCCGCGACACGTATCGCAGCAGTCAACTGCTTCAGCCACTGCGCCAACCAGGCATTCATTATGATGAAGTTTTAGTAACTAGGTACGGATTTAGGATTTCTTTCCAGTAAACTGTTTCATCATAATAACGTCTATACTAGTATGATGGGGAACCGAATCAGTTTTATGTTACAACCCTAAAAAGTACCGACATGTAACACACAGAATTTACCGAACTGTGCAAGATTGTTATTTCGATAGGTGAATAAAGAAGTTTTTTAATAAGGGTGCGAACCTATTCAAATCAACTGGGCAGTACGTAGGTACTATATGGCACACCCCTGCCTTTCCCTTCGGGAATCACTTGCGTGTTTATGATCATATTTTAGTTCTACAGATATGGTCTATGGAATCTCTTCTACGCAAATAAATTATTATTTCAAGGTTGGATAGGTAGCTTCATAATGCCAAATATCGATTAGTTATCTGTAACATGCATTTTAAGAAACATTTATTATGTAGATGTTGCAGGAAAACCGATATAAAAACAGTCTCGTTAGAATTGCAAAAAAATCACAAAACAAAATACAACTGTAAAGTGATCTTGTTCCCGAAACAATGACTATACAGAAGATTGAGTGATTAATTGAGTTTCGTCAATTAGCAAAAAAATTAAATAGCTTTATTTATGCTTCGGTGCTAGTGTTATAGAATAAGAAGTTTTAAAGTAGGGTTTGGCAGCAACCGTCTAGTCTAATGATTGTTTTCCATTATTAAGAATTACAGAACCATTGCGCTCCTCCTGCACGTGTATTAGCTGATTTTAAGAGTCATCATCTAGCGTGATTACGACGACTTCCAGCCACCGGGGAAGGCGAGGTTTAGGGAGAATACAGGATCATATTGACGACAGATTATACATAAGTCTGTATGGTACAAAGGGCCCTCGTGTCTTTGTATTTGAGGACTATAATAAGGGTTTAGACTCTATCGAGACCTGGGTGCTTACTCTGGAATATAATTCCGATAGATCGACATTGGTCAAACGTCAGTTGGTTGAGTTAAACGTCAGGGATTGGCTAGACTCAGTGAGTCCAGCCATTTGCTGACGTTTGACTGACAATTCCAATGTCGATCTATCGGAATTATATTCGAGAGTAAGCACACTGGTCAGTTCCGTAGTCTCTGCAGCCCTGCTAAGTCAAATGGCGATACATTCAAGTTCTGCAATGTTATTATGGGAACGCAACAATGACCTCCAAACCGGAATCAGTAAAACTGAGCATATCCCATTGCGGCGGGGAGTGACGTATTTTCTCCGTAATAAATATATCAAACACACACTTGCAGTAAATGCTGAATTAGTCGATTCTTCAATACGCATTGGTCTCAGGGTGAACTTAGATAAAACTAAAGTTATGTTCAACGAACACGTCAAGACCTATTGTTATCAATGGTGGTCCTCTCGAGGTTGTTCTGGAATATGTTTACCAAATCATCGAATAACCACAAGGGCGAAGGGGAGTGTCAGACTTCTACTGACTAAAAACCAAACCCATGTTCCTCCTTCGCCCTTGTGTCGAAGCCGCGTTACCCTTTCGATAATCCACAGCCAATATGTTTACCTTGAGCAAACTCTGCAGTTTGTATGAATAACTTTGTTTTTGTTTGGGAAGCTTCATTCGTTCTCCTCATCACATATTCCTCAGAGCCTTAAGACTAATGTCTCCAATCAGTGCGTCCTGTCTGCTATAATTTACAAGGCTGACACGTGGATACATACAGTACCGTTGGTCCGCAAGTTCCAGTTCAACTACGAGGCAATCAAACCGAGAATC
The DNA here is from genome assembly GCA_949316265.1 of Diarsia mendica. Classification (NCBI taxonomy): domain Eukaryota; kingdom Metazoa; phylum Arthropoda; class Insecta; order Lepidoptera; family Noctuidae; genus Diarsia; species Diarsia mendica. The sequence continues at coordinate 13,425,683 of OX438891.1, forward strand.
AGCCGGGCCGGCTATATTGGCCGTGAAACCGATGACCGTTAGGTTATACGTATTCTTCAGTAGAGACCGCGAATCGGGAAGTGTACGGTGGGAAGCCCACAGGCGCGAGCGACGATCTTCAAAGGGTGGCGGTTAGCAACTGGATGAGAGTTGCCGAGCATCTAATTAAGTGGCCTACGATGGAAAAGGCGTATTGGACTGCTGTTGGCTGATGATGATGATGATGATGTGTCTATTTAGAATTAATGAGATTTCTGACACTTGATTCTAATGTCATAAGTCATAACTTAATAAAGATGAGCCCAATTAATAAATTGATTATTTCTTCTTCAATCTTGATGAGGTGTGATGCTGATAAGTTTTTTAAAGAATCTATAAAAAAATTATGAGAAATAATTAATTTTGTGAATAATTTATTTTTATGTTAAATATTATTTTGAAATGAGAAAAAAAAATAAAAATAATAATAATATTAATATTATTCCACAACTATCACACAACGCCATCTAGTCCCAAGCTAAGCAGAGCTTGTGTTATGGGTACTAGACAACTGATAAACATACTTATATAGGTATTTCTAAATACATACATATTATAGATAAATTACACCCAGACACAGAACAAATGATCGTGCTCATCACACAAACATTTGTCCTGGGTGGGAATCGAACCCACGACCTCCGGCATAGCAGTTAGGGTCACTAACCACTAGACCAACAGGCCAGTCAAATAAAACCAAGAGGATTACCAAATATTTGAAAGTTTTACACACAGGTTTTACATCAGTAACAAAAACTGACCAAGTGCAAGTCGGACTTACACGTGAAGGGTTCCGTACCATTGTAGTAGATATTGAGAGATTTTTCATATTATTTTAGCACCATAGACTTCTTATAGGTTTTTCTGTAATCTATAAGTGTTGATATAATTTCTGTATTTTTTTTTCAAAATTGTAGACTCAATAGTTTCGGCGATAAGGGGTGGGAATGGTCGGACAGACAGACACACGAGTATTCCTATAAGGGTTCCGCTATTTCCGTTAGAGGTTCGGAACCCTAAAAGACATGTTCCCACGAATTAACATCAAGAAAATAATTTAACTTCATCGGCCGCGGATTTTTGTACTAGATGACGTGGCCTCGGCGCAAGGGCAAAGAAGGAACATGGGTTCGGTTTTTAGTCAGTAGAAGTCTAACACTCCCCTTCGCTCTACCCAAGAGCGGGGGGGGGGGGTCATTTGATGATTTTCCACCCACCAAAAAAAAAAAAAGGCCGCAGTTTTACTTTACCTTACATGTTTGTTTAACTTTACTTTTTGCTGTGGCAAAAACTTTTTGTTGTTTATTTAGGAGTCTAGTTACCTGTCCGTTTTACCGTGACTAACCACTGTGACAACTGACAACTTACTCTGGACTGTGCATGAAATGTTTTTGGTAATTTATACAGTATTTTGCCCAACATAGTCATTATAATACATTTGTAATTCCACTGCTTGCAGGCGATGCTTTCTGTTGACAACGAAATGTTGCATCTTGGTAATTAATACATATGCAAACATTATGACAATATCAATGCCATCTTACGCAAATATATGAATTGGATTGGTATAAAAGTACAAAAAATCTCATCAATAGACATCAGTTTACTAACAGATCTCCAGATCTACTCTTCTATCTACCAACACAAAAAAATACTTTTAAAAATGAAATTCGCTGTAAGTGATATTACTATAGTATTGTTTTCTGGTGCGAGTGAATTGTTCAGTTGATCTATAGTTTCTTATTGTTTTTTAAGCTTGTCTTCGCTGCCGTGTTGGCCGTCTCCGCCGCTCAGTTCGCTGGTTTCGGCAGCCAGACCCGGGCGCCTCTTCGTCCGACTCCTGCTGCACCCAGGCCGCCACCACCCAAGCCTGTAGCCCGCGTCGCTAACAACGACCAGGCTGCTAACGTCCTCCGTTACGAGAACGATATCAAGCCTGACGGCAGCTTCGTCTACGTGTCAGTATATACGAGTCCTACATTAATCTTGCAATAGTCATATTACTTGTAAAGCTGTTACAAAAGGTTTTGCTTTTATTATTAAGCTTCCGTTAAGTAATCAATAGTAAGTTAAATTTTAGTACCGCTGTACACCATTCATTAATTATTTTATCATTGTAGTGTGGAGATCGACAACAGCATCTCCGCCCAGGCCCAGGGTACTCCTCGTGACTTCGGTGGAAACCCACCCGTAGCCCCCATTGTCTCCCAAGGCAACTTCGGCTGGACTTCCCCCGAGGGTCAGCCCATCTCCGTCTCATACGTCGCTGACGAGAACGGATACCAGCCCATTGTAAGTTATTCAATAATTACCTATAGCTACAGAAGAAGCATGATTCACCATTAGGTGCTTAAAATAGACTTCAATTAATTAAAGTTGAGGTCATTATTGATGCCGACCAACTTAAAATGGATATGAGCACTTGATAATTTGGCAAAAACTCCAAATGTCAGTGCTTCCGCAATTTGCAATAAATACAATCTCAAACATGTCCTCTCTTTTTTACTTGATCATGTTTTATGGAACGGGTCAGGTGAGTGATATATGATATGAAGAGATTATCAAACAGATGTATGACAGATTAAGAAGACCGGTTGCTAGAAACAGAAATGTCAGTGTTGTAAAAATAATGATTGCATAAAGTTTGAGTTTGTTGGTCTACATATTATTTAGTGTGAATTTCCTGATACAATTTTAGACTTGAAACTTGCTAATAATTTCTGTTTTTTTCCAGAGTGATGCTATCCCCACTCCCCACCCCATTCCTGAGGCCATCCTCAAGTCCCTGGCGTACAACGCCGCCAACCAGAAGAAGTAAACAACAACTAAATTAACTTAGCCAATTTTAAATCAACCTTACGTCTCTATGATTCTCATAAAATTTTGTAAATAGGTGCATTTTGTACATAATTATTATTTATATTCGACGCCAAGTGGTAATATTGCTACCTATGCCCCTTGTAAGCAGGATGTGTTATTTAAATTGAAAATAAATTGTTATTTATATTACAATGTTGTAAAATGTAAGAAACAAGGTATTCCGAATGGTTTCCGTGATTAAATAAGAACGAACTAATTTGATATTTTATTATACTATTACTCCTCATATCGATAAATCAAAATATTAATTATGATTTATTACTTCAATCAGATCACTTTTTGTAGTGGTGTGAAACATAATATGCAATAAATCCAAATAGTTATTAGTCAGTCTACATTTTAACCAAAATGTGACATATAGATTTAATGCTAGTTCCAAGGAAATCAGAGGCCAAAGCATTCTCATCAAAATACAAATTCAAAATATCTACACCTAAAAATTGCGCCAGAATATGACATTTGAAGAATGAATACCTAATAACGATGAATTTAGTCATGCTTATTTGTCTCGTATTATATTAAATACTAGTATCAATAGACATCGAAGATGTTCGACCTATCAGAATACTAGCTGTTACCCGCCACTCCTTTCGCGTGGAAATGTTGATGTGTTTTTCCAAAGTAAAAAAGAAGCCTTGACAGAAGCAGCAGCAGGAGTATAGTATTCTCAGTATTTCTGTACCAAATTTCATCATTCGCAGATTTTTAATACCTACTCATTCCCGTTCAAAAAATATAAGGTAAAATATTGCAAGAGAAGAGTGAGATTACCCAAAATCAGTTTAGGTTTATATCACGTCGAGAAACAATGGATACCATTTTAGTATAAACGTGCACACTAGAAGTTGCACATGTTGTTCATTGAGCTAGAGAAAGCATTTATGATAGGGTAGCTTGGGGTGTATTTTGATGGGCTTAAAAAGAAAAAGGTATGCCTAGAAAGTCATTACCTGCCTAGTCTATTCCCAACTATGTTGGAGTCGGCTTTCAGTCTAAGTGGATGCATCTGAATACCAGTATTTTACGCTGAAGCTCGGAGAAACTCGGTGGAGGTTTCATCATAATGAAACCTCCACCACTCAAGTATGCCTGTTGTCTACATCTACACTATCTACACTAATATTATAAAGAGGAAAGATTTGTATCTGTGTGTGTATGTTTGTAATGAATAAACTCAAAACTACTGCGCCGATTTCAAAAATTCTTTCACCATTAGAATGCTACATTTACCCTGAGTAACATAGGCTACTTTTAATCCCTGTATTCACACGGAAACGGGATCTACGCGGGTGAAACCGCCGGACGTCCGCTTGTATGTTAGATGTTGAGTTAATTCGTCTTATATGCAATCAATCTTGTACCTACGTCCGGTCAACTGCTGGCAACACCGACGAGTTTGGTGTGGCTGTAGGTTCAATAATAATAATAATTTAGATTGACATTGTTCCTGTCGGTGAAGGTGGACCTGAGATCTAGAGCAGATTAGTGAAATGGTTACAGAAGCTGGACATTGCTGGCTTGAAAAAACTTTTTAACAAAAAATAAAACCGACTTCAAAAAAAAAACACAAAAAAGTGCAAAATAAACTTTAGAAGAAAAATCAGTTTCTGAAGTCGGTGACTTTTGTTTGTTTAATTTCTTTTATTTGCCACCGACTTCAGAAACAGATTTTTCTTCTAAAGTTTATTTTGCACTTTTTTGTTTTTTTTTTGAAGTCGGTTTTATTTTTTGTTAAAAAGTTTTTATTTTTCACTTTTTAGTGGTTCACATGTTCATGAGTCAATGTGGACAATGTAGTTTTTTTTTTAATTTTGTCGATTTTTCAAAAACCGCTTGTCCGATTTCGATAAAAAAATTATGGGACCATTTCGAAAGTATACCCTTTCCAACAAAAAAAGAATTTTTCAAATCGGTTAGCAAGTGACGGAGTTATGTCCGAACAAACATAAAAAAAAAAAATACAAACATCCGAATTGAGAACCTCCTTCTTTTTTAGAAGTCGGTTAAAAATCAGCAGAACTAAAACCGAACACAATCATGTTCTGTGGTTTCAGCGTTCTCTCCAGACTTCAGTCATAGAGTAACAGCGCAAGATCGCGCGTTTCTGCCTGTCCAAGTAGAGGCATACATTTTTTAAATGGCAAATGCGATACGTTAATGCAATAAAAAAAACTCCAAGCTTTTGTTAGAATTAAAACAAAATCAAAGGGCTATGAAAATTTAATACTTAAACAAAATTAAATGTCCGTGTTTATTAAACGTTGAGGAGTTACCTTATAAGTAGATGATCCTTTTTTTTGGGGATTGGTAGAGCGGATGGGAGTGTCAGACTTCTACTGACTAAAAACCACCCATGTTCCTTCTTAGCCCTTTGTGTCAAGACCGACGGGAAGTAGATGATCCTGACTGCAGAATTCTGTCATGTCTGTTGTAAAAAAAATTGTCACCAGAAACAAAGGTGTAGGTATGCCAAATTTCAAAATTCGTTGGGGGAACTGGTTTGAAATTCAGTAGACAGATTTTACAAACTAACAAGGCATGTTAAATAGAAGCTTATAATAATCAGATTACAGTAGGGCAAGCACTCATGAAATGTATTTGTTTTTGCAGTGTAGATTTTTTTCAAATTTTCACACTCAGACTTAAGCCATAATCGTTGAAACATTGTTAAAATATTAAAAAGCTTACCTTCACCTTAGGTAATATGCAGTTTATTATGATTAAAGACTTCATACGTTTTGTACCCTTCTGGTTTAAAAAAATATTGCAAAAAAGCCTTTAGTAAACGCCCTATGCTGAAAGACTGGTCCAACAGGTGCTTCATTTAGCCAGAATAATATTTCCACAGATATTAATTTTACAGAACTGATTTATTATGTCGTGGTAATTTACTTATTACGATGAATAAAGATAAAGTCGATGACAGACAGATATACAGACTGATTTTATAACAGGTTTCTTGAGTATTTTAATCGTGTGGCATCTACCTACATAGATCTATGAGGAACGAGGGGGGAGGTGTAACGGGGGCTTTATTTAGGCCATTCAATGGGTCTACAAGGGCTATAAGACGGCTCTACAAGTAATCCACGGTGGTTCTATATTATGTCTACGAGGCGTCAGAAATTTTACGATGGGTCTCTGGGACTGCTATAGATAAGTCAACTCAGTATAATGGATTTATAAATTATAAAGAACTAGCTGATGCCGCGTCAAATTATATGCTAAAACCTTCCTCGAGAACCACTATATCCATTTGTGAAAACAGCATGAAAATCGGTGCAGTAGTTTTTAAGTTTAACGCGAACAGACAGGCAGACACGGTGGAGGACTTTATCCTACTAATATTATAAACGCGAAAGTTTGTATGTATGAATGGATGTTTGTTACTCTTTCACTCAAAAATAACTGAACGGATTTGGATAACATTTGGTACACAGATAGTTTATAACCTGGATTAACACAGGATAGTTTTTACCCCGATTTTATTTTCCCGTGGAATAATTTTCGAGTTGTAGTGGGCAAAGCCGCTGGCAACACCTAGTTTTATAATATGTAGTGATAGTCATATCGACTTAGTGACTACAAAGTCTAACTTAGTAACTAAACACAACGACATCGTCATAGAAAAAACGACTAGGTCATCTCTTATTTTTAAATTTCACTCATACATAAATTTGTGTGATTTACATAATTTATTACTACGAGCATCTGTTGCTTGTGTTAATAAATAATAATATTTAATATATATTGTCAACGCGTTTTGTCTTATTGTTTCTCTTTTTTGCCAAAAGTTTTAGTAAAATAAGCACAGTAACCGGCTACCGATTTGTCACATTCACAGTAAAATAAAGTCGTGCTCATGGTTTTATAATAACTGCCACTCGAGCCAGTCTTTAGGTTAAACCGTGCTTGTCTAGGTTGGTTTGTGAACGACTAACACCCATTACATAACGAGATTCCTTCGTGCCTCGAAAAGCACATTAGGCCTTTGGTTCCCGCTAATAGATGCCATTTTTGGCAGTCGTTAAAGATAGTCAGTGGCTTGAAAGGCTGACAATCAGTCTTACCAAAGAAATGCCACATCACCACAAACCTGGTAGAAGGCGACAATAACTATCCTCCACTAGAAAGGGGATTGTTCCAGTCTTAGCAACTACCATCCTATATCGGTTCTCTCCCAAATTTATAAACTGTTTGTCAAAATTATGTGCTTCCGTCTCACCCGTCAGTTAGACAAATGCCAACCCATTGAACAAGGCAGGTTTCCAGAGTGGTTTCTCAACGATTGACCACATCCATACCGTAAAGCAGATAATGGAGAAGAGTTCAAAATATAATCGACCACTGTGTTTAGCTTTACTATACGGTACTTAAAGAGCTGTACGATTTGGCAACAATGCAGGTTAGATTACACGATCTCCCTGTACCAATACCTATCAGGAGGGGAGTGTGACAAGGAGATACCATTTCACCTAAACTTTTTACGGCTGCCCTGAAGACGTTATAAAACATTAAACTGGGACCAGTGTGGTATAAACGTCAATGGTGTCTACTTGCCGCACCTTCGATTTGCAGATGACCTCATTTTGTTCGCCGGATCCCTGGAAGACCTTCAACGCAGGCTATTAGAACTCTACGCGTGGTGCGTAATGCTTACTTACGAGTGGGCTTGTGAATAGAATGTCCGAGAGGAAGGTGATGTCACGAACTCAGGCTGACTCTGTTTTAGCTGTTGTGGTGGGAAACGAGCGTCTGGAATTGATTGTCAATTACGTTTATCTTGGACATGTTCTATCTTTTGACAAGGAGCACTCGAACAACGACCTTTCCAGGTGAATACAGCTAGGGTGGGCGGCATTCGGTAAGCTCGAGCATGTTTTCCTGTATATGAAGATGTCCCAATTTTCAACCAGTGTGTCCTACCTACGATGATCTACGGTGCCGAAACATGAACTGTGCACTGCACAGTGGGTGATTCCGAGCTGAAATGATGACGATGATGAACTGAGTTGTGGAGGTCAAATAGGCAGTCGCTTCAGCTGCATCCGGTTAGACTGTTGGAACCCGACCTCAACATAGATGGGGAATGGCTAGGCAGATGATGGCATGAAGTCTCGTGGAGTTTTAGTAATATTTCGGCTTTGTAGAGCTTTTTGTAATGTATGTACATTTTGAAGACAAAAACAAATACATACAGTAGGTAGATTAGATAGAAGATTATTCTGTTTTCTTTTTTTAAGTGCATTCCGTTTCGCAGTAATTTAATTTTTATTTTAAAATATGTAATTGGCATCAAACTACACTTAAATGTATAACGCTATATTATCTTTATAAATACTTATCTCATTATAACAAGCAGAACTGCGGGAAGCACTTGTTAATCAAACTACATTAAGTAATCTGATTTCATCAAAAAGATTAAATTTATGTTCGTGTCATAAAGTCGTAAAGATAAAAGTGAAAACACTATAAATAAATGAATAATTTTTAACACTGATGCATGATTGACTGTGGTTTTTGAACAAAATTCTTATTTAGTCTTAGAACCCGAGCGAATGAGATGTTAGCTGCAATTAACGTAAAGGCTCTCCTTCACTTCCCTGTAATGGTCAATCCAAGATTTATTTTTGTACTGGTTTTTTTTTCTGTAGTTTTTCAACTTTATTGCTAAATGCAACCCAGCCCCGCTTCGCACGGGTGGAATGCGATATTAAACCTTCCCTTTGAATCACTCTATCTATAAAAAAAATCCGCATCAAAATCCGTTGCGTAGTTTTAAAGATCTAAGCATACCTACATAGGGCGGGAAGCGACTTTGTTTTATACCATGTAGTGATAGTGATAATAGTGAAGCTTTTCATTAGGTTCAAGGTTATTTGGGAAAATTTTACGTTACAGAAAAAATTCATAGCCTAAAATAAAATCCTATTGCGTACTTACCTACCTAAGCGACATTTCTAAATTTTATTAACATTACAAAAGATACTGAATATAGAGCGGATTTTAAATTCTCATGTTTATTCAATAAAGCATCTATTGGTCTGATTCGTTTAAAGCTCATAAATCACCATGCAATAGCGTTTAGGATATTATTATATTATATTGTAAAATAAAACGGGGAAGGTGTTTATTAAATGATTTAATTTTCGGCAGATTTAGTTTCCCCTTACCGTCATCATATTATAATAACTGTGTTGTATGGATTTTAATTGTTTAATGATTGATGGTAATATTTGACATTTAATTTGCATACTAGTATGCTTTAATATAATTTATAATTAAAATGCTAATTCACGAACGTTTTTGATGTTTGTTTGTAAGTTTACGAAAGCTTTTGTTTGTTTTATAAAGTCGAATCACTGAAAATAAAAATAAAAAATTCAAAAAACACTTGTTCGCACAGTCAATGTCGAATGCCTTAGCCAAAGTTTAACGATTTTAACAAATTAAACTTCAATTTAAAATCAATTAAGTGATATTCATCATAGCTGTCTGCTCTATAATAATGCATTCAAAATGCGATGAAGAGCTAGTAATATCATTTGTTTTCAGTAGCATACTTTTTAACTTGTAGTTGCGCTTATTTTCTGTAAAGCAATAAAATTGTCTAATTTTGAAGTCGTTTCTGTTGAGTGTCTCTATGTCAATCTAAATTGAGACAGCCCAAGATTCGGCCACAAGTTGGCATATTCAGTAGCGTTGATCAGTTTATTTATTTATTTAATAAAACTTGATGCACAACTAAACGTACAAAGGCGGACTTAATGCCTTGGGCATTTTCTACCAGTCTACCTTAGGGTGATGCATAGACAATACACAGTAGGTGCAAAACAGAAAAAACATCATCATCATCATCATTAGTATCAGGAATCGAAATTATGTGTAGGTGTTATCGTTTTTGAAATGAGGACAAGTATGAATCTTCACCCGAGCTGGCCAGGGCCAGAGCCTCTGTAGACACTTCTAAGGTAACTCATGCCCTTCTGGTAGATATTAAGCAGAAGCAAATGAAATGGTCAGACAAGCACTTCTTGCACAAGACAACTAAGCCCCAAAGATCAAGTAGACATGATTATGTCTCATAATACGATGAGTCTATATGATAGACCGGTGAACATACGCCTAATTGAAGCCCAGCATGGAATTAAATGTAATGTTATTTGATTGACACGGCACATTCTGTGGCTGTTGCTAAAGAAGATTGCATTCAGTTTAAAAGTATGAGTAGGTATGTCCCATCACAAACAGCACTATGACAAAACAAAATTAGCCTAGACTAAATTATCTAGGCTAATTTATTAATTAGGAAAAATAATCTAGGGAAAAAATGTACTAAAATACACACTTAGTTCATAGACGCTTCTTGAAATAGACTAATGAAACAAAGAAATGTTGTTAATATTACGCAAAAATATATGACTAAATTTAGTTTATGCAAATTAATTACTCATTGTATGAGTAAATGCATTTCTTAAGCTCTTCACTTCTAAGTACTTTTATTACTGAAGTGTAAAATTATAAATAATTTAATAATTAAATAGATAATCATCTTTCAATATAATATTATTATTAAGTCTCTTCTTCTTCTTCTCAGTCGATTCACTCTTGTCAGAGCGGTCGTGGTTATCATGTTCTGGGAGGTTGGAGCACGCTGTACGACGCCGCGACGGCGACGTCCCGCCACCCCTGCCTGCTGGCCATCAATCGGGCACATTCGTGCACGGGAGCGCCAATCGCAGCCTTCACCTGGTCTGTCCATCGCATCGGGGATCTTCCCATTAAGTCTCATGATGATTTTGATTTTCCATACAAACTTTCATTCCCTATTTAAAACCCTATAAAAATAGTTAAACCTGGTTTGACTTAGGCTTGGTTTATCTCGCATGTCGTCACTTTCTTTTGAATATTTTTGAAGTGAGACGGCATGCGAGATAAACCAAGTCTAAGTTAAACCAGGTTTAACTATTTTTATTAATAAGGCGGTTAGGGGTTGAATTAAAAAAAAAAAACATCCTTGCCTACATTATAAAGGGAACCTCTGTGCAAAATTTCAGCTTTCTAGGTCCAAGGGTTTGGGCTGGGTGTTGATGAGTCAGGACTTCTCCTTTTATTTAAATAACGGTTTTTGAAATAAATTGTCAAGACTTGAATAAACTACGAATGTATCTTAACTAACATAAAATCAACCTGCAGTCTGTAAAAATGGAAGTTTAGAACACAAGAGCTCTATATTTTGTGCTATGAAACTTCTTTAATTGTAAGTATATTATATTTTCAAAGTCTGTACGACTTTGAAAATATATAAAATTTTGGAGTAAATTATACTTGCTTTGAAATAATTGACAAATATTGAAAAATTCGTCGTCAATGGTAGAAAAGAAGTTTAGTCCTAAGTAACATAACCTATTGTAACCCAAATATATAAATCAACATGGAAACATACTTAATTCCACCGAACAATACATTTTATGAAATATAGAACTTGACCTTTAAAGTCTTAATAGTGAGCAGGATGGATAGCCCAAGTGTTATTTTAATACAATTTTAAGTCTCGCGTCAAATTATTTAAATGTTATTGCAGTTCGCCGCCTAAAGTGGGTGGTTCCTTGAGAGATATATAAGCCTGCGCGGATTTTTTAAAAGCACACAAACTAGTTCAACGTAGCTAGATCATCTTAGATATCCAATATGAAATTCGCAGTAAGTAAATCGAACACGAACTAGTAAAATATTTAAAAATAAAATAAAAATTGACATTGTGAAACGATGTGAAAAAATATGGTGATTTCTCGGTTATAGTAAAATTGTATTTGGTTTTTTATGAATACAGGTGGTGATTCTGGCGTGCGTGGCTGCCGCAAGCGCGCAGTTCAATGCGGGAGCATACAGCAAAGGAGCATACAAAAAGCCTAATGCCTACAACCCCTTCGCGAACCAGTACAAGTACAAGCCGACCCCCACGCCTTTCCGCCAATACACTCCCCTCGTCTACCCCTCATCCACCGCTGCTCCCATTCGCGTCTCCCCCGTTGTCCCTGTGCCCGTACCAAGGTACGCGGGTGATGCTCCCAACGCTCAGATCCTGAAGTACGGCAATGAAGTCAACCCTGACGGCAGCTACTCTTACTTGTAAGTGGCCTACACCATTTTACCCCAAAATTTTAAAATTGAAAAGAAAACAAAACATTATTTAACCAATTTATAATTTTGCAGCTACGAGACTGACAACGGCATCTCCGCCCAGGCCCAGGGTACTCCTCGTGACTTCGGTGGAAACCCTCCCGTAGCGCCCGTTGTCTCCCAAGGATCTTTCGCCTGGACTTCCCCCGAGGGTCAGCCCATCGCCATCTCATACGTCGCTGACGAGAACGGATACCAGCCCACTGTAAGTAACCCAACCATTTCTTTAAACTTTAGTCGTAGCAAGATTCTATTACTTTAAATAGAATATAGTACCTATTGTAAATCGCTAATATATTTTTTCTATTTTTCCAGGGTGCCGCGATCCCCACTCCCCACCCCATTCCCGAAGCGATCCTCCGCTCCATCGAGTACAACGCCAGAAATGCGGCCGCGAGGAAATAAGAAGTTAAACAAACACCGAAAAATACATCAGTATAAGTACACAATGAATAGAACCTAGAAGTATTCTGAAGTAAAATAAAAAAAAATGTGATATATTTTAATAACAACTTTTATTTGCTGTTATACGTATGATAATTTATTATCAACTGTAATAAGTACGTGCAAGTGTAAATAAAAAATTGTTACCGTTTAGAAATTGTATATTTTGTTATTTTTTTATCCAAAACTTTCGATTGACGAATGAACTTACGCAGTCGCAGTCCGCATGTTACGTCAGAGCTGAATTATTTAAAAGGGATCTAACTTTCGAATACAAATTTTAAAATTAAAGTTATCAGTAACATAATATATATGACCTTTGGGTGGAATCGCGATAAAAAATAAGGTTGCAATAACGTCATGTACGGCCTTGCACGTGGTTGAAGTTATTATGACACTATAATAGTAATTATTAAAATAATCATCAAATCAGAATGATGTGCAGATTATACATTTATTTTTGGCCATTCTTATTCAAATAAACAATCACCACACCTGTAACCTTTTGGATATCAAATAAAACTAGATAGATAGTTTCTTAAGACGGAATTGGAAGATTACTTTGAAATCGATTATTCAGAAATTAACATCAAATATCATTTTAGATTATTTATTACTAAAGCTATACATCATAATATTCAATGCCACTCAAGAGTACTGATCGCTTTAGTCGAAAATGAAAAGGGATTCGTTAATGTTTTTTTCTCGGGTAATCCTGAATGATTGTACATGTGATTGAACTGCAATAAGTGCTAGATAATTTCAAGTTGTAATGTAGACATTGGCTAAACGTTACGAAGTTTCTAAAGAGCGTTTGATAGATTTCCATAAATATTAACAGCAGTTCGTTGCTCTTCGGAAACGTGAGAATCCCTTTTGTTTTAAAACGTATAATATATCGACATATAAATACAGGTGCTGAGGTGCCCCTACAGCCAAGCGCCTCTGGAGATAGGCCTTTTCCCATTTACATCCCTTTGGGTTCCGTCCTTCGGTATCCAGTCTACCCTTTCGCCAATTTTTAGCACGGTGATTTATCTTACAAATGTAAACCATTACTATAAACGATTAAATAATCAAAACATAATCTTGAACTAAAGGTACATTATTGTAGCATCTTTGTTAACTATTTCTGTTAAGGGCCAATTAAACGTAGTTAACACGTTCAAAAGTGATCGTAAACAAGAGATAGACACTTCATGTTTACAGTATTGTTAAGATTATCAGAGCAACGGTTCATTTACTTTAAATGTTAGTTGGTATACCTATCGTAAAATAATTGGCTAACTATATAAAAGCGCCCAAGAATCCAAGTTTGGACTGAAACAAAATAAGCTTAAACCCTAAACGATTTTATTTGAATACGTTACGTATATGGAATGGAAACGGTCATTTGGCTGCTAATGAGACAATAAATCGATAAGAAGTCGATCGTATTATCTCTCATGGCGGAGTGACCTTAGTTTTTATAGATTCCATGTAATGTCAGTTGACCACAGAAGGCATTAGCTGCCTTCTGTGTTCAACTGTGGTTTAACACCCACGCGGTTGCGCGGTGCCCATCCATCCGAACATTACACAATAACTTAAAGTCTTTACAGCAAACAGGTTCTAAAAGATTTATTTCTCTTGCGACCTCAGAGGATTAGTTAAACAGATATTTGTAAGTTTTTAAAATCTCGGGCCACAAACAGTGATGGATTCCGTAGTCGGGATAAATATAAGGTCCCATTTAAATAGGTGGACAAATTTTAATACAGCTTTCAGTAGGTCGAACCAAAGATATCTAAACAAAAAAAAACATTAAATAAAGTGTTTTTTTTTACTCAAGGTAATAAATTGCCGGCACTCTAGAATAAACTCATCCTTTATGAGTAGGTACTTAAATGCGTTTTCCTTATTATTTTTTTTACCATAGTCCTTTTTGGTGGTCTGAATGATTTCTGAAATTTTGTCCACCTATTTTAATGGGACCATATATTTACGCACACATTAATGAAAAATCTATAAAAAAAGTAATTTAAAAATACCCAACACGCTAGTGAGCACTGTTTAATTTTTTTTTATAGCCTGTTTTTTTCCCACTGCTTGGCAAAGGCCTCCCCCTTTCCTTTCCATCACTCCCGATGTTTTGCCTTCTCTGGCCAATGGTACTTCTTGTAATTTTACTGTATTGGTTTGGTGGGCCTCTAGATTGGTGGGTCTCTGAACACACCTTCCTCCTATTTTTATATCGATATAGTATAAATAGTCTACGAATACAATGACTGCATGACTTCCGAACAGACGGAAAAAGAGCACATTTGGCCACGGAGCCCTAAAAATCACCGCTCTTGTTTATTGACTCACCGTGAATCGATGAACTTTATTATCCGATAATTTACATTCTGAATAACTCAAATAATAGCGTGCTTCGAAGATTCGATGAAATTTATGGTTTGAAAGGTGATTTTTACTGATTACGATGCTGGGACATAACTATCACAGTAAATTTATTACAGATTTACTTTTAATTTTTTTCATAGTAAACTCGCTCAATTTATCATACAAATCGCAAAATTAAAAAAAAAGTTTCGCTTACGATATAACAGATTAATGAATAAATTATGAAAAAATATGTGGTTTTCGTAAATTGGTCTAAATTTTATGTAAAGTGATCGGATTAAAATATCAATGTCAAATGCCCTTCTTCATAGATTAATGGACCAAAGCGGTTTAGTTCGGCAGACTAATGACAATAACAGCAAATATATTATAAATATAATGTTAATTTGACACCTCAAAGTCGAATGATAGATCTGTTTTGTGTGTTTTCGTAACTAAATAAAGGTTTATAAACGGGTTAAATGTGAATAATAATCGTTTGTTAGACAAAGGCTTGGCGTGTGATGCGGCAGGTGATCTTCACCTCTCCATGAAGCTCTATCGTGATGCTATGCGGTCCGTTCGGGCGCGACCTTAGCATTTGGCGTAACGCACTTAACCGCTTTATACACGATACAAGAGAATCCCTACAATGTTGCTCATGTATTCCTTATTGAATAACAGGTACCGATTAAGTTAAATATTACTCGTTGCGAGACAGTATTTGCCATCATCATCTACCAGCCTTTTCCCAACTTTGTTGGAAACGGTTTCCAGTCAAACTGGATGCAGCTGTATACCAGTATTTTACATAAAGCGACTGCCTATAATATTAATTAAATTAAAATTAAAAAAATATAAAAATTATTTATTCAGTAACCAAGAGAGTAACAACAAGTTGATGATTGGAGCCTCCTTTTAAGCAAATAAAAAGCCTGTATTAGGAGACTCCGCTCTTTCACAGCTAGGTATTTTTGAACAGAACCTCCATATCATATATGACCTCCACAATCCAGTTAATACTGGGTAATACGATATTTTTAGTAAGACTGGTTGTCAGACTTTCAGTTTACTATTAAAAACTACTATATAAGTTACATTAATACCTAGAAGTTTTAAAATTATTATATATACGTGTACTTTAATAATAAGGATATCTCTTAGAAGTCGACTCCGGGTCGTCTAAAATTTGTAGCAAATACAGTGCCATATAGTTATGTAGAAAGTTTTAATAAATGAATAAGGCCAGTAAACGCTGAAATACGCACAGGAATAAAAAATGTGGCAACCAATGGATCTAATTCCTTGCAGTGGCCATTTCGTTGGCTTTGGTTAAGAAGCTTGTCCCACCCACCAAAATAAAGAAAGGTATACAAAAGTTTTAACATTAAATAATATACAAACAGACGAACGTTGTAGCCTGCTATTATATCTTGTATGGATTTAGTAGTGCACAGTCGCTTCATGATAAATGAGGACCAACGTGGCCTATACGGGTACCTTCGCCCAGGGCACACTTGTCGTATATTATTGTTGCCTTTTGTACCATATTGTGATTATTACCCGTAAATACCCGCATAAACACTTAATACAAACTAACACCGTGCTGCAACTTTAATTGATGTGTTTTGTTACTATCAATTATTCGATATTGTCCGTCTCGCCACTGCTGGGCAAAGGCCTCCCCAAATCCTTCCATGTGCTCGTTCCTCGTGCCTCCTATGCAACATGACAAAACGCCTATTATCCCTGAAAAGTTAGTCAGAGGTGTACCCATTTGGACACCCACATTTCGCTAGTTATATTTAAGTCCCATGTAATAGGAGGAGAGCCTATTGGCATCAACCGGGCACAAATCCTGACTCAGTGACTGCTACTGAGAAAATCCTGACGGAAATACCCAATTACACTTAGCCTTACCTGGGAATCGACCTCTGGACCTTATGTATAGCAGTTCTACTGGAATAACGAGGCAGTCCTGCCTCTCTATAGTTTTTATCAATTATAGAACACTATAGATATCTTTTTTTTTTTAGAACATAGAAGCATGACTTCATCATGTCGGGTGCCGGTTGACACTCAAGCCAAATATAATTACAATAACGTATGGAATGACGTGAATAGTTATTGATTTAATATGGATATTCTGTTTATTGATTCAAGATTATCTTGTAGTGTTTTTTAATCTGATCGTCATGTTTCGTAAGTTGTCATATTTGACAGCTTTTTATGAATTAATAATCGATTAATTTAGACATGTTTTACCTATTGAATGTATGTGCTATTTAATTCAATTAACAAATTTAATCGCATTGTTTGATGGAAAATGTAGACAATCCAGACACTTTATGTTTAATAGTTCAATTTAAACTATGTATAACCTTTTGTCTGCCACAAAAAACGTACAAACTATGCAGCCTGATAATAACGATCCTTTTTCATGGATACCTAATCTATATCTTTATTTGAAAAGTTCATGGCAAAATAGTCTAAATACCTACTCAGTTATACGTTTATGCAAGATACTCCGGTAAATGGGCGCGGCTAAAGATGGCTCTTGGCTTATGTCGTAATTCGTAATCTTATCATTATACGAATGGCTTTAAATGAGAATTTTGAGCTCTTTTACTCCAAAATTTCCCTCAAAGAATGTATTTCACAAAACGATCACTCAAAAGGTTAATAGCTGATGTGGCCTATTGCTCTATTTATAGTAACTTAGTGACATTGTAGTGTATCGATACATCGATACTGCCTTTCAATTCTGTGACCGAGAAGATGCTCGACGTCAATGTGTTTATTTATTATGCAGACCTATTAATAAAGAATTATTGCGTTCTTGGTAAATTGCGTTTGGATTCATCATAGTTGCGGTATATGTTGAATTCGAAAACTACGCGGCAAGGAATAGGTCGCAGATTTATCAATGTGGCTTTTTTATCACAAGGTTTTTAACTTAAAGTTGAAGAACATTTGAAAGAACTACACTTAAAAGTAGTCTCATCCATCTGTCACTTGACAGATATAAATGAAAAAATGTTCAACAGGTATTAGATAACTTTACATAAAGACCTTACGTGAAACCTTTTGATTTAACCTGAACCTTTCTTTTGTGCGTACCAACACCGGCACCCATTATTATAAACTAAGCGGACTGTACCCAACAAAATATTCAAAACTCTTAGATAGCCTTTTTTTTTTTTTTTGGTGGGTGGAAAATCATCGAATGACCCCCCCCCCCCGCTCTTGGGCAGAGCGAAGGGGAGTGTCAGACTTCTACTGACTAAAAACCGAACCCATGTTCCCTCCCCGCCCTTGCGCCGAGGCCACGTAATCTAGTACAAAATACCGCGGCCCCGACGGGCGTCGGCCCTTGCGGGCCCCTCCTTGCTGACATCTCTTTGAGGCGCGCGTGGAACACGAACGCGCCGCCGACACGGTCTGTTGCCGTCATGACGACGGCCGGACGGCGAGCTAGCCCATTACTCACCGTCCACAGGCCCGCGTCTACGGTGGCCGGAAGCCATCACGTGGCCCCCGACGCCCGGAGCGCCTTCCGCGCCTTCCGCGGCGGCTGGGACGTTGAGAGGTTCTCTCCCTCTCTCGTTCCGCCACCTCCTTCGCTAGCATCACTGCTTCGCAGAAGGAGGCGACGGCGTCCCATTCCTCCTCGCCCCGGACCATGGCTTGCACCAGGGCCGGACGCGAGAGGTCGCCGCCGCCGATCGCCGCTACGAGAACACGGCGGGGCTCCGCCCAAGAAGGGCACACCTCCACAGTGTGCTCCACCGTGTCCTCCGGTCGATCCTCGCAGTGGAAGCATCCGGGCGTTTCCTCCCGCCTGATTCAGTGCAGGTACCTCCCGAAACATCCGTGTCCGGTGAGGACCTGCGCCAGACGGAAGGTGAGGGCGCCGTGGCTCCTCTCTAGCCACTCCTCAAAGAGGGGACTTACCGCCACTATCGTGGCGTGCCCTGCACGGGGTTGCGACAGTCGCTGTCTCCATGCCGCCATGAGATCGCACCGGAGGTCTGTCCGCCGCGCAGCAATGTGCCGCGGCAGCAGAGTGACCCCCCGGTGTAGCCTAAGTTATAAGTTTCTTGAATTAATGTAAAGTTATGTATCTAACTATAATATAATAATAAGATTGTAAATGTTATGAATGATACAGTCAAAGATCATATCGATATTGTTCAGAAAAATCTTTATGTGTCATGTAATTTTACTAGTATGAGGTCGTTACTAATGTCGTTAAATCTATTTTGTCTGTTTGAAAGACAATAGATATTTACCATTACTTCATTCTTAATCTATCCTATATATTTTATAAAGAGGTGTTTGTAAGTTCGTATGTAGGTAGTAATATATCTTTGGTACTAATGTTTTTTTTTTCACTCATAGAAAGATCCATTATTTATGGTTTCTATAGGCTATAAATTATATTTTTATCATGCATATAACCTGACCTATCACAATTTTTGCGGACGAAATGCTAGTTTCATGATAATTTCAAATGCCTAACCTATGTGAAAACAGCTGTAGCTAACATTTGTTGAACTAATTTATGGAACAGCTGGCTTTCTGAAATGATATGTCACAATTACAAGTTCAAAACTTCGCCTTCGTTCCAAAATTCGCCTACACCTCGTTTATGTAAAATTTTGAACAGCTGTAGTGATCTCGTGGATGTGCACTCTGACTCACTTAGTAAGTTCAAAAGTATTATTAAGAAAAACTTATAAAGTAATTTTAGTGTTAAGGATTGTATGTAAATTAAGTTCTGTACGTAGTTTTTTAGATTTAGTTAGTTTTAATTATATAATATGTTAAAAACCATATTTGTGTCCGGTGAGTAGTTGGGTACTCACCTGTTTCCAAGTACCTACCTAGGCACTCTACGACAAACAAGTTGTGCATGATGTGCTTACCTGTAAGAGGTTGATACATTTGTATGTGACTCTTATTCATGTATCTCTTCCTTGTGCTGTGTACTCAATTGTTGGTGAGCCAAATAAATAAATAAAAAAAAAAAAAAAACAATATTTTTATTGCATATTTATATTTTTTGCTGTACGGTGTCTGTTTTAGGGAAGGATATGCTATGGTGTGTACTAAATACATTATAGATCATTATTTTCTGAAACTTTTTGAGATTTGACATGCGTTATATAAACATACGTCGAGGAAAATCTACTGCCTACCATAATGGTGTTTATGGGCGATAGGCTTGCGGCCTGTCAGTTGTGTGGTGCAATATCTAAATACAACTTTGTGATGCATCGTATATGCTTGCTTATAAAATGCATAGCATATAATATTGGCTGCTTGGACTCTGTTAACCCCGCGGAAGAATAAAAAATGTTAAACCCATCCTTTTTTACTCCCAATTACGACCAATAATAACCGATTGCAGTCAAATCGACGTCACGATGATTTCCCAATATATTGGGTCAAAGTGGCGCCAATATTATCCTCCCAAGGAACATCCACATTCTTCGGTTTATGTGGTTATTTATATCGAGAGACATTCCTTACTGGCTAACACCAAAATCCGGGTAAAGTTCGTTAAACTTATGCCAGGTAGGCAGTAAAAATCACAATGAAATATCACTCTCATTGCAAAACCGTAATACACGGTTTATTCACGTCAACAGAAACATTTTTAATAATTCATGATTTACATCTACTTATAATATTATTTAAGTAAAATATTTATTAATCTAGAAAATGGGGCAAAATTGCGCTAAGTCTATCAAATGTCAAAGATTACGTTTTTGGCATTTATTGTTGTTCGAGGACGTCGAACATGCACATTATGGCAAGGAAGCAATTTATTCGCATATTTTAAAAAGAATATCTGAAAATAAAAACGACACAATTATGAATATAAATTAAAGTGATGACAGTAATGGAGGTCACTGCGTATTCTTAGATACTAGAAATAAAAGAAACTTCTGCATTGTGTGTTGCAAATTTAAGCAATTTTTTTTATAGATTATCAAAATATTTTGTGGTTGGACACAAGTCAAGTAATTCAGTTGCATCCGGTAAGACTGGACGCCGATAACAGTGTAAATAAGCTAGGCAGATGCTACCAAGTCATGTAATTTCTTATAACTTAAACTTTTTTTCCAGTGTGATTAAAGTAAAACTTTGTAAGGACAAAGACGTTGCATGACGATTGACAGCACCATAATGTCAACTTTACAGTAACATTATATTATTATACTATTACATACGAGAAAACTGTGTGACAGTTAATGGAAACTTTAGATCTGGTAAAATCCAGTACATTTAAATTACCTTGTTGATTAAAATGTGATGGGAGTACTTTGAGAACATAAATTTTAATATTATCATGGAGTAGTTTGGGAACTCTTTTTGGATTACTTTGGGAATTAGCCAGATAAACTTACATTGAGTGACTCATACGATGCTCTTGTTACTTAGTACACTTCAAAACGGAGGAGCAAAGATCTTCTAAGGGTTCGTAGCTAAATAGTAAAAAACGGAAATCTTATTTATTTAAATTTGAAGAGGCTACAAATATATAAATTTATGAATCAAAAACATGTGCAGTAAGCATTACTTACTTTACTTCTTCTGCAAAGTTTCAAGATTGTAGGTATGCATTAGGTTTTATTCCCTTCTGAAATTGCAAAATATGCAACATGTAAACGGTCATAATTATCTTTTCAACACGTTGACTTACTTGGTATTTTTTTAGCTTAAAGTGGGTTTGTGTATTTCATATGTAAATTTCAACTAGGTACCTCTACACATTCCTGAGAAAAGTAATAATTTCCTACGGTTTCCTTTTTCCTTCTGAGGTTCGGAACCTTAAAAATATAGAGTTAGCCCTTCATAGTCCACACAACTCTTGAAACATGATATCGAAGTTCTTATAATCATCAGCTATTTGCCAGTGAAAGTCTCGTCAGAATTAATAAAAAGGCAACAGACAGACAAAAATTTAAAAAAAAACTGTTTTTTTGCTTTTTGTACCGTACCTATATACTGTCATGTGCATTATAGCTGCTTATTTAAAATTACAAACAGATAGGTACTTCATTTTTTGTAATTTGTATAAACTATAATAATGATGTAATACGTACAGCAAAAAAACAATTATATTATTATGACTGTTGGAGTTGGTATTTATTAAAAGCACTATTATTAAAGGCAGTGTCTGAGGTTTTCCAACCTTAGCATGCTAGTTACTTCCATGTATGGAAGATGAGATTACTCCAAGAATGTTACAATCTATTAAGTTCTTTTATGGATTGAATGTCAATTTTGTTTTGATTCCTCTTCATTTTATTACCACCACTCGGGCGAAGCCGCGGGCATCAGCTAGTTAAGATATTACGAGCTGATTCCACCATCTCCCTTCTTCCATCGGGAGACTAGACGTACTGCAGGTTACCACCGATACCTAGTCGATGTTCCACACATTCGAACGAAGCGCTTTGCCAAGTCCTTTATTATGCGCACAGCCAAGGACTGGAATTCCCTGCCTGCGTCGGTTTTTCCGAGTTCATATACCCCTAATCTATTTAAGTCGCGAGTAAACAGGCTTCTTCTGGGTAAGCTCGTTCCATCGTCGACATCATCTCTGCCCTTAGGGCAAGCCCATTTATAATAAATAAATAAAAAAAAGTATTCATAATGTTCTATATTGTAACACAGTAATCGAAATATTTATATTATACATCATTTTTAGTAATAGGTACAACTGAAGGAAAGCATGATTTCCGGTAAAAACACAGCAACCTTTTTCCAACAAAACAACGATTAAACTGGCTGGAAAGCAATACTGATCCCTGTGGTCAGTGTACTTTTAATATTATTAGTCGTATATTAAAATTGGGGCCAGCCGTCAGGTATATCGCTCATTATTGGGGCGAGTAGTTATAATATGGTCTAGTTAAATTAAATACTCCATATTAAAGACATCAACGCGTTGCTCAGGTGGATTTCAATACAAGTATTGTTTTTTCATTATTTCGTTACAGTTTTATCCTGCTACTCTAATGCCAAGGTCCTGTCAACAACGTTAGTCTCTTGATCTTTATTTCTAAAACACTGATTTAAAGTTATTGTCACATAACGTAGCTAAACAGACGGTGTACGTAGTATGCGTACAATTAACATGGAGGTGTCAATCCTGATTCTGGGTCGGCACTGATTAGCAGC
Source organism: Diarsia mendica (assembly GCA_949316265.1). Lineage (NCBI taxonomy): Eukaryota > Metazoa > Arthropoda > Insecta > Lepidoptera > Noctuidae > Diarsia > Diarsia mendica. The sequence goes on from OX438891.1 coordinate 13,448,789, forward strand.
CCTCGTGCTGCCCAATTCTAGACAAAAGCAAAGACTATGATATACATTACGTTTCGCAACTTGATGATTTATTTGAAATGTTATTCTAGGTTACAGAGGTTCAATCCAGCTGGAAAATGAGCAATAATAACCGTGGAACCCGCTCGACGACACGTTGGCGTTGCATCCTCGGCGCCGACACACCACTAGCATTAAACAAATAGGTTTGTAGGCGCGAGTCAGAGGTCGCAGTTCACTTGCACCACAATTTATTTGATTTACTTAAAACTGAGCATGAGTTTACTTGTACTTATAAATTATACTCATCATTCTACTTATAATCCCCGTAGGGCTCACGAAGGATAGACAGACCGAAGTGCAATTCATATTCCGGTAATGTCCGTATTTATGGCCCAACGCGATTGCAATGAACTTTATTAATAACTATTATAGAGTGATGCTAAAATCATTTTCAATTACAATATCTTAGAGGTCGCGGTTTTATGTGAATATAATGTCCTCTGAAGCTCGATGTAGGTTATACAGTTAATGCCATATGTTCGTAGGTATGGCTGTGAGAAATCGTTCGTTACTTGAAACAAAATGTCAGAGTTCTGTTAAATATCGTGTGTGAGGAGCCTAAAAAATCTAAAGAAGAAAGTAATGTTGTATGACAAAACGTTGGTGTAGTCATTGTAAACATCTGTGAACTGACTGCTTAAGTGCCGCCAAACATTTTAAAGGCTTGACCTAAAATATCCACTATGCAACTGAGTCCAACGATTACAAAACCTCTTTTTTATAGTTTAGAGTTAATTACTAGGCACGCAATTCTCTAATGATGTTGTTACATTAAATAGGCAAATATATAAAAGCGCACTTCAGATAAAACGATTTGTAGAACAAAATACTGTAGTCTGAGATGTTTCTTAAGATTAAATGGGTAACTTAATGTCAGATTCAATTTCTGCTATTACATTTTTTACATCAGTTTTGAGATAACTCACGAGTTCACGACTGACCCTTCTTGTCTTCTTTATGTTTTGATTACATCAGTGCCTGACACCAAGCGCTGTGTAATTGTGTGGTTAAACAAACCTTCATTTTGTTATCTGGTTAAAGTTATTTATAGGTGTTTAAGACCATAAAACCTTTTTAGGACATCACTATACTATTCAATATCATAACACATAGCCTTTAAATCCTTGTGTAAAATAAAAAATGCATCGTATCTTTGATCACACGTCTGTTAGTGAGATTACTGCACGCATTAAACCAATATTTTTTTTGCAAAATGTGCCTGCTCTTGACCACGATCCTACCTGATGGAAAGCGACGGATGAGGTCTATGATACAACGAGCGTGTCCAGAAGATGTCTTTCACTCTTTTTTCAAAAGCAAGATGGGTTTAATTTTGGAGGGAACACTACGTAGAGTTCCACAGTTTGACTGTGCGCATTATGAACGTGGAGGAGAAGCGCTAAATACGACTCGTCGGGATATCGACCAAGTGTGGATGGTACGCCGCAGTACACGTCTGCTAGTCGGGTCCGTGGCTTAGGCCCCTCAGTGGCACCGGCCACAGGTGCGTCTACCACTGGGGGCCTAAGCCACGGACCCTGCTAGTCTGGTGGTGAAAAAAAAAAAAAACAACACACACTGTCCGAAGTTCTGTATGAGAAGACAAGACTAGAGTGTAAAGCGCAGCCACCAACGTCTCGTCGCCCACGTCGCACACGAAATAAACTATTCACTTTAGTACAGTGTTGAATTAGTAAAGTTTAACCATTAAACACGCATCTTAAGCCTCCTGTGGGTTCAAGACTCAACACACGACGCAACTATTTAAGGCGCGCCTCGTATTTCCAAAACTGGCTATGTTGAGATCTACATTTTTCACGCAATGATGTCATTTTTATTAATTATAGACTACACTAGAATGCTCTAAAGAAATGTCATAAATATCTCATCAAGTACTTACTGGATGAGACATCCGTTTAAGACTGGGTCTTTAAACTCCGAATATCAATACGAAATAATTGAAGTAAGTAGAAAACTATTTCAATCGACTCAGCATTCTTTAATTTGGTGATAATGCAAAAATACCTCTAAATAGGTACCTTTTTTTGTTAATTTAAATGTTAACATTATTGTAGTATTAAAAAAGAAAAATGTATAGTATAATAGTACTTTTTGTAAGGGACAGGTACTGTTGTTTCTTAATACAAGTTATTCTATAACCTAGCTAGGAAAGCAGAACTTGACCCACTATATTGTGTTTCTCATTGTACAAACATATATGTATAACTTTGAATATGCCTCTCGTACAGCTTGTACTACAATCTCCTTTTTTTGTTGAGAACTCTTTTCCAACCAGATGTCCTTAAGACACCTTTCTATTTTGGTTATAACCGCGAGCCCCTCCGATTAATCTTGTATGGAAATAGGTTTATTGGTTATAATTCACACTGTCCTCAAGAAATCCTAACGTAGTGAGCGGCAAATGCTTGTTGAACATCGCAAAGTTCATTTATTCAGTAGGTATTTTTTGCTGTGGGTATGTTAATCGAATGTCTCTTTGATGTCACCCTTGTACTTAATGATGGTTTGATTGAATAAGACTAGGCGCAGAGTCGTCATGTCTGTGATTGTCAATTTATGGTTTATTATTAGTTTCTATATTAAGTGGTCAACATTAGCTAAACGTGAGTTTTATAAGGCGATAAAGTATATGATTCACTGCAGTAAACAAAATCAGAAAAATATATTTGAAACGTATAGTTACTCTACGAAATTACGAGCGTGTATTGCGGGGATGCGTTTCGCGGTCGCGGGGAGTGACGCAAGGTCCACCCACTCGCTCAAGGTCGCTGGCATTTATTGTCGCCTAAAGTCCATTTTCAACAATCTAATGTTCCGGCAAAGGTGTAATTAATGGTATCACCCAGAATTCGCCATTTCCGAATAGCCGAGTACAAATCCAGGCATCGTAGCCACACCAAGTTGGGAAAAGTGTTATTCAGGTTTTTATTAGCGGAAATTGAACCTAGAACCTAATAAGAAGCAGTCGAACGACCACTAGATCAATGAAGCAGTACCTTTTTTCAATCCAGTCAATAAATTACCCTTAGAATATGTCTAGTGAACGGTTATAGCACTTTTTCTTTATAATACATTTCGTTATGTGCCAATTATGTCAAGATTGATGAAAGCAAAGAGCGAGTTAGTAACATATTACTTCCATGCTCCCAAAGAAACGAGAATTTTGTTACAAATATACCATTGTTATTGTTTTTGTTGAATTTGTCAATGGATTATCAATTCTGTATGTAACTTTCTTTAGCTAAATTTAATTACCGTTGCTACAATAGGATTTTTCACACCTTTATCGTTGGCTTTATAATTTCAACAGACGTAACATTTTATCGTCATTTACAAGTACCTTATTAGAACTGGTCCTTCTTAGCCAATCTTTCTTAGCGGAAGTAGAAAAGCTGAAGAGAGGGTTTATCCGGAAAAATATTATTTCATTGTATCTCCGTTGTTTTAAGATTGAGAAAAGAAGGGTCACAATTTGCGTCTTCAAATGTCTAGTTTGTTATACGCCACTTCCTTCAGCGGAATAAGTATTTGAAAATTTTCCACGATATTTTAAAGTTTTGCAATGAAGACGTTTTGCGTTAATCGAAAAAGGAGCTTTACAACCTTGTGCACCCACACACTTCAGCAGATTCCTATAATGTTAATTTTTGGTTCTACGACATCCCCCTCAATGTGCAACTCCTATAATACCGTTCGTTTCAACATTTCAGTTCTTTTAATAGGTTGGTAATAGAGTAGTGGGAGCGTGCGACAATAAAACCAAAACATAAGGTGTGAGAAACTGTCCCACACAAATGATCCTTCTAATCGCTCATCTACTAAAGTAATGAGATTAACCTCCGCTGGTATTCGCAGACGCTTACTATAATGAGCTTTTGTGCTCGAAAACAATACTATAATAGTTTTATTGTTTTAAAATTTGGTCCGATGACCTGTTAAACTAAAGTTTACACAATTGTACGTTTTTAAATGAGAACTTTAAATCAGTCGCATTGTGTTTTTAATTAAGTGGCAAATTGCTACGACTTATTCTATGGCTTATGAGACAAATTAATAACATGCCTGTAAACAGTGGCGTGCGCTCTATTAAGGCTCTTAGGCTTAGCCTACCTTACCAACTGAGCATTTCTTATAACTAATTAACCATGTAATAAAATAACACCATGTACAAAATAATAATAAAAAAGTTCAAACTCCTGTTAAAATACTTAGAGCAATTTTTCGCGTACGAATCTTTTAGTTACAGGCTTGCTTAGGCTAGCATTCGACTAGCCTAAAACCCATTCATAATTTTACGCACACAGCGTCACATCGGAGAATGATCGGTGCATATTTTCGTGTATATGAACCGCACACATGCATGCCAGCTCCTGCGAGTGGAGGCGGCCTGTGATTGGCTGCAACAACACAAGGCTACGATTGGATGCGTCATGCGGCCATCTTTAGCCCGCGAACTCCGGCGCGAAGTTCAAATTTGTTTTTTTTTTTACGTTTTTTGCAATTTGCAGGCCAGTGCTAGCTTGAATACTGACTACATACGTCTTACAGCCGCGAATCATATTTTAATAATCAACATACAACCTAGCACGGGCCTGCAAATTGCAAAAATGTAAGGAAATTTAGAAATTTGAATTTCGCGCTTAGCGGTCTTCGCTCTTCCGTCCACAGATAGAGTGCAGCACTGCCAACACATTTCATTGATCGTTTTCGTATAATCCTGCAAAATTTTGTTGACCGCTGTTGTGAACAAACTCGATATGAAAATTATGCAATTTTATTTGGTAGTGTTTTTCTATCGGCAAATTAGAAATTATATTTTACGCGAGGAAGCCATTATTATTTATTGTTTCATTGTTGTTTTATAGCGCGATTTGTTTTGAAACCGAAAACGTACAGATATTGTCAGTATTAGATAACATTATTAACACTGTAGTGTAGGTAAATATTAGCTTTGTTGTGTATTATTTGTTTATTCCCACAAATAATAACAAAGTGAAGTTTGTGCTGTTAATGTGTGTTTGCTAGATGATAAAGGTAATAAGTTTTCTCAATTATGATATTATCGTATAAGTAATGTAATGATAAGGTGCAAATTGTATCTAAAGGTAGATGTGTGAAAGCCACTTCGGATATTATCTTGCAAGTGACGTGTTTTGTACTTTTGTAACTATCACCCACTCACTTGGATGAGATATTTAAGGTGGCCGAATCTTTCTTCTGTTTGCATCGTTAGAAAATCATGAGTTGCACCCTTGAATAATGTGGTGAGTTTTTGAATTGTATTTAGGTACCTATAACTTTTACAGGCTTATTTATTTTTATAAATGTGACAATTTTTTTTTGCTGTCAATATTTCGTGGCCTACCCACCGTGGGAGACCACTGCACGCCACTGCCTGTAAACTTCTCATTTTACACTTTACCGTTAATTACAAATGAAGTTTTTAAAGCTAATTACTTGATAATGTATATAAGTATGCGAATTTGTGCAATTCAATACATAAAAAGTGTGTCTATTTTTTTTTGGAAAATTCTTATTCTTCTGTTTCCCTTTAAACTCAAGCAAAGTCTGCATTATGGAATGTGGTCGTCATCTTCATAACAAATACCTTATAAGTGTATAATAATTATTATGATCAACCTTTATACGTTTGTACATTGTCATTGTCATTGATATTGTAGGTAATAGATATTTAAGTTCATTCAGTAATGTATACATTTTTTTTTTTTTTTATTTAGCCTTTATTTGCCTTAACAATTAATTAACTTTCTACATACATGCATTCATTCATATAACATTACTTATTGTATTATATTTTCATTCAGCATTTCATTAAACCTTACATTTAACAAGACCTTAGCATTTAATTAAACATTACTTTTATACATTATATTTTGATCACATTAATTTGTAACATAATAATAATTATTATCTCTTTCTACTGATGCATTTATCATTCATTATCACATTTCTTTATTTTTTTTTTGTTAGTTACATTTCATAAAACAAACATTATATTTATCATTTCATTTACCAACGTTTCAAACCTTTTATCTTACACTAGTTTTTAGTTAGCATTCTTACAAACATTTCATTTCGTTATCTAGCGACTGACATATCACATTACATTACATCACATTTATCATTTAATTGAACAAAAACTATTAAACATTTCATGAAACACATCGAATTTGTAAATATTTTAATTGAATTTATCATTTCATTCATTTTAATATTATTAAACCTACCTAAAATAATTACCTATACTTAACTACATCATATTTTTATCATTTCATTCAAGAAAAAAATATTAAACATTTCATTAAATATTTAATTATTTACATTGAATTTATCATTTCTTTTTGGTTTAACCAAACATAAAATAAATTTAATTAATCGTATTTCTTTACAAGTTACCTACATCACATTTTATGTTTACAATGTATACATACAGAAGCAAAATGCTTATAACATATAAAATGTATTATATAATAAAATATGATATTACATACACATAATATGAACGTAGTTAACCATCTTTACCATAATAATCGTCAATTTAAGAAGAATTTTAAGTAGGGATTCGATATTGGAAAAGCTTAATGTTCACTAATGACGTTGACCTCGAAATAATTTGGTAGTAGAGGTATATAATGTCGATGATTGATGATGATGATGACGCCAAGTTTCTTCGCAGTAAAAAATCGGAAATTAATAAGTGCAAAAAAAAAAAATATCAGCTCAAAGTTTAATCAATATTATTATTGTTCATTTAAATACCTGCGTGTCTATTGAAGATTATACAAATTTCAATATCATAGAGATTTGATGGTTAGCCTAAAGGCCTTTGATATTTTCCGGGTTATAACATAGTAGAGCTATTTTTGTATATTTTTATCGTTTCCTAATTCTAAGTATGATACGAGTTATTGCCTTTGTTTGTTCAAGGTTTCCTATTATATTAGATTCTCGGTGTAAAAAATCATCTTCCAGCTTACGTAAATAAACTCCTACTAGTATAAACGTGCGACGGCAAAAAACGAAATCATTTACTCAAAATATTTAACACTAGCGGATGTCACGCGGTTTCACCCGCATAGTTCCTGTTCCCGTGGGAATACAGGAATAACAAATAGCCTTTGTCACCCGGGGATAGTGTAGCTTCCCAAGGGTGAAAGAATTTTTCAAATCGGTCTAGTAGTTTTTAAGTTTATTCATTACAAACATACACACACAAAAATACAAATCTTTATAATATTAGTGTAGATGTAGATAAAGCTGTTTTATTTAACTAAAATTAAGCAGAAGGAGCTGAGTAAGGTATGTAATGCCTACAATTACATTACATGAAAAAGAACCATAAGCAACTAAAAAGTAAATGGAGACGTGTAGAAACAAATTGTTTCCATCAATTCTCTTTGAAACTATGTAGTTCCGATAAAGTGACCCATTACTTGGCCGGTTAATGTAGTCATAAAATGACCATAAAACGCCCATGAAAGTTGAACTCTATGTTTATGATGCGGAAATAGACATGTTAAGGAGTACCTAAGAATATATATTTCATAATCTGAATGTGTGGTCGACTGGATGAACAATAAAAACGATCATGGTGTATCTAAATTAACTTAGACTAGCATAATGTTACTAAGTACCTAAGTAAGTACATACAAATTTCCAAGATGTCGACCTACACGCACATATTATTATTACGACAACTGCGCTTACGTGTCAAGTGCGCTTTGTTAGCAAAAAGTTAATGGAACTATGCAACTAATAAAATGGATAATTTGTAAGAGTTCTTAGCAGTTATTTCTTAAAATTCTCTAACTTCAACTTATGAGCAAAGTTGCATCTAAATGTGTAAATGTTTCTAGCTAACGAGCGAATATTGACTCTGCGTGTTTGGTATGTAAGTGTGTTGGTGTGTCAAAGCAGTTAATAAGTTCCAAGTTTAAATAAAATTGTAAAATGCCAAGCGCGGTGGCATCTTCGCGGCGGCGCGGGCGCAATTTGCAATGCATTTGACATAAAGCGTGCGTACCATTTAAGTGTTGGGTTGGCCATCGTTTTACGAGACTCTTGATAGTTATTCTATTGTACATTGAACGAGATAATGTTACGACAAAGGGACGTACTATGGGATACGCATGATAACTTTATAATTATATGAATGACCTAGAAATAAGTTATCAAGTTTTTTTTCAGAAGTCAGAGAAATATTTTGCAACTGTGGGATGACGACAATCTGTGATATTATAATTGATGCTAAGGACAACACAAGATATTCAGCCCACTTTTCGGAAAATTTTCCTAGCTATTACTTACAACACGGTTACAGGAGCGAATTAGGTGTTTTCTAAAATAATTATATATTTATTTTATTTGACAAAATTGATCCACTGGTTAGTCCACAAACGAACTTATCAACTTTACTAAGTTTACACATAATAATTTTTCATCCCTCCCGCACGAGCAACCGGTCAGAGTGTCTCAAAATCGGTGCATCGTGCTGTTCAGCTATAAGGGCTGTCAAAATACTGTTCATAATGGTATATAGTCGACAGTTTGTGCTACAGCAAACATGCTTTACGCGCTGCAGAAACTGGGCAACCTCAACAGCACCCTGAAGTCATTATCATATTGCACAGGCAGAGCATCTAGAGTCCTCCACGTATTGCTGACCCACCAACTGCTCGTGTAGAACCCATAACAATATGTTTTAAACAGAGTTATTTTGACTTTCACTTATACTTTTGAATATGTTTTTATCTAAATTCAGTTTTGTGAAGACTCAAAATCACAACATCGGTATCATTTAGTGATGCTGTGTTCCTTAATCCATTAAATGAACTGCAAGCTCGTAAAAGGTTATCAATTAATACACTCCTTATCTATTTTATTACCAATCAAATATGTGTTACGCCTTTTATTGCCATTAAAATTTTACAATCCCATGGATTAATAACATCTATAATATGTATCCATAAAACAGTCTATTAAATTAATTTCGTAAAGATCGGCCCTTAATGATCACCAGAATCGATTCGTAATGAATATTTAAATACTGCTTAAGTTTTACTGTGCTTCACACTATAACTTCAGTGTCAATGAAGATTTTATAACTTATTTAAATAAAATGGACAAGCAAGTCATAAAGTTATAATTTATATTGACTATGTAATTTAGGGCACTCATAATATTACAATAAAATTATACTAACTTACTAAAACTGTGCAAACAATCATAAAACTGATAATGAAATGCCAGAAAACAGCGGGGCATTACTATAAATGCACTTCTGTTTTTATTATGACCTGCGAATCAATAAATATGCAGTGACCTCATACAATTAATATATTACTATAATTGTTAATAGACATATAATTAAGTCGTAAAATTCACTTTATAGACGGAACTACAATAAAAATCACTTTAAAATTAGTAGGTATGTGATATATGCTAATTTATTAAAACTATAATATTCTTTTGATGACCACATTGTTATCGGGTGAGACATCATTATCAACTTCTCATGGTTTGTGACATCAAGTCGAGATTCTTCGTATTTTGTTACATTCTTTGGGAAGCAAAGACGTATCATTTATACGATGACTCAAATATTCACCACTGGAAATTAATTATCATTAAAATGAAGTGTACCCTGACAGTTCTGACAATGTAAACGAACTGTCAGAACTGGAAGTGTTTTTAGAGAACTCTTTTTCAGAAATCCTGTGGGTATATTTATGACGGGACCACCACCACCAGCCGACACCATCTTCTATTTTATGCTTTTTGTAAAAGCAAAGCCAAAGAAATTTTCAGACGACAACATTGTTTAAGAGTAAAATGGGATTAGAGCAGGTAGATAATGAAAGTAATTTCATAGATAAACAACGACTTTTCATGACCCAACTTTCTTAACCGACAAACTCATTTTCAATATTTTCCGTGAAGATTTATTTATTTTCTCTCATAAGCTGTAGGCCTAAGTCCATCCCTGCGTTGTGCAGTCAGTGCAGGCTCCCCCGGCCGCATGCAATGGCTAGACAAATCCGCGTCTCTATAAAAGGGACAGGTGATTAGACGAGTAAGTACAATCGGGCGCACACGCCGTCGACCTAACCACATGGGATATAAACACATCTGATCATCCTAAATAATTATTATCAAGTGCTCTGTTCAATATGACGACAATGGTAAGTCTTAGTTGCTTTTTAAATTAATTTTAGATTAATACAGATAGGGAACCGGGAGTTTTTGCTTTCTGGAAATTTGTTTAGTTTTAAATCAATCTTCCAGGGTTCAGGGAATTTCCATGGCCATTCAGTTAAAGTAATTTAAAATAAGTACTTTTTTATTTGCATCTAAGGATAAAAGCAATCTCTAACCAACCCTTATTAAATATCAAGTTCAAGACGAATCGGGAAAAGTAGGTCAAGCTTTATGTACTCTAGAATTTGTTGAAATAAACTATATGTATACGACTTAATATTTAATAAAACTATTAAAAAACGTAGATATTATATTTTATGACACTCCCTATAATCTAAAAAAGGGATACAGAAGTAATTGGCCTAACCTTAATAAATTCTACTTTTAATACGGACTTAAAAGTGCTAGAAACAATTTAACCATGCCTTAAACGGACTTAAATGATTCTATAAATTATAACCCATGCTGGGATGTGAACTCCTGACCCGCGCTGTAGGATGTTGCATCTTTAACATTTAGGCAGAAGGGCATCTTTGCCATCGCAGGTAGGTCGTATTATTTTTGATGATATCGTATTAGGAAGTTAGGATTCTGTGTCCCTGTTATGGTGACATTAATTATGGTTATTTGTTAATTTTTTCAATAACATGCTTATAAATTGGGTTTGTTTATTCCGTTTCCGATAAGTTATTGTTGATTAGTATTTTATGTAAATATTGAATTTTGTGTTGTTGCCCAAAAATTATTAACACGTTTTTTGTATTATTTTTGTCATTTCTATTAATGTGGATTGCTTCGATTTTCCTGTAAACTTTGTTCTTATTCCCTATGAATATTTCAAATCAGTACCCAAATAACTTATTTGTAAATTAAAACGATCCAGATTAGCTAATAGTTTATATAGTTTTCTCAAGAATTAAGAACTGAAAAACTGTTTGGCTACATCTAACTCGGTTCTATCGTTATAAATTGGAGATAAGCCAGCCTTGTTTTTGACGTGATAACGTCTTATAATTCGATGGCCGGCTGCACGAACGAAAAAAGATGACGTCATGCGTCGTTACCTCGCTCTGAGGCGTTACCTCGCTCTGAGGCGTTGTATAGGAACGGCGTGTTAATTGTCGTTCCATAGCAACGGCGTGTTAATTGTTTGATTATAGCAATGTAAGTGCTGTATTTTCTTATGACGTTGTCACGTTCAAGTATCGCCAGTAAACCGACTTTACAGACAACCGATTTTTTTCGGAGGGTAATAAATTTCGGACTCCTCTCTCTCTGGGCGGAGCTGAAGGGACGGTGAGACTTCTACTGAAAAACTGCCCATGTTCTTCTTAACCCTTTGTGTTCGGGGCCGCGGTATCTCTTTCAAACAACCCGCAGCCCCGGCAGGCAGATAAATTATGTCTGTTTCACCACCTACGATTATGGTCCCGTTTACTTAATTGCCAAAAAAATCGTACAAATTGTGTTCTACATTTTTATTTTTTCTGTTAGTTCGGACATGTGAAATAAGCTCTAAAAATTTCAAAGAAAACAAGCAAAGTGTTAAGTATATATATCTAGAAAAATAGGTAGGTTTGACATGCATTTAGTTTTCACAAAGTTCATAAAAAAAAAACCTTTAAAGATACTAATAACAGACAAGAATCTAATCGCAAAAAGGGAAACCCAAATACTTAAAATTGCATGTAAATTGATCATAATTATGCAGATAACTCCCGCTCCTATCTAATTTAACCTCTTAATTAGTATCGAGACATCTTCTTAGACTGAGGTCTATAAAGGGAACTTACAACCGTCGCGCTACATCCGAAATATAAACTTATCTGCATAACGTTAATGTTCATATTCGTTTGATACGCTGGGTCAACGTGACTTGTAAGAACATGCACTTAATTTTTTTGGTAATAAGGTTTCCTTTCGAATGAAGCATCACTGTACTTAACTTTAGCGAAGATTAACCTGGTTTTTATGGACTGGCTAAAGTGGGTGCATAGGGCATAGGGTCAGCGAATCGTTATGCAACGCGTCGTGCATTCATTGCACCCACAATACCTAACCTTTGCCGACAACTGTGCTGTTTACCTCAGTGACAAGCGTGCCATCGTTTTATGCAGATTTATTATAAGGTTCGTTGCCGCGTTTATTTATCAATTGCAAGTATTGAATTCGATTTATGGGTTTATAACAACAGAGTTTATCTACTGTTTCAAAGATTCTGTATTTTTCTCGAGTATCACATTTTTGTACTGCCTTTTTGGTCTAGTGGTCAAAGTGTTTTAAGGTTTTCCATCAAAAATTTTTCAGTAGCAGCCGTGAAGAGCGAAAATGTACACGTTGGATGGCAATAGGCTCGCCCCCTATTACATGGGACTTTAAAGTAACTGGCGAAATCTGGGTGTACCTACTACACCTCTGCCTAATCCTTCGGGGATTACTGCCGCGATCTTATGTTATGTTACATGTGTTTATACCATGTTTTTGTATAGTTTAATATTACACTAGCTTTTGCCAGTGGCTTCGCCCGCGTGAAAATGACGATTTTCCATACAAACTTTCATTCCTTATTTAACTCCCTTAAGGATTGAATTTTGAAAAATCCTTCCTTATTCCTTGTCTACATTATAAAGGGAACCTCTGTGCAAAATTTCAGCTTTCAAAGTCCAAGGGTTTAGGCTGGGCGTTGATGAGTCAGTCAGTCAGGACTTCTGTTTTTATTTATAACTAGCTTTTGCCAGCGGCTTCGCCCGCGTGAAAATGACGATATTCCATACAAACTTTCATCCCCTATTTAAAGCCCTTAGGGGTTGAATTTCGAAAAATCCCTCCTTATTCCTTGTCTACACTATAAAGGGAACCTCTGTGCAAAATTTCAGCTTTCTAGATCCAAGAGTTTGGGCTGGGCGTTGATGAGTCAGTCAGTCAGGACTTCTCTTTTTATTTATATAATCTATACTTCTATACTAATATTATAAAGCTGAAGAGTTTGTTTGTTTGTTTGTTTGTTTGTTTGTTTGTTTGTTTGAACGCGATAAACTCTGGAACTACTGGTTGGATTTGAAAAATTCTTTTTGTGTTGGATAGTTCATTTATCGAGGAAGGTTATAGGCTATATAACATCACGCTACTACCAATAGGAGCGGAGCATAAATGAGAAATGTTGCAAAAACGGGAAAAGAAAATTCCTTTCTGAGAGCTTCCGTTGCGTGCGCTGCGAAAACGGTTTAAGTTACGAGAATATCATGTATGAAGTAATTATTCGTCTTTAAAAGTTCTAAAAAAAAGTCCGCGACAGCATCTGTCTATCTTTTAAGATTGACTCACTGTAACCATTTTTTATTAATAAAATGTTAGGTTAAAAAGAATTATTTTTTGCGAAGCTTATTTAACCCATATGGTATTAATCTATATCTAAATAAATATGTTCGTTAGAACGGAAATTTAATATAGAATATTTGTGCTCTTTACTATAAACAGTTAAAACAAATATCTTAGAAGATATCGCAATGTAAAAATACCCGCGCGGAAAAATAATTACGCGGGTTGCGTTGCAATGTAGGTACGGGGGATTCTGGCTGGCCTCCGGGAAATCCAAATTCAAAATATTTACTGCATCATAATGTTTACAAGTACAGAGTGTTATAGTATATTTAACAGTAAGAGATAGATTTTATAGTAATTCACACTTTAATATAATCTAAGCTAATCTAAACCATCTAAACTATTGTAATAAAGAGGAAAGATAAGATTTTTTGTTTGTTACGATTTAGCTTAATAATTAATGTCGGCTAATCGGTAGATCGAGAAAGGTTGAAGCTGTATTTATGTGACGCAGACGAAGTTGCGCGGGTCAGCTAGTATAGATAATATAGATAGATTGATATGAACCTAAGTATAATTATTTACCCATAGTAAAAAAAATCAAATTCATATAAACAGTAGGTGGTATAATAAATAACAAATAAAAGTATTCAATGATAGGGTTTTTCTTAAACAAACTTCGGTGTATTATTGCTAGATATAATTAGAATAAGGAATAAAGCTATAATGTATGTGGCAACATTGAAAGTTTTTTTTATTGGAATTCCAGTTAGTTGAGCTACCTTTTAAAAGTAGCATGTAGGTAGTACAATTTATTTTGTTACCTATTTGAAGTATGAGATAAAAAACTAACTAATTAATGGAAGTCCTGTATGTGCACACCTACAGAAAAAACAAACAATTCTTAACATTCCCTACAAATATTTTCCGTCTGGTACACTGCTAGGCCTTAGGCTTCCTCCATGGCTTTGGAATTGTGTTAACTTTTTGCCTTTTCCGACCAATCCGTTATGAATGGCTCCAGGGCTTCTAAAATGGCCACTTTATCAGATCATAATATGAATTGCGATACAAAAAATTTGCGTAAAATGAACCTTTCATAATAGTAACTGTTTAGTTTAACTAAACTAATAGTAACTGTGTCTGTGACCATTTAGAAAAGTAGATCATAGTGTTGCTTGAGTCTGTCTCGGTAAGGACGGCCGTCTTTAGGCACCCACTGTGTGACTATCTTCCCCCCTTAAATCTAGTTTTACATATTAATTGTAGTTAATAAAAGATTTCAAAGCAAAATATAGCAAAGTAGTATAGCATTTCCATCTAAAATTCGTAGCAGTGACAGGCTACTCGGTTCCTCTCTAGCCACATCTGCCGTGTGAATTGTAGATTATTAACCAAGGGGATAAAGCAGTGTCTTCTGTCGCGGATGACGATTTTAAAACCTAAAATCACGAGCAAAGCGAGGGATTTAAGACGAGTCCTGAGCGTAGCGAGGGATTTAAGTTCACCCAAAACTAAGACAGCTTTATCACCGAGGAAAATACTCTACTTTCGTACCATTTGCGAAAAAATGAACACAATAATAATATAAGATAAGTATTTTTTTTTAATAATGACAATTAAAAGTAATAGTTAACATTCGAAACATTGGTCCAATTATTGATAGAAATCACATTCTCCCCCTAGAGGATGAATAAAATTCAGTACAATTTTCTTTTTCCAAATTTAAATCACATTCAAGAAAATTGTACTGAATTTCATTCATCCTCTGGGGGATAGAGGATGAATGAAATTCAGTACAATTTTCTTTCCCTGTTTTTAACAGATTATAAATGTCTATTGTTATGTTCGCTTTTTGTGGCATAGAATGTCACTTTTTTGAGCAAGTGGTACGAAAACTAATTTTCCGGACGCTACATCACTGCACTCGCTGTATTATAGCCGCTGTGGTCTCGTACCACCCCCTTATTTCCCCCTTGTTTATGTTTGTAAAGCGATTGAAAATAAATAAAATTCACAAAATATTCACTAAGTATAACTATGATTTTCATTTACTGACTGACTAAACTGCTAAATCCTAAAGCAAAAATTTGGCCCACGAATTCCTGAAATCGAAAGTGAGCAAGCATTTAGAAATGTTATTTGAACATTCACTCTCAAAAAGTAAGAATAAGAATAATTTATTTAAGAAAAAAGATAATACAATAAGGTGTACATTTAGGCACAGTGTTGTTTCACATACAAAGTTATAATATTAGTGCTTATAAGTAAACTAATACTAAAATATATTTATGAGTTACAAAAAGTGGTAATTTAGTGGTAATCTTTATATTATTATAGCGACCTGCCCGATCTAGGTTTATTTAAACCTGTGTTTCAGGCCATCACTTTACGTCGCATAATTTAATTAATACAATAAAATTACTAAATAAAATAAATCTAATAACAACCATAGGAACAAAATCTCAAAATGATACAAAAAAATAAAAACACTAAAACTAGCTTAACTATAAATATATGTACAATTAGATACGAAGTAAAACATAATCAGACGGCAACTTCTAGAAGTTTTTCTGTGTCTGTGTAATTGAGTATCGCCAAATGTTCGGATATCATGACACTACATTTTTTATAGCTTAAGCTAATAGGAGGGATGATAATTTGTATGAAATTTTGACAGTTTTCCCAATGAATATCCTATATTGGTGACGTCATGTCTACATACTACGAGTATGTACATACTACAACGAAATAGTTTCGCCATATTTTTGACAATACTTATTTACCTACGCATAAGAAATAAATACAATTTACTCACGCCAATAAATAACAAAGTGGGTAGATAGATATGTGAAGGTAGGTGTTATAATAATTATAACTTATTGAATTTCAACAACTCTATCGACAAGACAAAGACCAAGTTTAACATAATTATAATAATTTTAAAGACGTCGATAAAAAACAATACTTCTCATTAATTTAATTCTTTATTTCCATATGACACTTGTTTTTTTTTGTAGGTTAAATTTATCATGATTAAGAACAATTTTTATTAAAATATATAGAAAATAGGATGCGCCCTGGCTGGGTCAACCATTCGGGTCATATTATAAGACATCTTCTTTTACACCGCAAATAATAAATTGATTATTTTAGTCTGAACATTAGTATACATTTTCTTCTGAGATTTTTTGGTTATTTTGCATACCTACTTACAATAAACAACTTCCAAAAGTTAGAAAGATCAGATGTACCTTATGGTACACCCACGTCTAATATGATTAAGATGGAAGTGTTAGGATAGCTTATGAAATTCATTATTCTAGTGTCAAGCTAATTGTAAGCAGCTTTCTAGTGTTTAACTGTATAGCTTAACAAAAAAATATTTGTGGCCGCAATACGCATGTATTTACATAATTATAATAATTCAAATCATCATTACCACCCTCTAAGTTCATTTATTTTTATTGGATGAGTTATTCTTGAAATATAATATTCATTTAATGGGTTTAAACGAACTTCTGGTATTACAAAAATATTACCTACATTATAACGAATGTAAAACCAGTAATTTCAAGTGATTTCCTATATGTGTATCGCTATAGCAGCAACTATTGTCTATAAACCTTACACTTTCCTAAAAACCGTTCTCCAACTAACAAAAAAAACACGGTCAAATATCCAAATCCGTGCCTGTATTCCTGCGGAGGCGTGCGAGCGGTTAATTAAGTGCACACCTTTTGTTTTTGCACGTAGTACATTGTTTCCGAGGCAACTCTCGAATTCTATGACATGTTCCCACAACTCAATACACTTGCAAAATGGCTGGTGTGCCGACATCTACATACCGCAGCATCCACAGGTATTTAGGCGGTGCTAAGAATAGTTCGTGGGTGACAAACAGTGACTTGAAAACCTTTTGTCTTGCGGCAACGTACTTACTTAAGCGTATCTAAGTGGTTAGTGCGTGTTAGTACTCTACAGTTACGTTATGGATAATTGTGTGAGCAAAAACCATTGCAAGTGTGGCTAAACCAAATCACTAAGATTTCTCTTAGTCAGGAGCTTTTGAAATTCCTTTTTCCTCTTGACCATTTATTCTGGCATTTCCTTACTAGCTGTTTTGATGTTTACGGCACCATTTTTGTGCAATTGTACTTATTGATGTGTCTGTACCTGTCTGTACCTATTAATTGCTCTCATTTCTCAAAAAAAAAAAAGTGTATTAGTATGCGCGATGAGACGCTTGTGCTTACAAGTTTAATGTCCTACGTTTATCCTAATATGAGTTTACACATGTGATTGCCTATGATGCAATTTATCTCCACCATCATTTATATGTCTATAAAATATAAATTTAAATTCAAGATGACGACAATTTACCGGTTCGGATCTATACTTGATAGGCAGTAGTTTTTCAGTAGGTATCTTGTACAATGAATGCAGTAACTATCAAAATGTTGCAATTTCCTCC
Organism: Diarsia mendica; assembly: GCA_949316265.1. Taxonomy (NCBI): domain Eukaryota; kingdom Metazoa; phylum Arthropoda; class Insecta; order Lepidoptera; family Noctuidae; genus Diarsia; species Diarsia mendica. The sequence goes on from OX438891.1 coordinate 13,466,883, forward strand.
TTGAATTGAAGTTGACAATTTCTATGATTTTTGCAACCCTTGAAGAGTTTTCCCTTTGAAGAAAATATTATGTACATGTGAGATATTTCGAATCATCACTAGCAGATCAGATTGCCAATCAAAATATAATCATATTTTCGAACCAAAACATTTAAGGCTAACATATATAATTATGTCACACTAATCGAGCAGGCCTACGTTTCAAGCGACGGTATCTTATTACTAACTAGACTCTGCTAATGGCCCGTGAAGCGTATCAACCTTCGTAACACTAGCCCGTCTGTAATCCACACGTGATTTGACATTGCATCATTGGTCAATATTCTTTCTGAACACCCCATATTATCATGAAGGGTTTTCTAAAATATAGGTCGAGATTAATATTTCATTGTTTGCAAAATATTATTATTATTATTATTATATCCCTGTAAATGATTTTAGTGAACCAGTTTTAATTGAAAAAGAATAAAAATATATCATCATATTTTGTCAAATTAAATAAGGTGTTTAGTTGCACTTTTAGAGATATCTTTGACTGTAAATAATGATTGATTCAGAAGTTTTATTATCTTTGTAACGTCTCGTCATGTAAAGGTTAATTTTATTGATACTGGTTTCTGAATGGTTCATTTAACAATCTATTTAGATATTAAGGAGGGTCAGGAGGCACTATTTATGGTATTAACCACAGTATTAACAGATAGACATAACTAAATATAATTAAGACAAACCACACAAACGCAGCCTTCTCCTTTTATATCAACATGTCTGGTCACCGTGGTGGTGTGGTAGTCCAAAAGCAGTTATCGTTTACTGAAATTGTGATGAAGTTTATGGAGCCTAATCTGTAATGGTGTAGCTGGACAAGACTTTCTAAGTCTTACCTCTGCTTACAAAGGTTTCCTTGGTACAAAAGACGACTATTATCAATAGAGTGTATTATTTTGGTTGCCTACGAACATAAATAGGGTAAGCATAGTTAAAAGTTACGAAATGATTAGCGACTGTTTAACTATATTTGTATTTTTCGTTTAAATGACTTTCAACTTTAATAATAAACCCTTCTGTCTCTAATAGACCAACTAGAAGTGACGGCAACTAAACTACAACTAAACTACAACCAAATGTCATCAATTTCCAAATATGAAAATAGTCTAATTAACTAGACAAAATATACCTATATAGCAAGTAAATATTTTGTGACGTGCTTAGGAGTACGCCACAAAATATTTGCCTTGTGCAGCTTACCTAAACCTCACCACAACTTCAACAAGCCTTAAATATCAGTTGATTCATCGATTGCTTTAAGTTTAATGTTTTATGTTAAAGTTTAATGTTAACTGTCAAGTACTTACTCTTATACGATGTACGCGCCTTTACGCATATTGACACCGATTAGACCACAGTTCAAAGTAGCAATGTGACTGGTACATGGTTACTTAATTGTGTAACTAATAATACTCTTTATTTGACTCTGTTCTGAATGTTATTTACTAAACTGGAAGCTCAGAGAAAGAGTTTGAGGTTGGTTGTTAGAAGGAGGAATAGGAGTTACGACTGTAAGTCAATAATGGAGTGAAAACGGATAGAATTGCCTACGATTTCATCAACAGTCCTTCATTTAATTACTGAATCTTAAATGTCTAGATTTTTCTACATCGCGTTTTATAATATTGGCCACATTCTTGTTTTTGCAAAAACAAGCGCATTCTGTGACACAACATGACAATTATTAACTTTTTGAACACTAAAACGGAGGAAACATTTAATTATTTTATACCAGTAAAAAACATCGTGAAATATTACAATTCGCATCTGTTACAGTTTGATCGTATCAACACTTAAAATATTCATTAATAAATTCATATCTTAAACCTGTTTAATTATGTTGAAAAGGTAATTAAACACCGACATCTCTTACAAAATTAATCATCTTAGTTGTTCAAACTTGAAATGATTGCCATTATCATTTTAAGGTTACTAATGTTTTTGATGTAACTTCGTATGTTATTATTATCGACAAAATTGGGTTGGTCAAAGCGGATCTTTCGTAATTTTTTTCTTAAGATCATCGTAATTAATACCAGAAGTCCTAAGTAGGTACCTGAATATATGGCACGGTCCTTCTTCTACTAAGCGTACAAGATAGCAATCTAAATTGAGTCGGCCCAGTCTGGTTTACGAATTTGACGCTTTCAGTAGAGTCTAAAAGTTCCTGTAACAACAGGACACGCAAGAAAAGCTAATAAGTACCCCAATTTTGTCTACCAGCACTACATTTACTCTCCAGGGCCCATAAATTAATTACATATTAACCCACAATAAGCAGAGAAAGATAATAATGTTTTAATTAATAATTTATGTACCTACAGTCTCAAATTGTTCCCTAACCCTGCGTGTGTCACTCGCGTGAATGTCGCGTGAAGGTCGCGTGCTACAAACGGCTACTTGGCTACCGGCTAATTGTATTAATTTTCTGTTGTGTATACTATTAGTAAGTGAATCTTACAAGTTTGTTTATTTATAGATGCGTGCCTGACCTAAAATAAGTCACAAATAGAATTATTATAGGTCACTGACGGCATTTTAATTTTGTTAAACTAAGTTCATACCTACGTTTTATTTACAAATGTACTTTAGTTTAATTTATTAGGTTAACCCATGATATAGGTAACTAACGATTAATACTCAGAAAAAAGGTAGAAAGTGACGATGAAGCAACTTCGGTTTAGAATAAAACCTGCATAAATTCACAACATAAGCTAGTTCAAAAACTATTGTAACATTTTTTTTTCTCTCCTTTATTGGCAACTGATTGGTCGGTTTAAAACTACTAAATGTAGAGAAATATGTCAAACAGTCGTGATTTAAAGAACCACCAACGACAGCCAATAAATCTCAGTGCACAAAAAACTCATCTGCAATAAATGTATATAATTAAAATTAATTGTATATAAATTAATTGGTTGATTGTCAATAATGTTGAAATTGATATTGGTTACAAATGGGCCATAAATCTTTAAACGACATGAGCATAGACTAGAGACTATAAACTAAAGGTCTAATGTTACCATGTCCTTGTAATTGTAGGTCACGATGTGTTTTCTATAACCTTGTAGCTTCACTTATTAAATGCCTTGTTGATTTAAGTTAGCAAAATCCTATAATACTTATGTATAAGTGAATTTATAGCCTGTTAAGTCTATGCCTGACTGTATTGTAAGAGTTTGACGCAAAAGTTACATTAATTGCTACTACAATTATTACAGGCGTTTAGAAAATGGTACAGACATCCGAATCAAATAAAAACTCTGAACTATGAGTGTTCCTGAAGGATCATGTATATCTACAGAAATCTACTTATTTTGCGAACCCAGTTTATTTTTTTTATGTAGCATTAGGTAGATATTTATTTAATTATGATCACATACCTACTCGTATTAAGGAAATGCAGTATATCTTAATTAAAATTAAAAAAGTGCTCATATTACCTATTTTACTTAAAATTATTGATTTTCTTATTTTCTTTATTTTCAGAGGGTTTTAATTCTGTTGGGTGTAGTGGCAGTATCTTTATCAGCACCGCAAGCGCCTGCAGACAAAGTCGTTGCAATCCTCTCACAAGAGTTTGACCAGCAGCCAGATGGATCTTATAGATACAGGTAAGATTTCCGAGATGAATACTACTTTATTCTGGTTATTTTTTCTTGTTCTGGAGTTAACCCTATAAAACGAAGTATAAAAATCCTTTAACATAGGTTGAGGAACGTATCACAAACTTTCGGAAAGGTTTTAACGTATTTAGATACAATAAAAAAAAAGTCCGACAAATTGATAACCTCCTCCTGTTTGAAGTCGGTTAAAAATTAACAAAAGGTGCTGCCTGAGGAGTAAGTAAATTCAAGAAGAGGATCAATAACTTACCTATAACTAATTAGCGTGAACAGAAGGTACAGGTAAGTATCTAATTGGAACTCTATCTCAGCTTAATTTTTACTCGTGCCACTCACCAAGACATCCTAGACACAGTGTAGTGTAAAATTTCAGTGATAATCGATCTAATAATAAAAATTGAATAACCAAACACCTATATTTACTAACTAAATTAGGGAGCAAATATTTGGTACTGTTGTCCTATGTGTTAATCTATATAAGTACATAGAACACGAGTTTCGTGTATGCCAAACTTCGTAGCATTTGTTTAGACAACAGCAATATACAAACAAACTCTTGCAATATTAAATATTTAGCTTAAAACAAAGATTTGGAATAATATTGATCTTAAATTTGGCTTTATTTATCCAACAGCGCCTGGTGTAGATTTAGACGTGGAAAATCGACACGAGACTGTACGAGTAGTACATACTACGACCAATCAAGCTAATACGGATCTCTCATTGTATTCAAAAACTATATAAAGCTAGACCATGTTATGCTGGAAACGTATAGCGTAATGTGTTGCCGTGTTTACGGGTCGACGCTTTGAGTGGTTCAATTAAACGGCCAAAACCTGTGATTATAAAAAAATATAGGAAGAAGGAAAATACAATTAATTACGAGAAAATAGTTTATTCCAGAACACCTTTTAAATAGCCAAAGAACCTATTTTTCTTCTTTATTCGGAATAAAGTGCAAATTCATGACTCCAACTCATATTGTTACGTGTTCAGGCGCTCGCGGAGAGCGAGCACGGCTTCAGAATTACATAACGGTGCTCAAAGTGTTATGTTACATTAGCGACTTCGCTATCATTGATTTGGCCGCCGACTGTGACCGCTAGAGGGTCAGTTATAAAGGTCAAGTACAAAATTAAGTGACAAACGTAAAATACACAGGTAGATCTTGGAAACACGTTTAAAACATTCAGCAGACCCCAGGTAGATAAAATCTTAGTCAAAGACATTTTTAAAGTTGGACCAAATGCTATTGTATTTTACCTTCATGAATTTCTCTGAAGCAGCCACGAAGTCTTGATTTGTGGCCGCGGTATTTTGTACTAGATTACGTGGCCTCGGCGCAAGGGCAAAGAAGGAACATGGGTTCGGTTTTTAGTCAGTAGAAGTCTGACACTCCCCTTCGCTCTGCCCAAGAGCGGGGGGGGGGGTAATTCGATGATTTTCCACCCACCAAAAAAAATAAAAAAAAAAGTCTTGATTTGTGCCCGGTTAGTGGGAATAGGCGTGAGCCTAGGCTAGGCACCGATGCGAAGAAGGGGGTGACCCTTTAACATGGAATTTAAACATAACTGACGAGATGTACGTGTACCATTAGGGACACCGGTGCCTAACCCTTTCAGGTTTTCAGGCGTGATGTTACGGCAAATTAAACAATATTTTATTCCAGCATAACCCTTGTATATTTCAAGTCAAAACCACGCCGTAGTTAAGGTATTTTGATATGTATCGCGAAACGTAAAAACCTTGATCGAACAATAAAAATTCTTACCATTCGATTCGCACCTAATTTTGATAGCATGCTTGAGAAAGGTCGCATTGATGGCGACCTGCTGTTGTTTGCTGTTAATTAACATTGTTAGCAAAGAAGTCACAAATACATACCTAGTACTTGAACTAATTGGTATTTTTAGCATAATCATTAAAATACGTAGACTACGAGACTGCCTCCTTGGTCAAATGGTCAGAAGTGCATGTGATCCTGGGTTCAATTCCCAGGTGAAGCTGAGTGTTATTGGGTATCTTCATCAGGATTTCGGGTTTGGGTTTCCAGCCAAGGACTCTGAATATGTACCCGGTTTTAAGTATAGCCTCACCCCTATTAGATGGAACCAAACATAACTAGCAAAATGTGCGTAATAGGGAATACCTATGCATAAAATTTTAAATGGCCTAAAATATTTTTTTCTCGAATACTTATTATCGTAATATTATAATGAAAAGGATTTTTTTTTATTTACTTATTATTTAAACCCCTAAAATAATATTCAAAAAGTGCAAAATAAGGGAGCGAAATTCAAACTTCCAAAACGCGCCACTATTGTTCGAACGAAATGTGACGTCATCTGACACGATATTGTATCCCGTTATGGTATTTAAATGTTCTGTGAAACACCCACTGGACGTGTCATGTGACGTCACGCAAAGCGCGCGCGAAATGGCGGCGTTTGAACTGCTTACATTTTTTTAAAGTTTTAAATTTGATTTTTAAAAATATCTAGAGTATTTTGAAGCCCATTAATATTTTTTTCTACGTTATAAAATAGTAAACTATTAATTTAAGACAAAAAAGAAAAACATGAATATTCCCTATTAATATAAATACCTAGGTATCCAATGTAAGTAACGGCAGAGATGTACCTAAGTAAATGTCTACCTTCGGGGATAACTGGCACGATGGCTATGAATATATTACATAAATCATAACCCTCCTTTGGCTTTGCCGTAGTCGGGAAAAAATATATAAAACTAGCGACCCGACTCGGCTTCGCACGGAAGCATTTATTCTACACATAAACCTGCCTCTTGAATCACTCTATCTGTTTAAAAAACCCGCATCAAAATCCGTTGCGTAGTTTTATAGAACTAAGCATACATAGGGACAGACAGCGGGAAGCGACTTTGTTTTACGAGTATATTATTTGTAGTGATAGTGATAGGTACGCAGTTTACCTGCAATTAGTTACGTAAGCGAGTTTTCAGGATGTACGAAAATAAAATTTGCTCCAAATAACAAAGCAAATATTGCCTAATAAGTTCTAACTTGATCAATGACTGCTTATCACGTTTTGCACGACATTATGACTAAAATAGCAACAGTGGTTGTCCACACTGGAATTGTGCTCAATCATCATGTGCCTAGGCTTTTCCGATTAGACTGACTCATCAACTCCCAGCCCAAACCCTTTGACCTAGAAAGCTGAAATTTTGCACAGAGGTTCCCTTCATAATGTAGACAAGGAATAAGGAAGGATTTTCCGAAATTCAACCCCTATGGGAGGTAAATAGGGGATGAAAGTTTGTATGGAAAATCGACATTTTCACGCGGGCGAAGCCGCTGGCAAAAGCTAGTGCACCATAAATTATAGAATGTTACATGGAGCGACGTTCTGTCTGACGTCCACATCACAGTTACTTGCTGAGGAAATCCACAAAACCCATGTCGTAAGTCAACCTATGGGGCAGTTTTCTGCTTAACCAGACTATCATCTGGTTGCCGTGAGTGTAAAACCTCCAACTAAGGCTTTTATTACATTCTCTAAAGAGGTTTTATGGTGCCTCATCTCATTCTGCCCAACAATATGAATAAGTAGAATTTGGTCGAGCATATTTTAAATGCAAACGTACTTATAATCACCGAAACAGAATGAGGCAAAGTGATAACCTGTCGGGGCTGCGGGTTGTTCGAAAGAGATACCGCGGCCCCGACACAAAAGGCTAAGAAGGAACATGGGTGGTTTTTAGTCAGTAGAAGTCTGACACTCTCTACCGCTCTGCCCAGAGCGGGAGGAGTCAATTGATGATTTCCACCCCCCCCAAAAAAAAGGCCAAGTGATAAAGATCCGGTGCTGGTGCTTAGGTAAACTAGTGCAAAATCTTCGCTGAAAAACAAAAAGGGTATTGCTCAAATTCACTCCTTCTTTCTCCCCAGCTACGAGGCTGAGAACGGTATCAAAGCTGAAGAGGCTGGGACGCTGAAAAAGGCCTCGAGTCCCGACTCCAGTGACGTCATCGTGGCTCAGGGAGCCTTCAGCTACACCGCACCTGATGGCACTGTCATCAACCTAAACTACATTGCAGATGACGAAAACGGTTTCAAACCTGAGGTCAGTACTTAATATATTATATTTCTAACATATGATAATCTTCTCTTGTTGAATAATTAAATATCCAGATAGTTTTCAGTAAGTATTGTGGTCACTTATTTGGATATTTTCTTCTGCAGACATGCGCATCCATTGTATCTATGCCTTCTCTCAGCCAATCTAAAACAATATTCGTTGGGTAACTGTTATTGTGTGTGTCTTGATTATTATTATTATTCTTTAGATTATATTATAATCTAAACAGGATGAACAAATAGGTACGATGATATTTTTCTAGTTTTAGTTTATTCCACCGATTTTTTTATTGCGTGACCAATTTAATAGGCAATAAAACAAAAAACCAAGGTTATTTCAATTTGCATAGAATGTAGAGGAATATACGATATTAACCTTTAGAGTATTTTTTTTTGTGTGATTCGGTCATCTAAGTAAAAATAGACTACCTACCTATTAAAACACGCATAATTACGTAATTATTTAAATTTAAGGTTTTAAAAAACGGAATATTTTGACCTTATTTTTCTTATATACCTATGTAGGTACCTGTCACCTGTTATTTTGTTTCCTGCGAGAGAAGATTTCCATAATAAAATCATTATTAACTATTAACGAAAATAAAACTTAAAAAAAAGGATTTATTCATTTTGAGCTGGCTCTTGCGGCTATATCGTCAATTATGATAATGGTTTGCAATAACTTTTGGTTTCGTATTTTCATGAATATCCTAAAGTATTAGTATAAAAAATCTCAAAAATACTACAAATAAAAATTATTCAACCCTATTATTCTTTCTTGACAAAAACAACATGAACATTAACTTTACCTTCTTTGTTTTGTTCCAGGGCGCCCATTTGCCTACTCCTCCACCAATCCCGGAAGCAATCCAGAAGGCTCTCGACTACCTTGCGACCCTCCCCCCACCACCGCCCGGCAGAAACTAATTCTTTCGCCAACTGATCGCCCGATGCCCTGACGACCTGTGCATCCTACGTACCTGTTACCCCACGAATACTCGTACAGTTTTGAAAACAGAATTGTATGTTTTTTAGAAAAAAAAAACTTTTTGATGCTAGTATATCCTTCTTTTTTGTTACTTTGTGGCTAATCGCAATTGTTTTATAGTTGAGAAGATCTTGATGTGCGCACCACCAGTCTTCTTTAGATAAGCAAATTGTTTTATAAAAATCTTGAATAAAAATAACTTAAACTTTATAAGCATGTTAAAATTCTGTTTACAAAACTGCACTTACATTAAATCAATATAATATAGTAAGCAATAAAAAAACATATAAAAAAGAATGTACCTACAATGACTGAACTGTGATAGACAATGATTGAATTTACGTAAAATGTTTGTATATTTATTTAAATAAAGCAAAATCAGTGCCAAAGATGCATTGCAAAATGTAATGTTGTTTTTCAATGTTCTATGAACCAAAGCATCGTCAATCCTTGGTTTAATCCTCAATTTTTACCTTAATACAACATGCTACTCCAAACTATTACAAATAAGTACTTCTGATGATTTTGTTCATAAATATTATAAAGTTAAAACAAGATAATAATCCAAGTTAATTTACATCAGAAAACGAGTCCAATTCTATAAAGAAACTTGATTATTTAAAATAGCTAGCCTCTACAACAGAGGAATTCGTTAAATATACAGCAACATCCTTCTACAGTTTTTTTCGAATTTATAGGACAATAATATCAAGGTCTTATAAACTTATAGAGATGAGACAATGGCCAAATACAGTGATTTTTCATTAGCATGAAACATACAGATACATACCGTCACACAGGTGATAAATGTTGATGTCATTTCCTATAAACGGTATCAAAGGCCCTACGAGTAGTAGCTGATAGAACGTGTTATGTGCTACCGAATTTACTGACGGTCGACCATTTTTCATCTTTATCACCTGGGGTATAAAGGTGAAAAGTTGTAGACTGTCTGAAGTCGGTAGTACATGCCTGATGTTTTTAGTAATTCAAAAGAAACCCATTCGGTATATTCTTCGAAGTCATATTAGCAAGTTTTTATACCCAATATGCTCGGTATACCAATTTAAACGTTGAACAGAAAACCGTTCAATTATGTCTATACATTAGTATCAGTACATCTAATATTATTACTGTCAATTCAAAAAATCACTTAATACAAGTAAAATTGTTAATAAAAATCCATACCTAAACTAATAAATCACTCATAAAATTACTATCAAATAAACAATCCTTACAACTTGCTTCATCTGCTATTAAATTATTACATAAGGAAACGTCAATGAAAACATTCGTTTCATAGAAAGCAAGAGTGGTCCCAACAATACTTGGTGTACGGCATTCCTCTCCAACCTGTTTTCAAAAGTGAGTGTCTATCCCAAGGTCAATGATGAGAACATAGAATAATGTGATCTATCTATAGATCGAACACGATTAACTTACTGGGCTATGAATGTGAGCATATCGACGATGATGAAAATTAAATGTCATGTAATACACATAAACAATTGATACTAATTATTGAAATAGCAGATACTTACGTAGTTGCAATTATTGATCAACTGATTTTATCTTAACTCTTTTGTAACCACTGCGCTATAGACAATATGCTTTTTATTTTAATTTAAATAATGCGCTGAATTTTGTTTACGGAAATTATAAAAACATGTAATTACTTTGTTTCTAGCAAATGTGAGCAAGTGACTTCAGCTAAAGACAAAAAAGTGGTAGTCGCGAATCATATTCATATAATAATTTTATTATGCATCACAACGCTACGCTATTATTGTAAACAGACTTCAAAATGGAATACTGTAAGGCTGCTTTCACACTAAGCCATGTAAGTAGTTGGCTATCACCTGAGAGTGTTCAGGACAACATTTATGATAAAACGCTTTTCGTAAAAGCGTATAATCGTAACAATTTAAGTCATCGAACGCGTAGTGTACATACAGATGCGTCAACTTACGCAGTTTTACCAATTGTTCTGGTATGCTAGCTACTAGATAGAATATACAACAATTAATGATGTCACAGACTTAGTGACTTCATTGATTGCTGTCCAATCTACATTTGATTAATATTATAACTAAAGAGGTAAAGTTTGTGAGGTTGTACATGTTATATAGAGAGTAATCTCTGGATCTACTGAGTCGATTTTGAAAATTCTTTCACCTATGGGAAGCTTCATTATCCCCACGTAAAATATGCTATATTTAAAACGTTCCCGCGGGATAATTTCCGATCAAATCGCGAAAGTACCAAATTATTGATAAAAACATCCAAAACATTTCGATTCACATTTCATGAAAACAAAATATAACGAATAATACATTTAATTATACAAATACGAAACATAACTGCAATTCTAATTCAAAACACTGGTACACATTTGCTATTTTTACCTAGTAGACTGAACATGAAAATTGGATTCATGGAAGGTTTGAAAAACATGTACCTACCTGGTTTTATTACCACATGTAGATAGATATGATTAACTACCATTAACTAAACAGATATTCCAGCCAGCAAAAAATGTAATCCACGACGAAATGTCAAAACCGGCTTAAATTACCCGAATGCAAGGAAAGAGCTATTGTCCATTTTTCTTCTTTAGCGTTCTTAGTCTCTCAGTAGTCGGTTCTTCCGTCTTCGTGGCAAGATAAGCCAGAGCACGTTGTATCGCGATAGGGATAGGCGGGGGTGTGGGCAAATGTGCACCTACTGGTCTGTACCCATTCTCATCAGCTGTGTAAGTCAGACTGATGTCCTGTCCGTCTTCTCCCTGGAAATAGTACAAACATCAAAATAATTAATTATAGGGAGATTTTGATAGTGTTTTTTTTTTATTTGAAATGGGCTTACGCTTGACCTCACTCTTGCCCAAAGGGCAGAGATGAGGTCGACGATGGAACAAGCTTACCCAGAAGAAGCCTATTTACTCGCGACTTAAATAAATCCGGGTTAAATGAACTCGGGAAAACCGACGCAGGCAGGGAATTCCAGTCCTTGGCTGTGCGCATAGTAAAAGAATTAGCAAAGCGCTTCGATCGAATTTGTGAAACATCGACAAGGTTTGGGTGATAACCTGCAGTACGTCTAATCCCCGATGGAAGAAGGTTTGTACCTATAGCAGCAGTAATAGTCTAGTGGTGTACCAGTGAACTGCCAAGTCATAGGCCTCGAGCTTAAACCTAAGGTACATACGTACCTCTGGTTTTTCATGTGCGTATTGTATATCGACGGCGAAGTGCCAATTAATCCTAACTAACAATTTTCAAATATGTCTAGGAGATTTCATAAAAACATGCGAATAACGCTTTTAAATTCAAAACGATATAAAAGTGAATTTCGTGAAAATTGTTAGTAAGGAGTAATTGGCACTTCGCCGTTGATATATCACTTGCTTTCGTAAAGGAAAACATCGTTAGGAAAGCAGCATGCCTGAGAATTATTTCTCGACGGCATTTAAAGCCGGTAAGGCACCAACCACACAATAAAGAAAGAAGGGTGATTAATCTAATAGTCGATATCATAATGAAAGAGGGCATTCCTAAAATTTAAATCACTTTAACATCTAACACCTCATTTAAGCTGATGTACTACAGCGTTCACTGACGCAGGACCACTTTTCACTCTTTTGCCTTGTTTAAATAGGTGGACAAAAGTAGTCGACCATCAGTATCAAGTTTTTGACTAACAAAACAACGATGTAAAATCTTCCCAAGATGTTGTTTACACACCAAAAGTAGTAGTAAAGACTGCCAATCAGACGATCAACATCTATTAATTGAATAATTATGAGCATTTTCAAGAGTACTTACTTTGTATGAAAAGTTTCCTTCAACAGCACTCCCAGAACCTCCATTGAAACTTCTTAATTCACCTCTTTCATAAGCTTTTGTACCATCACCACCTTCATAGCTGCAAATGAAGTTTAAGTGGTAAATATAACATAATTAAACCTATACACAGTTAAAATCACAATCTGAAAATTACCTGTAATGAAAATCTCCCGAGTTTGAGAAAACATAGCTTTCCGACTCGATTATAGGAATCACAGGTTCCCGTATTCCCGTTCTCGCTTTAAATGTTTGAGGAGCGCTAGTAGATGTCTTTTCACCACGGGTCGAAACAGCCGTTGGTGTTGCTTTTTGTTGGTCTTCTTTGTTTATAGTTTTAAATATTTGAGGAGCGCTAGTAGATGTCTTTCCACCACGGGTCGAAACAGTCGTTGGTGTTGCTTTTTGTTGGTCTTCTTTGTTTATAGTTTTAAATATTTGAGGAGCGCTAGTAGATGTCTTTCCACCACGGGTCGAAACAGTCGTTGGTGTTGCTTTTTGTTGGTCTTCTTTGTTTATAGTTTTAAATATTTGAGGAGCGCTAGTAGATGTCTTTCCACCACGGGTCGAAACAGTCGTTGGTGTTGCTTTTTGTTGGTCTTCTTTGTTTATAGTTTTAAATATTTGAGGAGCGCTAGTAGATGTCTTTCCACCACGGGTCGAAACAGTCGTTGGTGTTGCTTTTTGTTGGTCTTCTTTGTTTATAGTTTTAAATATTTGAGGAGCGCTAGTAGATGTCTTTCCACCACGGGTCGAAACAGTCGTTGGTGTTGCTTTTTGTTGGTCTTCTTTGTTTATAGTTTTAAATATTTGAGGAGCGCTAGTAGATGTCTTTTCACCACGGGTCGAAACAGCTGTTGGTGTTGCTTTTTGTTGGTCTTCTTTGTTTATATTTTTTTCTAATTCGCTGACATATGCGTCACGTTGGCTTTTATTCACTTTCACTTTTCTTACTTTTTTAACCCTTCTTCGTGTTGTGACTCCTGTTCCAGATTCAGCGGATTCATTTGGTTTTGTTTCACCAGATACATGCACCGGTATTTTAATAGATCGGGACTTTGATTTTGAATTAATTTCTTGTTTGGAATCGTCAACTCCATGTAACGGGTGACCAGCTGGATGATTTACAGGAATCTCGAGATTAATTGCCTTTCTGTTACTTGCATGTTTCGAGTACTTTCTCTCCTTTCCGACAATGACATCATATTTTTCGTCATTTTTATTTCTCACTTTAATCACTTCTTCATCATCGTATACCACAGAAACCGGAATTTTATCGTAAGTGTCTATTACTGGGGGGTGATTTGAATCATACGTTCTCGTGACTAGGGTCCGTCTTCGAAGCACTTTTTTACTGTATTTTAAATCTTCACCAATCACACCGTCAACTAATAATAAGTAAATAGGTAATAATGACAAAGTTATCAACATTTTTAATAAATCTTTAATCTATCAAGTATTAATGATCCTCTTCTCACGCGATTAAAACAGCAAATGAAGATGACTCAAATTTAGTCTAACTCATTATTGGTTTTATTTTTAATCTATTCACCGGTTTGACAAGATCGCTTAATTTCTTGTTTGTAAATTATACACACGACAATAAACTCCACGTTCTCAAACACGATGAACGTACACATGTCGTAATATGTAAATCAGATATACAGTATGATCCTTATCATTAATTAGGAAGTGCATTAGTTATAAGTAATAATGTACTGAAAAGCTTTCACTTTCACTAAAATATTATTTTATTATTCACAGCACGATTCACAGTGAAATTTCTAGTACTAAGCACTTATGCATAAGCTATTTTAAGCTGTACCGAAAATTAGAGCACCAAATGTTTCAGTAAGTTAGTTCACACCTTGTTACGAGGAGTGGTCAATGGTTTTCTCTGCTCTTGTTACATGATTATTTACTTGTATTTGTATAAATACATTTATGTATACATAATATAATTGTATATTGAATGTAATGAGGACACCATAGACTACCTAAAGTATTCTTTCCTGCTTCCTGTAATTCATCCAATGGTTGTCTTGAAAATATCGCCTTTAGGGATAAGAAAACCTGTGTAATACTATGTGATTTCCTTTCTGAATGTGCATGTATGTATGGTGTATATAATGAAAAATGTTTCATTCTATTCCATGGTTTAATCGCGTCCAATTGTCGCCGATCATGTCTTATTGTTGACACCTAGGTTATTGTGCAATTTTCCGAAGAACACATCATTCAAGCGTTAAGGTTGAAGTATTTAGCGTCCGGTGAGGTTCGCTCCTCCGGAACGCGGGGGGAGGATAGAGTAAATAACTGAATCTTACATATAAGTCTTACAACCAGTCTGGAGCATCACTCATAAGTGTAAATCAGGAGTGTTTAGAATAGAGATGTTATTAAAATTTGTTTGTTTGTGTTGGGCAGCGACGTGCGTGCTTTCCGCACCCCCCACCGATGAAGTGCCACCGGAAAGGCAATCACCCAAAGTGATTCCAATTGTTTCACAGTCTGAGGAATTCGAAGCTGACGGAAAATATAAATTTAGGTAATTTGATAATTTACTATCACGTTCGCCAGACAAAATTTTACATGTCGTCTAATACGATAAAGGTGTATTGATTAATAAAATCTAAACTATGCTTTTAGTGCTAATTGTTGGACTGTTTGTAAACGAAAGTAAAACTAACTTATTACCATACAGTACCTTAAAATGCATGACATGAACTTAAATATTATTAGTAATTATACTTTGATAACGATTGATTACAGCTACGAAACCGGGAACGGTATCAAACGTGAGGAGACATCGTATGATAAAGTGATAGATGGAAAGACAGCCCACAAGCACAGTGACTGCAGCAATGAGGGTGGAGAAGATGACGACAGTGGTGAAATACACGTCCAGCAGGGATCCTACTCTTATACTGCTCCCGATGGAACCCTCATCAGTGTAAAGTAAGTATTGTTTTTGTTATTATGGTGGTTGCTACGAATCATTTAAGTAGTAGATGACACGTATCTCATGAAGAGCCAACTGAACTGACAAGTTTTTAAGAACTTCTGCTGTTTTACAATGTTTTCCTCACACCAATTTTTTGAATCAAGTCACTTAATTGTGTTGAAATCAGAGAACTTACTCTGATTTCAACACAATTAATATAAACTCGATTCAAAGTTCTCTAATACCTATTCGTAAATTCAAGCATGCTGTATAGTGATAAAAGGTTACTAAAGCTGTTCGATGATCCTTGAAATAGGTACTAAGTTCTATAAATAAAATTGTTTTTGTAATGGTGAATGCCCAAAAATTTATGAAAATATATTTACAGTACTTAACCAATCGAATTAATGGCTTTTGTGTATTCTAACTCGATCCTGTGGATTTATAATATTATTTTCGACGTTATAATCAGAGTGGCGCAGATATTGCCTCATTGTAAATAACTATAAACTACCAAAAAATTGTTTCCTTACTATATAACTTTCGTTGCATTTTATAGTATTAAAAAAGTAAAGTTTTCTCATTTCTCAAAAAATCATAACTGCAATGTTACAGGTACATTGCAGACGAAAACGGTTTCCGACCAGTTGGAAATCACATCAATCTTGGACCTCAACCACCAAGTACTCATGAGCACACCCACAAGCACAAAAAATCTCGAAAATTGAAGGGTGGTGATGAAGATAATTCCAGTACCGCATCCAAATCGAAGGCCAGCGATGAAGATAATTCCATTTCCGCATCCGAAGAAACACAAGTATCAGAAAGCTCTGAATCGGAATCGCTTGAAAATGTATCTCCACCTAATGGTGAATATGCTAAAAAGATTGGAAAGAAAGGGTCACTTGCTACACTAAAGGCTGAAAATCCTGTCGAGGAAGGTGAAAAGTTTGCTCAAGTAAGTAAAGAGTCAGCTAAGAAAGGTGAGAATCCTGTAATTGAAGTAGAAAATCCTGCGAATGAAGAAAAAAAGTTCGTCAAGGAAGGGGATAAATCTACTAAGAAAAGTGAAAAACTTGAAGCTAAGGAAAATGTGAGAATTGCATCTAGAATAGGTGAAGACCCTACTAAATCGGACGATAAACCTTTGAAAGCAGATGAGAAGACTGCATCTGAGAAAGAAGAAAAGCCTGCCGACAAGGAAGGAGAGAAGCTTGTTTCCAAAGCAGGAGAGAAACCCGCTGATAAGGAAGGAGAGAAACCAGCGGGCAAGGAAGGTGAAAAGCCTGTTGTTAAAGAAGGAAAAAAACCTACTGCTAAAGAAGGAGCAAATTCTACTGCAAAGGGAGAGGAGAAGCCTTCTGCTAAGGAAGGAGAGAAGCCCGCTGATAAGGAAGGAGAGAAGCCTGCTGGCAAGGAAGACGAGAAGCCTGCTGGCAAGGAAGGAGAGAAATCAGTTGCTAAGGAAGGAGCAAATTCTACTGCAAAGGAAGAGGTGAAGCCTTCTGCTACGGAAGGTGAGAAACCCACTGCTAAGGAAGGAGAAAAACCTGCTGCTAATGAAGGAGAGAAGCCTGCTGGCAAAGAAGGAGAGAAGGTTGTTGATAAAAAAGAAGAGAAGCCTGTTGTTAAAGAAGGAGAGAAGCCCGCTGATAAAGACGAAGAGAAGCCTGTCGCTAAGGAAGGAGCAAACTCTACTGCAAAGGAAGGGTTGAAGCCTTCTGCTACTGAAGGTGCGAAACCCGCTGCTAAGAAAGGAGAAAAACCTGCTGCTAATGAAGGAGAGAATTCTGCTGGCAAAGAAGATGAGAAGCCTGATGCTAAAGAAGGAGATAAACCTGTTGCTAAGATAGGAGCGAATTCCACTGCAAAGGAAGGGGTGACGCCTTCTACTAAAGAAGGAGAGAAGCCCGCTGATAAGGAAGGAAAGAAACCTGCTGGCAAGGAAGACGAGAAGCCTGTTGCTAAAGAAGGAGAAAAGCCAGCTGCTAAGGAAGGAGCAAATTCTACTGCAAAGGAAGGGGTGAAGCCTTCTGCTAAAGAAGGTGCGAAACCCGCTGATAAGGAAAGAGAAAAACCTGCTGCTAATGAAGGAGAGAATCTTGCTGGCAAAGAAGGAGAGAAGGTTGCTGATAAAAAAGAAGAAAAGCCTCCTGGCAAGGAAGGAGAGAAATCAGCTGTCAAGGAAGAAGAGAAGCCTGTTGCTAAAGAAGGCGAAAAACCTGTTGCTAAGGAAGGAGCGAATTCCACTGCAAAGGAAGGGGTGACGCCTTCTATTAAAGAAGAAGAGAAGCCCGCTGATAAGGAAGGAAAGAAACCTGCTGGCAAGGAAGACGAGAAGCCTGTTGTTAAAGAAGGAGAAAAACCA
The DNA here is from genome assembly GCA_949316265.1 of Diarsia mendica. NCBI lineage: Eukaryota > Metazoa > Arthropoda > Insecta > Lepidoptera > Noctuidae > Diarsia > Diarsia mendica. Next base: position 13,484,819 of record OX438891.1, read on the forward strand.
GCTACTAAGGAAGGAGCAAATTCTGCTGCAAAGGAAGGGGTGAAGCTTTCTGCTACGGAAGGTGAGAAACCCGCTGTTAAGGAAGGAGAAAAGCCTGCTGGCAAGGAAGACGAGAAGCCTGTTGTTAGAGAAGGAGAAAAACCAGCTGCTAAGGAAGGAGCAAATTCTACTGCAAAGGAAGGGGTGAAGCCTTCTGCTATAGAAGGTGTGAAACCCGCTGCTAAGGAAGGAGAAAAACCTGCTGCTAATGAAGGAGAGAATCCTGCTGGCAAAAAAGGAGAGAAGGTTGCTGATAAAAAAGAAGAGAAGCCTGCTGGCAAGGAAGAAGAGAAATCAGCTGCCAAGGAAGGAGAGAAGCCGGTTGCTAAAGAAGGCGAAAAACCTGTTGCTAAGGAAGGAGCGAATTCCACTGCAAAGGAAGGGGTGACGCCTTCTATTAAAGAAGAAGAGAAGCCCGCTGATAAGGAAGGAAAGAAACCTGCTGGCAAGGAAGACGAGAAGCCTGTTGTTAAAGAAGGAGAAAACCCAGCTACTAAGGAAGGAGCAAATTCTGCAGCAAAGGAAGGGGTGAAGCTTTCTGCTATGGAAGGTAAGAAACCCGCTGTTAAGGAAGGAGAAAAGCCTACTGGCAAGGAAGACGAGGAGCCTGTTGTTAAAGATGGAGAAAAACTAGCTACTAAGGAAGGAGAGAAGCCTGCTGATAAGGAAGGAGAGAAACCTGCTGGCAAGGAAGGAGAGAAGCCTGTTGTTAAAGAAGGAGAAAAACCAGCTGCTACAGAAGGAGCAAATTCTACATTAAAGAAAGGGGAGAAGCCTTCTGCTAAGGAAGGTGATAAATCTGCGACTATAGAAGATCAAAAACCCACTGCTAAAGATGAACTAAAAAGTGAAAAGTCTTCTGCCGAAGAGGGTGATAAATCTACCCAAGAAGGTCAAAAACCTGCAAAAAGCGCAGTAAACATATCTAAACAGGCCGTAAACGTTGCACAAGATGCAAAAAAAACAGCTAAAGGTGCGGTGCAATCTGCTATGGAAGCTTTGAAAACAGCAGAGACAGTAATACAGTCCATTAAAGAACAACGTGTAATTGGCGATCAAATGCTTGACAATGAAACAGTAGCTCACGCACAGCTAGCTAAGAGCGCTGCTAAAGAAGCACTTCAAGCGGCACAAGTTGTTGGAAACGCAGCTGAAGCAGCGGAAAAAGCCGCTAACGAGGCCGTCTCTTTAGCTCAGTCATTACCAACCCCAGCTCCTAATCCTGCAGTAATCGACAAATCTGACGAAAAACCAATTGTAAGCTTATCAGTAAATGCCGCTCCGCCTTCAAAAGAAACAGAAAATCCTGCTACAGAAAAGGAAAAGTCTGCCAAACCAAATGAAAACGGTGCCAATGCATCTGTAGATGGAAATGAAAAGAAACAACCCCCAAAGGAAGCAGAAAAGAATAAAAAGACATAAACTTCAACATTGGTACAAATGAACGAATTTCTATCCTAACGGTACGGGTTATTATGATTATTGAGTTATTGCTTAAATTACTATAAAAAGTGTGATATTATAACGTTTTCTAAGTCAACGATTAGTTTATTTTGATGGTGTTGATTATTTTTATAAGAAAATACATTTGTTATTGTTGATTTTTTGTTTTAATGAGCCCAGATTTCCCTTCCTGCCACCCTTTTGTACTCATACGATTCATTATCTGCCTAGACTTTTCCCAATTATATTGGGGTCGGCTTCCTGTCTAACCAGATGCAGCCGAGTACCAGTATCAGACCTCCACAACGCAGTTAAGACTGGTTGTCTGACTTTCAGGTCACTGACTACTGCAAAGATCTTTAGATGGCAGCCGGGACCAACATTACAGTGTAACGTGCTTTCCGAGGCACAGAGGAAACTCGGTATGTAATGGGCGGTCACTCATCCACAAACCAACCTAGGTAAGCGCGGCTTAACCTAAATATATATTTTTTTAAATAGTATTCCGCACGTTTATCGTCCAGAACTTTCGAGACAATTATGATGTTCTTACATGGCAATAATCACTAAGTATATAATTTATAGCCATAATATTATTATCGCTACACAATAAAGTTCAATTAAATCTAGATCTTACATGGATTTGCTCAAACGCCTGCTACGTTAGTGTGACTATAGCTTGAATGAACACATTCAAATTACCATCAGGCGCTTCCATCATATTAATATAATAAAAGTAACAGAAGTTGGTCGTTCGTAATTCAAGAGGCATAGGAGACATTTTACCGCCTAGACCTAAAGCTGGAATATTTTCAGATGCCGTTAACTAGACTATGATCCATACAGTTCAAATGGTAACAAAGCTGTGCTGCTTGGTGCCCTCTTAGATGAAAGTAGTCTAAATGAGCTCGTTCACAATGACCACTATTAGGTACTACTGCGTGGTCCACCTAATGGCTTTGCAGTAATACACGCACAAACAATAGCTATTATGTGGCATCCCCACGATTCAAAGATCTCTGTAGTCATTACTATACACCAATGCGGGAGCGGCTATAATCATGGCTAAATGTAAGAGAGCCGTCAGAGTATTGGATATATTATGGCAATGACATGTATATATTTTCATCTGTATTTTTGGTATCTGTTACACGATTACTAAGTGAAATAGAGAGTGCTCAGTCACATTGAGACGGCCTTGCTATTAATTTAATTAAGTAATACTCTTTATAGTTCATACTCTAAACTTCAATTTAATGTTTATTTTATTTAGACGGTCATAATAAGTGGAAACATTCGCTTTCAAAGCGTTTTGTTTGTTGTTCCAATACATTTAAGATATTTTCTTAATCTTTTGCTGATAAACTGTCCGCTGTGCCCAGGTTCAGGTTTCTAATGCATGAAAAATTTAAGGTAGGTATGAGTGTACAATAACGTATATGCATACTATAATTTTGTCGCTGCGGCCTCACCTGCATTCAGGTGCGAAATTATATCAACAGATATCATCATCATTCTCCTGCCCTTAACCCAATTCATTTGGGGTCGGCGCAACATGTCTTCTTCTTCCATACTGCCCTATTTCTCGTCATCTCAGCATTCACCTCCTTTCTAGCCATATCATCCTTCACACAGTCCATCCATCGTTTCTTTGGCCTTCCTTTCCTTTTATAGCCATCTACATTCCTATTCAACATTTTCCTCACAACATTACCTTCATTCCTTCGCATCACATGTCCATACCACGACAATCGATTACCAATCAACTTTTCATTCACTGGCGCCACTTTCAGACTTCCTCTTCAACAACAGATATAATAATAAATAAATAAAATAAAATTCATTTAATTCAGATAACTTGATCCATACAGGTAGAAGAAAATTACATAGAAACAGGTTTAAAAATAAAAATAAATTACAATTAAAATCAAAATAATAGGAACAGGAGGACAACAATAACAGGAGATAATTATGACAATAGGAATTTAAGATTCTATCGTTTAGGTTGAAATGGTAACATACACACAAAGTGATATCATTTGGTAATTTAAAACAATGGTAAGAATACACTGCCTCCTTGGTCTGGTCACAACCATGATTGTGAGGTCCGAATTTAAATTCCCAGGTCGGGCAAGGTTTTACGATCAGGATTTTTTCAATAGTAGCCACAGAATCTGGATTTGTGATTTGCTAATGGCAATATAGGCTCGTCTCTTATACCATGGGACTAAATAGGGCGAAATGTGGGTGTATTATTAGGTACACATCTGGCTAACTCTTCGAGGATTACAGGTGTGATGTTATCATGTTATGGGAGTACAGTACCTACTATGACTGTATACAGAAAAGAAAGTACACCAGTAACTCTAATAATACACCTTGCGTGAAATCCTACCGCTGCAAATTGAAATATCAGTTCAATGAAATGTCAAGATCAGTTCAAGTGTTCGACGCATAGCGTGGAGAAGCGTTCCTCCTCTCACTTTTGTTGTGAAACCAATGACGTTGATCCTAGGTATTAGGTACACTGATATAATTTTGTTTCGGAATGCTAATGAAAAGTCAAGGGAGTCATCCGGCGAGAGATGTCGTGCGGTGTTCCGCAGGGTTCGGTTCTGGGGCCGCCCCTGTGGAACATCGGTTACGACTGGGTGCTGCGTGCCGACCTCCCTGACGGCGTCAGCGTCGTCGTCTGCTACGCGGACGATACGCTGGTGCTGGCACGGGGGGAGTCGCACGAGGCGGCGGCCGCGAACATGACACGCGGGGTTGCGATAGTCGTTGAGAGGATCCGGCAGCTGGGTCTCGAGGTGGCACTTCACAAGTCCGAGGCAATGTGCTTCTATGGGCGTGGGAATGTGCCACCGTCGGGATCCCAGCTATCGGTGGGAGGGGTTTCCATCGGCGTCGAGTGTACTTTAAAGTACCTCGGACTCGTCCTCGACAGCCGGTGGAACTTCGTGGAGCACTTCCGACGTTTGGCTCCCAGACTGGAGCGGGCCGCGGCTGCCTTTAGGTGGCTCTTGCCCAATCTGGGGGGGCCAAACGCCTCCTGCCGTAGGCTGTATGCGGGGATCGTGCGGTCCATGGCCCTTTACGGGGCCCCGGTGTGGGCGCGTGCCGTGAGGAAGCGGGCCGTCCACTACCTGAACGCGCCCCAAAAGGTCATGGCCGTAAGGCTTGTCCGCGGGTACCGCACGATCTCCCGCGAGGCGGCGATTCTCCTTGCCGGATTGCCGCCGTGGGATCTGGAGGCGATAGTCCTCGCGCGCCTACATGAGTGGCGCGCGGAGGCGCTACACCGGGGGGTCACTCTGCTGCCGCGGCACATTGCTGCGCGGCGGACAGACCTCCGGTGCGATCTCATGGCGGCATGGAGACAGCGACTGTCGCAACCCAGTGCAGGGCACGCCACGATAGTGGCGGTAAGTCCCCTCTTTGAGGAGTGGCTGGAGAGGTGCCACGGCGCCCTCACCTACCGTCTGACGCAGGTCCTCACCAGACACGGGTGTTTCGGGAGGTACCTGCACCGAATCAGGCGGGAGGAAACGCCCGGATGCTTCCACTGCGAGGATCGACCGGAGGACACGGTGGAGCACACTGTGGAGGTGTGCCCTGCTTGGGCGGAGCCCCGCCGTGTTCTCGTAGCGGCGATCGGCGGCGGTGACCTCTCGCGTCCGGCCCTGGTGCAAGCCATGGTCCGGAGCGAGGAGGAATGGGACGCCGTCGCCTCCTTCTGCGAAGCAGTGATGCTAGCGAAGGAGGTGGCGGAACGAGAGAGGGAGAGAACCTCTCAACGTCCCAGCCGCCGCGGAAGGCGCTCCGGGCGTCGGGGGTCACGCGATGACCTCCGGCCACCGTAGACGCGGGCCTGTGGACGGTGAGTAACGGGCTAGCTCGCCGTCCGGCCGTCGTCATGACGGCAACAGACCGTGTCGGCGGCGCGTACGTGTTCCACGCGCGCCTCAAAGAGATGTCAGCAAGGAGGGGCCCGCAAGGGCCGACGCCTGTCGGGGCTGTGGATATCGAAAGGTTACCGCGGCTCCGACACAAGGGCGAAGAAGAGGGAACATGGGTTGGTTTTTAGTCAGTAGAAGTCTGACACTCCCCTTCGCTCTGCCCAAGAGCGGGGGGGGTTATTCGATGATTTTCCACCCACCAAAAAAAAAAAAAAAAAAGGGAGTCATTTAAGTTTGTTGAAGGTATTGATTCCAACCGGTCGCGACTGCGGGTTGTTCGAAAGATACCGCGGGCTCGACACAAAGGGCTACGAAGGAACATGGGTGGTTTTTAGTCAGTAGAAGTCTGGCACTCCCTGCCGCTCTTTGGACATTTGATGATTTCCCAACATCTGCAAAAAAAAGTTTTGATTCCAAAGTTGTGACGAATTGATCGAGTTCCAGTTTGTCTTGGTCTGTCGTACCACGACATCATCATCTGCCAAACCTTTTTCCAACTAGTATGTATGGTATATTACATAGAGCAACTGCATGTCTGACCCCGACAACTCTGTTCGAGGCAAGGAGGAAACCCGGTGTATAACGGCTGGTCACCCATCCTCGGACTAACCTAAGCAAGCACGGATGAACCTAAAGATAGACCCGACTGGTAGTTACTATTAAGCAACGAGCCCCTCTATCTATAGTCTGTTGTACCAGGAAATTTCCAATTAAAATTCGTCGTTTATAACAGAGAAAGAGATTTACTTGAGTATCGCAATAGTGAATTTATCATCTTCATGCTCGACGTAGAACGTCAAATAGCCGTCTTCTTAGAAATCAATTCCATCCTAGCCATAGGTACTATCTTTATTTATTAATTACGTAGTATAACAGGTATAATAAGAATAGGTTTCGAGCAAATTGTCTAATCGTAAGAAGTACAAAATCATCAAATTTTAAAATTCGATTATATACCAAGACCGCTAGAGGAGCTCTAAATACATCCTTGAAATGAATCAGCAAATAGTTTGTAAAATGTCGATTTACTTTGAAGATAATTATAAGGTACAAGTATCTATACTAGGCATGCAAAAAGGTGTTTTTACTACCCACCCTTTATCGCAGGTTGTAGATAATACTTATTCAATACGTCTACATAGCAGTAACATGGCAAGTACGATGTATTTGCGGCCGTTTCCTCGTGGTCATACACCTCTTGAAGAAAAATAAGTATACGGGGTGATTGGTAATTAGTGAACGGCTTATTCTTCAAATGGGTAGTGTGAAAATCGCGCGTACGCCCGAGTTGATAACTTCAAAATAGTATGACCACGAGGAAACAGCCGCGGGTATTTTCTTCAATACTTACTGACATTCTTCTTTCTGATTGCTAGTCCGGGTACATCAACTTTCCTCTCAGGTTTAAAATATTTATTTAGACCTTAGTCCTAGCACTCAACATGAAATGTAAGAATGACTCCTATTCCACTCCTATTACAATATTTTTAGGTTCTGTTTCTAGTACGGCTTACATAAGTCAAACGCCGCGAGACATCCTACGTTACAGTTTTACTTTCTCCGTTTAGTGTCTGTGTCTCCGCATATTGTTCTAGGTATTATCTTGATGGTATTACACATTGGCATCCGACTTTTGCTTTTAAACGAGAGTACTCTTCTTTATACCTAGTTTAACAAAACTTCAAAATGTGTCGACCCGAGAAGCATTTCAAAGTCTCATAATTTTATTTACAATTCTTGAAATAAAAGTAAACTGAACTGAAGTGACGTAAGAAATACCTACCACAAACGCATGATTATCGAAATATACAAGGACTAATTATTGAAACGACTAGTACAATTATTTAGAGAGCACATTACAAGCATTATACTAATACTCTAATCCAATACATACTAATAGTCCAGTCTAATACATTCCACATAACCCATTTAAAACATAACATGTTTTGCAAATGATCCAGTTTTAGACCATTATCCCTCATTAGGGATAGTTTTATTGCATAACATTTTAATATTTAAACTCTTAGTAATTCAAAAATGTCATCAATCACTACGTTACCGATCCAACAGAACAATAGCAGTTAATACTTCTGATAATCATCATGAATAAGGTAAGTAACACTCCCGCATTATTTGCTTAGGATGTTCTCGACTATGTTGAAGTCAGTTTTCAGTCTAACTGGATGTAGCTGACTACCTGTATTGTACATTGACTGACTGCCTATTTGACCTCTACCTTTTTGAGTAAACGTACTCCTTTCCTCAGGATCTGATAGTATGAGTGTAATATATTCTAATTCTGCATTTTATATTTCACAGTTGGTAGCATCCTTCGGCCTTTTCGCCATTTCATCTGTTTTTGCTTCACCACTGAAAGAGCACCCTTATCGGAATCTACCAGCACTGGAACAGGAGGAAGTTCACGACGAGTTCGGTCAGTTCGCTCTGCGGTACGTGACGGCTGAGGGTACCGTGGTGTCGGAACGCGGCCGGCTCGTTCCCACGCCGGACGGTACCGGCTACGTCATGATCGTCGAAGGAGAGGTCTCATACATCGGCGATGATGACCAGGTTTACGTCACCAAGTACACCGGCGGCCTCGATGGATACCATGCTGAGGGAAATCATTTACCAGTTGCACCTGAGGTACCTAAACCCGAAACAGAAAAATGACTCTGACAGTGATTATAATAATATTAATAAATATTTACTAGAATATCTTGTCTTCATCTTTGAGATACCTAATCTTCCTTATGTCTTACCTCTTACTATTATTTCTATTAAGAGAAGAATCAAAATGTGTCAACAATTATATTTTCTAAACATAATATTTAGAACGTGTACAAATATTTATGCCATTTTAAAACCATTCTATCTATTACTGATATCTGTAATGTAAATTGCATATGAAAGTGGACAGACGTATCTGCAAGGACGCACAGGGTAGCATCTCTGGGGCCGTATTTTTGAATCAATAGAATTCAAATCGTGTACGAAATCGCGGAATTCGTATGCGAATCCGTACGAAATCGCTATTTTTGAATATTCATACCCGTGAATTTTGCAACGAGTGGTCCGACCCACTCGTTTCCGATATTCTACCAGTAGAAATGACGGAAATGACGTGATGAATTCTGCGATTTCGTACACGATTTGGAATTCTATTGATTCAAAAATCAGGGTCCTGGGCTACGGGTTGTTCGAAAAAGATACCGCGGCCTCGACACAAAGGACTAAGAAGGAATATGGGTGGTTTTTAGTCAGTGGAAGTCTGACATCCTCTCCCTACTACTCTGCCCAGAGCGGAGGAGTCATTTGATGATTTCCTCCCTCTAAATAAACCCTCCAAATAAAAAGGGTAGCGTCTCTCAGTAAATTCCCTGATAGTCCTCATTTTATTTACAAGGTGCAAAATAATGACCTAGTGGGAAAGAGAATGTCATGTATATCGACAGGATGTGTTGTGGTTAAGGTTTATTTTCAGATCAAGTCGTTACCAACTGGTCTGGTTTAAATAGGCCATGTTTTATTTTTAACAAATAAAGCCATAAAAGTTTTGTATCGATAAGGGCACGACTTGAATGGCTTGTTCTGTTTCTGGTCTCAAAAAAAACTGGATCGTGAACATTCATGATCCAGTTTTTTTACATATACATAATTATTATTATTTTATTTATCTCTGTTTGCTCACTGCTATCTAGGTCTTCCCATAACCATCGTCATGACACGGTAGTGTTTTCTAGGCTTCCCTCGGCGTTGACGCCAGCCGGCAGCCTTCAGCCACTTACTGCGTCGACGGCTCTATCCCATCGGTCCAAATTCATTCTACAACATGACCGAACAATTTGCCTTCCACCTAACGGTCTTATTGCCCACATTAGCGATTCCGATTTTTGAGCGTATTGTGATATTATGAGTTTTGTCACTGATCAATGCGCCACGCTCCATCACCCTCTGGCAAACTTTGAGTTTAAACTTTTGTGTCTCGGTCAGGAACCAAGTTTAAGCACCGTAAGTTCGGATGGACAGAATGTATATTTCGATGAGTTTGCGCTTCAACGATAAGGTCACCCTGCATCAGCTACTTCATGGACAAACTTTAAAATAATAATGTTGATATTTTTGTGTTGCAGCTGATACATTCTGATGTTTTATAATTATTTCAGTACCGCGTATCAACACCTGTATGTAGGCGGTTCAAAGACTGCCAAGTGGACCACGAAAGGTTAGACCCTACAGTAAGATGATCACTTAATATAAGTATAGTGAGTGGAAGGGAGACAACTTCCTAATTTTTTTTGCATGCGAAATTCACAAGCAAGTTGCAACTCTAACATTTTAATTTAAGTTATGTTGAAAGCCGCTCCATGTCATAACCCTAACCTCTAGCCCCGTCTGTCAATAAAATCTTAAAATTCTTAAAGATTAATATAAACATGCAAATTACGATGTAATCAAGTTTTTTTAGATTGAACAATCACTGAGAAAGGATAGGAAAGTTATCAAATCACTCAAAGATGTCAACCTATTTACATAGGATTACGGGTTTTATGTAACTTGGTATTAAAAGTAATTATAGAATGGTAGTTGCTGATTTCAAGAGTAGGTGTAGTGTGTAGTTAAAAAACTCTGACTCCTATCAGTTCTGATCATCGTCTCACGCAAATAATGCTCTATTGATAAAAACGGTTCGCTTAATAGCCGTCGTACACTATGGGTTAAGCAATCTGTGAATACTTGCCGACACTACCGAGAAAAAGGCCTATTTCACGATCAAAAGTTTTTGAACGAGGAATGAAACAGTTCTTTATCTTCGTGTGGTTAGTGTAGACACTAACCACACGAAGATAAAGAACTGTGAAGATGAAGATCTGCTAAAGTGGCCGTTTTAGACCCCCAGGTTAGAACCTGGGGGTCTAAAACGGCCACTTTAGCAGATCATAATAGGAATTGCGTCAAAAAGCGTAAATGACCTTTCATAATAGTAACAGCGTCTGGGACCATTAAGGAAAATAGATCATAGGTAAGTAATAATAGGAAAACAATATGAATTGCGTTAAATTCGTAAAATGATCACAGACGCAGTTACTATTTTGAAAGGTCAATTCATATTCTGATCTGCTAAAGTGGCCATTTTAGACCCCCTGGTGTCAGAGTATTTGTGCTGCCTATGGGGCATCAGGCTTGTCTGTACATCCTGTCGAGAAATTCTCTCTGGCTTGCTGGTTTGGTTTTTTCAAGATATTTTCCTTCACCGAATCAAGTCAAAATCATAGGTGCTAGTCTGGGTGAACTTGAAACCTTGGTCTTGACAGTCACACCAATAGGATATCTATCACTGCAGTAATGAGACTGTCATACATAACATTTCAATTGTTACAACTATAAATCGATGACTAAGCCAATGCATCATTTAGCATCATCAGCCTACAGTGATCCCAAAGCTGGAACACAGGCCCACTACCTGTAAAACGCAGTAGGCCGTTATTCCATGATTCACCATTGGAGCATATTAATGTACCTACTATGGTATTACGAATAATTTAGAATTTATTAATTTAAAATAAGCTTTATAATTTATCCGTGACTAAAATTAATAAATTAATTTTCTTCAACATTGAACTCAAAGTCACTGTCAAAGTTAACAATGCGAAGACACATGCATTTACTTGCACTGACTTTGATGAATGCATAATTAACTGACTTCGTACGTAACAGAGCGATGAATGGCCATTGTAGTGTTCCTAGACACTATAGGTACTAAATAAGATGCCTGTAGAATGAGGCAACGAAGACGAAATACCTTGACACACAAAATGTTACAACAAAAAGAAATTCTAAATATGTCATTACAAATAGTGATGTAACTAGTGTAAATTACACTTGCATTTGCAGTGAAAATACTAAACGATTTGAATGTTACCTACTTGTTGAAACGAGTAAGTACTAATCTAGTTACATATTAGTATTCTGTTTCTAAAATTCATTGACCTATTCGTTGTTTTAGATTGGTAAATCACTTAACCTGCACTCATTGTGACACTGTGCGTAAAATAAATTGAGTGAGAAAGATTTTAATTGTAATAATTGCGGTAGTTTGACTTAAGGCGAGGTTGCAGTACTTTGTTTTTATGTACGCACGACCTCGCCCCCCGCCCTGCCGCGCGAGCGATATAATGCCTAAATTTTGACTGTTTTTTGCTTCTTGGAGAAAAACTATAAAGAAATTATACAATCTGTTTTCACCATTTACTTCAGAATAAAAAGTTCTATCTACTGATATAACTTTCATATAAATTCATGATGAAATGTCTTAGCAGTATACGTTTGAAATTGTGATTTAGAGTCATGTTTGATAAAAAAAAGTATCGAGCCGATCATTCTAAATCGCGTTTCTATCTTTACGATTTAATAGAGAGTATGTTCAATTTTTATGTAATGATTTTTATTTATTAAAAAACTCGTATTTCGTTCGATTTTTATAGGTTCAAAAATCTTAAAATTACTGCAACACCGCCTTAAAGTCGTTTCGAAACAGTTATAAAACTGACAGTGTGATGGTGAATCATTTGTAAAACGGACGCCTGAATTAATTAATTAGAATCTCGTGTCAATCCACCTGGGTTTATTACTATCTGCCCCACGAGTCTGTCTCTACTGGTGGTTGTTACAACTATTTGTCGCACCTACCACCACTGATGGTGATTGCGTCTGAGTCAGTCGCATTTGCTACTCTGTATAAGGTATTCAGCCTGGTAGGCAGACAAAAACACATCATTTTACTGTCCTTGCATACCTCTTTTGTTTCGCCTACGTCGATTAAAATCTATTCAATCACGCATACCCTTCGACGTGGGTGCCCTTTATCATTATTATGTTAATAGCAAACATCTTCAAGTTTATTACAAGAGCTCATTACGAATATTGTAATAACTAGGTAAATATTATATCAGTCTAAAGTTGTGCACATCTTTCTCCTACTAACACGATTATGAAGCAAGTGCCTTAGACCGCTCTACTCAACTAGTACACTATTCCAAGGTTAGATGAATCAAATAAGAGGGGGACCTCACGCACGCTTAGTTTCGTGTTATAGTAAAGCACCGACTGATGGTAATGACTAATGAGTGCAAAACATTTAGGACCGGGTGCCCCATGCGGCACGCAGCGGTGTCAGTAACCTCAAAAGCGCGGCTGCTTACGTAACAGACTCATCTTATCTCGCGTCCGCCAAAGACGTGCAATTGAAACTATATTTATGACAAAATAGTAACTACACACACGCTAACGATATGTTACGATATATAATAAGCCATATTGTAAAACTTATGTAGTAAGTGACACTGACAAAGAGCCACTTTCTCGGTAGACTTAGCCAAAGTTCATGGTTAAGACTGAGCTACAAGAAAGTTTATGCACAGATTTTACTACTGATTATATTATGCATTGCTGTATCAAGAAGAATGTGAAATGCTGCAACTCTTTATGAATGACTTACAAGGATTTCAGATTTTATAAATCTGAAATGTTAGGTATAGCTCAAGGGGGTAGTGATAATTTTCATGATGATTTAAATATAACAGATCATCTTCTGTATATTTATGCCATTTACGATTTCAATTACTTTGATTTAATATCGCCAACACCACAAATAGTTACATAACAACAATTGATAAACGTGAATCACATTAATAACTGATCCATATCTGGCATTATTATGCAAAGATACAGGAAACTGACTGATACAGAAAACTTCTTATAATCCACATAATAGAATTAATTTACGCGCATCGGGCGCAAAAATGATCGGAAATGAAGCGCATCGCAGGCGTGCCTGAGTCCACGCACGCTCCCTCTCGTGCCCATTGCGCAAGTTGCCTTGATAACTGATAGTAACGTGTTGCTACACTGACAAGCGAAAACAACGCCTACAATTTATGTAACAGCTACTGGCAGCACAAGCGATGCCCCCTTACACCTTGTCGTTTAAGATAGTGCCGCTAAGATGAAATACATCTCCACTCTTTAGGCAAATTCTTCGCATGAAGCAAAGGTGAGGCCGGGTAGGGTGGGGCTCATAACTCCGTCTTTTAAATATATAAATGTTTGTCAAAAGGAGTATGCAACTAGGACATGTATAAACAAATGTCACTAGGAAGCAATACGAGTTGCTACAAACTGAGCAAATGAGCATCTCACAATACTCGGATGAAATGTATGCGTAGGTGCAGTCGTATGTACTTATGTGTTAATGATCGGTAAGACTAAGTACCGAAGTACCTAGATGGTTTATAAACACTATAGACAGTCGTAAAGGGACTTTTCACTCTAAACGGCCTGTAGCTAACGAAATTGATGCAATTTTTTTATAACGTCGTCCTCCAAGGACATAAAATAGAAAATAAGAAAAAAAATATTCTATTGCACAACCATATCTAACTATGTAACCTCTGAATACCTATTCACTTGTTCACATCCTGTTTGTCAGCGTGACATGATAAAAGAAAAAAAAGGAACTAGTACGAGGTGTATGTATCGATAACATTATTAAAGAGCTTGGCAAAGAGTCCGAGCAAAAAGTGTACCTAGTAATTAAATTCATCGCAAACTCAATATAGGTAGAAATTCGCAATATTCAACATTTAAAGAGTATGATTCTTGGAGTCTGTACACACAGGACACTATCTTCTTACTTTCTTTTTTTAATGGTATATCGGTGATCAACCTATGAGGTCGGCTTCTGCCTAAACGGACTATTATGTGGGTGCCTGGAGTCTGAGGCCTCCAGCCAGGGGCAAAAAGGTTATTAACTAAGAGATACTGGGGGATGAGTTCCTGGGGAGGGCATCAAAGGGCCAGGCCATCAGGACGGCAAAGATAAAAATAACTGTTACATCTCGCTAAAGATTAACCCAGACTTATGAATCAAGTGAAAAACCGATGTAATATCACATTAAACAGATTTTCACTACCAAACGGGCGGTGAAACTGTTTTAAGCTATGAAAATTAAAAGTTTATGTGATACGAGTCATTAATTGACTAAATTAGTTCTTTAATCATACATAACATTCATAATTAAGTCAATAAATCTCTAATGATTTGATAAACAATGCATAAGACGATGGTTCTGGCTTTTGTGGTTAGCTACTAATTATATTTTATTATACCATATAAAGACGAGCAACAAAATCATAGCGTGATGTTTTTATATAAAGCTTTGATTGATCGATCTAGTTTTTTGTGTAATTAAAGAATAATGTGACCGGTTGTCAAGAATGATTTATATTGGTGATTTATTTACATAGTATCAAACCAGAATCTACGCGTATGTACGCATTGTAGTCACAATCAGACGCAACACAATAGCCTGATCATTGGAAAGCTTTCAGATCACATCTAACAAACCATGACAATCATAGGCATAAAGGCACAAATGAACAATGTCATGATTTTGATATCGAAATTGAAATCGAAAAATAGCGACTACGCCGACTTCGATCGTGGCTGCACCGTATTGCAGCGGCAAGTCGGCTATGAAAGTGAGATGGCTCACAGTTCGGATAAGTGGCAGGGGTGCGGTATAAAAGTGAGCGCACTACTACCACTCTGACATAGTTCACGACACTCCACGTGCCACTTCGCTGCTGCACGACACCACACATAAACAATCATGAAACTGCTGGTAAGTGGACTCTTCCATACATTTACCTATCCCTCATTTCTTCTTTCTTTCTTTACCCCTTTCAAAATTATCCCCAATAATTTTAAAGAAACCCCTTTCTCTAAAAGTGAAGCAATCATAGAAGATTGTGGTTATTATTATGATTGGAATATATTAGCATTACGTTAATTTCCAAGTTCTGTGAAGGATTGCCTGCAATCGTGTGTTGTGAGCGGCGGCAGAGAATAGGGTCGGCAGATATGTCGACGATTGAACTTTGTCATTTAAATGTCTTCATCTTTAAATTCCTACATTTAATTATACTATTTATCGTTTATCGCGAGTGCAATCGGAACAACTGCAGCGACCTTAAGCGTAGGTTTTTTTATGTTTTAGTATGTAACCAGGATATCTAAAGTGCTCCTAAGTGATGTTTTTAGTCGTAATGTAATCAAATTGTGTTGTATTTTAATTAAGCTTAGAATTATACGTCTAATTTGACACTTAATAACAACAATATGTTTCTTCTGTGGACAACTACATCAATGGGTACAAATCTATTGATGTTTTTAAAAGCTTTCAATACTGTATGGCCTTCAGGCAACATAATTATATACTTATATCTCCATAGTTCTTTAACCCATCTTTGGAAAGAGCGTCCTACACCTCTTGTCTGACCCCATAACTCAAGTTAAGGCCGATGTGGTTTTTGTTTTCTGCCCATAAAATGTATGAATGGTTGCTTTCTAACAGACTCTTTTATTTACCAGTACAGTCAAGGGCAAAATTTATTAATCTAGTGAAATTCAAGATAGATTTCTCCAACGTTAAGATATCATGCTTATAGATATAGCATCTTTAATACCAACCTTTTTAGATTATATCGCTTACCAACAATAGACCCGATTTTTAAATAATTCTAAGGTCATATTTACCCTTATCTTTGCTTTTAAATGTAATATCAACATGCATTTTTAAAATATTTTACTCCATCTACTACAAATAAACATTAGAGATGCAAATTGCAGTTAAAAATAGTTAATTCAGTTACGATATTATTATCCAACATCGAGCTAATAATAGAAGTAACCGGTTTATGAGAGTAAGTAATAAAAACAATCGATACTTGATTCGTAGCGAATTAATTGGTCTCTCTACATCATTACATCCCAAAGTAAAGTGTAATTAAAATCGGTTCATTTTGTAATCGCTTATGTTTTCATCTGCGTGCTGTAATGTACCTACATCACGCAATCGAACGCATTTACGATATAAAACCAGATATGAACGAAGAAAGAATCATTAGCATATAAACAAGAAACTATTACTTTTCAACTGACGGTGCAACCTCGTTCTTATGAACTTTCGGTTACACAAATGATCTTGTTCTTCGTAAGTTCATTATATAACAGTTTTCTAGGTCGAATTATTTGAAAAGGTATGCGTAAGTTAAATTCTTCGTAAGTTAAAGGTTGTCTAGCTTGACAAATACCTACTAAATTATTGTGCAGTGTCAGTGATCGTAAATATATTTTTTGGAGAGACAAATTCAATCAAACTCACTTTATTAGTAAAATATAATAGTAAAGGATTTTATGTAGGTATTATGAACATCGTAACAATTTAACGTAATGCAACATTACATTGGCAATAAACCGATCAACTATAAAATTAGTCTATATAATGCTTGCATGACAAAGCGATCCCACACAATGAAACAACTTGTAATTGGTGATCGTAACTATTTACATGAAGATTGTCGAGGTTGCGCTAAGACGGTTTATTTCGATGCTCGTTTGTTTAGCCCACCAGCTCCAGTCACTCATGTGGGTAATGAAAGCTTGCATAATATGTAATAACACATACATATTAGCACATTTGACCGCCGAAATATTTTTTATGTTTTTCAAACATAAGACGAGACGTCATTTTAAGTACAGTCTATTTACCCACCTTTTGTAATAAAGTCAACGTTATATAACCTTAAACAAAGATTCTCTTTGTTAACGTAGCATAACTAAAAGTTGGTTGATGTCAATGAAAACAATGCCATGCTTGCCGACATGTAGTAAGTGCCAATACATGTTGGAGCCCACTTTCGCCCAACCTGTGTGTCGAATGAGCCGGTTTCACAAGATGCTGCCTATTGTATCTGTACCATCTTATCTTACGACATTCCGAATATGATTAAGCTCTTCTGTCTGACATCATTTCGTTATTTAACATTACCTTAAAGTTCAAGTGTATTGCATTGTTTAACAATTTGGGAAATTGTGGTTTCAGGTCGTTTCTTGTGCGCTGCTGTGCTTGGCGACAGCTCTGCCGCAGAGGAGAGTGTCTCTCAAGCCTGAGCAGGAAGAAGTTGAAGACCAGCTGCCAGCAGAGCAGAACTACAACAACTACCAACAACAACAACCACAACAGCAAGAGTACAGACAGCAAGCCCAGCAGCAGCAACAGCAGCAAGAGTACAGACCGGCTAAGCAGATTGATGACTTCAGGCCCAAGGTTTCTTTGGAAACTACCACCTTCATCCCCATCATCCACTTCGACAAGGAGCAGGGTACCGATGGCAGCTATAAGACTTCGTGAGTATTTATTTCTTAAAGAATCTGTATTTAATTTCAACAAAAAAGCTCCCATATTCATGTGCTCCACTTCCAAACATTTTATACTGTCTTCAAATTCTTTCAATCTGCCTAAATTAAAAGATAATTTCGACTCATTTATTGCTTGTCTTGCGATGATTGCGATACGGTTTTTTTTATAAAAGCTGTCGAATCATCACCACTGTGCACTTAGCATTATAATGTGTGTCGTGTTTCTTATTCTGCTCTTCAAATGTCTAACCTTGACCCATCACTTTTACCATCTCGGAGATTACGCATAGGTACTCATAAAACTTAAGCAAACATGAATAAATTACACCATATTAACATATTTATTAGTTTTCATAAGAACAACTCGCTGGTGTTTGTAATTTATGAATTCGCTAAAGTTTATAGAACTGAGTTTTTGGTTTAGATTGAAGAATGGATGACATTTTTATTAAGACTCAAGGATGTAGTTAATTATGGAATTGATGGACTTAAAACTTATCTTTGGCTATTTAAAATCGATATTTGGGTTTCCTTCTATGATTTACTAAATAGATTTATTCGACGCTCAAAACTTTCATCTTAAATCGTCAACTTTTCTACTTTCCCTACTTTAATTTAGACATCAATACTAATTTCATGTCTAAACCATTTCCAGATACGAAACCGGCAACAACATCCACGCCTCCGAGGAGGGTTTCCTGAGGGCCGTCGGTGAAGACCACAACGCATTGGTCCAGCAGGGATCTTACTCCTACACCGCTCCTGACGGTCAGATCATCACCGTGGAGTACACCGCTGACGAGTTCGGATTCAGGGTCAAGGGTGATCACATCCCCACCCCTCCCCCCGTCTCCGCTGAAATCCAGAAAGGTCTTGACCTGATCTATGCTGGAATCAAGGCTAACGCTGTAAGTATTTTGATTATCTTTTGAGAAAGAATATTCTAGAAATTCTGTGGTTTCTTGTGAAAGAACATCTCGAAAGTAAAACCGTCAGAAAACCTTGAAAATATTGGAACAGTAGACATGTCGATGGTATTTCCGGAGATTGGATAAAACTAGAAGGGATTATTTATCCGCTTCCAAGATTAATATAAGCTACGATTGGTAGGAAATACAGGAGTAGTATTTTATATACTTAACCGGGATATTTTCAAGAGTCTCGTACTTTTTAATACATATTTAAGTATGTAATGTATTTCAGAACTAGGTTAAAAGGTAGACAAGGGTGAAAAGAAAATTTTGATAAATACATAAAGACACTTTGATCTATCATGGAGTATCCTTCAAAAGTTTTAAGATTATTCTGGTTCACCATGTCCTAATGTATCTACCGAGAATCTGTATATCTGAGAGTAATCAAATGTTGTTCAAATACCGTTATACTTTCGCCCTGGAAGGGAAACGCAATGGGACTGCGTACTGACTGCAATTAATAACCGCTTTACAAATGTGAAAGGCTCTACCCACGCTAGTACACAGTATGGAGCCTACGAATTTTGTATATTTTGTACGTTATTGTAACTGCCACGCTATACGCCTGTTAATAGCATAACTTATTGAAATGGTTTTATTTTGTTTAATGTTTTTGTAAACCTCCTAAAACTTGATTACAATTCAAAAGATCAATAAACCGTTCTACGAATTTTACTAACAATAAAATGTAATGTTTCAGGAGCGTGATGCCCTTGAAGCCAAGAACAACCCTGAAGCTGCTGCCAGGCAACAGGAAGACAGAGCAGCCCTGGACTACAAAGGTACCTACTACCAGCAGTAAAGTGAATCACAGTGACTCTCAAGTGTTGATACCGTGAACGTTCTGATGGCAGGACCTCCAAATGCCATATACTTTAAGACTAGTTATCGCCTATCACCTGCATTATGTCACATACAAAAATCTTAAGACTTGTGATCCAATCACACAATAAACGAATCCAATATTTGGACTAATCGTGACACCTGATTGGATGACATCAAAATGTATTCATAGCCATATGCAGTATTCATTATTGTGGCTTTAGGTATAGAGTGAAGATGAATTGTTATTTTATACAAGATAATATAATACTCAAAATGTCAGATATTACTAGGTTTGCTATTAGTTTCTGGTAACTGATATCATATTAAAAGACTTGATCTTGAAGCTAACAAACGATGTAGTTATTCAGAATCAGAATCAGAATCTTTATTTGTTAAACATAGGTATTTACATAATGGTGTTAGTAATGATTCTGATTCTGATTGGAATCAAACTGTTCTTAAGAAACAGGCATCTTGTAAAATGAGGGAGGTTTGATTCTCATAATGTTGCCAGTGCTGTATTTCTGCTGTACGGGTGGATATGTAAAATAAAACTCCTTAGGATAATTTTCATCATTTTAAGGAACTCACGCCCAAATACTCAAACGTCACTCAATTATAAGTTGCACTTAAATCTCGTGCTATCTTTGTTACTTTAACGCAGAGAGATAGCAGGAGTTTTAAGGGTTACTTATAATTGAGTGACGTTTGAGTATTTGGGCGTTAATATAATAGAATTGAGATTACTAACACACTGTTCTATAAAATTATGAAAATTACCCAAGATCTAATTTTCTATTTGTGATACAACACCAACAAGAGAAGTGTTCCATTACTTTTATACTTTTGTAAATACCTTACCATTGTAATTAACTTATCTTTGTATGTTTGATTTAAAATAAAAATGTTGTAAAATATATTATAAAAGTTAATACCCTCTTTTGTACAAAAAATCCTCTCCTTTAATAACTACAATGCAGCGATGGGCATCAATAGACATGAAAGCTCATCCCCCTATTTGAAACTCAGATTTAAAAAATAATTTGAATTTTAATTTAAATCGCTTTTGAAAAAAAAAAAAGAATCAGATGGAGACACATACGGGTAAAGTTGATACTGCTGATCATCTATAACCTACATGAAAGAGTTCTGCTACACCTCTAATGGAATATCAGGCAGAAAACCTAATACATTTTTTTATTACGGTCAGATTGCCTATGTAGGTCACACGGCTGACAAGCTCAAATGGACTTGGAGTGGTCACATCTGTTGCATGTCGGAGGATCACACACAACAGCA
Source organism: Diarsia mendica (assembly GCA_949316265.1). Taxonomy (NCBI): domain Eukaryota; kingdom Metazoa; phylum Arthropoda; class Insecta; order Lepidoptera; family Noctuidae; genus Diarsia; species Diarsia mendica. The sequence goes on from OX438891.1 coordinate 13,505,620, forward strand.
GCAACACGGCAGGCCCAGAAGGAGATGGCGGGACGAACCCAACCCTTTTTATAACGATTAGCGAACAATAGCACTCGATAGAGATAAGTAGAAGAAGGTAGAAGGGAGGGAGGGGGGTAGGAAGGGGATAGTAGTAGAAGGAGGGAAGGGAGGCCTTGCATTGCGACACAAATGGATGATAATAGCAATTGCTATGATGTTTTACTCACCCAGTTTGCTCTTCACGAAGAAGAAAAACTCACTAAACAAAATATTCTTATAGCTGATTGCAATATTTAGCAGACAGACGATTTCATGCTGTAACTTTAAGTTATGCGAAGTCATTACTACAGTTATGAAATTGCCAGGCAAATGACAAATCGTGATGTGACCAGGCGTTCGAGCACAACTAATTCCAGATAGAAAGTATAGTAAAAAGAATTATACAATCGCAGGACTCGAAGTTATATTACAGAGTTACATCATATGCGACTGGGCACGCGCTAGTACTTGCTATTTAGCTGTCACTCAGCCTGAGTCAGTGGATTGAACCAGTTTTGTACTACAAAGAACAATCAGGTGTAGCGATACTTGCATTAGCTACGTATCTACTTACGTAGTCACAATTTGCTGCCACTTAGTTACGCTTCGTTTAACGTTTTTAATTAGCAAATTAGTTATTTTAAACGAACCTGAAATATTCATTACATTTTGTATGTTTGTTATAATAGCGTCGGTTACGTTTACTAATTTCTGCATTTCTGGTATGCTAACGTTTTCAACGCTAGGTCATAAAATGAGTAACTCTTGCCCTGAAAACGTTAAAAATTTACATAAGTTGCCACGAACTGCGTGTTAGCGTTAATCCTTGTTACTCGTACTAACGCATAACTGCCAAATTACTGCTTTTGCTACCATCAACTAGTGCTCTAATTAAAACTTTAATTATTTCAAAACTTTAGTCAAAACACGAACTTAGTAATATTTACTTTTGATGTACTCTTAGTTGCAGTTGCAACTATTATGTAATAATAATAAGTATCTGACATGTTTACAAAAAAAAAAAAACAATACGGAGTCGAAAAAGGGACAAAACAAAAAAAATATATATACATATTTTAAACTGATCGATTTGACCCGCGGGTCCATTTCGAGTGGGTCCAGTTTACCAAAGGCTCTTAAAAGTCCTCGTTATTTTGAAAATTTGTAAATATGTAAAAAAAAAAATTGTAATGAGCTAATTGTTATCTTTAAATGAGTTGGCTGATGAGATGACGAGTAGGTAATGAAGACGTATGAAAGAAGAAGACATGCTGCGCCAAATCCAAGTGAATAAGCTGTCCTTATTCACTTGGGTTTGGCGCAGCATGTCTTGCCAGGAAAATGATGATGAAATGTCAGTACTTTTCTCTCTACATAAGACTTCATGACAATTTCATAATCCATTTCTGGCTATCCAATCAATTTCATAATCCATGACTGGCCTGTTGGTCTAGTGGTTAGTGACCCTAACTGCTATGGTCGTGGGTTCGATTCCCACCCAGGACAAATGTTTGTGTGATGAGCACGATCATTTGTTCTGTGTCTGGGTGTAATTTATCTAAAATATGTATGTATTTAGAAATATATAAGTATGTTTATCAGTAATTGTCTAGTACCCATAACACAAGCTCTGCTTAGCTTGGGACTAGATGGCGTTGTGTGATAGTTGTTGAATATTATTTATTATTATTTATTTATTTCATGTGTTTATTTAATTTTATCTGTATTTATATAAATATATAAGTATGTACATCATATTTACGTATTTAAAATTATGTTAACAAAATGGTTTTGTCCTATTTTTTGTGTAGTCTATCGAATTGTATAATGTATGTATTGCTGTCTTATTTGACCCAAAGGTTGACTTGTAGATATTGCCTAGTGGCATTAGGTCCACTTAATTGCCACTCTTGTACATGAAGTTAAAATAAATAACCTTTAAATTCATCAAAACCAAAATCAATAAGTATGCATTACTTGGAAATTATATAAATGCAGAAGCTTTAAGTTGATTACTTTATATATTTTATTGGTTTTCATCAAATGCCACACGTAGAACTGGCTTCGTTGGGGTCAGTGCGCGTACGACGCATGTACGAGACGAGTAACTACATGTACACATTTCACAAGAGACCCTCGGTCTTTATCGGACATTAGTTCGTCTAGTGCATGACGGCTTTGTGCAACCTTAGCGTGAACTCTCCAACACTCAAACGAAACTTGATCAGTTTGCGCAAAGCTTAATTAAACCTCTGAAGTCAAGTCTTTATTCACGAAAGATGATATTAATGATATTACAGTTTGTTGCAGAGAAAATTTAAGCGAAATGCAGGTTGGCAAAGATGTGGTAGTAAACTCACAATCGTGACGGATTAAATCATGATAACTTTAAGTTATGTTGTAACAATTTTATGAATTTCCAACTACAGGGTAAAGGCGTCTTCTCGTACAGAGAAGGAACGTGTGATTCCATTGATTACATTAGTGGCGACTTGCTAAATGTCGTCATCGTACCTTATTGCTTTTTATTTATTTTTTACGGTGTAGAACTAATTGTCAGAAAAACGAGATCTCGGAACAAATAGAGCTATGAAAAATGTTAAATTACAAAATTAATTAAAATTAGATATAATTAAGATGAGCGATTCAAAGAGATAGTTATATATTTAAATGATAAGAATATTGTCTATGAACAAATCAGCGGTGAAAATAATTTATGCAGGAATACAGGGTGTAAACGAACCCTTCACGAAGCAGTCAATCAATAAGCAACAAGCATTATGTACATCGAACTAAAAAAAAATTGGGTCTTTGACCCCCAATATCTTCGTTACTAGGGGGTTCCCAGGTATGGCCTAGAACAAAAAAAAATCGCAGTAACATGGAGAACACGTGCCTTTGGGCTTCGTTAAGGGTACTATTGCACCCTTTATTTGTAACACTACAAGTCTACAACAAGCATAGATATAACACGTCTGTAATCTTCGATAACTTAGGTAGCGTATCTAATAATACACCCACATATCACCAATTATGTTTAATTCCCACGTAAGACAGGGCGAGCCTATTGCCATCAACCGGGCACACATTCAGACTACATGGAGAAATTTCTGATGAAAAAACCCAATAACACTTTGCCCGACCAAGGAATCGAACCCAGTAACTCATGCTAAGCAGTCGATTGCACGAATACTGTTAACATTAGCCCACCCATAACGATAATGTAAGTTAATAAGCAATAGGCATAATCCTATGAACTTATGATCAACTCACCTTTAAAATTAATGTGTTAGAACTCATTCTATTGGATTTACGCTAAGCGATATCTACTTTAATTGCCAAACGAGTTTTATGTGTAAGGGGAAGGTTTATGTGACGGATGTTTAATATGAAATCTGGGTTAAGGACATTGGAGAAAATTTTATTGGTCTGTGAACTTAAGTATACAAAGTATAAACTGATCCTTCACGAAGCCACCAGGCATTCAGTACATCGAAATAAGTAACTCTACGTAAAAAAATATTATTTGTAGCCCACCGGTATCGGAAACAGGATTTAAGTTACCGGTCAGGTCTTCAGAGAGGGGAACCTCCTAACAATACGAGCCGTGTCCAGAAAGAAGTATAGCTTTCTGAACCAATCCCTTGATCCAGCTGGCTAACGAGAGCCTCCTTGATTTTTTTTTTTTTTTTGGAGGGTTGGAAATCATCAAATGACTCCTCCCATTCTTGGCAGAGCGGTAGGGACTGCCAGACTCAAAACCACCCATGTTCCTTATTAGCCCTTTGAGTCAAGGCCGCGGTATTTCTTTCGAAAAACCCGTAGCCCCGACGGGAGCGAGAGCCTCCTTAGGTATTGGTTGAAGTTTTAAATGATTATTATTGCGTTTTAAGATCTCTGCGTTATAACGATACTTGTTTATGCAAAATTTCCTTACTTACACTATCGTGAATACGGCAGACAGATCTATGACTGGTTTTAGCACTACTCCATGTTACGCCACTCATGTTGAAATTCCCGATGATTAAAATATTACATTAGAATACGACCCGGACATTATTCGGAAACCTCTTCAGTTGCCGTTGTAAGTCATAGGGCGATCCCCAAGGTTATCTGTTGCTTTAATATATGTAATTAACATATTAACATCACGCCTTTAATTGCCGAAGGGTCAGACATAGGTGTTATAAGTACACCCTTATAACTAGAAAGAAAGAAGAAAGAAAGAAAAAATGTTTATTTGACGTCAGTACCTACATCAAGCACACACACAATAATAATAATAAAAAAAAAGAACTCTAGTTATGTTATTACATTAACGAGCCTATTCTATCCGCTGGGCACAAATCCAGACTTCGAGGCTGCTCCTAAGATGTTCCTGATGGAAAACTCAATAACACTTGGTTGGTTGGTTTAAAACTGTTTGGAAAAGACCCGGGAATCGAACTCGGTACCCCATGCACAATCTGTAATCGCGCTTACATCCACTAGACCAACAAGGCTGTCTGGGGCTTTACACATAATTAATCTCTTAACACTTAATATTACTTCAATTGGTAAATAAGGTTGTAACCTATCAACGATTTTTTTATTAATCGCTTACATTTCGCACGAGGATATATTTTGACTATAATTAATGCATGGTTGTCCAAGGCTAGATTAAGGTAATGTTGTCGCTATTAAAATAAATTAATAAAAAAAACTTAGCATTAATTAGGTTTTTGCTGAAAATAATCTTGATACCTAACTATAGTAATAAAGCACATAATTATCATACGAACAGTAGAAATAAGTCACTTTTCGATTTTTCGATAATCAATCCTTAACTGCATCTTTGTAAACGTAGCTCTGGTGTTATCTCCAAAATACTACCAAAATCATGAATACATTACTATACATATAACGTAACACTACATTTGTGTAAAGAGTTAGACAGTACCTAGTACCTGCATTTAGCCTGCTAATAGTAACCTATCTATTTAAAAAAAAAGTAGAGTGAATTCATATCATCTCTTTGACATGCGTTCAAACCTTTGAAAACGTACCTACATTGTGGTTTCTTGTCTTGTTAACCCGTAAAGAAAAGAAGGAAGTTATACAATAAAACCTTTCCATGGTTCGATAACTTGTTGAAGACATATTTTTCATGCCTTCCTAAGCATATTGCTATAGCAAGTTAATTTATACATTTACAAAATTCATTGTTACCACGTCTTTGTGTCGTTATGTAAAAGCATATTTCATTTTCTCTTTTGTAAAAAAAAATATGATTGCTCAAGTGTGTCATCAAAAATGCATACAATAAAATGTTTTTATGGCGCGTCAAATTTCTTTAGTCAGGAACTTAAACAAAAAATAATTTAAAAATACCACGTTTTGAAACATATTTCCATGCTCATTCTTCTTCATATAGGAGCTCGTGACTAGATCATAAGAGCCACTCAGATCAATCTCAGATTAAGCTGCGCTTGGGTAGGTTGGTCTATAGATTGGTGACCACTCATTTCATACCGAGTTTTCTGCATGCATCGAAAAGCACGCTGAGCCGTTGGTCTTGGCTGTCAGTTCTAGTTCTTTGACAGTAGTAACAGGGTGCTTACTCTGGAATATAATTCCGATAGATCGACATTGGTCAAACGTCAGTTGGTTGAGTTAAACGTCAGGGATTGGCTAGACTCAGTGAGTCCAGCCAATGCCTGACGTTTGACTGACAATTCCAATGTCGATCTATCGGAATTATATTCGAGAGTAAGCACACAGGTAGCTAGTGAGCCGAAAATCTGATTACCAGTCTTACCAAGGGATATCATATTACGCATTATTAACTGAGTTATGGAGGTCCCCGTCGAGCCTGTGGGTTGTTCGAAAGAGAAACCGCGGCCTCGACACAAAGGCTAAGAAGAAACATGCGTGATTTTTAGTCAGTAGAAGTCGGACACTTCCTACCGCTCTGCCCGGAGCAGGAGGAGTCATTTGATGATTGAATAATATTTGACAATCCACAACTAATTTTTGTTTCGTTAGCCTGATCTTTCCCACTCCTGGGCAAAGGTCTCCTCTCACTCCTTCCACTTTTCTCGTTGTTGCGCCTCTTCTCGCCAATTAAAGAAAAAGTAATAAAAAAAACTTCTACTGAAGATGAACTATTTAGTAATCTACTGGACATTTGAGTCAAAACAAGCGATTCCAATTGAAGGTACAATCTTAAGGCACATGTTAGTGCAGTCTATCTTACTACTAGATGTGTGCATCATCGTAGAGCCAAACAGTGATGGCAATCAGGTGAGATGGCGTCAAATGTCTATCAGTTAGGTATGGCGTCTATACAACAGCAACAGTGTACGAGGTGTCTGCAAATACGCCATCTTCTTAGCGTGTCGATGACAATTCAAATTGAGTCAGCCCAAAATTTAGCGACGAGTTTGGCATTTTCAGTTCCAATCATTAGCTCCTGTGATGTGCAAGAAGCTGGACAGGCAGGACACGATGTCAAGTGTATCATCGTCTGTGGGGTAACACCACATTTGCAGTCCAGGGCAGAGTCATCTATGAATTTCCACTTGAACAGGTTTTCCTTGCTTCGACCGACCTGTGTCCGGAGTCTATTTAAGGACTTCCAGGTCAGCCATGGCAACTCGTGTCCAGGTGGGAGATGTTCGGCAAGTGGCACAAATGGGTTGGGTAGGAAAACACTTTCGCGCCACAGCCTGAGTCTTTCCTTAGAGCGTTCGCCAGAGAGCGGGGGCACACACTTCAAAAAACTGTTACGGCTTTTTAGCCTTTGCGGAACGAGGATGTTATTGTGTAATACGCCATTCAATAAATATACCACGACTACTCTACTCTGCAGAAACAAATGCATACAAATTGACAGTTTTATAATTTTCCTTTTTTTTTTTGGATGCCTACCAATAGTAAAACAGTTAGGAAAATTGCAAAATTTTGTGAAATTATTATTTAACAGCGTTTTTCTCGAAACTCAATTTTGCAAGTACTGTATTTGCTGTTACATAGACGATTATTAAAAAACGAGAACCAAACATGGAGATTAGTAGAGAGCTATGTTTGGGGGAGTATGAGGAACAGGGTGTAAAGCTCTTCATCCCCCATTGAAAAGGGAGGATCCTCCGACCGGCCGGGTGTTGTGTCCGGTGGGCTAGCTGCCCGTCCGGTCGGAGGATCCTCCCTTTTCAATGGGGGATGAAGAGCTTTACACCCTGTTCCTCATACTCCCCCAAACTGGTGACCCCGACGTGATGCTGCATATTAGCTCCAGTGAGTCGGAGTGATGCAGTGCTGCGTTGTGGCTGGCTGCTGCGTCGACCAGGAGAGAAGTGCGTCTCTTGCTGACCGGCCGAAGTGCAGTGTGCTGTGCCAAAGTCGCTGATGAGGCTGGAGGTGATGTCCAGGAATGCGCTTCCGCTGCATGCTGGTGGACAGGATACCCCATGAAGCCGTGGCTGCTGGCTGACGGTATGACTCGCTGCTCGAAGGCGAAGGGGAAGTGGTGACGAGTGACGACGTATGAAGCAACTGCTGATGCATGAGGAGCTGGGAGACCGGAAGCCGTCACAGTTTCTGCGCCACCTTCAAAGCCTAGCTGGACCGACTATCCCTGTTCCTCATAATAAGAGATATAAGAGATTTTTTCCAAAGGGAAAAAACAGGCTGGTTTTTATACAAAGACTAGCTGACCCGCGCAACTTCGTCTGCGTCACATAAATATAGCTATAACCTTTCTCGATATATCGACTATCCGACATTAATTAAGCTAAATCGTAACAAACAAAAAATCTTATCTTTCCTCTTTATTACAATAGTTTAGATGGTTTAGATTAGCTTAGATTATATTAAAGTGTGAATTACTATAAAATCTATCTCATAATGTTAAATATACTATAACACTCTGTACTTGTAAACATTATGATGCAGTAAATATTTTGAATTTGAATTTCCCGGAGGCCAGCCAGAATCCCCCGTACCTACATTGCGACGCAACCCGCGTAATTATTTTTCCGCGCGGGTATTTTTACATTGCGATATCTTAAAAGATATTTCTTTAAACTGTATAGAGTAAAGAGCACAAATATTCTATATTAAATTTCCGTTCTAACGAACACATTTATTTAGATATAGATTAATACCATATGGGTTAAATAAGCTTCGCAAAAAATAATTCTTTTTAACCTAACATTTTAAAAGTAAAAAATGGTTACAGTGAGTCAATCTTAAAAGATAGACAGATGCTGTCGCGGACTTTTTTTTAGAACTTTTAAAGACGAATAATTACTTCATACATGATATTCTCGTAACTTAAACCGTTTTCGCAGCGCACGCAACGGAAGCTCTCAGAAAGGAATTTTCTTTTCCCGTTTTTGCAACATTTCTCATTTATGCTCCGCTCCTATTGGTAGTAGCGTGATGTTATATAGCCTATAACCTTCCTCGATAAATGAACTAACCAACACAAAAAGAATTTTTCAAATCCAACCAGTAGTTCCAGAGTTTATTGCGTTCAAACAAACAAACAAACAAACAAACAAACAAACAAACTCTTCAGCTTTATAATATTAGTATAGATTCATAAAAACAGATCACCATCTGATTAGCCCTTTTCCCAATTATGTTAGGGTCGGCTTCCTGACTAACCTGATGCAGCTGAATACCAGAGTATTTAAATAATCAGAGTATTTATAAGTATTTTAATCTTAAGTTTATGTTCACACCCCACCTTTAGCCATAATAATTTTTGCGTAGAAGTATCGGAAAGGGAATTTTAAGAAGGACATAATTAGTTTACTAATCTATAGCGTCAAATCGAATGGATTCATAACGAACGCTTTTGTAGTTTTTCAGAAATCATGAAATCTAATAATACACGATAAAGTCAAAACAAACAAAAGCTAGGACAGAACTATGGTTCCATGTCCTGGATAAGACGCAAATAATTATATGGTGAAATCATCAAGGTACTATTTTTCTCACATGACTAATGCTGCATAAGGCTACATTAAACTTGCTGATTAACTAGGTAAATGAAAAAACATCCATCATACTTTAATAGATTTTAAACAGTCGGTCGCCATTTTATTGCAGCTAGCAAGAATTAAGTGAACATATCATAGAAATCTTTAATTAAATAAGTATTATTATGAACTCAAAAACCTACTCACTGCTATGAATCGTTTTTCCTGAAGAGAAAATAATCCTCAAAATGTTGTCCTTTGTATGAAAATTCAGACTCACCCCCTGGGGGTCGAGTGTGAACTACGTTTAGGGGTTGAGAGGAAACAAATAGACAAATCTTTTTTTAGGGGTCGAGGGGCCGAGAGTGGACTAAACGAAATTAAGACCTATTTATCTATACAGACACCCGCACGTATCGGTTTGAAGTTTTTTTTAGTTTCAGTTCCTTATACGGGGAGCCTCCTTTATAATCCTATAGAGCTATTTACTTTTATCCGCGCCCGTTCATAAAGATAGAGATGGTTGAACTTTACGTCTTTAAATTGATCTGACTTGTTGGATTCTTATGAAAACGGTTCATAGCAATCTTCTTGAAAGTAATAAGCAATCGAAACTGCGCTACGGACACAGATGTATAGGAAACAAAGTAAACTACTAATATAAAAAGCAATGGTTAAATTTGCGTTCTTTTGAAATAAAAACTGGAAACTGGTGCGTTTATTCGAAATACTCGTATTATCAGCATTCTTATGACGAGTAAAAGAGAAGTTTTGAAGAAGACATGCTGCGCTGAGCCGAAATAAATTGGGATAGGGGCAGGAGAATTATGATGATGATGACAATTATCAGCATTCCTAGTCCGATAAGAAGTTCTGAGTGCTTTCAAAGGTCTCGCTTACCAAAGTACCGATTAGGTGTCAATAAAGGCTTTCAGTTTTATGTAAAGTTTTTCCTTGAAATCTTTCAGTTCGACGTTTATTGATTCCAGTTTCTGGAGAATAGAATCCTCAGGTTCTTTTAGTTCCTATAAGTTGTCAGCACTAAAATCGTCAAAAAAACTGTCTATTTGGCTTCTTCTTCTTTATGGGGTTTAGGTTTCCGCAGGTGGACCATTGTGCGTGCCTATTTTCTATTTGACTTCTACCATCCAGTTTATAAAGGATGACTTGATTGTCGACGATTATACATAGTTGGAAGTTGATGTTTTGAAATGGTTGGTATAGTTTTTCGTTGCTTCTGCAATATTCTCAGTAACTGCTTTCACTCGTTCTCTAATTTCATCCAAGGCTGAAGTAAAAGAATTTGTAAACACATATTTTGTTCTCATAAGTATTAAGTTAACGGTACCATGGTTACTCAAATGAGAAGTAGACTCCAAAATAAAAGAAAGCGAAGGCCTCTTCGCCAAATAATAACTAAATCTAGTAATCTCACAGTTTTATCGGTTATGTTGATTAAGCATGAGAAGAAAATAATCAACGAATACGTTAACTCCCATTTGATCGGACTAACTTGCTTTGGTATTGCGAAATATTCTAAGTAAATAATTATAATGAGTTAATAACAATGTTAATTGATTGTCTATCGATAGTAAGCTTATTTATTTATTATGCTCATGATTATAATACTGCCCAACTAACTTCTTGGTCCTAGAAAAGTTACAAACGCTATAAATCTTTTCTTTCGATGTTTCTAGTCAGACTGTCAAATTAATGTCAAGGTAAAAAAGTATCCCGTCGGGGCTGCGGGTTGTTGGAAAGAGATACCGCGGCCACGACACAAAGGACTCAGAAGGAACATGAGTGGTTTTTAGTCAGCAGAAGTCTGACACTCCCTACCGCTCTGCCCAGAGCAGGAGGAGACATTTGATGATTTAAAAAAAAACTCCAAAAAAATACACATAATAGAACTAGTAGAGTATACATTAAAAAAAATCGACGAATTGATATCCTCCATTTTTAAAGTCGGTTAATGAGATTTACCTTCAATGGTAACCACCATTAAATAATTCAAAGAAAGAATTTAACTATCGGCCTATTAGTAACGTACCTATAATTTTGACAGAATTTTCTTTCAACGCCTAACCATTGAGGAGTTGTACCTTCTATCATCAGCTCATCCACTTAAGATTATGATTTATGATACGCAAATATTTGAAGAGCTTTAGAACACCTGTTTGAAAAATGTAACAAGTGCCTATAAAATTTAAGGGGTTTCCCTCCATTTCAGATCCTGATGGTGACAATGGGACCACTTCTGTTTCGAATAAAAAAATATTCAAAGGACAATCGAATATAAAACCTCCTCATTTTTGAAAGTCATTTAAAAAAAGACTGCCTAGTTAGTTTAGTGGTTGACAGTGCGACTGCCGTGCATAAGGTCCTGGGTCGATTCCCTGGTCGGGCAGAGTATTATTGGGTTTATCTATCAGGTTTTTTTTTGTGCAGTCACGGAGCCATTAACGCCCGATTGATGGCAATAGGCTCGCCCATTATTACATGAGACATTAAGAGCTCATACGCCTTATTATAGACACAATTAAAAAGCCATTGTTTTAATCTCCTGGAGATTTATTAGCGGACAAGAGGTTAAAACATAACTGCCGAAATGTGGGTGTAGTAATGGGTACACATCTGTCTAACCCTTCGGGGAGGCGTGATGTTATGTTATAATGAGTAAAACCCTATTTATGCAGTTGTAACATTATATACCCTATGCGACCTAATAAGTATTCAGATGTGAAAATACGTTAAAGTTCAATCGCAAAATGGGGACCAAAATTGAGAAATCTAATTGAATAAGATAATTTTATAAGCATTCTGTTCTTCAAAATTGTGAGGATAATTCGATTTCCATTAGTATCTGATTGTTTAGCATGCGTTCGGGCACGTTTGTAAGTGAGCGTAGCGTCGCGGAGATGTACCGCCGGGATGCGCATGCGCCGGCGTCGGGTCGCACGAAGTTCATAGGTAAACACGCCGGTATATAAACCCCATGCAGTGTCAACGAGCACACATTTGTGCCTGTGATTGCATCCAGTCCCTTCGTACTGACGTCCCCTGTCCTACATCCTAACACAATGGTGAGGAAATATTTGTTACTTGTTTTAAAAAGTCGCTGTAAGTTATTATTTTTCCTGAAAATCTTTCATGATTGATAGGCGTGTAATCATTGTCTTAATCTTTGATTGCTGTCGTGATTTTTCAGTACACACGGCTACACATCAAGCTATACAAAACCAGTATAATCTGATCGTTCATTGTGCGAAAAGATCTAGTAAAGTGAGGCCAAGATTAACTGGTTTTGTATAGCTTGATGTGTAACCGTGTGTACATAGAAAGCTTTCATATAATCTTTATCCTTTGTACTTAAACGTATTATGCCTTATATACATAGATTATGATCTTTCTTAGTCATTGAGTGACAGTCAAAGGCTCTATTATTAAGTGGTCTATGACTGGCAAAAGTAATATGTACTTATAATTGCACTCTTTCATGTTGGCATTAGAATATTCATGCAAAATATATCAAATACGCATTAGCCTCCTAAAAGTTTAATCTTAATAATTCTAGCAGTCGGTAAAAGTTTTTGGTAATATTAGATTGTTGTCTGATCGTATTTTTTTTTTGTTTGAAATAAAACGTAATCTAAAAAAAATATAAGTTAATCATTTGATTCATTCTCATGCTCTTTTCCCAATTTATTTGGGGTCGGCCCTTCTTCATCCATAGTTATTGTTTATAAATGAGTAATCAAAAAAAAAAAAAGTCAGAATATAATAAAATTATAAACATTAATCGGCGGAAAGTCTTGAATTTTGGGAAAACTATTTACTGATCAAGGCCTTTTTTTTTGTGTGTTGGGCAATCATCAAATAACTCTTCCCGCTCTTGGGCAGAGTGGAAGGGAGTATCAGACTTATACTGACTAAAAACCACAAATGTTCCTTCTTCGCCCTTGTGCCGAGGCCGCGGTATCCACTGATTAAGGCCCTAAGAGTGACATACAGAACGCTGTCATCATCATCATCCACCTGCCCATATCCCATTCTATTTGGGGTCAGCGCAACACTTTGAAATTATTATTTAAACATCTTTTTAGGGTTCCGTACCTAAAAAGGAAAAACGGAACGCATATAGGATCACTCGTGTGTCTGTCTGTCTGTCCGACCATTCCCCACCCCTTATCTCTGAAACTACTGTGCCTAAAATTCTGAAAAAAAAATACAGAAATTAGTTCAACACGTATAGATTACAGATAACCCTATAAGAATTCATGGTACGGAACAATTTTTTTTGGAAAGAGACTACTAATATTCTGTGTATAATATATTTAATAGATTATAAAAAATACTGAAAATGAATGTCGATACATAATTGATGCTATTGCAAGCGCAAGATACACTTTGGTCATAAACAAAATAAATATCAAGTTGTACACTGTAGGCGAAATTATAATATATTGAAAGTCCGCAAATGAAACATTCTTAAGTGAATAATTAAATGTATTATTAATGTGAAAGCTGGCATTTTCTCACAATGTCTCGTAAATGCATCAATTTCAGCAACCTAATCTTCTTGCATTTATCTATTATTTTTTTGTCTCTATTGCTGTTTAAATAATATTAATACTCCTGTCTAATTCTTTAACATAAATTAACATTGAAATTCTTATTATAATATATGTTCCCTTCAGTTACCTATACATATTAATTTAATGATGAACTTTAGCCATTTAATTGACGGCACAGTTGGCGCAGTGGCTAAGAGATTGGTTGCTACGCTGCGTATCACGGTACCGTATAGGTACCTAATAGTTTCGGGTCTGGCTGTTTGTGTATGTGAGTTTAAGTGTTTGCATACGTACCCACCAGGAAAAATCCTAGTGTGGAGCAACGTTTAATAAAATGGTAACTGCTACAATGTAAACACTGTTTTAAGCTTTCACGGTTCATAACTATATTTGAAAGGAATTCAAAAAACCTGGTGATACTGTGAGTGTGTTTTGCCGTGACTTAGTGTCGAGTTCCAGTAGTGCGCGTAATTTATTATTTATTTATTATTATTTATTTATTTTATTTTAGAGAAGGCTTACAGACTAACAAAACAATGAAATAAAGAATGTAAAATTAAAAAATTGCTAATAACAAGCCTCCACATATGGTTAACAAAAATGAAGTCGATAAAAAAAAAAGAAGAAAATACATAGGTACAAGTTAATGAAAAGTTAAGTGTCTTTGAAAAATGGCTGTGCCAATAGCCGTCTTAAGGTCGCCACACTAGTGCAGAACAAGTCGACATTAAGGTCCCTAGGAAGCCTATTGAAACCGAGTGCACTTCTTATTGAGAATACATTCCGCCTATATTTAGCCATTGCGAAAGGTACATTTAATATTGGACGTTGACGTAATCCCATCAGATTCGTGCGTAATGACAGATTAGCAACGAGTTCAGGACAGTCGATGTGGCCATTTGCGATACCCAAAAGTAGACTCATGTCCCCAATATAACGTCTCATCTCCAGAGGAAGGAAGTGGTACCGTCTGCAGCGGTGCTCGTAGTCATCTGAGTATTGCTGAGCCCTATAATCTAGATAACGCAGAAATTTTCTTTGGACGCCTTCAATACGGGACTTATAAGTCTCATACTGCGGGTTCCAAACCTGAGACGCGTATTCTAAATGACTGCGCACGAACGAACAATACAAGATCTTAACTGGTTTAAGAGACCGGAAACAGGCCGTGGTGCGTAGTATAAATCCCAGAGCTTTTGATGCCTTTGCAACTATACTATTCACATGTTGATCGAACAGAAGCTTGCTGTCTATGATTACCCCTAAATCTCTTATGCTATTTTGCCTGCTAATGAGCTGACCGTTCATGGTGTACCTAAAATTTATTAAAGAAGTACAACGTGAGAATGTTAGGATGAAGCATTTAGAGACATTTAATTGGAGTTTATTACGGATGCAATATATTTCAAACCTGTGCAGGTCGTCTTGTAACTGACATGCATCAGACATATCTCGCACAACTTTATGAATCTTCATGTCATCAGCATAAAGTAAAATATACGAATGACGAAAACATTGTTTGATATCAGCAATGAACAATATAAACAACAGAGGACCCAAAATGGAGCCTTGAGGTACACCTGAAGGGACAGAATTCCAACCAGAGGTGTAGCCCTGAAGCACGACAGCCTGTGTTCTGTTCTCTATATAGGAGGAGAACCACCGGTACAGGTCACCGTGTATTCCGGCGAGAAACAGCTTCTTAAGCAGCATGCAATGATTAATACGGTCGAAACACTTACTATAGTCGGTATAAATGACGTCAACTTGACGCTGTGCCATGCCATTTGTAATAAACTCTTGTGACAAAAGTAAGTTCGAAGTAGTCGAGCGGTTCCTAACAAAACCGTGCTGCTCCTCACCAAGAATTGACTTGAGAGACGCGTAGACATCAGTATAAACTATACGTTCGTACGTTTTACGTTAATAAAAGACAAAGAAAGAGGGTAGACAGATTCGTCTGCTCCTAACAATTTTTTCCATCCACCCGCATTTCTCCAGTCCACCCGCGATCATGGCGCTTGCAACAGCGTCGAAATATCGGGAACTCAAAACAAATTAAAATCACGGAAGATATCCCGTAAGTGACATTTTAAATATTGCTACAATGTAGTTTTCAAGTTATGAAAGCTTCAGCTTTCTCTTGCTACACATAACGTTTAACCTGTCTTCAAAGAATTTTAGTATGCAAATATATTACTGTTACGTTATCACGGGTCACAGATCAACACGTGTTTCATGAACAGGAGTTCACAATCGTTGTCGAATCACGGAATCCTTTCTTTCCTCAAACCGACAATTTCTACCCACCTACCTCACGTTTTGAGACGAGCCACTTCCTCTATGTGTAAAGTTTGCACAATATCAATCGTAAAATATAATGTCGTCGTTCTCCAACAAAGGACTTTTGTAACTGACAAACGAAGCATATGCATTGCCTTGTGACTTGTGAGGCTGTGCATGCAATATATGTTAGCAATGTGAAACACCCTACAGTAAGGTATTTCTGGACATTTGCAATCCATCCATTCGTTTATTTTTTGTTCTTAAGTCGAAAGTCTGCTAATATGTAATTAATTAACTTCTTCAAAAATATCGGCAAACATCTTAAAACGGATTGCGACACTTAGATGATTGGTAACTCTAGCAACACAAAGTAAGCAAAAACGAGGAAGGCTATATTTTCCACGCCAAGGACTCAACACATCCAAAGTTCATTAGTAAATCTATTAACGGATGGACATAAAATGTGATTTATTATCAATAGATTTTGTAGTTAAACGCAAAATACACATTTATTACCCCATGCATTAATGTGCATACATTTATTTCGACTATTTACGCATCGAAAACATCCAAGAAAATTTGAATAGACGGTCACCCTTGCAACGAGGAAATGTCAGCAGTGATTAAACTATTCATCTTGTTAATAAAGAGATCAATAAATGCAAGATATATATTAGCTATGTGATACCTAGCCATTTCTACAGTGCGGATTGCAAATCTCATTCGCATAGGTTTCCGTCAGAGTGTTGCGACCTACAGCAACGGTCATATTGTATTGAAATTGTAATGACCGCGCGAAACTGATTGTTGTGGGATAGGTTTGTGTGAAATAATTAGCGCTTTTGTAGATTACGATAGACTTCAATTAAAGTTAGATTTTTGGTACTATCTTAAGTAACTAAAGTAGTCGGTAATTTTGATGATTAATAAGACTAAAATCCTGACAACGAGTTTGAAAAGTATTATTCTGAAGGCTCATATCAGTTCCAGTGGTTATCAGGCTTCCACGTAATCCTACCTGTGTCTTATTTAGCATTTATGCCTTCTTTCAAATACTATTGCATGATGATGATGATGATGATGCTATCTAGCCGATTTCGGCCACAGCGACTGCATTCGCTGACTTTTCAAAGATTGTCAAGAGCTTTGTTCTGCTGCTCTCTCGTGTGCTCTTAAGTGGCTAGCATATCCAACTTTGGCCGAAAAGGTACGAGCACAAAGCGGACATGTCTGAACACCATTGATGAAATTATAGGGTATAGCTTTAGGTTGCCTAGCTTTAAGGTCATCGCGCTTTTGATCCAATTGTGACCTCCTTTTTTCTTCAAATGTGTTAACTTGCTGATGCACACGACGTCTCCACTCACATTGCATAATAAGTACCTGTAACGTGTGACTACGGCATTTCTTTTTGTTCTATCCTGAAAATCTTGTTTCATACTTTTTCAGCGTCGTTTTTATTAATGAACACATAAGAGTTACGTGAATATCTGAAAAGCGATAATTAAAGTTAACTTACATAACATCACGCCTGTAATCCATAAAGGGTTAGGCAGAGGCGTACCTTATAGTACACCCTCATTTCGCCAATTAGGTTTAAGCACCTTGTAATAGGGGGCGAGCCTATTACTATCAACATTACTGAACATGTTGGTAAATGCTTCAAAATAATGTATAATTTTCTTTCTTATCTATTGTTTTCATAAAAGCATAAAGCGCTTCTAGTTATGGTTTGTGATGTAACCCCGATGCATGTGCACGATATAAAACTGACGGTGCATATAAATCACTGAGTGCGGTAAGCGGTTTCAACACACGATTTCTATAAACTTATTTTCATTGTTCACGAAGAAAGCACTTTCAACCTTTGTGCCTTCCGGTATGAGATGGATATACGTTGTGGACAATTTGCAAAATTGTGTGAATGGTGAGATGGTACCAGCTGTAATGGTGTAATGATGTCATTAACTTCACTTATTTGAGGTATCCTTTCCTGTTATCAATATTTTTTCCAAATAACTTCATTGCGTTAAATAGTGACACGATGTATTTTTTTTACTGTGAAGATAATTATTAATTTACATTTAATTACTGAAGTAAAAGAAAAAAATAGTTGATTACCTGTACTAGTAGTACTTAGTGTAGCTACCTGCTGACATGGCCCGTATATTCAAATAATAATTGTCTTACTTGAATTTAATGGCAATAACATGGTAATTTGATGCAATGTGTAATTTTGTTAAAAAAAATGTTTGACTGACCTTACTAAGCTTTGTAAACCAAACGCCTACTAGTTTTATGTAACCAAACAAATAAAAATGCTTGAGAAAAAATGCTACCCAAAACTGTCAGGCGTTTACCGTTCACATTGGCACTTGTTTCTTTACGATATTTCAAACTCATACAAAACATTAAGTTCTTCAAAAATATGCAGATTATTAGATAGCTGTGGAAACTAGTACATAATAAAGAGCTAGCTTGGGTACTCCAAACCTGCTTTCCAAATAGTAACTTTATCTATTTCCCCTCCGATTATGAACTGAAGTTAAACTACGGGAACGTTTTAATACAATTATATAATTATATTTAACCCATGCCACTTGGAGATATAGTTTCATATAATTATGTGAAAAAAAAATTCGCAGTCGAATCAGTAGTTCCGAAGATTACCCTCTACATACGAACTACCACTTAGTAATATTAGTACATACATTGCATATCATCTGCCTAGCCTTTTCCCAACTATATGGGGTCGGCTTCCAGTCTAACCGGATGCAGCTGAATACCAGTATTTTACATGGAGCGACTGCCTATCAGACCTCCACAACCCAGTTAATACTAGGTAATACGATACCCTTTTGTAAGACTGGATGTCAGAATTTCAGGTCCTGTAACGACTGCCAAAGATCTATATATGGCAGCCGGGACCAACAGCTTAACGTGCTTTCCGAGGCACGGAGGAAACTCGGTATGTCGGGCGGTCACCCATCCACAGACCGACCTAGGCAAGCACAGCTTTACCTAAAGATCGACCCGAGTGGCAGTTCTTATTTAGCCACGGGCTCCTCTAGTACATACATTGCATATGTGGGGAGGAACTCGTGGCTTAATAATAACTACCACTCGGGTCGATCTTTAAATTAAGCCGCGCTTGCCTAGGTTGGTCTGGGGATGGGTGACCGTCCATTACATACCGTGCCTTGGATACCACGTTAAGCTGTTGGCCGGCTGTTGTACATAGATCTTTGGCAGTCGTTACAGGTCTAGGTGACCTGAAAGTCTGACAACCAGTCTTATTATACCAATGGGTATCGTATTACCTAGTACTAACTGAATTGTGGAGTTCCATGTAAAATACTGATATTCACCTGTATCCCGTTAGACTGGAAGCCGACCCCAACTTAGTTGGGAAAAGGCCAGGCCGATGATGATATACTTACGTTGCGTATGTATTCAGTATCAGCAATGATTTCGTTACGTATTTTCAGTTAAGTTGAAACAACTATTTATTACGGCACTATAGTTTCGAGATTTCTCAAACAAACAGCATTCTGAGTATCCTTTGTTTATATTTGCACTTATCTCGTTTACGCGCCTTCTGTTAAGTACCAACTTAGCTCAAATATTGAGTGTAATTATTGTTTTTTACAAGACTTAACACTTATCCTTCATCTTTTGATCTTTAGGGTCGCAGTCAAGTAGACGTAGGTACAAATAAAGGTAAACACATTAACTTTAAATGTAAATCAGTGTAAATGTTATAATAATCACAAGGATGATAATGTTTAAATATGATTCGATATAGCTTGTGTTATTAGACCCCAAAACCGTTTTATAATATTTTTCATAGCTTTTGAATGTTAAAACTAAACTAAGTAGCCCTTATAATACTACTTTTTCTTCTTTGTGGTTAGTGCCTAACTGACAGAGAGACTTGGCTTTAGATATCGTCGAGAGGTATCCCTCATGCAGATAAGGATACTAATATTAACTTAGTTAGCATTAAAGCACTATGAAAAATATTGCAATTACCGTAGTACGTATTTGTTGGCTAATCATACTTTGTTACGTTCGTCAAATTTTATGACCGCCCCAAGCCCCAATCCTGATATTATATTTTGTGAAAACTAGTGTGGGATTCATCTGTTAAATCAGATAGATTAGTTCAGTCATTAATTTATAATGTTTTGTCTTTTGCAGATCTCGTTATTCTTCGTACTACTTGTAGCTGTGACGTATACAGCGGCGCAAGCGCAGTCCACACCTCCGATACCCATCATTCGCTACGAATCAGAAGGACCTAATGTTGATGGCTCATATAAATGGCTGTAAGACTATTTTTGACATCAAAATAATACAATTTAAAAACTTATATCAAAATAATATATTATCTAATACTAGCATTTTATATACATCAAAAAAAAAGTTCCACCATAACTTTTTTTACGGTTACCTTTAGGTACATCTGAGGGCAATCTGCATTTAAATCCATCGCTTCCGTCATCTCTTTTTCTCACTGGAATACGAACTGTTTTAGACGTCATGGTAGGCCTGCCGAAGTGATGAAGATGTAAGTGACTCTATTAATAAAGGTTCGCTATCGGTATAGTGAACCCTTATTAATAGGGTCCCATAGGTACCCCTTGACTACCTACGAGATTCTAATCACCAGATTTTTCTCAATAATTTTATAAGCAATAAAGAGTCAATCTATTGATCCTTCCTTCACTATGATTTGTTCAGACGCCAAAATTGATAGCGAAATCAGAAGAAAAAGTTGCTATTCAACGAAAATTAGTTTAACAGCCATGTAAAGTCAGTTAGTCACTATATTGTCTGTGGATTGCATGCAAGATTATAAGGTAAACACTCACGTCGACGGGATGTACATAAGCAAGCTGTAACCTTATGTACGTCAGCACGTCAACTTTTGAATAAAATATGAAATCTTAAGAGATAAGGATCACTCCTTTAGGGATTGCAAGGTAAGATAATATTTTACACTCACTGTGCAAGTTCGTGATAATTTTTTGATAACGGGGGGATTTTTATGAGTGAAAACTTCTTAGTTTTATTAATACTACCATAAACAATTCCAGTGATACTTATATTATACTACTATTTTCCCTAAAGATTGAAAAAAGAAAAAAAAAGATAGGACAAAACCAGTAGCTTACAACATACTTAACTTCACGCCACCGGTTAGACAGAGGCATGCCTAATAGTACACCCACATTGCAGCAGTTATGTTTAAGTCTCAACAGGGGCCGAAACTATTGACCTATTGTCATCAACCTGGTACAAATAGACACTTTGTGGCCTATATCGTGTTAAATCGAATCCTAAATTCTATACATAAAAACCATTTTTTTCTGATTTCCAGTTACGAGACAGGCAACGAGATTAATGCAGAAGAAACGGGTTACGTGAAGAACTTCGGGCAGGGCGAAGGTAAAGAGATCCAGACGGCGGAAGGCAAGTTCAGCTATAAAGCTCCGGACGGCTCGCTCATCGCGCTCACGTACATCGCAGACGAGAACGGATTCCAACCGCAGGTAACTCAATATGTATGCTAATGTCCGACTTCACAGAAAAAGGCGTAGGCAGTAACATTTTCCTCCTTTTCAATCAGACAAGACTGGAATAGCAGTGCTAAAATACAAAAATGGTTAATCCCTTTCTGTTAAATTGTCAAGTTTCACAACTTAAGGGATATAAAAATCTTGCGACAAAGGCACTTATAACTCAAAGGCTCTCAACAATTTAACAAATTAAACACTGGTGGTTACGCATTTAACCATAAAAGGATGCGTCAAGATTAAAGCATCGTTTCAACAATTGTGTAATAATGCATAAAATAAAATGACGACTTAACACCTGCTAAATTGCAATTATATTTATACTGCTGATGCCGCTGGCAAATAGAAGCCTTGACATCTTTCCATCGGGAACCACAATAAGTTGTATAATCCTCAGCAGACAGTTCACAGAATTCGATGTGGTGAACAAGTTAAGGCAGGTCCAAGATCAATAAATTAAATTAAATAGTTGAAGATAAAATCGATACCCACGTCAAACTAACCGGTTCGAAGTGGATTATGCGTTTTTATTTTCGGTAAAATGACGTTACGTTCATTAGGCGTGGTTAAATTGATTCATATTTATACCGGATTCCATTGTAAAACAAATTGCACGCTCGTGTCATAGTTTGATATTTGTTAAAACAAAGACTGAGTTAACCTCGAACGGCACATCACTCCGAATCTAGACAATACCAGCGATATCAGCATTGACCTACAAAAGAGATTTCTGCAGTTTTTTTTAGCTTTTAGGTACTCTATATTTCATGACACATCGTTTCGTAAGGTGACAGTAATTGTCCATTTGCGTTATGTAATCAACGCCTACATAGATGTCCAAAGACAGTGATACATCTTTGTTTCTGTAACGTGTAGATTAATTATATTGGTGTATTCAAAATGCCAGCTTTACGATTAAGGTCTTCATATTATTATTTTGCGTTTGTGATGATAGAAATACCCACTTAGAGTTAGCAGAACCGCAAAGATTCTATCCTGTTGTAATTTTATTAGCCGGTCGTCCTTGTGCAGTTTTGTTTTTTTATCAGGCTATAATACGAGCTTTGGTAAGGAAAACATTAAAGCGAATAGGTTGCCGTCAAAACTGTAGGCAAAAATCTGCATTAACGCCATTAAAGGGTAATGCCAAGATAAAGCAAGGAGTGGTCCGTGTGAAGGCATCAGTGATAAATACTCGTAAAACGTCTCTAGCCTGAATCATCATTGCGTAAAGCTTTAGGAAGATGTCTGCGGTGCGCGCTGCAGTGGCGTGGATGTGGGTCTTAGTTAGCCAACGTGTGAGCAAATGTCGCTGTAAAATATCAAACGTCGACCCGTGACCCGCTCTTGGGAAATGGGAAGGCTTCTAGTGTCGACATTGAATATCGACAGCTGGCTTCTGTCTTGCTACCTGACAGATAAGGTGACTCATTAGTGATCCACTATCGTCGCCTGCGCAACCTTTGACGAACTAATAGTGCCGGTTATACAACAAATACCTACAACACCTCTGGCCCTGCAGTCTCTACACTAATAACAGCGCTACGAATGTCTTTATGTCGTAAAATCGTACACTTTTTTTAATAGGTTTTCAATCTTGACTGGCCTGTTGGTCTAGTGGTTAGTGACCCTAACTGCTATGCCGGAGGTCGTGGGTTCGATTCCCACCCAGGACAAATGTTTGTGTGATGAGCACGATCATTTGTTCTGTGTCTGGGTGTAATTTATCTATAATATGTATGTATTTAGAAATATATAAGTATGTTTATCAGTTGTCTAGTACCCATAACACAAGCTCTGCTTAGCTTGGGACTAGCTGGCGTTGTGTGATAGTTGTGGAATATTATTATTATTATTATATTATTAATCTTATGCTGTTGAAATAAGGTTGAAAATCTATTAAAGAAATTTGACATCGATACGACGTAGAGACATTCGTAGCGCTGTTATTAGTGTAGAGACTGCAGGCCCTGGCCACATGTTTGCTGAAATGGTGCAACGCAAACACAATCATTTTCAACGACCACCACCTACGCATTATATTCATTGGAGAGTTTGCGTTCGAAATTAGTGAGTTGCTGTTAAAGCAAACAAATGTATTTAATCTGTCAATATTAATGTAATTCTGTTAATTTTACCAAATCCTTGCTTAAATATTTTGTATAAAAGTAACCATAGATACTATGCATACATTTCTACATAACAAAAGTGAGAACTCAAATAAATTAAAAAGTTTACTAAACTTATTCGTTAAGCTTTCTCAACGATTTATATTAAATTTATGGACTTGACTTTGATGTTGAAAGTAATCTAATTCAAAAGTTACGTCAAAACTAGTCGGTGAATTATGTATCGATCGGCAATAAGGTGGTATTTAAAAATAAATGAAGTCAAACCATGTCAATGTTAACAGTATCACGTTAAACATTCGTGGTGCGTATATTGATATCAATTTCACTTGGTTAAGTTCATTCTTACCGCCACGCCTGTAATACCCCGAGGGTAAGGCAGAGGTGTAACTAATACTTCACCCACATTTAATAGGGGCCAGTCTATGGCCAGCTACTGGGCACAAATTCAGACTTCATGACTGCTAAGAACTTCCCCATGGAAAACTCAATCACTTGACTGAAAATGGACCTCATACTTGCAGGATTTCATTAATTGAAATTAATGCTAAATAAAGTAAATAGCTGCAAAGTTGTTTAATTTTATAAAGTGCTTGTAAGCAATAGCACAATACATTATGGCCTTGTACAGGTTTACGCACAAATCGCACAATAGAAGTGGACAAATCATTTACGTTATTTATTCAAGTCATATTTGACGTGCAAACAAAATCGTTAAATGACAAACGACAGTCAAACGTCAATATCATATTTATTTTACAAAATGGTAAAGCGTTTGACAACTTGCTAATTGCATCGATTTTTCAAACGAACTCAGCATATTTACTAAAATTATATCTTTAACAAAATTGACGAACGATGAATTGTTGGCGATGTAAAATTTGACAAGCACTTTGTAAGCTTTTCCATGTTTGTGACATTATGACCTCTAGCTATTTAAATCAATACCTACCGCGGCTGATGCCAGTACGTACTTGCTGTGGTTTTCTAATAATTGTTCATTTATTAGAAAACCGATTTACGATTACGCCGTTAAACCATGTTGAATAAGGGTTTATTAGAAAATATATGTTTTTTTTTTAAATATCATTAGGTTACAAATCGCAATCATTCTTGTAAAAGTTACAGGAAACTAACATTTTGCAATAAACGCGTTCATTAAATAACTATGAATTAATAAGTTAATATTAATAATTAGGTACTTATTTGTATTTTAAATAGATATATTTTGAAACTAGAGCAATCACGTAAGAGTCATGTCAAAAACCATTCAACGACATGATTTGAAGGACATAAAATCCAAGTGTGTGCGTTAGCTGCATAAAAATTTGCATTAATTTATAATGATAAAATATATCCTAATCAAATTATTAGTAGCTTTGTTAAATATTTATGATATTGTAGGCAATTAATCAATGTTTTTGCATAACATGCAATCCTAGCTTCTCTTCGTGTGAAGTTAGTTAAATTTATCATAATCTTTGGCGTCTTATGTTCTGTCTACCCATAAACTATGTTATGAAAACTAACTTAATCTTATTTTTATTTCAGGGAGATCATTTACCCACTCCACCACCAATCCCGCCAGCAATCGCGAAGGCACTTGAATACTTGAAGACTCTTCCTCCTGGTAACAACGACGGTGCTTCATCCAACATCAAACCACAATATCAACCTGCACCCTTCAATCAAAGACCCAGATTCTAACATCTAAACACACCCTAGATTTATGTATACGAAACAGCGTAACATTAAAGATGAGCGAATTTTGCACATTACCATAATTATTGTGTAAATATAGAAAGTTTAATATATTATAGATACTCGTAAAAGATCTGAAGTATTAAATCATTATTCATTAGTTGAACAAAATATTCCATTCTTTTAATTTGTTTACTGAAAAGGTTAGGATTTGGTTTTTAAATATAGCTAAAAGTTCTGTAAAAGTATGCTAAAGTGCATCTTCTGGGTTCATACATAACCATTTCCTATTAATGCTCAAATTATGCTCAAAAAATACTTCATTAGTATTATAAATTCTATAAGGATGTTTTATTGTTAAAAACATGCGTAGAAAAATTGCACAAATAATGGTTTTTAGTCTAGATTGCACTTAGATTTAAGTAAATTTTCTTAGTTAATAAAAGTCATTTATAATTTTAAGAGATGATGCAATGTATTTGATGTCAATAAAGCTACTGAATGTAAATCCTGCAGTCTTATCAATTGTCATGTTTTTTTTATTCAATAAACTTTGAAAAGCTTGACAGAGAGCTACCAAGATTATCAGAAATTTAATTGAAAGACATAATTATTTATGACTAAGTAGTTAATTAATTGTTTAGAATATTGAATTTGACATGGATCTTAAGACTTGAATGAAACACAAAAATTAGGAAATACCTAAGCTACGCATTAAAAAAAAGGAAAGACTACCTATTATATTTTTTGTCAAGTTTAATCATAAACTTAATGTATCAACCTGAATGGCTTTTAACCTTTATATAGAATGCAAAGGGACCCTTCAGCAACGCAAAAATAATTATTGTTTTGAAACGTCTTTTTTTTTGGGTGGTGAAAAATTACAATTTTATGGTACAACTCGACGAAGCCCTCTCAAAACTTTGTACTGATGGATAATTAGAATAACAACATTGTAATGGGCTCATTGAGGTTGTTCAAGTAAAGTTATAATTTAAAAATCTAGTTTTAAAAAACTTTGACCTCCAATAGGTATCTATAAATATGACCCTAAAATGTGACTAAAACATGGTCGCAATGACCGTGACGGGGAGTACAAGTTAGTGCGTTTTGGCTACGTTAAGGGTCAGTCTTCCAGTCTAACCTGAGGTAACTGAAAAGCTCTATAAAAGACTTTATGAAAGGTTCTTTTAGGCCCATTTACCTCATATTTAATCCAAAAAGGCAGTCATCATCATTATCCGCCATTTGCGAAAATCTTTCAACTGTAGGTCATTCTACGTTACGTTGGCAACGTTACGTAGATTTGATATCACAGCAAGGTGTTAAAGGTTAAGGTTATAAATATATAATTCAAATCAAGTGTAACCTAACGTTTACACCTGATTTAAATATATATAACCATTTCTCATTCAGAAATCTATATGTATTAATCAAAGATATTAATATAATGTTTGTTCCTATCGATAGGAGTTGAAAAGGGTATGACAGTTAGTTTCAACATTATATCATAAGAATTAATCTTATTGACACATTTGTGCCTATCTTGCTGACCTTGTTTTTAATAAAATTTCTTAACGAATAGCCATACGTTATGGAGGCTAATGACAACTTTTATTTCCCCTAATACCAGAATGACAAGAAAAGTGAAAATAACTGACATAACATGACGAAATAAACCATTAATCGGTTAGTAATGACAATGTTTAAGTTGCTCGTTTAAACTATTACGAAAAAAAGATAGATATGCAATGATCTGGCTTGGCGGGCGTACTGCTACGAGAAGACACCATCATCTGCCTAGACTTTTCCCAAACATGTTGGGGTCGCCTTTCTGTCTAGGCGAGGTTTCCCTACTTTGTTTTTATGTACGCACGACCTCGTCCCCCGCCCTGCCGCGCGAGCGATATAATGCCGAAATTTTGACTGTTTTTTCTTCTTGGAGAAAAATGATAAAGAAATTATACATTATGTGACCCGAGATAATACACATTTTTTACGACCTTTATTATGATATAAGTTTCATTTTTCAAAGCCTAATATAACTCAAGTAAAACGATTATTTACCCATCATTTGGACATGTCTTTGCGATTTAATTGGATGCAGTGAAGTGTAAGTAATCGTGTATCGCATGCCCGACATATCATGATCAAAGAGTCAACTATGCAATACATTTTTTTCAAAATTTAAATCCGTTCCATGTACGAGTAAAACGTTATTGTTGACGACGTTTATCGGGGTAACCCCGCCTTAACGGATGCAGCTGAATACCAGTATCTTACATGGAGCGACTACCAAGGAAACTTGGTAAGTAATGGGTGGTCAACCAACCGTCTACAGACCAACCTTGGCAAGCGTGGCTTAATTTGAAGATGAACCCCAGTGACTGTTATTATTGGCTAGCTTTTGCCAGCGGCTTCGCCCGCGTGAAAATGACAATTTTCCATACAAACTTTCATCCCCTATTTAAATCCCTTAGGGGTTGAATTTCGAAAAATCCTTCCTTATTCCTTGTCAACATTATAAAGGGAACCTAAGCAAAAATTTCAGCTTTCTAGGTCAAAGGGTTTGGCCTGGGCGTTGATGAGTCAGTCAGTCAGTCAGCACTTCTCTTTTTATTTATAAAAAAATATAGATGAGCTTCATGTCGTGTTCCATACATTAGCGAGAAAACACCATATGAGGATTAAATAAATTAGAATACATCTTAATCTAAATTACTTTTATTGCTGATTTATTCACAAACAATGCTGTGACTGATATGAGATTGCTCATTAGAGGGTCAAGATGTAAATACTTAGTGAATGAGTAAGAGCATCGTCATCGACACATCGTACACGAGTTTCTTCTAGTTCTACTTATAATCACTAATTAACTACTTTACATTTCTAACTTCCTCAGACATCTAGTTTTTTTTATCTGCCTTTATTTTTCTTTTTCTTGGGAAAATAGAACACGCCATGAACACTGGCACGATATATTTCAAATTGTGTTGGCCTAAAACTGCGTCACTACTATATTATTATCTGCTAATTTAGTTTAAACAACCAAAAGTTTCCCAAGTACAGGGGGTCTAAAATAGGCACTTAGCAGATGATATTGCGGTAAAATCATAAAATGGTCACAGACGCAGTTACTATTATGAATAGTCCATTTTACGATTTTTAACGCAATTCATGTTATGATCCTATTATGATATGCTGAAGTGGCAATTTCAGACCCCCAGACGCCAGCACATCAAGCTATACCACAACCTATCAAACTCTAATAGATTTTCAACTTATTAAAGGTTCAAGGTTTATAGGAGAATGATAAATAAAATAAAAACAAAAAAGCCTTATATTTCCAGTTTTACAAATTGACTTAAACAATATTGTATCTACCTACACTTAACTAACAAAAGTATTAGGAAAATAACTTACCTAACTAAATTTTATTAACTTAATATCTATTATACATAATAATAACTAATTTAAAAATCCATATTTTAAGTTGTTAGGCAGTAGCACTTTATTGCACTGGAACCTCCCTCAGGTAAAGGCCTCCTCCAAAGCCTTCCATTTATCACGGTTTTGGGCTATTTGCTGCCATTGTGGACCAGCAATTTTTTTAATATCATCGTCCCATCTAGTGAACGGTCTTCCTCTATATCGTTTGCCCGATGGGCCTGGGAGAATGATAATGCTAACGTATGTACATTACTTACTTTTAATTTTGCCTATTGACTCCGCCTATATTGTGTTATGCCTGGTATTTTCGGTAATCAAATGTTCCACTGTGGAAAGTTACACATATCCAAAGAACGTGTTGCAGCCTATATAATAGTCAAATTTTATTCGATTAACCGTATAACTTAAAGTACTAAACGTGAAGTATTTCGCGTATATAAAAAAAAACTAATTACGATCCGATTTGACGAGTTTATCGATTGGTTTATGTATTAGGTAACCTGCCAACATACTCATGATGTGGATCTGCAGCAATCGTAATACATAGTACATTGTTACCTTAGGGGTGAAAGGAACTTATTTAGTCCCCGAGACGGGGTTTGGCGCCTGAGCGCAGCGAGGGCGCTAATAGTTCGAGGGACTAAATAAGTCTTTAACCCGAGGTAAACACTGTGCTTTTCATTACGAATACAAGGAAAGTTGATGGGAATAGGCTTGCGCCCAATTACCTAAATCGAAAGAATGAAGAAAGAAAAGGTAATTGGTTTCACAAAGGACAAAAAAAAATAAAAAAGTAAACAAAAGAGAAACACTTCAAATCGGTTCAATCTAATCGGTGGATGGCAATAGGCTTGCTCCTAATTAGATTGGTTGATGGCAATAGGCGCACTCCTAATTAAATCGGTTGATGGCAATAGGCTTGCTACTAATTAAATTGTTTGATGGCAATAGGCTTGCCCCCAATTACATCAGTTGATGGCAATAGACTTGCTCCTAATTAAATTGGTTGATGGCAATAGGCTTGCTCCTAACTACATTGGTTGATGCCAATAGGTTTGCCCCTAATTACATCGGTTGATGGTAATAGGCTTGCCCCCAATTACATCAGTTGATGGTAATAGGCTTGCTCCCAATTACTCAAATCGGTGGATGGCAATAGGTTGCTCCTAATTACATCGGTTGATGGCAATAGGCTTGCTCCTAATTAGATTGGTTGATGGCAATAGGCCCACTCCTAATTAAATTGTTTGATGGCAATAGGCTTGCCCCCAATTACATCAGTTGATGGCAATAGACTTGCTCCTAATTAAATTGGTTGATGGCAATAGGCTTGCTCCTAACTACATTGGTTGATGCCAATAGGTTTGCCCCTAATTACATCGGTTGATGGTAATAGGCTTGCCCCCAATTACATCAGTTGATGGCAATAAGTTAGCTCCTAATTACATTGGTTGATGGCAATAGGCTTGCTCCTAATTACCCAAATCGGTGGATGACAATAGGCTTGCTCCTAATTATATCAGTTGATGGCAATATGCTTGCTCCTAATTAGCTTGGTTGATGGCAATAGGCTTGCACTTAATTACATCGGTTGATGGCAATAGGCTTGCTCCTAATTAGATTGGTTGATGGCAATAGGCTTGCCCCTAATTACATTAGTTTATGGCAATAGGTTTGCTCCTAATTACCCAAATCGGTGGATGACAATAGGCTTGCTCCTAATTATATCGGTTGATGGCAATAGGCTTGCTCCTAATTAGCTTGGTTGATGGCAATAGGCTTGCACTTAATTACATCGGTTGATGGCAAAAGGCTTGCTCCTAATTAGATTGGTTGATGGCAATAGGCTTGCCCCTAATTACATCAGTTGATGGCAGGCAATAGGCTAGCTCCTAATTACATCGGTGGATGACAATAGGCTTGCTCCTAATGACATCGGTTGATGGCAATAGGCTTGCCCCCAATTACATCAGTTGATGGCAATAGGCTTGCTCCTAATTACATTGTTTGATGGCAATAGGCTTGGTCCCAATTACATCAGTTGATGGCAATAGGCTTGCTCCTAATTACATTTGTTGATGGTAATAGGCTTGCTCCTAATCACATCGGTTGGTGGCAATAGGTTTGCTCCCAATTACAACAAATAATTTGACAGCTGTCAGTAGAAAGTGATTCTCCCTAGGGCTGAAAAGTAGTACTTTCAACCCGCTCCGCAGGCATGTTCTGACCTACTTTCAGAGTATGAGTAATGAAAAGGTTATTTTAATGAAAATAAAGATACCTATTTAATCGGATTTTCATTACTCATACTCTGAAAGTAGGTCATAACATTCCTGTGGATCGGGTTGAAAGTACTACTGAATTTATAATGTTATCTATGTGTAAAATGACAATTGTTTATTATTATTGACATCCCATTTACTCGTGTTTTGTTTTAGATTTTTATTTTGATGTATGATCCAATTTTGCACACCTGTTAGGGTAGGTTATGGTTTAAAGGTCTGTTATTTGTATTTTTTCATCCATATGTGTACCCATATTTCATGCAATAAATGATTTGAATTTGAATTTGAAATACTTTTCAGCCCTAGGGAGAATCGCATTCTACTGACAGCTGTCAAATTATTTATTTAGTCCCTCGAACTTTTAGCGCCCTCGCCCCCTAAGGTAATGTACTATTATCTATTATAGCCTTAATAAAGTTTAAAAAACCGAGAAAAAAAATAACAGCCCTAGGAGAATTACTAAAAATTCCTCCAACGGCAACGAATCTTTCCTATAAGGGTCTGAATAAGGTCTAAGGTTAATTTGTCCACCCGATACGTGCTGGAGTCCCTCAGGGTTCAGTACTTTCCCCCCTAGTTTTCACGCTGTTTACTAGCGACATCCCTAGGGCCAAACCCTCTCAGAGGAAAAAGGCCCGAATAGCCCTTTTCGCAGATGACACGGCTATTTTCTATGCCGGTCAGAATCAAGACACCATCGCTCGAACTCTACAGAAGGCTGCCGACGCGCTTAGCGCCTGGTTCCGGAAGTGGAGGATCGAAGTGAACCCGGACAAGAGTCAGGCGGTACTTTTCACCAAACCTCGACAACTACGTCCCTTACCGCGACCGATCACAATGTACGGCAAGCCTATCCCTTGGGAGAAGCAAGCCAAGTACTTAGGAGTCATACTCGACCAACACTTCTCCTTCGGGAAACACATAAGAGCTGCTCGCAACAGAGCGGCCTTTGCCTTGGGTAGACTCCACTGCTTGCTACAGTCAAAAAGCAAATTGTCGCTTAACGGCAAATTGCGGCTCTATACCGCAGTGATCAGACCGATTATGACATACGCATGTGTCGTATTTGCACACTCACATCCACGACACATACACAGGATGCAGACCTTGCAGAACCGTTTTCTCCGTAAGATCACCGGAGCTCCTTGGTATGTCCGTAACAACAGTCTACATATAGACCTCAAACTACCTACCATACAACAGTTCATGAAGCGCCTTTCCAAGCGCTTCTTTGACACCGCGGTCAAACATAGGAATCCGTTAATCGCATCGGCCGCCCGATACGATTCATCGCGTATAAGTATGATCCGCCGTCCGCGGCATACTCTTGTCACACCCGACGATCCCATCACCATCATTCAAGAAAGCAGTAGGGAAACCAGTACTCTTAGAAAGAACAGATACAGATACCCGTCTTTCCGACCGCGCCGCCGTGGTCCGTCGTCGCGAAATCGCGTTTCAAGCCCCCCCCCCCCGACCCTTGCTAGAGCCAGTCCGCGATGCTGTGCCAGTAGTTTTAAACCAGCCCCTAATTAATTTAACTCAGATCCAGCCTGTCCCCTTGCTGCCCTCTACCAGTGACGTCCTAAGCCGAGGTCCGTACCCCACAGGGGGTGCCCTTAGCGATTAGTCACTTAGTTTATAAGTTATTTGCCCCTGGCTGGAGGCCTTAGACTCAAGGCATCCACAGGGAATTGACCGGTTAAGCAGAAGCCAGTCTCCTAGACTGAACTGCGAGATGCCATATCGAAAAAAAAAAAAAAAAAAAGGTTAATTTGTAAGAATTCTATGAGGTCCTTTTTACTCTTCCCAAATTATCTAAAAATGTGTTTAATGTAGATTCGTGTGTGTTTATAGATGTCCTTATATTGCAACAGATGGTCATATTATTTGCAAGTAGGTACTTACCTAAATAAAAAGCCTGGCAAGTGACATCTCAAGTGCCGTGAATAAATAATTTATGACAGCGGTAAAGCTTACAAGATGGAGTATGTTAATTAATTAGTATTTTTAAACGACGCCGGTACTTACCTACATACATTACGCATAATATGTACATAAAATGATTAACTTTCCATAAAACATTACACAAAGAATACCTTAAGTTCATTGAAAATATTTTCATCATGGTACCTTCTGAAGTTTAATAAAATATCGTGCCCACAGTATTAAGCATTCAGTAACAAATGCAGCTAGCCCATCAAGGCTCTAAATGGTACAAAGATCGTGAGGTCAAATCGTCCAGATGCACAGTAGACATAACGTTTTAGCAATTCTTTTGTCTCTTAAGTTACCGAGATTAAAATATATAGCAATGAATGGGAAGAACTATTTCGCAACCCACTTGACTCGTAATCTTTCTGTGTGTACAATTTAAGAGCGAAGCAGGCAGTGAAAATTACTTTAATGTTGTTTACTTAGAAAACCATTATCAACTCAGAGCTAAAGGTCACATCCGTCCATAAACATCAATATCCAATAATGGGGATAAAATGTCTGGTAAATTAGTTGGTCATCAGCTAGAACAAGTCCCGATGCGTTGCGAAACAAATTGCTATAATTTTCAACTAGCAAATAGCTAAATAAAGCGTTTTCATTTGTTTTATTGATTGAATTAGACACGCATGACGGCGAAAATGATCGAAGCCTATAATCGCCCATTATACAGCATACATATTTATTGTAGTCGAACCTTGGCAATGCAAAGATTCAACTATAAAATATTCACATAAAAAATAACTGATGGTAATCTAAAATAGAAATTTCATCTCATAAATAGTCACGTAGAGCTTTAAAGTTAGCAAAAACAATAAAAAGGCCATGACCAAGATGAATAACGAAAATAAAAGAAACAATTGCAGACGGTCAATTTATCAAGTTATTCATATTTGAAGGACGGGCGGCAACAATGCGGAACATCTTGGCATTTTGATAACCATCTGCTGCAGAGTAGGAATACTGGTCTGCTCTGTCTACTGAATAACAAAGTTTAAACGTCATTTTAGTAACTGACAGGTCTGCTACATCCGGGATATGTGAGCCTAGATTATCTATTTGATCACGTTTGTGAAAATTTGTTTAAAATAATTGTTTCCAATTATGGTCACCAGACATCGCGCGTCGTTTATTGAGTTTCAGTTCAAATTGCGATCAAATAGACGTAAAGATTCGCACTGAGAGGAGACCTGGAGGCCAGCAGTGGGAACATTACAAGCATGCTTATGCTCTAAGTCCGCAGATCCTGAATGCAGAGTCAATGGATTACGAAACACGACTTTAACGATAAATAAGTTAACTAACAAGGTCCACTCTAAGCCGTATCAAGCAAGTGGTGGCCATACACAAAGGCTTGTGTTTAGCATTAAAAAAAAATCATTCAGTTCTAGAATCTTACTCAATCCTGTACAAATCTTCCGAAGAAGAGTTCTCTGATTTAAACAAGAACACTATGATAAAGTGATGTATTATGTGCTCACCCGTTTTGTTATGTAGCGTGACGGTTTACATGGCTGTTATGTCAAGCCTTGTAACAAAATTATGCAAATCTAACATAATACATGTATTTATATGTAAGGAACCGTTGTTTTTCACACTTATTAAAAAGCCTAAGAATTTGGTTTGATAAAGATAGAGTGAATGATTATTATAAACAAATTGTATTCTTTATGTGGTTATTCGCGATTGATATCAAAATGATTAATATTTGATATGATCCAAGATGCAGATTAAGTGGCAATGTCAGGCTATATGGATGGTATTTTTGATTGTAGTCATAGGATTCTTATAATACTTAGGTATTGTGACTGCGATATTTTTATCAATTGAATAAAAAAACCAATTATTTTCTTAACTAGGTAGCTCTAATTGTTGTTGAAAAAACCAGGTGGCCGTGTTGTTCCGGTTCAGGCTACGTGCCAAAACAACCATGTAACACCAACGATAACTGATGCCAGGGAATCACAAAACAAAAGACGTGCCGCATCCACCCCAAAGGACATTGCTCAAGTTTATATGAGGTTTGGTCCAAATGCCGCCCAGGAATGGGAGTACCTGCGCTGGGTTCCTGGCACTAAACTATGTCATTATACAAAATATTTTTAGAATCCATCCCGGGGTTCCCACTTTTTTTACCTATTTACTCTGATGAATTTATTTTTTTCACATGGTGTTTTTTGACGCCTTTTGAAGATTTTTACACCTTTTAAGACCACAACTAAAGACATTTTGTATAAATGGACAGTTTTAATACTTATTCCGTAGGTATTGGAAGTGATAGAAAGGAACAAAAAAACTGAAATAGCTTGTATTATTTATTTCTATTTCAATCATCATCATTTTCATCAATGTCTCTGTGTATACTGTCTAAACAGAGGGCAGAGGTCTGATAACAACTTGGTACCTATATTTTTATTTTATTAAGCAGTGAAAAATGCCCAACGCATACCGCACCGTCCGCGTCCGGAGAGACGGTTTGGTTATACGAGGCTTGTAAAAACACCGCTGTAAGCTTACTGTCGCCTTGGCGGATGAGCCCCGAGAACTGCTACGCATGATGTTCGCGACCCATCCAGCGTACCCTGCCTCCGGGCTCCAGAATCCTGTGGCGATGTCTGGGCTCACCTAAAACCGCCACTACTCATGAGCGCCGTGCAATGCGAAGATGACAGATACCCCGATCTATCGCCCGCTGGCACCTCCTAGGGCGGTATCAGGTCGCCATGGCGGTTCCTTCACCACCCTGTCTTCCTGCGACTGATCGCGGAGGCAATGGAGCGCGTCAGGGTGGAATGTCTCCCTGCCTTCCTCCCTGCCTGACGCTCTCCGCCACCTCCATCTGCGAGATGACTTCCTCGCAGAAGGACGCCACATGCCTCCCTATTGTCAACCATGCCCTTGACCACGGCCGGTAAAGCGCACGCAAAAGCACGGCGCTTCACCGGCATGCAGAGCAATGCTCAAGAGTGTGAAGCACCATGTCCTCGCTGCAGTCGCACTGGTGACACACGGGAGTCGCCTCCCGTCTGGCTAGTTTGTGCAGGTATTTGCCAAAGCACCCATGCCCTGACAACACTTGCATTAGACGGAAGGTTAACGTCCCATGTCACTTCCGTACCCACTCCTCCAGGAAAGGCTGGATAGCGCCCACGGTTCAGTGACCTGCACTAGGCGTCTCCTGCCTCACCCACCATTTCCCCAGGGTATGGGTTTGGTCCTCCCTATACCATTTCATGACCACCTTCAGGCATCGGACATCCTGCCAATCTCCACGTGCAGGTCTGCGCCACGCCGGTAGACTTAGTGAGTACTTACGCCTCCGAATCCCACGTGGGTGTACCCATACCAGGGCTCCGTAGGGCGCCCTCACCGAATCACCCCCGTTTACAGCCGTCTCAAACCACGTTTGGTCCACCCAGGTTCGACAAAAGCCGGCTGAGGGCTGACGCCGTGCCGATCAGATTCGGTGCAAGCTGAGCAAAGTGCTCGCCGAAGTATGTAACCAGGCTCAAGTATTTAATGCTTGTTCACACCGGTATCGTTGCAACACGATGGTGAGGTGTACGCAAGCCGGAAGCTGGCGTCGGAGCACAAGAAATACCAGTGCCTCCATCTTCTCGAGAGCCACCTTGAGGCCCAGTGCCTCGATTTGTTTCAAGCGAGACTGCAAACGGCCAGGACTCTATTTTAAAAAGCTAACAGACCGTCGATTCCGACATTTTTGACATTGTTTATGTCAATAAATGAACGTATAAAACTGTCCATTTACACAAATTGTCTTTAGTTGGGGTCCAAAAAGCGTAAAAATGTTAAAATACCGTCAAAAAATAAACATGTAAAAAAAAAAATATCATCAAAATATCTCTGTAAAAAAAAATAGGAACCCCAGGATGGATTTTCAAAATATTTAGTATAATGACATAGAGTAGTGCCAGGAACCCAGCGCAGGTACTCCCATTCCTGGGCAGCATTTGGACCAAAGTTGGGCAATGTCCTTAATTGAGATCAGGCCAGAAGGATGACCTCTCTGAACTTTTGCATACTTTACCATCCGACTGATTAATTTCAACAACAAATATGAACACTATGCAGTAAAGTACATTAGATTTGTCAGGAGTATTCAGAACACGAGGATAACTGATGCCGCCTATTAACTTATTGTGGGAATGATCGCAACATAGTATTCACTTTTATGTGTAAATTAAATTACAACTTACAGTAATTTGGACGTAAAGATAAAGGTTACAGTTATAATTAAAGCCATAGCAATGTTACATTATAATTAAGGATGATTCAACGTGACGTCTTACATATTATTATTATACCTATTACAACCTCATTGCTTTACGTCAAAGGAGCACTTTATTGTGTTGTATGACAAACATGAAGTCAGCCTCGGCTCTCGACAGTGGGGCTGCGGGATGGCGAAGAGATACCGCGACCTCGGCACAAGGGCGAAGAAGGAACATGGGTGGCTTTTAGTCAGTAGAAGTCTGACACTCCCTACCGCTCTGCCCGAGAGCGGGAGGAGTTATTTGATATATTTCCCACCGCCGAAAAAAAAAGCCTTCTCGACAGTCTGTATGAAGCATCTAAACTGAATGTTTTTTGTTTAGTTTGCGAATCGGGAAAGGTACCAAACGGATGTAGCCCAATATTTTTGTTAAGGGCGCAATGCTATTCCAGAAACAACGCTGAAATTTTAACTGCTATGTTAGTGTAGCACTCTTGCTCTAAATCAATAACATAGCAATGATGCTTGTCAGCATGTTTGGGGCGGTAAGGTAACACAGTAGCTATTTTCAAAAATAACTCTGTTATAAAGAGTTGCTGGGCTGTCGCCTGTCAGCTAGTCATAACTCGACTCGTTTGGGATCTTTTCAGCAAAACTTCATCCTTAAACTGCTCATTTATAAGCACCGAAACAGGGCTTAATTTAGATCAGTTGATGCTGGTCTGGTGCAGCACCTGGAATTGTACTATGAGCTTATGCAAAAAGCATTTAATCTAAATACTCTGCTATTACTTTTTACACGACAGCCCCAAAAAAAAGAGTGTTATGTTTTTAGCGTTCATGTATGTATGTATGTTTTTACCGTTACTTTTAATGATGCAATAGGGTACAATTGATAAAGTTAACCTATTCTGAACGAGCATTATAATAAGGCGATTTGCAGAAACAGTTATATACGCATGCGAAATCTTAACCGTTATGCCCAAACCGGGGAAGAATTAAAGCTTAATTATTCTCAGTGAATCGTAATCGTATTAGGAGAAGCTGTATTTATGCATATAATAAGTGTATACTTATGAGCAACGCAAGATCTTAAGTATTATTGCTATTGATTGTTATGGTACTGAAAACTGCCCGATGCACGATGGTCTCGTGGTTAAATTAAGCTCGTCTCTCTCGTCTCTGAAAGTGAACGTAGATTCAGCTTAGCCATTCATTGATTTTTGTCATTAAAAAATTCAGTAGCAGTCAGGAAAAAGGTGTGAAACCTTACCTTGCAAAGCACATTATTCTGATGGTCTTACGCCTGATCTTTCGCGGCCGCTTCCGATTGCTGATTTACGAACTGTAGTCTAGTTAATTATGAATTTAATACAAAATAGAAGACAATAATCACAAACATGTAACAAAAGCTTCTTCACGTCGGAATATTATGTTATCTTCACTCCAAAATGATGTTATTTGATGATATTTACATGACTGAACAAGATAATTAATTTACTCTGCAATCACTGTCTAATACATGTCTGATTAAAAATCAATTTGTATAGTATCTGCATATAATTGCATTATTATTTAATTCTAAATGTTTTAATTTTATTTAATTCTGTTAAAATTACGACGGGAACATTCCAAGCTTACACATTAACAAGCAATAATAACAAATTGCATTGTAATTGGATTTTATTGTGAATGCAGTCAGCCATACGTACTAGACGTTGCCTTAGGGCCTGATGGTCTACTAATCTAAAGTTTAGAGATGATGGGCAATTTGTAACTCCGGGCAATCTGATAGACGAGATACTTCGTTAAACGTTTACATAATGTTTCGTAAAACATTTTTATTGTTATGTCTAAGTATAAGAAGTTGCATCATACTATAGTTTACTTACCATGATGAATCATTTGAACTTGCAAACCAAAAAATTTAAAGGTTCTTTAGGTATGGTTTTACAAATAAAAAGATTTCACATAATTCACTTACTTCATTGAGTAAGTAAACTTAAAATAAATAAAAAATACCTAGTTTAGAGGTAAGGTAAATTAAAGTTCTTGGTTTCTTACTTATTAATAATATGACTATTTTAATTAACTTCTAATGTATATAGGTACCTTAAACTCCGTCCTTTCCTTTCTATGTGCAGTTTCACGTTTGATGGATTATTGTACTATTTGTTTTAATGTTTATAGGTAGAGATAAATATAATTATTTTTGTCATTTTAAACAGTACTTCAATATTAAAGTTTAAATCGAATTTTATGTTTGTTGCAAAGAGGTTTGGGCAATAGGTAAAGGTTTAAAATATAATTAAGCAAGTAGAATTTGCACACATTTTATTGCGTTCGTAATGATACGATATGATGGAATGTTATTATAGGTATTAAGTACTTATTTATGACACGAAAAAAAGACACGAGAAACGGTTTACAAATACATAGTTCAAATGATGCTATCTTGAAATTTAACTGCGCACCCTAGCCAATCCGGGCATATTCTACAAAAATTCCATGCTGCTTAATCAAGAGTCGAATTTCGAACGTCAATGTGAACGAAACATTGCTGAAAAACAATGAATGAATAATAGTGCACACATTCATTAATCAAAACATAAATGACACAGTTCTCTTGCATTACAACATTGTGTACCAAGGTGTTAGACAGCTAATAAAACAAAAGATATCTATCTATCTCCAAACTCAAATGGGAACCTAAAGATATAATTACTAGGTGCTTACCTTCCCACGCAAATTAAGAGAAGTGAATATAGGTATCACTTAGATGTTTACAAGAAGACAGATTTAATGAACGAGCAACTTATTGCCCACGTGTTACGGCTATCTTTATTTCTGAAACATTGTTGTTACATACTTGTGGTTTACGCAATAAGTATTGAACTTTGCGGTAGAGTCAAAGTTTGCACTATCAAAATAAATTTCAAAATCGTATTTGTCGAAACAGAAATACAATGAAATGCTTAATAGATTTTTGGTTAACTCAAAAATATTATTATTATACAATTTTTTGCAATCACACCGCTAACCATACTTGGAAATACGAGTAAAGCATGGTCATCCATGGTTTGATAGCTTTACATTTTTTCGTACATTATTTGATTAATGGTTATCATATTAAACTATTGATAACCGCAAGTGAAGATACTGATCGACAAACGTTTCTTTTCTCAAAGAACTAAATATAAATATTAACTTTTTTTTTTTGAGAATTTTCGTTTTTTCGTGACTCTTGTTGGGCGCCAAGAACATGTGTGAGTTTCGCGTAAAGATTAGTGTATTTTTTCTATGGGATGTTTCTATAGAGCATCCCGGAGTGTTTAGTAAAGCCGTAACTTGGTCATCCTCGTTGACAGTAGCCACTTTAAACTTTTGTCTTGGTCAGGAGGACTTAATGACTACTTTACACATTATCAAGATAAGAGCTCATGAGAGACATGTTTATTTCATTCAATTAAAATTGAACGCCCCTTACACGGGAGTTCAGTATTTCGACCTTGGGTATGGCATAATAAACAAGTCATGAATCGGAAATAAATATTCGTAACCAGATTGTTATGACTACTATTATCTATACTAATATTATAAAGCTGAAGAGTTTGTTTGTTTGTTTGTTTGTTTGTTTGATTGTTTGTTTGTTTGTTTGTTTGAACGCGGTAAACTCAGGAACTACTGGTTGGAATTGAAAAAATCTTTTTGTGTTAGATAGTCCATTTATCGAGGAAGGCTTTAGGCTATATAACATCACGCTATGGCTAATAGGAGCGGAGCATAAATGAAAAATGTTACAAGAACGGGAAATGGTATTTTCTTTTTGAGAGCTTCCGCTGCGTGCGCTGCGATAACGGTTAAAGTTACGTAAATATCATGTATGAACGAATTGTTTCTCTTTAAAAGTTCTAAAAAAAAGTCCGCGACAGCATATGTCTATCTTTTAAGATTGTCTCACTGTAACCCTTTTTTACTATTAAAATGTTAGGTTAAAATGAATTATTTTTTGCGAAGCTTATTTAACCCATATGGTATTAATCTATATCTAAATAAATGTGTTTGTTAGAACGGAAATTTAATATAGAATATTTGTGCCCTTTACTCTATACAGTTTAAATAAATATCTTAGAAGATATCGCAATGTAAAAATATCCGCCCGGCAAAATAATTCGCGCGTCGCAATGTAGGTGCGGGGGATCTAGCTGGCCTACGGGAAATTCAAATTCAAAATATTTACTGCATCATAAACAAGTTTAGTGTGAGTGTGAGTGCAGTAAGATATACCTATTAGTAATTCTCACTTAAATATAATCTAAGCTAATCTAAACCATCTAAACTAATATTATAAAGAGGAAAGATAAGATTTTTTGTTTGTTACGATTTAGCTTAATTTCTGTTGGATAGTCGATTTATCGAGAAAGGTTATAAGTAAGCTATATTTATGTGACGCAGACGAAGTTGCGTGGGTCAGCTAGTTATAAATATATCTCGGTGTTTAATCTTTTATTGAACTGTTGTGAAAAAAGGGAAGTTACAAACAAATAATTATGGCCTGTATTAATTGCGTTAGAAATTAATTACATTTCAAGTTACAATTTCGGCATAGTCTTAAAGCTATGTATCATAAATAACCTGTTTTAGTAAGAGTTATAAACAATGTCAATAAAAACAACGTGTTAAGCAAAACACAAAAGCAAACATATTATATTAATTTCTAATTAGAAGTGATTTCAATGATCATAATTAGATACCTGATGGATCGATAAAACGATTAATGTAATGTGTTATTGACCGTTCTGTGTCCGGAATCTGGAACGAACAGTGGTCAAGTTGAAAACCAGCGTCGGGCACTAGCTGCTCGGCAATTTGCTGAACTGGTCCTATTTGGCGCAGCCGTGAGATGCACGCACTCATTTGTATTTTTAGTTTTTCAAATTATTATTTTTTTGTTAATTTTATTGTGTGTTGTGTACACTTATGGCCTGTGCTAAATAAATGTGTTTTCTTTCTTTCTTTCAAGTGGTCAAGCTCGCGTCGCCTGCTGTGATTGGTTGGATTAGTAATCAACCGCCAATCGTAGCACTTGATTTGTGTACAATTGTTACATGTCGATGAGCTTATTTTTAAAAGGCAGATGCTAATAAGTAAAATTTTTGGGTGATGCAGAGACAAACAGTGATAGGTGGTGGCTGGTGTAAATAATACAATATCTTTGTACATAAAAATCCTCGTCAAGATAAGTTAGAAGATATCTATCTAATATTAATGAGCACACAGGATGAGTTTTCATAAAAAAACTTTTGAAATGCCAGCTGCAACTGAATATTGATAAGCATTTTTGGAAGAAAATTAATCGCACTTAGTTTTCTTCAAAAATTCTAATCGATATTCAGTCGTACGTTTCGATTTTGTAGCTAAACTACAAATAGTTTAGTTTATATATTTACTGTGCCGCACTCAGAAAGCTTTGATGATTAGGTACTTAGGCCATCACTATCAGCAAAGCTCTCTGAGTACGGCAGTTAGTATATTCTTACTTTAATACATAAAATTAGTAGAAAAAGAAAAAACTACAAATAAAATTGATTTCAACTACCAATATTCGCCGAATACTCCACCAAAATAAAACCCTATGAAATATTAATTTGCATGAACCACCGAAACAAATCATGTTCTCGCTGAGCTTCTTAATTTTACTGACATTATTATAATTATAGTAACGAACTAATT
Organism: Diarsia mendica; assembly: GCA_949316265.1. Classification (NCBI taxonomy): domain Eukaryota; kingdom Metazoa; phylum Arthropoda; class Insecta; order Lepidoptera; family Noctuidae; genus Diarsia; species Diarsia mendica. The sequence continues at coordinate 13,548,573 of OX438891.1, forward strand.
CGTTCAAGTTGAGACACCTATCTATGATGGATGAGCTTTCACACTAGGCAGCGTGGATACATTCATATTCGAGATGTTATGGTAATAACCGCTGTGAGGAAGCAAAGTAGCTGATACAAAGTAGCTGATTGATTAGTCACTAGTCAGTGATCTATTTGTTTTCATCGTATAAAAGCTTAGGTACCACCTTACAATTTAATTGCGTCCCTTTTTGCGTGACTTGGCTACTCCAATTTTTTAAAAAAACGTAACAGTTTTTTTTTTTGGATGGTGAGATATCATGAAATGGCTCCTGCCGCTCTGGGCAGATTGGTCTAAGTCTACTGACTAAAAACGATTTAAGTTCCTTCTTAGCCCTTTGTGTCGAGGCCGCGGTATTTCTTTCGAACAACCCGCAGCCCCGACCGGGAACGTAACAGTTAGGTAACAATTTATAATGCCCGAAGTGTGGGTTCGGTTTCTGAAATACTTAATTTATTTTACTAAAAGTGTGCAACAAATTGTCAATTTTAAGCTTAGGTCCTGCCTCATTACTCATGTTAAAGTTATAGTATTCATTAATGCAAAAGTAAAGTTGAAACAAAACGATGCATTGTGTAGGTATACCCAATGCTTTTGCAATGAACCGGAAAATTCTAAATTCAGTTAGTAACACATGAACTTAGCAACGTACATAGGTGCGTAAGAAAGTGAGTATGAAATACGTATTAATAAATCTCTTGCACCTACCTACGCTAACAAATGAGATGGTGTTTGCACAATCAATGAGCACATACGTGGTCTAGAACAAGCTTGAAGAAATTTCATTCGCTGACCATTGTACAATGCAAGTAACTTTGTTAGGCCTAATTTACGCTGAGTCAGATCAACGTCTATGCCATTATGTTCATCACCACCTCTTCATATCCCTAGACAATAGTTGAACTTATCTGTTACATTAATTGCTTCATCATAATATAAATCACGTTACAATTCGTAGAATTGTCACACAGTGACATTTCATAATATAAACTGTGCTTGTGACATTAACATAACATGACATCACGCCTGTAATCCCCGAAGGGTTAGGTAGAGGAGTACCCATTAGTACACTCCCATTTCGCCAGTTATGTATAAGTACGATGGGGCCGAGCCTATTGCCATCAATCGTGCAAAAAACCAGACTTCGTGGCTGCTAGTGAAAAACCACTACCAGTGTGCATTTTATAGTACATTACTGCAGCGGCCAGCAACAGAGGCATTGATGGACGAACGTGTAAATGTGGGCCGAGGCGAAGCCGAGGCACACATACGTAAGTCCATCAATGCCTAGTTGTGGCCAAGGCTTGTATAGTACTTTTCTCAAATAATGCGAGGAAATTAAATACAATTTACTTTTCAAAATCACATAAACAACAATAATTTTTCACGCGTTGAAGAGTTCAGCCAATTCGAAATTTAAATAAAACCTTTTAACTTGATTCATTTTATAGCCCTGTTAATTATGATTTTGCTATTTACAGCGGTCATTTAAGGCCCCGATTTATTCAGATTGAGATTTATGTATTTTTTTCAAAAGCAGTTGACAGTTATTAACGAAAGTGTTTGTAGTTAGTTTTCTTTATAAACATGAAGTATTATTTTCTTTTTAACTGGGATACTTACACTAGTCACTGTTCGATCCTCTGCCACATTTTATTGGATAAGTCTTCATTTAACCTTCAGTTAAATTTAGCATAATTATGCGGCTACAATTATAATTCCAATTAGGTATAATTAATTGACGTAGATATTGGACTAAAGATCCTGAAAAAAAAAATGCACGATCCTATCGCATTGCGATTTAAAAACAAACATTTGAAGATGATGAACAGAAAACTAGTTTCGTGCTAACTCCTACACTTCATTTTAGTATGATTATGACTTTAGGTCAATAGCGCAACGCATTTGATTCGAACTCACGACATCTAGCTCACCGTTGCGATAATGCCATCTAGTGCATAATCTTTATTAACTTAATTAAGGAAACTTAGGGTCAATTTACATTACGACGGAAGAGAAGGGAAGCGAACTATTATTTTTAAGTTTTGCATTATGAACTTTATCTCCATTTGTAATGTACAAATTAGATGGGACCAAAGACGGGTAGCGTGTCTTCCGAAGAATTCTCAAGCATTCTTGAGACGTTGATTTACTAACTAAAGTAGGAAAGTAACTAATTGTTGCTTATCTACAGCTGCAATGGAAGTTGAACTTTGCATACATAATTATATTAGGTTTCCTGACCGTGTTTTTAATGTCTGAACTCGATGTTTCATAACACATCACGCCTAAATTCCTCGAAGGGTTAGGCATCGGAAAACCTATTGGAACTCGATGTCATTGAAATAATTTGTATTGTTTACGCAATGATTACTAAAAAGCTATTATTAAACTTCAAATGGGTATCTTCCTCAATACGAATACTTTACTAAACTAGATAATTACAATGTTATTTTGATCAAATTAGAATCGATGTATCCGTCCGTAAACCATAGTTCAATGCAATTATGTAACAAAAGGTTAATAATACGAATATGGTGCATAAAAAAACTTATTATGCTTTGTTACACACTTAACCTTGTAACATCAATCTTTAAATGTGTTGAACTTCTTTAAGTGGAAGGCCTAGATAGAGCCATATTTTATAAATCTGAAATTTAAATGAAGAGACCGGTATGTTAAAATCTAGTCTAAAAACTTACTTTCGTCACCTACTGCACTGCACTCTCTGCTTAGATATTTTTCAAGGGTGAACTCGAAGCGATGACAAACGGGAATGGCAATTATATGTCTTTATCTCTCATTCATCAAATGGACAACAACTAACCATACGTTTTCCTTATTATAAAAATATTACACATATCCAAATTATGTAGTTTATTTTTGGTCTGTAGTCGATGTCCGGTTGGTCGTTTTTCGATAAAATTATAAAAGTTAGGCTAAATAAGATTCTAAACACAAAAAAGTTTCAGTACCTATGTAAAAATGAATTTACCACGTATTTTAATATGTTCTTTTCAGGACGAAAATAATCACAAAGCAGAATGCATTCGTCTTTGCTGTACTGCTATAACTATAATAAGTTCTAATTTTTTGTGACTCTTCAAGATTCACAGGTGTTCATAGTTGGCAAATCGTAGGATGGTCAGTGAGTGGTTTTCCCGAAATGTCGTCTGTCCGTCTGGTTTGCGGTGTAAAGATCTATCGCAACATCTTTTGATAGGCTAGGCATAAAATGCTTCTTGTTATTTTTATCATTTGTGTCAAATGCCATATCTTGTTATAACTGAATAATGTAATTGTGTAAGCTTTGTAAAATGTGGGTTACCTAAATAATCTTCGTTTTTATCAAACAATTCTAGCCCTTAGAAATGGAATTTTTAATATATATTTACAATGGATTAAAAACACTATTCTTATTATAAAGTTTTTTCACACAGCAACCGAAAGAAAATTAAAAAAAAAAACGAATATTCATTGCAAAATGCAACTTGATATCCAAATGTCAATCGATAAGTCGAAGCTCAACCACAATTATTGCGTTTGAGTTAACTTTTCATTAAATTAATACCTCGTTTTGAAACAGAAAATTACAAGATAAAGTACCTTATTAGGATCATAGCAGATTTGATTTGAAAATTAACAGGGTTTAAATATCGATGTCGTAAACCTGATGATGTTAGGACATGCAGGTGTATGACAAGAAGAGTGTGGTCCACATGGTCATGTAGTGAAATGTATCATTACATGGTCGATATGTCAATAAAACAATAAGATATGTGTTGATGTCGGAGTGTGTCAGGGCGGGCGGCTACGCTCGCTTTGAAGTGCCCCGTACGGGCCCGCGCTGCGCCTGCGCTGTTGTACTCCAATTTCACGAGCTACGCTGACGCCAGCTCGTATAAAAGCCGCGGCGGTCGATCTCAATAATCATTCCCGCCTCACACATCCACCGCAGATCATCACCTGCACATCAACCCACATTTTATAAAAACACAAAAATGAGATCGGTAAGTGATCTAAGTGTAAATATAGTGTTACGGATCATCAATGCCATTAAATCGAAAAAAAAAGTGTTATATTAATGATCGAAACGATTATAACAACAATGATCTTTTCGAACAAATTGGTTTATATGAGTGTTAAAATCAAATTAATAAAAAATACAATTTCTCCAATCAAAGTGCAGTTCAACAATCAAATCAAATTAACTCACAAAAATCTCTCTAGTCTGTTTATTAACAATATGGCAATTGCCTGATAGATTAGTTTCTACTGTTTGCAAGATCCTTTTATATTCTGCAATGTTTCATTCCCGTAGCTTGTCATTACCTGAACAATGCGCGGTGATATGATACACCCGTTTGTATGATAATTCCTGACATACATATAGCATTTATCTTGATTCACAATTTCCCACACGTAATTGATGTTTGACGAATATGAGAATACTTTTGTTTTCATACCAAAATAGTGTAACTACAAAATTCATGCCGTAATAAGTTTTTTGTTTCGCTGTAATTAGAATCAAATTATGCTAATCTGAAATTAAGTGTAGATGAAAATTCATGAATGCAGCGGTTATCTTTAGGAAGCAGTTTAAAATTCTGGTTTAGTTTGTTTATTTTTTGTGCTTAGACCAGCTTGTTTTATTTGATGTCATTGGAGTGCCCAAAAAATTGCTCCGTGTATTTTGGCGACCAGGTTTTTCTATATTTTTTCTATTTTTGCAATTCATAAACCAAAAAATTTTGCCATAACTTTCTAAACTAAAAATATGATCCTTTACGAAAGATAAAGTTTACCAAAATTAGTAAACTTTATTCGGAGATAAAACGTGAAATCGATCAAATAAACTTAATACCGTTTGTAACGGTCATATATCAGCTTAATTTGTGATTAAGATTCGTCATAAGCCAAGCATCAAGGCTAAAGAAACACTTTCGATAAAAATGGACAGTTTAGTTACGAAACTCATCAAAAATAGTGTTTCATATATTCGGACATAAAAATGTAAATGACGTATTCTGTTGTAACGAACGATCTTTGATATACATTTTGTAAGCGAGGTCACTGTCATCTGAACTTTGAAAAAACTTAAAAATACAATTTATCTGAAATCTCCGAAAAATGCCTTGCAATCAATATCTGCCTGACTCTTCCTAACTATATTTTGGGTCGTCTTCCAGTTTAACCCAATGCAGTGGAATACCCAACACCCCAACCCAGTTATAAGTGGATAATTCGATGCCCCTTGCATTGCAATAAAGCTTTTTAAAAATAAAATTGCGAATAATTAAGCATAACAGAACTGATTCTATTGTTGCACTGTAAAAGTTAGACCTATAGTTACAGCTCATCATAATCCCAGCCTCTGTAATTTCGTGGCGAAATGTGCTAATCAACAAAGATAACATTGTTACATTTTTCCCGCAGTTCGTCGTCTTATCCGTCCTCGTGGCCGCTGCGTATGCCGCTCCCCAGTTCCAGGGACAGTATCAGCAACAACAACAACAGCAACAGTATCAACAAGGCCAGGTCATCCCCATCGTCAAACAAACGCAAGAGATCAACCCTGATGGCTCCTACCAATACAGGTAAATTGAGCTTTACAACGTATAAACTGTGAACGCACAGAACATATGTTATGGGCCATTCTTTGGCACTCAAACTTCATTGTTGTGAAATTAAATGATCCAAGTGAAACAATAAAAATACATTTACTGAATCTGCCATCAAGATTTATGGCCGCCATAAAGTTAGTCATGACCTATCTATCATAATAAATATGTCAGGCATGACCTTAACAGTCCATGAGAGCTTTTTAAAAGATGTTTTTTAAAAGTGCAACCAAACAATACGCACATATTTTTCGTTTTGAATGTCACAATAAACACGACTTCCAAAAGCAATGTAAGTTCTATAAATGGCAAAATATTTTTCATAACATCCGATTCACATTGACATATAGGTTAATTTAACGATTAATAATATAATTGGTGAAATTCGAAAGGTTAATCATGGCCATTTAATTAATGGTTCTCCATATTATATCGATGGTTCAGAGTAATTTTGTAAATACATACTGATGAGGCCAAAAATATGCATCCATATCAGTCAAAAGATTGTGACATAGGATGAGATCATACATGGATTCCTCCAGTGTCGAGTGTATTAAATGCTTAATTTGTGGGAGGCATCTGTGCAAGCGTTCGCAGCCAAGCCCTGATTACGCAACAAATTGGCTCAGGTGTTAAGCAGTGCATGCATATGTTGATATTTTCTGATTCACCTGATGCAAGGCATTATTAATAACACAATATGTCAGGGTAACATCTATCAAACTTATTTCATGCCGGAGTTTTATCTAGAATATATTTTTGATCTTTCTCACATAATGTGGTATATAAGGAAATGCACGACAAATCTATCACACAGGTATCAAATGCAGAATTAATTTATAACCTTTCAAATTACATAATAATCGAATTCAGCAACTTTTATTCGAAAATGTCAGATTCAAGTCAAAGTGCAACAAAAAACCAAATAAAGAATGTTGTAATAAAAATCACCATATAATGTGGTATGCTAACAAAAGATTCCCAAGAGCAACAGATTGACAATGCATCATGATTGCACGACCTGAAAACGTTTTGGTGAAACATATCATTAGATTTGATCTTTTCAAGCGTGTGGCAGCGCCTAGAGCTCTACCTGATTCTTGTTTGTTATAACCCTTGTAATTTATGAAATCCCAATACTTAAACTATCGCGTTGGTCTCTAGCATGAGGTCTTGAGTTCGGTTCCCGGGTCAGGCAAAGTGAAATTGGGTTCTTCCATAAAGTATCTCTCAGTAGCAACCATGGAATTTGAATTTGTGCTCGGTTGATGGGCTCGCCCCCTATTACATGGCACCTAAAAACTGTTGAAATGTGGGTATACCTCTGCCTAACTCTTCGGAAATTACAGGCGTGATGTTTTGTTATGTTATAAATAACCCAAGTGATTTAAGAAAACCTTAAAGTTAAAACTATAAGGTATCTGATAATCGTGTAAGATAGCATATTGGTCATCTCTTCGAGCTCGCATTTGTAATTGTATGTCTGATAAACATAAATACATTGTAAACCAAGCATTTAGTCAGTATTAGTCAAGACTAATACTCACTAAATAGTCCCGGTACGCGGTAGTGTCAAGACGCTACCGGGATTTCGCTACGTTTTTAACAGTTATCCTTTCTTAACGTACCTACTTTTCTACTTTCTGCAACATGAACATTATAGCTGAAATGCTAGGTATTCAATATCGAGAAACTGTTATGTCATACACGCTTACTGATTTGCCAAGGCATATTAAAGTCTATATCATAATTTCACATGTCAGTTTTATCAACAAAAGAATGCTCATTGACCAAGATCGTCATTAATATTTTCTTATAATGCTACTAATCGTCATACTTTTCCGATTTAGTTACTATCATTGTTTTTAAACATTTTCCTGGCATGGCATGTCTTCTTTTTTCATGTATTTTAACATAACATCACGCGTATATTCCCCAAAGAGTTAGGCAGAGGTGTGCCCATTTTACACCCTCATTTCGCCAGATCTGTGTAAGTCCCTATTATAATTTTTAATGTATTTTTAGTTAGAATATAATAATATTTTTTTTTTCTATTTAGTTACGAGACTGGCAATGGCATCGCAGCCCAGGAGCAGGGATACCTGAAGAACGCTGGACAAAAGGACCTCGAGGCGCAGGTTGCCCAGGGAAGCTTCACTTACACCTCACCTGAGGGCATCCCTATCTCTCTGACCTACACTGCTGATGAGAACGGTAATACTGTGTTTTATATAAAAAACCACTAACATTTAAAAAGTTTAGGAGCTCTTAAATAAGCTTCCTATAAAATAAAATAACGAAATACTATTGCTTAGACTTCTACAAAACGTCTTGTAATCAAAAACAATATTAAAAGTTTCTGTTACAAAACTTTTGAATGTCAGTCTTCAAAAGTTCTGTTTTATGTCTTTTAACTTTAATTGGAAACTCTAACCAAGTATGTATTGGTTCTTTCTTTATAAGGTTTTAGTGGCTTATCCGTAGGTGGTTCACACCTAGCTGTAATTCTATATCCGTATGGGGAAACAGACCTTTTCGTTAGTACCTATGACAAAATTATGTAGATTTGGCCTCAAGCACTTAATTAATTAAAAAAATAATTACAACATCTTTCTAACCTAGTGGGATTATTTCATCGTTTAAAAACTCATTGACCGAAACTACAGGTTACCTAAATGCCCATTTTAAACACTTAACGACTGGAACATTTAATAGCCTACTAAAGTCATAATGATGTAAAAAATAGAGAAACAAGACGCTTAAAACACACACGATTTGAGATGAATCTTACACCTGCACTTGTAATTAACATAAGCTTATTTGATCATTCATTCAGATATGAATAAATTACATGGTGCTATGAAGTTTGCGAGTAGTAGAATTTGATGGTAAAGTACTTGTAATGCCAATTGCAGCATCCAAACAAGTGTTATGGGCAATTAAGTAAAAAAACTAAGCTACACGATATAGTTACAGATTCATTCAATATTTAGTTAAGACGCACTAGTAGCAATAATTAATTCAACTTGCTCCAAATGAATGGAAAATTCACCTTTATTGTAACAGCGATGTATTAACAAACAATTTTATTTGCATGCAGGATTCCAGCCCACGGGCGCTCATCTCCCCACTCCTCCCCCAATCCCAGAGGCCATCCTCCGCGCTCTCCAGTACATCGAAGCTCATCCCGAGCAGAACCAGCAGCCCACCTACCAACAACAGCCTACCTACCAACAACAGGGTTTCCAACAACAACAACCCTTCCGCGGTTAAGTGAACAACACGACGATATCAACCCAACAACATGACGATATCGAACGATACTCATGCACGACTGTACCTATCATCATATAGTTAAGATGTACGCGTAGAATAAGTATCTATAACGATTGTTACCTGTGATTTATTATTGTATTTTATAAGAAGAATTAAGAGCCATAAGTAAAAAAAGTACATTTAAAAATTTCACTGTTTTATTTCCTTTGAAATGATGAAAACAAAGTAAAATCAACCACTTAAAAGTTATTTCAAAATTGTCAAAGTCTCGAAATGATTTTTAAATTGTCACCTAGTGATTTCCAAATATGACACGATAATCGTTTAAAAATGATTTTTAACTATTGAAGTGAATAAAGAGGTGATACTTATTAACAAACCAATAAATTATAATAAAGGACGCAACGTCTAAGCCAGGAATATGTAATTAAATTACCGATTTGATACATTTGTCCGCTTGCTACATGGGTCATTGGGTCAGCCCACACACCTACTTTGACGCATAGCTTCAAAGCATCAGCTTTGAAGCTATGCGTCAAAGTAGGTAGCACCCAATGCATTTTATTATTCTGTGACTTGCTACATCATCAAAATTAATTTATTCATCACTTGATTTCCTCTTCATAACACGTCAATGACAATTTAAATTAAGTCGGCACAAAAGAGTTTGACATTTCAGTAGTGTCCTGATGGATGCTATATGTTGCTAGCACAGCAGTTGATACTCCTATGAAAGCTAAAAGACAGACACGACATAATATCAAGTGTCCCATCGTATGTGGGGCAAAACCACATTCGCATTCCAGGGTAGTCATCTAGTCGGTGAGTAATGGGCTAGCTCGCCGTCCGGCCGTCGTCATGACGGCAACAGACCGTGTCGGCGGCGCGTTCGTGTTCCACGCGCGCCTCAAAGAGATGTCAGCAAGGAGGGGTCCGCAAGGGCCGACGCCCGTCGGGGCCGCGGTATTTTGTACTAGATTACGTGGCCTCGGCACAAGGGCAAAGTAGGAACATGGGTTCGGTTTTTAGTCAGTAGAAGTCTGACACTCCCCTTCGCTCTGCCCAAGAGCGGGGGGGGTCATTCGATGATTTTCCACCAACCAAAAAAAAAAAAAAAAAAGGGAAGTCATCTATAAATCTATCACTTGATTTGATATGTTGCTCCATTTGCCGGCCTTATGTTGAACACATTCACAAAACCACTTGCTAAGAATTGTATCGATGATTCTGTGTTAACTGAATAGTTCATCAAATAATATTCCATCATTTTTTCTTTTATTACACCATCAAGGGCCCGGTTTTTTGGTGACACAATTAACATCAAACATTGAAATGAATACTTTAATCAAGAAAAACATGAGCTTCAATTAGAAAAGCTAAAGTAGATAGGTGCTGCTGAAGTATGCTATTAATAAAGCCAACTGACTGACTCAGTTGAAGATGCGCATATAAGCCAACCTGCTACCTGATACCAATTGGATTAATTGCAGCTGCCAACAAGACATGATATACTGTTAGGATGACAGGTCAACTATTAAGGCCTAACTTACAGTACACACTATAAATTACCAAAGCGGACTTCATACAACTTGTTAGCATAATGTTGTTGTCATTTATCACCATAACAAATAAATCATACGGCAATGCACACACTTGACCAATGAATTATTCGTGTTTATTTCGTTATTTGACAAGGCTTTTAATATACCCACTTCTGGTTATGTAATGTGTTTAGTATAAAGCTTTTACATAAGAATTGACAAGTAAACCGGACCCTGCAGTAGGCCAGAAATAAAAAAACGATGGATGTTAATTCAATGTGACAACATTGGTAGTTGTTTGAAAATTATTTATACACATATAATTTTATATCTTTAGATTCTCGACTTCTTCCGCTAAAAGTAACCTTTACCCGCAATTTAAAATAATAAATATTCCACAGAAACATTTAAAATAGTCACACAGAATCGAGGATAAGGTGACTTGCCATTGGATATCACAAATAAAATCACGCCCTTCCTATTTCGGCAGTTACTTTTAAGTCACATGTAATAGGGGGCGCGCGCGCCTATTGCACTCAACGTCACAAATTCAGACCGCGCCGCCGCCGTGGCTGCTACTGAGAAATTCTGGATTAGAAAACCCAATAACACTTTGCTCATCCTGGGAAATGAACCCGGACTGCATGCCGTAAGACCAACGAGGTAGTTACTAGTGGTTGACATTCTCATTACTCGTTGAATTTTCGGAAACGGGTCATATATATATCAGTAGTTTGGAAGATTATTCTATAATCTAAGCTAAAAAAAAAACCCTCTTACTCTGTATTTGTATAGTTTCCGGTCCCTATTTATAAAGTAGATATTCTCTGCGTTTATATCTCTAACATACTTAGACTCTTCTAAGGGTAACAATCTTAGATTTTTGTTATGAATACTAATAATAATAAACAGACGTTTAAGAGAATTACTTAAAGGATTCGTATCTCGTAACTGAAGCAGTTTGAATAATCGTTGACCTTATTAACATCAAAATTAGACAGCTTATCTCATTCCTGTCTATTGAAATTTGAAATACATAATTATATGCTTATTTATTTTATTGAAGCATTACTCAAATGTACACAAGGCGGTAATTTTACTAAGTGATGGACAGATAAAGCAGGCTTGCGACATAATTTGATGAAATGTTAAAAGATGGTTCGGGAAATCAAGCTATTAGCAGAGCTTAATATTGAAAACTCCTTTCCATACATAGTTGTAATTTGAATTTGTGATGAGCTTACCACCTTATTAGTTGCCTATTACCTTGTCTTTGCTCAATATGTACTTAATTAGACTTGTCCAGTACCGCCTTTTCCTGTTCCTTCACAGGTTTTTAATGTTCTGGATCAAAGTCCAAATGTAATTCCTACCATGATTCCAATGTTTATTATTATCTGCCTAGCCTTTTCCCAACTATTTATTTATTTAATTTGTTTATTTATTTTACAATTTATGAACACACGGTAGACAGCACAGGAAATTAACATAACATAATACTTGAGTACAAAGATACTGATTTTTTCTCAAGAAATTTCTGCCAGCAGACCTGCTAAAGGAGAAATGAAGAAGAAATGTGTAGTGTATGAGAATGAGAAAAGGAAAAGAATAAAGCGTATATGAGCCTTAACACTCCAATAGTCGCGCGTTCTACCATTGTAGAACGCGTGTACATTTTGTTGAATTTTGTCGCAAGTTGAAGGTCAATCACTCACACATTCTTAGTATTCCTCAATTACTAGGCAATAAACAATTCGGTCATTCTCAGAAGGCTTAAAAATGCGTGTCCGGGTCGAAATCCAGTACAAAATGGATAACTAACAACTTGATATTTTTTTCTCTAATAGGTAAGATCAAAATATTAGGAGGGGCCGGTGTTGTTTTTTATATAAATTAAATATAATTTAGTTTAAAAAAATAAAAACCTCTAAAATATTGACCTCGGTGCCGCGTCCGGCCCCGTATTGCGGCGGAAATTATTTTTTATCTTTTTTTCTGCAATACATGTCGCTATTTTTCATGTATTCATAAACACCTAGATAGATATTAACTCAATTTATAATATTTCTACGCCATAATAGGCCTTAGTAGACAAGTTACAACTGTTTGTCTTCACGTCCGACGTTTAGAGTTGATATCAGTGGCGCGCACTGATCGGTTCATAAAACCCGTGTTCTAGTGGCTGCGAGATTATTTGTTCGAGTAATACAAACTGTCAGTCGTGCCGCATCGGTGGTAAGGATAACACGCCTGTGCGTCTCCGTGTCACTCTTTTATTGAGGTACGTAATCGTTTTCGGTGGCTTGGTATACCTTTAAAATTGATTTCGGTGAATCCCTTTTATCCACAACTATTTGAATGAATAATTTTTAATTATAATAAAAGCATGTCTTTTATGTATTCGATTTCAACAAAAGAGATTAATATTAAAAATTCGGGTTACTTTTGAAAATATCTAGGATTTTGTCAATTATTTTGATTTCAGTGACGTTGATTTCGGTGTTTTCGGTGGAAATAGGTGCACCGAAATCAATTTTAAAACCACCGAAATCAATCAATAGCTATTTATTTACATTTTAAGATCGTTTATTTAGCTTTCTCATCACCTCTCATCTTGTTTCAGAACTGTGATTATGGCAGATTCAAAAGAAGATCGGTTGGTTAAAAAGAGATTGGCTGAACGACGTCGGAAAGCTCGCATCAAGAGTGATCCAGTGCTTTTTGCAGTGCACAAGGAGAAAAAATTAATATTTAAAATTATATATTATTTTTATTTACTAAAAAAATATTTAATTACCTATGTTAAAATTATCGGGAAAAGTAATATTTTTAATAAAAATACAAATATTATTTGTTAAGTAAGTGCCTTCTATATTATAATTGTTGATGTTGTTGAAAAGACTGATTTGAGACTGAAAAGCATTGATATATAACTGAAAAGTGATTTTTGTAGTAATTTTGTTTTTTTTTTTTTAATTTATTTAACGTTTACACAAAAGAATACAGAATATACAAATAGCAACCAAAAACCACTAAGGTTTAAACTTGTGCTATCATGCTTGTGCTATCTCAATATCGAACTGTATAATAATGCATTTCGTTATTGATATCGATACAATTGCTACAAGTTAACATATTTAGGTCTTTTTATTAGTTACAATCATTCCTACATAATACTTAAGTAATATTGCTTAAGTTTACATTTGATATTTTTATCTGTAATACATTTGTTTATTTCTTTTATTATGTAAATTGTCTGTGATTAATCTAGATCTCAATCTATTAGCTTATTTAATTGTGTTAAAACCAACGGGCATCATAATATTTTTTAATAAAAATACATACATTATAAGTTAATTATGTAAATTGTCTGTGATTAAGCTGGATTTTTTTTTAAGGTCCTAGGTATTGTTAGTTTTAGACTACCTACTACTTTTAATTACATTTAATGTAAAATATATAGCTTCCTTTTTTTGATTTTTTAAATTTTCCTATACCTACTTATAACTTAATAAATGGGACATGTTTTTATAAAATAAAATGTTTTACTGTAAAATTTACCTGCAATTTCTTACAGACCATATTTTCATAGTAAAACTTAGGCAGTTAATATAACATTTATAAAACAACAGTATTTGAAAAATAAATTATTTCATATATTTGATTTCGGTGATAAGAATATTGATTTCGGTGGACACCAATTTTTAAAAAATTAAATCCCTTCATATCCTTCGGTCTATACGATTCCCTCTACTACTAATATGTTTTAAATTAACTCTAGATTTGATATTTCATGATAACATGCCACAAATTAAAAAAAAAAAATTGCCACCGAAGTCAACCAAATAATGAGTTTCCTGATAATGACCCAATTATAGTGTCCTTGCAGTGACGGACGCGGCCGCATGTCTGTGAAATTTGGCACCAAAAGTGAATTTCTACGATTGTAGAACGCGCGACCACTCGCGTGACATTTTTCTCCCAAGGGGCCGGTCCACCAGAAACCTTTGTAATATATGTAACAAGTGGATTTGTCCCGACCATCAGGTTCTTCTTGGTCCGACTGTGTCAAAAACAAAGAAATGGAGGTGGAAGACACGACTGATTAAGAAATATGAGACTTATGATGTTAAGAGCAAAAATTTTGCGTTTTTTTTGTTATTTTCAAAAAGGCTGGTTTTTAGTTCTTATTATGTTTAAATACGATTATGTTTTGTTTGTTTTAGCTTTATAATTATAAAGTTTATCTCAATCTATACTAATATTATAAAGCTGAAGAGTTTGTTTGTTTGTTTGTTTGTTTGTTTGTTTGTTTGTTTGAACGCGATAAACTCTAGAACTACTGGTTGGATTTGAAAAATTCTTTTTGTGTTGGATAGTTCATTTATCGAGGAAGGTTATAGGCTATATAACATCACGCTACTACCAATAGGAGCGGAGCATAAATGAGAAATGTTGCAAAAACGGGAAAAGAAAATTCCTTTCTGAGAGCTTCCGTTGCGTGCGCTGCTAAAACGGTTTAAGTTACGAGAATATCATGTATGAAGTAATTATTCGTCTTTAAAAGTTCTAAAAAAAAGTCCGCGACAGCATCTGTCTATCTTTTAAGATTGACTCACTGTAACCATTTTTTATTATTAAAATGTTAGGTTAAAAATAATTATTTTTTGCGAACCTTATTTAACCCATATGGTATTAATCTATATCTAAATAAATGTGTTCGTTAGAACGGAAATTTAATATAAAATATTTGTGCTCTTTACTCTATACAGTTTAAACAAATATCTTAGAAGATATCGCAATGTAAAAATACCCGCGCGGAAAAATAATTACGCGGGTTGCGTCGCAAAATTCAAAATATTCACTGCATCATAATGTTTACAAGTACAGAGTGTTATAGTATATTTAACAGTAAGAGATAGATTTTATAGTAATTCACACTTTAATATAATCTAAGCTAATCTAAACCATCTAAACTATTGTAATAAAGAGGAAAGATAAGATTTTTTGTTTGTTACGATTTAGAAAGGTTATAGCTATATTTATGTGACGCAGACGAAGTTGCGCGGGTTAGCTAGTATTATATAAATACTTTTTATTTAAGAAACTTTGCTTTAAAATTCCGTCATTAAATATGTTCTACAAATGTAGAACGCGCGACTACTAACGTTCCAAACAGAACGCCTACTGGAGTGTTAACTAACTTAACCTAAAATAATAAAATACACATATCTATACTAATATTATAAAGCTGAAGAGTTTGTTTGTTTGTTTGTTTGTTTGAACGCGATAAACTCTGGAACTACTGGTTGGATTTGAAAAATTCTTTTTGTATTTGATAGTTCATTTATCGAGGAAGGTTATAGGCTATATAACATCACGCTACTACCAATAGGAGCGGAGCATAAATGAGAAATGTTGCAAAAACGGGAAAAGAAAATTCCTTTCTGAGAGCTTCCGTTGCGTGCGCTGCGAAAACGGTTTAAGTTACGAGAATATCATGTATGAAGTAATTATTCGTCTTTAAAAGTTCTAAAAAAAGTCCGCGACAGCATCTGTCTATCTTTTAAGATTGACTCACTGTAACCATTTTTTATTGTTAAAATGTTAGGTTAAAAAGAATTATTTTTTGCGAAGCTTATTACCCATAAGGTTTATTATAATTAATAATATTAATTATAAAAAATAATTAATCTATATCTAAATAAATGTGTTCGTTAGAACGAAAATTTAATATAGAATATTTGTGCTCTTTACTCTATACAGTTTAAACAAATATGTTAGAAGATATCGCAATGTAAAAATACCCGCGCGGAAAAATAATTACGCGGGTTGCGTCGCAATGTAGGTACGGGGGATTCTGGCTGGCCTCCGGGAAATTCAAATTCAAAATATTTACTGCATCATAATGTTTACAAGTACAGAGTGTTTCTAGTATATTTAACAGTAAGAAATAGATTTTATAGTAATTCACACTTTAATATAATCTAAGCTAATCTAAACCATCTAAACTATTGTAATAAAGAGGAAAGATAAGATTTTTTGTTTGTTACGATTTAGCTTAATTAATGTCGGATAGTCGATAATTATATCGAGAAAGGTTATAGCTATATTTATGTGACGCAGACGAAGTTGCGCGGGTCAGCTAGTGTATAAATATAGATATATACTTAAATAAATACATAATGCTAAGATACATAAACAAATAAAATACATAATATGTTCTTTGACTCTTTCCAGTATAACCGGATGCAGCTGAATGCCAGTATTTAACGTGGAATGACTGCATAACTGTACTCCACAGCCCAGCTAATACTAGGTTATGCAATACCCTTTTGGTATGACTGGTTGTCAGACTTTTGGGCCGCTGACTACCTGTAACGACTGCCAAAGATATGCTATATATGGCAGCCGGGACGCGTATTTCCATATCCATGTTCACTGTGAGGCAGTACTGCCTTGAAACACGCACGGGTTTGTCGCGCTAACTGCCTTTACAAACTTGTGTTCAATTCAAAGTACGCGTCCTCCAATCGCGCACGGATTTGCAAGGAGCATGCGCCTTGATTAAGCACCACAAATCCGTGTTTGTTTGAAGGCACCAAATATTTTATATTATCACTAAATACGTGCCCTTAAAGCGAAAACCAACTAAAGTCACTTATGGGCAAAAATGAGTTACAAATACCGTTAGAATCTCCTTT
Organism: Diarsia mendica; assembly: GCA_949316265.1. NCBI lineage: Eukaryota > Metazoa > Arthropoda > Insecta > Lepidoptera > Noctuidae > Diarsia > Diarsia mendica. The sequence continues at coordinate 13,565,736 of OX438891.1, forward strand.
TCAAGATCTACATACTGGTAAAACCCGTTTTCCGAGGTGACGCTCCGTTCTGGATTTAGCTTTTAGCTAAGGTAGCTTATCAGGAGATTTTTTAAATAAAGAACAGACAAAACCCAGTAAGTGTCGGTTAAAGCAATGTTTTTGCACTGTAAGCAATTTTTCTCGCCAGGAAAAACATTCTATCTGCGTTTAAGTGGTTTTGTCATGATTCACGTTAAATTAACAATAACAATAACTGATACTAAATATTTCTACTTAGTATTAGCAATTACCCATAAGTTGAACATAAATATTTCGTTTAATTAAATTCATAAAAAACTGCTGTCTAAACTCTATTCTTCAAAACATAATAAAACCTTGCGACTACAGGAAAAACCACTTATCTGTAGCATTTATCAAGCCAATCCTTAATTTTTCCTACTTGTTTGAGAATTAAGCTATTTTTCCTTCACCACCCGAATAATGAATACAATAAGAAATCAAAATACACGTACTCGCCTCTTTATCAAGTATTTTAATAAAATTTTTACGATTCGAACCTTTAAACACGATTTTCTCGAAACTACATTTTGTGCAGTTAGTTGGGTTTTGAAGTAAGGGCACGAATAGATGTCACCAATATTGTATTTCACGACTTTCAATTCATCTCCATGACGTGCGCTCGCTTCGCTCGCATATTAAATAACACTAATATCTTCTGTCCCCGAAGTGCCGGGCCTCCGCCGGCCTCCTTCGTCGGCCTACGGCCCGGTGCCCATGCCGCCCATAAAGGATACTGTCGCGAGACGATCGTATTATAATTTTGGTTAATTGATTTGGTGAGCATTTATCCATTTTGGTAGTTCATGCACCATCGTCTTGAACACGTGTTTAGAAGAACAGTTGGCGTTGCAAACCCGTGCGCGATTGGAGGACGCGCACACTGAATTGAACACGAGTTTGTAAAGGCAGTTAGCGCGACAAACCCGTGCGTGTTTCATGGCAGTACTGCCTCCTAATGAACACGGAAATGGAAATACGCAGCCGGGTCCAACAACTTAACGTGCTTTCCGAGGCACGGAGGAAACTCGGTATATAATTGGTGGTCACCGATCCACAGACCAACCTAGGCAAGCGCGGCTTAACCTAAAGATGGACTAAAGTAAAAAAAAAGTGGCAGTTATTATTAAGCCACGAGCTCCTCTCCTATGTTTATTATGCAAATGATGATGAATCTGTTTAATATTACTAAATAAAAATTAAATATCACTATGTAATAAATTAAAATGTTAATTATAATTTGCAATAATTTAAATAGTTACACTGAATATTTAATTTTGAGATCTCGTCAAAAAAGCATTTTGGATATCTTCTAAATGCGTTGGGTTACGTTTAAAACTGTTACAACACCTTAACCAGTGTTATAATTACATATAATACTTAGACAATAGTTTAGTGCAACACAGATCCATTTTTGATTCAGTAACAATAAAAACAGCAATATATTTGAGCGCTATTTGTGACGCGCCGCGTTGTCAACTTTCAGAATGCACCCCTCTTAAGAGCGTATGCTACCTCAGATTAGCAACCCTATTTGTGGTGGTTCAAACTTCGCTTGTAACACTGCTAAAATAAAGTTCTAATCAGCTTGCACTACAAAGCGGTTGTTACGTCTTTCGCTGCGGCCGAATAGTGCGAAATTAGTGGTATTTTGCGATTTACAAAAAAACTATTGATTGGACTAAAAAAGTAAAACACTATGACTTTAGTTTGTTGCTTGTAGAATTATTTCCCAAAAAAATCAGAACGATGGCATGTATTTTAGTATGGTTTTTACTCGTTAAAAGAAATTTTTAGAGGTATCTTCGCGATTTTTTTCTATCGAGTAAAGTTAGTTGTATTATGTTTTCACAACACTATGGCACTAGCATATATCCTGAAGAATATCATATATTTTTCTGATGTTGATTACTGCAGTGAATCATATACTTTTACGCATTATAAAACTCGCGTTTGATACCATACGCTCTTAAGTAATGTTCAAATAACTTAAAACAAACCACAATGCACATTATAATACTTTTATGTATAATGCATCATCTGCCTAGCTTTTTCCCAACTATGGCATCCAGTCTACCAATAACGACTGTCAAAGATCTCTAAATGGCAGCCGAAAAGAACGGTTTAGCGTGCTTTCCGAGGCACGGAGGAAACCCATTGATCACCCACCCACAGGACAACCTAGGAAAGCACGCCTTAACCTAAAGATCGATCCGAGTGACTGGTATTATTAAACTACGGCCTCCTCCTCCACTATAGGTAAATGTATACAATACACAATAATACATACATTAATGATAACGGCTAGATGCCTTTTTGAAAACATTATGTATACCTAGGTATATAAATACTCAGCATACAGAGCCATCTATGCATAGTCGTGAGCACATGCTACAAAGTAAGAAACATGTTTGTAAAGATGTAGCCTCTAAAAATCGATGAACAAAGAGAATGTATTCTGTAGAGCCTTCAACGCCAACGCAATACACGAGTATACCGGTAGATGGTAGCAAATAAAGTTAGATACTTAATCCTACTCATTTTCTTTATTTATTTTAGTATTTATAAAAGTTGGAAAATGTTAAATACCTACCTGTGGCCTTTTAAAAGCTCTCGACTTTTACACTTTTATGTCTCGTGACCTATATCGACTACGATTTCCCATTTGCTGCATTCCTTAGTCTATACGAACCGCCATTTTTTTTTTGTAGAAACGGGTCCCGGGATCGCTAATTATTATTATTATTATTTGCAGAAACTCTGGGATCTTGGGATCCTTGGAGACAACTCGCCGGGATTCGTCTTAAATCAAATCGGATCCCGGGATCGGTAGAGACAATCCCAGTATTTCAGTAACTTTGTGACTTGAATCGACCAAATCGGCGAGTCCCCAACTCCCCACAGAAGTCGTAACTTCAACGTTGATGATTCAATCACCTAAGCGTATGCATACACCAGCGCAACCATTTTTTTTCATAATAACAGTTATAACGTAATGCCATATCTCAATACCAAGATAATAAAAACCGGCCAAGAGTGTGTCGGGCCACGCTCAGTGTAGGGTTCCGTAGTAATAATTCTTTTTTTGTTTGAAATACGGGCCAATGAAGCTTGACCTCTGGATTGTATAGGCGCTCATACGATTCAGGGACCAAATTATATTGGTTAACTGCAGTTTCCATCTGTTGTTTCCATCCAAGTTCAAAATAATTTTCAATACACTTCCTCGAAAACTAGCTCTTATTGCACTACGATTAGGTTCGACATGCATCATATTTCGCACGCGTGCGGTAATAAGAATACAGCGTGCTGTAATATTATTACCGCACGCTGTAATCATAGAGCAGCGATAATTCGATTAAAACTTATGAAATTAAAAAAAAACACCACTGACTATTATAGAGCAGGCGTGTTTTTTTTTTAATCTCGCCATTTTGATCTGCGTCTTTACAGCGTAAATATTTTTTGAATATTTAAATTGTGTTTGTAAAAAGAATACTACTAATAAACGTAAATATTTTAAACAATTATTTACTTTTATGAACAAGTAAGCATTTTTTTGTGTTCTTAATTAAAAAATATTTAAATTTTATATTTTTCCTGTGAGGCTGTTTGGCGGCTTTATACCTTTGCTTCTTTTTCAACCTGGCGAAATCAAACCGCGGAAAAAAAGTAAATTAAATCATAGTCTCATCAAATTTGTTGACAAAAACACATAACGTTTTTAGTTAATTTCTTCGAAAGTGTATTGAAAAACGTCGTTTGATACACGTGGGAATTTGTTATTGCATTTCTCGACCCCATGAACACCCTCGCCATACGGCTCGGGTGTTCAATCTGCCTCGAATGCAATAACAAACTTTCCGCACTTGTATCAAAATGTACTATTTCCTAGAAAGTCCTTATAAAGTTCTACTTTTCAGATTTTTTTCGTATTTTCTAAACTTATGGTTCAAAAGTAAGAGGGGGGGGGGACGCTTTGTTTTTTACTTTTGGAGCGATTATTTCCGAAATTATTGACATTATCAAAAAATTATTTTAGTAAACCCCTATTCATTTTTAAATACCTTTCCAACAATATATCACACGTTAGGGTTAAAATTAAAAAAAAAATCACTTCCCACTTTACATATAGGGGGGCTACCCTAATAAAACATTTTTTTCCAATTTTTATTTTAGCACTTTGTCGGCGTGATTGATACACATATTGGTACCAAATTTCAGCTTTCTAGTGCTAACGGTCACAGAGATTAAGCGAGGACGGACAGACGGACAGACAGACAGACATGGCGAAACTATAAGGGTTCCTAGTTGACTACGGAACCCTAAAAACATAATGCTATCTTACAATAAAATTAGCACAGATTAGAAAAGGCGCAGACACAATAATTATTGTACAAAATAATTGATACCCTTACAAAATGAGTCGAGTGTGCAATACTGGCGTGAAATCCAATCATAGGACGTATTCACGATGGGCCAGTTACCTTTGGTCCGATATCCCATCTGTCACCTTACATAACTATTGAAATCTTAATAGCTCGACAATACATGACGAGGTTTCACCATCATTATGTGACACATCATAAATCAATTGTTGGATAGCACGCTAAACAATGACACCTGAAGTCTAATAAGTTGGTTATGTAATTAATTGTGACGTAGAAAAGGGCTCTATACACAACACATCAACAGTCTGTAGATCCTTTCCCACTGCTGCGACACAGGTCTCTTATCTGTGAGAGGGGTTGGGCCATAACACAGGGGTTCAGCGCCGGTTGATTGGTGTCAAATTATTCCATGTTCGAATTTGATGGTTCTAAGTAGGACCTTCTGGTTTGCTCGAAATTATTTCTTATACTTATACCTATTTGCTTTGCTGATAAGGCGGCAACAGAAACAAACATTTTGTAATAAGTTTGTTTTTCATAGTGATTTTTACTATTTTTGTGCAATAATCTTAAAGCGGTTTACAGAATACTCGTACATCTACTTACCAAGTTTCAACTGTGTTGTCTTAATAGTTTCCGAATAAAGTACCGTGGCTGTGACATACGGACGTACAGACATGACGAATCTATAGGGGTTTCATTTATTTCCATTCGGCTACGGAGTGAGATCGGACTTTCCTCGAACTCGTGTGTCAACATCATCAACACTGGGCTACCAGTCCCACCGCTCTAATTGCTCCAGAACAGAATAAATAGATAATGTCAGATGTAATGGTTTGATAAACCATTAAGCCGGCTTTTGACTATGGGATGTCTAATATATACCTATTACATCCCGCAATTCCTGTTCACACTGTAAGATATACAGTGTACAAATGCACAGTGTGAACGGTCACGTACAAAATGTATGACGAGCGATAAAATATTATATCTCAAGATGTAATAATATACCCAACAAAAACATTCTGTAAAAAACTAGCCAAGTGTCGATGGAGCTGCTTGTTTATCTCTAAAAAGTAATAAAATCTAGACAAAATCGTGCCAAGTCCAAGGTTCCTTATTGCGATTTCTTTATTATTATAGTAATTAATGTTGTGTGTCTTGGCCGTTGAACATTCTTTATACGTTAGTGGGTACAAGTCAATTTAGTTTATACGTAATGTTATAACTGTTGTAACTACCTATGATTGTTAAGCGAGATAATAACCCATACTGGTATTGGTAATTGGACGCCAAGAAGAAAAATTACCGAACTAAACGAAACGAACAACGGCCAAGTCACACAACATTAACTATAATAATAAAGAAATCGCAATAAGGAACCTTGGACTTGGCACGACTTTGTCTAGATTTTATTACTTTTTAGAGATAAACAAGCAGCTCCATCGACACTTGGCTAGTTTTTTACAGAATGTTTTTGTTGGGATTTCACTTCTTTTTGTAGAAACGTGGGGCATATTGATTTATTTTATTAGATTTTCTTATTTAAAACATTTTTTTTTGATTTTCCTACTTTTTATAGTTTTGCCTTAATGTGGTCATTAAACCCTAACTCTGTACCAAATTTCAGCTCTCTGAGTTTATGGGAAGTACTAGTTCTATTTTGATGATCATGAGTAAGTGAGTTTCATAAATGCGAAACTTTGCTTTCGCTTAACTTCGGAACTAAATGACCTACAGACTTGAAACTTTTTATTTTAATTGTGATTGTATAACTTACTGGATGACGAAAATTTCAGCGTTCTGGTCTTATCCAGAGGTTCTCAAATAGGGGCCTGAAAATGCGGCGAAATGGTTCCAGTAAAGGATGGTACGGCAGTGTTTGCTTCGCGCTCGACTCGGCGGGGGCACTGCCGTGCCCCCAGATTATTATATCCCATAGTCAAAAGACACAAACATCGTCGGGTCATACCAGAATGACCTGACGAGACATCGTCAGGTCATTCTGGTATTCCAAAATGTATTCAAATCTCTGCATCATTTCACAAGCACCGACTGGTTCTTCTTAGTGCAAATTAATTTATGAGCCGTATTAAGAGTTAAGCCTTTCTTCCTTGTGTTTTGCAAGGCTAGTATCAATAATATAATTTAACTATCGCCCTTTGACAGGTTAAATGCAAGTCATGATAGGCTTGCTTTAAAATATCTAGGTGTGTGCAACGGTTTAGTTTACTGCGATGATTTCGTATTAAATTTTCTTCTGCTTTAGATTTTTTTATTTCTCTGCAAAACAGAAACTTGGGTACAAAAAAGGCTGTGAATAGTAAAAAGTAGGAAAATATAAAACTAGGTAACACTTCCTAGTTTTATACTTTCCTACTATAAATCATTTCCCACTGGGTACTAAGAAGCTTCATATTCAGTGCAATAAAACTTGATCAAAGATACAATTTTACTCGTAATGCCAGTCAAACCTTCGAAAACTGCATGCTTACGACGATTATCTTCATAAGTAGCTTCGAGTAGGAAGTAATATAAGGAAACTCATGCGAGGAACCTTTTTAGAATTGCCTATTACATTCAGTATGACCTCCGGTTAATCGTAACAAAAATGCGGTAAAAATCAATAGGTATACATTATCAAAGTACATACATTAGTAGTTGCATAGTAACGTTTTTATAAGACTAATTAATTAAAGTATCGAAACAGATGTCAACTTTTTGTAATATTTTTTTTGCTGTTGCAATATATTAAATGGGTGTTTATGTGTAGGGTACGTATGCACAGTTTTAAGCTGCAAGGCGGCAAAAAGCCGCACAATTTTTACAATTAAACAAAATCCATTGAGTAGTTGATAGTGTTGACTATTTTTTCGAACTTACGAAGCAATGAATACGGATTTCTTTCAGAACCCCTAAGATATTTTTTGAAGGCGAAAAGCAATAGGACTGCTGCAGTTCCAATTAACTTGAATTATGGTGTTTGAAATACGCACCTTACCATATTATGTATGGAGTAAGTATTTTAATGCAAGCCGGTGGATCAAACACATATATTACAAACATTCCATCATTTATTGAATTATGTGTGGTCAGCATCAAGTCATCCAAAGTGAAGAAAACTATTACAACCATACATTTTTGATGGTGAAACGTTCTAAAGATTATTATTCTATCAATCATTATGTCTATCATCAGTGTCTTTAGATGGGCATATTATATAATAAGCAGGAGCCTTTCAAATATGCAGCATTTGTAGTTCGAGCGTGAACATAATCACGAATCTTAAAAATATTTTTTAGTATTCTTCATGATTTAAACGTAGTTTTAAATTATAGCTCACGTAGAAACCGACCTTGTGCTTTAATACAAGCCCGTCTGGTTCTCAGAGCATAAAGTTAAACATTGTTCAAAATGATTCGAATAATCATCGCGTGTGCACTGGTCTCGCTGGCGGCTGCTGCAGTCATACCTGAGGATTCTCAAGCCACAATTATCAACTATAAAAATGAAAATGATGGCTCTGGTAACTACGACTTCAGGTGAGTGTCGTCAAAGTTGAATGTCAAGGACGTAACTTTTGGAACATCTATTTTAATAAATTAAAGTGTTACATATTTTAATTAAGTATTTTTAATGAAGATGGTGGAACGAGTTGGACAAAATCAACGACAAGTGGTCCACATAAGCCCTGAATCGTAAAATCCGGAGATAATGTGGAGAAACCTGTGTCCAGCAGTGGGATGACGCGAAATAACTGTACCAATATTCGTTTTTTTTAAATACCAAATAACGCAGCATGTACCAGTTTTAAACTGTGGTCAAATATGCATTTATTGTTATCAAACTAGGCGTTCTGTAAAAGTCAAGTTAAAAGTGTCTATGTGTTTTACGTTAACCAAGAAAAAGTGAACAAATAAGTAAACACCAATTATCCAATGCTTTTGTAATTGTTTGTTATTGCAGGTTCGAGACGTCCAATGGCATATCTCGCACAGAAACCGGACGTTTGGTCAATGCCGGGTCTGATGACCAATACGTGGAGGTCTACGGCTCGTTCACTTACTTCGAAGTTGATGGAAAACTAGTCCAAGTTAATTACAAAGCTGATAAAGATGGTTATAAAGTACTTCCGAAACAAGTAAGTTTATCCTACTTTATTCATTCATGATTAACGTTAAGGTAAGTGACCATATTAAAAAAGCAAGCCCATATTTTTTAAGGTGACGTTTTTAAATGGTCTGGAGATCTAAAATTATCATTTTATGAATTTTAACGCAATTCATAATTTCCTATCATGATCTATTTTCTAAATAATAAAAATAAATAAATAATAAAAGTTTATTTAGGAATAGTAACACGACATAATAAAACAAATAAAACGATGGAAGCTGCAAAAGTATAAACTGTAGCGAAGCTTCCAACGCCCATCTAGTTAAAGACAAAAATTCCTTAATAATAATGTGTGTAATTTATAATTTGCATAATTGAATTTAAATTTATATTTATATAATGATAATTAATACAAAAAATGGCCACAGACGCAGTTACTATTATGATAGATCAATTTTCCGCCTTATAACACAATTCATATTATGGTCTGCTAAAGTGGCTATTTTAGATAACTGTCTGAAGAATAAATATGGCGGATCACCAGATTTTTAAAATGTCTCGAACAATCGCACACGCCATTTCATGGTGTGTATTTCGCATACAAAAACTGCAATATGTCAATTTTAGGCTACATTTGTAATGGTGTTAGGTATCGCACATTTGAGAAACCAACCCTAAGTAGTACCTACCATACCAGTACCTTATAGTAGCAGTCTTCAATGTGTTAGGTTGAACGTGCCGATTTTTTTTAATTTAAAAGCATTTTTGTGTACCCAAAGAATAATTATGTTAAACCAGTTAAAACCTTATAATTAATACAAGCAAGAAACAACTTGTTCTAAAGTTCATTATGAATACCAACAACACGACTAAAATCTATTTATAAGTTTTCCTTAAAACATTTTTTCGTACACATAAATGCGCTACAACACTATGTTTGTAGTTGATTTCGACTTTACTCCCGGAGCAAGACGTAAAGGGCACATTATGAGCTTTCATTTGACATAATTCACAATACTGTTGGAATATTCATTCAACCCAAACATGGTCATACACATTTAAAACTACCCTAAATGAGCTAAAAAATATTTTTGAGCATGATTTGAATTTAGATGTAATTTAACGAAGTAAAAATCAGACCATGTGTTTTACTTACCCTATACTATAATATTGCTTAGGTATAACTCGATTTTGGTTCTATTCGAATATGATTAAAATAACGTACATAATATGGGCCAAATCACTCATTCGGAAACTTGACGTGAGCTACATGACATTTCGCTATCGCTTCACAATGCTGAATGAGCGTTGTGTGGTTCTATCAAAATGGTATGACAACACTGCGTATCCAGAACAGCCGACCCACCACCAGTGCAGCACCTTATTCTTGTTATGCATGGGCAAAAGAGGTAAGCGTTTTAGGTGTCATGACCCGATTTTTACGAATCGCATTCTCCAAGTCTAAGTAAAGCCGCGTTTCCACTAGGCAACATTTGGAGCGTTACACGTGACGCTCAACATGTGCGGCAACGCTGCACATTAGCGCGCGTCGTTGCCAGTAACATTGTAAAGTAGTAGATGCGTAGACAGACGTAGAAAGTTCTGCGCTGACTTTCAACATGCTGGGCAACATGTTGCGCGTCAATTGTTGCCTAGTGGAAACGCGGCTTAATTAAATTCGGTAAGTTAGGAACTTATGACATAAGTATTTATGAATGAAATGCTGGAAAGCATTTGTTATCAAGCATATGCGGCACAGAAACAGGTACAGTTTTATTTGCGTATTTTTGTGGTCCATATTTCTGGAGTAAAGAACATGCAATAGATCAGAGAAATTCCAGCGTGTCTAAGTCTAACCCTAATGATCAGGCGACCTGGCAAGCGTTGTTGGGTTGTAGACCGTTCATCAGGATTATCAATGATCTTCGGTTGGGTTCTTCAGCTAGAGTTAACGGTTCGTCAGGATGAGAAATTCGTCAATCAATCAAATGGATTGACATGAGTTTTGATGTTAACACGTTCGTATTTGGATTCTTAGCCGCTAGCTGACAAATTAATGATGACCATATAATTATAATTGTAATGTTTTCCTTGTGTTTATATAGTTATACAATAGCAATGGGTTTAAACTACATAAATAAATGAATTATATTTTTAAATGATATTGGTTTGTGGATATACGGGGTGTTAGGTTAGGTTAGGGACATATTGAAAGAGGGTATTCTTCATCCGATTCTCGTCCGAAATATGTAAAAAAACTATGACCTTAATCTGTGACGTAATTGTCCCATAGCCCCCGCACGCTCTTCAGATCTCAATTTATTAGACGTTTCTTTTTCACCATGATTGTCCTACGCCTGTTTCAAAATATGAAAGGAAATTGGATTATACCTAAAAGTCATTGATCCGCGCACATTTTCTGTGATAAATGCAAGAGTGCATGGTGAGACTTTTCCGAAATATTTGGTATGAATCTGTCTGTTATTTTTATTTATCAGTGTTTCTTTTTTGTTAGTATCATATTGCGGGTTTCAATATGTCCCTCGTTTAAAAATACATACTGTACTATACCTACACACCGTGACATATATCCAGTATAACCTGTATGAGCTTTCTTTAAAATCCATTTTCTAATCATTTATTTTTCAACAGCGCATAACAATGGGCCTTGTTAATAGGAACTTTTCCCCGTCCGTGGTGGCAACGTTATTAGGAAAATGAAGAAAATGCAGCTTCGCTCACAACATAAAATAAAAAACTATAAGACTTAATTTGCCAATGTACCTTATCTATTTAATTAAATCAATAAAACTTATTGACCTTTAAATATTGCATTTATTTTTTCCATATATAGGTATTCAACGGTGATTTTAATAGAAAAAACTACGCTAAGATTGAACTGCAGTATAATGGTTGTTTTTCTACTGTGAACAAAAATCGCAAAAAAGGCTTTGCTAGTTGTATGCCTGATTTGTACAGGTTTATGGAATTAAGCTCATAATAATTCGGTTAACCAGCATGTTGAAAGATAGAACTTATCGTTAAATTAACGATTTTCTCTCCGTGAGGTAAAGTTTATCGTAATTGAGTCTCTATTAGCGTAACGCGTGTCGAAACTATCTAATGGAAGTTGGTACGTGGCGCCATATCAAGGTATACATATTCAGTCTAACGTGAACTCTCTTTGCATGAGCTTCCATTACAATGAGATCTCACCTTATACTGTTCAGCATAACTTGATCGGACGTCGTCGTCGTGCGTACTACTCGTACTAGTAGCGATCAAATATTTACCTTAGGCAGCTTGCAGCGCTTTAAAAACATTTCGACTAATTAAGTTTGTTTGATGAAACTCGAGTGTGAAATCACAGAGGATTACTAAAATAACCTTATTTTATTTGTGACCTACTGAATGTTGATGTAATTTTTTGTAAAGGATTCAGTATAAATATTTTCAGTCCTTTTAATTTAGGTATGTAGGTATAATGGGGTAGATCACAGTAGATGTGTGTGAAATTTAGAATAAACTTATTTTATTTATTTATTTACAAGGGTTCACTAACAGCTTCTGTGTACAATGTATCTTATTTAGGTTTACAGTTTTAAAGTAACTCTAGAATTGCTGGTTAACTAGCATTCACAAAAAAATAAGTGATAACACAGACAAATCGACGAATCGACGATCGTGTTACTTTGTTTCTTTATTGTTACCTTTTTTTTTGTTGTTTTTTTTCTTTGTTTTCATGTTTTAACAGTGGAAACCTGTAATTGGCCTTGAAATATTTATTGTTTAAGTATGTCGGCGCTTCCGCTTTTCTAGACTGTCAATTGACATCCTGTACAAATTTAATTCCAAAAACGAACACCGAGCGCTGGTGTGGCGGCCATCTTGTAAAAACGATCAGTTCACTTTGGAGCGTGGTCGAGTGCGCACGCAACCACGTGCTCGGTGGACGTTATATTTTAGTCTAAGTGTACTTTAGCTTAGATAGTTATTTTGTGAGACATTTGGTTCAATTATTGAGAATTATAAGTGCAGTGATTGTGACAATTGTGATTTTATTGAAATACCGCCTCCATACCTGATAATCCACGCCTACCTGAACATGGAGAATACACTTGCTGAAAGTCGAAAGACTACATCAGAAGTGCGATGTAACTTTAACGCCCACATAGTGTAAGTGACAGTACTAGGCCGAAAAAGTGTAAAGACAATGCGCGTTCGTCTGAAAGTGACATAGAAACGGAAATGTGGTGTTTTCTGTTCGAGCAGCTAAACAAAAACTTTATGGTTATTGTGCAAGCAATGAAGACACCTTTTGCGAGTACGGATATTCGACTACCGCATTTTGACTCTGAAAAACGGAATATTGTCCCGCGTGCTTGGTTGGCAATAACAGCCAACATGTGTGTTATCGATCCGAATAGTCAAGGTGCATCGTTGGTGCTTTGAACCGCGCACTCATGGGAGAAACGGGACGAACGGGAGTCACACATCCACTGTAGGTGCGTCGTAAGTCGGCATCTCCGTCGCTGGTCATCCTCCGCTGGGCCTCCTCCGGGTAACCGTTGGTCTCACCTGGCGGGGATGGACCGCCGGGGTGCTGTGAAGACAGCAGCGCCGTGCAACCGGCGCTGTGGCGCGCCTACAGGGGACGCAGCGAATTCCACGAGACTCATGGGAGAAGTTTCGTCATGGCTGTCGTCCATATCTTGTCCTGGGATGAAATGGAGCGATTTTAAGGAGCTGTTTATAGTCTGGAGTGCCCCGTATGGTGATGACGATCGCGAAGACCCTGATGCGACATCAGAACCGGGATTCACTCGAGCTGAAGAAAATACGAAGAATGGTGCGATGACGTCACGGTGCGCTGAGAATTTACTTTGGCAGTGGCGCCGGCGGCGCGGCGGCGGGACGCGGCTTGGCGGCGCGTGGTTGGCAGCGCGGCGGCGCGGCAGGCTGACCAAGCAGTGCCTGCAGCCTGCAGCAGAGGCAAATAGCGAGCGACGTGTTGAAGTTTGCTATGTGAGCAATCCCAGCGAAGAGACTTTGGCTGCTGGTTCTGACACTCTCTCGGCCTCAGAAGACGACTCCATTATGGTTGTAGAACGGGCTCAAGTACACCGAAGTAAGTAGTCTTAAGTAGAGTTACGTGTTGTCTATTTTAGTGTCGTAGCGTAAAGCTGGTTGCTGGTTGGTGGTGTCTGGTTGGTTGCTGGTTGCGGGCCACGCTTTGGGTATTGTTAAAGCTGGTTGAAGGGGCCTCGTACGCCCGGGCCACGCTTTGGGTATTGTTAAAGCTGGTTGAAGGGGCCTCGTACGCCCGGGCCACGCTTTGGGTATTTTTAAAGCTGGTTGAAGGGGCCTCGTACGCCCGGGCCACGCTTTGGGTATTGGTAAAGCTGGTTGAAGGGGCCTCGTACGCCCGGGCCACGCTTTGGGTATTGGTAAAGCTGGTTGAAGGGGCCTCGTACGCCCGGGCCACGCTTTGGGTATTGGTAAAGCTGGTTGAAGGGGCCTCGTACGCCCGGGCCACGCTTTGGGTATTGGTAAAGCTGGTTGAAGGGGCCTCGTACGCCCGGGCCACGCTTTGGGTATTGTTAAAGCTGGTTGAAGGGGCCTCGTACGCCCGGGCCACGCTTTGGGTATTGTTAAAGCTGGTTGAAGGGGCCTCGTACGCCCGGGCCACGCTTTGGGTATTGGTAAAGCTGGTTGAAGGGGCCTCGTACGCCCGGGCCACGCTTTGGGTATTGGTAAAGCTGGTTGAAGGGGCCTCGTACGCCCGGGCCACGCTTTGGGTATTGGTAAAGCTGGTTGAAGGGGCCTCGTACGCCCGGGCCACGCTTTAGGTATTGACAAACTTGGTTGAAAGGGCCTCGCACGCCCGTGCCACGCTACTTAAGAAAGTAGGAGAAGCCTAGCAAGCCTGGTTAATGTTGCGGCATTGCTATTGGTCAGGAAAAGCCGAGCTTATGTTAACGTGTACTCTTTTCTGTTCATCGGACCGTCGAGAGGAGTAACGTCGCAAGCTATGGATGCGCGACACCACATGCACGAGGTCGTGCTATTGTCAGAAATGGCCGTGTCGGCGCTTCCGCTTTTCTAGACTGTCAATTGACATCCTGTACAAATTTAATTCCAAAAACGAACACCGAGCGCTGGTGTGGCGGCCATCTTGTAAAAACGATCAGTTCACTTTGGAGCGTGGTCGAGTGCGCACGCAACCACGTGCTCGGTGGACGTTATATTTTAGTCTAAGTGTACTTTAGCTTAGATAGTTATTTTGTGAGACATTTGGTTCAATTATTGAGTTTAATTATAAGTTGGTTCAATTATAAGTGCAGTGATTGTGACAATTGTGATTTTATTGAAATACCGCCTCCATACCTGATAATCCACGCCTACCTGAACATGGAGAATACACTTGCTGAAAGTCGAAAGACTACAAGTATATTGTCTGTATTAGCTGTAAGTTTCCCAAATAGAATAAAATAAAATAAATAAATAAATCTGAAATTAAAACGTACGACCTTAGAAATTAAATACAATAGTAAACTACTTACAATTAAAAGTTTACTAAGCTTAAAAAATATAACATTCAGAAACAATAATGGAAGTTTTCGCTACAGACTAATTACGACTACAATAAAAAAGACAAAATAAAAAAAATATTATTATCAGTTCCAAAAAACAAATAAAAATTAAGTCGATACAAATCATAACTATTAAAAAAATTATAATTAAATAAGGTAGGTATTAACTGGTACCAGATGCAAATTACTTAGAACCAAAAACACACTGATACTAAAAACCTGATCGAAATTGATTGACACGTTTTGGTTTTGAACTTTTTTTTTTTCTAATTTGTAAGTAATGTATTTTGTAAATGACATGTTCCCACAAATGGTGGATACCATAGCATAGGTAAATACTGGCGTAAAATAGTTGTTTATCACGTTCGTTCGTAAGGATTCTGAAAATATCATCATCATCATCATTTCAGCCAAAAGACGTCCACTGCTGGATATAGGCCTCCCCCAGGCGTCGCCACATTGACCGGTCCCGTGCGTCTCTCATCCAGCGGGATTTTGAAAATATGTAAATAAAAAAATAGGCTCAACGAAATAAAAGGAGTGATTTTTAATAAATGTCATTGTAAATATAAGTGTACGTGTTACGAAGTTATTCAGCAGGAGCTTACGACATAATTTCCATAAAATATAACACTTTGAGACATCATCATCATTCTCCTGCTGGTACTTCAATTCATTTGAGTCGGCGTAACATTTCTTCTTCTTTTTCTGTACTTCTCTATCACTCGTTATTCACCGTGAAAAGGCTTTAAAGAAGGTGTCTGATGAAGTGATGAGATAACGAGTTATAGAGGAGTATCACTGTTACTTTGGTCTTCTTCTGCTTCTACTCCTAAAAGTGGAGACGATATTCAAAAATTGCTCCAATATACCTAGGAATGTTATAATGCCGTACGTCCGTGGTAGTACTAGCGTGAATTCACAATTTCAGTATTTTTTTCAGTGATCTTTTATTTTTTTTTCTTTTTTACCAGTTCGCCTTCGGCCTTCCTGCAAGTGTGACTGCAACGTTATTAGGAAAGTGAGGAGAATGCATCTTGCCTACGTATTATTAAGAATTACATTTGTTTGGAATACTTATCTGTATAATAAAGCATAATGCTGAAGTGTCGCATTTGTTATTTTAAAAATCCTTGAACAATCAATGAAATCTTGAGCTAGCTATAGCCTAATTATAGACATTCCCTTGACATGATCATTAGGCATCTTAACTTCTATGACATGGGTGAATCCCTTTTTTTTTTTTTTTGTGGGTGGAAAATCATCGAAAAACCTCCCCTCCCGCTCTTGGGCAGAGCGAAGGGGAGTGTCAGACTTCTACTGACTAAAAACCAAACCCATGTTCCTTCTTCGCCCTTGTGTCGGAGCCGCGTTATCCTTTCGATAATCCACAGCCCCGACGTGATGGGTGAATCCTTAATGTTACATTTTGAAAACTTCTTTTCTTCTTACCAATGAAAATTGGGATACTGGCAAACATTTCAGTATGTTAGGTTCAATCGACCACTTGCTATAGGCAGATATACAGGATATAAACGAACCCTTCATGGAGCCGTAACCAAGCATTATGTAGTCACCTTCAAAAATGCATGGACAGTTCTGAACTCTATTCACAAGTAATAAAGACTAAAAGTATCCATGCAATTCTTCAAGTGACTGTACATTAAACTAAGTAAGAAGACGCAAACATTTTTGCGTTTTCTTAAAACATTGTGCTAGTGCATGCTTTGAATAATAAACGGGTCATGGAGGTAATTTAAGTAAAGTTATAACCTGAAAAACTAGTATAAACAAATGAACAAAAAGCAATGTTGGTTTTTGTTCATTTGTTTATACTAGTTTTTCAGCTTTAAAAAAATTGGAACTTTGACCCCCAATATCTTCGTTACTAGAGGGTTCCCAGGTACGGTGTAATTAGTACAAAAATATGATTGCAGTGACGGGGAGAACAAGTGCCTTTAGGTTTCGTTATGGGTACTTTTACACCCCTTATGATTTAATCAAATAACGATTAACATTAACAGAACTTTACTTCATAATATAAGTACCTAGTACCTTCAAAACAAAACACAAACACACACAAACAAAAACAAACACACACAAAAACCAAAACAATACAAAAGAGACGATTAAACGAATCAAATTTAGTTCCGCAACGAGATAGTTTAAATAATTACGAGAACAACAAAACCTGTAAAAAAACAAAGCATCACAATATCATAGCGCTTGCAGAAAACACACGATTTAACCTATTTAATTGACGGTGAGCATATTTGTTAATATATATTGATAGGCACATAAAATTAAAAAGTTTCTGTCTATTGTCTTTAATTCGGTAACGCATCAGTGAGATTAATGTGGTTGTCTAAAACCGGTGGTTTTAGATAGTTTTCTTTTTCATAATTTATTAAGGCCGAAATATTGTCACTTTTTTTTCTCTTTATTTATTTTTAGGGACTTTTATAAAAATATTGTCACTTGTAACAGTAATCTACACAATTCACATACATACATAAACTCACGCACCATTGGGCACTCATTCCCATGGGGGTAGGCAGAAACCACAGAACGCCACCTGCTACGATCCTTACATATTCCTTCTGCCTCGTCCACATTCATACATCTGGTCATACACGCACGCTGGTTACGAGTTTCGTTGATCGACTTTCATGAGTGAAAGTCAATTAATGAGAGACCTTAGCATACTCTTTTAAATTTTTGTCACTCACTACATCATCTTTTAAACCACAACGTTCTCTTTTAAACCATAACCTCATTTCTCAATTAATCTACACAATTCTTACTCTAAAAGATTGTAGCCTCTGCGTTTTGTTTAAATTAGAAAATAAAAACAATTAATATGTTTTCCTTTTTCGACAGGAAAGACCAGATGGGCCCACCCTACCAGAAGTTCCCCCAATATCGGGCGCCTTTGCCGCTGCTCTCCCCCCCAGTGTGGTAGCAACGTTATTGGGAGGGTAAGAAGAATCATCTCACTGTTCAGTATTATCAAGAAACAAGACTTATTTGTTAAACCTACCTCTCTCTGTTCCTCTCTGTAACTTATATTGTAATAAAAGTATATTTATGCAATGTTGTATTTGTTATTTGAAAATCCTTAAAGTAAAAAAAATAGTACATAAGCTACAAAAGAAAAGAACGTATAAACTTATGTGAGAAGGCATAGACAAAGTCCGAGGCTGCGGCTTGTTCGAAAAAGATACCGCAACCCCGGATACAAAGGACTAAGAAGAAACATTGGTGGTTTTTTGTCAGTAGAAGTCTGACACTCTCTTCCACTCCGCCCCGAGCGGGAGGAGTCATTTGATGATATCCCACCGTCTAAAAAAAAAAACGAAAGGAACATGACGTGACATTCATAGACTATGTGGCATTCATCTCTTCTTCTCTTCTAAGCGTGTCGATCGATGGCAATCTAAATTGTGTCGTCCCAGAACAGAGATATCCGTTTATCACTTTTAGAAGCAGAGGAGCTCGTGGCTTAATAAGAACTGCCATTCAGGTCAATCTTTAGGTAGCTGTGCTTGCGTAGGTCGGTCTGTGGATGGGTGACCGCCCGACATACCGAGTTTCCTTCGTGCCTCGGAAAGCACGTTAAGCTGTTGGTCCCGGCTGCCATATACATAGATCTTTGGCAGACGTTACAGGTAGTCAGTGACCTGAAATTCTAACATCCAGTCTTACCAAAGGGTATTGTATTACCTAGTACTAACTGGGTTGTGGAGGTCAGATAGGCAGTCGCTCCATGTAAAATACTAGTATTCAGCTGCATCCGGTTAGACTGGAAGCCGGCCCCAATATAGTAATTGGGAAAAGGCTAGGCAGATGATGACCTTCAGAAGCATCCATCAGTTCTTGTAACGAGAAAACAACAGGACACACATGACACGAAGTTAAGAGCGTTCCAAGTTAGAGTCATTATTTACCTAATGAATTTCCACCTGAGTATGTTTGTTTTCCTTACTTCAGCCAACCAGGGTCCGGAGTCTATATTTAAAAACTTCCAAGACAGCCATGGCAACTGTTCAGTTGGAATATTTTTAACAGGTGGTATCAGGTGGGTTTGGTAAGGATGCACTACTTCGTCACAGTTTTAGACTTTGCGTAGGCCGCTCGCCTGTGAGAGGTGACATACTCCAAATAGCGGTTTTGATTTTGAGTTGACATTGCAACGGGTGGGTATTCAGGTGCTTGTGTCTGGCTGCTTAAAATGGAAGCTTTAGCATGCCACCGCTTTGTGAACTTGTAGTGATAAACTATGCCTACCGGTGGTGGTGGATACAGCATAATTATGTGTCTTACTGAGTGTTACAGCTGTGCCGGGGTTGGTTTTACGCAACCAGTGACGTTTCACTCCCAAAGTATCAAGAAACTGTGCATGTGTCTGAACGGCGGCTGCCAATTCACCAGCTGAAAAAGATAGCGCCAAGTCGTTATTCTATCAGTCATAATGATTTTATTTAATATTTACGAAATTTTAAGTTTAAATTTTATGCATGGCATGCTAATTATTATTGCTTTTCCTGCATTTGTATATTTTTGCGGGAGAGAGGACAGTACCAGTGGCGTGCAGTGGTCCGCCACGGTGGGTAGGCCACGAAATATTGAGAGCAAAAAAAAATTGTCACATTTACCTACCTACTTATAACATTTGAAAATAAGCCTGTAAAAGTTATACCTAAATACAATTCAAAAACTCACCACATTATTCAAGGTTCAACTCATGATTTTCTAACGATGCAAACAGAAGAAAGATTCGGCCACCTCAAAAACTCATCCAAGTGAGTGGGTGATAGTTACAAAAGTACAAAACACGTCACTTGCAAGATAATATCCGAAGCGGCCTTCACACATCTACCTTTAGATACCTACAACTTGCACCTTATCATTACTTATACGATAATTGAGAAAACTTATCACCTTTAACATCTAGCAAACACACAATAACAGCACAAACTTTACAAGTAAGTAGGTATACCATTGTTATTATTTGTTAGGGGAATAAACAAATAATACACAACAAAGCTAATATTTACACTACTGTTAATAATGGTATCTATTAACTGACAATATCTGTACGTTTTCGGTTTCAAAACAAATCGCGCTATAAATTGCTTGTCACAACAATGAAACAAAAATGGCTTCCAATTTTTAATTTGCCGATAGAAAAATACTACTAAATAAAATTGCATCATTTTCATATCGAGTTTGTTCACAACAGCGGTCAACAAAATTTTGCAGGATTATAGGTACGAAATCAATCAATGAAATGTGTTGTCAGTGCTGCACTCTATCTGTGGACGGAAGAGCGAAGACCGCAAACGCGCGAAATTCAAATTTCTTAATTTCCTTACATTTTTGCAATTTGCAGGCCAGTGCTAGGTTGTATTTTGATTAATAAAATATGATTCGCGGCTGTAAGTCGTATGTAGTCAGTATTCAAGCTAGCACTGGCCTGCAAATTGCAAAAAACGTAAAAAAAAAAAACAAATTTGAACTTCGCGCCGGAGTTCGCGGGCTAAAGATGGCCGCATGACGCACCCAATCGTAGCCTTGTGTTGTTGCAGCCAATCACAGGCCAGCTCCACCCGCAGGAGTTGACATGCATGTGTGCGGTTCATATACACGAAAATATGCACCGATCATTCACTGATGTGACGCTGTGTGCGTTAAATTATGAATGGGTTTTAGGCTACCCGAATGCTAGCCTAAGCAAGCCTGTTTAGATAAGATTCGTACGCGAAAAATTGCTCTAAGTATTTTAACAGGAGTTTGAACTTTTTTATTATTATTTTGTACATGTTGTTATTTTATTACATGGTTAATTAGTTATAAGAAATGCTCAGTTGGTAAGGTAGGCTAAGCCTAAGAGCCTTAATAGAGCGCACGCCACTGGACAGTACCGCGTGTATCATCCAAGTTTGAATCTTTTTCACTGAATGTAAACTACATAATAATGAATGTAATGGATTCCCGAATCTTAGGTTCAGCCAAGCCAACCATCGACAATTTCAGCCAGAAATAAATAATTAATAACAATAATACGAACTGAATGCCACGTTGGTCTTGTAGTCGCAAGTGCAAGGAAGAGTCAAGTTCAAATGTAGAGTCTGCCTTGTTCTTTCGGGATTACGAGCGTGATATTATTTTGTTTATGATGAGAGATCCTTTGTTATTTAGTGGTGCAAGACCTTGTTGTTATTAGGCCAATCACATTGATATGCGGAACCATGAACTAGAACTTAATGGCACAAAATCGGTCACGAGATCGTTTCGTTGATTCACGAAAACAATTAAAAAATATCATAAACATAACATCACAATATCATCATATCACGCCTGCGTCAAACGTAAATCTACTATTTTCAAGAACAACTACTAATAGATTCCAGAACTTCCTACCATCTGTACCATTACTTCACCAGTTTATACTTACCGGGTAATCAAACGCCCGAAAGTCTGACAATCAGTCTTTGTATCTTGTTCCCAGTAATGGGATTGTAGCCAATTTGAGGTTGGAATTAAGAACGACCCTTAGTTGAGAAAAAGTTAGGCAGACATTGTAATCAAGGAAATGTCGTTTCATCATCATCATCAGTCTTCTGCCCTTATCCCAATTTATTTGGGGTTGGCGCAACATGTCTTCTTCTTCCATACTTCTCTATTTCTCGTCATGTCAGCAGTCACCTCCTTTCTAGCCATATCATCCTTCACACAGTCCATCCATCGTTTCTTTAGTCTTCCTCTACTCGTATAGCCATTATAATACTCAACATTTTCTTCATTCCTTCGCATCACATGTCCATAACACGACAATCGATTACCACACAACTGTTCATTCACCGGCACCACTTTCAGACTTCACTCACTCACTCTCAGTCTCTCTTCTTTCAGACTTTACTCATTCACTCAAGGAATAGTACATTAAGCTACAAGTGTGTAACGTTGGTGATTACCGCTGAGGCGTCATTGAGACCCGAGTCGTCAGGTGAGGGTCTTAAGAAAGCCGAGGACGGTAATCATCAATACACACGTGTATCATACGACGTTTTTCAACACACTTGTGAAGAAAAGTATACTAAAAAGTCATCTTCAACAGTTAAAACGAGTTCTGATTTTTTTTCACAATAGCGGGAAAAACTAATCGGTTTTCCTATGCGCGCGCATCTACAGTTCAACCAACTTATCTGTGCAGGCGGGAAAACACGGAACTAAAATAAATGTACTAAGTTTGACGTAGCGATGCATTTTTTCTTGACCAGTGGCGCGACCATGAAATTCACACATTCACACACTAAATGAATGAGCGCGATAGAGTTTTAGCCACGTATAAAAAGAGGAAAAAGTTTCCTTTATTACAGAAAAAATAAAAGTTATATTATTTGAGTGAAAGTTTCATTTAATAAAAACGTACAAGTTGAAATTATCTATTTAAATTGAAATTTGCATGAAATGAGCAAGCACTAAGTACATTAATTTATTTTTACTATTGAACACGATCTTTTTTGTATCGAAACTTTTTATGAACGTAGCAACTCAACCAATAAAATTAAAAAAAAAACCTATAACCCACTAGTGAATAATAGCAATGAAAAAGTCACAGTTTGCTTATTGGTGTCATTATGTGCTTAATTGCGGTGAAATTAAAGCCACTTTATGAGCAAGTGTGTTGAAAATGTCGTTTATCTGCATGTAAATACTTACCTACACACCATTTTACAACTTAATCACACCAAATTGTTTGAATTGGCTTCATATAAACTAGTGCATAATTATGTTACTTGAATTTTTATGTACTAAAATCCCGCCACAGTATGCTCACAATTATGACTCTTATTAGCCAAGGAACTCAACTGTAACCAAAACATTTTAATTTTGCTCAGTTTTTCAATTCCGTAGTGTAAAATCGCACAAAAAACACAACTTAATAAGAAAACAACCACAAAAGCAAAGTTTTTTTATAAATTGATGAGTAGGTTATTTTTTTGGTCTTTAAAGGTAATCTCGAACATAAATATCTCATAGACAGACCAACAATAAAATAATAGGATTTCAAATCCGACCTTATTTAGAAGATTTAATAACCTTGTATGGAAATTAATTAATTAGCTAATTATAGGCCTTTTGACAGAAATATTACAACACAAATCACCTACCATATTGCAGCGCAGTTCGTCTTCAGTTCATATTTTTTGATAATTGTTCAGCAATATAATTATGGTATGTTGCAACAGAAGAAATGAAAGCGTGTTTCAAAACAATTCAGATTCACTTACTTTGAAATGAAATCTGCTCATTTCAAAGTAAGTGTGACTCATCAACACCCAGCCCAAACCCTTGGATCTAGCAAGCTGAAATTTTGCACAGAGGTTCCCTTTATAATGTAGACAAGGAATAAGAAAGGATTTTTCGAAATGCAACGCCTAAGGCAGTTAAATAGGGGATGAAAGTTTGTATGGAAGATCGTCATTTTGCCGTTGGCAAAAGCTAGTTATTGATATTATATGCTGCGCTATTTTAGTCGTACTTCCATTTATAACGCCACCTCGTTTATTCTGAAACTAAAAAACTTATAAATAAAAGAATCATTCGAATGTAGTGCATTACTAAAATGTACGCAAAAAAACTTTAACAGTCACATGGAAAGGGCTCGTTAAAAGACCTGAATGGCGAGGAACATTAATATAAATATCACTCCTATTATAAAACCGGGTGAGATCAAAAAGAAACTGTAAGTATAGTAGTTTACATTTTATTATTACAGGGCTACTCAAACTTATTCGCCGCCACTCTCATAATTGCAAGGAGGAGACAAGATGCCTTCGCACTCAACGTGCATTGAAGGCGTTTACGTCGCGTCCACGCGTAGATGACGGTGTTCTCAAACGTACACGACAAACACTGATTACCGACACACGAGGTACCTAATTTCCATACAACCAAGTCTACGCAGCGTATGTGATGAAACGAAACTGTTTACGTTACGTTATGTTGCGTTTGAGATATTGAACACGTGTGAGTACTAACTAGAGAATTATCTCTAAGGTACCTGATTGGGTACAAATTATGATTATAAGACTGTTATCTAAATCTGAACTGATAAGGTACCTCAGGTTCCTTACGTTATTTATTTATCTTTTCCATTCAATGATATTGTAGCGAGTATTGATTAGCGTGGGAAGCGGATGTATGAGGGACGTACATATCAGAAAGTAGTGGCAGAAAAAAGGGGAGACCTATAGGTTTCCCCTTTTTTCTGCCACTCCCTCTTTTCTCAGCCCGGAATAACACTGTTGGGTATACCCAACAGTGTGATTCCGGGCTGAGATGATGATGCTGATGATGACCCCAGTCAATTAATATTTTATTGTGTGCGATTTACAGACTAATCTAAAGAGTCCTTAACACAGAATTGAATAATAATGAGAGATAATGTATTATCTTTCTATTCATGTCAATCCATAAAGGTGTTTTATGAGCAAAATAAAAGATATCAATATTAACATGAAATGGTATAGAGCTGATTGAAGCTTATAAACCTAATAATTTGTAAAGATCAAGGTTTCTTTTATTCCTTTTTACCAATAAATCCTTCTTTATTAAAATGTTAAGCTTGTTAAGTAGTCAATAATAATTTTTGGAATTTTATTGCAATATTCGCTCATTTGGACTTTTGAAGAGACCACAAATTGTTTTACAGGATTGTGGTCGTTAAAGATTATTTATTAAGCATTTTCTAGGTAAATATTGTATTATGTCAACCAAAGGGTCACAGAATTTAGCGACATAAGTCATTACAATAATTATTACAAACTAGCTTAAATTAAAAACATGACAAACTTTTGAATAAAAGTGTGGCGTTATTTTTAACCGATTTCCCAAAAAGGAGGAGGTTCTCAATTCGATCGGTATGTTTTTTTTATTTTTTTCTTTCTATGTATGTACACCGACTACGCTCTGATTTATGATCTGATTTACGTGATTCTTTTTTAGTTTGATGCGGAATAGTTGCCATTTGGTCCCATAAAAATTTAGCATGGTTTAGCCCAGTACTTTTCATTTTATGACCATTTTTTTATAATTTATGAACATTTTTCGTTCGTTTTTTTATGTGTGTTCGCGAATAACTTTGTCGTTTATGAGCCAATTTTGATGATTTTTTTTTATTAGAACGGAGATATTTCAAGAGTGGTACCATGATATGAAAACCAGATCCTGGTGATGGAATCCCAGAGAAATCGAGGGCAACCCTCAATCATAGGCACGTATTACGTGTTTCGTGCTTTTTCTGACGCTATACAAGTAAAAAAGTATAGAAAGTACAAGCATGCAAGCAAGCAAGTATAGTAAATATTAATTCTATAAGATACACAACTAAAAATTAAAAAATTAAAAAACTTTTTTGCAAAAAAAAACAACCGACTTCAAAACTGAACTGAAAAACTGTCATTTGTTTGTTTGATTTGGCTTTTTTTGCCACCGACTTCAGAAGCTGATTTTTCTTTTTTGAAGTTTATTTTTAACTTTTTGGTGTTTTTTTTATTTTCGTATTCTTCTCGGCAAGCATTTGAGTTGCTACGCATATCATGGTGGTGGGTAAAAAATAATGATTTGGCG
This sequence comes from Diarsia mendica, assembly GCA_949316265.1. Lineage (NCBI taxonomy): Eukaryota > Metazoa > Arthropoda > Insecta > Lepidoptera > Noctuidae > Diarsia > Diarsia mendica. Next base: position 13,591,510 of record OX438891.1, read on the forward strand.
GACTCTCCGCCAAATTGGATTTAGATTATCGAATAATTAAAACGTGTATGAAAAAATTGAGCTCAATTGGCTGGGGATATTATTTTTATATCCGCCTTTAAACGCAATAACCACTTGTATTAGGCCTTTTTTTTGGAGGGTGGGAAATCATCAAATGACTCCTCCCGCTCTGGGCCGAGTGGTAGGGAGTGTCAGACTTCTACTGACTAAAAAGTACCCTTCTTAGCTCTTTGTGTCGAGGCCGCGGTATCTCTTTCGAACAGCCCGCAGCCCCGGGACGAGATTGTATTATGTCCTCAGAAACTATTCAGTGTTGTTACGCATGAGATAGAAGGTAACTTATGGGCACATCAACTGATAAAACTGTTGTTGCGCACTGTGGAAAATCAGTTTCATCATCTTTTTCCTGGGGCTTATGACAATTTATTTCGGGTCAGTGCAGTCTGTCTTCTTACGTACAACTCTATTATTCGTCATCTCAGTAGTCACTCTATCGAACGCAAATGTCATGCAATCAAAACAGCATATTTAGTCTAAAAGCACATGGGTAATAGTAAGTTTTAAGTTTCCTAGATAATTCAAATATAGTAATAAAAACATTTATAGCTACTCCTTGCGACTCTTATGCCAGTAAACAGGAGCATAATTACGCAGTTTAGCTGACACAGTGTGAATAGTTGGGTCCTTCCCACGTTTGCGTAATAATGATACAGTGTCAATGACTCCGTTAGTCCTTGACGTGGCACTGTACTATGGAATGAAGTCCAGACATCACATTCTTGAAGAACTGGATATAAAGTGTGGGCAGTTGTCCCCAACTCACAGTCCACATAGACCCACTCCGACAAAGAACACGCCCAAAATGGTAAGTCAAAATAAAACTAGTTTTATATGTAAATCTGTTATGTAATTGGTCGTATTTATACATTGATTGGATTCGAAATCCGGAATTCGAGAACCTAAGAATAGCCATGGTTTCGTTTCCGAACCTTTGGTGTGTCGTATTGCATGTAGCAATCCATTCTTGTTATGGAAGCTTGACCCATAAAAATGATGAGACATGTGACTTTAGTCTGCTATTGCAACATTCTTACAACCACCTCATAACACAATTTATTATTAGTACTAAAAATCAAAGCCATATGTCATCGCTACTACGAGACACGACAGCAGTCTGCAACAAAAAAGAAAAAACAACTGAATAACCGCTTAGAAATGTTGCTAATGAATACCTACTTATAAAGTCATTTTTATTTTTATTGAGTAGGTAGCAATAAACTAATGACTCAATACAGTCTCCAAGAATTATCTTTACCTGTCAAATTTATTTTGTTTTAACCTCTTGACATCGTTCCTGTAAGATTTCTTAGAATTATTCTTAAGCAAGTAATGCATTAAATTGTACAATTAAACTTTTTTTTTTTGATTTTTATACATACACAACTGAAAAATGCAGCTAAATCAATCGTCATTGTACATCATCAGTAGGTCGATTAGGTTGGTAGATCATGAGATTCGTTTCAATGTCAATTCTTATTGGACTTTATAAATTAAAACAAAGGAAAAGCTCTTTGATCTTAAAAGTATTATTTTAATACCAATCTATACTTATTTGCATTTTACGACATGTATCTACCAGAAACCTGCATTTAAATTAAACAATAAGATAAAAACCCACCGTTAAATCTGACACGGGTGTTTGAAGCAGCATCCGGGATCTCTACGAGTTAAAAAAGACAACTGCATTTTTTTAACTTCACGCATGAACAAAGATTACGCAAGATGTATAAATAAAACTCTATTAAGAACTAATTGCTATTTTTTTTTTTTTTTTTTTTTTTTATTATTTTTAGGAAAGCTTACAGACTAATAACTATAATTATAACAATCATATATATATCTAAATTGCTAATAACAAGCTTCCACAGATAACAATCATAATAACAACATTCCCATTGACTTTACATGACCCAGAATTCATAACTATAATTCGTAGTAAAATAGGAAACCCCTTACTAAGATCTGCCTTGTAAGATTCTTAACACAGTGAGTGTTGCGCTTTTTTTTTTTGGGGGGCGGTGGGAAATCATCAAATAACCCCTCCCGGAAGGAAGTGTCAGACGTCTACTAACTAAAAACCACCCATGTTCTTTCTTAGCCCTTGTGCCGAGGCCACGGTATCTCTTTCGAACAACCCGCAGCGGGAAGTATTGCCCTTATAGTTAATTAGGTCAAAGCCATGATTAACATGCACCGCACATAACATTCCATGACTAATGTCATAAAATCGACATTGTACAAAAAATCGTCGCCGTAAACCGCAAACGCATTGAACATCTTTAAAATGGCCACGATTTGTGGTTAAATGCGTAGAAACTTATAAACTGTTTTTAAAAATCAGTGTGTGATGTTATCTATATAATAATATCTCATCTGCAGGACGCGGATGTAACATTTAGAATCTACCAGTCCTCAATCATGATCCTAAAATTTAAAAAAAACTATGCACATACCAACTTTCATGGTCATTCGCATCTTTACTTAATATATCACGGAATGTGTGTTTGCATTTTATTATATGAAGTTTTATTTTAATTTTTTATTTATTACGTTTTTCACTTCCAGTTTATTTAAAAACTTCTTCAAGGGTTCAGAAGTTTTCATTGTTATTCACTCAAAGAAGACTTTTTTTTTGCATTGTAGATTTCATTGATACAAATTGTTCTCATATTTTTTTGACTAACTCCAAAACCTATCAACGATGCCAGTAATTACTTACCAAAACCATTTTAGTACAAGTACAAACTAATTTTCTAGAAATTACTGGCAAAACGGCGAACGTAACTAGTATGTATAATGAAAAACATAGTTTGCTTGACCCGTTGGCCCTGACATTATGGTATTTTGTTGCGCAGGTAAAAGGTGCTCATCTCTGCGTCCTGCCTATGGTCTTTATGGCACTTGTCACTCTAGCTTGTTGCCTTGGAGGACAAATTAGAAAATTCACATACAACAATAACGGATTGGGCACGTACAGTTTCGAGTAAGTGTGATAATGACCGCTATTGCAATGAAGGTGTTATTATTTTGGCATATATCATTTCCGATACGCAATCCCATTTGGTTCATGACTTTTGAGGCTTATCATGTCTCAATCATTTCTTAACAACGAAATTATTTGGCTTGAACTTTCGTGTCGGAAATTTACTTGAATCATTAACTCAGCAAATTAATATCAATTGCTAATAATAATATATTCCAAATATTTAATTATTTTATGCAGAACAGTAGTTTCTTAAGAGTTTGATTAAAAATTACACAAGTAATTGGTAGGTATACGAGTAGTAAATAGGTTGGGAAAAATTTGCAACACAGTTACTGCTTTTAAAACTTGCCAATATATCAACACTAATTATCGGTACTACAAGTAACATAGCAATTAGTGTTGATAGAAGCAATAAGTATTAGAGCAGTCAATAGAACGAGGTTAAGATGCCATATAATATATTATTCTACATACAAAAGCTTATAAGGTTTTTCATGAACGCATAACAAAACAATAAATATTTCCAATTAATAATTATTAACTCTAAATGCTATCGTCACAATCCGATAAAATGTTTGAAAAAAGGGAGAAAAAAGGTGCCAAGATTTTATAGCTAATAATTAATTTAAATATTTTATCTTCCTAATTTAGTTTTTACGACCGTCTAATAACATGTTGACAGACTAATCTTTGAACCTGTGATGTGAATTTAATAATGTCACGCGACGGAAAATGTTGTGACAGGATAATGTCGCCGACGTGACGTTTTAATAGACCCCTCGCCCACGGCGACTTTTTGTAGCGACGCTGGCGAGGGTTGGCATCGCTACATCCGCGATACGGTCGCTAGCTGTATGACTTCGCTCAAGCTTCGCTCACAAAACTAACGCGCGTTTGTAGCTATGCTGTGGCGCGTTTACGATACGCACGACCAGGGTTGGAAAAAAAACAGTTTTTTTTACATTTTATAAAACAAACAGTTGAAAATGTTTTAAACAGTTGTTTTTTTTGTTTTTTTTTCCTAAGTTAGTTATCATCCATTTTTAATTGATTAAGCCGATAATTCACTTTTATACTATTTTAAAAACTGCACGACCAAAATTGATCTTAATTCAATACATGCGGTATGTTTCGACGTTCATTTTTAGTAGGGAAATCACCTAAACTTCTCTTAAAATAAGGGGAATACCCAAATCATATATTAAATATAATCACATTCACGAATTACGGAAGTTCTGGGAATTCCCCGGGGACTTTACCGATGGGGTGTTTAAATAGAGCGGACTTTCTTTCTGATTTTTCATTTCAAAATAACACAAAAACATTTGGATTTATTCATTCCGATGTACGAAACAAACTTGGTAACGAGAAAGCTGCAAAACTTGTCACAGTTTTTAAATACCTTAGGTGTTTGACACATAATAAAAAACGATGTTTTATTTGAAACTGTTTTAAACACTGTTTAAAACACATGTTTTAAACAACTTGTTTTAAACATGCCAACCCTGCGCACGACAGCATCGCTACGAAAAGTCCCCGTGGGCGAGCGGCCTTATTTAAATGTTATGGAAGCCAATCTTGAGAGGCCTCGTGGCTAAATAATAACAGTGGCAATGATTGACCGAGAGCGGTCCGTGTCTTAAGCCATACACGCTAGGGTGTACCTGACAGGTTTGCCTGTATAGTTGGACTATACTACAGGTAAAGCATAGTACGGATGTTGCAAATCTGTGCAGGTTTCTTCAAGAGGCAGGTCAAGCTTACCTGACGGGTGTATATGTACAGGTATATCCTAGCGTGTATGATTACCTTAAGCAAGTTTAGTTCTCCAGCCAGGTGTCATTTAGTTCTTTGGCAGCTGTTACCAGTAACCGGTAGCAGGAAAATCAGATATCCAGACTTCCAAGGGATATCGTATATTACCCAGCGACTGAGTTATGGAAGTTAGATAGTTAGTTGGTCCATGTAAAGTCATGTATCCGACCCAATAATTATGTTAGTTGGGAAAGGAGTAGGCTGATGATGAGAAGTCAATCCTACATTTCAGTATTGGTATTGGTACAGCTCTAACTGTTTGAAACTGTATAGCCTGTTGATAACATGAATAACATGAAAAGCATTTTATAATGCTATGTATAATCGTTTTACGACATAGCTTGCCTTCTATGATATAAGTGTAAATATTTTAATGCTTTATTACTGTATGAACAAAAAGTTGTACAAAGCTCCGAAACATATCTTAGATACTAAATACTAATTATATAAATACTAATTAATTCTTTCATTTACATAATTTAATTGGCAGGGTTTACAAAATATGTAGGTTTTTTTAATGATTAATTATATATAGATCAGCATTTTGCCAATAGGTATGTACGTCGGTTTTCTTCAGGAATGTCTTAAGATTTATTTTGTACATAGGATTGAATTGTGTCGTAAGTTCATGACTTTAAAGCAATTACTACAGTAATGGTTTTTTTACGATATAAACATTGCAAATATCATCATCATCTGCCTAGCCTTTTCCCAACTATGTTTGTTGGGTTCGACTTCTAACAGGATGCAACTGGATACCAGATTTTACATGGATTGCCTATCTGAACTCTAAAACCCAGTCAGTACTGGGTAACACGAAGTATTCATTTATACCCTTTGGTAAGGCTAGTTGGACTGAAAGAGACCGGCAAACATTGCAAATTGTTATCATTTCATAAACTTTTAAGGATTTCTAATTCCCAAAATTAGACCAACTGTTTGCATAACAAGAGAAGTATGAAATCAGAAAACGAATTAAGGTTTATGAATCTAAGGTTAAGTAAAGAGTCATCGTATAATAAACACTTACACAATTCAAAAATGTGTAAATCAAATACCGTTTTATAATAATTATATAATCACACTTAGGATTAGAAATGACGCAGACACTATGAATCAATTTTGAAATTAGTCATCAAAAATGTAGTGTGCACCTGCATAAGTGAACGTTCCAGCTGACCTTTTGACCGTCAGGAATTCTAAAAATAATGATAGTTTTCGCGTCAGAGTACCGAAATGCAATTCTATCTAATAAGCAACCAAGCATGACTAGAACGTTTCTCGACAGTTTACTTGAATGCCTTATAAGTTTCGGATAATATTAAAGTTTAAATTCTATTGCACATTGCTTCATGTATTCGTCAATTAAATATACAATTTACTTTGTTTTGCATAGGAATAGAATAATTACCAAAGTATTTAGTGATTGTTTACCAGTTATTTTTGAAATATTTAGTAAGTTGAATTGGGTAACAATTTTCAATGTCGTTTATTTCTCAAACCTTCTTTTTCTCACCAAAGTGTTGAAAAATCTTTGAAAATATTTATGTATTTACTTAATTAGGGACTTAAATTGGTAGGTGTAACTTGAACTTGTACTCAATTTACTTTTTTCTTAAACAGGTATGAATTATCAGACGGTACATACAGAAGGGAAGATGGTGGACTTATTCCAGGACCTGAAGGTCGCTCGTTAGTCGTCCGAGGAGAGTACGGGTACATCGACTCCAGAGGAAAGCCCTATTCTATGAAGTATGTGGCAGATGCCAATGGGTATCATCCAAGAGTCAATGACGACCACACGAGATTCAACGATAGAAGAATTATTTGATGTTATGAAAATAAAGTAGTTGAATTTAGCGTTTCTTTTATTTAAACTAACAATTAGAGTCTCAACAACCTGTACGGTTTGCTTGGCCCAGTTCATCTAACTCAGTAGATTGGTGGCCAATTATTTATTATTTGGCGCCACTAATAGCATCACGCCTGTAACCCCCAAAGAGTTAGGCAAGAGGTGTACCTAATAGTGCACCCACATTTCGTCACTTATGTTTCATCATCATCATCATCATCAGCCTATAATGTTCCCACTGCAGGGACTCAGGCCTCCTCTCTAGGAGAGGGATGGGCTATAATCCACCACGCGGGCCCAGTGGTTTCGACCCCGACTTACGAACCCAGGCAGGCGCATTACTTTGTGTAATTTATTTCATTACCGCTGAACACGGTACTCTCAAAACGGCGAAGGAAAACATCGTGAGGAAACCGACATGTCTTAGAACCAAAAAATTCAAAGACATGTGACATCTGCCAATCCACTTATGTTTAAGTCCCATATAATAAAGGGGTGGCCTATTGCTATAATTTGCATCAACGGGGACAACGGGGTACAGATCCAGACTCCGTGACTGCTACTGAGAAATTCCTGACGGAAAAACCCATTAACACTTTGCTCGACCCGGTAATCGACGCTGATGCTGATGCTGACTGAGTGCTAGGTGACGGTACCTTTTTTATACTGTTTTTATTTATTTATTGATCACAAAATCCACAGCCCTTGAAGTTTTATCCTAAGATTACAAACTAAACTTACAGCCAATTACGGATTTACAATTTAATAACTATACAATACATTGCATGAGTGTGTTTGAGTGAGTGTGAGTGTGTGTGAGTGTGTGTGTGTGTGTAGGAGTGTGCCACCACCATAACACACCCTTACAAAAGGGTGTGTTATGGTGGTGCATGACGATTGTCTGTATTATACCTACCTTATACCTATTGTTCAATTCTATTTATTTAGTTTGAGATGTATTTGTCAGTTCATCACAAACTGACGTTATTAATTCTTTCCTAAATTTACCTTTTTTAGTGTTGAATATATCAAGATGAGAGAATTTTTTGTTATAGTTACTTAGTTTTCCAATCGTTCCAGTTTTCGCGAATTAACACCAGCATTCTTGCTATCAGGAATGGGGTAGGCAGGAACTAAACTATGGTCCTAGTATTCTTATTTTTGTTTATCAACGTTCACACACCTCGTATGTACAAGGGCGACCATAAATTCCTACGAATAAAAACCGTAGATTGCGTAAATTAATTAAATAATTACACATTTGTCATACTTAACAATGTTAGATAAGCATTCTTCATTGATTTACACGCTTGTGATAATTCAATAACTTTGACGCAACTTCCGAATTTAAATGTTAGGTAAGTGAATTACGATTTTTACTTTACGATTTATTTTGAATTCAGCTTGTTTTTTTAAATAATTTGTCATATGATAGATAATATAAGTTTTACAGAAGCTTTACTTTGTGTTCGAGTACGAAAATGTTGATGAAAATCTTGTAGGTGTATCGTATTTGAACGATTTTTTTTGTCATATTTAGTTACCTACAACATACATTGACTTGATTTGTGTGTTTTTCAGATTCATTTATAGGGGCATTGCGTTAGTCGAAATCTTTTTTCAAAACTCCCCCCCCCCCTCTCCCCCCTTCAAACCCCCCCCCCCCCCCTCTTCACCTCTTTTTTACTACTGAAAAAAATTTTGATTCTTACCTAAATCTATTGAGGGGTGTTGAAAATTCTATGGTTTTGTAGAAACCGCTGCTAACTAAGTATTTAAATTACGGGCTTAAAGTCATTCATCTCGAATAAATGAGCACAAAATGCCAGCGACTGCCTTGTTGGTCTGGGTGGTTGCTTGCAAGCATGACTACTGATCATGATTCCTATGTTCGATTCCCGGCTCGGACAAAGTACTATTGGGTGTTTCTATCATAAATTTCTCAGCAGAAGCCCTGGAGTCTGTCTAACCTTTCGTGAATTAAGGGCATGAAGTTATGTATATTGCCAGCCTATTACACTCGTAGCAATTAAGATTTTTGTAGATTATAATAATATAGAAGAACGTGAAGGTACCAAAAATGTTGCTCACAATATTATCTAAAAGAATAAATCTTGCATAAACTCTACCAAAGTTATTTGTGGCTACAACTAAACCAACACTTGCGTGTGCCTTATCGCGTCTTGTTCTTGTTCCATCTTAATTTACACCTCCCATGTCCTGATTCGTATGTAAAATAAAAGTGCTCTTAAATTACAGTGAGCAGGCAAAACATACGACGTTCGAAAACATGATTCCAATTCCAGGGTGGTTATTTTAAAACGTAAAGGGAATCGATATCTTAAAGTGAGTGATTTATTAACATCTTTGGATTTTGGTGAGTATTCTGATTAGCGTTGAAAATTACGAAAGTTTCAATTTGTTTTTTACACGGTAAAATACAAATTCTCGTTTTTTTCCGTATTTTACGAAAGTTGCAGTGAAAAATTCACAGTACGAATCTTACGGAAAAATACGGGAATCTTTCGAATGTTGCATTGAAATTTTCAATTTTTCCGTATTTTACGAAAGTTGCAGTAAAAAATTCACAGTACGAATTATTGTACTACTAACAAATTGCATTGCACAGTTAATTTAATTTAATTTTTTAATATGTAATAAACATAGTTTAAGTTCTTTGTTACTACTACCACCCACCCACCTACCTACCACCCAGCTACCTACCACCCACCTACCTACCACCCACCCACCTACCTACCACCCACCTACCTACCACCCACCTACCTACCACCCCGCTACCTACCACCCACCTACCTACCACCCACCTACCTACCACCCACCTACCTACCACCCACCTACCTACCACCCAACTACCTACCACCCAACTACCTACCACCCACCTACCTACCACACACCTACCTACCACCCACCTACCTACCACCCACCTACCTACCACCCACCTACCTACCATCCACATACCTACCATCCACCCACCTACCTACCATCCACCTACCTACCACCCACCTACCTACCATCCACCTACCTACCATCAACCTACCTACCATCTACCTACCTACCACCCACCCACCTACTTTCTCACCGTTCAAATCTTCCCTGGACTGCCACTTATATTTTAAAACAAACATTACCCAAATCGGTCCAGCCGTTTTCGTGTTTTGGCGAGACTAACGAACAGCGATTCATTTTATATTGTGTTGATTTAAAACATGAAAGATTCCTGTTTTTTTCGAATCTTTCCGTAATTTTCCGTTTTTTACCGTATTATTCGAAAAAAACGTGAAAGAATAGTGGCGAACGCTCGAACAAATTTTTGTTGACATTTTTTTTTTGCGTCAGCCTATGGAAAAAATATATTTGTATAGAGTTTGAATTCCTGAACAGTTTTGTCTTCAGTTATACTTTTATAGGTACGCCAGAATTAAAGATATTCCTGTTTAAAGTTTTAGAGGTTATGTCGTACAAACAACGGACTAATCACCCTACTTACCCTTTAAATATCATTGATAGAAATGCATTTACACATTATAAACTACGGACTACCGTATTCAGAATACTAAGTCCAACCGATGCAAGATACCGCGTTCTCGACATAAAGGGCTAAGAAGGAACATGGGTGGTTTTGAGTCAGTAGAAGTCTGACACTCCTTTTCGCTGTCCAAGAGCGGGAGGGGTTATTTGTTGATTTCCCAACCACCCCAAAAAAAAAGGTTTACCTACCCTTACCATTTTGGTAGATACAGAAAAACACGTTTAACACAATTTATTTATTTAAAATAGGTACACCAATAGTATGCACATTTCACAATCATTCGTGACAAATAATGACAATATGCAGGCTAGGGATGTTAAGGTATCAATTGCATAACTCTCTTAAGTACAATAAAGCTATATCATCGTAAAGTTATAGAAATAAAATGTGTATTAGAAAACTAAACATCTTTGCTATTCGTCTATAATTGGCAAACTCCACAACTTGTGTTGGCTCAGGTTGGGTTGATACATCAGCATCAGGCTGGATTACATTTTCTTGTGGTTACACATCGTCAGTTGTGTCTAGCTGAGGACTACTTTCACCTTTCATCTTGACTATTCATACGTAGGACTTCTCTTCTTGTGCGTAACCAGCACGCATGGCAAACACGTTGTATAATGCTTGTAGGCCTTACACGGCTACCCATCGTGATATTCCATTCGATGTACACACAATGAAGTCCTCCATAGTAAGGCAGAATCGGAATTCAGAGTCACAAGAAAATGCCGTCGTATAGGCAAACAATCAAAATCCTTAGGCAAGTCACACAGGGAACAGTAAATATCAGAGTTCATAAGCAGAATTAGTCGATGAATTAGAAAATCACGGTGAATCGATGGAAAACTATGGAAAATAATATAATGAGATAGTCGTGCAGACTATGACAAGCTGTCAGTTCAGTACAGTTGACAATTGAAATGTCTTTTAATTTACAAAGGTTTATTACATGCCAATATTAAAAGCATAGCTAAGTCAAAAGTTGTAAAGTCAAGTCAGATAGAAAAAATAAATTAAGCTATGATTATTCATTATCACCTGTAATCTAGTCAATTGAGCTCATAATTATGATGATTTTTTTTCCAGCCTTTGATTGGCCTTACGCTTGATTTGATAAAACTAAGTAAATTATTTCGTCAGTATCTATCACGGTAACTTAAGTAGACGCTTATTAATTCCATCAGCTATAATATAGCCACTGTTCTTTACACTGGCCAATGTTCTTGAAACTTACGAAACTTACATTGAAAAATACAACGGCAATTGCAAGAAACGGGAATCTTTCATTGCAATTTTCAACGCTAATTCTGATTAATGTAGCCAGTAATGGGGATTAATGAGAATGGCAGTAGTAAGGTACGTAGATGCCAAAAAGTACCGTCTCGTATTCGAAGAAACAAAGATGATTGTTTTTTGATCCCACAGCTATCAATAGATGTATTTACCCCAACATACTGTATAAAACTAGGTCGATGATTAGACACGACTCATTGAGATGTCAGCAACATGTATGTAATTTCAGCAACATCAAGAGATGTCAGCAACATACAAGGGGTCTGCAAGGGTCGACGCCTGCCGGGGCTGCGTACCGTGGCCCCGGAACACAAAGGGCTAAGAAGGAACATTTATTTTCAGTAGAAGCCTGACACTCCATTCCACTCCACCCACAGCAGAGGGCCTAGACAAGTTACAACCGCTTCGTATCTATTCTCTTTCTATAATAATGAACGCTTCGGCGCAAGCGCTTTGTAGAAAGCGCTAAGTTGGTAGCCAACTTCACACAACTGAGTCGATCGCTCATTCTCTAGTAAATGTAGACAAAACCTACACTTTAGTCTATGGTGAGCGTATCTACTAACGTCAAACTAACGTCAAAGACACAGTTGTTTACATTATGCGTGGGTTGAAGTTTTGTTTTGAATTGTTAAGAAAGGAATAAATTGTTTTAAATGTTAAAAAAGTAAGTGAAATAAAGGACAAGTTCTTCTTATAATTGGTGTATTATAATATCACAGCGCGGAATGTAATTTTAAACAATACTGTGTCCAGAAATAATATGATATTCTGCATTTGGATGAAAGATACTTTATAAATGAAGTGATAACTTTTATAAAATGGAATCGAGATCTCGAGCAGACCCAGAACAGTTCGCAGCTTTATTGGAATTCATGGGAAGGTACGTGCATTATTAGTTATTTCGTGACCTTCCTTTGTTAAAATCTAATATAATTGGGAACTTGAAACTTTACAACATAAACAATGACGTGATAAGCGGCTTGAACTAATACTAGGTAGGTACTTCTTTCGAAATAAACAAAACAATTATTGTGTTTGACCCATACCTGCACAATACATAATTATAATATTATAAAGTATAGATTTTAAATGCTAAATGACACATAGAATCCAAAATTATGTTATCTAAACAAAACACTTCTCGGTCTCAAGACAGCTGGATCGTATAAAGACGCCATTTTGTAGCGTTATCTCCAGGGTCTCGGCATACGCTACACTTTCGTTGAAATACTACACCAACGTTTCGTTTGCGCTTGTCAAAAGTGTGACTTGGCTAGCATTTATATGGGATGTAGCGATCAACGTTATAGAAAGGATCAGATTTCATTCTATCATTTTGAACGATACGATAAAGTTGTCAACATGGCTACGTATTTTCTATTCGTGTGTTCTGACCACGTGACTTAGCGTTGCGATGACGTCACTCCCATACATTTGAGTCGTTTTCTACTAACGTTTACGCTTGTAGATTGTCAACTTGGCTAAGCCTACAGGAGGGGGAAAAAAGGCATGCCTTTTTTCCCCCGAGTCATGAGTCATGATATGACTCATGAGGCATTAAGTCCGCCTGTGAACAGTGTTTCACTGTCCATAAAGTTTTAATAAATAAATGATTATGACTTCTAATTAACAGATATAAATGTCAAAAGTTTCAGAGCTAGAGTCTGCAAATATTATAGCTATTGTTCCACAAGAAAATGAAGTGAACTATAATCTTTGGAATAGCCAGAAAATGTTATTAAAATAAAATGTGCAATACATCGTAAAACCTTACCAATAAAATTATTGAACATTCTTTACGACTTATTTCGCAAGTCTATAAACGTATACTACTCAAACTTAACTATTTATTTGATGTGTAATTTTTAATACAATATCTCGAATAATGTTCAGAATATCTTTTTGTTTTGTTACGTATTTTGTAAGTGATTTTGAGGAACGAGGGTGATATAACCCGTCGGGGCTGCGGGTCCCGTCGGAGCTGCGAGTTGTTCGAAAGAGATACCGCGGCCTAGGCACAAAGGGCTGAGAAGGAACATGGGTGTTTTTAGTCAGTAGAAGTCTGACACTCCCAAGAGCGGGAGGAGTCATTTGATGATTTCCCACCCTCCAAAAAAAATGGTGATACTTTAATGCAGTTTAAAAGTTATTATGTAACGTTTCGTTTTAGGTCCTGAACAGTCTAATCAGGCGATGTAATTCTGCTATATACACGTAGTAAGTTAATTGTATTTTTATAAGCTTTTCAGGGAAGAGCAGACGCAGTACAGTGGTGGCGGCTCCGACTTACGAGCAGTACGTCGTGGGTTCAACCGAAGCAGGCGCCTTACTTTGTGTTATTTATTACATGGCCACTGCTCACAAAAACGGTGAAGGAAACCGGCATGTCCTAGAACCATATATAATAAATAAAACATGTGACATCTCCAACCCACACTGGTCCCATGACGGGCCTTTTATAGAGAGGACGTCTGAGTCCCTGCAGTCCGAACATTATAGGCTGATGAGGATGATGCTATTCTCATCGGATTTCTCAAAACTTACGAATACACAATATTATAGAACAGTGTCCATTTATTTTCAGGTAACAAACACCCTTAATAAGTACTTGTTTGGTAACAAACACCCTTAATAAGTACTTGTTTGGTAACAAACACCCATAGCAAAATACTTTTCCCCTAATGTACGATCGAAGACAGTTCCGCCTGATCATTTAAAAATTTTTTCGCCTAAATCGTGCCGAGGCGCTGCCACGGGCTAGCGAGCGATTCTATTTCTTGAGTGCAAGCAAAAATGAGCTTAGTGGTGATCAGGCGCATAAGACCGCCATAGTATGTACTATACTGACTGCTCATGGATGCAGTGGGTCTGATTGGTATGTACCAATCAGACCCACTGCATCCACAAGACTCAACCGAAGTCAAAAACTTGCCCAAAAGACGGATGACTTGCTTTAATGCTGCTCAGTTACAATACTACAATTACAAAATTACAACAATACTACAATTTACCGACAATGTTCAATTAGTAAAATATAAATTTTTTTCAGTGAAGACATTGAGTTAAGAAGAATATTTCCAAACGAATTTCCGCAAGACACGATTCGAAAAAGTGGTTCTTTAGATCCAGAGGTATAACAATCTTATCACAATTACATTCAAACTAAAGTCTGTGTCTGTGTGTGTAAATGCCATCCAAACTACAGCCAAATACAGTAAATTAGAGACCTAAAATAATTAGGTACAATGCGTACACAAATTATTTCTTGCGCTACTGTAACCTAAGAGAGTGGTTTGGAGGATTTGGGTTACATATAATTAAAGTTTAGCAACTTCAGCTTCTGTTAAGCAAGTAAGTTTGTGTTTTAACAAACATTGGTACAGCCTATGAAACTTTTTGGTTAACCTAGTTGGGAAAATTTAGCTAAGGGGCCATCCTTTAATCACGTGAGGTTTATTAGGCAAATCGTATGTGATTTTTTTAGTATTAACAAGATCCGATAGTTTGAACTAAAAAGAAAAAATTAGGGATATTTTTGACACAAGTTCGCTATATTTTGTATGTGGTAACACAATTAAATTCAATCCGGTATTGGTCAATATACTTAATAAATAAGTCACACATTACTTTTTTTGTCATAAGAAAAAATCACGTGTTTGTCACTCTCCCATCGTGATCAATCGTGATTTGTTTCTGCTCCCAACCTTTTTAAATCTTACGTGATTAAAGGATGATCCCCAAAAAAACCAAAATACTGACATCACAATGACATCTAAATAAACATCTTAAACAAATGATTTCTATTTAAATGGCTAATCAAATAGAAGAAGGCAAATATTTTCCTCTGTCTAAACCACCACAAGAAAAATGTCACATAATATTATGTAACGCAAATCTTAATAAATAAATATTTTTCCTAGCACTTAGGTCGTTACGCCGAGCTAGAGAGCTATTTCAAACACCCAAAAGACAAAATCAACAGTCATTTCGAGGAGTTGGTGTGTTATAATAAGGGCGACAGCAAGGTATGATCTTTTTTACATTATCAAAACACGCATCATAATATTATTATAAGAGTTCTGAGGTAACCCTTTGTAAGCGTTGAGAAGGCGAGCCTTTTCCCAAAAATCGGGCATCAATTCAGACCCCGTGTTGCTATCGAAAGTTTGAAATACCCAATACCACTTTGCTTGTCCTGGGTAATAAACCGATGAGTCATGTTAAGTACCGTCCTTACTACATGAAGACCAAAGTCAATTGCTGTTTGTGAAGATTTTATTTTATTTTCATATTCTTTAAAAAACGTTGGGATACACACTAGGAGTTTTTTCATTTTCGTGGGTGCATTTTAGTAACATTTAGATTCACATACACAAAAAACCTAGCACGAAATAAATAGTTTTTACGGGTCAGGCTCTTTATAAGTGAGTCCTTTGTATATTCCGGGGGGGGGGGGGGGATGGAACCTGTAGCACCCAATTCAATTGCACATCCCCTACGCTGCTTTGCTCGCGGGTTCGAATCCCGCCCGGAGCAGATATTTGATGACCTGCAGATAGTTGTTCCGGGTCTGGATGTTTTTGTATGTGAGTTTAAATATTTGTAAACGCACCCACGATAGGAGAAATTCCTAGAGTATTATTTGAAAAATCATGCTGTCTGATTATGAATTGCCATTTTAATGAAATGAACCTTCAATTTATGCAAAACGTTCTGCGACGGCCATTATTTTAAATTATTAGGCTTAAATGGCATTAACTGTCGACATGGTCATTTTGCAACAATAAGCCAGCATTTTGAAAAGGTTTGCTGGTACGCAGAATGGAAATTCATATTATAACAAAAAAAAAAGAGAATGTGGCACTCGGAAACTGCCGCGGTAAAGCATTTTTTATCAATTATTTAATTTGACAACCTCAGTTGACAACCATGTTATTTTCCGTAACCATAGCAACCTGGTTGAAAATTTTCGTTACGGAATTTCTGGATTCGCTCTCCACGCTCAAGGCCCACGATAGAAGCTATGCAATAGCTTAACATCATGCCTGTGTCCCGAAGGTTAGGTGAGAGAGAAAGAGACAGAGAGGTGTACCTAATACTACCCACACATTGCCAGTACTTAATGCTATACTAATGTTTAAGTCCCGTGTAATAGACGGTGAGCCCAGTGCAATCAACTGGGCGCAGATCTAGTCTACGTGGCTGCCACTGAGAAATTCCTTATTGAAAAACCTGTGGCGACTAGCGACATCTATCGCAACACCTGCGTACTAACAACGATTGACAGTAATCCTACATTGCGCTATCAACATTATTCGCAACATAAGCATATATAGAAGTTCCCGACTTACATATAATATGTCGGGCAGTTAGCCCGCCGGACACAACACCCGTCCGGTCTGAGGATCCTCCCTTTTCAATGGGGGATGAGCAGCTTTACACCCTGTTCCTCATACCCCCAAAAACCCAATAACATTTTGCCCGACATGGGAATAAGGCCCAGGACCTCATGCTCAGCAGTTGCGCTTGCAACCACTGAGTCGCAAAATCGAAGCTATTAATGCCTCCATAATTCAACAGCAACCTTATTGTCACGAACATTTAGGTCACTATAATTTTGACTGATCAACAAGTACGGTTTATATCACTGGGCAGCATCCTACACCTTATAGCTACTTATATAAATTCACTCTAATTTTGTTAAAATTCTTGGGAAGAAGTTAAAGTAACTATAACAGTAATGTGCACTCTAAAACAGCTATGTAGAATCGATGTTGACCGATACTCGCCGGAAGAAAACGCTTACTACCTGTCGAATGTATTCGACAGTCACGTGGACCGACGTCGGGTTTACTGCTTCATGCTACTCTGCTTCACTGAAGATGAGGTGGATCGGGTTGTAGCTTCATTTTAAATAAAGGATTTTAAACAGAATTGGTATTGTTTTATTTCTACCAAATTGAACTTTAATGCATGAAGCGCAGAGCTCTAATCAAATGGAAAGGTTTCAATTAATACGATTTCGATACACAATAGATAAACACTGAGATGATCCGAGTTTCACCAACTCCACGTTACACGTGCTTATGCTTAGACAAATTCCTGTCTTTTTATTTGCTTGTAGTTTATGCATAGTGACAGAAATAACGCCTGGTCAATGTTAGGGATTTTTCCGCACTTAGTGCACCGTTGCAAGTTTAGTGCTACATAACATTTATAGATTTCAGCCTAAGACTCTATTTCGCCGGTGATCCTGGAATCTAGACACTTCTAACATGACTAAAGTTAAACACACTGTTTAACTAAAGTTAAACAGTTAAAGTTGAACTGGTTAGTGAATCCTGTCACAATAATCTCGATCTAAGACATCCTATGTTTAGCAGCATAGAACCCGCTCTTCCAAATAAGTAGCTAAAACCCCGGTGAAACCACCAGAAAAGTACAGCCGTAAATCTGAAAACAAATATAGCGAAGTGAAATGACACCTTAGTCATCTTACGTGAGGATAAATGAGTAATCCGTATACCTTAACCCGCGGATAAGTCCAAAGCCTTAACCCCGATTATTATGGGCATTGCTCTGACAGGGTAATTTGTATTCCATCTTTATGATATCTATATTTATCTCAATTGTATTGCAAGATGATGTTGTCTCTGTTGCACACCTAAAGTTAGTTGAGACATAAGATTGTTATCATTCACGCCCAGACTGTACACGATCGTTACGTCATCTGAAGATAACCTGCAAGTCGTGAATCCTTTTGTTTTCACCCGAGGTATGAAGATGCGTCTTGTAACGTCTTCATACAAAATAAATGTGGGCTTGATCAAAAATACTTACTTCAGATTGTTTAAATTTAAACCATTTAATATTGTAGCATCAAGATCAAAATTAGATAAAAAATAAAACATCTTATTGGCATTTTTATTAGTTGTGTTCATGTAAAAAGGTAAAAAAGGAGGTTCATGCATTTATATGCTACATGATGAGGATGACTCATTTTATCTCCGTAATATATGCCCTTTTATAAATTGTTGCTAGGTTATTTAGGTATTCTATTATTAATTTTAATAATATTTAAAGCTAGTATACAATGTAACAAATTCAAAAAAATTCAACGAATTAAATATTTTCACAATATTAATATTTATTTTGTATAAAAAAGGCACGAGTGCATCCTCCAAAGATTGTTTATTCAGATTCTGACAGCAGTAGGTAAAACAATTTGATAGGTTCCCATGACCAATAAAGGCATCTTCGCAATGGTCCCGCGAATCACGCTGCCAATGAAGCAACAGATTCTTTGCAATCAAAAATTAGATGGACGAGCTGAACACATCCGTGCATCTGATCTCGAATGTTCTAACAAAGTTCATATAAAGATAGCATCTATGAATGTATTGGCATTATTATAGAGAGACATGGTATTTGTAAGTAGATCATCGATAAATGTTACAGTAACATCTTAATTTTACACATAGGTTGGGTCCTTTCACCTTGTCAGGCCTTTTGTTTGGTGGGTGGGAAATCATCAAATGACTCCTCCCGCTCTGGGTAGAGCGGTAGTGAGTGTCCGATTTTAACTGACTAAAAACCACCCATGTTCCTTCTTAGCCCTTTGGGTCGAGGCCACGGTATCTCTTTTGAACAACCCGCAGGCGCTGATGGATCTAACAGAAAGTTCTAAACCGGTCGTCAAGTATTGGCCTGATTCAATGTATATTGCCATCGACACGTTAAGAAGAAGATGTTCAACTCATATCGACCACATTTCGTCATATCCGCTTCTGGTTATATTTATAACATCACAAGGGCTCTTAAATCAAACACAAATTGCAGTTGAGGGTCACACGTGGTGATTTGATGTGTAATAAATTAATTAAGAGGTCATACTTGACCCTGGTTGGGCTGTATTTTAATATAAGAGACGAACTATGATGGAGTATTTAAACAGATCTCATAGAGTAGCTGGACTTAAAAATATAAAATGGATATTGCCAATTATTGCTTCTTACCATTTGACATAGAAAGACTTAGGCAACAATGGGGTTAAGTCAATGGGGTCTAATCTCACGGGGCCATGCTAATTTATTATGATGTTTACTTTTATCAGATCTTTGCGACAAAGGCAGCAAGCATCACTCCTATTTTTGTGTTTGTAACTTTAAAAGCTTCTATATAAGGTTCTCACAAAGCTCGTCCTTTAAAGTTTAACGATAAATACACGACTGTTGAGGTCCATTAGTGTCTACCCCAGGTACAAAGCTCCAATAAAATGTCAAAAACATGGCTAAGCTATAGCAAACGCATAATCTCTCGACGCATAAAACTTGACCCACTCAATGGAATGTAAATATTTATATAGTTATGTAAAATAATGAGGTGTCATCTTGATGCCGACAAACTGTTATGTCATTATAACCTTGTACTACATAATATTTATGTACGTATATGATTATTATGCTAATTAATGGTGCTTTATGTCATTGTAAACTCACTGTGGTGTTCTAAAGCGGCCATATTAAAAGTTTGACCTAAAATGTGAGATGTATATTCTGTAAGGAAAGCGACGGGTGTCAGAGGTCGTCAGCGGTGTATGGTTCAACGGTTCAACAGACTGTGACGTAAGCAGACCGGTTGGGAACTAACCTCCGCTATCGAAGAGGATAAAATATATTCAAAAAGCTTTTGTAATCCACCTACATTAGTGGCAATGTGTCACAATATTTTGTTTTGATTCGGGAGTTGTGGAGACTACAATTCCGTCTACAGTCAATAGAGCTCAAGTAATAAATACATTTACTATAAATACATTTGCACTAAATTATAGTCGCTGAACAGGCCGTTATATAAGACTCATCCTACGAGTCTGCGAGACTGATGTTGCACTTCATAACATGCTAGTCTCATCAGAAACCAGTTGGATACAATATTTAGACCAAAATCTGAAACCTTGACCTTTCCACTCAATTTTCGACTAAGCGTCGTGGTTTGTACATTTATTAATAAATTATCTTCTCGCCCTAGGCACTTTAGACCTTATTTATTCGTAAATAAAAACTATTTTCACATTTACATTTTTACGAAATGCATCTTCAAAATAACTTCGGCCAATGAAAATGCTAAAGGCCGATTTAGTGGCTCCGGCTGATTGACATTTCCCATAACCTTAATATTATTATAGCGTCTAAATTCCTTGAATTTTTCTCAGTAAATTATTGGTGGTTTTACCAATTATTTCTACTCGTTTAGAAGTTATTATAATTTGTTCGTCAGTTCTTTGAACTAAGGAACAACCTTGAACTGATGTAAAACGGAACATTTACTGAGTATCGTAATTATGTATATATATAACTAAACGCTGCACTTAAGAAACTATTTCCTAGCAAAAAAACATAGAAATACATAAGTAGGTACCTACGTACAAATTCTAAAAGTAGCAGTAGAAATATACTTACTCTCACTTTATGTGGGCAAGAACTTGTTAAGGTTTTCCACTTATGTGTGTGTTTTGTGACTCAACACTGGGAACACCATAAGTATTGCAGTTTTGTACCTTCTCTGCTGGTTTACTCTTCGTTTACCTGTGTAAGAGAGGACTTAAACAGCAGTGTTTACATTTATTTTACAGCGTGTTAAAACAATCATACGAATACTTTTATAAGTCAGTTAAACCAACTTCTGTACTAAGCTAGAAATACATGTTATAAAAAAACCAAACTGACCCTAACTTATGTACAGTAATTGATTGTCGTACAACATCAGTAAGTTTATCCCACAACATCAATGACCTACTAATTATACGCATAAAAAGCCTGTTTTGAGGTCATAGGCGGCTCTTCAATAATGACCTACTTTATATCTCATTTAGTTTTTCATAGCTATTAGCATACCTACACATCTTCATTACTGTTACCATTAATCTTAAACAACAAATTATAAAGTAAATGAACCATAATGTTTCTTAAAACGAGCTCATACAATAACATTGATTGAGTGAACGTTTCTAAAACATCGACTTGACATCTTAACGTCAGAAAAACTAATGACGGTCCAAGCTTTATGATGTCTAGCACTTTGTCTGCCTTTGAACAAGCTAGACGAGATTACAGAATGGGTTCATGTGGCTGTGGTATTGCATAAACGGAGTCACTGTGCGCTCCACCCAATCAATGTCTGAACTTTCAAAAGAAAGCGGTGACTTACGACCGAACTATATCGGAATATCGTGTGCACACATCGACTTATACAATTATTATAATGCTTTATGTAATGTCTATTGACAGAGTAATCGCGTTTGATATCTATTGTGGCAATAATGTAATGGATGCCTTCTTCTTATAAACTGTTTAATGAAGCTATAAGTCGGTAATGCGTCATAAAAAGCCACGCCTTGCCTGCGGGGTTCTAAGGTTTAAGAGGCAACAGAGCCAGAAAACAGGTATTTGAAGAAATTAATGACATCGCTCTGCATTAAGCCTGCCAAGCTAGATCGCACCGTAGAGTGCGATCAGACCAATTATATTACAAATAAAAAAAAACTTTTTTACAAAAAATAAAACCGACTTCGACAAAAATAAAACACAAAAAAGTGAAAAATAAAAAATCAGCTTCTGAAGTCGGTGACTTTTGTTTGTTTGATTTCATGTTTTTGTCACCGACTTCTGAAGCTGATTTTTTATTTTTCACTTTTTTGTGTTTTATTTTTGTCGAAGTCGGTTTTATTTTTTGTAAAAAAGTTTTTATTTTTCACTTTTTAGTGTTTCACATGTGCTTACCCCTTCACAACGTACCGGCGTGATATTATGTTATGAACTGGTGTAAACAATAGACAGTCATGAGATTTCAGCAATCCCAGTCCATTTGCTATCATTAATTGAGGAGTTCCGTTGCCTATCTCCGAAGTTTTTCATCAGATCTTCACGTGGCGTGATATTATGTTGTGTGATGGCGTAAACAATGCTTAGATATGCTATAGCAACAATCGCGGTTAATCTGCTGTTATTTATTGAAGAGTTCCCCCGATTTCTACAAGATCCCATCATCAGATATTGAAATGGTGACAATGGGACCACACGGGAAGCACCAGCTATCAAATGAAAAAAGAATCATGAAAATCAGTTCACCCAGTCGCAAGTTATGAGCTAACAAACATAAAAAAAAAAAAAAAAAAAAAAATACAGTCGAATTGATAACCTCCTCCTTTTTTTGAAGTCGGTTAAAAACGAGATCTTCGTATTCTTCTTTTTTTCCCTGAAAACTGAACCGATTAAATTATTTTTGAAATTGAAATTTTAAGAAAGAGTAAGTCTAGGTTCCAATCAATATTTCATTGTGTTGAAAACTTTTTGAATTTGTCTGATTGGTAGTTTAATAATCACGGCCGTAAAAAAGGGTCATTGTTTAAAGGTCATATTTTCTTTAGGTACGTCTTATTAGTTTCTGAAAAGAAAAAAGAGATGACAAGAACTGCCCTAGAGGCATTATTCTGGAAAAAATCAGAGGAATACGAGTAGGTACATACTGGGAATCACCACGTGTGTCCTAAGTAGCGACACAAGTTGTTAACCTATAATACCTTCAAACACCGCATTACTCGTATAGGTCAAAACAAATGCACAAACCGCCAGTTCTTGAAAGAATTCGTCTTAAGACAACAATTCGGAACGTCGTAAGTCTGGCCCTTTTACGACTGTGTTACAACTAAAGTTTCCACATTAGTCATTATGTAACTGAATTTATATTCTAAATTTCACTAAGAGACCATTAGATAATGTGTCAAATTCATTTAATAATTTCACCAGTTTCTAAAAGCTGCAACAAATATTATTGTAAAATGACTAATTAGTTATCTGCCTGAGACGTTTCTGAAAAGCTGTTGACGCCGTCGACTTACGTGGATAATGTATAGGTACAGTCTAGAGTTGAATTGTGACTGGGAAGAGAGTAAAGTCGTGGGCAAAAGTCAGTTTTACTTAATTTATTACAAGTGAAGCCAGCATGTAATCCTATCCATTCACTACAATGCGGCTTACATTGTGATTCATCCGAACATGAAATCTTGAACTAGGTCCATTAACTTTTGTACTAAATAATGTAATGTAAATTAATGTTTTGTGAGTGCTTACTATTACCGTTACAACATTACAAGTAGGCGTTTAATTTAACTCTGCTACTGTTATGTAATTTTATTCAAAAATTAACATAGTTTCCAGGGCAAATGTTACTTGGCCATGCACCCACAGTAGTTATTATGTAGAAATGTAGAAATATAATACTAAATTAATTTTACCATTTGTGGATTTGCCATCCTGCAACTAGGAAGTGTCTGTCTTCAATTAATGTGAACTAGATCTACTGATGGCGCTGTAACCTGGGAAATGAAACGAAGACGAGTATGAATTTATGTCACAATAATCCAGAGAGTCCGTCTGATAATACTTCAAATTCGATATTTTTAGAGAAGATGTATTATTACGTTTATTTATCATGTTACCTACAGTTTATATTCTATACATATTAGTACACAAACAGAGGATTCCCAACAGGTATCCCTATTTACGTGAAATAAACGGTAATTAGAGTGGCGATCTTTTTAAACAGGAGCTGTTGAGCAATAAAATTTGTCCTGGTTAGAGGACAGAGACACCTATAGGACAGCCTAGTTAAACAGACAACATACATTATAGTAGAGCACCAGAAGAATGATTAATTTTAACTACTGTAGGTTCCTAATTTTATAACCCCCATTCTTCAAAGCTGTGGAGTTGTGGACTTCAAAATATCGGGAATAGGAACAATCACAGATGACCGGTCAGTAACAATGTAAACAAACCGATCTGGTTTTCTTGGACTTATGTCGAAACCGTGGGTTTAAACGTATCGCCCACATGTGTATCTCTGGAATGTCATGCCAAATGTATGCATTGACCTATGCAGGAATGGGTCCTTAGCCAAAATATGCGAATTTTATCACACAAAATACGTGAAGTCTCATAGATATTTCTTCAAGAAACATTTGGATGCAGTTAAGAATAATTAAAATTTAAAAAGGTCAGTAGCTGGCTCTTCCTACCCAATTTATTTTGGTGTCTTACCATAAAAAGTGGCAAACAACTTCAACATGACACTATCTATTTATTCTAAAAACAAATATGTATCATGAATATGCAGATTTAATTTGTAACGCCTAAGTATTAGATTATTGTTATGCATATTTGTTTAAGAAGACATTAGCGATCGCATCTGCTGTTTACTGTATATAGCAAAAATTGATACATGCATTATGAGATAATTAATGTCTGCATTCATAACATTAATTGACTCTTTAGAATTACAAGTACATAATAAAACTGCATTTAAAAATACACCCACTTCACGGGGAACAACTGCATACATTATGTGAGAACATCGTAACGTTACGTACGTTTAAAAGTGAAATAATAGGGAGAGCAACCTTTTGTAATTCATGTTAACATTGACATTTGTACGCCTATTATTACTTACATAAAATTGCATGGTAAAATTAAATGTTACACACACGAAGATACTAAAACAACATCGATTAAAAGCATGCAACACACGTACACTAGTGTTCTTCACGAGCGATGCTGCATCTTTTGCTATGGTATACGGCAATGAGAAGCACCTTACTGGCCCAGCCCGGGTGTTGCAACGCGGTATTAGAAGAAATACTTACGTTGGTATATAAGAGAACCGTTTGAAGACGTAATCATCCCACACATCAAGTGTTCTCTGAAGACGACAGCCGCAAGAAAACAAAGAAAATGAAATTGGTTAGTCCTGTGACGTCTTGGATTGTGAAGTGAAAAGTGAACTGTGAAATTAGATTAACGAAAAGCCTTTCTTTTCAGTTCGTGGTTCTTGCTCTGATCGCTGCTGCGTGCGCCGCTCCACAACAGAACCCACAGGATGTTCAAATAGTGCGTTATGATAACAACCCTGGAATCGATTCTTATAATTTCGCGTAAGGGATGCTCCAATTATTGCAAAAAGTAGACTGAAAACAAATTATTTTTGTTAAACACAAAACTTTTACAGGTGGGAGCTGTCAGACGGATCAAAACACGAGGAGCAAGGACAACTGAAGAATCAAGGCACAGAAAATGAGGCGGTCGCCGTTCAGGGACAATACGCTTGGTACGGACCCGACGGCGTTCTCTACACTGTCACCTATATCGCTGATGAGAATGGCTTCCAACCTACGATCCAGCAGGGTCCAGGAGGAGTAATCCCTTCAGCGGTCGTTGCGTCCCTCTTGGGTTGAAAATTTCAAGGGTAGTTTAGGTCTTTGTAAATACTTCTGACGATGTAAGTATATAATATTTATATGCTAAGTCAATAATGGTAAATTATGTAGTTTTATTAGGTAATAAATGTACAGATTTTTATAAACGTGACGTGTGATTTTATTGTCCTGACATGTTTGTTGTTGATTTATTTATTCACAAATGGCTATGCTAAAACCATTTCCATAGAAAAATCTTAATAATTTTATTGACAGGATACTTTTAAGCATTTTTTTCGATCAAGCAATAAAATAACTGTATTAGAGTTATAGTTTAAAAAAGATAACTGAAGACACAGCTGATAAAAGGATGTCTTAGAAAAATATTTCATCAGCCTATAATGTTCCCACTGCAGAGACACAGGCCTCCTTTCTAGGAGAAGGATGGGCTATTATCCACCACGCGGGACCAGTGCGGGTTGGTAGATGTCACACATGTCTTCGATTTCTTGGCCAAAATAAAAATAATATATATATTTAGTAAAACTAAATATTAATCTCAAATGTTTTTTGTACATAACAAAACATTGTTTATGTTTGTGGGAATAATTAGCCAAAACCATATCGGGAAGTGGTTTGTTCTAAATATTTTTGAATTAGTTTCGCTGGTTTCGTTTTCATTACATTAATCCCATTTATTAAAATAACTAAAAATAAGGTAAATAATAAGACATTTATATAATCTAAATCTGGAGCATTTCCATAATTATGCAAGCTACTATGAATATTAAACTTAAGTTTCCTCAATCAGTAAACTGCATTTCTTCTTCAAACTTATATAATATGAGCTTCTTCCATAAGTTTTTGATTGACATCATGACAATGTTATATCACTCTTTCCTATACAAATAGGTCAAATATAATAAGATGAATCAGTACGATTTTTTGTATTAATTACCAACGTGATATCATCGCACTTTGATTGAAATACTGACATGTAATGAAAGCAATTCACTTTACATTTCGATGTAGGTTTTTTACGTAGGTACGTTAATTACGTCCAGTGATTAGTTTTTGCAGTAATTTGTGTTTGATAAATTAAAAATATTTAATATCTATGGCATTATTCAAAATATAAGTTTTGTTCTTCAATTTCCATCATTGGCCTAGTCGTTTCCCAACTATGTTGGGGTCGTCTTCTAGTTTAAACGGATGCAGCTGAATACTAGTATTTTACATAGAGCAACTGCTTACCAGATCTCCACAACCCAGGTAATACGATACCCTTAGGTAAGACTGGTAGACAGACTTTCAGGTCACTGACTACCTGTAACGACTGCCAAAGATCTATATATGGCAGCCGAGATGAAAAG
Source organism: Diarsia mendica (assembly GCA_949316265.1). Taxonomy (NCBI): domain Eukaryota; kingdom Metazoa; phylum Arthropoda; class Insecta; order Lepidoptera; family Noctuidae; genus Diarsia; species Diarsia mendica. The sequence goes on from OX438891.1 coordinate 13,618,690, forward strand.
CTTAACGTACTTTCAGATTAATGTATTTTATTTCAGTTAGCAAATAAGAAGCAATTTTTTCCTTTCTTTAAGAAACCAGATGGTTTTTGGTTGTGTTTTATCTTCCACTTTATTTGAGACTAGCCTTTGCCAGCGGCTTCGCCCGCGTGAAAATGACGATTTTCCATACAAACTTTCATCCCCTATTTAACTCCATTAGGGGTTGAATTTCGAAAAATCCTTCCTTATTCCTTGTCTACATTATAAAAGAAACCTCTGTGCAAAATTTCAGCTTTCTAGGTCCAAGGGTTTGGGCTAGGCGTTGATAAGTCAGTCAGTCAGTCAGTCAGGACTTCTCTCTTTATTTATATAGATAGATAGATAGATTGGAGTCCTGTACCAAGGTATTTTTACAATTTTTGTTCTCCCTTAGATCTCTCTAACTAAACCACACGCACCTCTCTCACACCTCTCTTGGCTACATTAATATTCCCGTTAATTTCAATAGGTATTGAAAAAGGTAAGTATGGAATAAGGAAAGGTGACTTTGAAACATTTTTCGTATGAGGGCTTTTTCGTGTCTTTATTATTAATTTTATTTACAATGTAGGTAGGTATACCTACAGAATGTTTACGATGTTGAATGTTTCGAATCAATTCGAGTTTATCAAAATCTCTTAGGGATTAATATTTATTTGCATAATTCGTTAATAAACTGAACAAAGTATTCGATTATTAGGTATCGTTTATCATCTTCTTATTTTATCATCTTCTTATTAATGACAAACGGCTTATAATAAATATTGGCTTTATTACTCAGACATTGAAAGGGGAATAGGCAGGTTCATTATTAGTATAACCATTAAATACTACTACATTCACATTACCACTATTACTTTATGGATTTTATTGGAGATTCATAGATGATTCTGCCCTGGGAGTGTAAATGTGGTCTTGCCCTACAAACTATGAGGCACTTATGTTTAAAGTTCTTTGTTTTAATCTGAATACTTCACGAGTTTACGCGTGTACGAAACGAAAATATTATAAGGCGTCGTAGCGCCTACTCAAATCTTTAATAGTTTGCATTAAAATGAGTCTATAAAAATAAATAAATGAGAAGTAAATAATCTCTTATTATTACGACCGACTATGGCTGAATAAAAATTATTATACTAACATTTATAAAGCTGAATTCATCAGATTATAGATTTTGTTTTTTTTTTATACAAGTCATAAAAGTTGACATTTGTGCATCCGGGCAATAAAATTGGAAAGGAAAGATCATAATACTCATTTTCATTAACGTCAATATTTGAAATAGATCCATATTATTATAAAATGATAATGTCTAGACATTTGGTAAGGTCAAGAGCCGTTTTTGTACTCACAGGTGCTGGTGTAAAGACTTTTTGAACGAATTCTTGAGATTTTTACCTCGTCGTTATCGTACTGAGGTAAACTTCCTCAATCAATCAATGGGTTGCCATACAGAACCATTGCATTTGCTATAAAGAACAAAGAAAATACCCGCACACGCAAAAGACCCACACGCACACGAAACATTTTTAAACGAATTTTAAAATATGTTATGCAAAATCAGCGGCCGATTGCATGTAATAAAGAAACATCTGCCGACTCAATCTCTAAGCTAATAGCTCAATTTAGACATTTGGCATTCGGAAGTATGTCATAATTGTCTCAAGGTAATTTTTGCAAAATCGTTTAAAATATTCCATGAAAGTAAAAACACTGGAATTATCACAAAAAGAACACATTTCTTCACATAAACCGATGACATTTCATCATCATCATCATCCACAGCCCGAATTCACCCACTACTGGTTGTAGGCCTCTCTTTTCATGTACCATTTTCCACGGTCCTGTGCCATCCTCAATCCCTTATCCAGGTTTTGTCCCTGATGGCAACAAGATGACATTTACTTAAAAAAAAATACAACGTTACAAAAAGCTTTCTTCAAATAATGCTTGATTAGCTAATTGAAATCACTGTCAAACTTAATTAGAAATTGATCGATACACTAATTAATATTCTATAATTAGCATTTCGTTGTGTTGAGTAAGCTTGTTCTAAAAAGTTTTGTTTATTTATTGCATTAAGGGAATTACATTATATTAGGTAGATGTCAAGCGGTTCACCTTCTACGGTACTACTTTAGCATAAAATCAAATCAAAAGTTGTGCTAGATATAAAGACCGAATTTCATGTGAGATTCGTCACTTCACCGTATTCATCCGTAAAATCAGCACTTCAAACATGAAATTGGTTCGTTTTATTTGTGTATTTTGTGTTAAATAGTGTTTAGTGGAATAGAGGAAAAAAGTATCCGATAAATAGTAGATATCAAAAAAAGTAAAAAAAAAAGTGGTTCGCTAATATTTTTCGCGCAAATTTTGTTCTACATTTTCGTAACTTTTTTAAAATATAATTTTCTTAATCTTTACAAAAAGTGTTTTCAGTGACAATATTTTTTTAAATCTAAATAAATAATATAAAGTTTCTCGTAAATAATAAAAATTTTGCCTTAAATCGTAGGCTCTAAAGTTCAAGTAGCTATCAATTAACAAACAATTTAATAAATCAATGCACAATGCATTTTCGGGTGCATTTACTTATGGATCCTAATTCAACCGGAATTATTTTCAAAGCACTGCCGTCATGTGAGATACAAAATTGTCACAAAAAAAATATTTTGGGAAACCTCCCTGTTCCGAAAGTGCTGATAGCTTATGACTGCCGAAACCTGACTGTTTCATCAACCACCCTTAAACTCTGTGCCTCGATATTTTTTAACAATTTAACTTATAAAGCTTCCAGATACTTTTCGTATTTCGTTTATTGTTAAAATTGCAATTATGTCTGAAAAGTCCGTTTGCCTTTTCACCCTAGACTTTGGCAGAACAGTTGCCATCGGCTTTGCTTGCATATAAAGAAAAGGATAGTTCCTTTCATTATAATTCTTAAAAAATCGTACCTAACTTTAAGGAGTTCTTAAACGTAAAATTAGCTTCTAATTCCCAACTTTTACAGATCGTAGTTCTCTGCCTGGTCGCGGTGGCGTTCGCTGCCCCAGCCCAAAGAGTAAACTACTCCCCAGACAATGTACAACTAGTCAGGTTTGACAACGACAACGTGGGACTTGGAAACTATAAATACGGGTGAGTCTTACCTTATTTTTAACCAACTTCTAAAAAATTAAAGGTTGTTTATTCGACCAGCTTCTTTTTTTACACCAATTACTTCGAGTATATTGGGTCAGTTTACATGATTATTTTCTCCATGTACTTACATTGTTACATTCACTTTGCCTGAGCAGTTTAGTAGTATAAACTCCTTTCATACGTATTCTTCTAGTTACAATGTAAAGAAAATGTAGTCCAGCTTGTCAATTAATAATCATTTATATATTCGATGGCAGCTGAAAAAGCAAATGTAGATTGCACGCATAATAAAAAAATGCTTAATAGGCATCAAAAAGAAAATAAGTTAATATTATCAGAAAATGAGGCTCTAAATTATAAAGATGATAATAAAAGTATCTAGGACTAAAGATGCCAATAATCCTAATACCAACTATTTTATTTTCAGCTTTGAACAAACTGACGGCCAGGCCCAAGAGCAGCAGGGAGAGATCATCAACGAGGGCAGGGAAGACGAGTCAATCGTCATCAAGGGATCCTACACGTGGGTCGGACCCGACGGTGTAACCTACCGTGTCATCTACATTGCTGACGACAACGGTTTCCAACCCGAAATCGAACAGGGACCCGGTGGAGCCATCCCCTCAGCGGTCGTCGCGTCGCTCCTCGGTTAATTAGACTTCGTTATTTAATCTTTATTATTACCAAAAATATGTATGAATAGATATTATTATTAAACAATGTTAAACTATTTGATGTTTGATTGCGAATTTCGTCTTACAAAATATGTAAATAGATGTCCTAGAATAGTTTTTTTCAAAAAAAGATTAGAGATTGCTAAAAACAGCTCACAATGTCAACACCAACGATATCAATTATTTGCAGCTTCTGATCAAAAGGATTTATTTTAAACTCTTTGGAACAGAAACTGCAAATAAATATCTGAATTAGGGTACGTGTCCAAGATCAGGGAGTGCAATAAAAATGTAAGCAACAATTTAAAATCACTGAACAGTGCCACAGCTAAAGTTTGTGCATCTTTGGTAATTATGTATTTTTATAATATTATTTATAAAAATACAATTGTATTTTTATAAATAATATAAAATATTTTACCAAAGATAGAAATTATACTTAACCTTAACGGGTAAGTGTTACATCATTGTTTACTTTGGCACCAAAGGCATGATTCATCACTGCCTTGTTCAAACTGCGAAACCCTTTTATTTGTTGGCATTTCTGCGTATAAAACGATGCGCAAGAGATGCTTACACCCACATCCACATGTTACCATTGACACGACACACGGCGACGTCCACATATTGTTATTAAGGTTGGTCTTAAGGTCGCATTCTAGGGTCGGGCGAAAGTGTTATTGGGTTATTAGTGCGTAGTAGAGGACCAGAGTATTTAGTTTGGCGATGTAGCACCACTTCGGATTGCACATTATGCTGTTGGTGCTGCGCCTGATCTTACCCGGTGGTTTCGTATTGCCTTTGCATCGTACTAGAAGAACGGAGAAAACACCTGTGTACTATTTTCTTGCCGTATTTTATTCATCTTTGATGGCATTAATTAGCTCAGCACTTCGGAATTCTACACTTCACTGTTTTAAAAATGAGAACACCTTTTCTTTTTTAAAGGTCAAAACGATAAGTTAGATCGTAATTCGCCAAATCCATAAATCTGATACAGAACCGTACCAATAACACTTGTCATTAAAATAATAGGGTATCAAACGAGAATGTTAAGGTACGCCGAAGGGTCATTGCGAAAACTTTAATAATTAATTTATGCCGCCTTACAGTTGACGCAACGGTTTTTGTCGAAACTTTTGTTGTACACACGTTTTGGCTTATGTCTAGTGGTCACAACACGACTACTGAGCATGAGGTTTTGGGTTCGATTCCCGGGTCAGGCAAATGTTATTGGGATTTTCCATCAGTAATTCTCAGTGGCAGTCATGGAGTCTGGATTTGTGCCCGGTTAATGGCAATAGGCGAAAGGAAGGTGTACTATTAGGTAACAATTAGATTTGCATTGCCACGTTTACTGCTATGACCAAACAAAGAGCCAGCCCTTTGGTCGCGCGAAGTGTCGACTAGACGGCGAGAGATTTCCTTAAAAAGGAGACGTGCACTCGGTCCCCATGACCCCAGCATTTCGACCCCAAACGGCTCAAAACTATAATTACCAATGATGTTACAATATTTGAACCGCTTGAGGGTCTCAGCAGCTGCAGCAGCAGCGCCCGCACAGCCCGCCGTGCTGACAACATGAGATGGCGCAAGGATGTCGACACAGGTTGCATCCCACACCAAAGGCCTACCCAACTTCCAAGGCACCAACGTCATGCCATCTGTTCTCTTCCCATCGTCACGTACCAAGCCGTTAGGTTCTAAAACCACTGGTACACCTGCGCTGGCAAGGGCTCTACGAATGATATCGTTAATGCTGGCGTGTCGTGCAATGCGATCTGCGCTCCTGGGGCGGTATTTTTGTACTGGCCTGTTGGTCTAGTGGTTAGTGACCCTAACTGCTATGCCGGAGGTCGTGGGTTCGATTCCCACCCAGGACAAATGTTTGTGTGATGAGCACGATCATTTGTTCTGTGTCTGGGTGTAATTTATCTATAATATATTTTTTTTTTTTATCAGTTGTCTAGTACCCATAACACAAGCTCTGCTTAGCTTGGGACTAGATGGCGTTGTGTGATAGTTGTGGAATATTATTATATTATTATTATTATTATTAATAGAATTCCAAATCGTGTACGAAACCGCAGAATTCGTATGCGAATCCTTACGAAATCTCTATTTTTGAATATTCATACCCGTAAATTTTGCAACGAGTGGTCCGACCCACTCGTTTCCGATATTCTACCAGTAGAAATGACGGAAATGACGTGATGAATTCTGCGATTCCGTACACGATTTGGAATTCTATTGATTCAAAAATACGGCCCCTGTAGCAGGACAGGCCATGATGTCTGAGGCTGTCGACAGCTTCAACGCAGTGACAACAATGCGGAGCAACACAAGGTGTGCCTAAGCGTAGACTCGTAGCGACCCGGGAGTGCCTGAAGCTACAAGCCCGACTCCCACTTCAGCACACACCACAGCCAGCAGTCGAGCACGCTCCACAGTATTGATTGACGTGTTTAAAAGGGTATTACGTCCAATACTGCAGAGTGATCTGTCCCACCGTGCACCGTCTCTGGGAGGATAGGACAAAAATAAGTTATTTTAAGCTCCATCATATATCATACTAGCTTTTGCCAGCGGCTTCGCCCGCGTGAAAATTACGATTTTCCATTCAAACTTTCATCCCCTATTTAACTCCCTTAGGGGTTGAATTTCAAAAAATCCTCCCTTATTCCTTGTCTACACTATAAAGGGAACCTCTGTGCAAAATTTCAGCTTTCTAGGACCAAGGGTTTGGGCGGGGCGTTGATGAGTCAGTCAGTCAGTCAGGACTTCTCTTTTTATTTATATAGATTATACACAAACTAGGCCATCCAGCAAGGATTTATACCGGGTGCAGTAGCCCTTTAGCTCTGGTATTTTTTATTGAATCGGAACGCGTAACTTACACCGTGTAAATTACGTTAATTTTTCGTTCACCTACGACAAATGCCTACCGGCAATACATTGTTGATCCGATCGATATGAAAGTTGTTACTCGTTTATTTAGATCATAATAATCTCTTATTTCGTAAGTGGTATGGTGTATATTTCTATGTTGTTATTTCTTAACTCATACATGTTTGTAATAACGGAAAAAGTAACTCTTATCACTAATTTTGTATATCCGGAGATCAAATGTAGGTAAGTAAACATTAAAATGGCTATTAAAAAGTAGAACACTTATGGAAGCTGTAATTTCACCTACATGTTTTACAAATATATCTTCGAGAGCATTGCTAAAGAAAACATTAGAGTACTTTGATAACACTCTATCTTAATAGTGGAATGTTAGTTAATTGCGACAGATCACGAAGTAAATAGCTAAAAGATAAACATAACAAGCGATTCAATTAGCTTAGACCTCTCAAAATCATCATCATCTGCCTAGCCTTTTCCCAACTATATTGGGGTCGGCTTCCAGTCTAGCCGGATGCAGCTGAATACCAGTATTTTACATGGAGCGACTGCCTATCAGATCTCCATAACCCAGTTAATACTGGATAATACGATACCCTTTGGTAAGACTGGTTGTCAGACTTTTAGGTCACTGACTACCTGTAACGACTGCCAAATATCTTTATGGCAGCCGGGACCAACAGCTTAATGTTCTTTCGGAGGCACGGAGGAAACTCGCTATGTAATGGGCGGACACCCATCCATAAACCAACCTTGGACCAGACCAACCTAGTCCTCACAAAATAAGGAATTATTATTTGAGTGAAGCCTGAGTCTGACTAGGAGATGACAAGGAGTTAGACAGCTATAAATAGATACATTACGATATACGTGAAACACTCTAAGCTAACAGGTTAAAGTCATCACTAAAATAATAATGCCAAGACTTATTGAATGAGTATCTTTTGAGGTTTATACCGTAGCTCAAGGTGAAGAGGATTGCTCGGTAGATTCACTGTTTTGTTTCCGGAGTACGAATATTGCATTAATTTTTTATATACCGATTCTAATAAATAATCGATGTAGAATTAAATGATAACAATATTACATTTTTCATCGAGGAATAATTTTAAAATTATAGATAACCAGTGCTCGTAAAACACAATAATGACCATCGATTAGTGCTATAGCCCACTTTGAAATATGTAGATTAACTTCTCAGTATCCGAACACTGATACGGGCACTTACAGGTCCTAGGGCAACATAGTCTGGAAACAAACTATACCCACGTACGTATATAGCAATAAAATAAGGTGAATAAGGTACACATGTCTCTAGATTACGATAGTATGGGTCGCATTACTGCGGGTAGCGACGGTCACGTGTGAGTGGAGCCCCTGCAGAGTGGTCGACGGTCACGTAATTTTTTTTAAATATTATTTTATTAATATCAATTTACTTCCATATTTATTATTTTCTATTACATGCCATTATTACTTCCTTTATTAACTTTTACGCAAGGTTAGAGAGAAACCTTCTAAAATACGACTCGTGTCCAGAATTGATTTCTGTATCAGATCTCTGACCAAGCTGCTTAACGAGAGGTTCCTGAAGTGTTGGTCGAGGCTCTTGGAAATTAAGACATCATTCTCTGTCCCGACGATATTACCTTATCTTTCTTTGGTTTAAAGAGGTTCGTGTCATGCGCGGCTGTAAGTTTCCGGTACCTATTCGTCTTAATAACTTTGTTCATAAAAGCAAAGATTAAGCTTTCCGTTTTGTTGTAAAGGACACCGAAAGGTAGCTAGGCTCCGGACACTGACAGGTGTAAATAAAATTCAGGGCCGGTGAAAAGCGACTGTGAAGATCATTTCTCTGCAATATATCTCTACGGTAGCTAGTGTCAAGCACTACCTTAGCGGCAGTTCTCTTTGCTCTTAACTCACTGTTCACTGTCACTCAAACACGAAATATGCGCTATTATGTCAAGTTCCGTTTGTACATTTATGAATGGAGAAAAAGTTCATCAAAATCGACATGACCCAACCGTTGAAAGCATGCACCTTGTTTCCGCTTGATGAAAGACTTTTAAATTCTTTATTCAGGCGACCAAAGCAGCTCTCTCTCAATGATTGCTTCGCGTCAGGAACATTGATGCCCAACACTTCCGAAATACCCAAATACTTAGTGGTTTTCGTTGATTCCTACGGGTTCCACAATATCTCCACACTCTATGTACATGACGCACTTTGTCCACACCGAGTTAAAGCCCGGTTTTGAAAGGTCCGCATCAAAGGCGGTCTATACAAGTGTCGAAGTTTGTCCTTTAAACGTCGAGAATACACAAAACACAGTAATGAGATGAGCATTAACCAATAATACACCTGACGATGCTTGATGTATGATTATGACGTAATACAATATTTGGAATAGTATAAAACATGAGCTCAAATCAGATATAAGCACATAGTTCACAAGTGAATCCGATAAGTAAACTGTAAATAAGTGATCATGAAGTTGGTCAGTAGTTCCATTATACTGATTTTTAATAAATATGTATCGTTGTTGTGAAAAGTGATGTTAATAGACTGGTTTTACTTTCAGTTGGTGCTTTGTGCGTTAATATCTGTGGATGCAGTGCTAGGCGTGGCGCTATCTGCCCCACAGAATGCTGATTCAGGTGTTCAGCTATTGCGATACGATACGGATAACGATGGACTTGGCACCTACAGTTTTGCGTAAGTCATCGGCGTGAATTATCCCAAAATTCGTCTATGTCTGTTACACAGTAGCATGTTCCTGCTAGTTTCATGGTTTGATTTTGCATAGTGACATTGGTTTATTTTATGAAGATTATAATAATTTGTAATTAAAAAGTATCAGAAACATTCATCATTTAGATAAATGCGTTTTTGAGACGTGTGTGTGTGTGAATGCCAGAAAGTTGCACTAGAATTGTTTCTGTTTATTCACAGCTACGAGCAAAGCGATGGTTCGACCCGCGAAGAGCAAGGAGAGCTGAGAAACGCTGGAGCCGAGAATGAATTCGTCGCAGTGAAGGGTTCTTACCGGTGGACCGGCCCCGATGGTGTTACCTACGTAACACATTACATTGCTGATGAGAATGGCTTTCAGCCTACGATCGACCAAGGTCCATCAAGCGGACCATTACCCGCGGCAGTCGCTAAACTTCTTGGTTAAAACGTCTAGATTTTTTTAATAAATTGATTTAAAAAAAAAATGTATTATTTCATCCCTTTTTGTAAATCTGAAAATATTTTTCGAAACAGGGCATTTCTTTATAGAAATGTTCAACTAGGCTCGCATGCGCATACCGAGTACGCAAAATAATTATGTAGTATAGTATATTAAAAAAAAGTATATTTTTACAATTACCTTGACATTTAATTTTTATTTACAGTACACATTTTTTGTCATACTGTATTTTTTGGTCATGATCACACACTTGTACCTAATACTTAATATGATTCAAACTCAGCGGCAATCAATAGCACGACACATGACGAACAAGGATATGCTTTACAAGTATCCTGAATTGTATAAAACATGAATTTAATATCTAATGAGTGATTTTTACGTATATTTTAGGCAATATCCTTAAACATAAGTCGCCAATACTCCCAGACACTTTCCGTCGGCCGTATTGCTTAACAGACGCTTTAAAAAAAACTAAACCCCTTATGATTTAATACTTAAAGCTATTGATCTTATGAATTGATCGGGTTATTGTAATGCTATATTGGGCAGGCGTTTTGACAGGAAAACCAATGAAATAGAAATAGACAGGAGAGTGCAGCAGACATGGAAAAAATACTGGAGTCTCAAGGAAATTTTTAAGAGTAACTTGCCTATTAGTCTGAAAACTAAGATTATGAACTCGAGCCTCATACCGTGTTTGACGTACGGATGCTAGACGTGGAAATTCACTGCCAAAGCAAAACACAAAATCACCACCTGCCAGAGGGGAATGGAGCGAAGCATGCTCAAGGTAAGGAAAACAGATAAAATACGCCACACAAAAATAAGAGGTATTACAAAATCTAAAAATGCCTTGACCTATGCACAAAAGCTAAAGTGGAAAAGGGCAGGCCACCTTGAGAGGCTTTCAGACCAGCGATAGACTCTAAGAGCAACCTTATGGAAGGGCCCGCAAGGAAAAAGAAGCAGAGGCAGACCTGTAACACGGTGGGAGGACGAGATTATCAAAACAGCTGGCTCAAATTGGAGCCAAATAGCAAAGGACAGAACACTTGGACAGCTTTGGAGGAGGCCTTTACCCAATCTGGGGTCCTTGCAAAAGACGATAACTAACAAAACTAACAACCTACATATAATACAGGAAACTATCCTACTAACACATTCCAACTAGAAACTAAGTTTAATCACTGTACTAGAAGCAATTAATAAACAGGCTTTTTATTTTATTTATATTGGGCAGGCGCTCCAACATGCACCCGGGCGTTGAAAGCAACGTTTTCAACAAAATTCTGAAAACACAGGCAATGGGCAGATCCTGTTGAATGTCCGCCGAATGAGTCCAGTGGAGGTCTGTATGTCAGCCACACGAGCGATGCCATGCGTTATCGGGTAAACAGCCACAATACGTTTAAGTCTTCACTTTTTGGGAACTTTAAAGCGTCTGATATGCAATACGGCCGCTAGAAAGTGTCTGGGAGGGGTGCGCCAAAGTTCACCTAAAATTTCAACTCCGATAATTGGAAATCCGAAAATGTTCTTCCTAACATTTTTCATCCTAACAATCGCAATTCCTATACTCTGTCACTAATGTTTTAATTCCGAAGCATTCAACTTCCTAATGTCCGTAGCAATAAACATCTATTACACTATTATTTGTTTTCCTATATTTTCTCAACATAACCATCTTTTACACTATTATTCAAAGTCATAATTATCTTTTTTGTTTATATTACTTTTTATTCATCAGTATTATATAAGGTCCAATTAAAATAGGTGGACAATATTTTAGAAATCATACCGCTAAAATAAGGACAATAGTAAAAAAAATATAAGAAAAAGACATTAAAATACCTACTTTTATAGGATGAGTTTGTTCTAGAGTGCCGGTAATTTATTATTTTAAGTCAAAATAAAATCATTTTATATAAAGTTTTTTTTTTTGTTTAGATGTCTTTAGTTAGGCTTACTAAACGCTGTGTTAAACATTGTCCACCTATTTTAATGGGACCATAAATACTATGCAAAGATATCCATAGGTTAGGTTAGGTTAGAACTGTGACCAACTACGCGCGAGCCGAGCGAGCGAAGCGAGCGGTGCCGCGGCAGCGGCCGGCGAGCGCTACCTCGAAATTGGTCGCGAAATTTTTCTAAGTATTTTTTTCATAGTGCCCCTGTGCAAGTCTACCCAAGGCTTTATGTTTTGAAGCCTCCTTTTTATACCTTTTGTCTATTTTTTGATACTTATATTGTTTATGGATTTCTGATGGACTTATTACACTTTTGTTCTCACTACCAAGAACCAGCGATTTTTATTTCGGTAGTTAATATTGGTCCTTCTACGGAAAATGGAAACACGTTCAGCAAGTTCTAAACGCGCAAAAGCGGCCGCTCAGTGTGCAGGAGACGGCACCCAAGTTGCGGCGAGGGAGACTGCCCCGACCTCAGATCAAATAGCAGCCAGATAGAGCGCGTAGAACACGAGATTGCTGTCACCAAGGCAAATACAAATTCAAAAGTGAATACAACCACGCGTCAGTACTAAGTTACGCGTCGTACTGATTAGACGTCACAAGTGACTTATTATTTTATGTCAAATCATGCCGTCTTGTGTCTTTAAACATTGTAAAAGTTGTTCCCAAAAACAAAGAAAAGAAGATGGAATATCTTTCCATAGGTTACTATTGTTTATTTTATTGTTTTGGTATTTATTTTCCCTCTATTATTTTCAACACACTCAGAACGAAAAATATTGACAGTTATTCGTCTGTGTTGCCAGTTTACATCGAAATAGGTCTACTTGAATTAGGGGAATTTGCATTGTGTGTAGGAAGATCGATGAATTTACACATGTTTATGCAGAAATAATTTTGTGTAATCTATACTAATCTATACTAATATTATAAAGAGGTAAAGTTTGTGTGTTTGTATATTTGTTAAATTGTAAGGGGTAATCTCGGGATCTACTGGACCGATTTAATGCACTTTAGCATATAGGTGCTTAAGTAATATCAATTGAACAGAATAATAATTATTAAATAAATAAAGGTGGAATAAAAGTTATTTATGATTTAAGTTAGCTTGTGCCCGCCGTGCTAAATATTTTTTTATTGAATAGTATTGAATGTTGTGTAAGTATGTAATATTACTTTAGGAATGTATTATTATTTCTATTATGAGTCAGTGATACTTGAATTAAATGATTTTATTTTTATTTTATAATTACTAACACTTCATTGAGTTAATTCAAAATCAAAATCAAAATTCATTTATTCAAACTAGGCTGATAATCAGCACTTTTCGAAGGTCAAAATTTACTTTACTTTACTACAGTGAAATTTGGCTAACTGGGACATGGATAAGTGAGAAATCTCTATAACTGGAACTCATACTGGGGTCCCATGAAACAAATTGAATATCTGAGACACATTTAACCATTGCAGGTTTCACTGTATTTACATTTTTTATAAGACAGTCCCCCAAAAACGCCCACCCATCGGCACTTCCTAGTGTTTAGCTGGAATTAATTAACATCAGACAAGAACAATACTTTATGACGCTTTCTGGAAATTGGTCTTTTAACATTTTTATTATGTATAGGTATTATAATTCGAAAACATAAAAAAAGAAAGAAAAAATATTTTGATATATATGTAGATCTTTCGCAGTCATTAGGTAGTCAGTGACCTGAAAGTCTGACAACCAGTCTTACCAAAGGATATCGTATTACCCAGTATTAACTGGGTTGTGAAGGTCCGATAGGCAATCGCACCATGTAAAATACTGGTATTCAGCTGCATCCAGTTGGACTGGAAGCCGACCCCAACATAGTTGGGAAAAAGGCTAGGCAGATGATGAACAATATTTAGCGGTTGCTAAAAACTCAAAATCGAAAATAAAGCACTTTTTGGTTGGTTAAAATAAAGAACAGTTTAATCAAACAAAGATAATTATAAAATATGCTATCTGTTCCCCGCGGTGTCACCAACAGCTCAGCCCCTAAGGGCCGTAGCATGATATTGTATAGTTTATAGTCTTCCTCGATAAATGTGCTATCGAACACAAAAGTATTTTTCGAACCAGAGATTAGCACATTCAACCAAACAAACTCTTCAGCTTTATACTATTACTAGCGGACGTCCCACGGTTTCACCCGCGTAGATCCCGTTCCCGTGGGAATACAGGGATAAAAAGTAGCCTATGACACTCAGCAATAATGTGGCTTTCTATTGGTGAAAGAATTTTTTAAATCGGTTCAGTAGATCCCGAGATTACCCCTTACAATTTAACAAATATACAAACACACAAACTTTACCTCTTTATAATATTAGTATAGAAGTATAAATTAGTATAGATTAGGTACACAAAATTATTTCTGCATAAACATGTATAAATTCATCGATCTTCCTACACACAATGCAAATTCCCCTAATTCAAGGAGACCTATTTCGATGTAAACTGGCAACACAGACGAATAACTGTCAATATTTTTCGTTCTGAGTGTGTAGAAAATATTAAAGGGAAAATAAATACCAAAACAATAAAATAAACAATAGTAACCTATGGAAAGATATTCCATCTTCTTTTCTTTGTTTTTGGGAACAACTTTTACAATGTTTAAAGACACAAGACGGCATGATTTGACATAAAATAATAAGTCACTTGTGACGTCTAATCAGTACGACGCGTAACTTAGTACTGACGCGTGGTTGTATTCACTTTTGAATTTGTATTTGCCTTGGTGACAGCAATCTCGTGTTCTACGCGCTCTATCTGGCTGCTATTTGATCTGAGACTTCACATTGTTTTTTGCGCATGTTCTATCTGGCTGTTATTTGATCTGAGGCCCCGACCACGCCACAGAGCGCGGACGTGCCCCCTCAAGCCGCGGCTCCGGCGCCTTCCCGCCCGGCCAGCACCGCTACCTCACGCTCATCCGCCACCATCGTGGCGCGTCAGCTGGCGGCACAGGCGCAACACGCGCGCCACTTGGCTGATTTGCAAAAAACTGCAGAGCAAAAAGCTCTGGAGCGAGAACGTCAGGTCGCTGAGCTTCAATTACAAGCTGAGCTCGCCGCAATAGAGGCGGACGCCAGCCAGCGCGGCAGCCACGGCATGCGTAGCTGTGCTAGTGTTCAAGATTGGGTAAAAAATGTAGTGCCTAATCCCGATGAGCGAGATTTTTTAAGTGCCAACCCACATTTCAGGTACGGCGATACAGCCCAGTGTGAGGCACCGGGCATGGGAGCGTCCCACAGCAAAGACGCTGTCGCGACCACACACGCTCTCAACCAAGATCGTAATGAAGATGGAGGAGTGACTCGCTTAATCAACTCGCTCGGAACATTAATAAACAAAGTTAACAAGCAAACTCCTACGAAGACTGACTTGCCTACGTTCGACGGCAAGTCCTATTTAGTTTGGCTAGCTTTAAAACGTGCGTACGAAAATACAGCTCTAAATGTTTCGGCTACCGATAATTTAGCGAGGCTTTCGCATGCGCTGCGCGGAGCGGCGCGCGATGTAGTGGCAGGCCTGCTGGCGGCGGCGCGCGCCCCCGGTGTGGTGCTCGCTGCGCTCGACGCGCGCTACGGCCGCCCCGAGCTCGTCGTGATGCATGAAGTATCTGTGATACGTGCGCTGCCTAAGGTAAGCTACGATTGCAAAGATATCCTTATTTTTGCCAGCCGAGTACAAAACTGTGTGGAAGTAATCCGCCTGTTAAATCAGCCGGACTACTTACGCTCGCCCGAGCTGTTTCAGGCACTGTGGAGCAAGCTGCCACCGCTATTACGACCACGGTGGTTGGATTACGCTCATTTGTGCGATGGCAGCTTGTCTAAAATCGAAATGTTTGCCAACTTCCTTTCTCGTGAAGCTGACTTGCAGTGTAGGTTCGGCGGCGCCATTGACTGCTCGTTGCCTACTGTAGCGCGTCCTAACACAGATAACAGAGGCTTCAGGGATAGGGTGAACGTTTTAGCTGAAACTGATCATCAAAATTGCAGGATTTCAACTGAAAAAATATCAACGACAAATAATATTTGTCCATTGTATCAACAAAAACATGAATTGAAGTTTTGTGATAGGTTTGTCAAAATGACAATAAATGATCGTTGGCAATTTATTAAGAAAAATAAAATATGTCATAGATGTTTAAAGAAAGGTTGGCACAAAAATAAAACTTCTTGTATTAAAAGAGTTTGTTCAGTAGAAGGTTGTGACATGCGTCACCATGCCTTATTACACGGGTCGAACTTTGAGCGTGCAGTCACCGCGCATGTCGACGTGGAATACGGCGCTGAGCCATCGACATCCAGCGCGGCCGCACCCCCGACGTGCAGCGCGCCGATGCAATGTAGCGCGCCCGCAGCCTGTGACGAGACCGGCGCGCCATCGTCTGACGATTCGTATCACGATGTCTTGGCTCACACATCCTCCTTATCAGCCGCGGAACCTGCGTTTCGGCCGTTGTTGAAAATAGTTGGCGTGACCGTTACGGGACCTTCTGGTAGCGTTGATACGTACGCTTTGCTGGACGACGGTTCCACAGGCACTTTTATAGATTCTAAGCTGGCGGCTCAAATTGGTTGCATGGGCCAAGAAAAACTCATTCATTTAGACTGTGTCGGTGGTCTAGGTATGGATGTTAAAATTCAGTACGTCAATTTCAGAATAAAAGGCCGTCATTCGAATGAAATTCATTCCGTTAAGCGAGCCAGGTCGATGAGCGGCTTGGGCGCTGCGCGACAGTCAGCGCATCTTGAGAGCGTGCGTAAGTATCCGTACCTGGCAGACATTTCTAATGAATTTTGCTACGAAGACGTTAAGCCCATGTTGATTATAGGCATCGACAACTGGCACTTATCTTTCGCTAAAGCTACGCGCAAAGGAACCAAGACACAACCCGTAGCTATTTTAACTGCTTTAGGTTGGGTTTTGTATGGTTTCGGTTGCAGCAAAACTAAACTGGTCGATGTTATCAACCACGCCACGGTTAGCGAACCTGATATAGCGAACGATCAGTTGATTCTGGAAGGTCTTATTAGGGAGCAGTTTAAAATTGATTCAATCGGCATCTCTAAACAAGAAGCTCGTAGTGCCAATGACGAACGCGCCGTGCAAGTTCTCGAGCGCACCGCGCGCCGTCTGCCCAGTGGCCGCTTTGAAGTAGGCTTATTGTGGAAGGCTGATAAACTGGATATTCCCGATAGTTACAAATTAGCTGTGTCTAGGTTCCTTAGTTTAGAAAAGAAAATGGTGAGAGATCCCGACCATGCTGAACGCTACCGTCGGAATATCCATGATATGCTGTCAAAGGGATATGCTGAACAGTGTTTAGCTCCTCCTAACTTGGGGTCTCCGTTGTGGTACCTTCCTCACTTTGGAGTAATTAATGCAAATAAACCTGACAAGTTGAGAACGGTACACGACGCAGCCGCCAAGTCCCACGGTGTGTCATTAAATTCAATGTTATTAACCGGTCCAGACCTATTGCAACCTCTACTAGGTATTCTCATGCGCTTCCGTGAGGGAAAAGTAGCTCTAACAGCTGACATTCGTGAAATGTTCCCTCAGATCAAAATAATTGAAAATGATAGGGATGCCCAAAGATTTCTGTGGCGCGACGATCCGAATGAGCCTATACGTACATACCGCATGTCATCCATGATTTTTGGCGCTGCGTCCAGTCCCTTTACTGCTATCCATATCAAAAATAAAAATGCATTAGAGTGGCAGGATACATACCCCGATGCAGCTCGAGTAATTCTACAAGATCACTACATGGATGACTGCATCACTAGTTTAGACAACGTTCATGAAGCAGCCAAGCTGGCTGCGGATATTTACAACGTACATTCTCATGCTGGCTTTGAGATGCGAGGGTGGATATCAAACGATCTCATGGCGCTCTCGTTGTTACCAAAAGAGTCCTTGTTGGAGACGCCCGTTGTGAATGACGTAAATTTAGGTCACCTGGCTAGTCATGTCCGCACGCTTGGCCTTATCTGGCAACCCCCCTGTGACGTGATTGGTTTAAATACGGGAGTCCATAAGGGTGTGTTGCCACAGAAGCTCACCAAGCGAGAGGTGTTAGCCCAGGTGATGCGAGTCTATGACCCTCTTGGAATCATTGCGCCAATCGTTGTTCGAGGCCGCATCATGTTTCAAGACGCTTGGCGTAAGGGTTTGGATTGGGATGAGGAGCTCTCTCAAGATGACAACACTGCGTGGAAGTCGTGGTTTCAGGATTTATCCTCTGTTTCTGTTTTACGAATTCCGCGTCGCTATAATTTGTATGATCTCGAGTTAGCAAGCTGCGAACTTCATGTGTTTTCAGACGCCAGTGAGTCTGCCTTTGCCGCTGTCGCTTATTGGCGGTTTCTGTACGGTAGCGGTGAAGTTAGACTCTCTCTTATATGTAGCAAAGCTCGCGTGTCACCCCTCAAGCCTGTCTCAATTCCCCGTTTAGAGCTCCAAGGTGCTCTGATGGCTGCTCGTCTTGCTACGTCTATATGCGAAGCCCACCGACTAAAACCGACGAGACGAGTTTTCTGGTGTGACTCAATGACGACCTTAGGTTGGATTCGCAGCGACGCTCGCACTTTTAAGCCTTTCGTGTCTCATAGAGTAGGTGAGATACTGGAGCTAACGGACGTCAGTGAATGGCGTTGGATTCCGAGTGATTTAAACGTGGCAGATGATGCAACTCGTGTCAAACGTTTTGAGTTAACTCCAGAATCTCGTTGGATCTCAGGTCCTGCTTTCTTGCTCTCCTCGAACTGGCCCACTGAACCCTTGATCGATGTCAGTGGTCTAGGCCGTGAAGAATTTAAACATCATGTTCATCTTATCACTGATACTGACCTGCCCGCACCAGTCTCCGCGGATCCGCTGCGTTTCAGCTCATGGATGAGAATGGTGCGAGCAACAGCAAAAGCGCATCAATTCATTTTTTTATTGCGTATGCGTAGTCTACAAAGACGAGGTGATGTCGCCAATTTAACTCGTCTTGAAGGAAGTTTATGTACATTTATTCCCTCTTGCACATCCTCTCCTAATGTTCCCAATAACCTCAATGTATCAGCAAGAATAACAGCAAATGATTTACGCCTGGCTGAAACCCACATCTTATGGCAGTCTCAGCTCGATTCCTTTAAAGAAGATTATTTGCAAATAAAGAATCAACAGCCGTTGCCTCGTAATAGCCGCCTGTTCAAGCTGTCGCCATTCATTGATGATGATAATCAGCTGCGAATGTCAAGCCGCATTGTTGCCGCCTCAGCCGTATCAGACGACGTTAAGCGTCCAATAATTTTGTGTGGAAAACACCCGGCAGTTCGTCTTTTGATTCATAGATATCATCAGAAGGCCGCGCATTCTACGCTTTACGCGACGCGAGACTAATCGGACGTGTTTTTATGTTACTTACCTACTTGCTAAAATGAAATATCTATAAACAATTACGACAAAATAAATCAATATTTTTTTGCGGCGTCAGATATTACAAAGTAAAGTGTGTCAATTGTGACTAGTGCAATACGAAATTATATGTGCAAAATGAACTGATTCAACTGTTTCTACTGACTATATTAAAAAGTTTAACGGTTAGTATGTCTAACCCTGGATCGAGCCCGTTTGTCCGTAGCCAAATACTACGACGAAGTCCTCCACCGACGCCTACCGAACAATTGCCTCCCAGCGTACCACATATACCACCACCATCACCAGCACCAGCACCAGCGGTGAATGTAGCACCTGTGAAATTGGCGCCTGCGGCAAATATTTTACCGACCGAAGTCATCAGTACTGCAGAAATCCAGAAATGGGTAATGTCTATAGATGGCATTCTAGGCGAACTATCCAGTGTAGTCAATGAAGGGAAAATGAACTCGGACCAGAAACAGCGTGTCTCAACCCTTTGCCTGAAGGTTCAAAGTGGGACTTCTCAGATGGCCCTTTTATACCAATCCCTGAAGCAGAAAATGATCCAGTCCCATAGCACTGTTCAGCACCTACAGCATCAATTGAACATGACGAACTCTCTAGACCAGTTCAAAGAGGTCATTGAATCCAAACTGACCCCAACATTGTCGAATAATAATTCATATGCTAGCATGGTGAAGAAAGGCTCCGACAATTTCGTACGTCCTGCAAACCTGAGTTCGATTGCAATTTATCCCAGCGACAAGTCCAAAACAAGTGACGACACCAAGTCACTTGTCCAAAAGATCATATCGCCCGAAGAACTCAAACTCCAAGTCCGTGGCCTGAAAAAAGTTAAAAATGGGGGCGTATTGATAAGCACCGAAAATAAAGGCGACATAGAAAAATTAAAAAAATCGGAGAAAATTTTCACCTCGGGCCTAACCATAGAAGAACCATCAAAACGCCGCCCGAGGGTTACTGTCATCGGTGTTCCTGTAGCCCTTACTGATAAAGAGGTTCTTGATTGTATTTACGAGCAAAACCTATCAGACAATTTGAATACAACTCGTGAAGCCTTCCTGGAGAACATTAAATTGAGCCATAAATCGGGTAAGAAAGGTCTTGCTACCTGCAACTACATCTTGGAACTACCCGCTAATATAAGAAAAGTCCTTATAAACCAAGGCAGAATTTTTATTAACTGGACCTCTTGCCCTGTGAGAGACTTTACGATAGTCACCAGGTGCTACAACTGCCAGCAGTTTGGCCATGCAGCTAAGTTTTGCCGTGAAACCAGTCCTACGTGCAACCACTGTGCAGAGACTGGACACTCCTCGAAGGAATGCAGCAGCAAATCTTCCTCCCCCCAGTGCGCGACGTGCAAAAGATTCAAGAGGAAATGTGACCATCCAACTGGTGATGTAAGTTGCCCGGCTCGTAAATATGCAGAGACGAACTACATTAATTCAATAGACTATGAGGGCGCCTAAGAGCGCCACAGAATATTCTATTTAGTAGCACTCGAACAGGTAGCTCATCTCTTATTTGTATTTCTTCTTTTGTAATTATCATGAGCAATCAGCTAATCAGTGATCTAGATAGTTTTACTGTGTCTGAATCTGCAGTATGTAATATTGAGGACTGTAAACATATACTTCGTTCTGGTGACAAAACGCTTACCTTGCTAACACAAAATATTCGCAGCATAAACCGTAACATAGACGGGTTTCAGGTGTTGTTACAAAGTATTGACATCTGCTGTGATATTATAGTATTAACTGAATGTTGGTTGTCAAAACAGACAGTCAACTTACCATCTCTGACCGGTTATTATTCATACAAAACAGACAGAAACACCAACCAAAACGACGGAGTAGTAGTTTATGTTAAAAATAATTTACAAACTATCAAAGAAGAACCAATATTCCAAAATAGTAACTGCCTAATCATTAAAATTATTCCTGATACAGTAGTCGTGGCTATTTATAGGCCTCCTTCTTACAACATTGACAGTTTTATAGACTCCCTTGATACAAACTTAAAAAACTTGACCAAATTCAAAAACATAATACTGGTGGGCGATATCAACATTAACATTGCCTCCGAGAAACCCGATACCCATACACATAATTATCTAAATATTTGCGCATTTCATGGACTTTTGCCAGCTCATTATTACCCCACACATCAAAGCGGTTCTTGCCTAGATCATATCATTCTAAAATCAAAAAATCCGTCCCAAACATTGGTTACTAACTCTACGCTTACCGATCATCAAGCCGTTTTACTAACAATGCAAATAAGTTCACCTAGAAAAAACTGCGAGCGTAGCTATACTAAACTTAATATGACAACACTGGAAAGCGACATTCGCAGCATTAATTTTGACCCTGTTTACGATTCTGTTGATGCGAATACTTCGTTACAATATTTTATACATTCTGTACAATACGCAATAAGGAAAAACACTTTCACTAAGATAGTCCCTAGAAAGTACAGTTGCATTAAACCGTGGATCACACCCGGTCTCGTTCGTTGTATAAGACAAAGAGACAAACTTCACCTAAAATCAAAACTTGCACCTGATGACGCAATACTTTCGGTTACCTATAAACGCTATCGAAACTTCTGTAATAGTCTCTTGAAAAAACTAAAAAACCAGTACGACAAAAATGAATTACAGAAGGCAGGGAAAAATAGTAAACTTGTATGGAATTTTGTAAAAACCTATACATTGAGGTCGAAAACTTCCGAACCTCCGCTTGATTTACTATCAACAGAAAGAAACCCATCCGAAGCAATAAATAAAGTAAACCACTTTTTTGTCAACGTTGGTAAAAACTTGGCTGAAAAATCTTTAAATATTAGTCACCCTCCCGTTCAAAACACAGTTAGGACATTGTCCAAATTAAATTCTTTTGTTTTATTAGATACGGACGTCAATGAAGTAGTAAGTATAATAAACGGGTTAAAGGATGTCTGCGCAACTGGCTGGGATGGTATACCCAACAATGTACTTAAGAGATTTAAACACATACTTGCCCCTCCACTAACCCACATCTTTCAACTATGTTTATCTAACGGGATATTCCCAAAATCACTAAAAAAGTCTGTGGTCACACCTATTTTCAAGTCTGGAGACAAATTCAGTGTGAATAATTACAGACCCATTTCGGTACTAACGGGGCTTTCAAAAATATTAGAAAAAATGATTAACAGTAGACTAATAAAATATCTGGAAAATAACAGACTCCTTTCAGATAATCAATTTGGATTTCGGGCTAAAAAATCCTCTAGCCAAGCAGTAAACAAACTTACTAACTACATTAGTACAAATCTGGATAGTGGAATGCATACAGCTGGGATTTTTCTAGACCTCGCCAAGGCCTTTGACACCATTTCTTGCACGACTCTTTTGCAGAAGCTTGAAACACTCGGGATAAGAGGAGCACAGCTTCTACTACTTTCTGATTATCTCAGTGATCGTCAACAATGTGTAAAAATTGGTCCAAATACAAGTTCTGATCTTGCTAGTACTTGTTATGGAATTCCACAAGGCAGTATTTTGGGTCCTACATTGTTTTTAATCTATATTAATGACCTGTGCAGCTTGCCACTCCAAAATGGTGTTATAATATCTTATGCGGATGATACTGCCTTGTTGTTTACAGCTAAATCAAGGGCAGAGGTCTATGAACTTGCACAGAATGGTTTCAACACTGTGTCAAATTGGCTCCAGAATAATCTCCTAACACTAAATGCTGATAAAACGAAATACATTTTATTTACAATGAGGAATACTAACACACCGCTTACTAACCTAAACATTTACGCGCATAGCTGTAACACGTACGCTGACTCTGCATGTTCTTGCCCTATTTTAGTTAAAGCTGACCATTTAAAATACCTAGGTGTCACCATTGACTCCAATCTAAATTTCCGTAAACATATCGAGTTACTATGTACTAGAGTGCGCAAACTAATATATGTTTTTAAGAATTTACGGAATATAGCCGACTATAAATTAATAAAACAGATTTATTTGGCTTTGTGTCAGTCTATTCTAACCTATTGTATAACATCCTGGGGTGGCGCGGGAATTTCAATTCTGCTCCCTCTAGAACGAGCTCAAAGAGCAATTCTAAAGGTTGCTACCTTCCGTCCTTTCAGATTCCCTACACACCAGCTTTACAAAGCATGTAATGTACTCACGGTACGGCAATTATTTGTCCTTCATTTAATACTACACCAGCATGCTACACTTCCCTATGACCCAGTTCCTTCCGATAGGAGAAGGAAGGACCTGGTTTGTACAAAGCCTCAAACTAAGCATGCGTTTGCTGAGCGATTTGAAGTATTTTTAGGACCTTTTCTGTATAATAGACTCAACAAGACACTAAACTTCTATAGCTTAAGCTATAAAAAATGTAGTGTCATGATATCCGAACATTTGGCGTTACTCAATTACACAGACACAGAAAAACTTCTAGAAGTTGCCGTTTGATTATGTTTTACTTTGTATCAAATTGCACATATTATATAATTATAGTTAAGCTAGTTTTAGTGTTTTTATATTTTTTTTTTTTTTTTGTATCATTTTGAGATATTGTTCATAAAGTTGTTATTAGATTTATTTTATTTAGTAATTTTATTGTATTAATTAAATTATGCGACGTAAAGTGATGGCCTGAAACACAGGTTTAAATAAACCTAGATCGGGCAGGTCGCTATAATAATATAAAAATTACCACTAAATTACCACTTTTTGTAACTCTCATAAATATATTTTAGTAGTAGTTTACTTATAAGCACTAATTATAAGTTTGTATGTGAAGCAACACTGTGCCTAAATGTACACTTTATTGTATTATCTTTTTTCTTAAATAAATTATTCTTATTCTTATTCTTATTCTTATTCACACCTAGATTTGGTAATCAACGAGCTTCACCAGCGTTATTGGATTATTGGACTCAGAAACGCTGCTCGATTCGTAGCCCATACCTGTCAGCTGTGCAAATTGCGCCGTGCTAGACCGTTCCAACCACCTATGGGAAATATGCCAGAAGCGCGCTTAGCTCATCATCAAAGAGCCTTCTCATTCACCGGTCTCGATTATTTTGGGCCCGTTTATGTCACGGTTGGCAGAAGAAAGGAGAAGCGCTACGTAGCCTTATTCACATGCTTGGTCGTCCGCGCCGTACATCTGGATCTGGTGCACAGCTTATCGACTGACTCAGCGATCATGTGCCTACGCCGCTTCGTGTCACTCCGAGGAACCCCATTGGAGATTTGGTCCGATAACGGCACTGCCTTTGTTGGGGCCAGCCGGGAACTGCGAGAGTTATACGGTGATGCGGTTGAAGAATACGCTGCCAACGAGTCTATAAACTGGCGTTTCATCCCGCCCTCGGCACCATTTATGGGTGGAGCTTGGGAGCGCCTTGTCCGAAGTGTCAAGGGAGCACTGAAAGTGTCACTCCATGAGCGGACTCCCTCTGATGAGGTACTCAGAACTGTGCTGGCTGAAGCTGAAGCCTTGATAAATTCACGGCCCCTAACAATTATTTCACTCGAACCTAATGCTGAAGAAGCACTAACCCCAGCTCACTTTCTCCTAAATGGATCACCAGGACGTCCCGTTCCAGCCACGCTTCAGGAGTCGGACCTTTCGAGCAGAAGTCATTGGCGGAGGGCACTCAGACTAGCCGATCATTTCTGGCAGCGATGGGTTCGAGAATACCTGCCTTCGCTGTCACCCAGAAGGGGTGGAGGTAGCGCGCCGTCAATTGCGGAAGGAGATGTGGTCGTAATATGTGACTCAAATTTACCGCGTGGTTCATGGCCCAAAGGCCGAGTCGCGAGGTTGTTCCCCGGCAGAGACGGAATAGTACGAGTGGCCGATATTGCCACTGAGGCCGGCACATTCAGGAGGCCCCTCCAAAAGCTGATTAAGCTGCCCATTTAATAAAAAAGGGGAGAATGTGCAAGTCTACCCAAGGCTTTATGTTTTGAAGCCTCCTTTTTATACCTTTTGTCTATTTTTTGATACTTATATTGTTTATGGATTTCTGATGGACTTATTACACTTTTGTTCTCACTACCAAGAACCAGCGATTTTTATTTCGGTAGTTAATAGCCCCCAAGACGACACTCTGACCTGAATTTCATTCATTTATTTCATTTCAAGACAAACATCAGTGAAACGACCTTTAATCATTCTAAACAGTTGTATGAGTGAAAATATTATGGTAATTATGTTTAGGAATAAAAGCGTTAGGATAAAAAACAGTAGGAGTTTAAATATATTTACAATAATGATATTAGGAATTAAAATTTTCGGAAACATGAGTGTTATGAACATCGTCGGTAGCACTACAAATAGTATGAATAAAAACTTTAGGATGAAAAATTTTAGGAAGAGTGATCATTCGGATTACAAATCGTTAGGAAGAACAATTTCGGGTAAAGAACTTTAGGTGAGCCAATATGGACCCGTCTGGGAGTATTGGCGACTTATTTTTAAGGATATTGTCTACAATATACCAAGTCACACAACATTAACAATAATAATAAAGAAATCGCAGTAAGGAACCTTAGACTTGGCACGACTTTGTCTAGATTTCATTACTTTTTAGAGATAAACAAGCAGCTCCATCGAGACTTGGCTAGTTTTTTACAGAATGTTTTTGTTGGGATTTCACTTCTTTTTGTAGAAACGTGGGCATATTGATTTATTTTATTAGATTTTCTTATTTAAAACAATTTTTTTTGTAGTAGTTTTTTTTTAATTTTCGCTTATCTTACTTTTTATAGTTTTCTCTTTTACTTTTTTCTTTCACTGCCGTGCCCCCCGATTTTAACGAAAATTGTGAATTTACTTTCTAATATAAAAAATAATGTGAGAAGAGAGGTTCTCTTCATTTGAATGTGAAATTCCTGAAAATTATATTTAATAGAAAATCATGTTCCTACACCCACAGCCACGAACAAAGCGATGACTCGAATCGCAAAGAGGAAGGAGAGCTGAGAAAAGATGGAGCCGAGAAAGAATTCGATGCAGTGAAGCGTTCTTACAGTTGGATCGGTCCTGATGGTGTTAGCTACGTGATCGACTACACAGCTGATGAGAATGGCTATCAGCCTACAGACGTACTATATCGATCAAAAGTGGATAAGCAACCGCACAAAGAAACAGCTTGACGTGTAGTTTGACTTACGACCTTCTACTTCTAAGAAAATAAACATTGTCGTCCACAAATGATTGTTGTTCATAATTTCAACGCATAGATTATAAGTCCAGATGGCCTAGTGGTTGTTGCGTGCGGATAGATTATGCGCCAACCAGAAAGTCGTGCGTTCTAATCTCACTCTGTTGCTTTTAGACTTTTTGTAAGTTTTTACTCGATTGGAAGTAATGAAACATAAATATTTATCTTGTTCGCTTTGTTCACACATTTCGTAAAGTTTGAAAGGTAGATCATAGAAAAATAAGTAAAGAATTATAATTTCTGTGAGGTAGACATAAGTTTTATGAATATTCAACTTGATCGGGATGATAGTTGTCGTTTGGTTGTAGTTATTGGTTAGTGACGTGTGGTTTAACATTTAGCGACATTGTTGTTGGTATTTTTCAAAATGCAGGCAAATATTGATATTGAGACGAGAACGAGAGCGACTATTGTTGCACTGCATAAAAGTGGTCTTAATAGAACACAAATAGCTGGAGAAACCGGACTGAATGTGAGTATTAAATATATTTAAGATTTGTAACTTAAACTTATAGTAGAAATTACGACTAAATATTATTATGTAGTGACATTGATTGTTTTTTTTTTTTAATTCAATTATGAATCCTAAAAGATAAATAATTAGTGTTTTTTTAATGTTTAAATGCAGAGTGATTGAAATCTTAAGTATTTTGTTATAGCCGCCTAACATCACTTCTTTTTTGTTTTAGAAGAATACTGTTAGTCTCTGAATCAAAAGATACGAGGAAGAGGATCGCCTTGCTAATCGACAGTGAAGTGGAGCGCCGTCGCTTATTAGCGATACGCACTATTATGTATTCTGTGGATACGCAGCGACGGCGGCGAAGACATAATTGTGGTGGACGAGTATGATACAAATGGTTTCACACATAAGGGACGCTTAATGGAATTATTTGTTACCTCATCGCAAACTATTCTCCGTGTCCTCCAAGCTAGAGGCTTGCATCACAGAAGATCTGCTAAAAAGCCCTTCCTGACAAATAGACATAAACAAGAATGATTACGTTTCGCATGGTAGTATTTAGATTTTTATTGGAATACTACCATATTAAATTTTCAGATGAAAAGACTTTTAAATCAAGTCAAATGGGTAGGGTTCATTTATGGCGCAAAGATAACATTCACTGCCTTGATAAAAAATATAAATATAACAAATTGAGTTTGAGTTTATTAAAATGCGTAAATGTTTTGGTTTTAATAATATGTTAATGTTTTAATAACATATTTAATGATAATAACTTATCCGTAATTATTTTCTAATCTTAAATTGAGGTTTAGTTTCAATCTTCTTTTCTTCAAGAAAATGAACAATTAAGCTATAACCTCAATACGACATTTATTGTGACGTTAAATAAAAAAGCAGGCTCATAGTCTAAATCATAATAAATTATTAGTTGTTTAAGTGGGTATCATCAAATAAATTTCTGTGATAAAATTATCTTTTCCTTGTTAAGAATTGACTTAGTGGGTATACTTATAATGAAAAATGTTATGAACGATTACAAGAGAACTGTTTTTATCTAGGTAGGATTTGACGTCACAATTCTCATGATTGTTAATTAAGTAGTTAATTTTATAAATAAATAAATAGGACGAATAAAACATTGTCTTGTCATTAAGCACGACTATTTTTCCACCTTACCACCCAATACCGAAATGATAACATAATCACATAAATAGTTAAATAATAATACGTTGGGTTTTTAACCAATATATTTAACTTTTTATATAAAATAAAGTATTATAATGGATTTACGATTACAAAAAAAAAAATTGTTTACAAAAGCATCACAAACGCTGAGTGAGATTTGAACTCGGACCTCATTGATCGAAAATCCACTGCTTAGCCCCAACAGCTGTCAACACTTGTAAGTTACACGCGAATTTTAGCAATACATTACAATGCGTTTGCTGCGTGTATAACGAAAGAGACGGAAATATATTTTGTTGTGCTATGTCGTGGAGTGCGACGCCCGACGCGACCACGCCGACGACACACGATAGCGGGCGATCTCTGTG
The DNA here is from genome assembly GCA_949316265.1 of Diarsia mendica. Taxonomy (NCBI): domain Eukaryota; kingdom Metazoa; phylum Arthropoda; class Insecta; order Lepidoptera; family Noctuidae; genus Diarsia; species Diarsia mendica. Next base: position 13,647,346 of record OX438891.1, read on the forward strand.
GCTGTGGTGTGCGTACTGTATCGAGACCACTTACACATACAAACGCATTGACGCTCGCCCGTGCGTTCTCAGCAATACAATCCTTAGCATGCCCATGCACTTGTCGCCCCTTACTGTACAAGGTCCATCGGCCGGGCCATTAATTGGATCAGTCGCTTCACTTCTTGGTTAAAACGTATTTTTACTAGTTTATTTTAGATAACTACAATTATAGAAAAAAATGGTTTTAATATTATTTTGTCCTTTTTTTAATTTTTCGACACAGGTACATAATATTTTTTTTTTGAATATTTGACTACGTTTATCTGCGTATCTATAAAAGATATCTCTTAACTCTATTTTATTTTTAAACTGCATGTGTCGTACCGTATTTTGTGACTACAAACTCATACCATTATTTGAATCTAAAAAGCCTTTTTTTATAGAGTATATATCTTATTTAAAGTTGTCATTATTTTATCAATGACACTAGATTACAAAAAGGGGGCAAAAAATCTTTTTGTACTCTCATCCATAATAATAGATGCACTTAATAATATTTACAATGATGACCATTCAAAGTCAGCGCCAACCAACAGCACGCCACATAAAGGACAAGGTTAGGTTTTGTTCTGAATTGTATATAACATGAATTAAATAACTAATGAGCACATAGTTCACAAGTCACTTCGATAAGAACACATCGCCATCATGAAATTGGTTAGTACGTCTTTTCTGATTATTTAAAAAATGTGGTTTAATTGTAATAAATGTGATCAATACTGTGGTTTTACTTTCAGTTGGTGCTTTGTGCGTTAGTAGCTGTGGTGGGAGTGGTGCTAGCCGCCCCTCAGAATGCTCAGGATGTTCAGCTGTTGCGGTATGATTCGGACAACGATGGACTTGGCACCTACAGTTTCGCGTAAGTCGCATAATAGTACATTATGGTATGTGTGTGTAACGTTGGTGATTACCGCTGAGGCGCCATTAAGACCCTCACCTGTCGGCTCGGGCCTTAAGAAAGCCGAGGACGGTAATCATCAATACACACGTGTATCATACGACGTTTTTCAACACACTTGTGAAGAAAATAATACTAAAAAGTCATCTAAACAGTTAAAACGAGTTCTGATTTTTTTTCACAATAGCGGGAAAAATTAATTGGTTTTCCTATGCGCGCGCATGTACAGTTCTACCAACTTCTCTGTGCATGCGGGAAAACACGGAACTAAAATAAATGTACTAAGTTTGACGTAGCGGTGCATTTATTCTTGACCAGTGGCGCCACCATGAAATTCACACTTAAAATGGTCATACTGTAACAATATTATTATGGCGATCGACCATAGACTACATGAATGAGCGCGATAGAGCCACGTATAAAATGAGGAAAAAGTTTTCTTTATTACAGAAAATATAAAAGTTATATTACTTGAGTGAAAGTTTCATTTAATAAAAACGTAGGTACAAGTTGAAATTATCTGTTTAAATTCTAATTTGCATGAAATGAACAAGCACATAATACATTATTTTTATTTTTACTATTGAACACGATCTTTTTTGTATCGAAACTTTTATGAACGTAGCAACTCAATACTCAACCAATAAAATTTAAAAAAAAAACCCTATAACTCACTAGTGAATAATAGTAATGAAAAAGTCACAGTTTGATTATAGGTGTCATTATGTGCCTAATTGCGGTGAAATTATAGCCACTTTATGAGCAAGTGTGTTGAAAAATCATTAAAACTCGATCACGACTGTACTTTACTGTATCTTGAACACTGGAATTTTCTTGCTTGTTTTATTACTGGTGTGTTTTCTTCCATAGTTGCATTAATTTTACGAAAATTATGGGTAAATCCATCATATTTAGAAATCTTTCTTCTTTCTTTTTTTATCGTGTGGTTTGTATCAATGTTTTTATGCCACCTATCATGAGAATCTGACTTGGTTTTATATGAAAAGAAGGAAGAAAATTTTAAATCAAATAACATGAACCTTACTTCATATTGCCAGAAAATTGGGATTATTCCCAGTAGTTCTACTGCACAGTCCTACGATAGAACTCGTGAGACTAAATCGTAGAGCTAGTGGGAACAAAAATTCCCACTATATCTATCGGTCCCATAACAAATGTCTTTAAAACAAGAACTTATTCCTATATTCACAGTTACGACCAAAGCGATGGCTCGAGCCGTGATGAGCAAGGAGAGCTGAGAAATGCTGGAACCGACAATGAATTCGTCGCAGTGAAGGGTTCTTACAGTTGGATCGCTCCTGATGGTGTTACCTACGAGATGACCTACATAGCTGATGAAAATGGCTACCAGCCTACGAATCAACAAGGTCCAACTGGAGCAGTACCTTTGGCGGTCGCTAAACTTCTTGGCATAACTTTTTAATTGGTTTAAAGTTTTAAATTAAAATTATTATAAAAAGTTGATCTTCATTCTGAATTTTTCCTGTGAATCAATTTATTTTATTTTTTATTGACTGGTGAAGTGTCCAGCATTAATTAATAATAGTATTCTCATTAATTAATATTATTTCATTTTACGCACACTCACAGATTACGTAGTAGAAAATTGGCAAGAATAAATAGGAGATGAGAAACAAGAATAGTAAAGTCTTACAAAGTTGAAAGTAGGTACCGAGGCCAGAATACTGAAGTAGTAGTATCATCATTGCATTCTGCATGATACAAGAAATGTATAAAGATTTAATCTTTTTCATGTTTCTAGCCTCCTGGTAGTTTGTGATACTTTACAATAATTGTGTCTCATTTCCTACTTTTCTCAAAAAAAAATTGTCTACGTAGTCTTCGAGTTTAAGCTCGCAAAGTAACCTGAGGCTGTTCGTGCCAATATATTACTAGCTAATCCAAATCGGGAATGATGCTATTATAATTTAAAGACATAATAAAATCATTTCACATTCTCATCACAGTTCATCTATGTAATTTTATTTTCTGAATCCAAAGGGCGTCAACAGGACGCTACTACTAAAGCTCCGCTGTCTATCTTTCTGGCACAGGGCTATATCTTATGAACTTGATTACCTTTAGGCTTCCTTGAGGCTGTCTGAAATATGTTCTCTAGTGTGCTTGAAAACTATTCAGGAGTCATCATGACATCGGTGAGTAGTTTTTTCTTGTATATTTGGGTAATTGTTAGGTAATTGTTAGGTATTTGTTGTGTTAATAGTACAGTTTTACTTTCAGTTGGTGCTTTGTGCGTTAATAGCTGTGGTGGGCGTGGTGATAGCCGCTCCTCAGAATGCTCAGGATGTTCAGATGCTGCGATACTATTCGAACAATGATGGACTTGGGACCTATAGTTTTGGGTAAATAGCGTAGTTTTAATATTCAAACCCACATAGGTACAATATAATAACTCCCCAGGGAGTTAAAGATATGTTTTATCTTATGAACCTATAAATAAATTAATACCTCCAATTAAAACTTAAACATGATTATTTTCACAGGTATACACAGAGCGAGGGCTCGACCCGCGCTGAGACTGGAGAGCTGAGAAACGCAGGAGCTGAGAACGTATTCATTGCAGTGAAGGGTTCTTTCTCGTGGACCAGCCCCGATAGCGTCATGTACCTTATAGAGTACATCGCTGATGACAAAGGCTACCAACCTACAATAGTACCAAGTGTGGGAATTGCCCAGGCGGTAGTCGCTTCACTTTTCGGTTAATTCGTTGTAATTATGTACAATACCAAGTGGACTGATTAGTAATAATGTATAAAATTTAAGAAAAAATATTTATAGTACTATTTCATCCTTTTCCTGAGAGTTTTAATATTTCTAGGAACTTTTGATCGTGCTGTTCTAAGTATGCTCATTTCAAAAAGTTTAATCTCTTAGCAATTCTCACAATACATGATCTATACTTACTAATATTAAAAAGTTGAAGAGTTTGCTTGTTTGAACGCGATAAACTCAGGAGCTACTGGTTGGAATTGAAAAAAATCTTTTTGTGTTGGATAGTCTATTTATTGAAGCAGGTTAAAAGCTATATAACATCACGCTACGACTAATAGGAGCGGACCATAAATGAAAAATGTTGCATAAACGAGAAAAGGTATTCCTTTTTGAGAGCTTCCGTTGAGTGCGCTGCGAAAACGGTTTAAGTTACGCAAATAGGAAGTACGAAAGAATTGTTTCTCTTAAAGTTCTAAAAAAGTCCACGACAGCATGGCATACATATGTCTGTCTTTTAAAATTGACCCACTATAACCTTTTTTTACTATAAAGTTTTTTTTTGCGAAGCTTATTTAACCCCTATACCTAAATAAATGGACAACCTGGTTAACCCGGATAACCAGGATACCCTAGCACCGGTGGACCAGGACAATCAGGCCATCCAGGATATCAAGGACAACCTGGTAACCCTGGAACCAAAGGACAACCCCGTCAAACCCAGAGTTCCAGGACAACTAGAATACCCAGACAAGCTAGTACTTACCAGACAGGCAATTCGGTGGTCCGGGCAGTCAGGTAAATCTTACTTACAGTACACAAATAATTTCAACTCAATAAGGGATCGGGTCAAAAGAAGTATATCCTAAGCATTCTGTTCAAGTAAGTTCTTCCAAACCCATATAATTAAACCTAAATAAATAAAGTACACCCACATTTCGCCAGTTTATGTTTAAGTCCCATGTAGAAGGAAGCAAGCCATTAATCGAGCACGAATCCAGACTGCGTGGCTACTACTGAGAAATTTCTGATGGATCACCCTAATAGGGATCGGACATAAAAAAACTAATTAGTCCCTCAGATAGATTTCCACAAATTATTGGACACGTATTTTTTCTTTTTTCACGTAAACAAAAAATGAAGACGATACAGTGCTTCGAAAACTCGTGTGACGTCATATGATAGTACATTTTGTACCTACAAGTGACGTTTCAAGCCCCACTCCATGATCTTTGACGCGTTTTATCTTCGTCATTTTTTATTGATTTGATAAAACAAAAAACACGTATTCAATATTTCTCGATAATCTAACTTACGGACTAAACAGAATCATATTATTTTGACCCAGTCCGATCCCCTATTACACTATGCCCGACCAGGGAATCGAACCCAGGACCACAAGCTCGCAGTTGCGCTTGTGACCACAAGACCAACAAGTCAATTGTTATCAATTACTCGTTAGAGCAACCATTTCGAAAGAATCCATCAAAGACATCCACAGCTGTTTCGCTATAATGTTTCAAAGTAGTGGTCAATGCGCATTACAGAGACTAGTACAAATAAAAGAGCACAGAGATGATTACCATGTATGTTGTAAGACAATATTTGGAATGGTATAAAACCAGAGTTCAAATAAGTAATAAGAACACAAGTGAATTCGATAGTGAAACAGATATCATGAAACTGGTCGGTAGATTGTATGAAGTAATTTGAAAATATTGTGTGAATGTGAAAAGTGTTTAATAGTGCTGTTTTTACTTTCAGTTGGTGATTTGTGCGTTAGCTGTAGCTGTGGTGGGTGTGGTGATAGCCGCCCCTCAGAATGGGCAGGATATTCAGCTGTTGCAATCCTACTCGAACAACGATGGACTTGGCAGCTACAGTTTCGGGTAAGTTGCTAAAGTTGAACTGCAAAACCACATACCAATCGCCTAACATAATTTCAATCACAATTCGAATGATCTTAAAATATCACCAGAGGACAAAACAAAATGATAGAAAATAATAATGAAAAAAAAAACAAATAATTAAAAATAATGTGTGCTAATGTAATGTCCCGTTAATTATTTGGGGTATGGTGTTTGGAGCTAAGAAATACCCATAACAAAGCCGAAAGGCACATGTTCTCTCCGTCATCTTATGTCGTCGTATGTTTTTTAGCTCTGGACCAAACGGATATATTGGAGGACAAAGTTGAATAATGTTTGGTTGACGGCTTCATGAAAAGTCCGTTTACACCCTGTATAAATAAATAAATTCCTTCTACTACCATCTTGAAAAACTTCGCCTGTTCGATAACTTATATAACGCAATGAATGTTGTAAATTGACATAATGAAAGGCATTGCGATTGTAAGTTTGTTACTCAATTACTCAGTTGTAGGTATTATTAAACAAAGAGAGGTGTTATGCTTTCGTGCGTGTGCCACGCGAGCCTCAAAGAGATGTCAGGACGCTCGTCGGGGCTGCGGGTTGTTCGAAAGAGATACCATGGCCTCGACACAAAGGGCTAAGAAGAAACATGGGTGGTTTTTAGTCAGTAGAAGTCTGACACTCCCTACCGCTCTGCCTAGAGCGGGAGGACGCATTTGTTGATTTCCCACGCTCCAGAAAGAAAGATGGTGTTATGCTTATTTGTACACACGGCAATCTTGGCCTCACTTTACTAGATCTTTTCGCACAATGAAAGATCAGATTATACTGGTTTTGTATAGCTTGATGTGTAGCCGTGTGTACCATGCGCCGTCAGAATTAGTTCTTGCATTAACTGTTTGTAACTTGATTTCCTGCTTTTCAAATGAATTTAACAGTTATAGCCCCCCAGTATTGTTTTACTTGTTTTCAGGTGGTGTAGAACCGATAAATGAATAATCTTCACATTAATTGAAAACTCAAACACACTTTATAATTCGCAGGTATGAAACCAGTGACGGCTCGAAACGTGAGGAGGCAGGAGAGCCGATAAACACAGGAACCGAGAACGGAGTCGTTGCAGTGAAGGGTTCTTTCTCGTGGATCAGCCCCGAGGGTCTCCACATCACTATAAAATTTATTGCTGATGACAACGGCTACCAACCTAAGATAGAAACTCGTGGAGGAGTGCCCCCGGCGGTAGTCGCTTCACTTCTCGGTTAATTCGTTGTAATTAAGTACTACACCAGATGGACTGATTATTAATAATTTAATTAAAACAACTTATTTTTTGGTATTATTTTGTCCCTTTTTCTGAGAATTAACATACCTAGTTTTTCTACACATAAAAATTCATAAATAAATGTTTGATCCTGAACATTCTCAAGACGAAAGATGAAATCACTTCACAAATCTTGTAACATTTGATCTGTGACATTTAATTTTATAAAGGTCATTAGTTATATTGAGAATTACTTACTTATTATACCTATCATTGTAACTAAATATTTGACTCCGAAATGGCGCTACCGTCCAGAAACGCCTTCTTTAGAAAATCTTGTTATTTTCGAGATATACCGTAACAATTTTTTTTACGTGGTTATTCTAGCTGCTATTAGTTGACCTATAAGTCGCAATCGCATTGCTAAGCATGAGGTTGGATTACCAGGCAAATTGTTATTGGCTTTTAACATCTGGAATGGCTCAGTAGCCCGGAGCCTGGATTTGTGTCCGGTTGATAGGCTCACCCCTATTACTTGGGACTTAAACATAATATGGCGAAACGTGGCTATACTTTTAGGTACATACATACATACATAGACTCACGCCCTTTTCCCATTGGGGTAGGCAGAAACAACAGAACGCCACCTTCTACCATCCTTACAAATTATCATCAGCACGATTCTTGAGCGCTGACGCAAAAGTGAGTTATTGGGTCCCTTTGGTGGTATGAAGTGAGACGCGGGGCGGGGAAAGTGCAGTGATTGGCCCGTAGCGCGTCGCGTCATAGCCGTCACTCGGGATTTGTTCTTTACTCCTGCTGCACTTACCTCACGACCAATAAATAATAAACGGGTGTACGTTCTATTTGTCATACAGTGTACGATGCGCACAGCGATCCCCACTCTTCCGCCGAGCGCTCAAAAACCGTGCCGGGTATACTCCTTTTGCCTCGTCCACATTCAGACACGCACGCCGGTTACGAGTACTACGCACCTGCCACATGGGTGCAACAGCGATGTCAAGAAACATGGAAGTATCTGCATCTTTAGTAAAAACCATTGTGTAGTTTAATTATATAAAAGACCGCACAGACAGACAGAACAGTCTTCTTCTTCCTGCCCTTATCCCATGTCATTGTTGGTCTAGTGGTTAGTGACCCTAACTGCTATGCCGGAGGTCGTGCGTTCGATTCCCACCCAGGACAAATGTTTGTGTGATGCGCACGATCATTTGTTCTGTGTCTGGGTGTAATTTATCTATAATATGTATGTATTTAGAAATATATAAGTATGTTTATCAGTTGTCTAGTACCCATAACACAAGCTCTGCTTAGCTTGGGACTAGATGGCGTTGTGTGATAGTTGTGGATTTTTTTTTTTTTTTTTATTATTATTTAGAAATATAAGTATGTTTATCAGTTGTCTAGTACCCATAACACAAGCTCTGCTTAGCTTGGGACTAGATGGCGTTGTGTGATAGTTGTGGAATATTATATATATTATATTTGGGGTCGGCGCAACACGTTGTTTTCTTCCATTCTGCCCTGTCAGTCGTCACGTTATCATTTATTCCTTTTTCCTTCATATCACCCCTCACACACTCCATCCATCTTTTCTTTGGTCTTCCTCTCCCTCTCCATCCATCCACATTTATATTCATAACTTACTTACATACAGACAGACAGAACAGTAATCGACTTTATTATATAAATATGAGTACACAAGTCCTTCTTCACATATGACTTATAAGGAGATATTTAAACATTACAAGGGCAACGCCGCTGGCTAAAGATGATACTATAAGTCACCAATAAATTGTGAGTACCTCTTGAGGCTTTGCTTCTGTACTCTGGGTCAAGGTGAAGAAGCTTCGACGGAAGATTCTCGAGTGCAGTATTTCCGGAGTTTGAATTTTGACTTTATTCTTGTATGCAGATTTATATGATTATCTCATAGATTTGATTTATTTATTTAATTTATAAGCGTTGGTACACGTGTACAGAGATGGCCTTAATGATTATTAAAAAGATTATACAGATAAACGTGCAGAACATCGCACTGTAATCCCCAAAGATTTGGTAAGGGTGAACCTAAAGTAGGTTCGTCCACAATTCGCCAGTTATTAGTCTATTGCATAGATTCTATCGCGGGCCTTGAGTTGAGCGTGGAGAGCGAATCCAGAGATTTCGTAACGCAAGTTTTATGTCAGTTTGCTATGGTTACGGAAAATAACAAGGTTGTCAACTGAGGTTGTCAAATTAAATAATTGTTTGTCTCTCTGCTTTCTCCTCCTAAAATATTCTTACTCGTATAATTTGTGTACATAGTGTTTTAAATATGAATAAACAAAGTGCATTTATTAATGAAGAAAGTCACGAAAAAATAGTGAAAGAAAATGAGTGAGTGAGTACTCTATATACATTCATTTTATTATTAGTACGAAATTCTGCGAAATTCTGCGAATCGGTCTAAAACGATTCGTTTTCTTATAAAATATCTAAAATAAAATAAATAATTTTCATATTTTTCAATGTTATGACACTTACGTCAGGCTGTCAATACTTTTTCTTTTAAATTTTCTGTCATAGAGTTTCTTACTAGCTTATTTAGTCTATTAAGGTTAGTTTTGATTTATATAATGTACATCGCGCGAAATTCGAAGATCAAACTCTTAGGGCCAGTTTCACCGGTTACGGATAAAGTGTCAGATAGTTATCTGACAGTTATCTGACAGATAATGCTATCAAAAGTTGTAGTTTATCTGGCAGATAAGTTCCGGATAGGCTATCAGGGACTTATCAGCAAGTGGTGAAACCGGCCCTTAATATCGTTATTTTTGTTCAAATTTTCTGAATGAATAATTATTTTGGTGTGTAATTACACTATTAATACCTAATTATTTATACCTATTATTGCATAAGTTGATAAAAAATGCTATGCAATAGATTTACCGCGGCAGTCTCCGAGTGCCACACGTTTTTTTTTAAGTTCCATGTAATAGGGGGAGAGCCTATTGCCACCATCATCATCATCATCATCATTTCAGCCAAAAGACGTCCACTGCTGAACATAGGCCTCCCCCAGGCGTCGCCACATTGACCGGTCCCGTGCGTCTCTCATCCAGCGGTTTCCTGCAACCTTGACCAGGTCATCGGTCCACCTAGTGGGAGGCCTTCCAGCGCAACGTCTTCCGGTTCGCGGTCGCCATTCCAGAACTTTTCGGCCCCATCGGCCATCCACCAACATTATTGCCACCAACTGGGTACAAATTCAGACTGCGTGGCTGCTACTGAGAAATTATTTATGAAAAACCGCAATAACACTTGCCTGATCCGAGAATTCAACCCGCGACGTCATGCTTAGCAGTCACGACTACTAAAGCAACAAGATAGACCGGAAGACAAAAAGGAAAGAAGTAGTAGGCCATTTAGGATAAAATTAGAAGATTTGTGATCAAATACAGTTTGGTTTTATTTAAGTAGTTGATAAACAAAACTAGGTATTTAGCCAAATAGCTAACGTTATTGATCCAAATGTCTTTACTTAGATTAGTGTCGGATCGCAAACAGTTTCGGTGGTGTTGTTGTCGAAGGCACATAATAAGTAGAAACTAAATCAAATGTACCGCAAATATCTCTAAGCAGTATCAGTGACCACTAAGCAATACTTATGATGTTGCAAATAATAGGTACCCACCAATAACTAAACCTTCTTGTCCTCAAAAGTTGCAGCCTAAAGCATCACCTACGGTGACTCCGATGGTACCGTGGAAGTGGCGAACGATTTAACTTAGGTATTTATTTATTAATTTGCGGACAAACTTGTAGAATGTGTCATAAAAATAATAACTACTAGCAGATGACCGCGACTTCGTTCCAGTAAATATTTTGATGTGTGACTAAAAATGTTTGGGTTGGACAACCCTTATCACTTAGGGGTATGAAAAATAGATAGTTAGCCGATTCTCAGATCTACTGAATATGCATAATTATATAAAACTAGCTTTTGCCAGCGGCTTCGCCCACGTGAAAATGTCGATTTTCTGTACAAACTTTCATCCCCTATTTAACTCCCTTAGGGGTTGAATTTCGAAAAATCCTTCCTTATTCCTTGTCTACATTATAAAGGGAACCAACCTCTGTGCAAAGTTTTAGCTTTCTAGGTCCAAGGGTTTGGGCTGGGCGTTGATGAGTCAGTCAGTCAGTCAGGACTTCTCTTTTTATTTATATAGATAGAAGATAGATAGATAGAAGATATCATAAAAATCGGTCATGCCGCTTCAGAGGAGTATGGTAAATACAAAATAACATTGTGACACGAGAATTTTATATGTAGGTACTCGTATAGAGAAGATATTAATAATAATAGCAGCATTGAACCGATAACAATTCAACAGCGCCATAAACACTATAGAAAAGAAGACCGATGTAAGAATCGTGCGCAGTGCTTCTCTCTCTTTCCAATAAGGATCTCTGAGTGTCTCCATAAGGAGATTCTTTCGATGTAACTCGGAATTCTAAAAGGGGTTTGAATTATTTGATAGCTTAAATCTCAGAAACGTGACATTATAGAACATTTCATCCCAAACAAATCTTGTTTGTATTGGTCAACTATCAAATAATATAGGCCTATAGGCTTTAATAAAATAAATAGACGGAAGTTAGGCAGGCCAGGCTTCATATAAAAATCTTCCAACCCTTTTAAAACTACAGTAGAGTTTTACGAGTTTAAACTTTAATTATTCTGTTTTCTGTTTCGCGATGGGACTCTGTATACTAAAAAACAAACTTGATTGCAAAAGGTGTCACAAGTCACAATCACAACGGCTAAATAGTTTTTCTGTGAAACTTATTTGAAACACTATAACGGTATAATCATGTTGAGTTTAACACTTAAATAAATGACTTACATTCAAATAAGTTTAACAAATCTCGTTAGAAAAACGAAACATTAGCAAAGCCAAACGAAGTACCTACCTACTCTAATTATCAAAATACTTGAGAGTAATCATCCAGTAATTTACAAACCTTTTATTCATAGAGAATGCGTGTCGAGTTGCTAAAAATCATTATCTCCATTGGCCAACCACGTTTAGGTACAAATTTACAAACACGTAGAGGTCGAAGGTAAATGTCGTCTTGCATTATTATTGATTAGCTGATTATCTTTATAGTTTATAAGGTTTATAAGGCGTATTGTTCTTAAAGATTCATTGAATGGGGCAATGCAATCATTTTTCAAAGCTCCCCCCTCTGCCCCCCTAAAGAGCAAAGGAGAAATCGTACTTACTTTTCGTAAGAGGTATCATACGAAAAGTTAATATGATTTCTCCTTTTCAGGCACGAAAAACCAAATCATTGTGTCACTTTCCCTCATGAGTATTATTTTCAGGAGTCACAAACGTACTACCTAATAAATATATGGACGAAATTACCACAAAACTAAATTATTTTGAAATTCCCAGGGAGAATGCATACAGTGATTTGGGTTCACACTATTTTAGGGTACAGACAATAAGGATGGCACTGTTAACAGATAGCGATTTTCGCAAAATCTTTCTATATAAAGTTTCGGATATCCATAAAATGGTTTATTGAAAAAAAATATTCAAGAAAACAATCCACGAAACAATCGATAGGTACATATTTTCCCAACGGCACAGTTCCACAGTGACATCAACCGAGAAATCCTACTAGCTGTCAATCAAAACAAATTATAGGTAACATATGATACCTATACATATAATTAAAATCACAATTCGAAAGGTTCCCATCAAAAACGTCCTCAAACACTCTGCGGCTTACCTTCGCCATGTCGTAGGAGTGGTCAAATACACAAAACATTGTAACAAGATGTGCGTCAACTAATAACAGTATGTTGTAATGCAATATTCGGAATAGTATAAAACATGAGTTACGATAATTCATGAGCACATAGTTCAAGTAAACTCGATACGGTAAACCGTTTAATAGTGATCATGAATTCGGTCAGTATAATTACAATGCGGTGTTTAAAAAAATATAAAATTTAAATATTTGTTTTTTTATTCGTGGTGTTATTGTGAAAAGTGTGGTTAATAGTGCGGTTTTACTTTCAGTTGGTGCTTTGTGCGTTAGTAGCTGTGGTGGGAGTGGTGCTAGCCGCCCCTCAGAATGTGCAGGATGTTCAGCTCCTGCGATATGATTCAGACAACGATGGACTTGGAACATACAGTTTTTAGTAAGTCACCTACACCCTCCAAAAAACCTATCTACTCAGTTTAGTAGGATAATGGGAACATCATTATTATTATTAGCATAGTCTCACTGCTGTGGAAGGGCCTCCCTCCATTCCTTGGGCATACTACAGATTCCATAAAAATTCGACTAACATTTTATTACTTTAAGCAAGAAATACAAAAAATCATGCCATTTACCTATGCAAAATACCATGTTCCATTTTTTTAAGCTGTTTCTACTACCTCTCTCCTTGGAAAATCCCCACAACTTTCCCAGGCAGATCTTCCATAGAAGCTTCTCAATCATCGAGCTAAGGTTTCCCTGACTTCCCTTGGCTTGAATAATGTTAACGTTGTGTTCATATTATAAAAAAAAACCAAGCGATAAATATGCTAATGACTTGAATTTGTAACTAAAATATGCTCATTTATTCACAGCTGGAACCAAGACGATGGCCAAAGTCATTCTGCAAATGGAGAGCTGAGAAACGCAGGAGCTGAAGATGCTTTCGTCGCAGTCAAGGGTTCCTACTCCTGGATCGGTCCCGATGGCGTCACCTACACCATCAACTATATTGCTGATGAGAACGGTTACCAGCCAACCATCGAACAAGGTCCTGGTGGAGCTATACCCTCAGCGGTAGTCGCATCACTCCTCGGTTAAGTTGTTATAGAGATAATAGTCTAATTTGTTACAATAAAGTTATTATAAGGCCTAATATTTCAGTTTTATTTCTATTGTTTGGAGTTTCCTTTTAAAATACTTATATGCTTTTACTAATAAAGGCGGATAAAACGTAAGTCAGAAACCTTAAATGAACTCAAGCCGGATTGACGAAATCAGTGAATCATCTGCCTTACCTTTTCCCAAATATATTGGAATTGGTTTCGGGTCTGTATTATTACGATAATTCTTGGTAATTCTGGTTGTCAGACTTATAGGCCACTGACTGTAACAACTGTTAAAGAACTACAATTGACTGCCGCGGCCAACGCGAACGGCTTAACGTGCTTTCTGAGGCATGGAGGAAGAAGGTCTTTCTGCAGTATGGTCACATCTCAAAAGACGTAGGTACCATGTACCTAAGATCCTGGGTTACAGAGTCGGCACATAACTGACCCAATCCTTGCAAGTGGAAATTTAGAAGTTATATATAATAGTTTTTTTTATATAATTACTTCCGAAGAATCACAGCTTTCATAACAAAATTTGCGAATCGTAATACTATATTGCTTCCAAACCACACAACATCACCGCCCTATTTCACGAAACGATGTTGTTTGTTGTTTTTACCCAACTGCGGCGAAGTCCAAAAGGAGGGTTATTCACACGCACGTTTTTGCCGCCTGAAAAATAGTCAGAACTGACTGACTGAGCCTAATACATAGTTGAGAATAACTGTAAAAATATTGCGATCTATTTATCTAAATATATTTATGTAGTATATGAGTGTGTATTCCTTTCATGTAATGATCGTATCATGTGGCGTTCTATGGTTTCTGCCTACCCCTATAGGAAAAGCGTGTGAGTTTGTGTATGCATGTGTTGTTTATGTACTATAATATGTCGTTTTAACGAACTAAAAGTAAATTTTTATTTTAACAAAATTTTTGTTAGGACCTTGTTATGGACTATACCAGTTCCAGAAATTAGCAAAACATTGTCAATATAGAGTTCTAACTATAGTGTAGCCTAACTTTTACAGTTTTTGCAGCGGCTCTTGATTTTTTTCAATAAGCATCTACACGCTATTCCGAATCGAATGCATTGATACCTCGTTCCATCTCGTTCATATTTATTTGAGGTGGAGAAAAAAGTTTGATCCAAAAAGAACTTTTAAACAAGACTCTAGTATATATTACAAGGATTACCTTGAATAGTACGGTATTTTGGGGGGAAACAAGTGTCTTTTAATTTCGTTAAGGCTATCTGTACACCAATTATATTGTATGACCACTTTATGATGTGTGCAGTTCAGGGAGGCGTTGCTTGTCAAAAAGAATAGCAAAGATATGTCAATATTTCTACGTTTATTTATTTTATTTTTTTAATATTTATTTCACCACAATAACTTATTATATTACTTAATAGGCTTAGTACACAATCTTTTAAATGGAATCCTCTGTTGCCGAACTAGGACGGATCCTGTATCTCGGCAAACAGCGCCTCCCCCTAACAGATTTCACTACAATAGGCATACAAGTTGATATGATAATTTTTTCAAAATTTTAGTTCTGTATTTTCCCACCTGCACATATTAGTAACTTTAAGTATAGTATCAAATAAACTCCTTTCTAAAAGAATAATCATATTTATAAGAGTATACAAACTTTTCAAACATATCTACTTCTGTCAGGAGCATCGAGATAATTTTGTTTCTTTTGGTAAGTTCTAGGAATTCTCTACTCTTTGGTTTAGATATTTCACTTTTTGGTTACATGTCTGAAATAATTTTTGAATAAATTCTTTCAATTTCCATTTTTTATGTGAATATTTTTATTTGAAGTATTTTATCGGTGTGAGTAATACAAACAGTATTATTTTCCAGCCTTTATACAAAAAGATTTCACCACACAGCATTACCAGCTTATTATAATCTTTGAAACCTTTTTTGAATGGAGACAGTGACATAATTTTTGTAGGGAATTTATAGAGGACTCTTTACTCACAAAATATTGTTATTGTAAAGTTTTAAAAACATTTTTGCAGTTAAAATGGGAAAGACAACTGCTAGGGGATCGTATAGTAGTGGAACAGGGGAGATGGTACTAACAGCAGTTAAGAAATTGATGAAAAACACAGGTTGGACTGCACGTACTATTATCAAATTTATAAAAATGGAATTCCAAATTCAAGACCCGAAAATAAGCCGAAAAGTTTCCAGGTAAACCCTGTTCGTAAAACCAATTTACTGAATGAAAAAATGTGTTTATTATAATAAAAACCTAGGTGAGGTTATACAGGTGTTATAAATAAATGAGTAAGGTAGGCCTGTACTTGTTTTGCCATTTAGGTATGTATGGACGTAGAATATATCGCGATTGCTGCAATTGGAGGTTGTGGTGAAATAATTTAATTACACTTCTTCTTTATCGTGTAGTTAGTGCCTAACCTGGTATCGGAGTTTGAGGCCCTTTGACTTGACTTTAAATGCCGCTGCAGTCAAGAAATATCTCTCAGGCATGTTGGTTTCCCGTCGGGGCTGCGGGTTGTTCGAAAGAGATACCGCGACCTCGGCACAAGGGCGAAGAAGGAACCAACATGGGTTGGTTCTTAGTCAGTAGAAGTCTGACACTCCCTTCCACTCTGCCCAAGAGCGCGGGGGGGGGGGGGGGGTTATTTGATGATTTTCCACCCACCAAAAAAAAAGGCATGTTGGTTTGGTCTCGTAGCCTGAGCATAAGCTCCGGATCAGAAAAAGCATTACCAGAGCAGAATCAGAACGATATAATTTGTTCGCCCTTCACCTTTAGTGACCGCTTAGTCATCATTCATCATCATCATTTCAGCCAAAACACGTCCACTGCTGGACATAGGCCTCCCCCAGGTCGCCACATTGACCGATCCCCGCAACCTTTACCAGGTCGTCGGTCCACCTAGTGGGAGGCCTTCGAACGCATCGTCTTCCGGTTCGCGGTCGCCATTCCAGAACTTTTCGGCCCCATCGGCCATCCGCTTAATCATTTGCGTAATAACTAAAACATACCGAATCGAAGCCCTTCTAGAGTGAAAGATACAACAGGTTCAGATAAACACTTCTCTCTGTTTGAAATAATACAAAAAATATCTTTAGAAAACGATATTACTGGCAGGTCTCAGTGTATTGTACAAGAAAGCGCAATACATTTCTTCAGAGGACTATTATTGATTTCCTTTGGGTTTTGTCTTAGCTATTTCTTAACCATACAAACAGTCGGGCGTAGAAAGATATGAGATAGCAACATCTGACTACTTTGGTAAAACTTTCATGACAGACATGCGATATCACTTGTCTATAACCGTCTACTCCGGTAAGGAATCCTCATCCAAAACAAGGATATACAGAAAAGAAAGGCATGTCTTTAAACGCCTACCAGAAAAGAACCTATTTTACTACCAAAAACGTCTAAATGCTTGCCAGAATGGATAAATGTTAACTTAATTTATTTGGTACTTTACTGTAGGTACTTTTAGACCAGGGTCGATAATTTTTGAAACCAAAAAAAATTACAGTAGGATGAAACCCATTAGAAAAGGAGGGGAATATGATCAAAATGAAAGGAAAAATAAATTACGGTCGATCCGAGTTCGGGAAGTGGGGGTGGGGGGGGGGTTTTAAGGGGGGAAAGCGGTTTATCTCGATTTCCGGCAAAACTACAAGTCCTATGGAAAAAAGTTAAATGGCAAAGTTGTAGGTAATAAAAAGATCTACAACTTTTGTATTTGCAATTTTTTCACATAACCTCAAAATTTAGGAGATAAATTCAAAAAACTAAGTATTTGGTTTTTAATTTTTATCTTTTACAAAAAACATTTTTTTTTTCACGAAATTTAGTGAAAACTTACATTTTTGTGCCCTTAATACACTGTAATTTTTTTGATAAAAAATATTTATTTTTCACCTTATTATTGACTTAATATCGAAAAATCAGCCATATTTTCAATCGAAAATTCTGACGTCAAAATATCTGCTTTTTTTAAAAAGTCGGTGGGCGTTGTGTTCCTCATAATCTCTACTTTCTGATGATGTATAAAAAATATACATTGCAAAGTAAATTTTCTCAGAAAATGCAAAATCAGCTGAACATGGGTTCGGTTTTTAGTCAGTAGAAGTCTGACACTCCCCTTCGCTCTGCCCAAGAGCGGGGGGGGTCATTCGATGATTTTCCACCCACCAAAAAAAAAAAAAAAAAAAAAAAAGGGCCAAACCCTCCAGTCCTAGCCCCTTCCCCACTTCTCTGTGAAATACCTTTTGATGGGCCAAAATTTTCCGTAGGTCTCCACGATATATAAATTATCTTAAAATAACAATAAATAGGCATAAAACAGCAATAAATCTTATAATTTCTTGTCTAGGCCTTATTATTTGGTAGTGGGTATTATTTCGCAGCAGCTGATTTTGCATTTTCTGAGAAAATTTACCATTGCAATGTATATTTTTTATACATCATCTGAAAGTAGAGATTATGAGGAACACAACGCCCACCGACTTTTTAAAAAAAGCAGATATTTTGACGTCAGAATTTTCGATTGAAAATATGGCTGATTTTTCGATATTAAGGCGACATTAGCTGCCCGCGACCTTGAGCGCGCGTTTAACTCATCGCCTAAACAAATAAGGTTGAAAATGGCGATGCGTTTGATGCTCGTGACTGCCAAAATCAACGATAGTTCGCAGATTTAATTTATTAAAAAAAAAAATACGCTGTAATGTTAAAATGTTTTTACATATGTCTTTAGTTGGTTAAATTTCCTTTCTGATAGTAAAAAAAAAAATAACAGTTGTCACTCAAAATATTGAGCATTTCGAGACGAAAAAGTTTTTTCGTGTGATTTTTTTGTGATTTTGTGATTTTTTTTTTCGAGGTTCTTGATTACTTTTAGAAAATATTTTTGCATAAGTCTTTTACCTATACATTTGACTATACACTGTATTTTTTTTGGAATTGTAATAAGTAGCAATACGGCTAACTCTGCGACGAAAAACAGGTCGTTTTTACGGTGCCCCTTTAGCCGCGCCTTAAGTCAATAATAAGGTGAAAAATAAATATTTTTTATCAAAAAAATTACAGTGTATTAAGGGCATAAAAATGTAAGTTTTCACTAAATTTCGTGAAAAAAAAATGTTTTTTGTAAAAGATAAAAATTAAAAACCAAAAACTTAGTTTTTTGAATTTATCTCCTAAATTTTGAGGTTATGTGAAAAAATTGCAAATACAAAAGTTGTAGATCTTTTTATTACCTACAACTTTGCCATTTAACTTTTTTCCATAGGACTTGTAGTTTTGCCGGAAATCGAGATAAACCGTTTTCCCCCCTTAAACCCCCCCCCCACCCTCACTTCCCGAACTCGGATCGACCGTAATTTATTTTTCCTTTCATTTTGATCATATTCCCCTCCTTTTCTAATGGGTTTCATCCTACTGTAATTTTTTTTCATTTTTTACCATTTTTGAAGGCATCGGCCCTGGTCTATTTAGTCTAGGATCTAAAAAAACTTTTTGGTGAGCATTTAAATTGTAGCCGAAAGAAAATACGCAATCATTAACATTAATCTATATTTATCAGTTAATCCATTTGATGGGCATGCAAAGTGTGTGTGATCATGTGCAACACTCTACAACGACCTTGTTATTTAAAAGCTCTCACGCTTCTTCTTTTTTAACTCAAGGCATTATTGTGATGCCTCTTTTGCATTTCACATCAAGAATTTGACGTGTTTCTCGTTTCAATTAATCTGTTAGATGAATTCTCAAATATAATTATTCCAAATTAGTCTAATTGAAGTCTCGTGTTAGTGATAAACAAAGTTTTGAAATATTATTGCAAAATGTTGTTGTGTTGTTGCCAACAACTTTAGAAACTGTATGTTTGTGAATCATGTAGGAACAACGTTGAATGGAAGGAAATTTTCGTCACTAGAAGCGTGTCTGGTGGTCTTAAAGGCATGTAGATGGAAGCTCCGAACCGATCCATAATAGAACACATGGTGATCATAGGTCCCTATTTAGGCAAATAGAGTACTTCAACTCAAATGACCTTCGGGGTAAAATACAGGCGGACTATGGTAGTCCATCTGTATTTGAATCTAGCCTAGTTAGGAGGTAGGAAACCAAAGGCTTACTGTTTGCATTGTAAAATAATAATTGATCTCTGTCACGAAACATGTACAGTTACAACCAATTATTGTTGATAATAAGCTCTTAAATGATAATATGTTAAATAAGACGTACGAAAACTTATAAATTCATAAACCTATTGCAGAGCCTTAAAGCGCGGTGTGAGGCTGGGGCTGCTGCAACTGGAGCAGGGACGCTACAGACTCAACGAGATGTCACGTCTAGCGAGGTCAGTCGTCCCGCCGAAAGAACGTAAGCGCGGACGGATCCAGCGGGCCCTGCGTGTGCGCAGCCGTACACCTTCTGCGAGTTCCATGATCGAGAACTTCAAAAACCATGGAAGAGTGTAGGCAGTGTCAGGCTAATATGAATGCACAATAAATTATAAAACTACATTGAGAAATATTTGGTTCTTTCGGTGCTCAGTTGCCTTTACAGGTGGCGTCTTCAAAACCACATAATATGTACCTAGTTATTTTTATTACCTGGATATCCAACAACCCAACTCCCTAGTTGGGTTGTTGGATATCCAGGTAATGGGGATTGCACCAGCGAAAACTCTATTGCATTTTCCATATTATTTTTAATTTTATCTTTGAGTAATTACTACAGTATTAAAATAATAGTTCAACAGAACCCCAACAGGGAAAAGCAAAAACGAGCTTTTTTAAATAATAACTACTACTACTACTATTGCCCGGTTTCTGAGGCACTTTATCTGTGGTTTATCTGTGGTTTATCTATTCATATGCGTACATTTGAATAGATAAACCACAGATAAACCACTGATAAAGTGTCTGAGAAACCGGGCATTAGTCTGTTAAGGCGACATTAACTGCCCGCAACCTTGAGCGCGCATTTAACTCATCGCCTAAACAAATAAGGTTGAAAATGGCGATGCGTTTGATGCTCGTGACTGCCAAAATGAACGATAGTTCGCAGATTTAATTTATTAAAAAAAAAAATACGCTGTAATGTTAAAATATTTTTACATATGTCTTTAGTTGGTTAAATTTCCTTTCTGATAGTAAAAAAAAAAATAACAGTTGTCACTCAAAATATTGAGCATTTCGAGACGAAAAAGTTTTTTCGTGTGATTTTTTTGTGATTTTGTGATTTTTTTTTTCGAGGTTCTTGATTACTTTTAGAAAATATTTTTGCATAAGTCTTTTACCTATACATTTGACTATACACTGTATTTTTTTTGGAATTGTAATAAGTAGCAATACGGCTAACTCTGCGACGAAAGACAGGTCGTTTTTACGGTGCCCCTTTAACTGCGCCTTAAGTCGTAGGTCCTGTACTATTTAGAAATGAAAGCTAAAGAACGCCTGATAATAATCTACGGCAACTCTAATGAGTTGCCATAGATTATTTATCAGGCGTTCTTTAGGCGCCTGTAGGATCTCTCGTCTTAAGTGTTGAAACTAATGTTTCAACACTTAAGATGAGAGATAACAGGCGCTCCGCTGTTGCTTTCATTTGGCACTTACAAATGTAGGTAATTGATTACCTTTCATTTAATATTCAACTCCAATTCAATAGCTTTTTTCAGCGACTGATGCAACAATTCAAGTGGTGTTCGAAAGAAAATCGATATTATTTATGATAGTAAGTAGAGAAAACCTACACGAAAATTAAATATTTTTTTTTACTACAAAGCTTTGTTTTAGAACAAAAAATGAGTATGAGAAGCACAGATGACAGAAAGAAACAACAGATGAGAAGCATTGTTAAGAAAAAGATTACTACTTCTTCACACTTTTTATAAGTTATGACAAGGTTCCATTAAACTTGTTAGTTTAAGGCTGAGTTGCACCAAAAAAGTCGTTAAAGTTAAAGTTTTTGTCAAATTTGACAGTACTTTATGGGGTAATAATAGAAAAATTATTATTATTTATTTATTTATGCACACACAAAATACAAAAAAAAGGATAAAAACATAACAAATAGAAGAGCACAAAGGTACTGCTTATTTCAAAAAGAAATTTCTTCCAGCAGACCTGCGAGAGGAAAGTTTATATAGGTAAACAAAAAATTTTTTGCAAACATTCAAACCAAGTAAGTACCTATTATATTTATTGCTTTGTCTACCTATAGCACGTATAATTTTTTGGTTGAACAATTACCTACGATGAATATCCTTGTTACGCCTTATGCAATGCTACGTTTTTAGAGACTCGAAATCTTGGCAAGAAACATTCGTCGTTCCATGTGGAAAAACGATCGGCTCTAGGTAATCACACTTTTCTTTTCATCGCTTTCGTCATCAGAACTGGTTTCTGCGAGTATTTCTTGGAGCAGGGACATGATGTCTAAAGGTTATATTCAACGCGTTTGACAATAAAATTGACAGACAATTTAACACAAACTATAACACTAACCAGCGGAAAGTGAGCGGTTGCAGTTACTGTTAAAGTTATGACGTAATTTAACTATTTGTCAAATGGCGCATGTCATTGTTGGCCTAACCGATACTAAAATGAAGTTTCGATGTTTGTTTGACGTGTTATTTGACAGAAAATTTAACTTTAACTATTTTTTTGGTGCAACTCAGCCTAAAAGTATAGAAATTGATCAAAACTTGGTCGTAACAATAGATAACTTATAATAAATACAAAATAAAGCCTACGTGGTTGTAAAAAAAACATGTAAAAACAACAAAAAAACTAAATCAAAATCGGTTCATGCGTTCGGGAGCTACGATGCCACATTCAGACAGACACGTCAAACTAACAACACCCCGTCGTTTTTGCGTCGGGGGTTAAAAGACCATTATCGAAGCTGAAAGGTAAGGTTTCCTATGTCCGTCATTGTGATATATTTTTTTACTCTGGACCGTACCTGGGAATATTCTAGTTAGGGAGATATTGCAGGTCAAAGATTCAACTTTATCACAAGCGTTTTTCATGCTAGTTTTAAAGGATATACATTTTCTTAAACATGACCCGTTTACTATACAAAACAACTATCACAGCACAATGTTTTGAATGGGTTACGTTGAGTTTTAACGTAGAACAAGATTTTTCACCCCAAAAAAAAACCGTTTCCGAGCAATAATTTTTGCGTTGGGAAGGCGAACGTTTGATGTAAGCGTATGTTCATAATGCTTGGTAGACGGCTTCGTGGGAAGGGTCTGTTTACATCCTGTATATCAAGGTTAACTTTTACTAGCGTGAATAATATTCTCATAAACAAAATTACAGTAAATATCATCGATAATATCTAATCCAACACCAGAAATCCATGAATTGCCGAAACTTTAATAGATTTTAATTATCAATCAAGTAGAGGAGAGGAGCTTGATAGAATAGCCTTATGTATATAAGAATATAGCATCAAATTAATAATCATCGTAAATATATATATCTTGAGAACAGTAAGGTTCTTATTCCGAATAAACCTACATTGTCCTAATAATATTTTATAGCCCGAAGTATTTTATAGAAGTAGTTATTATTGTGGCTTAAAAGACTTGGTTTCCAAACCGAAGATAGCTTTGTGGTATTTAAATAGTTAAGTCAAATTAAATGTTTATTTACTTTATATTGCCAATAAATTAAGTAGTAATTATTATATGATACTTACAATGTTTCCTAGATTTTATCTTGCAATTTCAATGTATCCAGTTGTTTCTATCTATTCCCGGAACTATCTATTGATGTTCATATTTTATCCGAATAAATGTAAAGATTACAAATAAATACATACTAAATTGCTAAATTACCTAATGGAGTTTTAAAATAGTTCCACTAATTAAGATTAGCTAATTATTGTATGTGTTATTAGTTATTTGGCTATAATGTTTGACCATTGCCATTGGCGGGAATCGTTGATATAATAAGTATGAATTGACGGTTATAAAAGCAAATGTTACCGCCAATTCAGGGTAGTTACGCTGCAACTATTCTACGAGTTAGCTAGATAATACGAGTAATATCTGGATCTGTACCCAGAGTGTTATATTCTTATTGGATATGTATTCCATGTGTGTAGAATAAAGTTCACATGTAAACGTCCTATTATTGAACCAAGATTACAAAGTGGAGAAAGCTGTAACCTATTTGTATTGTCCTAAGGATCTACAATGTTTATGTAAGTTAATTGATGATTGATATTATGCTATGAATATTACTGATAACTATGTGTTAGAAATATGTACTATAATATGGTTCTTATTGATTGTTGTTTATGTAAACTGATAAATTGCTGTAACTTGAGACAGTCCAAGACAATGTCAGGTTGTCTTTGCATAATACTTTAAAATGTGTTCCCGTGGAGTTTCTTGTCCGTTCTTCTCCACGAAGACTAGGGACCTAGCGAACGGAATCGAGTTTGATGTAGGTAGTTGACAAGACCAAAAGAAATAAAATGAATAGTCTTGTCTTTTGTGATTTTACTTCATAAAACCCCTGTTCCCAACACACCTTTTTAAAGAGACTTTCGAACACAGTAAATAACTAGTAATCATCCTGACACTCAAAGTTTATTAATTGGTGAATATTAATACATTTACACATAGTCTTACATCCACTGATGTAAGATCAGAAGTGGGATTGTCCCTGGCTTGCTAATATGATTTCTAATTGTGTTCCTTTTTAATATTTTCATGATCCATGTTGGAGTTACTGCTGGTCTGATGCTGAGAGATGTGACGTCGGTGGCTCACCGCCTCGACTTGACTAGGACCGGAACGATGGCTACGTCGACAGCACGTACTCTGACCGTGAGATTGAGAAGCTGCTGGTACAGCATCGAAGCCATGCCATGGATTAAATCGAGCAGCAGTACGAAATAGTTAATATCGGTAAGGCCTTGCCTTGGCTTTAATATTTTGTTCTATGAAAAGTTAGAAATGTCAGGTACTTGCGATAAAAATGTTTTAGAATTTTCGTAATACAAGGAATAAATGTATTTGTTACTACTCCCAAACTCATGAATAATGTTGTTGTTTTCATAAAACATCGAAAATATGTAATTTAAAGAAAAATAAGAAAATAGTTTTGAATTAATTTAATGAGATGATGAGATGGAAGGTAGGTGAATATTATAAGTTGGTATTTAAATATTTTATTGAAGCTTGACTTATAAATAGTTGATGACAATGTCAATATTTGTCGAATAGAATGTTAAAACGTTACGGAGTACGGAATGAATTTGAGAATATGTAATGTACAAATAACTTATATAACTTATGTTCAATCATTTTTAAGATACATTTCAAAACTGAACAATTATAATAACATAAAGACGACCCACTGACCTAATATTGTACTACTAAAATATGTAGTAGACTTAAATAGTACGTATCAAGTGGGTAAACAAATAAATTCGTTTGGTGTAATACATCATAACTACCTATTGATTATAACTTAGTGGGACAAGGTCAAAAGTTACTGATCGTTTCCCTTATTTTGATGTACCTACAATAAGCTGATTGGCTAGACTTTCTGAAATAATAATTCCACTTTGGCTTCTAACCTACCTTCGCGTAAAAGTGAAGTAGCTATAGATTTTGGTTCTAATCAAAATAAACTACTTTAAACTTACTTCATAATCACTACCTAAGCTACTCTCATGATCTGAAAGTTATAATTTAATCATAAAAAGATAACATGTATGTTTGACCAAAACAGCCTTGCTAAAACAAAAAGGGAAAAATATTCCTCATCAAAAATTAACAATAATCCTCGTAATGAGAAACTAAATTTGAATTCAAGTTTCAAATTCAAAAATCTTTATTTGTGACACATAGGTAAAAGAGTTATCAGGTGTTATCAAAAGAATATAATTATAGTATCACTATGTGCTGCCTTGCAAGGCATACAAATAATGTCTGCACATTATTTTAATGTAGGTAGTTTAAAAATTTTTTAAAGGATATTCTAGTTACTTAAAATAAATAAGAACAATAAAAGTGTTTTATGGCTAATAACTAACTTATGAACTAAAGCTAATAAAAGTAAAAGAATGTAAATAAAATAAAAACATTTTTCACTTTTTGTCTTAAATAATATGAATAACATGTTTATGTTCTTTTCTCTTCTCTTCCTCGTAACGAGGGTAGGCGATGACAATAACGAAACAAATAGCTAATTACCAACCAAGCAAACACGGATACAAACCAAAAGCAGTTGTGCTAGATGTCGCATCATACTTACTAAATCTTTTTTATCATTGTGAGTGATCGAAGTTTTTAAGATTTGCTTTGGTATATACTAGACAACATGTTAAAATAATTATAGTACTACAATAATAATTTGTCAGATTGACCGAGCGGTTACTTTTTGGTAACTGTATATAGAAAAAAAATTAAGCTACGTTTCAAAACAAAATAAGATAATTTTTATTGAAATAAAAAAAAAATTTCATTAAAAAAAATATTTAAAAGTAATAATAATAATAATTTTAATGAAAATGATCATCATAAGAATGATGGTCTTCCAAGCACATCGTGTTGTGCTGGCGCTGCCGCTGCGGCTGCAGGGAACCTCTACCTGCGTAAATATGTTAACCTTAAACTATTAAATTCGAGTCATTTGAGGTTGAAACTCTGGAGCCTGAATGAAATTTCGAAACGCCTTGTTGACGCTTCCTGTGAGGCTGTGACCCAAGGGCTGAGTTTTTCTTTGGCCAGAAGCTGTGTTGCAAAAATGTTGCGATTCAACGTGACAACGCGGCCAGTGTCTCGGGCACTTTACCTGCTGACAGCGTTGAGGACTTTTTTCGATGCCCTTTTACAGTCTTTTGTCAGTTGGGTCTAGTTTCATGTATATTTTGTTATGTTTATTTTGTTTATAGTCATATAACCTCAATAAATAATAATAATAATAAATTAATAATAATAATTAATAACAATAATTAATAACAATAATTAATAATAATAATTAATAATAATAATTAATAACAATAATTAATAATAATAATTAATAATAATACTTAATAATGATAATAAATAAAGGACATAATAATAATAATTAATAATAATAATTAATGATTATAATAATTAATAATAATAATTAATAATTATAATAATTGATAATTATAATAATTAATAATAATAATTTTAATAATTAATAATTATAGTGATTAATAATCATAATAATAATAATTAATAATAATAATAATAATTAAAAATAATAATTAATAATTATAACACCTGAGGAGGCTCTCGTTAGGCAGCTGGTTCAAGAGCTTGATGCAGAAAGCGGTACTTCTGGACACGGTTCGCATTGTTAGGAGGTTCCTTTCTCTGGAGCCCTGACCGCCGGTAGCTTGGACCCTGTTCCCGATACCAGGGGGCTACAGTTTTTTTTATAATTTTAAATGTTTTTTTATTGTTATTATAAGAAATATTTAGAAATGTATGAAATTTGTTAATATGTTCAATGAAGGGATTAATAATAATAATTAATAATAATAATAAATAATTAGTAAACAATCAAATAATATTTCCAGTCTAGGTACAAAGCCAAAGTCAAAGCCAACTAAGTAAAGTAAAAACTAAAAATTGTTTACCAACAAAATAATGATACACTGACTTGATGACTGACTAAAAATTTAAGTCTCGCCTAAAATAATGGTGAATGAGGAATTTATTCCGCCTCACGCTACTAGGCTTTATGCTTGGTGTCAGCTACGTCACCGGTAGCGGGTGAATAAAGTTTGACATTATAGGTATTTAGCCGAACTACAGCCTATGGGGCGAAGCTTACTCGCAATATTAGTAAATGAGGAATTTATTCCGCCTCACGCTACTAGGTTTTATACTTGGTGTCAGCTACCTCACCGGTAGCGGGTGAATAAAGTTTGACATTATAGGTATTTAGCCGAACTACCGCCTATGGGGCGAAGCTTACTCGCAATATTAGTAAATGAGGAATTTATTCCGCCTCACGCTACTAGGCTTTATGCTTGGTGTCAGCTACCTCACCGGTAGCGGGTGAATAAAGTTTGACATTATAGGTATTTAGCTGAACTTCCGCTACTAGGCTTTATTATGCTTGGTGTCAGCTAGACTCACCGGTAGCGGGTGAATGAAGGTTGACATTATAGGTATTTAGCTGAACCTCCGCCTAGAGCGAAGACAAACATTCAATATTTATGTATGACAAATATTTAATTTTGTAAACAAAAAAAAATGAACAATAAATAAAAAAATAAGTTATTTGTATAAAATTATTTCATGATGAAAAATATTCTGGTTGCTGAGCCAATGATTTAGTATTACATTATCTTTTCAACTGCCACGTTTTCAAGGAACCAGCCTAATTTGTTTACCGATTCAGTCTGATCCTTTTAAATTTTATTAAAGTTTAATTGCGAATAGTGTTTTTGCTTCAAACTTTGCTACTATCGAATCAAAGCAGTTCCCTTGTAACCTTTGGGTAATAAATAATTACTTCGAGGACGAAGTACTGTCAGTATGGCCGTGATAGAATAGCCTTATGTATATAAGAATATAGCATCAAATTAATAATCATCGTAAATATATATATCTTGAGAACAGTAAGGTTCTTATTCCGAATAAACCTACATTGTCCTAATAATATTTTATAGCCCGAAGTATTTTATAGAAGTAGTTATTATTGTGGCTTAAAAGACTTGGTTTCCAAACCGAAGATAGCTTTGTGGTATTTAAATAGTTAAGTCAAATTAAATGTTTATTTACTTTATATTGCCAATAAATTAAGTAGTAATTATTATATGATACTTACAATGTTTCCTAGATTTTATCTTGCAATTTCAATGTATCCAGTTGTTTCTATCTATTCCCGGAACTATCTATTGATGTTCATATTTTATCCGAATAAATGTAAAGATTACAAATAAATACATACTAAATTGCTAAATTACCTAATGGAGTTTTAAAATAGTTCCACTAATTAAGATTAGCTAATTATTGTATGTGTTATTAGTTATTTGGCTATAATGTTTGACCATTGCCATTGGCGGGAATCGTTGATATAATAAGTATGAATTGACGGTTATAAAAGCAAATGTTACCGCCAATTCAGGGTAGTTACGCTGCAACTATTCTACGAGTTAGCTAGATAATACGAGTAATATCTGGATCTGTACCCAGAGTGTTATATTCTTATTGGATATGTATTCCATGTGTGTAGAATAAAGTTCACATGTAAACGTCCTATTATTGAACCAAGATTACAAAGTGGAGAAAGCTGTAACCTATTTGTATTGTCCTAAGGATCTACAATGTTTATGTAAGTTAATTGATGATTGATATTATGCTATGAATATTACTGATAACTATGTGTTAGAAATATGTACTATAATATGGTTCTTATTGATTGTTGTTTATGTAAACTGATAAATTGCTGTAACTTGAGACAGTCCAAGACAATGTCAGGTTGTCTTTGCATAATACTTTAAAATGTGTTCCCGTGGAGTTTCTTGTCCGTTCTTCTCCACGAAGACTAGGGACCTAGCGAACGGAATCGAGTTTGATGTAGGTAGTTGACAAGACCAAAAGAAATAAAATGAATAGTCTTGTCTTTTGTGATTTTACTTCATAAAACCCCTGTTCCCAACACACCTTTTTAAAGAGACTTTCGAACACAGTAAATAACTAGTAATCATCCTGACACTCAAAGTTTATTAATTGGTGAATATTAATACATTTACACATAGTCTTACATCCACTGATGTAAGAAGCTCGTGGCTTAATAATAACTGCCACTCGGGTCGATCTTTAGGTTAAGCCGCGCTTGCTTAGGTTGGTCTGTGGATGGGTGACCACCCATTACATACCGAGTTTCCTCCGTACCTTGGAAAGTACATTAAGCTGTTGATCCCGATTGCCATTTATAGATCTTTGGCAGTGGTTACAGGTAGTCAGTGACTTGAAAGTCTGACAACTAGTCTTACCGAAGGATAATTATCGTATTGCTTGGTATTAACTGGGTTGTGGAGGTCATTTATAGGCATTCGCTCCGTGTAAAATACTGGTATTCAGCTGCATCCGGGTAGACAGGAAGCCGACCCCAACATAGTTGTGAAAAGGCTCTAGGAGTCTAGGCAGACGATGAATTTTTCAATCAAGTTTTATTTTTCTTCACGAGTTTACTTATTTCTAGGCCAACTAAAAGTTTTCTCATCATAAACTACACACATGACGTGATGATGTGAGTTTAATTTATTACTTCTTTCCATTGTACTCTACACATGCGAGCTTATTCTAACCTAATCTAAGGGCCAGAACTCCACATGAAGTGGAGACGAGACGGAAAGAGAGGAGAAAAAATGTCTCAAGACATCTAGTCTAAACTTTAGACTATCGAAGACGAGGTATGACGTAAGCAGCGCCGCTTGCGGTGAGCCGTGTGCTGTATGCAGCTTTCGGCTTGCGGCGAGCGGTGTGCTATTGTGCAGCGCTCAGCTTGCGGTGAGCGGTGTGTTATGTGCGGCGTGCTGTGGGTAGTGCGTTAAGTGCGGTGGTCGGTGTGCTATGAGCGGTGTTCTGTGAACGGTGTACTGAAAGCGGCGTGCGGTGAGCGGTGTGCTGTGAGCGGCATTCCGTTTTACGCAACTCCTCTTCTCTCCGCTTTGCATGTCGCTGTTTTGGTGGAATCCGGATCTTATTGTACTTACTTTGGAAGTTTTTGTTAAAAACTCACATCCTTCATAGAGCGATATTTTTATTACGGAGAACTGTGCAGTTAATTATGCGTCAGTTGCAAATACCTGTATTATTATTGTTTCAATGCAATCAAACACAATAGAGCTATTATAATCTTCTTCCCATTCATCTTTAGTTTATAGTCCAGTTTAATTTCAAGAACAAGTCGTGTATTATTCCATCGCCACACATAAAAAAGTATGTGCGTGTGAACTGAGGGACCAAAAATAAATCCGCAAAATGAATATCCTAGGATTTAGTAGGATGAAAGTTTGTATGGAAAATCGTCATTTTCACGCGGGCGAAGCCGCTGGCAAAAGCTAGTGTTAAATAAAGTATAATAGTAAGTGTCTACATTTTGTTTAATTGTGTGGTAACACTTCTCTATACATTTTCATAGGATTAAAAAAATACTATTATCTCAGTTAAGAAGTAAGAAATACACAATTTTAGATACCTATTATTTAGAAGAAACTTACTACTAAAAGTTAAGTACACTAGACTTTCTGATATTCTTCTCGTCAAGCAGCTAGGACACGCACATATGTCAGTGGATGTGAGGATTGAGGGACCAGTATTAATCATTGCTATCTTCAAAATGCTTCGATATTTAAGCTCCATTTTTTTTTACAATATGTTTTAAGACTTCTACTAAAACTTTATGTAGAAAAAGAACGGTTTTATTCAGTAAGATTCGCTAAAATGTGTATCTTTGTTATGTGGACTGAGGGACCACAGTTCAGTCGTTATATTTTTTTTTATCTTTAATGCTTTGTGGTCGGTTATTTTGTAAATATCTTTTCAAATTCTCTACTAAATGTCTGTATTCACAAAATCTTGTTCTTTAAGATACTTTTCGAGATCTGGTTAATCGTCTGTGAGAACTGAGGGACCACACTTTATGGGTCGTAGTTTTCGATATATTTGTTTACAAATTCCCAGATTCCTTCTACAATTGTTTTAAGTGTACTACTAAATCCTAGGATATTCATTTTGCGGATTTATTTTTGGTCCCTCAGTTCACACGCACATAAAAAAGTTTCAGTTTTTAACACATTAATTAATTTAAAAAAATCTAGGCTGGTTGTCAGACTTTCGAGCCAATTACTACAAAAGTGCAAACTCAAAGCATGCATACTACGTGACAACACAAATTACAAACTGAAGTAGGAATGAGTTACAGGTCACGTTTACCATATGCACATATTATAATAACCAGTTGCTCAAAATAGCCATAAAGTGGAACCCTGCCTGACACAGCTAAAGGCGGACGGCGGTGCGTGACACTTAGAAGAAAAAGACTACGGGACGAGCTAAACAAAACCCAGGACCAGTGGTTAACATTAACCCTTTATTGAAACATGTGAAAGTCCAGTCGAGAGACCTTTGCAGCAGTGGGATGACGCTGGCTAACAGTAACAGTAGTCTCTTTCTTGTAAACATAACCCGTTTGCAAAACTTCATATTTCGAGACCCATAAATGGTTGGGTCGTGGCGCTTTCGGGACCGGGGCAGCAGTCCAGAACCTCAAACTCAAACGATTTTGAATAAGTAGATGGAGACCAAGTTTACGTCAGAGTACATAACAAAGTTGAAAATAAGTTTTTTGTCACAAAATACCTACCTATTTACTAGGAAATTACCTTATTTACTTTCCACTTATAGACACCTCTTATCGAAGGTCTTCGTACATACATTTTTACATTAGAGGTTCGTTTCTCAAAGATGTTTACGTTATTTTGTACCTCCGACTTCCACGATAAGTGCTAGTTCATTGTTTTATAGGTACCTGTCATCATCAATATCTTTCATTACCATATATCAATTACTTTTAAAAAGTATTAGGGCCTATTTTACCACCTACGATTAAGTTCTTGTAAACTTACTTGACTTATTAGAATTTCATACAAATTATGATCTATTTTTTAATTTATTCGGTAAGTAGTAGTTATTCCGACACTGTGAAACAGGCCCTTAGGGTGAAAGGTTTACTGTAGTGAACCTAAGTGTTAAGTACGAATTGGGATCAAATTCCTCCATGAAATAAATCTATACCGACTTGAGTACACATAAATATTTTTTTTTTTTTTTTTTTATAAAATGGAAATTCGTTTAAGTGTTATCTTTTTCGATTCTTTTACAGCTAGAAACAAGGGTGGTTACCTTTGTTTCTAGCTGTAAAAGAATTGAAAAAGATCTACATGCGTTACTCCCGAAATCGGTTATGTTAGTCTGTAGTGTACGCACGTTATGCGGTATATCAAACGGTACCTCAGCATCTTGGGTTAAGTCCAGCTCAATAGATTGAATAGATAACTGTTGTGTAAATAGTTTTACAGTAAAGTGTTTCCCTGTTTTTGTTTCCGGGGCCTGTGACGATGACGGTGAGCTCTAATTAGAATTTGAGGGTTAATGATTGTGGAGTAAAAAAGGCCACAGATAGCACAGGAGAAAGAGGTATGCATGGCTGGATATAAGCAAGGCATTTCTCCCAGCAGTAGGACACAATATAGCTAGGCTTCCAGACTATATACAACTATTTAACATAATTATATAATTTAGATCAAAGCATTACGGCACACTATACAAAGATGCTGTGATACAAGGCACGTGCCTGCCACGTAATACTTTGTTTTCCATTAGTTATATAGCTATCTTATGGTATTGGTTTGCTTAAGTATCTGAAGTAATTATATGCTTACAAAAAACAGACTCCATCTTACGATTCTGAGAATATAACAGGAAACAAGCGAATCCAACTCATTCGCAGATCAGACGCGCAGTGTTGGATAAACATACAGTCGTATAAATAATATTTCTATACGTTTTTTTCATCTTTTGAGCGATACAAAGAGCTATTGAAAGGTTGTGGAATTTAGTGGGCGATTGTTTTAGTGTTTTTTGTGGAATATAATCATTGGGAAACCAAACAATTGAATTTAAACGACATGGATACTACATTGGTAAAGGTAAGATATCAGTTAACCTCCATCATAGCCTGTTTTAAATATTGGAACAAAATAAACTGGTTACCTCTGAATCAGATATCTTAGTTAGTTTAAAACAATCTGTAATTGACCGTTTGTTACCATACGATACAGGGTGTCGAACTAGTTGCCTAAAACAAAAACAAGGCCTGCCGCGGATGGTGATTATGATGATCCTTCAAAGAGTAGCTTACCCGTAGATAGTCCTACTTGAAAGATACAGGTAACTATGTACATCGCCACCCTGCATCTTTTGCTAACTAACAGTATCGATTGTACTGTTTTAGTAAATATTATTTGTAATTTGACTCAATTTCAAACGTATAGATAGTGTAAAATAATTGAATATCATTAAGACGTGAGGTTCTGAATGGAAGGCTCAGAAGAGTATTTATAAATATTAGGTGTAAGGGCCAGCCCTCCAGCTCCGCAAACTGACACGGTAAATTCAGCTCCTTATTCTAAATTACATGCCACCGGATACCACTCTGGTATTTTTTGGGTACTATTCTTCTAACTCAATGTATAATTACTGTACGCAGCACAGTATTTTTTTACGTTAGTTACGATGTATTGCGTTGAGGAAATAAAACTAATCCAATGTATTGGATCCCTATAACATTCCTGAAATAATTTGTTGTATCGGTCATCTTAGTAGAGTATACTGAATTTATTCCATCAGTCTGCAGAGGGAATTGTGAATATCCCTCTTGCATTGTACTGACATTATTTAGAAATATTTTTGACTCTGTATTAACAACAGTTTTTTTGTAGTGTTAAATTGAAAACTTGTTTTAATTAACATAAAGTTACTGTTTCAAATTGATTAACTGTGTCCGATTTGTAATAAAGCGATGTTGTTTATAGAAGGCTCTGGAATATTTCCTTGCTATATAAATATGTAGCATAAAGCGCTTGTATTGAACTGGTGTGTTCATTAAAAGTACTGTCTTACTTACTGCCGCACTCAGAGTTTTAATGATTACTTAGGCCATCACTTAGTAAAGGTGTTGGCACTTTTTGTATGACAAAACTGTCAAAACCTTTACTAAGTGACGGCATTTCACATTTGTAAGTAATCAGTAAATATCTCTGAGTGCAGAAAGTCTAAAATCGTGGTGACTACCTACTCTATTATTATCATGACTTCTTAGTAACATGACTTTAGGTAGATTTGGGCCGGCCATACACTGGCAGCTCGAGCAGTTAACCAGTGATCAACATACATGGACCGCTCTTGCAGTCAGAATCAACAGCTTGAAGCTGCCAGTGATAACTGCTCGAGCAGTTGGTTCAACAGCTCGAGCGGTGGGCAATTTCACTTTCAAACAAACAAACGTGCGCGACATTGAATGAGGAGCGCGGGCGGAGGTAACTGCGCGAGAGCAGTCGACAGCTCGAGCAGTCAACGTATGGCTGGCGACTGCTTGACTGCACGATGAAAATTCACCGTGCCGTCGACCGTTGCAACTGCTCGAGCGGTTCGTGTATGTGCGTCCATAGAACTCTGCAGTTCACTGTGCAGTCGCAGCAGCTTGAAGCTGCCGTACCTGACTGCTTCAAGCGGTCCGTGTATTGCCGGCCTTAGTATGCACACAGCCAAGGAGTTAGCTATTTAAGTCGCGAATTAATAGGCTTCTTGTGGGTTAGCTCTTCCTTAGGACAACATTGAGATCAATAGTACGCCCATTTAATAAAAGAAAAAGTCTCTTGTTATGCTGTTGTCTTTAACTACATTTTGTACTTGATGAAATTGTTACTAACTAATTTCTTTTTACTGTTTTCAGTTTATCATTCTCTGGATAATGTGTGAAAATATTTTGTTAACCACAAGCATGCCTGTGAAAGGGGTTGCTAATAAAGATGCCAACATAAGACAAAGAAGATCACCAGCTAACAGTTTTTCTTTATTTGGTTTAAACCTGGGAAACGCAGGAACAGCAGCTAGAAATTCTTACAGTAGTATCGGAAATTTCTTTTCCGGTAGTCGTGGGAATACTCGTCAAAATAATTATCACGAACCAATAGAATCGTTGGGATATGAGAGGAATCCCAATACATTATCCACAATAAGCTTCCCAAGCAGAAGCGGCATATCAAATTTAAGACCTCAAAATGATTTTCAGGAAGGGGACAGGTATATTTTCTCACAGGAAAACAAAAGTGAAAGTCTTAGAACGACCGTATCTGACAAAACACAAAATACCAATGCAATAACAGTGCCTGCGAGAAACTATGACAATACAAGCGAAAATACAGGAAATGGAGACATTAATAAACAGCTAATAGATTATATATTCAATTACAACGGTGCAGACACCACTGTGGATAGCAACATTAACTTCATAACAGAAACTGGAGAGTACGAAACTGTAAGCATTATCTTTTTATTTTGTACATAAACCAGTATGTTTACTTAATAACTTAAAAGAATATCTAATGAAGCAGAAATGCATGGTGATGATAAATTACTTGATAATACAACCCAAAAAAAAACAATAAGTATATTAATGGTTCACTACTGTTTTATTCAATTTCAGACTACAGATATACTAGACAATCGAATACTGCCTCCAGCAGCTGTGGCGACACTTTTAGGATAAATCAACCGTCGTCACAACTTCCATGGCAAATTTCTGTGTGAAGAATCTTCTCGAAGAAAATCTCAACGTCCTTTAAATTTTTCATCTCAAATTGTTTTTCTACCGTTCCATCTGGATTAGTTTCCATATAAAAAAGATTGTGAATTTCGTCGTCTTTTTTGCCATGACGTACTATCGAAGGGCGGTTAATGATAAGAACTGTTCTTCTTTTTCCTTCAGGTGTCTTTAAAATCTTGTTATTTAAGATTTTATTGCTGGACGTTAAATTTTTTATGGGTGTGGTTATGTTCTCAATTGCAGTTATTTTCTCAAGAGTTTGATTAACATGCCTACAAAAAGAAAAGAGTATTAGTGCGATTCATGTATCCCAGTTGAAATCAAT
Source organism: Diarsia mendica (assembly GCA_949316265.1). Taxonomy (NCBI): domain Eukaryota; kingdom Metazoa; phylum Arthropoda; class Insecta; order Lepidoptera; family Noctuidae; genus Diarsia; species Diarsia mendica. The sequence goes on from OX438891.1 coordinate 13,683,817, forward strand.
GAATTTTGATTAAATTATTTTTGTAATAATATTTTGTTTGTTATTAGGTACCCGTGTCTTAAATATATTGGGCCACGTGTACAGAAACGTTAATTTAATCAAGTTAGACTTTACAAAGTGAGTTTTTAAAGGGACGAGGCACAAGCTTTAAGAACATAATTTTAAACTAGTAATTTGTTATAGCCAGTCATCCTTTTAATACTTTTGACAAATAGTACATGACTCCACCAAAAGTAGAAACATGCTGAGATGTGCAAAGCAGAAAGGAGAGAAGATTAGCCAGACCGGAGCAGAGATGTATGTACAGGTTACGCAAACATTTGTATACATATTATGCCAACGCCAACGCTTTTAGTATCCTGCATACTATACAGGATACTAAAAGTTTTAACGCTCTACTGACGACAGTCGCACGGGTAAAGGGGGTGGATTTTGCGACCGCCATAAGACGCTCACGTCTCTTCTCCTTTCCACTGCCTGCTTGATGATACGAGAAATTTCCTCTCCTCTTTGCTCAATCACGATATTCTAGTAGTGGTTTACATCACATCTACCCTTCGTCTCGTCTTTCTTTTGGTCCGGGTCTTAAGCCGGGTCTTAAGCTGTTTATGAGAGTATTAACTGCACGGCTTGAACTGTCAAACTATCACATGGGTCTTATAAAAAAATGTATCTTGTAGTTTTATGATAGTCTTACGTTTAATATTAGAGTGGTAAAGCAATACGAGGTGTAACTATTCCTTATGGCAATAAGGTTGGACTACACCTGATGGCTTAATTACATTGAAATAAAAATATGTTAAAAAATACTTACTTTTCTTTCGATGCAACTGTTGTCGGTGCAGTATTATTGCAAAATGCAGACCCAATCATAAAGGCAGAAATCTGTAAAATTATTGATTTGTCTTTAATTCAGTCAAAAGATAAAAAAATACTCTTATCTATTTGTACTTACGAGTAAACATTGTAGGTAAATCATTGTAAATAAGAGTTTTGATTGGACTCACTAATAGCTAAATGAAACATGAATTGCTGGTGAAAAATTATGGTACTTACCATTAAAATTATCGGTTGCAATGAAAATCGCTTACAAAACGTTTTCTAATTACTCATATTAACTGCCTTACTATTAGCCCCGTAGTTTTGTAAACTTATTTTGCTACCTTTGGACTCGAGTTCGATACTTCGGTTAGGCCAATTCGTTTTATTTAGAAATACTCAGTACTTAGTATAGAATATTTGTATTTCTGTAAAATTATTAATTACGTTTGAATAATCATTAACCAAATAATTCGTTCAAAAATCCTTTTAATATAACGATTGAACTTAATATTATGTGCTTAATATAATTTTGTCACCTTTTGTATAAAACTTGCCAAATTGTAACCCAAATGGAAGAAGTCACTGGCTCCTGAAATACAGGTACTCTAACCTAGCTCTGGAGCCAGGGTCTCTCACTTTTCTGTAACCTGTTTTTTATGCCAATAAATAAATTTATTATTATTATTTCATTTCAATGTAATATTCATAGGATGACCATAATCCTATGCTACCTATACCCACCCTAAAAATAACATATTCATAAAGTGGTAAGGGAAAATAAACTTTAAGGCAGTGGCATATGACCACGGTTGCCAAATTATTACAAGTAGTTCAGAAGTTACGAGAGAACAGATAAACATGCATACATACCGGTTAAAATCATAACCCTCCGTTTTGCTTCACCGTAGTTGGGTAAAAATGCATCAAAATTAGGTAGGTACTTATAAACCTATAACCTAACATGTAGGTACACACGGCTATACATCAAGCTATAAAAAACCAGTATAATCTGATCGTTCATTGTGCGAAAAGATCTAGTAAAGTGAGACCAAGATTAACTGGTTTTGTATAGCTTGATGTGTAGCCGTGTGTACCTATCTAAGGCACAGTGGAGGCGCCCAAGACACCGCAATCATATGCATTAACTCCCCTATCGGTAGTTATAGTGATAGTTGTTACACAAGTATTTATTTAAGAAACTTCTCAATGTTGTTTAGTAAAACTTTGCTTAAACTTAACTATTATTTTATTACCTAACCCCTAACCCCTTTTGAAGTGAAGCTGCAAATAACACCATGTCCGCAAGTTGGTATGTTTTTGCTTTTTGTAGGAGTTGTTGATCTCATCACAGTAAGAACCAAATTCAATACGAGAATGTCCTGGTAGAATGTCCAGGAAATGTAAAAAAAATTGTTGATAAATTGTTTACAAGTTGATAATTATAACCTTTTAAAGACAACTTATATGGTACAACATTGAATAAACGAATGATTTAAGACATTCATTCGTCGGGCGAGTTGCTCGCAACAAAATGGTAGGCGGATGAGCAGTAGAGAAAGGCAATAATCTAATTGTTGTGAAAATCTTCTTGACCTTCTTTATGCTTTACATATTATTATCATAACATAGCACCACGCCTGTAATTCCCGAAGGTTTAGGCGGAGGTGTTCCTAAAAGTACACCCACATTTCACCAGTTATGTATCAGTGCCATGCCCATGTAATAAGAGTGCGTCTATAGTCATCAACAGGACACAAATTGAGACTTCGTGGCTGCTAAGAAATTCCTGGTAGAAAAATCTAATGTAAGAAGGTAAGTCAAGGCACCTACATTTGTGAAGATCAACTAAAGATAATCTGTACTAAGGCAGGCAGGTTGCATGCCATGGTTTTTCCTTGTTACTACGTTCACAACTGGGAAAAACTCAGTTGCTATGAGAAATAAATAGGTATGCATTCCAACAACTGTTAGGTATTCATGCATTTAGGTATGCTGGTTCTATTATTAAGGAATTAATGAGAATTTTAATCTTAAAAGACAAGGATGTTATTTTTATGGGCTAGTTGGTATTTCGTTGGTGGCCATTGATTTGTAATTTACTGGTAAAATAACATTTAGCTTATCATTCAGTTGGTCAAAAGACGTCAGACTTAAGCACCTATTATTTGGAAATTAAAAGTGTATCTAAGAAGAACAGCTGTACCGGATTTTAAAAAGTGTATCTTACAGGAACTGAAGCGAGTTTTTTTTCAAAAGTGTCTCTACGAGGAAAGTGTATCTACGAGGAATAATTCAATAGAACCATATTACCTTTCTGTTAGTATGTAGTTTAACCATAATAAAAATACATAATTATGATTGCGTGTTTTATCGTATTATACGACACAATTGTTTTAATGACACATAGACGTATAGGTACTACCTCATCATCATCATCATCAGCCATTAGACGTCCACTGCTGGACAAAGGCCTCCTTGTAAAATCCGACGCCCTAGGCACACTTTGACCGATCCTGATGATCCTATCACCATACTACAAGAGAGTCGTAGGGAAACTAGTACCGTTCGTAAACACACATACAGACCGCGTAATTCGTTCCGGCCCCGCCGTCGAGGCCCTTCGCGACCCCCCAGTAGCTCCCAACCTTTGATCGACGAGCCGGCCCCGGTGGCCGGACCAGTAGTTATGATTTCCCCAATTAATCAGACCCAGCCAATTTGCTGCCCTCCCCCAAATGACTCACTAAGTCGAGGTCCGAACCCCACAGGGGGTGCCCTTAGTGATCAGTCATTTTAAATTAGTAGTTTATTTGCATGCCCTGGCTGGGGGCCTTAATTTTTGAGGTCACCACAGGATTGTCCGGTTAAGCAGTATACCATCCTCTCAGAGAGATGAACTGCGAGTGGCCCTTACAAAAAAAAAAAAAAAAAAAAAAAAAAAAAAAAAAAAAAAAAAAAAAAAACAAAGGCCTCCCCCATAGAACGCCATAAAGATCGGCAGCCTGAGCCATACTACCTCATCTGTGAATAATTAGTATTTTTTTTTTTCAAGAAATCAGGGGAAAATAATATCTTGTAACATTGTTCGTAAAAATTAACTCAAGTATAGTGTCAATAGGTTGAAAATCAATGCAAATAGTTCGCCCATGGTTTATTGTCAAAAGTTATCGTCTCGCTTTGCCAAATATGTCTTTCAGGTGAATTATTAAAGTGTCAATTGAAAACACGTTTATTATTTAGCATATTCAGCTAGATGTCTATTCGTCGCTATTCTTTTCGCTTATATTTCTTCAAAATTATACAATGTAGAAGCTCAAATGTAATTAAGAGCAGCAAAATTGATGAAAATTTAATCCTGTGAAAGTTTTCACAAAAGAGTGTTTCTGAAAAGATGACTAATTTAAGTTGATAGTATAGCTAACAGCAAGTTCAAGGTGCACTGAACAGTCATTGAAAACCGTAACTGTAGTGTTCTATATAGTAAAAAATCGTAGGTTTATTGTCGATTGCACATCAAAGAAAGCTGCACATTTATGTTCGAAACAACAGGTACAAGTAGTCAGGTTGTAAATCAGGTGAAAATGACCTGTACCTACATACTACTGCATATTCTATGTACGTAAGATATGACCATAACTCGTTGAGGAAAATAATGTTAGGAGTGTTTAGCATACAATAGTTCGAAATGTCAAGGGCAAGTCGAGAAGTAAATACATAATGTTTGTAAAAAACAAAATAACTTTTACTGCTTACTTTTACTTTATTTACGCACTAGCTTTTGCCAGCGGCTTCGCCCGCGAGAAAGTGTCGATTTTCCATACAAACTTTCATCCCCTATTTAAATCCCTTAGGGGTTGAATTTCAAAAAATCCTTCCTTATTCCTTGTCTACATTATAAAGGGAACCTCTGTGCAAAATTTCAGCTTTCTAGGTCCAAGGGTTTGGGCTGGGCGTTGATGAGTCAGTCAGTCAGTCAGTCAGTCAGGACTTCTCTTTTTATTATTACGCATAAAACTACGTCACATTTAGTCGATAACAATTCAACCGTTATTTTATTTTTGGTAATAGTCTGCCTCACTATTCCCAAACCACTGCAACACTGAAAGCCAGAACCAACAGTGGCGACCACCCGAAAAGCGCCGAGGTAATGTTGGTCGACGAAATCCCACAGAAACAACATAACAGTCTTGCGACAAGAAAAAGCAGGAAAGAATAGCGGAGGAGACAACAAAACAAGACCAATAGGCACATAGGGACGTCTACTCTCACCAGTTACACTACGGTTAAATATACTTAATTATGAATGGGTCCTTAATTGTGAGCCGTTTTATTTGATTCCAATAGTAGGTATGTCAGAAATGCTTTGCCCCACAGTTTGTTCTAGTTTCTACAACCTGTGTACTACCCAACATGATATTGCGTTCATTCTAATAATGATGTAATGTGATTCGATCGTCAGTAGCAGAAGTGATTGAGATTTGAGACTATAGCTCTTGGACGCAGCGTCGCCTGTGGGAACGTTGGAAATCATCACGTACATACGTTTCACCGGGGTAAAAATATACAATGACCTATCCCAAATTAAGTTAAACTCGTGACCTCGATCACACTTGATGAAAACAATGGATGAGGTCTATGATGGAACGAATGTGACCAAAAGACGGCCTTTTCATTCTTGCTTTAAGAGGAAACGCGAGTGGTCTTTTCTCCATACAAACGCTCTCGCCTGTTTTCTTTTTGGTTAATGACCCTAGAGCAATGATTTTTTACAGAATAATAAATAATAACTATTTCTATGCCCCTATGTTTTCCTTTTTGGGGGATAACTTATTTTTATAAGCACTAGAACCCTCCAAAAAGGCTCAAAATTTCTTGTTTAGATCGCTGTTAACAGAGTCCTAGTGTACAAATTTGACAACTATTAACGAAAAAACAAAAACATAGCGGCGTAGTATATAACCTCCTTATTCATTGTCTAAAATATCTTTTAAATTGGTTCAATATTGGAGGAGGAAATAGGCGAGAGCCAAACCTCGAATTCTAACTTTTTTCTATAGTTGTCCTTATCGCACGAATTTGAGGGCAGGAGGACGGAGAGAGACAGCGATAGTAGAAAGAGACAGCACTCGCATTTCCTCTTAAAGGGCAGATTTGCTTTAAATGATTTATTCGAGGTATTTCGAGGCATTTTAACGAATAAGGAAGGAGGTACATTCAACATTGTAATGGTATGTCATTACATTTACCGTAAGGCCCAACGCACACCGGCGGAGGCGCGGCGAAGATACTGAGAATAAAGCAATTTATTCTCAGTATCTTCGCCGCGCCATATAAACCATAACTCTTATGACATGCGGTTGAAAACGGCATGCAAAGCAAGACGCGCGCGGTTAGCCGTCAAGCTGCCAAGAGAGCAGACAAGAACCGCGCTTTGGTTTATTTTAAATTGATTTATTCTCTCAGTATCTTCACCGCGCCTCCGCCGTTGTGCGTTGGGACTTGGGCCTAACAAGGTACTTTTACGTAAAAAGGTTCATCGGAAAAACCAACGACTCGAGTGATTTCCCGTAACTTTATTCAAATTCTGCAGTAACACCGTTAATTTTTGATGTATTGAGAGAAAGTATACAACATGACACCGTTGTAGTTACAAACATTATTTATTTTGTTTTATTAATCATTTCAATCATTTTATCATTATTTTCCACAGCGCGTTTTTACCCACTGCTGGGTTTAAACCTCCTTTCTTCGTTCTGTATCCTGATTAATTGGCAACCTCCTCTGAATCGTTAGTCGTAATGGTCATAATAATAAATGGACTGAACTTGAGTCTGACTTGACACGCCCACATTCCGCTCGTTTAGACATATTGACAGTTTCAGTTTTTTAGGGTTCCGTAGTCAACTAGGAACCCTTATAGTTTCGCCATGTCTGTCTGTCTGTCCGTCCTCGCTTAATCTCTGTGACCGTTAGCACTAGAAAGCTGAAATTTGGTACCAATATGTGTATCAATCACGCCGACAAAGTGCTAAAATAAAAATTGGAAAAAAATGTTTTATTAGGGTAGCCCCCCTATATGTAAAGTGGGAAGTGATTTTTTTTTTAATTTTAACCCTAACGTGTGATATATTGTTGGAAAGGTATTTAAAAATGAATAGGGGTTTACTAAAATCATTTTTTGATAATGTCAATAATTTCGGAAATAATCGCTCCAAAAGTAAAAAACAAAGCGTCCCCCCCCTCTAACTTTTGAACCATAAGTTTAGAAAATACGAAAAAAATCTGAAAAGTAGAACTTTATAAGGACTTTCTAGGAAAATTATTTTGAACTTGGATGGAAACAACAGATGGAAACTGCAGTTAACCAATATAATTTGGTCCCTGAATCGTATGAGCGCCTATACAATCCAGAGGTCAAGTTTCATTGGCCCGTATTTCAAACAAAAAAAGAATTATTACTACGGAACCCTACACTGAGCGTGGCCCGACACGCTCTTGGCCGGTTTTTTTTGAAGGAATTTCTCCTGTATCGCGGTTGCGTTCACAAACATTTAAACTCACATACACAAATATCCAGTCCCGGAACAACTATCTATAGGCCATACAAATATTTCTTCCGTGCCGGGATCGAACCCGCAACACGCAGCGCAGCAGTCAATTGCTTGAGCCACTGCGCCAACCGTGCCGTCACGTTTGTTTATAATTTCACGTAAACACCCACTTTTCAATTTAGAATGTGATTATAAACATCTTCATCTCCACGCTCAGTGTTAGGGTTCCGTAGTTTCCCGTCTGTCACAATAAGTGTTCCCACTTATGAGTTTAAAGGTGAGTATCCATTATGCAAAATGGTTTTCCTAGAAAGTCCTTAAAAAGTTCTACTTTTCAGATTTTCTAAACTTATGGTTCAAAAGTTAGAGGGGGGGGGGGGGGGGGGACGACACATTGTTTTTTACTTTTGGAGCGATTATTTCCGAAATTATTGACATTATCAAAAAATTATTTTAGTAAACTCCTATTCATTTTTAAATACCTTTCCAAAAATATATTACACGTTAGGGTTGAAATTTTAAAAAAATCGCTTCTCACTTCACAAGGGGGTAATAAAAATTAAAAAAATGTAAGTACCCTAATAAAACATTTTTTTTTCCAATTTTTATTTTACCACTTTGTCGGCGTGATTGATACACATATTGCATGGTACCTAATTTCAGCTTTCTAGTGCTAACGGTCACAGAGATTAAGCGAGGACGGACAGACGGACAGACAGACATGGCGAAACTATAAGGGTTCCTAGTTGACTACGAAACCCTAAAAAGGAGGTCACTGTTGATATGACGAGAAATAGAGAAGTATGGATGAAAAAACATGTTGCGCCAACCCCAAATAAATTGGGTTATGAGCAGGCAAATGATGACAATGATAAATAACAGCTTACTGCAATCACTAAATAATGCCAACTATTCACAGTATTTGTGGAATTTGAAATATGCAAGTCACCTCGTTACCAACATGCTTTCTACATACCATATTTTTCTTAGGTAAGATATTCTAATGAAATTGCCATATTTAGTTAGTAAAAACATGAAGATCCTGTACAAAATGACGCGTTATTTGATATAATCATTAGCCTAACAATACACGTCTTACATTTTATCGCATGCCGTCATCGCCTCATGTAGGCACTGAAATATCATGAGAATTCATTAACGTAATTAACTTTACGTGTTTTTTTATTCTAAGTAAGGAGATGTTACTTTTATATTCATATTTGAGCTGCAGTTAATATTACATTTCGCAAGATTGTTTATTTTCTCAGATTGAAAGATAGTACGATAAGATCTTCATTTGTATCGGGTTAACAACCTTCTTATTATTTCAAATTAGGAACGTATTTTCTTAAAATTTGTATACGTTTTTACAACCAATCCCTAAAATAAATATAAACTGTATGTGCGTAATTGGTCTAGTGGTCGCCAGCGCGACCACTGAGTATGACTTCTTGGGTGCGGTTCATAAGTCGGGTAAATTGTTGTAATAAATAAATAAAAATGTTCTCCGAGACTCTACTATCTTAAGCCACGGAGTATGGATCCGTGCACGGTTGACGGCACGTTTCTGAAATATGATGAGATATACGTCTACTTTTGAAGAATACAAGCGTAGACTTACGATATCTTTAATTTGTCCTTAACCATAAATGAGTTTTTTAAGCTATTGCATAGCTTCTATCGCGGGCCTTGAGCGTGGAGAGCGAATCCAGAAATTCCGTAACGAAAATATTCAGTATTCAACCAGGTTGCTATGGTTACGGAAAATAACAAGGTTGTCAACTGGGGTTGTCAAATTAAATAATTTATAACCTCACGCATTGATGTAATCAAACCTCACGTGTAAAGGTGTAAAGTTTTTCTGTTTTGTCTCTCTGCTTTCTCCTTCTAAAATATTCTTACTCGTATAACTTGTGTACAAAGTGTTTTAAATATGAATAAACAAAGTGGATTTATTAATGAAGAAAGTCACGAAAAAATAGTGAAAGATAATGAGTGAGTACTTCTCGAGTACCTACTCTATACACATTCATTTTATTATTATTACGCATCTATCATACGTTTTATTGGTTTGTGCATTACTATTCTGCGAATCGGTCTTAGAAAACGATTCGTTTTCTTATAAAATATCTAAAATAAAATAAATAATTTTCATATTTTTCAATGTTATGACACTTACGTCAGGCTGACAAGCTGTCAATACTTTTTCTTTAAAAATTTCTGTCATAGAGTTTCTTACTAGTTTAGTCTATGAAGGTTACTTTTGATTTACTTATTTAATTTAAATTCTTTTTAAAAAATACTGCATAAATAAAATAAATAAATAATTATTTGCCTATGTTGATAAAAAATGCTATGCAATAGCTTTACCGCGGCAGTCTCCGAGTGCCACATCAACTTTTTTTTAATAAGATTCTAATACATCGGTGACATAAATGGTAGTAGATCTAAATCTCAAGGCAAGGCAGATGGATTGAGAACAACACAAAATCATGATTAGGTATCTTATTTAAAATCCCAAACAATAAGTATTATAATGCCAACAGTTCATAGTGGTACATTTCGATTTCTCATTAATGCAGAGCCTGCTGGGTTTACAACTCTGACTGCAGGATATTTAAATAATTTAATAACTTTGATGATTCTATTTGCCAATCTGTCAATAAATCAATTAATTTATTGCTATATTTCAAATAAATAAGATAAAGTAATATGCCGAAAGGGATACGTATTGGTTTATGTCAACCAATGATTTTATATGTGTCTGAGGTTTAGACTAGCTTAACTGTTGATGAGCATACACTCCATCTCGCCAGAACCGTAGCTGAGTTTTAACTACATATTCTAGCATACGCACGTAAAAATTACTTTCACAAATGCAGTACTTGAATTAAAATAACATAACGAAGCTGACATATAACTGAATATCTCTCAGTCACATTTACTTAAATAGTTTTGTGTATATAAAATAGTTTATTTCAAACAGGAAGCAAGATTAAATAAGAGATTATTAACCAATGAGTTGTACACGTCTTATATAGATCTGAGTGAATTCGAGGATCAAACTTAGTGTCCTTCATGGTATCGCCAGTTCCGCGATACTACAATAAAATATACGATAAATTAATGTTTTGATCTCGATAATTAATTTATTTAGAGAATAAAGTTCATTCCAGTACATTAGTGTCAAATAAAATATTAAATATTTCAATCAAACACGATTTACGTAACAAAAGTTTTATGGCAGTTTCAAGCAAAACAGAAAATCATAGGTCAGTTTTGCATAATCTTTTTGTACCTATGGCCTCAATGTATTGCAAAAACAGCAACTTCCAAGATAATAATAGCCATTGCCACGTACATAATCAGCATAACATACATACATAGTGATATTATTTATTGGGAAAACAAAACATTTTTGAATAATAACTTAAAAAATTACTTATTTGTAAATACGTTTGCCCAGCGCTTTTCTTTTTCAGCTGATAACATACACATAGAATTTTTCTGTCTACGATCTCTCGCTGAAATTGACTAGCCCATCTATCTATCTACATAAATAAAAAGAGAAGTCCTGACTGACTGACTGACTGACTCATCAACGCCCAGCCCAAACCCATGGACCTAGAAAGCTGAAATTTTGCACAGAGGTTCCCTTTATAATGTAGACAAGGAATAAGGAAGGATTTTTCGAAATTCAACCCCTAAGGTATTTAAATAGGGGATGAAAGTTTGTATGGGAAATCTTCATTTTCACGCGGGCGAAGCCGCTGGCAAAAGCTAGTAGATCATAATTATGGTTACAAACACCCGATTACGGAACACTTGATTAAAGTAATACTGTGGTTTTTGTACCATTTTCGTGCATCTTCTGCAATGGCTTACAGTGTCTGATTGGCAAGGTTGATTAATCTGTTGTTTATCGGACATTCATCTCAATTAGTGGAGAACACGAGGAGCAGTGGTGGCGCAGTGGTAGCCGCCCCGACTTACAAGCAGTAATTAGTCGTGGTTTTGAACCCAGTCAGGCGCATTACTTGTGTAATTTATTTCATCACTATATTTTCAAAAAAAACGAATACATGTACCGATGTGCCATCTACCACTTCGCACTTGGCCCACGTGGTGGATTGTAGCATTCTAGCCCATCCCTCTTCTAGAGAAGAAGTCAGAGACCCTGTAGTGGTGGTAACATTACAGGCTGACGATGATGATCATGAGTAGGCAACACAGTCAGCTTTGAAGAACATAAAAACGTATAAATTCCACGGGAAAAAATAAAATACGAAGATATTATTACATATTTTGACAGTTGTTACGGGTTGATCGAAAGTCTTTCGTATTGTTGGCCCTTAGGAACGCCTGAGAGATAAACATATCTAGACGGAATATAAACCCAACTCAGAGACCTGTGGGCGGTGCGGCACTAACCACACCATACAGAAAAGAAGGATTTATAGATGATTATGAAAAGACCATAAATGCTGTCCATTAGCTGCAAATTCTTCAAATTTTTAGTACATAAATTTATTAAGATCTAGTCGTTCGTTTCTCCGTCCGTTCATCGTCCTGTTTGGAATCTCCGCTATACATAAAGAACGTTGAAATTGATATAATTAATTACCCTAATAATTATGTTGAAAAGAGTGTTGATTTAATTAAGTAAGTATTAAGTTATGTCCCACGATGAGAAATTTATATGGCGCCGGAACTTTTAACGCTTCGGCCATTAAATCACCGCACCGGTGTGTTTGCACTGAGAGTAAAAAAACAACATCTTTGATTTAGTCTTGGCCAGATGTATGCAGCTAAAGAAAGGTTTAAAATATTAATTTCAGTAGCCACGCAATTTCTTATTAATTAACCATTGATACATATTCGGCGACCAAAATATTATAATTTCAAAATAGAGACTCCAAGTATTGCGAATAGTAATGTCACATTTAAATCTTGAACTATTTAAAAATATTAATACATACTATTTTAGTCGACCTTGAATTTTGATCGATAAGTTGTAAAAAAATAGAATATTGCATAGATTTCGTAACAAAATGATAGTTAGTGATTAAAATATTGGTCTTGTGGCGACTAGCGACATCTATCGCAACACCTGCGTACTAACAACGATTGACAGAAATCCTACATCGCGCTATCAACTTTATCCGCGACATAAGCCTATATAGGAGTTCCCGACTTACAACTGTCGGGCAGTTAGCCCGCCGGACACAACACCCGTCCGGTCGGAGGATCCTCCCTTTTCAATGGGGGATGAGGAACTTTACACCCTGTTTCTCATACCCCCCCCAAACTGGTGACCCCGAGCATGAACGTCAGCGCAGCCTTCGTGCAAGCACTTCATACGTCGTCATCACTTCCCCTTCGCCTTCGAGCAGCGAGTCATACCGTCAGCCAGCAGCCACGGCTTCATGGGGTATCCTGTCCACCAGCATGCAGCGGAAGCGCATTCCTGGACATCACCCCCAGCCTCATCAGCGACTTTGGCACAGCACACTGCACTTCGGCCGGTCAGCAAGCAGAGACGCCCTTCTCTCCTGGTCGACGCAGCAGCCAGCCACTACGCAGCACTGCACACTCCGACTCACTGGAGCATACGCAGCATCACGGCAAGCACTGCATCACTCCGACTCACTGGAGCTAATATGCATCATCACCCCGACTCACTGGAGCTAATATGCAGCATCACCCCGACTCACTGGGGCATCACCGCAGACAGTTCCGACTCACCGTGAACTATGCGGCATCCGGTTCCGACTCACTGGAACCTTCCACTGGCTGACAAGCGCCATGACTTAACCTGCTTTCGACCTCCGGTCTCGGAGGGGAGTGATGTGGCGACTAGCGACATCTATCGCAACACCTGCGTACTAACAACGATTGACAGAAATCCTACATCGCGCTATCAACTTTATCCGCGACATAAGCCTATATAGGAGTTCCCGACTTACAACTGTCGGGCAGTTAGCCCGCCGGACACAACACCCGTCCGGTCGGAGGATCCTCCCTTTTCAATGGGGGATGAGGAACTTTACACCCTGTTTCTCATACCCCCCCCAAAGTCTTAAAATGTCGGCAAGAAAATTTACATAGTAATATAAAAAATGCATATTTATACTAAAACCAAGCACTAATTTCCAAGTTGTTGCATTACTTCATTGCACATCCCTAACCGATCCGTGATTGCAAATATTAATAGGATTAATGCGAAAGTGGCTCTGCTCTGTCTGTCTACAACCATTCGATACCATATCAGTATCACTAGCATGGTTATGACGTGTTTGTATTAAATGGCCTACCTTACTTCCGCCATTTAATTTTTTTATTCATTGTCGTCACATAATTATAAGACCTACATTAATTATTCATACCTGATATCAGTAAAAACAAGTTTTGTTTATAAAAAATGTTCTGAAGTGTCACGTTATCGAGATAAATAAAAATAAAACAAAACTCGTGCAGTGGCCTGTAGGCACATCCAATCCTCCAGTATGGGGTTGTTACACCTGATAACTTAAATAGATATAATGGAGGATGTATCCACTATTTTTAAGTAAAATAAATTAAATGGCAAAAGTTCGGGAGCGGCGGATAGGCTTACTGTCTGCCAAACTCAATTCGAAAGTAACAATTCCTGAAGTACACACGGCTACACATCAAGCTATACAAAACCAGTATAATCTGATCGTTCATTGTGCGAAAAGATCTAGTAACGTGAGGCCAAGATTAACTGGTTTTGTATAGCTTGATGTGTAGCCGTGTGTACAACTCCGTCATTTGAAAAAACCGCCCAAAGGTTTCCGTAGCACCGAACGAACAATATACCTAATCACAATATGTTTACTCTCATTCATACAATACCAATTTTGATGTGTCAAATGATCATGTTTTGATGGCTGATAAATCGTCAAATGACTCCTCCCGCTCTGGACGGACCAGGAGGGAGTATTAGACTTCTACTAACTAAAAGCCATTCCCCCTTTTTTTTTTTTTTTTTGGTGGGTGGAAAATCATCGAATAACCCCCCCCGCTCTTGGGCAGAGCGAAGGGGAGTGTCAGACTTCTACTGACTAAAAACCAAACCCATGTTCCTTCTTCTTCGCCCTTGTGTTGGAGCCGCGGTAACTTTTCGATATCCACAGCCCCGACGGGCGTCGGCCCTTGCGGGCCCCTCCTTGCTGACATCTCTTTGAGGCGCGCGTGGAACACGAACGCGCCGCCGACACGGTCTGTTGCCGTCATGACGACGGCCGGACGGCGAGCTAGCCCGTTACTCACCGTCCACAGGCCCGCATCTACGGTGGCCGGAGGTCATCGCGTGACCCCCGACGCCCGGAGCGCCTTCCGCGGCGGCTGGGACGTTGAGAGGTTCTCTCCCTCTCTCGTTCCGCCACCTCCTTCGCTAGCATCACTGCTTCGCAAAAGGAGGCGACGGCGTCCCATTCCTCTTCGCCCCGGACCATGGCTTGCACCAGGGCCGGGCGCGAGAGGTCGCCGCCGCCGATCGCCGCTACGAGAACACGGCGGAAGCCATTCCCCCTCAAATTTTAAAATAAGTTATCATCTACATAATTATATAAATAAAAGGAGAAGTCCTGACTGACTGACTCATCAACGCCCAGCCCAACCCTTGGACCTAGAAAGCTGAAATTTTGCACAAAGGTTCCCTTTATAATGTAGACAAGGAATAAGGAAGGATTTTTCGAAATTCAACCCAGGAGTTAAATAGGGGATGAAAGTTTGTATGAAAATTCGTCATTTTGACGCGGGCGAAGCCGCTGGCAAAAGATAGTATTATCTATACTAATATTATAAAGCTGAAGAGTTTGTTTGTTTGTTTGTTTGAACGCGATAAACTCTGGAACTACTGGTTGGATTTGAAAAATTCTTTTTGTGTTGGATAGTTCATTTATCGAGGAAGGTTATAGGCTATATAACATCACGCTACTACCAATAGGAGCGGAGCATAAATGAGAAATGTTGCAAAAACGGGAAAAGAAAATTCATTTCTGAGAGCTTCCGTTGTGTGCGCTGCGAAAACGGTTTAAGTTACGAGAATATCATGTATGAAGTAATTATTCGTCTTTAAAAGTTCTAAAAAAAAGTCCGCGACAGCATCTGTCTATCTTTTAAGATTGACTCACTGTAACCATTTTTTATTATTAAAATATTAGGTTAAAAAGAATATTTTTTTGCGAAGCTTATTTAACCCATATGGTATTAATCTATATCTAAATAAATGTGTTCGTTAGAACGGAAATTTAATATAGAATATTTGTGCTCTTTACTCTATACAGTTTAAACAAATATCTTAGAAGATATCGCAATGTAAAAATACCCGCGCGGAAAAATAATTACGCGGGTAGCGTCGCAATGTAGGTACGGGGGATTCTGGCTGGCCTCCGGGAAATTCAAATTCAAAATATTTACTGCATCATAATGCTTACAAGTACAGAGTGTTATAGTATATTTAACAGTAAGAGATAGATTTTATAGTAATTCACACTTTAATATAATCTAAGCTAATCTAAACCATCTAAACTATTGTAATAAAGAGGAAAGATAAGATTTTTTGTTTGTTACGATTTAGCTTAATTAATGTCGGATAGTCGATATATCGAGAAAGGTTATAGCTATATTTATGTGGCGCAGACGAAGTTGCGTGGGTCAGCTAGTTATATAAATAAAAGGAGAAGTCCTGACTGACTGACTCATCAACGCCCAGCCCAACCCTTGGACCTAGAAAGCTGAAATTTTGCACAAAGGTTCCCTTGATAATGTAAACAAGGAATAAGGGAGTTAAATAGGGGATGAAAGTTTGTATGGAAAATCGTCATTTTCACGCGGGCGAAGCCGCTGGTCAAAAGCCAGTTTTTAATAACTTTCGATAAACACCCCACCACACATCATAATTATACTTAGTTTTTTAAAACTTCAGTTACATTTAGGTATGGCTGAGACGTAAGTACGGACGAACAGACAAACGGGCAAGACGAATTTATAGTGGTCCATTTTCTTGCTATTTGATAAGTGAACCTTAAAAAAACTTTCTTGAACACCATAAAACTCTAGAGCTGCATAATTTCCTACAAAAAAAGGTAATTGACAGTCTTATTGTAAAAGGCCATTTGAACTATCAAAATAACTTTTATCGATCTTTCAGTGTGATTAAAAAAAAAGTATTTGTTGCAACAACTTACATGAAATCATTCATTCTCGTGCTAGTTCACGTTGCACGTGCTTATTGCTCTTAACGCCATGAAATGCGTCATCAGCAAATAAATAGGGGTGACGCAAACATACATCAATTATTTTTGGAGATAAACATACTGTACCAATACATTTTAGTTTTGTAAAGAATCGAGTGTGTAATTCCTTTAGTCCCGTTATATTAATGGATGTAAATTTTGTAAGAGCCCACCTTATCTTTACACAAGTTATGTGGAATTTGATAACGTTTGATATTATCTTTTTTATTTACCTCGAAGTATGCGGATGGCAGGTTTAGGGTTGCTGAAAGTGCTACTTTATTTATTAAAACAATAATATGAGTACCTACTACCAGACAAACAGGGTATAAAGTTCTCCTTAAGGAAGGGAGAATCCTCCGATATTGTGTTTGGAGGGCTACAGCTGCTCTACGATTGTTGTTGGATCTTCCTATATAATTTTAAGTCGCAGATAGCTTTATCTTAAATTAATTTATTTTAAGAATTTTGATGTTAGTTCTTCATTTGTGTCATAGATAGATAGCACCGTAGTAATTTTAGCATTATGTTGCCATGATACCTTTTTGTAGTGTCGCTACACATTTGTCAAAACAGCGCATAGCGTAGAACTCACGTAATGCTATATAATTTTATTCGTAAACACAGGAATAAATAATAAATCACACTATTAATTGAATGGTGGTGAAGTCACTAACAAAATACAGTTTGCTTATCTAAATTATCTTAACTGAAGTTCAATACTTTTTATGTAAAATGAAAAGTAAGAGAAAATTTGGATAAAATTACATAGAATCTAACAAAAATGGATTGATTTTTCCAGAAAATATCATGCCAATTTTCGTTACGTACTGAGAGTTACATTATAATACAAGCATTTCCGGAAAACCATAAATTACGAATTCAATTAAGAAGTCATCAATGATAATTAGGTACCTTTAACATTAGGTCATACAAAGTTAGTGCCGGTAGTAATAACTCGTAATGAAACGCTAACGTGGTGATGATGTAGAACTGTTTTTATACTTACAAAGTTTTTTTATATATAGGTATATTTACAATAATGATATGGCTAGTGTTTTTGTCTGTGCATCCATTTATATAGGGTCAAACCGAAATGCGATATGCCCATATATGTTCATTTAGCTGGCAAGCCTGTTTTATTTATCATTTAAGATGATGAGCCATTTATAAGGCATCCGATGAGGTTTACCTACTTACACAGATTCTGTTTTAGCTATACCTATTTGTATATTATTTGTTAGGTACTGACTATCCCACCACCCAACAAATATGCTACCTATGTGACTATGTCCTCTCATGTGTGCACAAAGCTACACACGTACGTGTACTACTTTACTCAACTATCTTTTGTCGCAGTTAGTAACAAATTATTCATAAGAAGGAAACTATTGTTTATTGCTGTTCTAGTAAGTAAAACATTAACAGACGTTATTTTAAATGACTAGTCTTTACTTTCAAAACCATTCAAGAGTCTATTGTTTGTTTGTTAGTACGGGTTTTACCTTATTGTTCGGAGTTCTGTAACCGTAGCATCTAACCGGATATTGGCTCCATTCATATGTCGATCTGTGTAATGGTCAGCTAGAGTTGGCTCTGTTTCAGCGCAGGCGGAGCGGGCCGCACGCTTGTATGCGGCCACCAGGCGCACACACCCGCCACTCTTTATATATAAGGAGATCTTGCGAAACCGTTAGCACATTCGGACTACAACCTGTCCAGGAAGTCACCTGCTTCTTTTGTCATCTGTGAAACGCGACAAGATGCTGTTCATTCTGGTAATTATCGTACCGTGTAAAGTGTTTATAAGTGCATCTGATTAAGGACTAAACAGTGTCAAAATTTGCATGGTAAATTGTGTCAATAAATTGAGTGTTTGAACTGACGACCTTCCCGTGGTTGCATGTTGACGAAGATGTGTGTTGCAAATACCGGCGCGGCGCCCAGTGCATGAATGTGTGGTTGTACCTTATGTCGTTAGAGGTTTAGGTTCTGACCTTTGCTGTATCCACTCCTTCTATGTGTATGCCTACAACGTATGGCGAAATTCCCCTTAAAGTGTATGTTTGATATTAGAAGTATCCGTTGCAAAGAACATTTTAGTTTATCTGTGAATCCGAATTTTAATAAGCCTATCATTTCAGCCAAAAGACGTCCACTGCTGAACATAGGCCTCCTCCACTGCTGATAATAAGCCTATAAAGACTTAAAAAATTAATTTAATAGCTACAAATAAATAATTCCGCAAATCGAATATGTGTGATATGCGGTGTTTATTTTTTGTTTATTGAATCACCCGCGAAATTCTTAAAATAGTTTTCAATCAAAACATCGCAGTAACATTTCGATGAGAGTCATAAAAACCTATTTTTTTCTTTTATATCCCGGTAAGGTCAATTGTGTTATATTTTTATTGTTAGTGATAAGCTGTAGAAGGTCATCTTAGCACATACATGACCAATTTCCGATAATAACATAACACAACAGCCGCGTGAAAAGTCGTTTTAGGAATGCAAACAAAAAACACAAATCGAGATGAACTCTAAGATATGCCAATATGAGATCAAGGTCGATTATCTAGTGTTCCAGATATGGAATAGTTTATTACTGGCAATAAAATTTCATCGAACGATTTCAACGATGTTTGTACCAAGAAAGGAATCTTGAAAAAAAAATGGTTCAAAAAGCTTTTACCGGTCGGAGGCTCAGAAATGTTATCATTGAATTAATGAAGGACGTAAAAATCCGAAGAACGTGTTCCGGGGGCGTGTGACATGCCATAATGGTTAATTAAGTAAACATGCTATAATTTAAGCCAATTAAATAAATCCTTTAATATAATTACAGAGCTTGGTGTCTGCTTTGCTGGTGCAAATGCTTGGGGCGAGTCCTGCCGTTGACAGCAAACCAAGAGCTCAAATTATTAATTACAACTTCGACACAGCGAACCTGCCCAATTCTTATAGATACCAGTAAGTATTTATTTTATTTTTAATGTTAATTTTTCAGCGCTATTGAGAAAATTAGTACAATTCTCAGGAAGTACGTAACTAAGGCACTGGTCCCACCGCCAACGATTGGCGATAAGCGAGTGGAGCTAGTAACTAGACACGAGTAGGCGTGTACTATAGCAGCGAGGAGTTCTATTAATTTTGTCGTTGCGTATGATCACAATTGCTCCCTAGTACGCTTATGTATATATTTCTGGTAAAAGCATGAATTCACTGGCGGTCTGCCACTTTTCATCCTTATGTCTTAAGGCGACATTAGCTGCCCGCGACCTTGAGCGCGCGTTTAACTCATCGCCTAAACAAATAAGGTTGAAAATGGCGATGCGTTTGATGCTCGTGACTGCCAAAATCAACGATAGTTCGCAGATTTAATTTATTAAAAAAAAAAATACGCTGTAATGTTAAAATATTTTTACATATGTCTTTAGTTGGTTAAATTTCCTTTCTGATAGTAAAAAAAAAAATAACAGTTGTCACTCAAAATATTGAGCATTTCGAGACGAAAAAGCTTTTTCGTGTGATTTTTTTGTGATTTTGTGATTTTTTTTTCGAGGTTCTTGATTACTTTTGGAAAATATTTTTGCATAAGTCTTTTACCTATACATTTGACTATACACTGTATTTTTTTTGGAATTGTAATAAGTAGCAATACGGCTAACTCTGCGACGAAAAACAGGTCGTTTTTACGGTGCCCCTTTAGCCGCGCCTTAAGTAAAAAGGTTGAAAAGTGATTGACTGTCAGTGAACTCAGTAATACCAAGTCTGCCAGCGTTTTGTCCAGCAGGCGAGGCTAAGCGAGAACTCTATTCGATAGCTTTTGACTTAGGAACACACGAGTGTTGTCCCGGTCCGCGGTGGTGATATTTTATACGTCTCTTGAGCCAGAAAATATTCGATAGCTATAGTCGATACCCCATCGGTGGTGGGACGTAGGATATGAATAAATGCTGCAACCTGATTTGGAAATTCTCGTCTCAATCTATAAGTTACTGGGCGTACAGGTGAAGGCCGTTAGAATAAAAATATAGCCAGAATTTGAATACCTTGATTTCGAAAAATAACATACTTTAAGCTTTCATACGCATTATACACCTTCCTCAAGAATACGCACAATGGCTTTTGAGAGTTGTTATTGTAATAGAACCTTGAACTTATATGTTACAAATAGGTGGACGAAATGCTCTGTTTTTAGTTCAATCTCACCTTCACAAAGGCATTTGTGATATTATTGATCCATTTCTATTCTGGTTTCTTTTTAATTTGGTATGCGTAGGTAGTCTGCACATAACTATTATAACCAGACGTTATTATATTATTTTTTAAACTCTAATTTACCTATTCAAAATTATTATTTTTAAGATTGGAAAATCTTTATGGTAGCTTTGCCCCGAATGTGTGCGAAATATTTAAACGACTATGTAATTAATATTGATACATTAATAACCTATCGAGTAAATTGAAAAACATAGGAATTTTATGATTAAGTAATTTATTTTGCTATAAACCAGTTGTATTCCCAATATTTTGACAAGAACATGATATTTATCTGTAATATTTTATGTCACCAATAGTTTGATAAATACCATATAAATGCCTAGAAGTTTTGAGCAATCTTTATAAAAAGTATTTTTTATAAATGATAACAAGATATAGGAATGCAAATATTTTTAGTGAACCAGCTCTTACATAGAAATGTGCTCTATCATCGTCTTCAGAAAAAAATGTTTTTAACCCTTGAGGTCAATCTGTCCGTTGCATGTAAATGTTTGATACCTATATGTAATAGAAAACTACATCAATCGATCAATTTTATGACGTCTGTCTAATATTTCAGTCAAAATGCAAATCAGTCATCATTTTTTGGAACATTTAAGTAATGTATCTTTAATTCATTAACTTGAAACAAAAAAAAAGGAATTATGTGAACTAAGACTTTTTGCTTACCGTATTTATTACAATATGTAGGTAAGTTAGAAATGAAAATGACCTTTCAATCAGGGATTTGATTGTTTTATAATAACATTTTTTTATTGGAGCAAAAAGTTGATTGGCGATGATATTGCTAACGAAGAGACATCAAATTGACGATAAATTGTACCACCATTAAATTAATTCTAGACATGGATTAATAACTCAATTTTGTTATTATGCTCGATTTGATACAAAAATATTGAAGTATTATTGGAAATTCAGACAACAGATTCGATCATTTTGAAATAAGAGATCTTGAAAATCATCATTCTTTTGCCCTTAAGCCAATTGATTTGGGTTCAGCGCAGCATGACTTCTTCTTCCATACTTCTCCATTACTCGTCATCTCAGCAGACGACACTTTTCTAGCCATATGGCTAGAAAAG
The DNA here is from genome assembly GCA_949316265.1 of Diarsia mendica. Taxonomy (NCBI): domain Eukaryota; kingdom Metazoa; phylum Arthropoda; class Insecta; order Lepidoptera; family Noctuidae; genus Diarsia; species Diarsia mendica. The sequence goes on from OX438891.1 coordinate 13,705,821, forward strand.
TGTCATCATCCATCAACCTCCACATAGTCTATCCAAAGAAGACATCTTGAAAATAAGCCAGAAATATGCGTACACTGCACCTACCTACATACATATAATTAGTCAATCCTCTTGTAAAGCCTAGCCTTGCTTATGCAATAGACTAGACGTGATATCCAGTATCCAAGGATGTATATACGAAATAGCTTAATATAACATTACAAAGACGATATCTTCGTTTTGTTAATCCTATTGTTAGGTACTGCAAATTGATTGCAAAATCCTTATGCAACAAGTATCCGAAGTAGATAATTAACATATACTACTAATACGCTTGTTCCATTATATGTCTTTAAGTTAACAAAACTAAGTGATTATGTCATGAACTAGGTCAGCAGAATACTCTACTACACATATAGCGTACTAATAGGTACTAAACTATAGTATTCTATCGACACGTATTCTAGTCATGTAATTCTATAAAAACACTCTCACCCAATTTCCGAATTGATTACTTAGAAAGTTTAATGGCGATATAAATCGTTGGTTTAATGTCTTGATCTATGTTTTGATGAAATTATACCAAGACTAAATTACGCGGCAATTATACTAGCTGTATTTTGATCCTCGTCAAAATAATTACGTACAATAAACCTACTCTGCAACTGTGTCAACGGCTTACTTATATCGTCGCCCCGTTTAGCATAGCTTAACGAACTATAAAAAAATCTGTTCGTATGGTTCAACTATAATAGGTACACATGTAATTATAATGGGTGTATCTTTATATCTTGTTAAACATGTCCTCCCACTCCATGACCAATATTAAATCCGTTTTCAATCATCCTCCGACTTGAAGGTAGGTCCAATGTCTTGTCATGATGTCATTTGTTTGAAAAAAAACTTATCGTTTCAATAAATCAGAAAAAAAATTACTTAAATAAATGTGAATGTCAATTAAATAGTCTTTATAACAAAAGAAAAATGTCCAAAATTAGAAAATACGACAAAATCTTCATAGAGCCGTAAACCTTTGAGCCTCGAGAGTCGGGAAAAACTATTTTTCATTCAAACAACCAAACAGGATTGAGAATAATGCTTACCTACAGTAATAAAATGACAAAACATTTTGAATACTAAACGAAAAGGAAAGCAATGTCCGAGTCACCACCACAATCACTAGATCGGCGACGTAAATATTTGCAGACCCCCACTATGGAATGTCATGTTTATGTAAATTGACCTTTATATTGTCCTTACATTGACCTGATAATCCGAATACGTGATCTACCTGTTTATAGGTACTAGTATGGTGTTTATTTGGAAAGCAAATATTTTCAAATCGCTCTTCCGTGATATTTGTTGGCTTTCTGCCACAAGGATAGCGGTAATTTGTTTGAGCCTAGGCGGAATCGGTGTCTATTGCCGGGTAATACCTAATAGATAAATACGGATATTGGATTATATTTGCGGTTAATTATGACCGACATCGTCTCATAAGTGCTAATTTTTTTTAAACATTACATGATGCACAACAGAAGGCCTGATAATTATAAATACCGAGGGATTTTACTGGGGATCTTGCCTTGAATCTTGAATTAAAAGTTAATGTTTTAATGCGAAAAACCAAGTAGCAAGCTAGTTTTAAATACTTGATAACTTTAAAAATAACTTTATGTATTTCTGAAAATGAAAAAGTAAACTTCAAAATATTTTTAATTTTTCAATTTTGATCATTTATTCAAAGTCGTCAATATATCTTTTTTTCAAGATGCGCTTGCTGACCTTGGGACCTTGATCACGCTTGATGAAACGAGCGTGCCCAGAAGAATGTCATTTATTTATAAGGCATCTTGCCCGTTTGTTCATTTTACTTTTTAAGCGTCACATAAATATTAATGGTGCTGACCCAGCACGCTCGCATCCTTTGAAACTCAGATGTACCATATATTTGTGTACCTAACCCATTTAATACAGTTAACTTATGGACTAACTTCATACGCTGCAAATTCGAATTTGAATTTGAATGAATTTAAATTATAACAATCCACCGACTTGAAATGTTACACCATTAATCCCATTTCTACTTGTATTTCTCATTAGAAACACATGGAAGTCAGTTACTGCTTGGCAGACTTGTATCAAAAGTATTCACAGGTTTTCCACTATTGTATCAAATGTGGGACCTCAATGTAAAACTACAGTTTTCATCTGTCGATGATTTATCTAAACTGGTACATAACCACCTCGCACTAATACAATACTGCAATCATTTGGTACAACATAATCTTTGCAACTGCACAAACAAATAGTAATACCCGTTTAAACATTACTAATACCTGAATACCAGTCATTAGAAAAATGTGATATCATCACATAGAATACACAGGCACTAAGCAAGATGTTCGTCATAAAATAATTGCAAAAACAAGGATGTACTTATTTACGTTGAAGTAAACATTAAGTTATATATAAAAAATGCTCCTTTAGTGTTCACTTGCAAGGTTTCAATGCTAAGCTAATTACTTTCTGATGAGTTGCCTACATGTTGAGACTGCTGCGAGCAGCAGTGGCGGCCCCGACTTACGAACAGTAAGTCGTGGATTCGAACCCAGGCAGACGCATTACTTTGTGTCATTTAATTCATCACCACTGCTCTCTAAACGGTGAAGGAAAACATCGTAAGGAAACTGGGCACGCGTGGTGGATTATATAGAACTCAGGCATCCTCTTTATAAGAGGGCTCATAAAGAGGAGGCCTGAGTTCCGGCAGTGGGAATAGTATAGGCTGATGATGATGAGTTGCGTACTGAAGAAAGAGAAAATGTTAGCTTACCCATGTTTGGAAAATATTTGTTTACGTTAAGCTATATACTTTATGTTTAGAAAATACTTTTTTACGTGAAGCTACTTTTCCTAGAGTGGTAATTATGAATTTAAAAACTATTCATAGCCGATTTCTACTAGTTTGGGGCGGGTGTTTTCTTTACCTACTATAACTTCTCACACTATGGCCTACATTTTTACTTTGTCACAAAAAATTAAACATAATAAATCTTATCAATAAAGCTATCAATTAATTCTTAATGTTTTTAATATTCACAGCTTATTGAAATGTTTACGATAAAACAATTTAATTAAAAACTGTCACTTTAAATGTATAAGCTTACAATCAATAGCAATAAATAAGCATATAAAAACAGTTATTTACTGTTTAAATAAAAGGGACACTAGATAAACATAAATAACAGTTTCACTAAATTGAAACGTTACCGAGCATAATGCTTTTTATTATAAAACTATATGTGTATATACCACTGATAATTTAAAGTTGATTGCATTACAGCAACTATTATGTTTGTTATTGTTATAAAAAGCTAATTACCTTTTTAAACTAAGAAAAAAAAACTTCTAAAAAATTTCATATTCATATCTAATTGTACAAACATTTGCTGTTAGATTTACTGTCAAACGATAAGTTTTCGTATTGAACCCGGATCTCCAAACGATTTGTAATCTTATTATTTAAAAAACTTTATACGTCATGCTTGTCACTTTAACGTTACAAAAAAGTTGAATGGTAACATGTAACAATGTCGTGTGGGGTACAAAAACGTACAAGTATGTTGTACCTACGCCTCCTTTAAGTTGAACGTCCCCAACAGCCAGTTGCAGCTCCGTTACTCGAATGAGTACAACCGTACAAGCCCTCAATTATACAATACTTTATTTTATAAGGAACGATCTCCCAAAAACACTATTGAGGTCGAATTTCACTTAAGTCTCGATATGGTAACAAGCTGCTTCTTTGTTTCAATTGGGAATGACTTGTTTTCGTTTTTTCGAAGACAGCTTTATACAACCTGGTTAATGCTGGAATTTTCGGTCCAAAATCAGGTTCTGAAGATAATGCTTACAATACAATTTTAACAACAACGGTATTTACTTTCAAGTAAACTTGTGACATTTAAGTGTAGTACACCTAAACTGAAATTGTTTTGTAAGTATTTATAATAGAAACTGACTCTAGTCCCTATTACATGGGCTGGATATGGACTTAAACTTAACTGACGAATTGTGGGTGTACTACAAGGTACACCTGTGCCTAACCCTACGGGGATTACAAGCGTGTGTTATATTATGGCATCGTAACTGAAAAATCTAATGATTAGTACCTATTGATTAACAAGTTTACACGTCATTTCTCAGAATATCGCGCTAAAACGATGGTTATTGAACTTTGCCTGGAATGGTATGTACGAATTAAAAAGATATTTCGAATACATCCTACAATACCACATTTTAAGCAAATACGTCATTCTCATTAAAATACCAAATATTTGTCATACAACTCTCCAATAAATAAATATCTAATTTCGAATAGCGTGTGTTTTTTGTCGAAAAGAATTTGATATGACTAATCTTTGCTTAAACTTCATGTTATGCTTTAGTGTTTAGATAGTCTGCAGTGTCAATAGTTCGAAGCATTAGCTTTGTCCTTATCTATTGACTAAAGTTAAGGAATCAAGTGGAAGGTCAATGTTAAAGTTAAGTACGAGAGCAATTAGTTTGATTTAAGGCGCAGTTAAAGGGGCACCGTAAAAACGACCTGTTTTTCGTCGCAGAGTTAGCCGTATTGCTACTTATTACAATTCCAAAAAAAATACAGTGTATAGTCAAATGTATAGGTAAAAGACTTATGCAAAAATATTTTCTAAAAGTAATCAAGAACCTCGAAAAAAAAAAAACACAGAATCACAAATCACACGAAAAAACTTTTTCGTCTCGAAATGCTCAACATTTTGAGTGACAACTGTTATTTTTTTTTTACTATCAGAAAGGAAATTTAACCAACTAAAGACATATGTAAAAATATTTTAACATTACAGCGTATTTTTTTTTTTAATAAATTAAATCTGCGAACTATCGTTCATTTTGGCAGTCACGAGCATCAAACGCATCGCCATTTTCAACCTTATTTGTTTAGGCGATTAGTTAAACGCGCGCTCAAGGTCGCGGGCAGCTAATGTCGCCTTAAAGGATTTGTTTTCCTCAACCGCGTTTACTAAAACATTTTCAGTATTATTTCTAATATACAACTACTATAGGCTTGAGGGTCTGGGTTGGTTGCCAGGTCACTCAGTGTTAAAAAGTTCTTCTATCGGGAATTTCTCAGTCTGTTAGAGTAGACTCTGGATTGGTCTCTGTTTGATGACAATAGGCCCGCGCCTTATAAATGGCAAAACGTGGGCGCACTTTTTATTATTGCTGCGTCTATACAAATAAGTGCTCTGCCTAACTGGGTTAGAATGACTTAACCGGAAACAGAAAAAAATTAGACACACTTTTAAAATTTATAATATTACATCACGTTGGTAATCGCCAAAGGATAAGGCAGAGACATATCTGATAGTATAAGTTACACCTACATTTATGTTTAAGTCCCTTGTAGTAGGGGGCGAGCCTATTGTCATCCTCCTTAACTCGATATATGAATTGATCCCCGGACTTTATGCCCAGAAGTTGCGCTTGTGACCACTAGGCCAACGACCTAGTAAAATAAATAATGATGCACAAACTCTTTCTTCAACCTCCTTCATATAACACTAGGTACTTATTTACTTTTCTGAGTGCCTTGTGTACAAAATATTGAAATTATGCAAAGGAATGGTTGATAAAAAAATATTGCGTGGTATTTATTAGCAGTCTAGGATATAAGTTAGTTCGACCTCATTTAATTTAAAGCCCATTTGAATTCTCTATAAGGTAATAAACGTGGCACCTCCAAAAGTCAAGGACGTTCGTTGTATAATACGTTTCTGGGATAAACTAGTTTTCTTTATAATATGAAAATATTTTAGTGTGCGTGGGTATCTGTCTACCGCTATATAAGGATATGATGCGATAAATTATATGTTATGACTGAGTTTTAGATAAATGTAGTCTGATCGAGTCGCCCAGAACGTGCCTCTAACATGTGTAATTTAAATATACTACATTTTGGGCGCCATTTAGGTACTTTTTATAAATAGAGGTAGGCAGAAAGACAGTACAGTATTCATTCATTAAGACTAAGAAAGGATAAAACGCACTGGACAATAATAATTGAAATGCTTAGCAGTCTCCCGATAAAACAAAATAGAAACTTGTACAAACTTATCATAGATATATAGTTTGACAACATTAGGACTCGGCAATGGGCAGTCGCTAAATATAAAATATTATTGCTATTCAGCTACATTCGGTAAGACTGAAAGCCGACCCCAACATACTTAGAGACAAGGCTAGGCAGATGATAATAATCTTGAGTACAATACATAATATAATCTGTACATTATCCCGTCAATCGCATACCGTATACCACCGAATCCCTACATTAATTTCGAATGATGCCTAGCGCCAAAATCATGTAGTCAACAAGCGCTAGGCGCCGCCACCGCAGCGCCTGTTACTTTTCATGTATCTATCAATCCCCTTTAAACTGATTGCTCAGCTCATAATTAACTAAAAAAAGGAAAGGAATGTATTAAAACCTAAATTTATGAATTTCAGTTACGACGCCAACGATGGTTCATCTCGCACTGAAGAGGGAGCAATCCTGAACCCTGGTACCAAAGACGCAGCCCTGGACGTCGCAGGCGCAGTTCGCTGGTACGACGCCAAGGGACATCTGTACCAAATGACGTACAAGGCGGGCAAGAGAGGCTACAGAACAATCATCAAGAAATTATCGTAATACATCGCCAGCAATGGAATGCATCTTAAAGTATTAGCTCGAATATATTTCGATAACAAAAGACTGGACAAATAATTTTATTTATTGACTAGAATGGTTTATTAAATTAAAGGAAACTATCTAAAAAAAAAAACAAAATTGTAAAAAAAATAAAGATAAATCCTAATGTAGGAATTTCTACCACTACAAAAAAATACTGTTAACAAATTCCAAATTCTCACTTACTATATTATATTAATTATTTTAGGTTATTTTGGAATTATTTAAATTATACATTAAATTTATAGTTAACTACCTAGATAAGTATGTTCTTACCTTTAAATAAAACTATGTATAAAAATGTCCATTTGTGTTTCATTATTTGTTACCCACGACGCGGCGACGGCACGGAGACGGTATAATATGCGTTTGGGGTGAGAGGTTGTTTGTTTGTGTGTTTGTGCAAATACATGTTGCCATTTTTCTCCAAAACTACTAGTCCGATTTGGATGCAGTTTTCAGTTATGGGTTCGAATTTGATTGGTGCATGTTTTTAGATAGGTGTTACGGTGACAACTCACCAGGGGGCGCTACAGCAATCATTTTTTGTGCTGATCAAAGTTGCCATTTTTCTCCAAAACTACAAGTCCGATTTTGATGTAGTTTTCAGTTATGGGTTTAGGTTAGATTGGTGCATTTTCTTAGATAAAAAAATAAAAATAAAAGTTTAAAATAAAAAGCAAAATTAAAACTTCTTTTTTTTTACGTTACCCCACACTAGGACTTTCTCCTGTATCGTGGGTGCGTTCGCAAACATTTAAACTCACATACACAAATACCCAGACCCGGAACAACTATCTGTAGGTCTTACAAATATTTGTTCCGTGCGGGGATCGAACCCGCGACACGCAGCGCGGCAGTCCATTGCTTGAGCCACTGCGCCAACCGTACACAGCTGAACATTGCAAAACTAGTTCATCTAATGGCAGCCCCCGACGGACATTCTTGGGTTTTTTAAGACGGGTGTTTTATGTTATTTTATCCTTTTTAGGGTTCCGTACCTCAAAAGGAAAAAACGGAACCCTTATATAGGATCACTTTGTTGTCCGTCTGTCTGTCTGTCTGTCTGTCAAGACCTTTTTTCTCAGGAACGCGTGGAGGTATCAAGCTGAAATTCATATCAAATACTCAAGTCTATGGTCTCTTGGAGCTGTGAAAAAATCAAACTTCTAAGTCAACGCGATCAAAAGATACTCCCGTTTATGCCGCAAATTTTCGACACTCGCAAGGGAATCAAAACCTACAGGGTACTTCCCGTGAACTCAGAATCTTGAAATTTGGTACGAAGCAACGTCTTATAGCATAGATAAAGGAATAATTACGAAAACCATAAATTTTTAGTTACATCAAGATACTCCCGTTTATGCCGCAAATTTTCGACACTCGCAAGGGAATCAAAACCTACAGGGTACTTCCCGTGAACTCAGAATCTTGAAATTTGGTACGAAGCAACGTCTTATAGCATAGATAAAGGAATAATTACGAAAACCATAAATTTTTAGTTACATCACATAATATATTTTTTTACGGAACCCTCGGTGCGCGAGTCCGACTCGCACTTGGCCGGTTTTTCAATTAATTTTTAACCGTAGTGGGTTTTTTCAAAATTTTTAATTTTGCTTTTTATTGCTTAAATCTTACCACTATACATCACCACTGATCAAATTATATTTAAAAAGGCGGAATTTCCTTAATAACTTGAAACACAGAGTTAGGCGTAATACTGTCAATCAAAAGTTAACACACATTTTACCAGTTAAGTGTAAGCCTCATGAAGTAAGGGACGAGCTTATTGCAATAAACCAGGGGCCGTATTTTTGAATCAATACAATTCCAAATCGTGTACGAAATCGCAGAATTCATCACGTCATTTCCGTCATTTCTACTGGTAGAATATCGGAAACGTTGCAAAATTCACGGGTATGAATATTAAAAAATAGCGATTTCGTACGGATTCGCATACGAATTCTGCGATTTCGTACACGATTTGGAATTCTATTGATTCAAAAATACGGCCCCAGGTAATAAAAAAGCCTTATTTAAGGGCGCTCTTTCACCGGAAGCATACGCCTATAATGTAACAGATCAGATCCACTTTTCGAAATTTAACCCCTAACCTTAAGGGAGTTAAATAGGGGATGAACGTTTGTGTGAAAAATATACGTTTTCACGTGGGTGAAGTCGCGGGTGTTAGAAAGTGTATGTAAATCTATATGTATATGTATTAATATCCTCCAATTAATAAACTTTGAGTGTCAGGATGATTACTAGTTATTTACTGTATTCGAAAGTCTCTTTAAAAGGTGTGTTGGGAACAGGGATTTTTGCAGTAAAAGCACAAAAGACAAGACTATTCATTTTATTTCTTTTGGTCTTGTCAACTACATCAAACTCGATTCCATTCGCTAGGTTCCTAGTCTTCGTGGAGAAGAATGGACAAGAAACTCCACGGGAACATATTTTAAAGTATTATGCAAAGTCAACCCGACATTGTCTTAAACTGTCTCAAATTACAGCAATTTATCAGTTTACATAATCAACAATCAATATAAACCACACTATAGTACATATTTCTAATACATAGTCATCAGTAATATTCATAGCATAATATCAAATAACTTACATGAACATTGTAGATCCTTTAGAGTTATACAAATAGGTTTCAGCTTTTACACATTTGGTATCTTCATAACTAGGCCACAATTTATGTAAACTTAATTCTCTCTATACACAATTTATATACTACTTTGGGTCTGTCTTTACCCTTCAACAGTTGCCGCGTAACTCAACCTGAATTGGCGGTACTTCTACTTTTATAACCGTCAAATATTAAAAAGTACATCAACGACTACCGCCATAATAAACCAATGGCAAATGGTTATTCATTATTATAGCTAAATAACTAATAACATAAATAATAATTAGCAATTCCTATGACAGTAGTGAAACTATTTGAAAACGTCTTAAGTTAATTTAGCAATATAGTATGTTTTTATTTGTAACCTTTATGACTATCGGATAAAATATGAATATCAACCGATAGTTCAGAGAATTGATTGAAACTATTTAATTTATTAAAATTGCAAGATAAAATGTAGGAAACATTATAAGTATCTTTTAATAATAACTATATAATTTATTGGCAACTTATAATAAATAAACATTTAACTTGACTTAACTATTCCAAATACCACAATAGTATTTGTGGTTCGGAAACCAAGTCTTTTAAGCTACAATAAAAGCTACTTCTATAAAATACGTCGGGATATAATATATCATTTGAATAATGTAAATTAGGTTTATTTGAAATTAGAACCTTTGTTTTTAAGATATTTTCGGTGATTATTAAATCAACAATATACTTGACTCAACGTCGCCCTACGTCATTGTCACTTGACATCTGACAGCCGACGTTGCTACGTTATTTTGGTCTGAATCAAGGAAATCTCAATTTTATATACTTGAACAATTAAAAACAGTGCTCAAAATTACAAAAATAATTAAAGATATAACACGGGCAAAAGCTAGTTAAAAGATATTTGTTCAATTCCTGCATAATTCATACAAACATTAATGGTTACCTTACCTGGTGACCTATCACCAGGTAAGGTAACCATTAATGTTTGTATGGTACCTATTTATCTATGGGCCCAAGTAGCCTGAAAATAAATAAATGTTATGTTATTATTTATAAAAAAGGGAAATTAAACATTTTTAGTCAAAATACAATATCTCTTTACGTCATTTAATATTTTAGAATTATACGTCCATCATCGTTGCGTTGGGGAACCACTTTGTTTGTGACTTTACTTCTGCTTGTACTAAGCGATCTCCTTTGCTGCCCCCCTCTTTTTTGTTCAGGGGTTAAAAAGTGAACCTCCAAAAAAAATGTGTAGAAAAAATTAATGAAGAAACATTTAATAATGACTTGTTGAACACACAGTAGTTAATGAGTATTTATTGTGAAGACAAACAGTTGCCCAGTTGACCGTGTGTCAATTTGTGCGTTTGCCACATTTCATAACCTGATTCGTGTTATCACCTTAGTTACTGCACTTCTACGATTGCTGTAACTTTACAAATAGACAATGTATTTAAGGAGATTTTTGCCAGTTTTCTATATCATTTATATTTACGTGTTCGGTATATTTGGATATCATCACTTCGACCGCCATTATGATTGCCCTGGTAAGTTATCAACAGTTCAACACAGAAACACCCATTATTTTCAAAAATCAAGAGGTTAAATTCCCGTCAGCAGTATATTAGTTGTGAGTAGTATTAGTTGTCAGTGTATATAGCGGTTCACTTATTAGACACTGTTATTAAAGAAGCTCATGGCCTTGATATTTACTTTTTTTTCTTTTGTGGGTGGAAAATCATCAAATGACCCCCCCCCCCCCCCCCCTCTTGGGCAGAGTGAAGGGGAGTGTCAGACTTCTACTGACTAAAAACCGAACCCATGTTCCTTCTTTGCCCTTGCGCCGAGGCCACGTCATCTCGTTCTATAATCCGCGGCCCCGACGGGCATGGCCTTGATCCTTGGGTTAAGCCGTGCTTGCCTAGAGCGGTCTGTGGTGGGTGATCCACAGATCGCTCTAGGCAAACACGGCTCCACCCATTACATACTAAATTGCCTCCGTGCGTGAAAGTACGTAAAGCCGTTGGTCCCGCCTGTCAGTTTTAGAGCTTTGACAGTCGCTATACAGTTAGTCAGTGGCCCAAAAGTCTGACAACCAGTCTAAATAAGGGAATTATCCAGTACTAACTGAGTCGTGGAGGTCAGATAAACAGTCACTCCATGTAAAATACTGATACTCAGCTGCATCCGGTTAGAATAGCAGCAGACCGCAACATAGTTATAGTGGTGGTGTGGTGGTGTAGTGTTGTTTAGTTTAGTTGTGTTGTGTGTGTTATTGTAATTTGTTTGTATATTTGTTATTCTATGTGTGAGATAAAACTGTTATTGCCAGATAAACCTATACTTAAACGATCAGAAAATATCTAATTTAAACAGTGAGAAATACAAATAAAATAAATATCATAACACTTTTTTATACATTCGTTGTAACAAAATGACCTGCACGAAGTTCGGAGCTGCCAAGATAATTTGATCGCACTGTACTTACAACAATTTTAAATGATAGTCAACGATGTTGTAATCACAGTAACATTCCTTATTATAAGAGACCATTGTTTTTTAACCGACTTCTAAAAAAAGAAGGAGGTTTACAATTCGGATGTTTGTTTTTTTTTTTTTTTTTATGTTTGTTCGGGCATAACTCCGTCACTTGCTAACCGATTTGAAAAATTCTTTTTTTGTTGGAAAGGGTATACTTCCCAAATAGTCCCATAATTTTTTTATCGAAATCGGACAAGCGGTTTTTGAAAAATCAACAAAACTCAAAAAAATACTACATTGTCCACATTAGGTGAACCACTAAAAAGTGAAAAATAAAAACTTTTTAACAAAAAATAAAACCGACTTCAAAAAAAAAGTCAAAAATAAATCAGTTTCTGAAGTCGGTGACAAAAAAATGAAATCAAACAAACAAAAGTCACCGACTTCAGAAACTGATTTATTTTTGACTTTTTTTTTGAAGTCGGTTTTATTTTTTGTTAAAAAGTTTTTTTGGTACAAGCCTTTACATAACACCGTTGAGTTTCAGGCTAAAGGTCACATACGAAAAGTAAAGACTCCTCATACTTCATGACAAATATTCTGATTATGTTGCGTTATATTACTGATATTGTTATATGTCGTCACGTTTCAGAAACTGTTCATGCTCGCACTCTTCGCCGCTGTAGTGGCCGCTGAAGACAAACCTGTTGCAGAAATCATATCAGAAAGAACCTTCGTTAATCCTGATGGATATAGCTTTGAGTAAGTATATGATAATGTTTAAGCAAGTTAACATTAGTAGTCGTAAAGAAAATAAGTGTCTTGCTGTATGCATTAACAATTAATTAAATGATTCGGTGGCCTACCATTATTATTTTAACCTTATTCCAGAGTGGAAAAGAGATGCCGTTAAAGATATTATTCTATAGCTCCATCTCTTACCCACACTGGGAGTAACATTAAAACAGGACTGCTATAAGACGAGACGGTGTTTTTTTTTTATAAAAAAAGCTCCTGTCAATGCTGATACGGAAAAAGTCGGACTGGTTGCGGACTGCAGACACCGACATATAACTACTCAGTACATTATCTGTCAACCCGGTATCTGCAGCCGTGTCCGCAATTTCTCGCGTAAAATTATAATGACGCTCTGCCCAAGAGCGGAAACGGTTATTTGACTCAAAAAATAAAATGGTGCAGTATAGACGTGATGTGGTGTGATGGATTTAATAAATAACTACGCTGTCATAAAACCATAAACTAAATTATCAAAAACTTTCAGCTTCAAGACAAGCGACGGTGTCTCCCGCCAGGAAGAAGGCAGCCTCATCACCGTAGGAGACAAGCAAGGAATCGCCATCAAAGGCTCCTACTCATACCTCACCCCTGATGGTGAAGAATACCAGGTCACCTTCACCGCTGACGACAAAGGATACAAACCAACCATCCGTGTCCTTCCCGCCCAACAGTAATTTATAAATATTTGTACTTTTGTACTGTTTTGTACTTAGAATATATTATTCTATTTCGTTACCAAAAACAAAGCATTTATTTTCTTCCTCTAATTTATGTCATGAGTGGATGATTTTTATTTGCATATAAGATTCCTCTGTGAAGCCATCGATCGTATTGGTCCCAAATGTGATACAAATAACTATGACGGCAGGTTAAAATAAGTATAATTTAACTTATTTTCAGTCAGGCGCTTCATGTAAATAATTGTACCACCGCTGAAGAGCTTCAAATGGTGAAGAAAAACATCGTGAGGAAACCGTCATGAACTAGAAACAAAAATAAATACAAAAATGAAAAGACTTAACAAGTAAATAAAATGTAACTAACCCCGTCGGTGGAGACTCCCCACTTTCATTTTCATCTTACAGGGCTATATGTATCTACTTCGAACACATCTCCTAAATTACACAAAACAGTGGCTACACACGACTAACATAAATTTGACCTTAGTTGACATGGTAACTTTTTTATATTATTTACTTACCTAATAAACGTGACAAATTACTTAGTCGCGTCGTGTCACCATATTGTTTAGTTTATTGTAAGCAACATCTTACGTGGAACCAACGTTTTGTCTGTTAAAGAATTTCCAAAATGAGCAGACTCAAATTATGCTCAGAGCAATAATTCATTCTGAAATAATAGGCAAATGGTACAGTCAGTGCAATGGTCTTTTTAGTCTGCTGCCTATCAGTTTTTGGAACCATAAAAGATTTAAATACCAAAAACTCTTTTTACGAAGTTTGACCTACAGCTGGCTGTATTTTATCTCAAGGAAAAATATACAGACACATCGTCACAAAGCCGTGGAACTGGTAACAAAGTTTGAGAAAATATCTTAGGCTCTCCAGCATAGGTTCTGTAATAATTCAAATAAGAAAATCCGCCTAACGGAAACTATGCCACATCTTTATGTGAAATAACTGTCTTAAAATTCGATACTAAGTTGAGCAGTGAGCTATCGATTGTGCCTTCAATCCTTGTCACCACTTACTCGTCGTGGAGTTTCATTTAGCAAGTTCGTGCTGACAATGTTTTAGCAGGCACTTAATTTGAGAATGTTTGTTTTTACGAAGTGTACCTATTTATAAGAGTTTTTGGAACAGTCTATTAGTTTTCGTGGTGACATATACCTAGTAAGTGCTCTTGTTTTTAAGATATTTTCTTTAAATTGACAAAAATACAATACTTATCTAAAAAATTATGCGCCTGGTCAATATTTAAAAATGATTATAACGAACAATCCGAAACTGATAATCTGACCTTAGACGGATAGATGAAACGTTATTTTATGATTTTTAAACGTTGGTATCATGAAGTTCTTAATCGAGCTTTATGAATAACACAGTCATGTTTTTATTTCAGGGACGAAGAGTTCCCAGGATTTTCATTGGGTTCCGAAATGGATTTCAGTTCACACATCGGGAACAAAATGTTTATTGAGCAGTAGCAAAGTGTATTTTTAAGAGTTTTTGCAACAGTCAATCAGTTTTCGTGCTGACACATACCTAGTAAGTGCTCTTGTTTTTCAGATATTTCCCGTATATTGAGTACTTTGAACAGTATCAAGTTTCAAATGTTTGAAAATGATTATTACGAACAATCCAAAGCTGATCTGACCTAAGACGGATGAAACCTTGTTTATGATTTGTTTGAACTTTGGTGTCATCAGTTTCTTAGTTAAGCTTCATGAATAAAACAGTTATGTTTTGTTTCAGGGTAAAAACTGTTCCCGCGTCTTCTGTTGAGTGTCGAAATGGATTTCAATTTACATGTCAGAAACAAATAAAACATATTGAGCAGTAAAAAAAAAAAAAATACAAACATCCGAATTGAGAACCTCCTTCTTTTTTAGAAGTCGGTTAAAAAGCATTCGAACGTTTTGCTATGGGTTTTTCTTGGATCTAAAGATTTTCTCATGAGTTAATAATACTTTAATATCATTTTAATTTTTACTTGTGGACTGAAGAAGTCAGTTTGAAAATTGTAATAATCTTAAATCAAAATATTTAGTGTTTATAATATTGGTTATCGTTAATTACCTACCCTTGTAAGTAGTGTTATATCGATATTACGGTGTAAATAATGTATTTCAAAATAAATATTGAGCAGGACCAAATCCGCAATGGACTATGATGATGACAGATACAC
Organism: Diarsia mendica; assembly: GCA_949316265.1. Lineage (NCBI taxonomy): Eukaryota > Metazoa > Arthropoda > Insecta > Lepidoptera > Noctuidae > Diarsia > Diarsia mendica. The sequence goes on from OX438891.1 coordinate 13,721,363, forward strand.
TTATTAAGTATTATAATTCCAGATCATCAATCATTTCAATAGACAGAAATACTGGTAAGTTCTTTTTGTGCTTTGCCCTATTTGACTTTTATAGTGGAACTCGATTTTAATCCTAATTAATGGTACGTTGTAAAAATAGGTCCGTATTACAACAATGCTTTTGTAATGAGCTCGCAGAAAAAAGAAGCAAGAAAAACAATTTATGATAAGTAAGATGACGAATATAGTAACAGGATTGATTCCACTGTTTTGAAGACAATATAATCATCGAAAATCAACCACGATACTGGCTGAAAAAACATTTGGGCGTTGGATAGTATTGGTGACAGAAGAAAGAAACAAAAATATTTTTATTTATCCTTTATTTCAGGCAGTGGCAGTGTTAAGGTATAACAAGGATCAGATATATAAATCCTTTACATATTTGGTTTCAGCAAAAAACATTAATGCCCGTTTTTACTAACACTTAGAAGAGCGCCTAAATAAAAGTGGACTGCTACACTTTCAACTCTAAGCTGAACACTGAGAGTTGAAATTATATACAACAGTGCAAACATACTTAGGCATTCAGCTAAGTATCATTCAATGTTATTAAAGACGGGACTTATATGGGAGGGTCAGAGGATGAGTTTAGGCTTGAGGAGTGGGTGCCGCAGCGGCGGCGTCGGCATCTTTCTCTTCAGTGGGCTGGTAACCATTCTTGTCGGCTAAGTAGGTGACAGAGATCTTCTGGCCGTCGGGGGCAGTGTACTTGTAGCTGCCCCTGACGACTAGACCATCCTGGTCAGTGTCGTTCTTGTACTCGCCGGTCTCCTGCCTTGAGGTTCCGTCACTGGTCTCGAACCTGAGGGAGAGAATGAATTAAGTCTGATTCATACACATAACAATAGCAAGATTGTAGAGCTGTGTATCAATCTTAGTGTTGGTATATACTGTACTCTGTTTGTATATCTGGAACGTCATGTATTTTTCAAACAGGTAGGCAAGGTAGAAGTTTATATTGGACGTGTATGCTGTATTGTAACCGGACATTAGGTTAGCGAAATTATACGTAAAGCAAAACTGAAATAAGATAGACATAAAACCGAGTGGTATTTTAATTTAAAATAATTGGTGTTATTCAATGTTATATTATATTTAAAAAATCCTTAGAGTTTTAGAACTCAACCTTGTACAACTCACTTGTCTTTTTCAGTTGCCCAGACACCCTGAAGAAGGCTAGTAAGTTCATGGCACCATTTGCAAGTAAATACCCTTGACCCGGTACCTATACCTTTAGTACGCAAATAAGTATTTTGACTTTGAAAGAGGTTTTGAGGACATTCCATTATCACACAAGTGTAAGTAAACAAGTCATCTTGCTGACGATGCCCTTTTCAAACAATGGGCTAAGTAATATTTCGTATTGAATAATTATTCTTTGTGAGCCGTTGTCATTATTTAATGGCAATGCCTTTGACCAATGTAATGAGTATTTAAATAACAAAATATAGGTACTTGTTACTTAGCACCTTGTATCATAAGTATTACGGGAAGTATTTTTCATGAAAATCGGAAAACGGTAAGATATGGCCGTGACCCTAATAACTTGGTAAATGTGTTATGACCCGTCATTGGCTTTAATAAGCAATTTTTTTCTTAAAGTAGTTACTGTTACGAACACATTCATTTTTAGTGGTGCCATAGTCAATACCAATTATTTATATACCTACACTTAGCAAAAGTGATTTTCTCCTACTGTATTGTTTACCGATTTACGTTTTCACGAACATAGTATTTTGGAAGATACAGGTCTTATCACAATGCAGAAAAAGTTATTCCACGTGAAAATTGTTTGTTACTTTTGCCAAGTATACACATTTAATTGGTGTATGCATTCTATTGCTCTTGCCTGCACAATTAGTTTGTATAGGCACAATTTTACGATCACACTTGTAAATTTTTTCAACAAAAGTTGTTGGTGATGTCACTGTGCCTAGCCTAGGCCACAGCGACGGCTCTCGTTGACTTTTTAGGGTGATTGAGAGCTTTGTTGCACTGCTTTTACGCATGCTTTCATGTGACTAGCATAACCAACTTTGGCCGAGAAACTCCGAGCAGAAAGTGGACACGTCAAAGCACCATGACGACTTTATATCATCATCATCTGCCTAGTCTGGGATGTTGGGGTCGGTTTCCAGTCAAGCCGAATACAGCTGAACATGACATGGAGCGACTGTCAGCTGACCTCCGCAACCCAGTTAGTACTGTGTAATATGTACCTCCAACAATTACGACTTTTATGTTACTACTAGCTGACCCGTGCCCACTTCGTTGGGCATAATTAGTCGAAAGTAAGCTAATTACGTTTCGAAAAATTCAATTTCGAGGACGTCCGCTGCGTAAGGAGCCGACCACGCGACTGAGCCGCGCGGGTACCTACCTCTCAGATCAGATGTAAAAGGCCACGCCCCTTTCTCCCGAAGCGGGCACGAACGCGAACCGAATTAAACCCGAAACCATCCCGCGCCCGCCGGAAAGCAGGCTTTTTTCTCCGATTCACTTTGCAAAACGGACTACCACGTAAAAGCCTTTTTATTTTTCGGTTTTTTATATAGCCTATGACACTCAGCAATAATGTGGCTTTCTATTGGTGAAAGAATTTTTAAAATCGGTTCAGTAGATCCCGAGATTACTCCTTACAATTTAACAAATATACAAACAAACTTTACCTCTTTATAATATTAGTATAGAAGTATAGCTACAGATTAAATAATTAAATAAAACTTACTCAAAGTTGTACTTGTCTACATCGACCTCATCGACTTGCTTGAGGATCGTGACGGGCGGAGCACCCCCTGCCGCTGGCGCCGCTTGCGCTGGTGCTTCCTCCTGTGCGCATGCTACTGCAAGAGCGGCCAGGACGAACAAAGTCTGGAAAATTTGTAAAATGTTATAAGGCATCCTATGAAATTTTCACTGTTTTGATAAATTTTAAAAGAAAGGAAGAACAAATGGATTTATAACATGATTGAAGTTTTTGACTAAAACTTCAATTAACTAATCACGTAGGTAATTAGTTAATTGAACAAAGTTATTGTGTGATTTTATAAGGGAGCTACTTCATTTGATATAGATTGCTTGGCAACTGCAAAACTTTTTTTTTAAACTTTTTTCGGGCACAATTCAAGAAAAACCACTTACAATCTTCATCATTTTTGAGGAGTTTTAAAAATGCAAATTCAAGTAAAGGATGTGTTGGTTGTAGGACGAGTCCTGAACGTCTATGCTCTGAAGTTACAACTTGAGCTATAAATATCATTCCATCGTGTTGACAATGCGATGTTTCGAAGTTTCATTGGGAGGCAAGGTGTTAATCACAATCATGCAAACAGTTTATTTAAGGTGATCCAAGAAACGTTACAGGGATTTGTGAATTGTGTAAATTGTTTGTCGTCGGCCGTCTCGGGCGTGTGTCTCTTAACCTACATCTGCTTTGCCGTACCATCAAAAGTCCTTGAACATACGATTTTTGTTTTGATTAAAGATTTACACTTGGACGACAATGCATCATTATTAAAGCTATTAACGAATCGCTAATCGTATCTAAAACATCCTTAAGTATTTTAAATAGAAGCAAATATTGTGACAAGGTAAAGAAGATACGCATGCGTCTCGTAATGGATTCAGTCTGGATCTTAGATCATTTATACGCGTGCGTTTCAACGATCTAGCGCCTGAATGAAATATTTTAGTTCGTAATACAATTGTGGTAGAAATGAAACTGTATGATAATATATTATGTGATTTTTAACTACGTGGTTTTAAATGCGCGTAATGTTGTGGTAAATTCATTGAATAAAGTTTTTTTAATTGGTAGATTAGTAGTAATGTCCAGTTAAAATTTTCTTTCGGTCCACATCGTAACGTAAATTCTCTTGGTTCTTCTCGGTGCGTGCCTCCATGGGTATTTTACTGTCTTTGCGTAGACCACCACCGTAAAGTTGACGTAAGTTATGTAAAGACTTCGAAGCCTTGTAAAAGGTATGGACAGCACCTGCAGCTACTTTCAGTACAATTGATTTTAGGCTCTGACGGGACTCTGTTGATATTGTCCTTATTGTCTGTTGTTGTGGTGTTCTGTGGTTTCTGCTTTCTCATATGGGAAAAGGCGTGTGTTTATGTATGTATGTATGTGATTGGTGCATTTACTACAAAGATGGGTCAGTATAACTGTAGACGTCTTTATAGACGACATTAGTCTTTATTATTATAACATCACTACATAGTATAAAACAAAGTCGCTTTCTCGGTCCCTATGTCCCTTTGTATGCTTAAATCTTTAAAACTACGCAACGGATTTTGATGCGGTTTTTTTTAATAGATAGAGTGATTCAAGAGGAAGGTTTAAGTATTTTTTGCACCCGTGCGAAGCCGGGGCGGGTCGCTAGTAGTATTATAAAATATAGGCGCTCTCGCTGTTTGTACGCTTAGATCTTCTAATCAACGCAACGAATTTTAATGTAGTTTTCAGCAATAGATAGAGTTATACAAGCGGAAGTTTTTTATGGGGTTATATTTAAATGCACATCTGTTTAATTTTTCAGCACACTAGGTAACTCCACTAATTAACTGAATGCATACCAAAAAAACCAATTGATTAACTAAACATGTCCTACAAAAAAGTCTAAAAAATCACACAAAACGAGATGACCTTTTTTATCGAATTCACACCAAAAATGTAGTTAGTACATCTGATATATGATTTGTAAAACAAAAATACTAATTGCTTATCAAAAATACTAACTTGCACTCTAAATTTATTGTACAATCTTACTACGGAATTTCTAAAACTGATATCAAATACGACCGTCTCGCGACAGTGTCCTTTATGGGCGGCATGGGCACCGGGCCGTAGGCCGACGAAGGAGGCCGGCGGAGGCCCGGCACTTCGGGGACAGAAGATATTAGTGTTATTTAATATGCGAGCGAAGCGAGCGCGCGTCATGGAGTAAATCAGGTGTAGGTTTTCCTTAAAAAAGTTTTAAAATGTTTGTTAGACTAAAGAATTATTAGATATACTATTTTGATAATAGTTATTCGTTCAGTAAAAGAGTTCTGCAAATGCCATTAAAAAAGATACTGAATTTGATTTCTTTAATGTGCATAATTTAAGATAATTTGTGTGCAAGTCAGTATTTTTGGTGTAACTTTAAAATATTTTGTTCGAAAAAAGGGAATATACAGATAACGGTTTAAATACATCCCTTTTTATGTAGTAAACATGCATTAGTATCTTCATTGCTCCTCTATCCGCTATCTAAGGCGCGGGTCGCCAGTTGTGAATAAAGTAGATTACAGGCATATTACAGGCCGTGACGATGATCAAGATTTCAGTGTTTAATATTTTCCAATTTTTAATTAACATAGAAAGGCTGCTGGGCAGCATACATAGTCTAACAGCATAAAATAGTTGTATTACTTCTTGGGTCTAACTCATTCACAAGGAACTCTACAACTCTTGTGGTAGATAATAAGTTTCGTGTGTCCTTCAAACATTATCTCCTTTTAGTTTGGAGACTATTTTTGCAGAGGATGTGTATATGTATCAGTGGGGCAGGTCACGAGTTCTCGGCAGTGACGTGACAAGACGGAACATGCATATCGTGAAAAAAAACAAAAGTTGGTAACATGCTTAACCCGTTTATTCCACGACTATGACCGGGGCTGCGGGTTATTCGAAAGAGATAGCGCGGCCCCAGACACAAATGGCTAAGAAGGAACATGGGTGGTTTTTAGTCAGTAGGTGTCTGACACTCCCTTCTGCTCGACCCAAAGCGGGAGGAGTCATAGGCAAGTTCGACGTTTTCAAGGCTCCACCACAGTACCAACTGCTATGGTCAGAATGGTGAAAAAAAAAAATGAAAAAACGCAAATATTCTTGCGACTCGCGCGACTTCTGAGCATATGGTCCTGGATTTGATTCCCGGGTCGGACAAATGGTGGTTAGGCTTTTCCATCAGGAATTTCTCAGTGGTAGTTACAAAGTCTGGATTTGTGCCCGATATATGGCAATAATAAAAAATAAATAAGAGCAGCGGTGGCCTAGTGGTGGCGGCCCCGACTTATGAACGGTAGGTCGTGGGTTCGAACCCAGGCAGGCACATTACTTTGTGTAATTTATTTCATCACCGCTGCTCTCAAAACGGTGAAGGAAAACATCGTGAGAAAACGGCATATCTTAGAACAAAAAACTTCGAAGACATGTGACATCTACCATTCCGCACTGGGCCCGCGTGGTAGATCATAGCACATCCCTCTCCTAGAGAGGAGGCTTGAGTCCCTGCAGTGGGAACATTATAGGCTGATGATGATGATGATATGGCAATAGGCTTGCCCCTTATTGCATGGCACTTAAACATAACTGGGGAAATGAGGGTGTACTATTAATTAGGAGTACCTCTGTCTAACCCTTCGAGAATAGCAGGCGTGATGTTTTGTGTGTTATTGCTATTCTTATATCTACAATCATACACGACATATGAGTGTATGTAGGTAGATTGTACGTCGGTTATGTAATAGAAGGCTGCGGTAACCTACACCGCGCAATATGTCATTGTAATTGAATTTTCAATAAAACGTCTCTTGACTTGTTGCAGGGGTGTCTGTTTGTTTCTCTTCTAGTTATTTGTTCTCAATTTAGGTTTTTTTTTAATCGGAGACATGTATTTAGTGACGGCACACAACGTTGACACAGTGGCTCAAGCAGTTGATTGGGGTCGGGTTAATGAATTATTTTGGAGGGGTTCATCGGGACCACAAATAAAATAAACCTACTTATGCATTTAAAAAGTACGGTCAACCAAAAAATCTTAAGTTATAGAAATAAAACAAATTTTATTAAATGATCTTGCTGACCCATAAATAATTAAAAAATAATTAAAATAATACAGGTGGCTTTCGTGACCGTGGTCCCGGTCCCAAAAGCCACCCGATTCATTGCTGCGCTAAGTGTCGCGGGTTCGATTCCCGCACTGAATAAATGTTTGTATGGCCTACAAATAGGCCCTTTGCACATGGAGCATTTCAATTGGACTGTGCACACGTAGCAACTCGAGTTTCGAGTTCCGGTGATCGTCAACAGTTTTCAGTTGCTGCAATCGATGACTAAGTTAGTTCCTAATTGCTGCGACTAGCAACTGTTAAATATTATACCGGTTTCTAAAGTTGCCAGTTATCGCTGCGTAGATTGAGCAACTCGGCTACGAAAGTTGCTCACAAATTGCCATAAAATTACGTCAACCGTAAACATTATAGCAACTATCAACTAGTACAGGAAACTTTTAAAAAGTTGATAGTTGCCTAAACTTAAGTTGCTCTATGTGCAAAGCGCCTTAGTTGTTTCGGGTCTGGCTATTTGTTTGCTAGATAATTGTTGGCTAGTTTTAATGTTTGTGAACGTACCCACGATACTGGAGAAATTCCTAGTGTGGGGCAACGTTTTATAAAAGAAGAAAAAAGAAAAGAATTACCTACGACGCTACAATTAATTAGCGAAGGAGAGAGGAAGGCGATTTTATATGCTATATAAGTAGAAAGTATGCAGTATATACCACAGCATCACTAGCCTTTCCACCAGAGACGAATTATATCAGTCTTCTATCTATTTAAATAAAAAGAAAAGTCTTGACTGACTGACTCATCAACGCCCAGTCCAAACCCTTGTACCTAGAAAAATGACCTTTTGGCCCAAGGGTTCCCTTTACAATGACACAAGAAATAAGGAAGGTTTTATCGAAATTCAACCCCTTAGGGAGTTCAATGGGGAATGTTTCTATAGAAAATCGTCGTGTTTGTAGTTTACCATGAAATTTTTTCCGACATTCACGCTGGTAAAACTGCGGGCAAAAACTAGAAGAATAATAGAACGTTTGAAATTAAATGTTTCATAAATAGTAGAGCTAATAATATTGCATAAGTTTTTCTTTCAGTATAGTCTACTTCTGGAAGTAGTTCGTTTTGTTACAAATGACACACAAAAACCACAGCAATATAAAAACTAAAACGCAGAATCTACATTAATATATATTTTTTTATTTCGGCATTAAATATAACATCACGCTCATAATTCTTGAAGAGGAAGGTACAGGTGGATCTAATAGTACACCCACATTTCGACAGTTATTTTTAGGTCCTATTTAATAAAGGGCAAACCTATCGCTATCAACCGGGCACAAACCCAGACTCCGTGACTACTAGTGAGACATTCCCGTTGGAAAACTCCGGTAACACTTTGCCCAACCCGGGAATCGAACCCAGGACATCATGCTCAGCAGTCACATTTGCTATCACTAAACCAAAGAGGCAGTTCTTAATTATAAGTGACAACCCTACACATAAAGTTTTCAAGATAGTATCCATTGCTTGACCTCGCAGAATACACAAACGTACCTACAAACAAACCATTCTAAGATTTGTCTATGGTTGAAAAAGGTTATTTATGACTTCGATGCGGAATCGGCGGTCAAAACCGTAACAATATAATTTTTATATGGTCATTATTATAATTGTTTTTGCGTGCTGTTAATGTAGCGAACAAAATTACATCGGTTCCTTCAGTTAGTAAAAAATATACTTAAGTAATAATTATAATTATCAAATCAAATGTTTGTAGTTCATGTTGAATCAGGCTTTTTCTATGATCTAACCAATTCGTTTTATAATCACTACTCTTGACAGGCAAATTATTGATTACAGTGTAACAAACTGAAAAAGGAGGTTCTGTCATTTCTGAAGTCAACTCCTGCTTACCCATATGCTGAAATTGTAACGGATAATATCTACTTTTCTTTGTAATCTGAAGCAGTTTAACTAAACCTCTCTGTTTACAAAACTTTACTGACATCGGACGATAAGATACAGGCCTAACTAACGACCTTCTTCTGTTGGGCACCACCTATCGGGTACATTACTAAAAATCCTATTTTCAACCTGAAATAAACCATATTACACATTCACAAAATTTCTTAGATCTCGAGATCGCTTGAAGAAGATCATAATCATCATTATCATCAGCCTATTAATGTTCCCACTGCTGGGACACATGCCTCCTCTCTTTGAGAGGGAGTGGGCTATAATCTACCACGCGAGCCAAGTATGGATTGGTAGATGTCCCAAGGCTCCGATTTTTTGGTTCTAGGACATGCCGGTTTTCTCACGATGTTTTCCATCACCGTTTTTAGAGCAGTGGTGATGAAATTAATTACACAAAGTAATGCGCAATAAATTAAGAAGATATTAAGTAAGAAATAAAGAATCAGGATACATCTTCGACCTTACAATCATTCGTCATGTTGAGCACCGATGAGGTTGAGGTGGATGAAATAATCAAATCGCTCAAAACAGATTCTGCCACTGGTTGGGATAACATTTCGACTAACTTTCTAAAGCGCTACACACAAATACTTGTTCCTCTTCTTACACACATTTTTAATATCTCCCTTCATACTGGCACCTTCCCACGGCACTTCAAGAAAGCCATCATCCACCCAATACATAAAACTGGGGACACACATTGTGTAAATAATTACCGCCCTATTGCAGTCCTGTCATCCATCTCCAAAATTCTCGAACGTATTGTGAATAAAAGGCTAGTGAAGTATCTGGAAGATAAAAAACTTTTCTCTCCCAATCAATTCGGATTTAGGCGTGGCAAATCAACCAGCAATGCCGTCACGGAACTAGTCGATTGTGTCGTCAAAAATATTGACAAGAAGAAAAAGGTATTGTCAATATTTTTGGACCTGAAAAAGGCATTCGACACTGTTTCGATTCCGAACTTGCTCTTAAAGCTAGAAGAACTGGGGATCCGGGGTAAACCTCTTGAACTTATGAACGATTATCTTCAAAACCGAACTCAGTGCGTAAAAATACAAGAGCACTACAGTAAAGATGCGCTTGTCACTTTTGGTGTGCCCCAAGGCAGTGTGCTTGGGCCAACTTTATTTCTAATTTACGTTAACCAGCTCTGTAACATAAAACTGGAAGACGGAAATATAATAGCGTTCGCCGACGACACCGTCCTTACTTTTTCCGGTGATTCTTGGAAAGACACCTTCAACTCGGCACAAAAAGGACTCAATACTGTCCTGCAGTGGCTTAGGACACATGCCCTCACTCTAAACACTGACAAAACCAAAATCCTTACATTCTCCATGCGAAACTTCACACAACCTTCTGACACGCATACTTTAACAGCACACTCGTGTTTGCTGCCGGAAATGTTGGCTTGTACCTGCCCTAAACTAGAGCGATGTAGGACTATAAAATATCTCGGAGTGACAGTTGATAACTGTCTGAGTTTTGCAGCTCATATAGAGACTCTAACAAAAAGAGTCAGAAAACTCATTTTTGTCGCTAAAACACTTCGCCACGTTGCAGAACCTCAAATTATGAGATGTACTTATTTCGCTCTCTGTCAGTCTCTCCTAAATTATTGTGTATGCGCCTGGGGTGGTGCTCCCAAAACCCTACTCTTAAAGCTGGAAAGAGCTCAGAGAGCCGTGCTAAAAGTCAGTACCTTTCGACCTATCCTTTTTCCAACTGAGGAATTATATAAGAAATGTAAAGTCCTCACAGTCAGGCAATTGTTTGTGCTTAACACTGTACAACTTCAACACCATCCCTAGTAGCATTTTTTGTTGGCATTTAGTTGGGCCACATACAGAGGTATGTGGCCCAACTAAATGCCAACAAAAATGTATGTGGCCCAACTAAATGCCAACAAAAATGCTACTAGGGATATAACTCCCTACGAGGTAATCACCACAAGACGCAAAGACAAAATAGGCCAACCCTACCGTTCTCATTACTCTTTTACAAGAAGGTTTCCCTGTTTTCAAGGCCCCCATCTGTACAATAAAATCAATAAAATATTAAACTTCTACTCACTTCCAAATGTATCCCTTAAAAATAAACTGTCTACTTGGCTTCAGACTCTCAACTATAATAACACAGAGCTCTTATTGTCGACTTAATCAACTAGGTAAAATCTACGCAGTGCACTAACACACATAAACACATACAAACCTACACACACACACACACACACCCACTCACACACCCCTCACACTCACACACACACCCACTCACACACCCCTCACACAAACACCCACTCACACACACCCCAACACTCTACATCTTTCAGTTTTTATTTAATCTTTGTTTCCTTGTTTTACTAAATGATTTATTTGTTGTCCATCTACCTGCTGCAAAAATGAAAACAAGTTCTCGTATATTAGGCAAACCTTTACAAGGCCCCATGAAAGGGCTGGGCCTAGCACCTTTAATACAAGTTGTCTTGTCAACTTAGCAAGGGTGCTAGAGTCTCCAAACATATAATGTTTAATGTTTCCATCAGTTTGTTTGTAACCTAATGTTGTTCAAATGTACACCTTTTTATTGCAAATAAATTATTATTATTATTATTTTTGTTGAGCTAATTATGTCATATAAATGGTGGTTCTACATCCGGTTAGACGGAAGCCGACCTTGGGGTCGGCTTCCGTTTCATGGTTGGGAAAAGGTATGATTAGTGGTTCAAAGAGAGCATACATATCAAACTGTTTTTCTGTCAGTTCAGTACGTACGTAACACTACACGTAGTAGCATTTGAGTAGGTACAAAACCGGTTGTTGCATATCATAATTATGTATACATTTGTCATATTTACCTATTAGCTGCCACTTACATAACTGTGTTTATTTTAATACATATTTTTGCTTCCGTACCTATAAATATACGAAGGAGCTCGTGTCTAAATAATGACGGTATGGTTCGATCTTCAAGATCAAGCACTGGTTATCGGCCCATAGATGAGTGATCCTCCAAGCACAGAATGGTTAAGAAAAGGCTAGGCAGATGATGACGCTCCCATGTAGAACTAGAAGCCTCGCCAAACTAAAGGCAAAACACAAATAGCTGCCTATGTCAGCAGTGGACGTCTTTTGTCCGAAATGATGAGCTTTAGCTCATCAAATGCACTGAAGGTTTTTTCAACGCACTCATCTCTGGTCAAAAATACAGCCTAATGAGTGAATGCTGCTCTGTCGTAAATCTTCATAGGTATAAAACGGAGGCGAACGTTTGACTGTTTGCTCGATGTAAAAGATTTGCCGCTTCTGGTATTCACAAAATATGCGTTTGTTGAGAATTCCTATAAATAACACAGACGTCATTAATATGCTGATTATATATATATTATATTATACTAAAGAAAGACCAAAGAAATGATAGATGACTGCGTGAATATGTGTTTGACATGGCTAGAAAGGAGGATGGCTGGTAATATATGATTTTTATTTTTTATCTTTTGGCCAACGTGTTAAATAAATATAAATGTTTTGTTACTTCTTAAATATTAGAGGCCTATGTCCAGCAGTGGACGTCTTTTGGCTGAAATGATGATGATAATTAAATATTAGATTAGTATACTAGTGACGTATATAAGAAGAAAACATCCTGCACTAACCCCAATTAAGTTAGGTTAAGGAGAGAGATGGTTCGTTTTGAGACTTTGACGTCCTCCTCATCAATTATGATTATTTTCTTATTGATATCACAGCAAAAGCTTTAATGAAATTCATGATGTTTTTGTTCATAAAGTAGTGCTTTGTTCATGTGTTGAGATGCAATTCTCACTGGTTTATAATATGCGTAACAAAAACAAATCGGACAATCAATTTTGATGTTAATATTTTAAGTAAATTACGATGTTCGAAGAAAAGTCAAGGATTTCATTATAGTTTATTCGTATCGTGTGAAATATTCTGATATAATCGATAATAATAATTTATTTTACAAAATGCATCTGTTTATTTGAATTCACTGACATCACATTATTATTATAGTCCTACATCATGTTTAGGTACTGCCCCGTTTGGTCGAGTGAACGCAAGCGCGACTGCTGAGGATGAAGATCTGGGTTCGATTCCCGGGTCGAGCAATGTTATTAGGCTTTTTCATGCTGATGTTTTCATGACGTGTTTATAATAAGGGCACTAATACAATTATTAATAATTATGTTCAATTAACATTGTGACCTAAACAGTTATTTCAAAAGAGGTGTCGTTTGCTTAACCTACAATGTCAGTGACAAGTCTGGTAATTAATTAGCAGAATTCATTCAAATTCAAATGATAATTATGTACATAATTAGCGTAACTAATGGCAGTAAACCTATACGCTAGTTTTGTATTCAGTATTGCTAGTTTTCATTGGCGACTAAATATGAGTTTGACATTCTAGTTGAAACTTGATAATTTTCACGTAATCTTCTAGTCTTGCCACAATAATCTATGTAGGGTTTACGTACAAAAAAACTCCACAATAAGTTTTTTTTAAATTGATGTTTCCTTTTAGATTATCATATAATTATAAATATTACATAATAATATACAAACTTCATCAGAGAGCGTCTATACACCAGTCCCATGCATAGTTAAATAATCAAAATATCAACTGAAGTTTCATTGCCTTGGCATTACGTTCACACATTCAATGCGCTGGACGGGAATGTAAACAACTAATATTTTTGTTACTGAACTTTATCGACAATAATTAAATAACCTTGGCTATGTCAAAAACTTCCAATACATAAAAACACAATACCCAATTAAATGAAGATTAAACGCAATAGACAAACAAAAAGTATGAATGGTCTTCGACTCCAAGGACCATGTTTAGTTTTTTACCTACCTCATTGGTTATTAATTCATCAGTATATGGATGACAAGCTTTTGCCCGCAGCTTAGCTCCTGTTATACCACGAGCAAGTTTTAAATATGGAATTTTACATTCGGGGATATTTCCCTGTAAAAAAGATTTTTCGGAATTGAATCAATAGTTCCGAAGATTTGGCTTCTACATGGAAACTAACAAACATACAAAGGACCTCTTTATCATTTAAATATAGATAATATAGATAGATCTGTGTAATATTGTGCCGAGGTCGTACCCATTTGAGCTAGCATAGGCGACTCTCTGTCTATCAAACGAGTAGTGGATTTGTAGATCAAACATTTGCATTTACCATTCATGTTTATTTATTCTTGTTTTTAGTCAATAAAAGAGTGTGATGACTACACATATTCATTAATAGAGAGGGAGATGAACACCAAGGAAACGATAGATTATATGAAAAATAAGGATAGAAAAAAATGATAACTGTTTATAAATTGAGGTGGCCATTTAAAAAGGGGTATTTTTTCCACAGACAATGACCCACCATACATTTTGCAGCACATGCCCTGTCACCTGCGCACTTGATAAAATCAATTCACTGCATCAGTGAATGGGGTTCGCGTGGCTAAGTTTAGAGGCTAAGCAACAGATTTGAAAAGTATCTACAAAACAATTGTAATTAACAAACTAATTAAAGAATGCAATTTACTGCATGTCTTTCTCCATGCAGCCATAGGTAATTGGTTTTCAGTTACAGCAATTTGATAAAAATCATTAACAAATAAAATGGCATAAAGGTCGATGTGCTTATTGAAAACAAACATTATTAACAATTTTAGACATTCGCAAAGTAAACATTTAACCTTAGAAGTCGCACTTACAGATTAGTTGGTTAAGGTTTAGTAAATGTTTTGCGAGGACAGACGATAGATTAGGCAGGTTCAACTGTTAATGTTAATGATACACTTTTGTATTTCTCAAGTCATCATCACCAGCCTAGCCTTTATCAAACAAAATTTTGGGGTCGGTTTCCAGTCTAATCGGATGCAGCTTAATATCAGTATTTTACATGGAACGATTGCCTATTTAACCTCCACAACCCAGTTAGGAAAAGGTAATACAATACGCCTTGGTTGTCAGACTTTCAGTTGTTGTTGTTGATGTGTTGTTGTTGTTGTGTATGGTGTTGTTGTTGTATCTTAGTTGGGGACGGGGGGGCAATATGGGGTTACGAGGCAAAACGGGGCCACCCACACATACAAGTAACCACACATGCTAGACGCGTGTTGCTAAAGCCAAATGGTGGCCATTTTGCTTCGGTCGACAGTACGCTTGTGACTGGCAACGAGACTGCGCGTGTGTTTTTTTTAAGACAAAAATAGTTTTTCAACGTGACTTCATCTTATTTTAAGTGATTACAGAAACGCTCATAACAAGGTAAGTTATTAAGGTACTAATTTCGTTTTTTTTATTGTGAATTTCAAGTGATATTACTTATTTATATATTTTAACTAAAATCATTTTAACTGTCCTGCCGTTTAATTTATTATTATTTAAAGTAATGTTAGGCATTGGGGCAAAACGGGGTCGTGGCTAAGGGGCATAACGGGGTACCTTATTTAGCCCTATATCAGCTGACGAAGACTAAAGAAATAATTTGTTTGTTTGATAATTTATGAATTACTTTGTTTTAGGTATAAAAAATGGTACGAACGTACAAAAAGAAAACTTCGAGGCGCAGTTGGCCTGGTTCTTACTTCAACCCCTTACAAAAACGAGTTAGAAGAACGAGAACAACTTAAACGAACCAAGAAGTGTTCGAACCCAAATGATCGTTGATGTGGTCGTTGAACTCATACAGCCTGTGCTGGTGTGGTTGACGAGAACGAAGAGGAAATCCTCATCTGCTCATTTTGTAACCCAAAATAATTGGTAAAAATAAGTAGAGAACTGGGTACCCCATATTGCCCCTACCCTGGGGCATAATGAGGTTTTCGTAATGGTCTGGTAGATTTGAAATTAAAAAGTTGTTTGATTATTTACTTTCCTAAAGTGTATTCCAAATGTTAATTTTATATGTAAACTAAAAGTTGTGATAGCTTTCAATTAAGAAATATATTCCTTTTATTCTTTTATTTCTTATTTTCCTTAGCGTCCCCATTATGCCCCCCCTTCCCCTTGTTATCTACAAATGCCAGCCAAGCCCAGTGGTTTAACGTGCATTCCAAGGGACGCCGTACGGAGGAAATTCGTACGGTTATCACACATGCGTGGAGCAATCTAGGCAACCACGGCTTAACCTAAAGGCTTAGTAAACCACGAGCTGCTCTTTTATTTTTTATATTTCCCAGATCATCAACATTAATAAAACAGCTATATATATAGCATATTTTTATAGAACAAAAACTACAACTTTTGATCGACCTTACACTTGTCCCTCAATTCACCAGGGTGAAACTAATTGAACCAGGTGAATACATCATCTTCCTGCCCTTATCCCCATTCTATTTGGGGTCGGCGCAACACGTTTTCTTTTCCATTTTCCCCTGTTAGACACGGTGGCATGCCTGTCACGGTGGCATTTACTCCTTTCTCTTTCATATCACTAGGTGAATTCAGGACACTTATTTAGTGTCGTGTGTTCACCTGGGCGATATGACCCAGTTAAATTATTTTTTTAATTGATTGTTATAGTATAGTCTGTTAATTTATGCAACTACTGTGTATATTTCTATTATTTTAAATCCTCCTCCTTGCGTCGTATTCCTCAGTGATGAGGGTCGTGACCTCCCTTCGATATCACTTTCTTCCGTACGATTTTCCTCCATCTATTTCTGTCTCGGGCGGTGTGGAGGGCATTATGAAACGTAGAGTTGAGCGCGGTGCGGATCTGGTCGGACCAACGTATTGGGCTGCATCCACGAGGCCTTTTCCCGTCTACTTTGCCGGTCACGATGAGTTTCTCGAGGTTGCCACTGTCTTTCCTTGCAATGTGACCGAAGTATTCCAGGACTCTGCATAAACATTCGGATGACAGCCACGAGGAGATCTTGAGTTCACGCAATATGGAGGCGTTAGTCCGGAATGCTGTCCAGGGGATACGGAGCATCTTCCTCCAGCACCACATCTCAAAGGCGTCAATGCGTTTACGGTCTGCAGCTTTCAGTGTCCAAGTCTCAGCGCCGAGATCTCGAAAAGATCGAGAAAACTAGAGTCCGTACCAGATTGGTTTTAGTTTTTACGGAAATGTTGCGATCTCTCCAAATTTTTCCAAGCTGAGACATGGCGTTCTCAGCCATGCCAATTCTCCTGCGTACTTCCTTCTCGCACGAACCATCGTTGCTGATGTTGGAACCCAGGTATATAAAATTGTCCACTGTTTCTAGGCCCGTCTGGCCCACAGTGAGTTCCAACTTCCCAGATCTATCCACCACCATGACCTTGGTTTTGCACCTGTTTATGGAAGTCCCATCTCCTCGCTAATCCGCTCCATTTGGTCCAGCGACCATTTCAGACTCGTTTGCTGCAAGAAGAGTTGTGTCATCGGCGTAACGTAAATTGGTGATTTTCACACCACCAACTGCAACAACATTATTTTAAATAGGCAAGGACAAATAGGAAATGGGAAAAAACAAACAAATTTCCAGGAGAACAGAAATATGAAGTAAATCTATATTTTTATACCATGCCGTTTCTTTTTTGTTGGAGATGAGAAAACAAGGGTAGCAAAGTCTTAGAAAATACCAGGAGGCCTACTCTTCTAGTGCTCCAGTTTCAAACATAAGAGTAACAGACGGCCAATGTTCCGTGTATATTTTGTCTACATAATATTATATAAAACCTGATACAAGGTTCTTATATAAAGTTCAAATGAATGAAAGTTAACAGAATGAAGGGATCAGACCGCACATTTGTATCGAAAGTCTAGAATCTTGATACAAATAAATTGAAACCTATGAGTCAACCTCAACCTTATATATTCTATGAGGGACTAACATACATAACATCATATATACTAAGGGTTGACGATAGAAAAATACACACTACGAATTTCTACTGAGAATTTCCTGGTAAATTACCACAGTAACACTTTGCTGGACTCGAGAGTTGTACCCAGGACCTCATGCGCAGTACTAGCGCTAGTGGGTAGACCAGCGAAGAATTAAATATTTAATAATAATTAATAATCGTGTGTCCTCTCAATATTTTCTTGTTAGATTGAGTAGAAATCCTTGAAAACAGCTATTCATCGTCCTGTCTTAAACTGGTAAATTATGTAAGATTATAAGAAAATTAATTTGATGTCCACTGAAAACCACCGACAGGAATAAAAAAAAACAAAACAAACAAACGTACTAAATAAACGTGTTTATTGTGTCATTGTCACTCAATGCCTTATAAAGACATTAGTAAGACATTATTAATAAAATATAATCTACGTATAGAAATATTCATAAGATCCTTCATAAATACTAGACACATTTATAGTTTTGGAGACATTAATATTCTAAATGTCAATGGATGAGCACGTATACAGTGGGTCGGGAACTCGGGACGAATTATGCACTTTTGACTCGTGAATTTAAATGTACTTCATGATAATTATGAACACAATGTGTTCTCAGTCTTGGATATGACGAAGTTGTTCTTCAAGATCTTTTGATATAATCTTTTCGTCAATGGTATCTTTGAACCATTCATATCACGAGCAAAAATGAATAATAATCATCGATTATTTCAAAAGGAACTAAGATTTTGCAATATTAGGTAAATCTTTAAAGCTTAAACAAATACGCGAAGTTTATCTTCCGGACGTGAAGTTTATCTTTCACACTTTAGGTAATAAAATTCACATAAGACATGATCATCTTTTATGTATAAAAGATGTTTTGTTGATCTTTTTTTTTATCCAGCCAGTTTAAAAAAAGGCGACTGTGGATACACAAAAGAAAATAGACTGTTTATTTCAACATACATTCACCGAACTGTGAGAAATAAGGAAGAAGAAGATATGCTTTGCTGGTTCTAAATAAATTGAGTGAAGTGTAGGAGATTAATGATACATTTATGACTAAATTGCAACAAAATAACGCCCCTCTGTAAAACAATTTTAGAAAACTAGATTTCTGTTAAATGACGAATACTAAATATTATATTGCACTCTAAATACATTTTGTATGTCAATAGGAAACATTTTCACTTCCATTGTTATTGTAAGGCGGAAGATTTATAAAACGATGGTTAGACCTGCTGTCTTGTATGGATCAGAATGTTGGGCAACGAAAGGGATGAATGAAAGGCATTTACATGTGACTAAGATGAGGATGCTTAGGGGGATGTGCGGTGTTACGCGAATGGATAAAATAAGAAATGAGTACATAAGAGGAAGTCTGAAAGTGGCGCCGGTGACTGAAAAGTTGTGTGGAAATCGGTTATCGTGGTATGGGCATGTGATGCGGAGGAATGAGGAGAATGTAGTGAGGAAGGTCTTGAATATGAATGTGGATGGGTACAAGAGTAGAGGAAGACCAATGAAACGATGGATGGATTGTGTTAAGAATGATATGGTAAGAAAGGAGGTGTCTCATGAGATGACGAGAAACAGAGAAGTATGGAAGAACAAGACATGTTGCGTCGACCCCAACAAATTGGGATAAGGGGAGGAGAATGATGATGATGATATTGTAAGGCGAAGAAACGGATTATTCCTAATCTGACCCGAAATCCTAACCCGGTAGTGGGTTAGGTTAGGAACTCAAAAAAAAAGAATTTAATTCCTAACCTAACCCTATTCCTAACCTGACCCGATGTATCGTTCCAATTCGTTCCTAACCTAACCCGAATTGCGATATGGTAGGTTTCCCGCTCCTCGCGATATGAGATTCCTATTAAAAAAACTTTTTAACTAAAAAATAAAACCGTCTTCAAAAAAAAAACACAACAAAGTCTAAAATAAATCAGTTTCTGAAGTCGGTGACTTTTGTTCACATGTTCATGGGTCTTATTGTGGACAATGACGTATTTTTTTTTAGTTATGTTGATTTTTCAAAAACCGCTTGTCCTATTTCGATAAAAAAATTATGGGACATTTTGGAAAGTATACCCTTTCCAACAAAAAAATAATTTTTCAAATCGGTTACCAAGCGACGGAGTTATGCCCGAACAAACATTAAAAAAAAACAAACATCCGAATTGAGAACCTCCTTCTTTTTTTTAGAAGTCGGTTAAAAATACACAATAAACCTCTTTCATGTTTCTGGTCTCCTGGTAGTTTGTAAATATTAAACTCTGATTTGTTATTATAGGTAGTACCTTTTATTCTGAGAAGGAGGAGTGGGAAACCTACCATATCGCAATTCGGGTTAGGTTAGGAACAAATCGGAAAGATACATCGGGTCAGGTTAGGAATAGGGTTAGGTTAGGAATGAAATTCTTTTTTTTCGAGTTCCTAACCTAACCCACTACCGGGTTAGGATTTCGGGTCAGATTAGGATTAATTCGAAGAAACGTGATTGTACAGGCTCCTGCCAACGGAATACATCTCTGTTAACCCTCTTATGGGATTGAAAGTATGAGTTCATCTACGCAAAGTAAAGATACCTACTATGGATTTAAAAACAGACATCGTGATCGATACTGTAATCTAAAATATTACAAATCACGTCCACGCATTACACAGCTAAGCACCTATTCACAAAGTTATCACACTTCACAGTGTATGAGTATTTCTTCAGTCGAAAGTTCAAACAACATTTTTTGATGACTACCGATTACAAAACAAAAATAGCTTGTTTATAATACACAAAGATTGACTAATCGCTGTCTGGACTCCTCAACTACACACTTGTTTAAAATCGCAGGTACTCATCATCATAAAGTAGCAATCGCAACTATTGGAAATCGGTTGTGAAAAACGCAGCTCAATAGAGGCTAATTTTGTAGAACTGTGTAGATGTCCTTTAAATCAATGTAGACTAAATAATCACGATAAAACGTGACCTGTATAAGCGGCTTATCGGCAGATACGACGTGCGATGCGACAGGTCGTTAAGATAACCAGGATAAATGATATGGGGTAAGCATAGGACCGGGTAATATGGAAAAGCTTATTAAGCTAAGTTTCAGCTTTAGTGCGATAACTTGACTTGACAAAATAAAATGTTGGCTCAGTTTATTAATTTCCATCATTTATTTACTAGTTTCCATATCGAATAAAATGCGAGTGTGATGACCTAACACAGGATAAGCCACATCTACTCTCTTGCCCGTCTCGAACAACTAACTGCACCCAGCAGAACTAGAATAAAGCCAACAACAGAGTTATCCAGGTAGCTACGTACCGGTCGGACAAAATTTGAGTCACCAATTTGAGAAGAAGAAGAAGCTCACTTTAATCGCACACACACACGCACGCTCTCACTTTATGTGCCACATACTCATCATCATCATCATTCCCGCTGCAGGGACTCAGGCCTTGTCTCTAGGAGAGTAATGGGTGAGCAGTGGTGGCGGCCCCGACACACGAACAACGAGTCGTGGGTTCGAACCCAGTCAGGCGCATTACTCTCGTGTTATTTATTTAATCAACATTGCTCTCAAAACGGTGAACGAAAACATCGTGAGGACACCAGCATGTCTTAGAACGAAAAAATCGAAGATATGTGGCATCTACCAACCCGCATTGGGGCCGGGCGATAGATTATAGCCATATTACGGATGATTTCTTAATCAAAAAAGAGTGCATTTTGTTGTTACCAATCAGTAACGTGTGAGTAAGACGTTAGACAGACGGACACTGCATTCTTAAAACTTTTATAGTTATTTTCGATTAGTTTGTAGGAAAATCTCATATTTTCGAAGACCTCACAAGATTTAGAAGATCAAAAGGAAATTATCGCTTTGTACCAGACCACAGAGAGGTGTCTTAATGAGGAGCTCAATAAAACTAATCGAGGGGTGTTGTTTAATTCGCGGTTTTTTAGTGTGGACTAGTTTTTACAGCTAATGCTTGTTATGCTTGTTGTTGTTGCTGGTATATTTGCCGCTAAGGTAAACAGATTCAAACATGCTCGAATGCACGGCGGCACATCAAGCTATATTATTCCAGTATAATACGGCCTCGCTCTTTATAGATTTCCCGTACAATGAGAGAACTTTTATAAACTGGTTTTATAAAAGTTTATTGGTCGTCGTGGGAACTTACAAAACGGTTTGATGCGCGATGTCGATAAATTAATTTAGCTTCGGCTAAGCCGGATAGTCCTAATGCGCTGCTAAGGTTTTGTAAAACCGCTGCGGACATAAAGGACTCAGGACACCGAACTTTGACAGATACTCGTAAATATCTCATACTAAAGTATTTGTTAGCTTCAGCTTGTCTGCAATCATCCGTCCGTTCCGATTTGAGTATACCCTTTTTTATGGAGATTGGGAAACCATCAAATGACTCCTCTGGCTCTGGCTAGGAAACCACTGTAACTCCTGTAAGCCAGGATCAACAATGGTGACCACAAGAAAACCGCCGAGACAGTGAAGCCCGACGAAGTCCCAGAGAAACGATTTAACTGTCTTGGATCCCGCAATGAAATTAATCAGAAAGCGTGTTAGACTTCTACCCCCTTATTAATAAAAAAAAGTTAAGCCTGCTTAAACTTACGCTTGGTTTATCTCGCATGCCGTCCCTTTCTTTTGAATATTTTTGAAGTGAGACGGCATGCGAGATAAACTAAGCGTAAGTTTAAGCAGGCTTAACTTTTTTTTATTAATAAGGCCGCTACTGATTAAAAACCACCCATGTTCCTTCTTTGCCCTTTGTGTCGAGGCCGCAGTATCTCTTTCAAAAAACGCAAAGCCCCGACGGGATTTGAGTGTACCCTTAGGCCCTACTACAGTCCCGTAACATTCAAGGATGTAATGGTACAACAAACTATATTGTTGGCTTTATTGTGTGGTCAATCGTCGTTTAGATTTTTACTCTGCAATGGAAACAAAGTCCAAATTATAGAGTTTGCCAACTTAAACCGCAAAGAGTTTCTTACTACCTAATTACTATTTAATTCTGATTTGTAGATTTTAAAGTAATGGACGCGTTAATAGTCAGTAATGGATGCGTAGAGTTTTCATTGAATTGATTTAATTCACACCGGAACAGAAAGTTTTTTTTTTGAGAAATGAATGAATTATGATGAATGAAGGAATTATTCAATGAGAAAATTGAACAAGCAATTAGTCGAATCATATACAATTAGGACCGAATTCAGTTACTCCAAAGTTCTCACGACTATAAATAGCCCATTAGTAAATTTTAAGTATATTGTTTAATAATCATAAATGAAT
Source organism: Diarsia mendica (assembly GCA_949316265.1). NCBI lineage: Eukaryota > Metazoa > Arthropoda > Insecta > Lepidoptera > Noctuidae > Diarsia > Diarsia mendica. Next base: position 13,744,418 of record OX438891.1, read on the forward strand.
AGTTTATACATGTCGCAGTTGTATAGTCAACAAGAGTTACATAAGTCTTCGTGTTACTAGATAAGTAGATATTCAAATTAATTTATATTATAATGAGCAATAAAACCGACCTAAGTTTGATATACTATCTTCGTCGATCGTAATAATTATACTGATTATTTCGAAATTTTCTATTAATTAAATTTGTCCCCAGCTGGATTACTTTAGAACGTTTGACGAACACGACTTGATGGGGTTCTGTAAATTAAATTGGTGAAATTTGTGAATTCGAAATCAATATTTAAGGTTGTCGTGGTATTGGCATGTGATGCGGAGGAATGAAGAAATTGTCGTGAAGAAAGTTGTTGTTGTTGTCGTGTTTAAATATGAATGTGAAATGCCATAGTGGAAGATCAAATAAACGATGGGAAGGCGGAGGTTATCGCAAGAAAGGAAGTCTCTGTTGAGATGATGAGTAATAGAGAAGTATGGAGAAGAATACACGCTGCGCTGACCCCAAATGAATTGGTTTAAGGGCAAGAAAATGATAATGATGATGAAAACAACATTTTCAATCTGTCTGTCATGATTTTTGTGTCCGTTTTTATTATGTTTAATTATATTTGTATTGTAATTCCACCGTCATATGTAATCTGCCTTTTCATAATGCACTTTGCATAGAAACAGTTCGAGGACTTCCTTGTTTGCACATGATTTTGTTTTTGTTTAAGTTAAATGCAACAAATCTGAATCGTTACATAAGTCTTCTCGTGATGATAGGACAAGATTTGATAAGCAAAAGACACAAATAAGTGAGCATAAAATATAATTTAAAAGGAACGTTTATTCCGTTGCAATGTAAGAACGATGAAACAAGATAATAGTTCCGTCTACATATTTATTTTTTGTTACATAATAAACAAACATAGGTACGAATGATGGAAATCCATTATCAATTAATATTTATATCATTAACACATCCTGCAATTATTTTGAATACAATTACATGTAGCTACAAATACAACGAATCTAACTTAAAGTGTATTACAAATTCAAATTCATTTATCAAAAGGCAGCATCTTTAACTGGTACAGAGAGCAAATGTTCTTAACTCCCTATGTAATGATCTGTATTCGTGCAGACCTAAACCAAATATACTATAAATTAATGATCTTTTAATTACGGAACTCAAAACACAAATCATAGAAGCTATTGTTGATTAGCGGTCAAAAGTTCACAAAAAAGCGCTGAGGTCGGTTGAGAGCATAGAGTATATCTCGAAGCGCGTCACCGCGACCCATCCTACATGATGTCAGCCATCTGCAAGTGCCTGCAACACGGGATATATATAAAATGAACGATCTTACACTAGTTACTCATTCGTTAGTTTGAACTCAACACGAATACTAAGCATCATGCTCAAATACGTGAGTCGATATTTTATATTTATTTAATTCTAATAAGCACTGAAAGATTTCATAAATTTTAATGGTTTTTAGTAATTAGTTGTTGAAAGTGTGTCTTGCTTTTTGTGATGCATCGGTTAGGTGTGGTAATGTTCGTAAGATTCGCAAAAACAATGGGTGGAGGTGTCATACCGGAGTGACTTGATGAATCCTGACCCCAGGGTTACGTTACAACAGCCGGTCTGTTATTATCGTGCCATCACATACTGTAATGCTTTATACAGAACTTCAATATCTGTTGCTGACTGTATATTAATTTTGAGATAAACAATGGTGTAAAATTGTGTCCCGGTAGATTAAGAACTGATTATTAATTGTCAAATAACTTTTAATTTGAAAAGACATAGCAGTACCGCATATTTTCTGTGCAAAAACAATAAAACTGCAATCTTTTCTTCAGATAAAATGTGTCTAACCGTTGTTCATTTCCATATTACCTCTAAACGCCCCTTTTCTTCATTAACGTGGCTAATTTTGTAGCTTATTCAGTTGTTCCGTTTATGCCAAGTAAATTAAAGGGCATGCAGTTTCCCGTCGGGGCCGCGGTATTATGTACTAGATTACGTGGCCTCGGCGCAAGGGCAAAGAAGGAACATGGGTTCGGTTTTTAGTCAGTAGAAGTCTGACACTCCCCTTCGCTCTGCCCTAGAGCGGGGGGGGGTCATTCGATGATTTTCCACCCACCAAAAAAAAAAAAAAAAAGGGCATGCAGTTTACATAATGCACTTAGCATAATGCTAGTTCTTCGAAAGTTGGTCCTCTGACTTGCTAACAGTTAACAATGGGTCGTCAGTTAAACTGAGAACGTTTAGTGTGCTACCTAACAGTTACCATTATGAACTTACCATTTCTATGACTAGAATTCATTTATTACATGAATACAAAGGAGTTTCATTAAAATTTATGACTTATTTGTAATTATTTTATGCTGCAATTAGCTATCCGACCAAATATTTATAATACAATCCTGTATTATGAATTATTCTTCTCTTTTGCAAAATTTGCGCTTTGAACGTGGACTTGTAAACACCAGCCCGTGAACAATACAACACTTGTATGCACATAAATCCAAACCCGTAAACTCTACAGCTTTTCGAGGAAAGCATTTTGTAATAAAGATAAACAGTAAACAAGAAATTCACAGAAACTTTACAGTTAGATGCAAAAAGTTATTTCATATTTCTGAACTCAACTTTTGAAAAGCTCTGGCATACAAAAGTCAAGCAAATACTCCAAAATAAATGATTGTGGCAAAATAAACACTCAAACAATTGCTCAACCTTATCATCGAGTGAAATATGTGTAAACAAAGAAGACGTTTAACAAATATTGTTTAAAATGTGCAATGTTTGGACAATGCATGTGCATGGGTTGCACTCAGAAAGGCGTAACTTGAGTGTTGTTGAAGTAATCTCGTAACTTTGAGCCACCTAGCTATATTTAACAATAGTTTTGACTAAAAAACCCAACCTTTATGATTGACGTTATTTAATTGGTGAATTTTTAATTTTGAAAAAGTACTACCGGCTGTCATTCCTATGACAGCTTAGCTACGAACGAAACTTAATCTTTTCAGTGTTTAAATGTGAATAAAAATAAGAGGAAAACCATGCTGTCATTAAGATTACATAAATATAAATGTGTTTCTTTTTCAAATAAGATTGATGTCGCGAATTTTAAATTGCGATAGAATTTGGCAAAGAAGTATCTAACTAACTTGGTATGAACAAACTGTATGGCTGTATTAATGTATTTTTTTTTGTTCGTATACAGGTAACTTTGGTCTGCGTGCTAGTAGCGATCTGCGCCGGCGCCCCTCAACCACAGAACCCACAAGACGTGCAGATCCTGCGCTTCGATAGCAATGTTGAACCCGACGGTTACAGCTTCGCGTAAGTTATCTTTCGCTTTTAACTTTTACTTTGGTTTAACTGGTGAACTCTCTTGTTCAACTTTCGGGATTTAAACTGCTCGTAAAAATCCCGAAAGTTGAACAAGAGAGTTGAGAGAGTTGGATTGGTGGTTGCTCCATGAGTATTATGGTTAAACTGGAAGTCAGCTAGAGCAAAAATGTGTAAATGACTTAGTTTTTACTCCGTGTACAGTCGAACAAAGTAATAAGTGTACAGGTAAAATATTGGTTGCAATTTGTTTTATAAAGTGATTCGCATTAAGCGAGTGAAGTCAAACTCTGTATCATCTCACATCAGTCTCTAAATGTATCTGTATAGTCTTAAAAGTAATGCGAGTTAGCTGGCTGTATACTTATTAGCTTGTTCGACTGCACAAGAGCACAAATGAAAAAATCTTTAAAAATAAACTTTTAAGGCTTATTAACATTTTAAGACCACAGACCTCGGAAAATGGTTTTTTTTTAAGTTACTTTCACGCAAGTTGAGGGAGCAAAAGGTTGAAATATAAATACTATAAGAGTCCCTCCAACGAACAACAGCCTCCTGGTCATCCCAGCGAGTGTCGCAAACAATACTTTAAGGTACTCATGTATGTGCACAGACCACCTGGTATTGGGCACACGCGACTTGGCGCTGATAACATCATACAGATAATTTCTCATTCCTATAAGACTACAGGTCAAATGGTTGTTAATATGCCTAAAAGACGAAACTATCTGAAATCTCAATCTAGGAATTACTAATCTCATACAGTAAATGGCCGGAAGTACATCCGTGCATAGTCTGCTTAGCCTTTTTTTTTTGGTGGGTGAAAAATCATCTCTTGGGCAGAGCGAAGGGGAGTGTCAGACTTCTACTGACTCAAAACCGAACCCATGGTCCTTCTTTGCCCTTGTGCCGAGGCCACGTCATCTCGTTCTAAAATCCGCGGTCCCGGCGGGTCTAAAATCCGCGGCTCCGGCGGGAGTCTGCTTAGCCTTTGAGTGACTTGACCCGTTTTGGTAACTGAAAATAAAAAGTTTAAATTAAGTAATAAAGGCTGATTAACGATACGGACACATCATTAAATACGACACTAAAGGTACTTGTATTGAAATATAAACATAATTACTTAATCAGACGGTAAATGTAACCGTTTGTTGCGAAACGAGCCGAGTTAAGAGTAGGTGATGACCCTTTGTGATGTAACCACCTAACATTATACAACTCCCATTGTAAGCCATAAAAATAACATAAACTTATAACCATTTTGAGACAGAATAAATAATACCGAAAGATGTGTAACTATGCAATAAAGAAAATGGAATATTGGAGAAAATTATGTTAATCTTTTTGTATTTTGACATTTAACTTTTCAAGCATGTATGATAAAATGATGATAGCCATAGAATATCATGAAAGACAAAGCAGTGGCTATATTATTATTAATTATAATTATTTTTAAAAGAAATGTGCACCTAACCAAACTACAAAAATACTTCGCGCGTTGAAGTCTTTTGTATGGAAAACCGAATTCTACCAAATGTCGCTCAACAGCGGAAAATTGAGTCATTAATTATATTTATAATTTATACTAATAATTACTGAATCAATTAAAACACTTAAAAATAAAAACTTATAAATACCTACTTGTACTTGGTACGTAAAAAAATATAATCCGTAGCCAGACACACACTTGAAAGAGTTTTATTTCTAAGTAGTACAAATTTGTCCTTGTGTGGAAACTTTTGCTGAACTTTTTTGTCTTACTATGTTATTTTCCTTAAATATAAGTGTCGTGACTTAGTAAACAGGAAAACAGAAACTCATTGTAACATACAAGTTAACGAGTGGCCGCTTGTTATTTTACAAATCATTTAAAATAATTTAACCTTGTTTTTTCTTCTACAAAGCAATCCTTGTAATCATACATCCATTTTGTTCTTACTTCTAACTTTGTGATTATGATTCCGGGATCAAATCTAGGTCAAGGAGGTGGAGGATCTTTTTAATGATATTGTAAATCTTATGTTCTCTGATTAGTCTTTGTATTTATTCCTATTAGTAGGTCTATACCGAAGATATACATGTCATACATCTTTGATATGTACCTATTATAGAACTTCTTAATTATGATGATTCACTACGTGACACTTACATGTGTGCCTAGATATTACCATACTGTTGGAATTTTAACTCTTGCCTCTGAACTGAGTATTGAAAATCAGACACTAAAATTTTTACATTAATGTAGCTCTCGTCGGTGTTAGTAAAACCAGGTATTACGAACTTACAAAGAAAACCTAGCCATAATATAAAAAGTACTGACTGTCTCGTTGGTTCAGTTGTCACAAGCGTGACTGATGTACGAGCGGTCCTGGGTTTGAGTTCCCCGTGGCGCGTAAAGTGATAATATTGGGTATTTCCATCAGGATTATTCAGGATGTTTTCAGTAACAACCATGTAGTCTGGATTTGTACCAGCAGTACTCAGTAGGCTCGCCCCTTATTACAAGATACTTAACACCATAACCGGAAAAATGTGTACTATTATTTTTATCTGAATTTAAATTAATTTAAATTTGACTTATAATTGTATGTTTATTATTTTTATATTTAATTATATTCATAATTCAATAATTTATTAATACTTTTATCTGAATTTTAATATTTTATTCATGTTTGTGCTGTGGTTGACAAATCGCAACGGGTGTAAAATTACCTGAATTAATGAATTTATTATATTATTACTATTAAGTACATGTCGCTCTTTGGGGGTGGGTGACAGGCGTGATGTTATGTTATGCAAGCTAAATAATCTTGTCCCTTATTATTATTAAAGTTTCATTCAGGTTTAAACTTACTATTTTCTGAAACTAGTTTTGTGCTAGTAGTGTGCTTTCTGAAAGACATGTGAATACACTTTATTAAATACTTTTTTCTTTTCCTACAGCTACGAAACCAGCGATGGTACCTCCAGACAAGAGGAAGGCAAGCTCGACAACCCTCAGTCAGAGAACGCAGCGCTGACCGTCACCGGATCATACGCTTACGTCGCCCCTGACGGCAAGCACTACACCGTGACCTTCACTGCTGGACCCAACGGCTTCCAGCCCAAGACCTCCCTAGGACAATAGGACCACACACCGATATAACCTGTACATAGTTAATAATACTCTCAACAGTAAAAAAGCTAGCATCACTAGTAGAAAACTACTATAGCTGGTAGAATCTACTATCACTAGTAGAAATTACTATCACTAGTAGAATCTACTACCACTAGTAGAATCTACTATCACTAGTAGAAACTACTATCACTAGTAGAAACTACTGTTACTAGTAGAAACTATCTATCACAAATAAAAAACTACTTTATCAGTAGATTTGTATAATAAACCGTTAAAGAGATCTCAGTTAAGGGATCTGATTCTAAATTCGCGTGCCATAAGGACGTCTCTTAGTAACTTTGTATATTTCTTTGTACTTTTATAAAATTTATTATGAATAAATAAAATACTTTTTTTATAAAAAAAAATGTTTCTTTTTCTGACCCTGAAATTGTATTGTAGTGTTAACGGAATCATAAATTTGCGGCAGTAAGATATTTGTTTCTTTATCTCACTAAAGAACTATAAAATTAAATTGTCAAGGTTTTATTATTTTTTCTTGTCTATTCTTATCTTTTATTTTTTTTCGATTATACTAAAGTAGTTAAAATTTTAATAAACATTACCTATTTTAAAATCGTGCCTAGATAGTTAATATTTTACGATCCCAATTTTTATTGGTAGTAATAGAATTTGGGAGCCACGCCTAATGCTCTTCACACACATTTAATTAATTAAGACGTATTTTTACTGGAGAGTTTTAATACATAAGATAATATTCCAACAGCGCAAAGCTGTTCCACGGCAATAAAAAAGGCTTGCAGATATTCACAAACGTTTCGTTTATTGTTATTTGATGACATAAACGTGCTTACTAGCTCACAAGGACGACTGGTGGCGAATCGCGAGAAATCTAACTTTAGAAATATTTTGCGAAACACACTACATTCAATTTTAAAACTTGCTATTATCACTAGAAGTTTATTTCTCAACTTTGCACAAGTAATACAAATTGTAAATATATATTTCAGCTATTTAGTTGGGTGAAAACAACTGTACTGACTCTGTAACAATATAATAGGATAAATTGCGGACATCTTTGCAGAATCTCATCTTATTTTATTAATCCGTCGGCACGACAATGTATTGGTACTAAACGTGGAGTAATGAAGTAGGAACAGCTACATGAACTTTTTATGTAGATGCACCACCGATATCATTACATAGTTTACATTTGAATTATAAATTAGTGTTCTCAGCATCATCAGCCATGAAGGCAATCCAAATTAAAGTACAGAGTTTTCCTACATTTTTACATGGGCACTTACAAAACGTCGTCGAGAACGTGGAGACGGAGTATTCTTTCCTGTACTGTAAATAGTATTTCTACATCACCTAGGTCAGTACGGCGTTTGATTGGTTCAGCGTCGGCGTAGTTAACAGACGTGTGTGTATTAAACCGCTAGCAAGTCTTTAAACTACGTGTGTTTATTACATCGTTAAATACATATTTAACTTACATGTAACTCATGTTAAATATTTAACGCAATCGTTACAAAACGATTCGTACATACGTCTTGAAAATGAAATCACTTCATACAAACATTTTATTATTATTTGATTAAAGTCATGTTTTGCTAACTAATGATTTACTTGATGTCCATCATTTGTACATAAATAAAATAAAAATAAAATAAAAATAAAAAGCTTTATTATTCCTTACACGGTATAAGAGATAAAACACGTTGAAATGAGTTAGGTATGTTAGTTTGTTAGTGAGTTACTTAGCTTATATCCTAATTATAACTTTGTGTTAGTTGGTGTGTTAGTAGGTTAGTTATAGATCTTCGATGTAAGGACCGCCTAGGGCGGTAAAAGCCTCCTCCAGCTGCTTCCACTCCTTCCGGTCCTGTGCCGTTCTTGGCCACAGGTTGCCTGCTGTTCGGACAATATCATCCTCCCACCTCTTAAAAGGTCTTCCTCTTTTTCTTTTCAAGTCTAAGGGTATCCAGTTAGTTGTTATCTGAGCCCATCTTTGTGAGTCGAGTCTTTGAATATGGCCTGCCCATCTCCACTTTTGCTTGAGTATCTGTTTGGTTACGTCTTTTGCTTTAGTTTTGTTCTTAATTATTGATGTTTTTACTCGATCTTTTAATCTTATGTTCATGTAGCTTCTTTCTAGTCCTCTTTGACACGATCTGATTTTTTGTTGATGTTTTTTGGTAAGTGACCAAGTTTGGCTTGCATATGTGAGGCATGGTAATAAGCAGGTGTTCATCGCTTTTGTTTTCAGGGTCGGTGGAATTGAGCTTTTGAATATTTCTTTCATTGCCCAGTATTTATTCCACGTGTTCTTTATTCGTGTTCTTATTTCTTTCTCATTGCAAGCCTTGAAGGAGATCACGTGTCCTAGGTAAGTATAATCTTCCACATATTCTAGTGTTGAGGAGTTAATTTTCATCTCTACCTGTTCTTTATTGGTCATCACCTTGGTTTTGTCTTGGTTGACTTCAAGTCCCACAAGCCTGCTTTGCTTGTTAAGAGACTCTATCATGATTTGTAGTTCTTCAGGGTTTTCCGATAACAATATTAGATCATCTGCGAATCTGAGATGAGATAAATACTTCCCATTTATTTTGACTCCCATGTTTTCCCAATCTGATTTCCTAAAGATATTTTCTAGGACAGCAATAAAAAGTTTTGGGGAAAGTGGGTCCCCCTGTTTTACTCCTCTTTCGATTTTGAATTTTGGGCCAGCTGCTTCTAGTCTTACTCTCGCTGTACTATTCCTGTATATTTCTTTGATTATCTCTATGTACTCATTGTTAACTCCTTGTTCTTTCAGTGCTTCCCCATAAATTAGTGTTCTCAGCATCATCAGCCATGAAGGCAATCCAAATTAAAGTACAGAGTTTTCCTACATTTTTACATGGGCACTTACAAAACGTCGTCGAGAACGTGGAGACGGAGTATTCTTTCCTGTACTGTAAATAGTATTTCTACATCACCTAGGTCAGTACGGCGTTTGATTGGTTCAGCGTCGGCGTAGTTAACAGACGTGTGTGTATTAAACCGCTAGCAAGTCTTTAAACTACGTGTGTTTATTACATCGTTAAATACATATTTAACTTACATGTAACTCATGTTAAATATTTAACGCAATCGTTACAAAACGATTCGTACATACGTCTTGAAAATGAAATCACTTCATACAAACATTTTATTATTATTTGATTAAAGTCATGTTTTGCTAACTAATGATTTACTTGATGTCCATCATTTGTACATAAATACGACTTATTAATAAATGTGACATCAACGTAGTAAAACCATTTTGTCACTTGGCAAAGGGAATTAAAATGTTAGGTAAGAGCAAGTCAATCACGATTTAGTCATTTGTCTTCCATGAGAGGTGCAAAAAAATTTGTAAAACAGAATTAATAAGATAAATAATCACTAGTACACTAGTAGGATTTATTTGATGGATCTACAATTTTTAAAGAAGTCAATCATTTTGTTTCTTTCAAACTCCGACGATTGAAAGCCGTGTACGTTAGCGCAATAACATTAGGCTTAGAAATTTCTCAGCTAGTGTTCAATGTATGTTTCGTAAAATGTGTCTAAATGCCAACGCACACAAGACGCATCGTCGCGTCGTGAAGGTTCTTGCATCCGTTTATGAGTACTTTAGAGTTATAGTATGTGAATAGTTCAGCAACCTTCACTTATCACGTTAATTTTTTGTGACTGACCGGCAGTCTTTATTTTTTTTGTATTATTAAATGAAATCAAGTTTTGAGAGAGCAGTCGTGTCATCGTCTTCCTGCCTCTGTCCCGATGTTTCTTTTTCATTATTCCCCGACAGCCGTCACGCTATCATTTGCACCACAACTACCAACCCTAAAACATATCTAACTTAATACAATAAATCCATCGTTACTTTTTCCTTTTTCTCCGTCTTCACCCATCAACATAATTATCGGATTTGAATAGATTTTTGGAAACTTTACCCTGGCCAGTTCAACAGAGGTTGAAGTATGTTTGGAAAACGAAGTAACAACGGCTAATTTATATCTTTGTCCCCGTTAACAAAATCAAAATGACATTTATTACTTCACTTACATCTGAATAGAACTTAGCTGACATCAAGTGTCAATTAGTATTGGAAAATCCGTTGACTTTAAGTACTTCCGTAAACAACATCATCATCACTAAACTACCGAAATGTCCCTAAATATGATAATAAACTACACAGCACACTACAGATAATGCTTCGGCATTGACGACAATGTTGAAGAAAAGTTAAGTATGTTTTAAGCAAAATATAATTTGTGTTTTTTTCCTAAATTGCACATACGACCTTGAATAGTTGTGAACTCTAATGCGCAAGTATGCATGAGATTCGCAATTTGTTGAAAGTCCAGTGTGTAAACTGCGTCACATTGTTTTGACAACTTGTTTATGTGTTGCAGAAAACAAAGTGCAACATGGAGTGCAGTAATGCTAATAAGTTCCTTTTGTCCGCAAAAGAACAGTATCTGGAGACACCAATTGTTACGGGAATGCTCAACATTGTGTCCAGTTGTATGGCGATTGGAGAGGCCTATGCCAAGTTGGTGTAATTGATTCTAAATTGTTTTTCAGTCATGGCATCTCGTAGATAAATGTACGGAATTGTGGGGTGCTAAGCCCGGCTATCCTGAGGGTAGGTACATTGAGAGTAACCAGGGCAACAAATCACGAACTAAATGACTTCACACTAAAGACAACCCCACGGTTTAGGGCGTTGCTAGGGGAGGACAGCAAGGGACAAGCTAGATCAGATGAATACTATTTCCAATATAAACGGCTCTTTATAAATGACGCAACGTTTGAGTATTGTCATCGTGCGACAGATGGCAGTGTGTGTCGCACTCTGACACGAGTGCTTGAACCTTCGTTATTTAAAACGGTTACAAAATGACTGTGACGAAACCCGTGACCTTTTGAACATCAAACGGTGGTGGGATCAGAGCGTTTGCTAAACGGCACAGTTATGATTTGCGATCGTTTTACTGATTACGATGTGATGGTAAATATGAAGATAGGTGATTGTTATACGTAGTTGATTGATGTTTTATTAATTATACAAAAATATCTTATTTATGAATTGTGTTTAGGGCAGTAGGGCTGAAGGAATCTTTTGAAGGCCTCGGGAGTTTGATCCGGGTAGATCGATGAAGCAATGCATAGGGAAAACCTTTATCTAGCTCTAGATATTCTCCATCCAAAGCACCGGAAATGTTGATGATGATTACTGTTAACCTGTGTCATTCCACTGCTGGGCAAAGGCCTCCTCCATGTTTTTCAAATTTTTCGATCCAGGGCTAATGTGGACCACTGATTGTTTGTTCTGTCCAGCTCGTCGCTCTATCGCCTGCCAGGTCTAACGCATCGCCTTTTGGTTGTGTGTGTGTCAAATAAATTATAAGGAACCAAAATGCCCTATCTATACAAGTGTTACTCGTATGAAAGGACTTTGGAAACAGTGGACACTTCAAAACTACTGACCGATTCTAAAAAATATTTCACTAATGGGAAACTTCTCTACAGACAAGTGTTATTGCTTACAATTAAAACGTTCCGGTGGGAACCACCGACTACGACTAGAAAATGAATCTTAAAAACTACTACGTCTTAAACAAACAAAAAGTCTTTTTTTTATGTTCTCGGGGGGAAACCTTCAAAAGGCGACCGGTCTTTTGGGGAGAAGACCGGGGAGTGTGGGATTCTTACCTCACTAAAACCACTCCGGTGGTCACCATCCGCACATAAGAGAAGGAAGCCTATAGAATTAATAAGTTCTACACACCTCAACGTGAAAACTAGATATGTAATACTGCAAGGCGCTTAAATCGAATAAAACCTGAACAAGCAAATAATTTAGTTTTACCATATAGCTCTCCCAAAAATATGAAATCTTTGAATGCTAAACAATATAAAATTCGAAACTATGCGAGGACCAGTTAACAATGGATGGGAGTAGAACTTCATAGGACTTGTGAACTTGTTAGTTGTTATCATTGCGCCTATACAAATCACTAGCAAACTGTCATCAATTTAACAAAATCTTTAGATTTAGAAGGTGTTTTTTAACGAAAAGCTTTCGGAAGTGTAAAGTCTGTAGACAAGAAAAAACTGAGAAGAATAAAATAAATAAATTAAAATTATATCACTTATGATAATATAATTTGAAGACATGTGACATCTACCAACACTCACTGGGCACGCGTGGTGGCTTATGACCCATCTCTCTCCGAGATGAGGCCTGAGTCCCTGCAGTGGGAATATTATAGGCTGATCATAATCGCTTATATTTGATCATAAATAACCGATACTGTTTTCGTATAAGAAATTATACAATAAGATAGTAAACTGTTTAGAATCAAACCGGTTAGTAGCTCTGACTTGACCAACTATAGTAGTAACACTCAAGAAAAAAAGATGGCATTGGTGAGCAGATAGTACATAAAATAGACTGTCGTCGATCGCTCCAACCTTTTACCAAAAATATGTAAATTAAATTCAAGTTAAGATGACATCACTTAACGGGCTATTCGTTATAATTCCATTAACACGTACTACAAATTGAAAGTGCCTAACCAGGATGTACTTAAGATATTAAAAATATTATGTGATTTGAATACTAATCTTCCGCAATGCCAATATTCTAGGTTTGAAGATGAGTACCTACTTTCGTAAACTTATTTTATGAGGTCTACTGAACGAAAAACGAAGCTAAGAATAGTAAAATCTTCATCGTCGCACTTGCTAAAGGGGGATAAGAAGCCGCAAGACTAGAAGTACTGCAGGTTATCTATCTACTATCACCCATACCTTGTCGATGTTCCACACATTCGTACGAAGAGCTTTACTCATATTTTATCATGCGCACAGCCAAAGAGTGGAACTCCCTGCCTGCATCGGTTTTCCTGGATCATGTAAAAAAATATTCAATGTCTTATATTCAGGATAAAACAGTTTAAAAGCCGGGCTTTAAATTAATTAAACTATAGTTACGTTACTGTTTCTCCGTCCATACAAATAATGGCTAACCTTTAAAAAAATCCGTACCTGCTTAGCTTTCTTGATTTTATTTTAGGGGTTAGCCTTTTATTTAAATCGCTAATAGAGATGGAAGATGTAACATAAGACCGCTATTGTACACAGAATATTAGATTACTACTAATCTTTGGACGAGCTTAGATAAATCGTTGGTCACACATAAACATTTACCTCCTGGCTATTTTCAACTTCAAGAATAACTAATCTTCTAAACTTTGCATTGAGTCTGTTATAAATAGCACAGTATAATAAAGCACACAACATTTAAATACAATAAACTTTAGATCATTTCAGGATTTAAGTCTAAGTAAAGACGTGAACGATGTCATCAATCGTGACTGCGTCGAGTTCCTGAACTCCTAGTTGGAGATCCATACATTTTGCCTAAGAAGTCGTATATTCGTGTCACTGTCGAACTACAAGTGCAAGAAAGAGACAAGAAGATGTCTAAGTTAAACCACAAGTTCAGTAAAGTTTATAATCACGGCCCCAACGGTAGAAAGGTCATCCATGATATTATAAACTAAACAAAGATTTAAACGTCAAACCATTAACATAGCTGCATGCAATTATTTATTATGCTTCACTTCGATGAAGATGTATTTGCATGTAATCACAATTCATCATGTCAGGTAACTTTAACTTAACAGTTAACTTTTAAGTAAATGTTGGTCTCAATGGTCTAGTTGTCGCAAGTGTGACTACTGAGCATGAGGTCCGGACTTAGATTCTTATCAAAATCAAAAGTCATTTATTCAAACTCAGCCTAGTTTGAATAAATGACTTTTGAAATCCCACCCTTCGACACTTCCTAGGGTTTTAGCTGGAAAGAAGAAGTTGCGGAACAAACTCCCCAGCAACACATCTGTCTGTTAGGTTAGAAGAACTGTTGGGTCGAAAAAAAAACCTTTTTAATACAGTTGCTCAAAAAGTGGCGTATTGCAGGGACGTATATCGTTCGGGATGTGGGCTATTACGTACACACGGCTACACATCAAGCTATACAAAACCAGTATAATCTGATCGTTCATTGTGCGAAAAGATCTAGTAAAGTGAGGCCAAGATTAACTGGTTTTGTATAGCTTGATGTGTAGCCGTGTGTACTCGTGCTTTTTCTTTACCATTTCCGAACTCGTGCGATCTCTTTCCCAACTGTCAAAATAATGTCCATTACAAAAAACCCACCACGAAGTTTTTACTAAAAAAAATCATAGAAGTTTTTATGATTCATGCAAATATTTCTAAAGAAGCTACTAATTTGTTTCAATATCAGATTTAATTATTTAATTCAATGAGCTAAAGGTTTCATTCCATTTCATTAAATTTCATTTTCATTTCATATCAATAAAAAAAATCTACTGAAGACTTGGCTGTATGGGCATAGTTCCCTTTGCCTACCCAGAATGGGTGAAGAAAACAAAAAAAATCTCTGCTTATATTCTTTTACGGTTGGCGCCATTTTCCAAAAATGTTCTTTGCGAGTTTAATTACGGTTTTATTATTTTATTAAATTGCTTCATTTTTTCGCAACTGTATTAAAAATAGTTGTTCAGTACACGTGCGGAACCGTCATTGCAACTTGTTCCGACTGTCAACCCTCGCCGTCGGCTGTGCCTCGGCTCGGATAGACATTTGTCGGAACTCTTTGCAATGACAGGCTTTTACGCACTTATAATGAAATATACTATTTTGGGTTGTTTCTTCAAGAATCTATCAGTAACGGAGACTGGATTATACTTATACTTAAACATAAATGTGGGTGAAATTGCTATAAGTTACACCTCTACCTAACCCTTCGGAAACTACAGGAGTGATGTTAAGCTATGTTATCTATAATTTATGTATGTATTTAGAAATATATAAGTATTTTTATCAGTTGTCTAGTACCCATAACACAAGCTCTGCTTAGCTTGGGACTAGATGGCGTTGTGTGATGGTTGTGGAATATTATTATTATTATGTAACAATATTTTGTTGTAATAAAGATATCATTGCTGATGATTATGATGTTCGGAGACACTGCTAAGTTTTGTCCCCAGGGAGTAATTATCGGTGGATGAGATTGATTCCAACACAAAAAAGAATGTCATACAAAATTTACGACCACGAGTTAAATATCAGACATATAAACAATCCAGTAGAACAAAAACCTATAGTCAAAGTTTTTTTTTATAAAATCAAGTTACGTTTGAAGATGCTTAATAGGCAAATGATCAATAATATGTAAACTGACAATGATGTCAACAACCAATAAATACATAAAATCATGCCTTCAAATGGATCGATTTGAATTTTATTATTATCCATCTTCTATAGACAGATTTCCATTATAATTGATTATGTAAAACACAATTTCTGTGTATATCTACATAATTATGTCACTTCGTTCAGTTAAGTCAAGTCTCATCAAGTCATTACATTTACAGTGTCTAGATTTTTACATTACACAAAACTTTGCGTGGTAATAAGTATATCGATAAAATTTCAATAATTTTAGTTTTTAACCTATTGCATAGATTCTATCGCGGGCCTTGAGTTGAGCGTGGAGAGCGAATCCAGAGATTTCGTAACGCAAATTTTGAAGCAGTTTGCTATGGTTACGGAAAATAACAAGGTTGTCAACTGAGGTTGTCAAATTAAATAATTGTTTGTCTCTCTGCTTTCTCCATCTCCTTCTAAAATATTCTTACTCGTATAATTTGCGTACAAAGTGTTTTAAATATGAATAAACAAAGTGCATTTATTAATGAAGAAAGTCAAGAAAAAATAGTGAAAGAAAATGAGTGAGGAGTGAGTACTTTATAAACATTCATTTTATTATTAGTACGCATCTATCATAAGTTTTATTGGTTTTTGCATTACCTACTATTCTGCGAATCGGTCTAAAACGATTCGTTTTCTTAAAAAATATCTAAAATAAAATAAATAATTTTCATATTTTTCAATGATATGACACTTACGTCAGGCTGTCAATACTTTTTCTTTTAAATTTTCTGTCATAGAGTTTCTTACTAGCTTAGTTAGTCTATGAAGGTTAGTTTTGATTTATATACTGTACATCGCGCGAAATTCGAAGATCAAACTCTATTAACTTTAACTACTTTTTTGGTGCAACTCAGCCTTAGGCTGAGTTGCACCAAAAAAGTAGTTAAAGTTAAAGTTTGTGTCAAATGGCACGTCAAACAAACATCAAAACTTCAGTTTTGTATCGGTTATGCCAACAATGAGTTGCGCGATTTGACAAATAGTTAAATGACGTCATAACTTTAACGGTAACTGCAACCGCTCACTTTCCGCTGGTTAGTGTTATAGTTTGTGTTAAATTTTCTGTCAATTTTATTGTCAAACGCGTTGAATATAACCTTTAGACATCATGTCCCTGCTCCAAGAAATACTCGCAGAAACCAGTTCTGATGACGAAAGCGATGAAAAGAAAAGTGTGATTACCAGAGCCGATCGTTTTTCCACATGGAACGACGAATGTTTCTTGCCAAGATTTCGAGTCTCTAAAAACGTAGCTTGGTGGCTGACTATACGATTGCATTGCTTAAGGCGTAACAAGGATATTCATCGTAGGTAATTGTTTAACTAAAAAATAATACGTGCTATAGACAGAGCAATAAATATAATAGGTACTTACTTTGTTTGAATGTTTGCAAAAAAAAATTTGTTTACATAATTTTTCTATAACCCATACAGTACTGTCAAATTTGACAAAAACTTTAACTTTAACGACTTTTTCGGTGCAACTCAGCCTTAATATCGTTATTTTTGTTCAAATTTTTTGAATGAATAATTATTTTGGTGTGTTTTTACACTATTAATACCTAATTATTTATACCTATTATTGCATAAGTTGATAAAAAATGCTATGCAATAGATTTACCATGGGAGTCTCCGAGTGCCACACGTTTTTTTTTTTTTTTCGATCTTTGGTCTACGATTGTGTCGCCACAGATCAATTGCTTGGTTAAAGGGCCACACTAACCTTCGATTGAAATAACAACAAGAAGCGATAGGGATTGGTCTTCACCTAGATGTAGAATAACGCAGGCTATCAGTAGCAGTATCATTGCTCGACTCTAACAGTAACTTCTCTTTGTAGTTTTGATCGAGATAATTTCGATAAATATTATATCGAGATTCACGCGGAGTCGCAAAGTACAGATAGATAAGTAGACTTATAAGTAGACTTACTTACTTAATTGGCAAAGTATCACTTCATTTAAATTTATTTAATGCTAGAGCATTAATAAATTTAAATGAAGTGATACTTTGCCCATTAACAAGTATGTACTCGTTTGGAGTATGTATGATGAAGACTTCAGAGGTTTTGTTTTAAGGAAATTTAAATACTATAAAAAAATTGTACACACTCATTATCGCTCGTTCAGTTTATAAATATTGTATCAAACAACTTTAAGTGGCGTTGAAAAAATACAGAAACAACTTGCAAGCAAGTCCAGATTAATCGAAAAATCGATAATTAACGTCATAAAAAGTATTTTTTTTTGTATTTTTATTTTGCAAACAATGAAAATGAAATATAGATTTTGCAAATACCGTGCATGATATGTGACGCTTCACGCCAGGATTAACAAGCTCACGACTGTTTGTTTAAGCTTGATGTTGTATTACGGCGATGAATTTACATCAAACGAACAACATTCGTACGAAGCGTTTTGCTAAGACTTTCATTATTCGTACAGCCAAGGAGTGGAACACCCTGCCTGCGTCGGTTTTCCCGAGTTCATATAACCCCAATCTATTTAAGTCGCGAGTAAATAGGCTTCTTCTGGGTAAGCTCGTTCCATCGTCGACCTCATCTCTGCCCTTAGGGCAAGATTGAGGTCAAGAGTAGGTAAGCCCATATTAAATTAAAAAAAAAAAAAAACGACCATAGCTTATTTAAGTTTTAATTACGGGGAAAATTATTTCGTTTTAATTAAGAGGATGTCATATAAATTCGTCCAAATTGCTTTCAATGTAAATAGAAAAAGACTAGGCTTAACCGGTTGTAACTTTTTACTAAGGGTGTTTCTGAAAAGTGAGAAATTAATGTAAATCCTCGATGAAAATCGAGAATCGATTATAATGCGTGCGTGATTGCACCAAAAATATGGAGATTTGTCGAACGTTAATTATTTATTATTTGAGGAAAAAATTATGTTTTCGTTTCTTATTATTATTATTTTTTTAACATAGCTGTATACTTCCGAGTGGGTCACCTTATTCAAACAATAGAAACCGAACCAGCCAAAAATTCCACTCTGAAAATATTATACAAATTAATTGAATGAATAAGCAAAATGATTTTTATTAGACAATAGGTGCACCAAATTAACTATCTATATGTGCATATTAACATTGTTGATTAAACATAACAGTTCCAAAATTAAATAATTGTATAAATTATCGTTTACGATTATTTTATTGTTTAATTAAAAATAGTTTATACTAACACTTCATTCTAGAATATACGTTAGAAACGAACAACATGCGATTCCTCTATAATATGCTTTTTCAACAATGCCTTTAATATTTAAACATATAAGTACTTTATTGTGATGAAATCATTCGCACATAAGTATGAAACAACACCGCAAATATACTTGTATACTTACCAAAAATTTTAAAACGTTTTTGATTAGATCTGCCTAATACCAAATATTTTTTGTTGATCATGACATTTTATAAATAACAACTTTATAAATATGCTAAAATAATGTACATTCATAAACGGACTGCTAAAAGATTTTGCTTAGAGGTTACTGAAACTGGGCACGCCACGATAGTGGCGGTAAGTCCCCTCTTTGAGGAGTGGCTAGAGAGGAGCCACGGCGCCCTCACCTTCCGTCTGACGCAGGTCCTCACCAGACACGGATGTTTCGGGAGGTACCTGCACCGAATCAGGCGGGAGGAAACGCCCGGATGCTTCCACTGCGAGGATCGACCGGAGGACACGGTGGAGCACACTGTGGAGGTGTGCCCTGCTTGGGCGGAGCCCCGCCGTGTTCTCGTAGCAGCGATCGGCGGCGGCGACCTCTCGCGTCCGGCCCTAGTGCAAGCCATGGTCCGGGGCGAGGAGGAATGGGACGCCGTCGCCTCCTTCTGCGAAGCAGTGATGCTAGCGAAGGAGGTGGCGGAACGAGAGAGGGAGAGACTCTCTCAACGTCCCAGCCGCCGCGGAAGGCGCGGAAGGCGCTCCGGGCGTCGGGGGCCACGTGATGGCTTCCGGCCACCGTAGACGCGGGCCTGTGGACGGTGAGTAATGGGCTAGCTCGCCGTCCGGCCGTCGCCAAGACGGCAACAGACCGTGTCGGCAGCGCGTTCGTGTTCCACGCGCGCCTCAAAGAGATGTCAGCAAGGAGGGGCCCGCAAGGGCCGACGCCCGTCGGGGCCGCGGATTTTTGTACTAGATGACGTGGCCTCGGCGCAAGGGCAAGGAAGGAATATGGGTTCGGTTTTTAGTCAGTAGAAGTCTGACACTCCCCTTCGCTCTGCCCAAGAGCGGGTTTTGTCTGCAACTAGATAATAATATGGAGGAAATGGGAAACTTAGTTAATTTTGCAATCTCAAGATTGATTGAGATTGTGATTTTTGATTGAGGTCAAGAGTAAGCCCATGTTAAATTTAAAAAAAAAACTATTTTGTTTCGAGGGTTTTCGAGGGATTCAGAAATGATTTTATATAAAAAGACATAATACCGCACTTACATTTGGTCTGTTTTGTTAAATATCAGGATCTTAACAGTCAACATCCATTAATTAATATCATGTTTATTTAATTCAACTCAAATGTAAATTGCCTTGCAAATGTAAAATAACTGAGACAATCAATAAATCAACTGTCAATCAGTCGTACCAACATCACTGATTGGAGCAAGTTGTAGGTTACGTTACATTTTATTCTAATCGAAACATGAAGCACATTCGATTACACGTTTGTGTGTAAATTCTGAAATAATTACAAGTAAGAAATAAGAAAGAGAGAGTAAGTAATATGAAGTCAAAAGTAGGAAGTTATCCGTAGCCACCGTATTCACTAATTTCTTGAACATGGTTACCATTTCATCATCTGCGTAGCCTTTTCCCAACTATGTTAGGGTCGGCTTCCAGTCTTACCGGAGCGACTGCCTATCTGACCTCCACAACCCAGTTAATACTGGGTAATACGATGGAGCAAGGCTTTGAACGAGTGGTGGCCAAGGTTAGGCCAAAGAAACCAGGGTCGTCCTAAAGCTCGTTGGGTTGACGATATCGTCAAAGTCGCCGGAAACACGTGGATGAGGTACGCACAGAACCGGGAAGTGTGGCAGAAAAAAGGGGAGGCCTATACTCAGCAGTGGGTGATTCCGGGCTGATATGATGATGATGATGAATACGATACCCTTTGGTAAGACTGGTTATCAGACATTCAGGTCACCAGGTAAAATGGTTACCATTTCAATTCAATTCAATTCAATAATTTATTTTGTTTTGTAAAACATAGGTATGATTACAGATGTTGCTAAGTCAAAATATGAGCACTATGTTTTGCCAATATTTGGCGTACAAATTTTCACAAACATATTCAATTAAAATTAAAGTCAACAAATTACAATAAATAATAATAAAATAATTTAAAATATGCAAGTTACAATAAGAAATAAAAAAATAATATGTCAGTAAACAGGTCATTATAGTTTGAAATAAATAAACACAGTCACACTTAAGCGATCAATAAACATAAATGGTTAATTAGAAGTCGGAATCGTCATACTTCCGTTTATCAGTAGTAATTTATCTGGTGATTTTTCTGTTTGTTATGAGTTTGCCTATTATACTATGTTAGGATGATTATTATACAATGTTAGAATACTACAATAGATATTATATTCGTATTAAGGTTTGTAAAGTTATTGTATGAAATATTCAAAAAATATATAATTGTCTATAAGTGACAGGGACTCGAGAATTTCCTTGAAACTTCAAATTTTCTATTCTATAACGCAACATTCAACCGCTTCCTATATTTCTACAAGAGCCCACTTACGGCATCCATTGATGTTTGAGTGACCTTGATTACCGCGGTAATTGTAAGATAAATATTTTGTACTTAACACTGACCTTTGTCAATTAGTTAAAGTATTCGATTTATTCGATTTGTTCCGCAAGATCAACGGTTTTTTTAAATAAGTTTACCTAGAATTCGAATTGCTTGTAAAAAGTCGAGGGTTCATCGTCGTTCGTCATCCTTACTTTCATAGTAAAATAACGTATATTATAGATGCTCTGTCTGATCTGTTAACTTTTCGTGCCTTAGTGGATAAAAGGATTTGGGCAAAATTCTACCATACAGAAGATATTATGGCATAATTTTAATATCGGTAAAACGTCCGGGTGGAGTTCGAAAATTATACTATATACTAGTGATACGGTTTTTGGAACCATTTTACCACTCTATTTCCAACGACAACAACTCCTGACAGCTAAAATCAACAGTGGCTACCACTAGAAAAGCACCGAGACAATGTAGCCCGACAAAGTCAAATATTCAAGCCGTTTGTTTTACAAAGTGAATCGTGTGTTAAATCCAATCATAATGTTTTTATTAATAGGGAAAAGCATAAAATCGTATCTTGGGACCTTCTAAAATATACGACATCACGACAAACATTTTAAATTACCTCTAATGAGGTTAACGATATCTCGAATGACTTGAGATGAACGAAATCAGAAAGAAAACCAACGACAGCCGACAAGAATATTGCCATAAATAATCATAAATGGAAATAAAATCGTGACAAATTTATTTGATGATAATCACAAAAAGCAGAAGTGTCATCTGTAGCTAATCATCATAAAGTATATATAATTTATTGACGATTGTAATTTGAGACTACTACATTTATATATATGTTTGCAATTTATAGATCATTATTGACCACTTTTTGTATTATATTATTTCGTTTGATGCAAAAGTGACACTAAATCGATTTGTAATGTATCGTTTCATTTACATACGTCTATCAGTTCATCTTATCCATATTAGTGTATTATAAATGTCAAAGTAACTCTACCTCTTTTTTTCAGTCAGTTTGTTAGTCTACCCGTTACCTTTTCTCGTAATGGCGGACAGGACTTCAATAAAATTTTGAACGTAGAAAGACCATGACATTGGTACTTTTTATCCTTATACTCGAAGCCCGTTGCTATGATAAATTAACTTTCAGCTTGCTTATAAATATGTCAATAAAGCACTTATTGCAGGTATTTAGATTAATACTTAATAACTTGTTGCAACCAAAATAAAAGGTTTATTTAAAAACATTTAATGTCCCATGTAGCTAACGGCTCCTCATGTTATCATCGTTAACTTCTTACCATTGTCCCATGTTAGTTGGGGTCGGTGTAACACCTTTTCTTTTTCCATTCTCCCCACCGACGACATCTGACAAGACTTCACGGCATTTATATTTCTTTTCCATATCATTTCTCCCACAATCCATCCATATTTTCTTTGCCCTTCCTCTCCCTTTCCATCCATCAACATTCATGTCCATCACTATTTACCCGACTACGGCAAAGCCAAAAGGAAGGGTAATGATTTTGGCAGTCTATGTATGTATGTATGTATATATGTATGTATGTATGTATGTTCCACCGTAGCGCCTAAACTACCAAACGGATTTTAATAAATGAGGTGTCTATAGATTCGTAAGAATAGCCCGGGTGTCATAGGCTATATAAATTTTATCAAATATTTTTATGACGGAAGTTAAATGTCACATTATAACATCGAAAAAAATTAAATTGAGATAATCATAACATGTTTGGTATCAAATGAAAGGTCTTGACGAGCACATTACAAATATATATATTATATTATAGTTTTAGTCCGCCGTTTGTAGTCGGGTTTTAGTTTTTAGACTTGTTTAGTCACATGCTTTTAGACGACTTCCTTTTTATTATGAACAGTGAAAATAAGAGTCTCAGAGACAAATTAATTCACTAAAACCGAATCATTCATCCGAGCTTTAATTCATTCTCATTTGGTGTTTTTCTGGTTTTCGTTGCTCAGGTGTCATCCGACCTTTGTGACCCCCGTTGTACCAGATTTGTGCCCCACGGCGACATACAAGATGCTGTTAACTACACTCGTTATTGAATCTGTGGTCAACATTGCAATTATGCATGTTTTTATACACGATTTTGATCGTGTTAGAGATAGCCTGTTTTAAAAACAAGAATTCTGAAGGACATATCGGCAGCTTATGATAATTTCTTTTATGTTTCCTATTACTTATTTAAACATTACGTTTACTTTTCAACACTCTCATGGTAAGTGTTTAAGTAAACCTTCTAGGGACCAATGAACTAAAATAACTCAAAGTTTTCGATGAAACGTAAAAAAATATCGTTAAGATTGGGTACAGCCACTCATGTTCATGAATAAATCAGCTGGCTAATTGAGTGCTACCTAATTGCAGATAGATCTATGTAAAGTTCTGTCTGGGACAAAACAAACATGCTTACATTGAAAAAATTATCGCGAATGATCAGAATAACATGTAGATCTAAATAATTGGTATGTGAATAGATAGAAAACTACCTAAATATACGTTGCCTCTTAGAGGAAAATATATTTTGGTTAATTTTCACAAAAAGCAAATTCCTGAAACATAGCTTACCTTCCGCTGTAAGTACAGTGTAGTCCACGTTTAGAAAAAACAAATGTTACATTTTATTTAAATTCTTTATCATTTACTAGCTGACCTTCCTCTTGAATCACTCTATCTATTAAAAAAAACCGCATCAAAATCCGTTGTGTAGTTTTAAAGATTTAAGCATACAGACAAACAAACAAACAAACAAACAAACAGACGCGACTTTGTTTTATACTATGTAATAAGGATTTATTTGGAGTCAGAAGTTTCAATATTCTGTTTTCCTGAAACATGAACCTTCTGCAGAACTTAAAAACTGCTCAGACTAAAAGTGGCCCTGTTTGTTTGACAAAGATGCTTCTCCCACATTAAAAAGTATCTTCCTGACATAAATCTTGAAATTACATCGAATTACATCGTAATCGTGACATTGTGGGCACGACCCTCAGGTCCGGAAACAAATAAGCCTGCAATAAAATATGGCCATAGGTATAATAGTGACGACTCAGACTGTCGATGTCGCTTCGCTCATATGTTCTAGGCAGAAGTATTAATAAATTACGTGGTCCAAAGAATCGGCACAGTCTCGTGCGAACTCTTGCGCAACAGGCCGCGAGACGGCCCGCGTTATCATATACATTACGATCATATAAGGTAAGTTGATATAATGTAACATTTAACGAGAAATTACGAACAATTAGATCAGTTGTCGAGAATCATTAAAAACAACGTGCCCTATGAAAGTGTCCGACCAAATTAAAAAGTGGCTTTATCTTTATCAACTTTTTTTATAAATAAATAAAATAAATTACGTAAACGCCGATAGCAATTAAGAAAGGCAAAGATGCGCAAGCAAGAAACTTTTTGAAGAATCTAATTACGTATCAGCTAAAATTATATGATACTCGTAAATGGCAAACGTGCTCATGTATTATTCACCTAATTTTATTTTTCTACTATGAGAAATTGGAAATATTCACATATAGGCCCAAATAAAAAGACAGGACGTACTTCTAATAAGACAATGACTGCACGGATAACGTTATTTATTTATAATCAACTAGCTGAAGCTCGCGGCTTCGCCCGCGTGGATACTGTAAAAACAATCCTTGATGCGGATTATATATCATTCTAAAATTTCAGCTCGATCGGTGCAGAACTTTTTGAGTTTTTGAAGCGTACGCAAACCAACATGATTTTTTTTTATATATAGATTTTTTTTATGCAACAACAGTTTACATCACACATTCAATAATGAACCCACTTAAAATAAAATCATAAAATAACTTTGTTTCTAAACTAAACAAACATTTACTTCAAATCTTTTTGGCGCAAAATTTTTCAATAACTTCTCGTGCATAAACGTTTCGTTGCGATTGCAAAATTTGGTTATTCTTTGTTATTTAAGTGCAGTTTCGAAATCAAACACATAAATAATTTTACAACACGTAGTTTTAGCACATCATTAAACATATATTGCGGAAAGAAGGCCATTGCTTCCGAGTAGATAAATAACGCGATAAAATACATTATTAATTACTCGTAAACTGTCCTTTTATTACTAAACTAACATGCAATTAATAACGCTTCGTTAATAAACTAATATAATTTGTAATGCATTATGGAAAACCTATGACACAGTTGACTTACTAGTTGCAATTGACGACGATGTCCACCTTGCATAGTTTACTATCTCATTGTTAAATGAAACAAACATAGTAAATAAAGTTACTGGCGTGCCAATAACTACTGTAAACGTTTACCTTGTCACCTGGTACTATGTACCCTAAATGTAGGTTATGGAAATAGCTATTTCAGGAAAAATGTTAACAATTATCTTCACTTCACTACATTTCATAAAACAAAGTCCTCCGCCGCGTTTGTCTGTCTGTCAGTTTGCCATAAACTAAAAAAAAACTTCACTGCTGCTGTTGCATAATGCTGTTTTCACCAATGGATAGAGTGGTTCTTGAGGAAGGCTTTAGTATATATTTTTAATTTCAACCCCTGACGGGGTTAAATAGGGGATGAAAGTTTGTTGGAATATTTTTCGACATCCACGCTATCGAAGCCGGAGTCAATAGGTAGTTTCAACATAATTGAAAATAGCTCAAAAACTTGGTCGTATGTTTACAGTAAAATTCTAGCCTTGATACGTTCTTCGAATTTAGAGTTTCGAGGTAGAGTTTGGATCGTTTAGAGATTTCATTACTTTCGATAAAAATATAAAGAGTGATTGCATTTTAACCCCTTTTTCAAATTGTATGTATACCCTTGGACCTCTACTTTAAATATTAAAAAAAATTACGAAATGCAATAGGCCCATCTTTGTTCAATACCCAGCAGCCAGCCCTAGATTTGCGAAATGTCAGAACATAATCTTCCGATATAATTATTTCAAAGCCGTACCACGAAATCATAGTTCTCTAAACAAGGCAGTACATGCAGTCTGACGAATAAATCACAAAAATTCATTATTTCCATTAGCAATTTACTACGACTACTTGTCTGTTCTAATCTACCCATTCGATGGAATATTTAGATGTCATTACCTGTTATTTTATGCGTTGCTTATTATTATGGTTTAACTGTATGTCGGGACTGCTGAGGTCAAATGCTGAAAGTATTATTGAGTTTTCTAACAAAAAAACTCAGTAAAGTCTGGTAGGATTAGATACACTTCCGCTTAACCCTTGGGGGATTACACGCATGATGTTTTGTTATGTCTATTTCCGCAATGTCCAAAGTGCGAATTTTGCGTCTTTATTTTTATGATTTACAATTATTTGAATCGCTAAAGTTCCTACAATTACAAAATAGATATGATAATAAAATGTACAACTTCATCAATTCACTCATTATTGAGGAGTAACATACAAGTTTCTGCGTATATTTAACCGGTGCATTTGTTACTGGTGTCGCTTTAATATTATTATTTAACAATTCGTGAAGTTCAAATGAATTTAAATACGTTATATAAATATTGAGATCATCAAAGTAGATTTTTCTATTCGGACTTAAGAGTATAGTAATAATATCACGATGTAGTTAAATACTTGATTTTTGTAACTTTAAATGTTATCCGATAAACCATTACCTTTTGTTTAATTTTTGCCTAGAGCTAATCCTTGTATACTGTTCGTGACGTCTTCGAACGACATAAAAAAATACCGATTGCCATAAATTATTTTAAGCCAAAAGATGACAGACTTATGATGGTGATATTGACCGAATAATATACATTAATGGGAAGGCAACAGTTAGATACACAGTTAAACCATGTGATTATTCAAATATAAAAGATTTATGGCAAAATATGAATATTAAATTTTCAATAAACAGAAAGTTATATCTAAATAATCGACTTGTTGTTTGCGTGTCTCAAATGACCCCCGACCAAGATAGCCACCTGCATTGCTCTTTCGTTGGCTTCGTCTTAATGCAGGCTGTGCAGGATGGGCAAGTAGTAGGTCGGGCATATCCTGCAGAGGGCAAAAAATCTGGTCATCATCATGAGACTGCTCATACACCATGCTGTTGCTTATTGAGTGCATAAATAAACAACATTAGGTACTTAATTACAAATAAATGTTAAATGTTGTACTATCGTTCCTATAATTTTTTAATACTTTAAGCAATTTTATATATTTTGATCATGAAGGAATTAAAAATAAATACGTTAAAATAATAAAGAGCCTAATAGACAATCTTTAAAGTTATGTTATAATATAATTTTTACTACCGAACATTTGCATTAATTTAAATTTTCCGCCCTATTGTCAATACAATTTATGACAGTGAAAACCATTCAACTCACAATATTTCACAGACTTTCACGTGTTTGATCAATTAAATTACTCCCACTCAGCATACTTATTTGATTTTAGGCAAAAACAAATAAATAACGGATGATATAAAACAGCCCAGCAGGTGTACGATTATCCGCGAATCGCCAATTAAAATATTTAGTAATAACTCACATATATCTAGCCTTGTATCAAGCGGAAAAAGTTACTAATAGCGGCTTATACCGTTTTGGTATACTCATCATCTCCATCCTCATACAGGGTGTATATGTTATGGACCAAGTGATAAATTGGGCAGTATACATAATGCCCGGTCATTATGAAAAATGCCCAATATGAAAGTGCAATTTGATAATAATTATTCAAATAATCAAATTGACTGGGCATTATACATATTGCCCATCACCTTTTGGGCAGAGTAATACAAACACATTTAATTACTATTTTTTTATTGTTATTGTCATTTAACTTAAAATAAACTACTTAAATATATTAAACAACTTAAATAATCGGTTTGTAGGGTACCGAACACGTAACTAGGAAAACTTGGATGCAAGAGCGAGCGAAGCGAGCTCGGGACTTGGGGCACCCCGACACGGACAGGTTAGGTTAGAAGGGGATGGCGGGGTCGATTGAGCGAGCGAAGCGAGCGAATAGACCCCGCCATCCCCTTCGTGGTTATTTTTTTTAAAAACCACAAAAACAATAGCGCTTGAAGTCCGCCGCACGAGCCGCACGCTGAATGGCGGTCTCTGATTGGTCAAAGCGTGTCACGCCACGCGTACTTCCCTCCCCGCCCTCGCACCGCGTCAAATATAGCTTTATTATCAAATTGCCCAATTGTCATGTAGCAATATAATAATGACCGTGCAATGTGATAAATAATGACGTTAAGATAGTAATTAATCACTTAGCCCGATAAAGCTAGACATTATTCATAATGCTCGTGCATTATTAATAATGCCCGCATTAATCACCTGGTCCATAACATATATATGTTACGTGTTCGGTACCCTACAAACCGATTATTTAAGTTGTTTAATATATTTAAGTAGTTTATTTTAAGTTAAATGACAATAACAATAAAAAAATAGTAATTAAATGTGTTTGTATTACTCTGCCCAAAAGGTGATGGGCAATATGTATAATGCCCAGTCAATTTGATTATTTGAATAATTATTATCAAATTGCACTTTCATATTGGGCATTTTTCATAATGACCGGGCATTATGTATACTGCCCAATTTATCACTTGGTCCATAACATATAGATTACAGACCCTTCACGGAGCCGTCAACCAAATAATTATTGTGTATGCAGTCCAGGACATAGGTACTGCGTATTGAGATAGATAAATATATTTCTAGATCAGGCATCTATAGAGCAGAATTTTATCAATTTTTACAATTTTGAATATTATTTTAACAATATATTATTATTTTTAAAGTGTTAACAAGGGTGTCCTGCCTATTCGCCGAAAACTGTTTCCCAAATTTTCACTTGCCAACCAACGTTTCGCCGATGTTTCACTTTGACAACTAACGATTACCAAATTTTTGTTTGACAACGTTTCATTTGGTAGAATTATTGTAAAGCCGATTATTATAAAGACACAAAACGTTTGGGACATTTATCATTTGGCAAACATTTTACTAGGCAACACAACTATTAGACGAATGACGTTTTGTCAGTGTTACAGTTTCCTTTTCATACATTGATATATTGATAAAAAAATTACGACTTTTTTCATACGTTTTTTATTTAAGAATATCAAAAATAACATTAAATTTTTAA
Organism: Diarsia mendica; assembly: GCA_949316265.1. Lineage (NCBI taxonomy): Eukaryota > Metazoa > Arthropoda > Insecta > Lepidoptera > Noctuidae > Diarsia > Diarsia mendica. The sequence goes on from OX438891.1 coordinate 13,774,213, forward strand.
ATTGGCAGCAATGCAGAGCAATAGTTTTTCCTCTGAATATGTAGTTTTGTGTTCGAGAAATCTTTGGTTACGATAGGTTAGGTTAGGTTATAACAAACAACGGCAGAAGCAAATTGCTTTTGTAAAAGGAAACGTTAAGATAAGTTAGGTCACATTAAAGGTTAGGTTAGGTTAGGTTATGACAAACAACGCACGAGCCGAGCGAGCGAAGCGAGCGTGCCGCGGCAGCGGCCGGCGATGTGCCAGAAGCGAATCGCTTTTGTAAAAGGAAACGTTAAGTTAGGTTAGGTCACATTAAAGATAAAGAAAAAAAAATAATAACAATAACTACCTGTATATAATTTGTCCCAAATGAAAATGGCATCCTTGTAAATAAATTTCTTCAAAATTTGATCGCAGACTCAGTATTGCAGCTTTTTCGAAATCTAACACACATACTTTAGGTGCAAAATTAATACCGTGCTAATAAATTTGGTAAACAATAAACAACTAAATGAATATTACGCAAAGTAAAACATTCTGCTACTTGAAAGTTGGCCTTTTAAAAAGTGTCATAATGAAAAGCAAACCAAACGTACAGTTGGTAACTGTGAGGTTGGGAAATAAAAAAATATATTATGATAAGTTGGCAAATGATTATTCGGCGAAATAAAATTCTGCGAAACGTTGGTTGGCAAGTGAAAATTTGGGAAACAATTTTCGGCGAAAAGGCAGAGAACCGTTAACAAGTGTTCTGAACTTTATAAATGAATATGATCACATAAATCTTACGGTTTACAAATGAGATCATTATACACATCAGCATCTTAATAAAACCAATCATTTAAATTAAATTAATTCATTAGAATATTAAAATCAACCATAAAATCTGTATCATTTGTCGAAACGGCCATAAATCTTTGAACCTAATCTGTAACGGGAGCATACAAAACGATCTATATTTTAAAACATGTCGTTAATTCTGCTATAAAATCAAATGTTTGCATACGTGTGACAAACGTTTTGTTAAAATATATTGGTTTTATTTTTGTATGATTTTTTATTGTGATGGAAACTAACACTTGAAGTAAATGAATATTATGTGATCATGTCACACTTTTGCATGAAAAAACAAACTTGTTGAACTCGTTTATTTTTAAATCAAGGAGGATCTTTTATAGACCGTAAACACATTACTGCCTTGATACGATAATGAGCAAATGTCCGCAGGGGATTCATTAAAAGTATACTATTATTTTTTTATGTTGGCAATAAATGCCTACCTACTACCATATCATAAACTTTGACATGAATTTGAATAAACTTTAAATTCATATTTAGATTTTTACAATGGTTCTATTAACGGAAAACATTAACAATATTGTAAATTCAACTCAGTGGTAATTAAAATACATACATAATGAAAATAATAATATGTTGTATTATAAAAGTATAATGTCATTACAAGGCACTGCCAGCACCGAAATATTTGTGGCTACCATTTGTATGCTAATTAACTGTATTGCTTTATTCATCGCATTGTTTTAACGATCGGCATTTAAATGTTTTAATTCCAAATATTCCGTGACCAAAACAGAATATATGGAGAACGTGTAGTTTTCTAGTAACAATCTAGTACTGTTTTTACTCTACTTTGGCTTACATTTGGCGACAACTGCCCTGATCTGAAGCAATAATGCGGCTTAAATGCGCTCCCTCACCGGGAGCATTCGCGTGTAATGTAACATTATAGATTCGACTTTAAGCATTACATTACAATACTACCTCCCTGACTGACGTACTTATAATGTAACATTTAGTATAGATTTGAATTTGCGAGCATTCTGATTTAGTTGTTTCCGTAATGTTAGACGAAGCGGTCATTATGCTGAGTGCGACAATATTAATTCGACATTGTTATTTACGTAAAAGAAAAGAAAAAAACGAGATTACAAGTTGTATCAAAATATTACACATCGTATCATTCCAAGGTGCGCATTGTAATGCTCGGTTCTCCTCCTTCAGTGATGTAAACTCGTTTTGTATCATTACAGTTTGTGCACTGTAATGCTCAGTTCTCCTCCCTCACTGATGTAATGCTCGACTCTGTAACGTAACATTACACGCGAATGCTCCCGGTGAGGGAGCGCCTTAAGGAGGAGCACGCTTGCCTTACCTACCAGAAAGCGATTCACTAGAACTTTAAAGATATCCAGATTATAGTGATTAGGAAAAAGATAAGCTGGAATTAAATTCTACAGACTAGAGATTGGCACGTTTAATGTGGAAGCATAGTATGTACTTTGTTCGGGTCCGTGGGACTTCAATCATGTGACACAACACAATTTCTGAAATGTAACCGATAGGCTGACAACTTTGCGGCGATATACAAAGCTTGGTTTTGGCAAGGGAGTCATTATCAATGTGCCTCTTGACACGTCGCTCAATTATACAAAGCTTGGTTTTGGCAAGGGAGTCATTATCAATGTGCCTCTTGACACGTCGCTCAATGGCTTATAACGCTTGCCGCTGGTACTTGGCCGATTCATCCCAAAGGTGCGTCCAGCATAGCTAATTACAAACAATCTAATCAAAACCGAATCGAATATGTATATGTCACGGTCAAAACTGTTAATCAGTTAAAACTACTTTTGACCGGTCAAAACTATTAAACATTTACTTAGATCCTGATAAGTTGGTTTCTGTTATTGCATCGATAAATTGAAATAAACTTAAGGTCATTAGGAAACTTATTAGATCTGTTAGGTTTTTTTTGTGACCCTTTGGATAACCTCATGCTAGAGCGAATATTTATTTTAATATAGAAAATTAGTTTTAACCTATTAAGGGTTTTGACTGGCACCAGTCAAAAGTAATTTTGACTGATTAGCAGTTTTAACTATCACTACATAGTATAAAACAAAGTCGCTTTCTCTGTCCCTATGTCCCTTTGTATGCTTAAATCTTTAAAACTACGCACACTACGCAACTGATTTTGATGCGGTTTTTAATCTATTGCATAGATTCTATCGCGGGCCTTGTTGAGTTGAGCGTGGAGAGCGAATCCAGAGATTTCCTAACAAAAATATTCAGTTCAAGATTCAACATGGTTGCTATGGTTACGGAAAATAACAAGGTTGTCAACTGAGGTTGTCAAATTAAATAATTGTTTGTCTCTCTGCTTTCTCCTTCTAAAATATTCTTACTCGTATAATTTGTGTACAAAGTGTTTTAAATATGAATAAACAAAGTGCATTTATTAATGAAGAAAGTCACGAAAAAATAGTGAAAGAAAATTAGTGAGGAGTGAGTACTCTATAAACATTCATTTTATTATTAGTACGCATCTATCATAAGTTTTATTGGTTTTTGCATTACTATTCTGCGAATCGGTCTAAAACGATTCGTTTTCTTATAAAATATCTAAAATAAAATAAATAATCTTCATATTTTTCAATGTTATGACTAGTGGTGGTTAATATAACGAATAACACCAAAACATAACATGTTATTGATTCATAACGAATAACGTTTGTTATACCGACGCTGCCTACGTGTTATCATTATAATGTCTAACTCAACAACACGCTCAACGAATAACGTAGCAAGCGGTGGCGGCGGTCCTACGATGCACCGTTTCCGAGTTATGGGCGTTCAAAGTTTCTGTTAAAAAAAAAATTAAATTGAAATATCTCGAAAACGGAGCGTCCTAGGCAAAAAAAAGGACCAACATTTTGACCCCCCTCTGCCACCCCCGTGATATGTAAGTGAGATTCACATAACACGAAAAAACATACACTGATGCAACTTTACTTAATCATAACATTTAATAATATTTTATTAGTCCTAAAACTGCGCAGAATGAAGGAAAGTTCATTGATAATTTAAAACCATAATTATAATACATTTATATTCATTTTTAATATTAATAATAACGATATTATTATAATCGTTCGTATACCTCTACAGTCCACTAGAATATAACATTAACTGCGCATCAATAATCATTGCGCACGTTTAGCGTGTTGTTGCCGAATAAAACGATAACGTCTCCGCGTTTAGATTACTGCCGCGTTTTGTTACAACTCGTTATTATGATAACGTATAAAATAACATGTTATAAAAATATATTCAATAGTCTATTTAACATGATAATGATTTATAGCAGAATTGCACACCACTAGTTATGACACTTACGTCAGGCTGTCATTATTTTTTCTTTTAATTTTTCTGTCATAGAGTTTCTTACTAGCTTAGTCTATGAAGGTTAGTTTTGATTTATTTAATGTACATCGCGCGAAATTCGAAGATCAAACTCATAATATCGTTATTTTTGTTCAAATTTTTTGAATGAATAATTATTTTGGTGTGTAATTACACTATTAATACCTAATTATTTATACCTATTATTGCATAAGTTGATAAAATTTTTTTAATAGATAGAGTGATTCAAGAGGAAGGTTTTAATATCTTTTTTCTACCCGTGCAAAGCCGGGGCGGGTCACTAGTAACATACATATATAAATACTAGCGGACCTGGCAGACGTCGTCCTGCCCGGACAGCAGCGCCACCTACCGGGTCCAATTGTGAATCTAAACCATTCTCGAATCCACTGGAAGCCACACAAATAATTCATCAAAATCGGTCCAGCCGTTTACGAGGAGTTCAGTGAGAAACACACGTACAGTAGAATTGTATATACATATAAAGATATACCGCTCGCTCTCGTTATGCCAAATAATAGTAGATTATGCACCAAGGGGCTAAAGTTGTGTCTTATGTCACGGGCGTCATATTGAATCTCGAGCGCAATGAAGGATTCGGGATTTAACTCCCGACCGCAGGGAGGGAGTTAAGAGTTTAACTCACGAGCGAAGCGAGGGAGTTAATACAAGAATCCTGAATGCAGCGAGGGATTCAAGCTAGCCCAAGGCAAAGACACCTTTAGCCCAGAGGAGGATACTCTACTTTTTACACCTACTGTGAGAAAATAATAGCCATAGGTAGTACGAAAAACAAAGTATTTATTAAATACACAAACAGTAAGAATAACATATTAGAAATAATGAAATAGAAATAATTATAAGAAAGAAATGGTAGAATGGTTTTGGATGATTGGCTGTATGCATTTTGAATTTAGAACGTCATTGGAGACGCTCGTGAAATTATAGTATTTTTGATAAAATGTGATAAATCGACTGTTATACTTAGATAGGTTTTATTATTTATTTATTTATTCACAAATTCCACAGCAATATTATCATAGCGCAGTTTACTTAAGACGATGACAATAGCTATTGACTTCTGATGTTTCAGTATTTTTGGACACGCCCACAATTTTTCCGATACCCTAGCGCCATACTACCAAGTAAGAAACAAATAGTCCAGGATCCGCGGTCCATTTTTGCACTTGATTACTATCAAGCTAATTTTGATGAGACGGCGAGACGCCCAACAATTTCCTGCACGAAACTCTCGAATTCTCGATTGTGGTAAGTAATAGGGGTAGCAGGGATAAAATATGTTGGTTTGATGATTCTCAAAAGTGTTAAGTACAAACACTTTTGAGAATCATCATCATTAAATCTGATGATAATTATCTAAATTATTTGAAAAAATATTTGTCCTACAAAATGTATGGTTTGATCAAAGAGTCCCCTTCCTTCCTTCCAATATGTATCGATAACGAAGTCATTAAAAATGATTACTGGGTTTTGGGGATTGAATATTTTCTATTAAACCCACTCTTTACAAGTTGCCTACAAGATTCTAAAAATTATATTAAGTGTTTGGCACTTACTCCACGCACCATCAATACTCCTGTACATCATAAACAACAGGCTAATACACTTTCTGGAGCCACAAATTCCAGAAGAGCAAGCAGGTTTTGTTAAAGGCAAAGACACGCGGGAACAAATCCTGAACGTTCGCCAAATTATAGAGAAAAGTCGGGAATTTAACAGCCCTGTATTGATATGTTTCATAGATTATACCAAAGCATTTGATTGCGTGGAGTGGGGCAAGCTGTGGGGGGTTCTTAAAGACATGGGAACGCCTCAACATCTTATTGACATAGTCCGATGCCTCTACCTACACATCAACAACCGCTCTTTCGTCAAAATAGACACCGACTGTTCAAATGCGTTAGGCAGGGATGCATCCTCTCACCTCTGCTCTTCAATATGTACGAAGAGTAATATCATTCAAGACTCTTTAGGGCTGGGACAAGGGGTTTACTGTTGGTGGAAAGTGGATTTCCAATCTGAGGTACACTGATGACACCGTTCTCCTTGCTACAACATTTGGCAACATGAAAGAGATACGGCACAGATTGGAAGTGGAAAGTGGCAAAGTAGGGTTTGCAATAAATAGGCAGAAAACCAAGCTTATGGTGGTAGATCGTGCGGGAAACCTATCGGGCGCCTATAACATCTAAGGCATCTATACTGTGGACAGCTTCGATTAACTGGGCTCCAATATAAGTAATGAAGGTAGCTGCGTCACAGAAATAAAACGGCGGATAGCCATGGCTAAAGATGCTATATTACGCCCCCGGAACATCTGGGAAAAACGTGGTATAAGTTTTAAAACGAAGGCCCGTTTGGTCAGAGCACTAGTTTTCCTGATTTTCCTCCATAGAGTTAATAATAATAATATTTATTTATTTTCAGGCTACTTTGGCCCATAGATAAATACCTTACAGACTAACAAACATACGATATAATTGACAGCTTGTGTTAGTAAACAAAACCTTAAAACTATATTAGTATCACTACAGTTGCACTACGTCACTGTGCGATCATGTGGCACTTGCCCGCGGAAGCGTCGAAACACCACCCCCTGCGGCCAAAAGTCCTCTTCCAAGACGAGGTGCAGGTAGCATGTCGGTACTCGCACCACAAACGCCTTAAAGTTGACGTTGCGGCGCGACTCGAGCAGCTGCACTCTCGCCACGTACTTGATCTTCTGGCGCACGTACTCCACGATGTCCTCCGTCGTAGTGGTGTAATGTAGACGGGAGAGGTACAAAGGAGTGTTCGGCTTTGCGGCACGAATATGCACATTGGGCTCCGATGGAGCCGTGCCGCAGCGGTTCTTGATGGTTCGCTGACGGCGCTTCCTCCTCAACACCGTCACGAAACCATCATCAGCCTGGATCGGTTCCTTTTCAGGCACAGGCTTCTCGGAAGGAGCATTTTTCCCCACAAGTTAAGACATGGACAATCCAAACAAGAGTAAGACAGAGGATAGACGCATTCGAAATGTGGTGTTTTAGGCGGATTCTCCGAATTCCATGGACGGCCAAACGCACAAATGTGTCTATCCTTTACCAACTCGATATCAAGACTCGATGGTCAACAGTTTGCCTACAGCGTATTTTGTCTTATTTTGGCCACATAATGCAAAGAGGAGATAGCAGCCTTGAAAAGCTGGTCATTGTTGGCAATACCGAAGGTAAGCGACCGCGAGGCCGGTCGCCATTTTACAAATTTGGAAGTGTCTGTCTTCCAAACGATTGGCTTTGAGAAAAAATTGTTTGTGGAACCTCAATGTCATTTTTAAAGACCTGTCTAATGTCTATAGACACCCACACGTAGGTATAGGTTTGATGAAAAAATATATATAGTTTCAGTTCCATGTATGGGGCGACCCCCTAAATCCTTTTTTTTATTTTTGTATAAAAATCGTAAAGCGGTTCACAGAATACTTGTAGAGTTTCAACTGTGTAGTCTCAATAGTTTCCGAATGAAGTGGCTGTGACATACGGGTGGACAGACGGACAAACAGACATGACGAATATATAAGGGTTCCGTTTTTTGCCATTCGACTACGGACCCCTAAAAAACAGCTGGTTTGTAGTAATTTTTGATGAGCTCGTTATCAATACATGTTGGATTTAGATAATGATCATCAGATAAAAATAAAATAGTTAGTAATTGATTTTTGAAAATCATCAAATAAATAATTATAATAATATATAATCAATATATATTTTATCCCTGCTGCCCCTATTACCTACCACAATCGAGAGTTTTCGTATAGGGTAATGTTGGCTCACGGAAAATTAGCTTGATAGTAATCAAGTGAAAAAATGTACCGTGGATCCTGGACTAACATTGTGACGCGGTCAATAATAATTTATAGATGAACGGATAGCTGTCAGTGGGGCGCAAAGTGACATACGTCCGTCTAGCACCGCGCCTAAGCGCTCACTGTCGAATTTCATACGTAAGAAAGAGAGCGCGATGACGCAACGCTCGAACTTCTTACAAACCATATAATGATTAATTATAAAATAATAATTTATTAAATAATCAAAAATTAAAAACAACCAAATTTTGTATTTAAATATGATACGTTATTGTTATAAATTTTAACAACGTACGTTCATCAGTAATACAGATATTTTTGTTGGAAGATCATTTTAAGAGGTTAGTTTACCATTTTTTTGTATCGAGAAAACTTTTCAAAAACGTGTTTTGAAAACAACGAAATTATCAGAAATATGTTCAAGATTAACATATATTTTTTCCGCCGTGTCAAACTGTATAGATTTGGCTAAAAAATTTTTCAATACAAGCCTATTTGGCTCTTGTCAGCGCCTTAAAATAAATTAACTAATGTTACAGCCAAATTACTATTACGGTATTACGGCGCGGTACGGTATTTGTTATTATTAATGCCAGTTTTAATGTTATTCCATTCCTTTTAAAAAATGGTTCATAGTTATCTAATTATTCTTACAAATTATTATGTCTTCGAAAACATGGCAACGATATGAAGAAGCAGTTGTTATGATTTTGTAGGAAATCGAGAATATCATCCACGCTTAGTAAGGGTATCAAGAATAGCTTTCCTCTTTCTGGCACCAAAGGGAGTGCGCGCGGAACTAGTTGGCCGCGCCTTAGGTGGCGACAGGGGTGAGTGGGCGGGTTGCCTACAGCTCGCAATGCACAGGAGACTATAATTATACAGTGATGACCAATCTCGAGATATCGTGAACAATAATAATTGTTCAATTTATTGAAAAGAATATGTATATATAATATGATGTACTTTGCTCTTTGTCAATCGCTTCTAACATAATATTGTCTATCATCCTGGGGAGGCACATCAAAGACAACTCTGAAGTCTATCGAGATCGCCCAGCGTGCAGTACTGAAGGTTGCGACGTGCAAGCCTGTCCGTTTCTCTACCACTGCATTATACGCGGAATGGGAGGTCTTGACCGTGAGACAGTTATACATACTGAGCGTTGTCCTCCTACAGCACAGCAAACTAACTTACAACCCACTACTCCTCCAAAAACGAAGAAAGGACATAGTGTGCGAGAGAACTCAGTTGTCTAAAACTAAATTTGGATTTCGCTTTGCCCACTCCATTGGTCCATTCCTTTACAATAGGCTGAACAGAATACTAAATATATACCCATTAACAAAAATGCAATGCAAGATAAAACTAGCTGAATACCTAAAAAGTCTAACCTATGAACAGACTGAACTTCTCCTATACATAGCATCCTAACCATTGTAATGCATTAATAACAACATGCATCTCTTATCACAAACACACAAACGTGCGCACGCTCACTCACAACACAACACACACCACAACACACACACACCACAACACACACCACAACACACACACAACACAACACACACCACAACACACACACAACCCAACGCCCAACACACACCTCATACACGTCCTCTTACACATCAGTCACGTACATTGTCATCTCACACAAATAAGAGGTCCCACATGCAAATTCTACAGAAACTGTTTTTCTTTTTAAGTTAATCAAATTAAATTAAAAAAAATTAAAATTATGTTTAACAATTATGAAATGATACTGGCACATATATGAAATGTCTAACGCTCGAGGGGTTTGGCGCTGATAGTCGAAATACAGGCTCCGCCTAGTTCGGCTACAGATGACTGCACCACTTACACTATGTACAACCTGCCTGTTTAAATATTTTGTAAGCTATGTCTAACTTTTCTTTGAATAAACATTATTATTATTATTAATACAAATAAAAAACAAAAACATGCCTAAGGCGCGGCCAACTAGTTCCGCGCGCACTATAGTAGGTACTATACTGCCAATTTAGCTGAGCATGTGAGATTCCAAATTCAAATCACATTATTGACCAGCGGGTCATAATGAAATCCAGTACAACATTATTGACCGGCTGTTCCCCCGGCCACTAATGACTCACTTTAGGTTAAGGTTGCTTGACATATAATTTGACATTTTCGAGCAGGTGGTGTGAAATAGTAGATTATGCACCAAGGGGCTAAAGTTGTGTCTTATGTCACGGGCGTCATATTGAATCTCGAGCGCAATGAAGGATTCGGGATTTAACTCCCGACCGCAGGGAGGGAGTTAAGAGTTTAACTCACGAGCGAAGCGAGGGAGTTAATACAAGAATCCTGAATGCAGCGAGGGATTCAAGCTAGCCCAAGGCAAAGACACCTTTAGCCCAGAGGAGGATACTCTACTTTTTACACCTACTGTGAGAAAATAATAGCCATAGGTAGTACGAAAAACAAAGTATTTATTAAATACACAAACAGTAAGAATAACATATTAGAAATAATGAAATAGAAATAATTATAAGAAAGAAATGGTAGAATGGTTTTGGATGATTGGCTGTATGCATTTTGAATTTAGAACGTCATTGGAGACGCTCGTGAAATTATAGTATTTTTGATAAAATGTGATAAATCGACTGTTATACTTAGATAGGTTTTATTATTTATTTATTTATTCACAAATTCCACAGCAATATTATCATAGCGCAGTTTACTTAAGACGATGACAATAGCTATTGACTTCTGATGTTTCAGTATTTTTGGACACGCCCACAATTTTTCCGATACCCTAGCGCCATACTACCAAGTAAGAAACAAATAGTCCAGGATCCGCGGTCCATTTTTGCACTTGATTACTATCAAGCTAATTTTGATGAGACGGCGAGACGCCCAACAATTTCCTGCACGAAACTCTCGAATTCTCGATTGTGGTAAGTAATAGGGGTAGCAGGGATAAAATATGTTGGTTTGATGATTCTCAAAAGTGTTAAGTACAAACACTTTTGAGAATCATCATCATTAAATCTGATGATAATTATCTAAATTATTTGAAAAAATATTTGTCCTACAAAATGTATGGTTTGATCAAAGAGTCCCCTTCCTTCCTTCCAATATGTATCGATAACGAAGTCATTAAAAATGATTACTGGGTTTTGGGGATTGAATATTTTCTATTAAACCCACTCTTTACAAGTTGCCTACAAGATTCTAAAAATTATATTAAGTGTTTGGCACTTACTCCACGCACCATCAATACTCCTGTACATCATAAACAACAGGCTAATACACTTTCTGGAGCCACAAATTCCAGAAGAGCAAGCAGGTTTTGTTAAAGGCAAAGACACGCGGGAACAAATCCTGAACGTTCGCCAAATTATAGAGAAAAGTCGGGAATTTAACAGCCCTGTATTGATATGTTTCATAGATTATACCAAAGCATTTGATTGCGTGGAGTGGGGCAAGCTGTGGGGGGTTCTTAAAGACATGGGAACGCCTCAACATCTTATTGACATAGTCCGATGCCTCTACCTACACATCAACAACCGCTCTTTCGTCAAAATAGACACCGACTGTTCAAATGCGTTAGGCAGGGATGCATCCTCTCACCTCTGCTCTTCAATATGTACGAAGAGTAATATCATTCAAGACTCTTTAGGGCTGGGACAAGGGGTTTACTGTTGGTGGAAAGTGGATTTCCAATCTGAGGTACACTGATGACACCGTTCTCCTTGCTACAACATTTGGCAACATGAAAGAGATACGGCACAGATTGGAAGTGGAAAGTGGCAAAGTAGGGTTTGCAATAAATAGGCAGAAAACCAAGCTTATGGTGGTAGATCGTGCGGGAAACCTATCGGGCGCCTATAACATCTAAGGCATCTATACTGTGGACAGCTTCGATTAACTGGGCTCCAATATAAGTAATGAAGGTAGCTGCGTCACAGAAATAAAACGGCGGATAGCCATGGCTAAAGATGCTATATTACGCCCCCGGAACATCTGGGAAAAACGTGGTATAAGTTTTAAAACGAAGGCCCGTTTGGTCAGAGCACTAGTTTTCCTGATTTTCCTCCATAGAGTTAATAATAATAATATTTATTTATTTTCAGGCTACTTTGGCCCATAGATAAATACCTTACAGACTAACAAACATACGATATAATTGACAGCTTGTGTTAGTAAACAAAACCTTAAAACTATATTAGTATCACTACAGTTGCACTACGTCACTGTGCGATCATGTGGCACTTGCCCGCGGAAGCGTCGAAACACCACCCCCTGCGGCCAAAAGTCCTCTTCCAAGACGAGGTGCAGGTAGCATGTCGGTACTCGCACCACAAACGCCTTAAAGTTGACGTTGCGGCGCGACTCGAGCAGCTGCACTCTCGCCACGTACTTGATCTTCTGGCGCACGTACTCCACGATGTCCTCCGTCGTAGTGGTGTAATGTAGACGGGAGAGGTACAAAGGAGTGTTCGGCTTTGCGGCACGAATATGCACATTGGGCTCCGATGGAGCCGTGCCGCAGCGGTTCTTGATGGTTCGCTGACGGCGCTTCCTCCTCAACACCGTCACGAAACCATCATCAGCCTGGATCGGTTCCTTTTCAGGCACAGGCTTCTCGGAAGGAGCATTTTTCCCCACAAGTTAAGACATGGACAATCCAAACAAGAGTAAGACAGAGGATAGACGCATTCGAAATGTGGTGTTTTAGGCGGATTCTCCGAATTCCATGGACGGCCAAACGCACAAATGTGTCTATCCTTTACCAACTCGATATCAAGACTCGATGGTCAACAGTTTGCCTACAGCGTATTTTGTCTTATTTTGGCCACATAATGCAAAGAGGAGATAGCAGCCTTGAAAAGCTGGTCATTGTTGGCAATACCGAAGGTAAGCGACCGCGAGGCCGGTCGCCATTTTACAAATTTGGAAGTGTCTGTCTTCCAAACGATTGGCTTTGAGAAAAAATTGTTTGTGGAACCTCAATGTCATTTTTAAAGACCTGTCTAATGTCTATAGACACCCACACGTAGGTATAGGTTTGATGAAAAAATATATATAGTTTCAGTTCCATGTATGGGGCGACCCCCTAAATCCTTTTTTTTATTTTTGTATAAAAATCGTAAAGCGGTTCACAGAATACTTGTAGAGTTTCAACTGTGTAGTCTCAATAGTTTCCGAATGAAGTGGCTGTGACATACGGGTGGACAGACGGACAAACAGACATGACGAATATATAAGGGTTCCGTTTTTTGCCATTCGACTACGGACCCCTAAAAAACAGCTGGTTTGTAGTAATTTTTGATGAGCTCGTTATCAATACATGTTGGATTTAGATAATGATCATCAGATAAAAATAAAATAGTTAGTAATTGATTTTTGAAAATCATCAAATAAATAATTATAATAATATATAATCAATATATATTTTATCCCTGCTGCCCCTATTACCTACCACAATCGAGAGTTTTCGTATAGGGTAATGTTGGCTCACGGAAAATTAGCTTGATAGTAATCAAGTGAAAAAATGTACCGTGGATCCTGGACTAACATTGTGACGCGGTCAATAATAATTTATAGATGAACGGATAGCTGTCAGTGGGGCGCAAAGTGACATACGTCCGTCTAGCACCGCGCCTAAGCGCTCACTGTCGAATTTCATACGTAAGAAAGAGAGCGCGATGACGCAACGCTCGAACTTCTTACAAACCATATAATGATTAATTATAAAATAATAATTTATTAAATAATCAAAAATTAAAAACAACCAAATTTTGTATTTAAATATGATACGTTATTGTTATAAATTTTAACAACGTACGTTCATCAGTAATACAGATATTTTTGTTGGAAGATCATTTTAAGAGGTTAGTTTACCATTTTTTTGTATCGAGAAAACTTTTCAAAAACGTGTTTTGAAAACAACGAAATTATCAGAAATATGTTCAAGATTAACATATATTTTTTCCGCCGTGTCAAACTGTATAGATTTGGCTAAAAAATTTTTCAATACAAGCCTATTTGGCTCTTGTCAGCGCCTTAAAATAAATTAACTAATGTTACAGCCAAATTACTATTACGGTATTACGGCGCGGTACGGTATTTGTTATTATTAATGCCAGTTTTAATGTTATTCCATTCCTTTTAAAAAATGGTTCATAGTTATCTAATTATTCTTACAAATTATTATGTCTTCGAAAACATGGCAACGATATGAAGAAGCAGTTGTTATGATTTTGTAGGAAATCGAGAATATCATCCACGCTTAGTAAGGGTATCAAGAATAGCTTTCCTCTTTCTGGCACCAAAGGGAGTGCGCGCGGAACTAGTTGGCCGCGCCTTAGGTGGCGACAGGGGTGAGTGGGCGGGTTGCCTACAGCTCGCAATGCACAGGAGACTATAATTATACAGTGATGACCAATCTCGAGATATCGTGAACAATAATAATTGTTCAATTTATTGAAAAGAATATGTATATATAATATGATGTACTTTGCTCTTTGTCAATCGCTTCTAACATAATATTGTCTATCATCCTGGGGAGGCACATCAAAGACAACTCTGAAGTCTATCGAGATCGCCCAGCGTGCAGTACTGAAGGTTGCGACGTGCAAGCCTGTCCGTTTCTCTACCACTGCATTATACGCGGAATGGGAGGTCTTGACCGTGAGACAGTTATACATACTGAGCGTTGTCCTCCTACAGCACAGCAAACTAACTTACAACCCACTACTCCTCCAAAAACGAAGAAAGGACATAGTGTGCGAGAGAACTCAGTTGTCTAAAACTAAATTTGGATTTCGCTTTGCCCACTCCATTGGTCCATTCCTTTACAATAGGCTGAACAGAATACTAAATATATACCCATTAACAAAAATGCAATGCAAGATAAAACTAGCTGAATACCTAAAAAGTCTAACCTATGAACAGACTGAACTTCTCCTATACATAGCATCCTAACCATTGTAATGCATTAATAACAACATGCATCTCTTATCACAAACACACAAACGTGCGCACGCTCACTCACAACACAACACACACCACAACACACACACACCACAACACACACCACAACACACACACAACACAACACACACCACAACACACACACAACCCAACGCCCAACACACACCTCATACACGTCCTCTTACACATCAGTCACGTACATTGTCATCTCACACAAATAAGAGGTCCCACATGCAAATTCTACAGAAACTGTTTTTCTTTTTAAGTTAATCAAATTAAATTAAAAAAAATTAAAATTATGTTTAACAATTATGAAATGATACTGGCACATATATGAAATGTCTAACGCTCGAGGGGTTTGGCGCTGATAGTCGAAATACAGGCTCCGCCTAGTTCGGCTACAGATGACTGCACCACTTACACTATGTACAACCTGCCTGTTTAAATATTTTGTAAGCTATGTCTAACTTTTCTTTGAATAAACATTATTATTATTATTAATACAAATAAAAAACAAAAACATGCCTAAGGCGCGGCCAACTAGTTCCGCGCGCACTATAGTAGGTACTATACTGCCAATTTAGCTGAGCATGTGAGATTCCAAATTCAAATCACATTATTGACCAGCGGGTCATAATGAAATCCAGTACAACATTATTGACCGGCTGTTCCCCCGGCCACTAATGACTCACTTTAGGTTAAGGTTGCTTGACATATAATTTGACATTTTCGAGCAGGTGGTGTGAAAAGATAGTTATAGGTACGACATATCCGATTCAGTTTCGATTCGATTGTTTGTGAAAAACTATCCAGTAGTCCTTGTACGACCGAACTTGTGGTTGATAAATCGTAAGCAGCTGTTCCTACGTAAAGTACTTTCGCACTTTTGCGAGAACATCCAGCTTTCTAGCGGCTATTTGGGCCCTGGACTCAATATAAGACCCTAATATTAAGGATCGAGGTTAGAGTAATAGAGGAGAGGAGAGGAGTAGGTGGGGTTAGAGATGGTTAGTCATCGGGACCAGGGGACAGGTAAAAAGTCTCTGGTAAAAGGGGTCAAAGGGTTTTGACGGAGAAAAACATGCCTAGGTCTTAGCTCCATTGAACTTTACCAGCTGTCTTGAAAGACAAGTTTAAGCGCTCGACCATGTGCTCCCTACTAAGTGACTGGATTATGGCTGCTCGACAAACGTGCTGTCGTCTGCATACCCAAAGGTACCGGTCTTTAGCAGATCGTCGACATAATTGGTATTTCCGTCCTAATGTTAATTGATTCAAATAATAATTACAGTGATTTAAAGAAATTAGAACTTTTTGATACCTCTGTGGGCGGGTATTGCATAAAGTGAGCTTTACTCATATGGCATAAATCATACTTTAGATGTTACCTAAAATGTGCTAATACACCCTTTGAGCCCAGACTGGTATCGTTATGTGCTTTCGTCGAAACCGCTGAACTGAACAGTCTATACTAAAAGTAATGGTAGGCATGAGTAAAAATAACAACTTTTTAACAAAAGATAAACCGAACTTATATAAAACCGACTTAAAAAAAAAACACAAAAAAGTCAAAAATAAATCAGTTTCTGAAGTCGGTGGCAAAAAAATGAAATCAAACAAACAAAAGTCACCGACTTCAGAAACTGATTTATTTTTGAATTTTTTGTGTTTTTTTTTTAAGTCGGTTTTATTTTTTGTTAAAAAGTTGTTATTTTTACTCATGCCTACCATTACTTTTAGTATAGACTAATAACATGTGAACCACTCACATGTTCATCACTCATGAACATGTGGACAATGTAGTATTTTTTTTGAGATTTGTTGATTTTTCAAAAACCGCTAGTCCGATTTCGATAAAAATTATGGGACCATTTGGGAAGTATACCCTTTCCAACAAAAAAAGAATTTTTCAAATCGGTTAGCAAGTGACGGAGTTATGCCCGAACAAACATAAAAAAAACAAACATCCGAATTGAGAACCTCCTTCTTTTTTTAGAAGTCGGTTAATAAATTAAATAAGATGTAGGCAATAAATATTTTTTCAAGTACTCTATCAACATGAATGTGACCGCAAACCAAAATATCGATGGTTATTTAGTAACGATTTGGCATGTTTAAAGATAAACGTTAACAAGAGATACATATCATGCTAAAACTAAGACAGCTTATATTAATGGCTAATAAAAACCTGTCGGTGGCTCATCAGCATGAGTGATTAATTAACTTCTGGCAGGCATCGTATATTATAATTACACACCAATTAGTCAATACGTCAGGAAACCATGTTACGCATAATCATTTCACACTCGCCTTTGTGGCCCACCGCGTTGTTAGAAATGAGAGTCTGAGATTACTTTTTATTAAAAGGGTTCGAACTTAAGAAAGAAAAAGTAAATGTCATATAGACTCGTGCATAGAAAGAAACATGAGATAATGGAATACATAAATATTTATTAAATAATTTAAAACTGACAAACCCTTGCTTTCTAATACTTTAGCGATAAAGGTAAAAATCTATTAAAAATATTACCAGACTGTAGCTGTAGTAATGATAAGTTGATGTGCCTTTATGAAAGTTAGTTAAAGAAAACAAAATACGAATTTAGCGAAGTACCTACCTAGTAGCTTTACGAAAATATGAACATCACTTGATACAGTCGTAAAACCTTTGCGTACGTGTTATTTCACTAGAAAATCAATTGAGTTTGTCTAGTTACATGATATTATCATAAGTCAATATTGAAGTTCCGCCTGACATATGAACATTATTTACTCAATTAATTGGTGATGTTCAAGTAATCCGTTCATCGATTTTTTTTAATATAATAATATACCTATATCATACACAGATAAAATTTGTTTGTAAGTTTGTATTTAGGAGGTAATCTTCGGAACTAATAATTCAATTTTAATATTTTTTATTGATAGAGAAATACATTATTCGTGGTTTGAGATATATATTTATACTTATCAAATAAATTAGCCGATTTATCAAAATTTTTGCTGACAAAGTCGCTGGCGTAGCTCTAGCAACCAATATTTTCAATAATAATCACAGGATACTTATGTATTAGTTTTAAATGTTAAGGCCATCGTCTTTGAATACAGCTATTATTAAGATACACGTACTATAATTAATTACTGGATTTAATGTGAACGATGCATATTTAGCTATCTATCCCGACCTTAAACTTAGGAACTTTGTTCATTAATCAATTTTGTGATAGCCTTTTTGCAACACAAAACAACAAATGATCGCTACAGCTTGGCCGTCGCAGATATAAATATATTTTTCTAGAATTTCGTCACAAGCATATATTGATTACCTATACAATATATTATCATCATCATTTTCTTACCCTGTCGAACTGTATGGATCGGAATATTGGGCTGTGAAAAAGATGGATACAAAAGATTGCCTGAATGGGTATATACCTATCCATCCACATTTATACTCAAAACTTTCCACGGCATTTTCCTCCGCATTACATAGGTATTCGATACCACAGAAATGAATGCAAAGCAGTATTTGAAAATGTCAAATCCAGTAAAAAAAACCGGCCAAGTGCGAGTCGGACTCGCGCACCGAGGGTTCCGTAAAAAAAATATATTATGTGATGTAACTAAAAATTTATGGTTTTCGTAATTATTCCTTTATCTATGCTATAAGACGTTGCTTCGTACCAAATTTCAAGATTCTGAGTTCACGGGAAGTACCCTGTAGGTTTTGATTCCCTTGCGAGTGTCGAAAATTTGCGGCATAAACGGGAGTATCTTGATGTAACAAAAAATTTATGGTTTTCGTAATTATTCCTTTATCTATGCTATAAGACGTTGCTTCGTACCAAATTTCAAGATTCTGAGTTCACGGGAAGTACCCTGTAGGTTTTGATTCCCTTGCGAGTGTCGAAAATTTGCGGCATAAACGGGAGTATCTTTTGATCGCGTTGACTTAGAAGTTTGATTTTTTCACAGCTCCAAGAGACCATAGACTTGAGTATTTGATATGAATTTCAGCTTGATACCTCCACGCGTTCCTGAGAAAAAAGGTCTTGACAGACAGACAGACGGACAACAAAGTGATCCTATAAGGGTTCCGTTTTTTCCTTTTGAGGTACGGAACCCTAAAAATTAATACAATTTTGACTTCCGTGTCTCGCGTTAATTTAATTCGTTTGTGAGAGAAGAAGCTTGTGGAAGATACGTTCGTCTTTATGCACTTACCTACATTTTCTGAGGAACACAGCGGGATATCAAGGTATACTTTTGGCCAACAACAAACACAGGGCCTCGTTTTGTATAGATTTCAGGTACAATGAAAGATCCACATTAACTGGTTTAGTATAGCTTGATTAGTCACCTTATGTACATACGAGAAGACTGAAACAGAATAGTTGACGAGAAGAGCTATGGTTTACTCTGTTATGTTTTAGTGTACAGTATACAAATGTTTGAAGAAAGATTTAAATAGATAATATTTAATGTGGTCAATTAATATTCATAGGATGTTTATCAACACCATGCAACTAACTTGTATTACAGTTAATTATGTCTAATACTGTCACTATACCAATTATAAAAACATTCATAATTGATATTAGTGGACAAACCTATTATAAAAATAAGTCACCATATTCCAAATTAATTGTATACCTACTCTTGTATTATGTAAAACAACAGGTGTGGGCTTAAAAAAAATATTAAATAACCTTAGAATATGCCATTTTATTTTGACAACTTTAAAATGACGTCATTTCTTTAGTAGTTTTGTACTACCATCATGATTTACGTTCAATATCTATAGTTAGGCATATAACGCGAAATATGGTGAATATTTTATATTCGCCTTGACATCGAGTTCCGTTTTAACATAATGACATAATGTTTAGGAACTGTTAAACTCCAAGATCCACCAAAAGTTAACACTTACTATATGTAAGTGAAGTAATTTTAAATGCCAAGGAGCTTTTGGTATGGGTGTGTAAATAGTTTGGGCATTGACGTATTATTTGTGTGAAACGGTGGTAAGAGTTTGTATGTCAGTTATTATCACCATAGTGTCCAGTAAACCAAAACAAGTACAAAGGTGGCCAAGTTGTCAAGGCACCAACTGGGTAGGTATGTGTGGTGGTCGGAATTTCGAACCTAGGCACTTGGCTTAATTTTTTCAACACCACTGCTTTCAAAACAGAACAGGAAATATCGGGAGGTAATCGGCATGGCATAAAACCAAACATCGACAGTGCACCGGTCTGGTGTATTATGACCCACTTCTGCTCATGGAGAAGAAGCCTTTGTGGCAAGAAATTAACTAATATGTCTTGAATTTTTGTCTTAGAACGACTGGTATTTTCAACATACAAACGTCTGAAACATTTAACTATAGATTAAACTAGTATGACGAGTATTTTTAACACAGATCGTCTCAACCTAATAAAAATGTCTAACTGGGATCAACTCTCAGGTAAACCACGGGATTAAGAAAAAACATAGATGTTTTCTTTTTATTTTGAATTGATAAAGCAGGTTTTAAATTAGGTACACATGTTTCCAAAGTTTGATTGATTTACGAGCTGATGTCCGCAACGCCATATCCAAATGCGTATTTTACATACGGGTTGGAAAGTAGATCATTCCATCCAGTCCAGCTCCACGCCTTGGTGTCGATTAAATCTCGTGAAGAGTACCTAGGTTACCAAAGTACCTACTACCCTCATCCGTGTGTCACTGCGGGGGGCCTACTGAAAACCAGCGCTGAGTGTTTTACACCCAGCATATGCTGAGTTGGTTACCCTTTCGTTATGGGCATGCTCAGCGCAGTTGAGCTGTATAATTAATTGTTAAGCTGTTTGTTGTTATTTGTTTATGTATGTGCTGCTCTTTTGTGTTGCTGCTGTCCATTAGCGAATAAATACATATTCTATTCTATTCTATTCAAAGTAGAACCTTATTATTTTTTCTTTTTTGTAACCAGTTTTTTTCCACTGGATCTTTTCCAAATGACCTCAATTTTTTCCATGTGATCTTTTTTGGTACCTCCTCGAACCAGCTTTCGCGATACACTTCCAGATGTCTCGACACCTTTTTCTTGGCCAGCCTTGTCGACCATTACTATAAAAGTTTGTAAAACAACGTGTCTATTTTCTGCTTCAGATGCATCTACCAAGGAGACTGGGTTTTAAAGCGAGCATAATACTTCTTTATATAAGCTTCGTGCTGCAAGCCTTGAGTGCCGAGAAATATACCGACAAGTATACTGACGAGAACAGACCGTACGAGTTCGGGTTCAAGATAGACGGCGAGCAACACAGGCATGAATCTAAAGGTACCTTAATATATTTTTTTAAAACGGTGCTCCACACTGGGAATTTCTCCTGTATCGTGGGTGCGTTTATAAACATTTCACATACACAAACCAAACACCTAGACCCGAAACAAATATGTTTATGGGATCGAACCCGCTCTCAACCACTGCGCCAACCGTGCCGTCAAATTGGTATATCTGAGAACCACCACCATACCAGCTTCCAGTCTAACTGGATGTAGCTGAATACCAGTATTTTACATAGAGCGACTGCCTATCTGACCTCCAAAATCCAGTTCATATGGGGTCTTTTTCCATTCTCCTATATCATGAGTCGCCATCACAATAACCATCATCCCCTACTTTCTTGACATTTATGTTTGACACAGTCGTACCCACTTTTATAGACAGACATGCACACATACCTATTTCTAAGATTTATTGTGCTAATTCTAATTTGATTAAAATATATACGTTTTACATCCCCAAAACACAACCTGACTGTGTCACACCAGTATCAGTTTATTCCTTAATTTTATAACTAATTTCTTAATATAATCCATAATCTACGATCATGCAATCCATATCATGATTATATTACTTTAATAAAAACTAAACATGCTTTAAAAAAATAATAAGCCTCATGATTTATTTGCCAAATATTTTGTATTATACATTTTAATTAACTGCGACCGCATCAATAGCCTACTAGTATGTGATAATGATTAGCTAATTCATCAATAGGTAGGTATAAAACGGCTAGAACTATAATACTCATGCTCATGTACAGAGGCCAGCTCATCTAATTCATCTACAATTTAATAGATTTCCGAAAGTATTGCTAAAGTATTAGGTTCAAGGTTGATTGAGAAAATTTATCAGATTCGGGTAGCTTGATGTGTCATGGCATCTGTACCAATAACACAAGAAAAACGGAGTTGTATACGATATGCTTAGAAAATTGGCACGATTTTTGTACCAATATAAATTATGTTAACTACCTACGTTATGGTTACGATAAATCTACTCATATTTTGTGATGTAGAATTATTTCATAGCTTTACTTAATAACAAAAATAGCTAAACTGGGTGCATTTTAAATAATAATACATTTTAAAAACGCAGTTTTTTTTTAGATCACCACAGATTTTTTATTTATAATCGATTTCATCTTCATTTTGACTGATCACTAATACATTTTTCAGAACCTAGGTGGCGTTATAACCAATGTCTGTAATTCTGTATATTTCCATGCTCATTACATACCATGTATGTTTATAATAACATTAGATAAAACAAATAAAAACCTATTATTTAGTTAACATTTTAATACTTAACAATTTTAAACTGCATTTAAAGAAATGCAACCAATTACTACTACTTACTAATGAATATTATTAATACATTTTTAATGAAGATCACCCATATTTTAGCGTCGCGTCGTTCGTGTATAGCAATTTGCGAATTATAATGTCGGTAATATTACAAAAGGAGGAAGTCAGGAAAATCAAATTATGCTATTACACTTTTGGAAGTACTACAAATTAATAATCATCTCGCCAACAAACAAATTTCTTTTAAAATCGATGAAATCATCAGATAATAATAAGAATTACCTGAAACTAGTCGAACGTCAGAGACTGTTACATACATAATAATAATTACATAATAAACACCTTTATTGAATTGCTTAATTATTCATTTCCTCGTTTAATAATTTAAAATCTGCATTTTTTTTAAAGCAGGTATCTCACTGCTCCCAGTTTATTTGATGTGACCGTTTTACAAGGTCAAAAAATCGTCACGTTTCATACACACTCTATTCTATTAATACTGATCATGTGAATACCTATTATAAACAAATTATGTTGATGATTTGAAAACTAGCTCTTCGTAATTTGTTATCGGGTTGACGACGACCTAAACAGATGTTTCTTTTTAATGATTTCTAAAACCTGCTCCTTTCCTACTCACCACGTTTTACGAAATTTCTGGTTTTGCTATTACTCGTGATGGTTTTCGTGGTTTGCGATTTGGATTTCTTCCTCTACAATCACTACATCAGTCTATACTAATATTATAAAGCTGAAGAGTTTGTTTGTTTGTTTGTTTGAACGCGATAAACTCTGGAACTACTGGTTGGATTTGAAAAATTCTTTTTGTGTTGGATAGTCCATTTATCGAGGAAGGCTTTAGGCTATATAACATCACGCTACTACCAATAGGAGCGGAGCATATTTGAGAAATGTTGCAAAAACGGGAAAAGAAAATTCTTTTCTGAGAGCTTCCGTTGCGTGCGCTGCCAAAACGGTTTAAGTTACGAGAAAATAATGTATGAAGTAATTATTCCTCTTTAAAAGTTCTAAAAAAAAGTCCGCGGGAGCATATGTCTATCTTTTAAGATTAACTCACTGTAACCATTTTTCACTATTAAAATGTTAGGTTAAAAAGAATTATTTTTTGCGAAGCTTATTTAACCCATATGATATTAATCTATATCTAAATAAACGTGTTCGTTCGAACGGAAATTTAATATAGAATATTTGTGCCCTTTACTCTATACATTTTATACAAATATCTTAGAAGATAACGCAATGTAAAAATACCCGCGCGGAAAAATACCCGCGCGGTGTTCTCGACATCGTATATTTAACAGTAACAGATATCTTATAGTAATTCTCATTTTAGTATAATCTAAACTAATAATAAAAAGAGGAAAGGTATTTTTTTTTTGTTTGTTACGATTTAACTTAATAATTTTGGTTGGATAGTTGATTTATCGAGGAAAGTTATAAGTTATACGAGTATTTAGAGACGCAGACCAAGTTGCGTGGGTCAGCTAGTCATTTATAAAAACAAAGTCCTGTCCGCGTCTGTCTGATCACGATAAACTCAAAACTACTTCACCGATTTTCATGCTGTTTTCAACAATGGGTCTATTCATTGGTGAAAACAGTGGTTTTAGTATATAATTTGTCAAGTTTCGACATCCCAGCAGGCAAAGCAGTGGGCATCAGCTAGTGCACTATAGTGTAGTGTTATAAATCAGCGGACCTTGGCAGGGCTTAACTATTATATTTGACTTTAATGGCAATAAACACATTATCATAATATATTCTTACTCAATAAAATCGATTGTTTCTTTACAGATAAAGACGGGATTATCATGGGTGAATTTGGATTCGTCACTGCTGATGATGTGTACCATGTCACCGTGTATGCTACCGACAAAGAAGGACACTTCAAGATATTATCAATGAAAAACATTCACTTGAAATCATGTAAGTTTTAACCCATAAGTAAAGTTATGATAGTTGAGTGCTAGAACCCTGTAGCTTGTCATTTGAAGTAATGCTAACCAAATAAATACGTCTCAGGCCCAAATGTGTCTCTATACCGATAGATAAACGAGGTCGTCAATTACAAAAACGTATAATTTATTAAGACTTATGTTTTGCTGATACCAGTGAGCCCATCGTCCTTGTGACTTTGCGCTAATGGAAAAGGAAACTAATAGCTCTTATTTCTGAATTTCAGCTTCTACGTCGGGTCTTGGCACTCCTACATCGGCAAGACAAGGTCATGCTCTAGCGTTGCCACCTGCACAACGTGCTTCTGTACAAGCATCAGCAGTCCCACAACAACAAATCAAGCAAGGTGGAGCACCTACGCCACCACAGCAAGGAACTTTTGCACCACAAGCTCCAGTACCACAAGGAGCTTTTGCACCACAAGGTCCAGTGACACAAGGAGCTTTTGCACCACAAGTTCCAGTGCCACAAGGAGCTTTTGCACCACAAGTTCCAGTGACACAAGGAGCTTTTGCACCACAAGTTCCAGTGACACAAGGAGCTTTTGCACCACAAGTTCCAGTGCCACAAGGAGCTTTTGCACCTCAACCCGGAAAACCAAATAAACCTGTAACTGTTGAAAAACCAGGAAAGTCATGCTCATCTTGCAGTTTGCCAACAACTACCACACGGGCACCACCTCCTGCATATAACCAAGTGGCGGACAATAACAATTATAATAGTCCAAACCAATTTGGTGCCCCCGTAGCAAGTCCTCAAAATCAACAAACATTCCCGGCATCATCTCCTGGACAATATAATCCTCAAAGTGGTCAGCAAAAATATCCTTCTGGTCAACAAAATATACCCCAACAAGGACTTATTGCCCCAGGTGGCGCACCATCCTTTGCCCCACAACCTGGTCAACCGCCACAAAATTATGTTAACTCACCAAATTCCCAAAAACCTTCCTCGCCTAACACATACTCGCAGCCAGGAGTAGGGAGCTTTCCTTCTGCTGGACAGACTCAAAGAGGAGCTGAAAAACAAGCTGAATTAGGTCAAACATATTCAGGAGAGCCGAACCGCTTGTTTACTGACAATCCATATGCTGGAGCCGGGCCCAAAGGCTCTGCAACTACTGTTCCTGCTCTTGGTAATTTTGCAAGCGGTAACGGTCTGCAAGCTGGATCACCCGGACAGAGTTCCTATCCGCAAAGATCACCAGTGCAAGGTTCCTTCCCTCCAGGATCAGCACAAGGTTCTTTCGCACCGGGATCACCCGCACAGGGTTCTAATCCACAAGCGTCACCCGCACAAGGTTTCATCCCGCCAGGATCACCCGCACAGGGTTCCTTCCCACCGAGATCACCCGTACAGGGTTCTTATCCGCAAGGATCACCCGCACAGGGTTCCTTCTCACCGGGATCACCCGTACATGGTTCTTATCCGCAAGGATCACCCGCACAGGGTTCCATCCCGCCAGGATCACCGGCACAGGGTTCTTATCCGCAACGATCACCCGCACAGGGTTCTTATCAACAAGGTACACCCGCACAAGGTTCCTTACCTACAGGATCACCCGCACAGGGTTCCTATCCGAAAGGATCACTCGCACAGGGTTCTTATCCGCAAGGATCACCCGCAAAGGGTTCAATTCCGCAAGGATCACCCGCACAAGGTTCCTTCCCGCCAGGACCACCCGCACAGGGTTCCTATCCGCAAGAATCACCCGTACAAGGTTCCTTACCACCGGGATCACCCGCACAGGGTTCCGTTCCGCAAGGATCACCCGCACAAGGTTCCTTACCACCGGGATCACCCGCACAGGGTTCCATTCCGCAAGGATCACCCGTACAGGGTTCCTATCCACAAGGAGGAGCTGGTGAAAGAACTGCTAAGCAATACAATGGTCCTAGACAACAATCTGACTCACAACAGGGTTCTAAGGCCTCTCAAGGCCCGGGTGCAGTTCAAGGACAGCGTGGCTCTACGAAACCGACGCTATTTGCTGCTCAAATGCAAATAGTTGACAAGAATACTGACATTTATGCACTTGGCCCTAACGAGCAGAGAGGTTTACCGCCAGGACTCGCTCAGGGTGACTTAGATACGCTACTCTACACATTTAACTACACCGTAGGTTTCCATGGTCACTTCGAAGAGGGATATACCAACGGTGCCAAGAAAGGTTACTATTTCGTAACTGGAAGGAATGGTGTTCGAACGAGGATTGATTACGTAGCCGATGACACAGGGTTCCATCCTACAGTTTCACAGGAGTTACTCGACCTGTTGTCTGAAGATGTTCCCAAACCAGAAACTGAAAAGGATGCGAAATATGGCCTCAAGGGTTATGAATTCAAATGGTTGTATTTCCCTGTTGAATCTAAATAATACTCTTATTTTGTTTCAAACCTAAAATGGACCTGAACTTTAACCGACGCTACTTACAGACTAGACTAGACTTAGGGATAGAGGTACAGCCTAGCAGGCAAATTAAAATGTATAGCTTTACTATATCTTACTATTAATTTAAGGTTAGATTATATTTTTAGAGTAAGTTTTTGAAAGTATTACATTTAACTTTAATAATAACAGTGTTCAAATTAACAAACTGCCACGTAACTGCCATATTATGATCACCAAACCTAATTATTATTAGTAGTCTGTTAAGTTCATAGAAGAAACACGTGAGGACATCTAGCATAGCACCTTGTATAAAAACATGTTTAGATATAAAATAAAATAATAGAAATACAATAAAATATATTTGAAAAAGATATATAATGTGTTTAATTAATATTACCTACATCTACATAATTATTTATAAAAACTCAATTGACATTATATTTTCCTGATCGAACAAAAGTTCAATTTAATGTGGTAATAAATTAAACAGAGGCATAATTTTCCAGTTTTGCACCTAGATCTGGTAGAGTATCGTGTTTGTTTGATATTTATATAAAGTGGTTATCAAAAGTATTTACAGTCAATCAAATCTACATAACATGTTGAATGAAAAATATGACTCATCAATAAATTTATATTTCTTGTATAATAATGATTAGGTGTTCCAGTAATGGCCTGAAATAACGGACGTGGGTAGGCCACACATGATGATATAGAAAGGTGCAGAAGTGGAGACTAGCTTCTACGGGCAGTTCTAACTGTAGATGCTTGAGTTGAACAGCCCAGGCTGTAGCTTTTTTTTTGTCAAAAAACTTCTCCCGCTCTTGGGCAGAGCGGAAGGGAGTGTCAGACTTCTACTGACTAAAAACCACCCATGTTCCTTCTTCGCCCTTGTGCCGAGGCCGCGTTATCTCTTTCGATAACCCAGGCTGTAGCTGAATCAACCAGGAAGCCTATGAATGATAAGTATGAATAACACGCAATGTTAATACGAGTTGACAAATAAAAGTATGTTTTTCTGCTGTGCATCCCGCAGGTCAACCTATGAGGCTGGCTTCTGCAAAACTTATAGACTAAGCGACTGCCAAGGGCATCCTCTTAGGGGTACGAACCTCGAGAGAGGGGCTGGTTTAACACTACTGGCTCAGCATTGCGGACTGGCACGAATAAGGGTCGGGGGTCAACAAATAAAAGAATGGTGTCGCTTAGTGCTTTTTAGTAGTTAGTTTTATTCTACTTTTACATGTTAATCTTACAAGAGCCATTCTTTAGAATGAATATGTATTTTGTTCACCAAATCTATTAACCTCAATCTATAAATTATTCAACAGCAATAAATCATGCCTAATAAACAGGAGTGCATATCGTGACAGAACACTGAATACCTAATAAATTAAAATGTCTAATAAACATGTCATCCAAACGAGATTATCACCAATGCATTGGCAGGTGAATATCTCCTAAACGCATTGTCGAGCAAAGTAACACCGTGGCGAGATTCAGCTACTTTTCTGTACGAATAAGTCGATCAGAAAAATATGATATTTCGCGATTAAAAACTAAAAAGTTGAAATTGTTAAAGAATATTGACATTTACGAAAACCTATATTTATAGGTACACGCTAATATAATATCCAATCATCTTCTATAGTAACTTAATTATTTTGTTTTTGTGGAATTTAAACACACGCCATCTAATAAATGTTTAGTGCAACAGCATATAAACAAGGCCATAGAGTCCGTAACAAGTTTAGCCGGTGCGCAGACGCGACTGACGGTACGCAACATTGATCTTAACTTCTTATTTCCATCAACTGAGGATAGATGGCAGTAAATTATTAGGACAGCACGG
This sequence comes from Diarsia mendica, assembly GCA_949316265.1. Lineage (NCBI taxonomy): Eukaryota > Metazoa > Arthropoda > Insecta > Lepidoptera > Noctuidae > Diarsia > Diarsia mendica. Next base: position 13,803,126 of record OX438891.1, read on the forward strand.
TTGTCACAATGGTCGAGCGATTGGCTGCTGCCCTATGTACCTATCACGGGTTCGATTCCCGCACGGTACAAATATTTCTATGGCTTACAGTTCGCTGTTCCGGGTCTGGTTGTATGTGCATGTGAATTTAAATGTTTATAAACGCACTCACGATACAGGAGCAATCTCTAGTGTTGGGCAAATTTAAAAAAAAAGTACGTAGGTATTTATATTTGGTTTTGCATTCCAGTAAGAATTTCTTGTATAATTTCAGACAGGCATGCACAATACTACAAGCCACCATACTTATTTCTACTGCAAATCAGGGTTAATCCTGACGAAAACAAAAATTTTAAGCTGACTCTACGATTTTTTATATTGCGATTTTTATGGGCTTTGATGACCATTCAATGTCGGGTTTGACACATAACCTGTTCATCGGTACATCATCATCATCATCATCATTTAAGTCCAAAAGACATCCACTAGCATTGATAGTCTAGTGGTGTTACCGTCGGACTGACAAGTCATAGGTCCCGAGTTCGATTCCAAAATACGCACCTCTGATTTTTCGAGTTCATGTGCGTATTGTATCACTTGCTTCGGAGAAGGAAAACATCGTGAGAAAACGCGTACGCAGGCAGCGGCGCACAGTGGTGCAAGAGCGGAATTAACTCGAATTTTCAGAGTGCATATTACACTTGTAATATGTCACGCAGGACATAATAGACACCCTAATAAACAGAATGTGATAAAAATTGTGTGAAAAATAATTTATTTTCAGACATTAATAAACTATCAAAGATGACCGAGTAAGAACGTACAAACTTTTAACGAAAACATCGCGTGTTTCGAGGACTGATAAAATATAATTATAAGTAATAACTTTACAGTTCAATTTTTTTTTTGGGAGGCACAAGTATGAAGTAAATATTTTGCTAGTTACCATAAAAATATTAACAATATTTTGACTGTTGTGAAATTTTATATAGAACTGCTTTTTTTAAACCATTTCGCGATGTTAAAAGGGTCATAACTTCTTTCCGCCGGTGACCGCAGCTTTGCCACATGCTTCTAATGATGCGTTAATGCCTTAGAATTGGTATTATGTACATTCCAGCTGCAACTAGCTGCAACTCTGGCTCTATAGTCACATTAACTAATGAGAATACTTTTCTAAGAAAAATTACAAATGAGCTGTTAATCTGGGTAGTTTAGCAATTATTATCGGGAATAAGTCTTATAATAACTTATACAAGGGGTACCATCAGTTTTTATATAGTAAAGAGTATCTATTTGACAAAATAACACTATTTACTAGTGATGGCCGCTTGTAATATTTCCTATTCTGAAATGGCTAATACTGTATTTATGAGTGATCGTGAAGTGCATAAGTGCTTAGAAAATCTTAAAGACATTCATCCAATCCTGATTTCAGTAGAAAAAAAATAGGTAAAAAAACTTTTTAAGTTAAACGGTTTTATGTTAAACATACATTGCAATGTTTAAGATAAATGTACTAAAAACCAAAAAATAATAAAATAGATACAGTCGTGGGAAAAAACCGTGGGGCACGTCAATTGTAATTTCCGCAGCACGACAGTTCCGAATTGACGTGCCCCACGGTTTTTTCCCACGACTGTATCTATTTTATTATTTTTTGGTTTTTAGTACATTTATCTTAAACATTGCAATGTATGTTTAACATAAAACCGTTTAACTTCAAAAGTTTTTTTACCTATTTTTATTTTCTAGTTTTTAGCCGCCATCTTGGATTTTAATTTTATATAGTATATTGTATTCTGCTTGTTGAGCCCTTTCATTTGATACCCATATTGATGGGATTAATAAAACATAAATTATCCGCCATTTTGTAGCGGCGGCCATCTTGAATTTATAATGATAATGAATAAACATAATTGTATTGTCACCAAAATCCAAAGTGTATACAAAATTTCAGATTAATCGGTTGACAGGAAGAGGGTGAAATTTGAATTACTAAATTTGATCCAAGAATAAAACAAACGGGGTGAGCTAAATAAAACCGTTTAATAAAAATAATATATTCCGCGCTCCCATACAAAGTGAACCACTGTGCGGCGCGGCGACGCGTAGGGTTGGGAGGGGAGCGAGACAACATAATATTATATTTATTTGGGTTGGTTTTTGTTTGTAAAGTTTATTGTATTCCATATTAAGTATATTTAGCTTTAAATTGTAATAAGGGTACTGTTTTATTTTATTTTCTTTTTATGTGGGTAACAATTAACATAAGTTTTAAATATCCGTTTTTTTTTTTTTTTAAACGTTGCCCCACACTAGGAATTTCTCCTGTATCGTGGGTGCGTTCACAAACATTTAAACTCACATACACAAATACCCAGAACCGGAACAACTATCTGTAGGTCATACAAATATTTGTTCCGTGCGGGGATCGAACCCGCGACACGCAGCGCAGCAGTCCATTGCTTGAGCCACTGCGCCAACCGTGCCGTCCGTTTTGACGTTCGTACGTTTTTGTTTTCAAGGGTTACCACTGAAAACCAGCGCTGTGCTGTGGGTCCCCATAGCACAGCACCATGCAGTAGTGTTCCGTTTTAAGTTTATGTAAACGCAAACTTGTTTTTTCTTTTTTGTACTTACCTATTTTTTTTTGTTAATTATAGTTGTAAGTTGTGTGTTTACCTGCTTTTTTTATTTATAATATTTTTGCGACAATAAATATTTTTTCTTTCTTCTTTCTTTCTTTCTTACTTTGTGGAAAGAACTGCGCAGGGCTGTGACAATTTTGATAATTTAATAAATAACAGGAGGAAACTAAAATAAATTTTACAGTACCTTGTTCAGTTTTTGCAGTACATTGGACAACGAGTCTTTGCTTATTTTTATTGGTCGACTGGACCCACATGCAAAATTGAAAAAATATCTATTGTTTAAAGGTACCAGTGGGTACAGTCGAGCGCAAAAGTGTTCAGTCAAAATATAATAAAACGCAATTAATATACCCTAATTTGGGGTCTGATACATAACATCGCGAGTCACTACATCGATGGTCGCTGTATCGACAACGGTCCATCGACGGGTTAATGAATCGACAGTACCTCACATCGATGGTACGCTACATCGACAGTACACCAAATCGACGGTGCGCTATATCGACAGTACACTCCATCGATGGTACGCTACAGCGACGGTACCCCAAATCGATGGTACGTCCTGTACATAAAAGAATTAAAATTCCTAAATGTTCAGCTTTTTAATGTTTCAGAAGATTATTCGTTAAAATAGTCCTTATACTCCAATAACATGTAGTTACGAGTAATATCTAACAAGTTTTTATTAAAAAAAACAGCTTCGAAACTTTGAGTAATGTTAATATACTTCTGATGCTGACCGTACCGTCGATTTGGTGTACTGTCGATGTAGCGTACCATCGATGTGGTGTACTGTCGATTCATTAACCCGTCGATGGACCGTTGTCGACACAGCGACCATCGATGTAGTGACTCGCGATGTTATGTATCAGACCCTTTAATTTGATAGTGTTTATTCTTAATCAAAATCTCAAATCTTCTACTAACTAATAATTATTAACTTAATGTAATACTCAAATATAACACGGTACGTAAAAATATAAATAAGAAGGTACTATTTAAAAATCACAGATTGCTAAAAATTTAGGAATAAAAATAAACACCATCACGAAGTTTGATTCTCTTCTTTTCAATATAAATTGTGCATTCAACAATTGGTTCTAAAATATTATGGATTTCATTTTGATATTAGGTTTTATAATGGGTGTAAAAATTCCCATACCGCAGCCGAAAGGTAGGTAATTGACTCGTCCAGTCGTCCCGAACTGGGTGGATCAGAAGGGAGTGTCAGACTTCTACTGACTAAAAACCACCCATGTTCCTTCTTAGCTCTTTGTGTCCGGAGCTGCGGTGTCTCTTTCCAACGACCCGCAGCAGTCATCGCGACTTTTTTTTTGTTTTGGCCCATACCGGTAAACTTCTACATAGTTAGGTACATAGATATTGGAAGTATCAAGTTTCAACTTATTTCCAGATATTAAAAAAAAACATGTTTATAATATAACTTTTTTATATCTATCTACCGTAAAAGGTGATTATCCTCCCCAAAAAAAAAAAATCGTTTCCCAGCAATATTTTATTTGCGTAGAGTTACCTACTATGATAGGGAGGGCTATGTCCAGCAGTGGACGTCTTTTGGCTGAAATGATGACCTACTTTGATGCACAGAATACTTGGTAAAAGGCTTGGTGAATGATTCGTCTACAATCTTACATCTTGCATGTATTTACTAAAAATAAAACCTAATTATAAGTAACGCAATATGATCGTGCATAGCCGATTACTCACCTTCCTATGAGACTGTTGTCATATCCTGCAATAGTAGACATCCCGTTCGTTAAAAAAACCTGAATGTGTCTCATTTCCTTTAATTATCAACTTACATATGTATATTTTATTTAGGAGCGTGAGAATTAATCTTAGATGTACCTATGTATATTTTATTTATCAGTGCGTTATAATTTACGAATTGAATCAATATCACTATTTTCAACCGAAAGACGACTCTCGACAAAACGAATACAAAATCAACTGCTGGATAAAGTTATATTTGTTATTTGTTTATTTTTTTAGTTTTGTTTTTTTTTTTTATATTTTAGTTTTGTTTTTTTTTTTTATATTTTTGTTGTCACCACATTGACCGGTCCCGGGATGCAGACGCACGCATCCAGCGGATCCCCGCACCTTACACCAGGGCATTGGTTCACCTAGTGGGAGACTTTCCATCGCAACATCTTCTGAAACTTAACGACGCCGGTTTCTACTTCCCGGGCTCGGCTTTTCGGATGAGTAGGTAAATATATCAAAATCTTCTTCCCCCATGGGGCATAATTAGCTAAACGCCATAATCCAACACATGGGTTTGGTGGTGGTAAAAAATAAATTAAAATTGGATTAGAATACCAATGCAATCCACTGCCAGGCAAGGAAACCGTAACCGGAACTTATTAGAATGTGGTGAAATATACTACAAATATTTTAAATTCGATAAATATTTCAGTCAATCTGTTTCATTAAATGTCTGTCGAATCTAATCCAATTAGATTCTTGGTCTAGGATGTCGGAAGAGGTCACTGTTTCGGAATTCACATTTCACAAAGGGAAAATAAACAAAATCGTTCAAATGTTGAGGTTATTGCACCGTTTTGGAATTCCCATTTCACAAAACCAAAAAATATAAGCCCAAAAACCAAATCACGCAAATGCGTCACTTTTACCGTAATGAAAAGTTAAAGTCAAATATAGCAATCTTCTTTCATGCGGACATAGAAAACTGCAAAACTAATCATGTAATAAATCAACTCTTTTTAAAAAAATATGACAACGATGGCGCTTAAAGACGCACAATAATTGACACGCTTATGCCCCAGCGTGAGTCGTGACCCGACAGCAATGATTCAATGGTCCCCGCGTTAATCTCAATAACAAGACAATTGCATAAGATTCGCATTCATGAATGAATGTTTGCAGCTACTTGCAGCCACTATCGCTGCGTGCTTTTGGCGGGAAGCCTCCACCAGTCGTACCAAAGTCGGCGCGTGCGCAACACGCGTTCGTTATTCAAATTTTCAAACTCAATGCGATCGCGAACGCGACGTTTAGTCTCCTAGTCTTTTGTTTTAAAATTGTTAAATGGAAGTATTGAGGACACACCTCATTTACTATTGTAACGATTCAGTTTAAAATGGTGTGAATATGCTTTGTTAAACCATAATAGAAGTGTTAGTTCTACTTTCTTAAACTCTAAACAAAACATATCCTAATTGAGTATTTGATGTTGGACATAATTAAGTGAAAGACGTTTCTATAATAGAAGTAAGTAGTTGGCTTACATTTCCACACAAATAATATTATGATTAAAAGTAACATTATCTAACGTCCAACTAACCCAGCTTTAATAACAAAAGCAACTAAAAAACTGCATGCAACTGACCTTATAACATAACAGGTCCAGGAGTGTCTTATTTATTACAAGAAACAAAATATCAGCCGTCTTATGATAATATTCTCCAGTGCTAATTTATTTCACCTTTACCATCTTCACACATTACAATATAATATCTGACATATTCAAGGTACTCTGTTTAACACACCTTAATTTTCAACAAATATGCTTCCGAACTATATCAAGAGTCACCAGCTACGAAAGTGAAGACGACTAAACAGTAACATACAATGTTACAAAAACACACATTACGTCTTATCTTCACCAAAAAAAGAATTGCTTATAATTATATGAATATCCAGCATCTTCTTCAACTCTACCAATGAAAACAAACTGTATTTCCCAATTGGTCTGTCCAACGTGCTTAAAATATGTAGTTGCAATTTCACGTTTTGTCCATTCAGTGTCATCGTCATATGGTAATTTAAGAGTTGACACATAAATTACAAAAAAAAACATATATTTATATGAATATCATATTAAGGAACAGTATTAGACTGAATGTCATCTCATTGACATACAGTTTGTTTTCTTTTTTCAAAACTATCAATGTGATGTAGGAACACGTTTTTGGACTGCGTCATCCCACTACTGGTCAAACCCCCATGACTGGTGGGCTAATGAGGACCAGTGGGCGTTGATTTGTCCAGCTCATTTCTTTATCCTTCACGAGGACTCGTGTGACACTAGGTTCAGCAGAGCTATTGCGTATCCTTTTAATGGCAGTGGCTATCATATAGTGTCCATCAATCAACTGTCAATTGGTTATGGTTTGGTACATTTTTTATTAAACTATCCATTTGCCAGTTATTTGATGGACACTATATGATAGCCAGTGACATTAAAAGATACGCAATAGCCCTGAAGAGCAGTAGCAGAGTTTATTTAGTACTGTTATCTAGTTAGAGTCATTAGTAGAATTTTATGAGCCCACATCACATAGCCTATGAAAAATGGCGACAATTTCCCTAAAACTAAACATAAAACAATTCCTGTTGTAGGCACATGTCTATCAATTACGCAAATCACGCAAGGTTAACATTATAAATTGCATTACGAGCTCATGACATCGCTATTTACAAAATGAACACTATGGTCAGACAAGAGCACTCCGTACCCATAAGTGCCTTTATTCAAGAGTATCACATCATCAATCATTATTTCATGAAGTAACAAAAAACATTGTTTGAACAAAAGTCTTGTCGTTCTACTGATCGGTTCAAAATTAATCATTTGTTTGTCTGATTAGATTAGTAGGAAATAATAATATATGTAATTCTGACAGAAGTCACTCAGGTCAATGCCGAAATCAAAATCTAATTAATGTCAGTACCATCATACCTGGTCTTACCGCCAAGCAGTGTTGATGTGTTATGGTTTGAAGTAAATAAGTGTCCTCATCATTCTCCTGCCCTTATCCCAATTTATTGGGGGTCGTCGCAACGTGTCTGAGTGTCAGCTTAGTGTATAAAGCTTATTTTAAACACTTGAACCTGTGAGAGGCAACGCATCTGCTATAATTATGTTTTTGGTATTGCAGATGGCCTAGATAGGTACACTAAGCTGACACTCAACATGATAAGTGATATTTAAGTGAAAATGATAAGTACCTAGTTAATTGCCACTGACAGTGTATCTTTTTGTATTTTTGAATATCTATTTATTTTTTTAATAAATGGTAAAACATGTGTGGGCACTCATACTGTTAGTACTATTTAACATTTTCACTTAAATTCATCATAAGTTACTTGGGGTTGGCGCAACACGTTTTTTTGACATTTAATATCAGCCAATTACAGTTGAATTTCTCATCAAAGTTATGAACTAACAAGACTATAACAAAAAGACCATTTGCGTTCACTGTCAATTACAGAAATAAAGAAAGTGCACATTATTGCTATAATTACAAAATGTTCATGAGCCGTGAGCATGAGCAGACAGTGAGCCATAACTTTTAACAACAACTCATTTGTTAAGTAAGCATTTTCCGGAAGAGAATCGAACTTCGTTACGTTGCGCGTTGGTGTTGGTAAACTAGATGATTGAGTCAACGTTGGTGTACAAAACAAAACATGCGCCCAATAGATTTCTTAGCGACAAACATGTCGGGCTCCCTAAAAAAATTCATCCCTATTTGTCCTCCCCGGGAACTAGGGTATTTGTTTTCAAAAATAACATTTCGATGTCATGGGTTAAAGAGATCTATAAAAAAACCGAATAGCACTTATTTGGTCCCCAAACGCTTCGATTCGATTTCGATTCAAAAAATCGTATGCCTATAATTTTTTGACAGTGCGAAAACGAGCGAGATAGCCATCGAAGCGTTTATGAAATGCGGCAGCATCTCAGAGGCCTCCTAAAACGGAAAAACCAGCTTCAAAAGAAAATACAGTTTCATCCGATTCGTTTCAAAAAGAGGTCACAGAAATCCTTGAAGAGCGAATCTAGTGTAAGATTTACATAATTACCGTTAAGGATTTTCACAGTTAGAATTGTCGGAAAGCTGAGTAAGATAGCCAAAGTTAGAATCGAGGTAAAATAACGGGCCCAGCTATCTTATTGTGACATATGCAAACCTTGAACGTGCTAGGAAAAGCCTTTTGTTTATATTATGAACACGATACAGTAGTAAACATCTGACTTTCTCTATAGTCGATACTTCTTCTTTCGTATCGAGCCCGGAATAAATGTGATCAGATAGTAAGGTAGTAGCTATAGCAGGGATGGCTAACCTGTATGGATCAACATGCCATTTTTTCTAAAGAAATGTTTATGGAGACCTTACACGTGCCGTCAAATAATATTACTATTGGCAGATAATAATTAAACTAAATATTTAAAACTATAATAAATGTTTCAATTCTACGTGTAATTCAAATTAAAGTAAGATTGCATCTTGGACTGGACTTCTCTACCAAACGGTTTCTAATCGAATCTTGAAAATAATGACTCGTAGGCATAATTGAAAATATGGTTAAAAATTCAGTGGCGTGCCTAAAGTATTCTGCAACGTGCTATTGGTTTGCCATCCCTGAGCTATAGATATAATAAACATTTCTAAGGTAAAATGAAGGCTTGAGTCAGTTGAATACTTTTTTGTCATCTCCATCATTTTAATAGCTGGTATAATGTTACTTTGCCTAATTAGTCACTTTTAAACATCCCAACGGAATTTGAGCAACAACCCTAAGAATTTTCATCATACCATATCTTAAAATGTAACTGTCGCAGTATGATAGTTATAGCCGCGAAGATAATTATGTCTAGTTAGTTAGTATAAATCACTTTCATATTCATCATCCACATTCCAACTTCACCTACTGCTAGGAATGGGCCTCTCTTTGCTTGTGCCAGCTCTACGCTCTTCTACCAACCTCATCCAAGCTATTCCCGCAATTGCAACAATGTCGTCTGCCCATCTTGCTGTCGGACGACCAACCCTCCTCTTTCCATTCTTTGGACGCTACTCTGTCAAAGTTTTATTCTACTAGCCACAACCGCCCGTTGTTAGATACGAGTATCTTGCCTAGCTCCATTTGTGTTCCATGACGCGATTTCCAATATCGTCTCGGTAACGAATTTTGACGTGTGGAAATCGGACTACTATAAGTTTTATGACAAGCATCGAAGGCTCCATGGCTCTTGGTGCTACTCTGAGCCTGTACAAGTGTACACAGCTTCCTGTGTTAGTGTGCACGTCTGAGCACCGTACGTAATAGTGGGCAGAACACACTGATTATAATTAATTATCTAGGCACTCTTCAGGCAGTGTGGAAATTTGGCTGATTTCAGAATGTCGTCAAATTAGCTGAATGGCTCCCAACTTTCATATTATTATCTATTATATCATAAGGATACAATCACTTTAACTCGGCTTTGACTATCTTACTGCGACATAACTACAAAACTACAGATTACAAAAAAGAACAATATTTATTATTGCAACAAACATAATTATATCACAGCACCAATAAATCAAATTATATCATAGAGAGTTCATAATTATGTCATCATAGCAAACCTGCTGTACAAAGTACTTATCTATACAAGCGTAGAAGGAAGCATAGTTTCTTTGGCGGCATGCTCTAATATATGTACTTGCTTACTTACGTGTTATTAAGATAGTAAAACGACACAATATTGCTATGTTCATATAGATTGTATGTGTTCCGCTTATACGTAACGCTAATTGACCCATGTGTGTACTAAGTATACATGCACACTGTAGCAGTGGGTGTACGTATGCATGGCGAACAATCAACTTATACCAAACCAGTTAACGCGAGTCTGTCATTGTATGAGAGATCTCAACAAAACGAGGTATTGTTATACTGGAAATGTAGAGCTTAATGTGTCGCCCTGTGTACGCGGCAGTACCTAATTGGTTACCTCTTTTTATAGGGTAATAATAACAAACAAGGTATCATTAGATGCAAGGAGGGGCCCGCAAGGGCCGACGCCCGTCGGGGCTGTGGCTTGTCGAAAGGATAACGCGGCTTCGACACAAGGGTGAAGAAGGAACATGGGTTTGGTTTTTAGTCAGTAGAAGTCTGACACTCCCCTTCGCTCTGCCCAAGAGCGGGGGGGGGGTTATTCGATGATTTTCCACCCACCAAAAAAAAAAAAAAAAGGTATCATTAGATGTTTTAAAGATAACTAGCAGTAACTCATGGTTGCGGGAACAAGCAACAATTTCTAAGGCAGTTTTGGAAGTTTCAGCCATTGTCAGCCTCTTTAGTTGGGGTAACGGTATCTTACACAAATTATTGTCGAAATTTTTAAACTAAAAAGCATCCGCATACACATAAAAGTAAAAGAGGCTGTATTAAAGAAGAAAACATTTTATTGACCACCAAGGAATCGTGAAAGATTCGCGTTACTCGATCCAGTACCTAATCCCGCAGTTATAATGAGGTAACAAAAATTCAAAATAAAATACAGCCGAAATGAGAACTATTTAAGAAATCGGTTAAAAAGGCAGCCCTTCAAATTATGTTATTTTCTTCAGTGGTTAAGTCTTTATGTTGTCCGTCATTCAGTCATTGAACTGTTGTAAAATCGTAATAATTTTGTGAATTTATGTGTGTTTAGATCACGGAATTGCTTTATTTAATTAGATTTTACCTTGAATTATGATCTAGCACGTAGTATGCATTACTTTTCGATTATCGCAGATATTTGCTATGCATTAAGAAAATCCGAAAACGTATGGCTTCTACAGACCCATAATCATTATCCTGTCCTTATTCCAGTTTATTTGGGGTTGACGCAGCGGCTTCGGCCGTCTACGAAACCGTAGTTTCGTAACTGGGTTTCGATGAAGGAATGATTTGTCCTTGTACACACGGCTACACATCAAGCTATACAAAACCAGTATAATCTGATCGTTCATTGTGCGAAAAGATCTAGTAAAGTGAGGCCAAGATTAACTGGTTTTGTATAGCTTGATGTGTAGTCGTGTGTACGAAACTGGTTTCGATGCATCTCTTCTTCTTCCATACTTTCTAGCCGTAACATACTTCACACAGTCCATTCATTGTTTCTATGGTCTTTCTCTATTCTTGAGTATGAATGTAGATGGGTATAAGCCACTTAATCATGGTAGATTCATACTCAACATTATCCTCACTACATTTTTCTTATTCCTCCACATCACATGTCCGTCTCCACCCACAGACCCATCATAACTTATACAACCAAGAAGCAACGCTGTTTTAAAGGGCACTGATCTTAAGCAGGCAAAAACAACCTAAAATAAAACAAAACTTTAGATGTGCAGTCCTAAAAGCCTACTGCCTATCAAGCAGAGGCTTGATAGGCAGTATGCAGATGAAATCGGAATAAAAACTATCCTGTGTGTTAACACAGGATAGTTTTTATTCCGATTTCATCTTCCCATGGGATAATTTTCGAGTTGCAGCGGGCGAAGCCGCTGGCAACACCTAGTGTACAATACTTATACAACAACGCTACAGGTAAGTATCCGTGGTGTTACATTGCATCGCGTATCCGTTAGGAAGTAAAGTTTTTCTAGATTGATCGCTAAATTGCCCAACATTATGAGGAAAATGTTTCTTTTTGTTACCATGAACGATTTATTCTGGTACCAGTATCTACCGTGTTACAAAAAGATTTCTTCTAGGTAAAGACGTGAATTTCAAGAAACCGTTTTAATTAAATGAATCAGCCTTCTACTTGTTAAATACTCAGAATACAGAAAAATACCTCTATGCTGGCTCATTTACATATTTCTACTTCAAAACGTTCAACTCTAGATTAATGATTTCAGAAATAAATAAACCACATAATTATGGATCTACATTTAAAAATGGATGAGTAATTCTAGATTAAGCACCCGCGATTGAATTTTCTTCTGTTTCTTTAAAATATTAGTTACAAGTCTATACATTCAGAAAATATAAATAAACCGCCGTCATTCTAAAGATATTTGAAGAATCAGTACTTTTTTCAGTACCTTGATTTTATTAGATAAAACGCAATTACAAAACAGATGCATTTTCACGGAAAAACAAGAACGGTAGGAACCAGCACAAACCCCACTTGGCGTCTGTTTTTATTTCATGAATAAATTAAAACTACAATAAAATGTGCTACATTCAACAGGTTTAATATGATAAAAATAAAAGACATTGACGTTATTTTAATTTACTGTTTTAGTTAACATTATGTTCCAGTGAAAGTTTGAATTGTGGAAGGTTAGGATTTTAATGATAGGTATTTAATTTAAAAAAATACTTTTTAAAAGCAAGTTTTGTATTTGGCATGTGTAACAACAAAGCATTGTTCAAAAAAATTCAAGATTAATAATACTTAATTAACAAGAAAAATTACCGGCCAAGTTCGAGTCGGACACGCACACGAAGGGTTCCTTACCATTATTATCTATAAAAATCCTTTTGGGCACGGAACCCTAAAAACGAATTAAATAAACAACAATTAATATTTGTTCTTCTTCTTTATCACGATGTTTAGTGCCTAACTCGGTGTCACAGTTTTTATGACGCCAATCGGTCTCTGTATTGGCTTATCTTTTTTAAAAGCACCTACTCGACGAAGTAAGCCACACACTGTTCGCGTGCGTAATTAATTCTAAACACGGGTCTATGGGCTAAACCTAGATGTACCAAGTCGATACTAGTAAGCGTTAGCGAGACGATTTCGAATTCTAGTAAACCTAATTATTGACCACAACTCAAACTGTATCAGTAACACATGCATGCAAGTATGAGTCATCGCCGAAAGTCGTAAATGTTAAATTCTTCCTTAGTATCGTCACCACTCATATCGATCTCTTTAATTTTATTGCTTGCATTATTAACTTTTTTTGAATAATTAATTTTTATTGACTCTTCAAAGTAATTAATTTTACAACGTGCTCTAGGAATGGCAACAAAACAGTTTATTTATATTTCTAGTTCGTTGGTAGAGTAGATGAAAAAACTCGTATGGTTTTTACTATTTTTTACCACTCTTCTTCTTAGCGTGTCGATGGCATTTTAAATTGTGTCGGCCCAGGACTGAACCGCAAGTTTGGCGCTATCGGTAGCGACTAGCGACCATCAGTTCCTATAGTGAACAAAAAACACGACGCGCAGGAAAGGGTAGAGTCTTTTACCAGTAAAGGAAGACGGAAGGGTCTGACAGACCGGCGGCGGCGACCTCTCGCGTCCGGCCCTGGTGCAAGCCATGGTCCGGGGTGAGGAGGAATGGGACGCCGTCGCCTCCTTCTGCGAAGCAGTGATGCTAGCAAAGGAGGTGGCGGAACGAGAGAGGGAGAGAACCTCTCAACGTCCCAGCCGCCGCGGAAGGCGCGGAAGAGGTGAGTAATGGGCTAGCTCGCCGTCCGGCCGTCGTCATGACGGCAACAGACCGTGTCGGCGGCGCGATCGTGTTCCACGCGCGCCTCAAAGAGATGTCAGCAAGAAGGGGCCCGCAAGGGCCGACGCCCGTCGGGGCCGCGGATTTTAGTACTAGATGACGTGGCCTCGGCACAAGGGCAAAGAAGGAACATGGGTTCGGTTTTTAGTCAGTAGAAGTCTGACACTCCCCAGCGGGGGGGGTCATTTGATGACTTTCCACCCACCAAAAAAAAAAAAGGGTCTTACAGACCCATCTATCGTGTCAATGGAGAGCAAAAAAATATAAAAGTAGAACGTTGATGGAGATCAATTTCCCACGGGATAAAAAATATGTGGGTATATTTTAGGTACCTACAACAACCCAGCACTTCTCAGAATAAAGTCGTTGTATCTATTTAAAGAGTGAAACATTAAAATAATACAAACAGTGCGGCATTACGAAGAAACCGCGGCTGCACGCTTGCCTTACAGTATCGCATTACTTCCCAACACTTCCTGTTTATCGTAATAGAATCAGCAATTTATTACAATTACTGTTTCACTATTATTTAACCGAATAGTTTCAAACCATTACGTAGATAACGAAAAAATTGATGATGATTTACGAGTATTTGTTTTTAACAATCCGTTGAAAGCTGTTTCATACCCACCTATTAATATGAAAATTATAGGTTTTTAGGTACTCATTATAATAGTACAAGTAATCATGTGACTCCAAGTTCTGACAACCAGTCTTACCAAGGAATATCGTATTACGCAGTAGGTACTTACGGTTGTGGAGGTCAGATAGGCAGCCGCTCCTTGTAAAAATACAGGGTTGCAGTTGCATCCGGTTAAAATAGAAGCCGATCCCAACATAGTTGTATAGTTGGGAAAATTCTATGCAGATTATGATGTACTCATTAAAATAGCTCAGTTTATTTATGAGAAAACTTATCAACTTGCTATAAATAAAAAGGTTCCGACGAAATGAGAAAATAAATATTTGTCATATTATGCAAGAGCCAAATTGAAGTAGGAAACAATTGAAAAGCGGAAAAGGTGAATCACTGACCTTTTTGTTATTTGTGTACTCATTGTGAATTCGTAAGAATAAAAAGTGAGATTTGTAACAATGAGTGGCCTGATTGAATAAACTTGCAATTTTAACAAAAAAAAAAGTACGAGCAAGACCTACCGATTTATTTACGACATACAACTTTAAATTCAAGCTGAACAAAATGAATTTTCACAATCCAACATCCGGTTTCTGGAAAAATAAATCATTGACGCATTAAATATACATAATTATATTATATACTAGCTGACCCACGCAACTTCGTCTGCGTCACATAAATATAGCTATAACCTTTCTCAATATATCGACTATCTGTTATGTCAGTCTGTGGACGACTAGATAGTCTGTGGGGTCTATGGTTTTGGGCTCTCTGCTTTTTGGTTACTGGCCGCGTCATGGCGTGCAAAGTGATTGTTATAAAACTAAATAAATAATCGTCTTCTAAGTAAACCATCTTTTATTCAAATACAACATGGTGGCAGCGGTGGCGCAAGGTTGTAAGATGTTACCTCCGGCGCCATTTGATTTCAATCCAAAGAATTGGAAAAAATGGAGGAGCCGCTTTGAGCGGTACTTGGCAGTAAGTCAGGTGGAAAATGAAGAAGATGAGGAAAATACTTCGCAGGTGGATATTTTACTTTATTGTATGGGCGATAAGGCCGAAGAATTAGCCCTCCAATTGGATTTGAAAGGAAAAAGCCTCAAAAAGGTTATGTTGCAACTTGATGAATATTTTGTTCCCAAAACAAATCCTGTGTATTTGAGGTATGAATTTAATAAAAGAAGGCAGGAGCCGGGAGAGACGGTGGATGACTTTATTAGGGCACTGTATGTGCTCATTGAAGAATGCGGATACGATGCCAGTGTCAAACATGAGCTAATAAGAGACAGGGTGGTGGTTGGCATTGCGAGCCAGCGGGCTAGAGAGCAGATGCTGCTTAACCCGAGCCTAAATTTAGAACAGGCAAAATTGATCGGAAAAAACGTGGAAATCTATGAAACACAAGGACATCTAGGGAGGGAGGAATTGAACAGAATACAGAAGAAAGAGGAAAAGAGCGTGGAAGAGTGCTGGTTTTGTGGCAGGGAGCGTCACAAAAGCCGTCAATCGTGTCCAGCATTTAAAGCAACATGTCACAAGTGCGGAAAAAATGGTCATTTTGCCAGACGGTGCAAAGGTGTAAGAAACATCGAAAGCAACCGAAGTGAGGTAAAGTACAAAATCAATAACATGAGTGATAGTAATTATCGAAAGAAAATAGAAGTTTTTGTGAACACAAGTTACAAATGTGATTTGGATTTTCTTATAGATACCGGAGCAGATATAGTGGCTGTGCCAGAATCATGTATTAGTGAAAATACAAAAAAATATGTGAAAAAATCTGATGTAGTGATAAATGGACCGAATGAGAAGCAGTTAATGGTGATTGGTACGTTGTTTATTACATTAAAATACAAAAATAGATGTTATACTGGTAATGTTTATGTAATACGTAATTTAAAAAATCCCATACTTGGGGTTCCTGCCATAGAATCTATGCAAATATTAAAACTGTGTTCCATGATGATAAATGAAGTATCAGTGCCGGTGTCTAAAATAAATGTAGAGAAAGAATATCCTAATATTTTTAACAGTTTAGGTATTTTCAAAGAACCATTTGAAATTAAACTTGTTGACCCGAGCAAAAGTTACATACAGTGTGTACCTAGAGTAGTACCCATACCATTGCTAGAAAAACTAAAAATTGAGTTACAGAGACTAAGTGATCTGGGAGTTATAACTAAAGTTGAAGAACCTACACATTATGTTTCACCAATTGTAGTTGTGCCTAAAGAAGATACTGTAAGAATTTGTGGGGATTATACTGAACTTAATAAAAATATTCTTAGACCAATATTTCCTATACCCAAAGTTGAAGTTACATTAGCTAGATTAAAAGGTTCTAAATTTTACTCTAAAATTGATGCTACATCGGGATTTCATCAAATTCCATTAAGGAACTGTGCTGAGTTGACAACCATAATTACCCCTTTTGGAAGATATATGTATAATAGACTACCATTTGGTTTAAATTGTGCTCCAGAGTATTTTTCTATGAAATTCTCCGAATTGTTTCACGATATAGAAGGAGTTGTTATTCATGTTGATGATATTTTGATATTTGCAAGTTCAATGGACAGTCATGACAAGATTTTAAGAAAGGTTTTAGACAGATTACTAGAAAGAGGCATTACAATAAATAAAAAAAAAATGTGTGTTTGGAGTGCAGGAAATAAAATATTTAGGCCATATTATAAGTTCAGATGGTATTAAGTTAGATCCAGAGCGAGTAGAAGCAATAAACAAATTTGAGGTACCAAAGAATAAAAAGCAAGTTATGCAGTTTTTAGGGATGGTCAATTTTGTAGGGAGGTATGTAGAAAATAAAACAGAGCTATTACATCCTTTATATTCTTTATTGAAATCGGATTCAGAGTTTGTATGGAATATTCATCATCAAGATTCTTTTGATAAGGTCAAAGTTGCACTCCAAAAAGCTCCAGTGTTGGCACATTATGATCCATCATGTAATATAATAATATCAGCGGACAGTAGTTCATATGGTTTGGGTGCAACGGTACAATAATGCAAGAAGTCACAGAAGGGGCAAGGCAAGTAGTTGCCTATGCCAGTAGGACTCTGACAGATACAGAAAAGCGGTACTCACAGATAGAAAAAGAATGTCTAGCGTTGACATGGGCTGTAGAGAGATTTAAAGATTATATCTATGGTATTAAAGTAGCATTAGAAACAGATCACAAACCCTTGTTACAAATTTTGCAAACCAAACCCATTGATGAGTTAACGCCTCGCTTGATGGGATTTAGAATGAGGTTAACAAAATATAACTACTTTGTAATTTATATACCTGGAAAAAAATTAGTTATTCCTGATACTCTGTCCAGAAATCCAATAAGTAGCAATGAGAGCAAAATTATTAGTAACAATAGTGAAGTTTTTGTTAATTCATTAATTGAAAGTACAGCTTTAGAAGATAGTCTAATAAAAAAAATTAGAGAAGATCAACAAAAAAATGAAATAATAATAATTTTGAAACAGTACACCCTTAAAGGTTGGCCATCCTATAGTAAATTGTCAGACGAGCTTAAACAATATCATCAGTATCGATTTGATTTATCTATTGTGAAAGAATTGTTATTGTATAAGAGTAGAATTATGATAGCTAAGAGTTTACAACTTATGATTCTGAATAACATACATGAGGGACACTTGGGTATAACCAGATGTAGAAGTAGGGCAAAGCAATCGGTTTGGTGGATAGGGTTGTCAACACAAATTGAAAATATTGTTAATACTTGTCCTGAGTGTGTAGAAGAAAGAAAAAATCCAAAACAAGACATTTTGCTTGAGGATGTACCAGATAGACCTTGGCAAAAAGTTGGAATGGATTTATTTTATTGTAATGGTATTTGGTATATTGTAGTTGTAGACTATTATTCAAGATTTATGGATATCAAGAAATTAAATAATTTGACTGAAAATAGTGTAATACAGTATTGTAAAAATATATTTTCATTGTTTGGTATTCCAGAGGTAGTTAGGACGGACTGTGGAACCCAATTTAAACATCAATTTCAAGAATTTGCTCAACAGTATAATTTTAAGCATGTTACCAGTAGCCCTTACTTTCCTCAGAGCAATGGTGGGGCTGAATCTGCTGTTAAAGTGGCTAAAAACTTGTTGATTAAAAATAGTGACATAAACATGGCATTATTAATATACCGGAACACTCCATTACAAAATGGATTCAGTCCCGCAGAGCTGATGTTTAACAGAAGATTAAGAGATAATTTGCCAAGACTTTCAGTTACACTAGAAAAAATGTATGCATAGATAAAGAATTTAAAGAAAGAGAAATGAATAAAAAGGATAAAGTTAGAGAATATTATAATAAGAGACATGGCACTAAAGTTTTAAGAGATTTGGAAGTTAATGAATGGGTATGGATAACTGACTTAAGAGTTTACGGTAGAGTAGTAAGAAAAGCTAAGGAACCTAGATCATATTTTGTTCAATCTGAGAAGGGTCAATTTCGCAGGAACCGGTGGCATTTGATACCAGCACCATACAAAAAAGATATTGTTAGAGAACCAGTATTTGCTAATGTTGATTATGATACTTTTAATAGTTCAGAGAAGGAAAATGAGGAAGAAAAGCAAAGTGAAGTAAATACCGATTCTCAAGTTAATACTGATTCTCAATTAAATGCTGAATCTGAAGTAGATTTAAGTGAAAATGTAACCAACAGTAAAAGAATAAGAAATAAACCGAAATGGCTTAGAGATTATGTTACTTAGATGAGATAAGATATTATGTACCAAGTTTCTTAATAATAGTTCTAAGTATATAGTAATATTAAAATCTTTTGTTAAAAAAGGGAAGATGTTATGTCAGTCTGTGGACGACTAGATAGTCTGTGGGGTCTATGGTTTTGGGCTCTCTGCTTTTTGGTTACTGGCCGCGTCATGGCGTGCAAAGTGATTGTTATAAAACTAAATAAATAATCGTCTTCTAAGTAAACCATCTTTTATTCAAATACAACACTATCCGACATAAATGAAGCTAAATCGTAACAAAAAATCTTATCTTTCCTCTTTATTAAAATAGTTTAAATGGTTTAGATTAGCTTAGATTATATTAAAGTGTGAATTACTATAGGTATCTCTTACTGTTAAATATACTATAACACTGTACTTGTAAATATTATGATGCAGTAAATATTTTGAATTTGAATTTCCCGGAGGCCAGCCAGAATCCCCCGTACCTACATTGCGACGCGCGAATTATTTTGCCGCGCGGATATTTTTACATTGCGATATCTTCTAAGATATTTGTTTAAACTGTATAAAGTAAAGGGCACACATATTCTATATTAAATTTCCGTTCTAACAAACACATTTATTTAGATATAGATTAATACCGTATGGGTTAAATAAGCTTCGCAAAAAATAATTATTTTCAACCTAACAGTTTAACAGTAAAAAAAGGTTACAGTGAGTCAATCTTAAAAGATAGACATATGCTGTCGCGGACTTTTTTTTAGAACTTTTAAAGAGGAACAATTCCTTCATACATGATATTTGCGTAGCTTAAACCGTTTTCGCAGCGCACGCAGCGGAAGCTCTCAAAAAGGAAATATCTTTTCCCGTTTTTGTAACATTTTTCATTTATGCTCCGCTCCTATTAGCCGTAGCGTGATGTTAAATAGCCTAAAGCCTTCCTCGATAAATGGACTATCCAACACAAAAAGAATTTTTCAATTCCAACCAGCAGTTCCTGAGTTTATCGCGTTCAAACAAACAAACAAACAATCAAACAAACAAACTCTTCAGCTTTATAATATTAGTATAGATATACAGGAGGTATATGTTTATGTACATGTTTATGTATGGGTATTATATGTTTATAATCTATTTATGTAACTATTTGTATATTATATTTATAAATCATTAGGTATGATATATTTGAATATATTTTTTTTAACATTGTACTCTCAAAAAGAGCACATGCCATCTAATCTCTACACCACCCTTGGTTGACTGGTAGAGAATGCCTAAGGCATTAGTCCGCCTTTGTACCTTTTTTTTGTGTGCGAAAAGTTTAAATAAATAAATATAAACCCAAGTACGTATATACATAGACTGTTTCAGTTTGAGTCTATTTGATTTGGTGTGATAATTCTTTACGCCCCTGTCTGTGCTCTATTTTAACTTACACACAAACATCGAGAAATGGACACGAAAGAACACGGTTATAATTATGATAAAGTAAGACGTATAGAGGACAGTGGAGGCCCAACAATAAGTCGTTGCTTACTTCACAAAAAACGTGAAACAATATAAAAAGTTCACACATTCATAAACAATCGGTAAAGAAGAATCTATACAAAGACAAAAAATATGACAAAACTGAATTAAACAAGTGGCACAAAAAAAATTATATCTAGGTTTAATGTAGGTTTTGGTACTAGAAAATAGGCGTAACAGTGTAGACACTGTCCACCTGTCATACACTGTCATACAGTTGCAGTTTCTATCCCATATTTGCGAAACTGCACGTTTCTCGGTTCCGTTCCGACGCCAATCATGACCAATCACATAAAACACACCAAATATCCTACTTGATATGCGAGGAGCGCAAGCCTTTTCACTATCGTTCAATGTCCCATTGTACACACACTTTCTATAGTAAACAGCGCCATAACAGAAGGAATTTATAAATAATTACGTTGGTTATGCAAAATTGTGACTTAATCAATATCTACAACGCTTAATTTTTATCGAAGCACAATCGCATGCCTATTTCCGTGCATGTTATGTGGGTGAAGAATAATTAGTTGTACATGACAAACAAAACAACTGGCTTAGTGATGCTAATCTAGCACGTTGCTATGTAGGTAGGTAGCTAGTGCTGCCTGCAACTTTATACGTGATAATGAGATTCGCGTTTTTTAATTAATATTGTGTAATAATAATAATTAACACCTCAATGTATTAACTATGTATAACGTATATAACTATCGGCCAATCTTAGTTGATTGAAACCTTTTTTTGGCCTTTTTGAGCCTGTGCCGATCATTTAGCGAGTACTGACTAAAAACTTAAGTGTCTTCCGTACAAATAGAGTCATTAATTTTATAACTTATGTATCCTTAATTTTGTGGATGTCACATCGCCAAGTATCGTTAACCGAACATCACAACATCAGATTAATAAAACCTAAAATACACCAAAAACCAGGAAACACAAAGCCGTCGAACATCAACCTCTAATCAGTAGACTAATGCGTGAGAAAACAGCTTCGAACAAACAAACAGACAATCTGATTACCGTCATTAATTGCTCCTGCATTAGAGCGAGTGTTGGTTGCCGCGAGTGCTGCCTCAATGTCACCTGTGCCATCAACCCACGTACAACCTTGCCATAACTAGAGCATGTGGTACGCAATTTGATCAAGTCGTTTGTCTTTGTGTTCGCCGACTCGAAAAAAGATTGATGGCTGGTTAAGTTCAATGTTAAAACATTGGCAAAGTCTGGTTGGTTGGCCAATTAAAAATTGGCCTTTCAGTTCCTTGATTTCTTGTAGTTTTTTATGGGCGCCGATAAATCCTTGCATAACTGTAAAACGCCCATTTAACTAAATGTGTAAAGTCATGATTGAAAACTAACAATAATAAAGCTGATTATACCAGAAGTATCAATAAAATTAACGGATCTGTTAAAATGTACTAAAACCAGAAATACATTACATCAAGAGTTTCCGTTTCCTCAAAGAGCAAAGTAAGGCACCGTATCGTATATTCAACATTATTATCCCATTAAAGTTATTATATTTAATTATGTTATTTGTTACAGGTACCCCCAAAAACTGTGATGAAAAATGTTTAAACAAGAATTTATATTATTGGTAAGTACTTTTTTCTATGCAAGAGAGAATATTCCAGTAGGTTTACTAGGACTTTTTTGTAAATATCTCTGAAATAATGTTTTAAAATTAAGACAATGTTTAGGTTAAATAAGAGCAAACGGAATCATAGCAACTTCATTTCATTTAATATTGGAAAATTAGTACCCCTTCGCTCGATAGATGGCGTTGTAGTCGAAATAGAAGTCGATATGGTTACGTTACATGCGTTTAGCTAAGTAGCTTGATGGTTAATTTTTTGGTGTGAGCAGTACATTATGCATTCGCTGTGATTTCGGTACAAGTTTTAATTATACGCGATTTACTACCAGTCCAGTGTTTTGTTTTTACACTACCCGCTCCAAGTCGACCCCCGGGTTCGTTCATGGTCCTTCGAGCAGGAGTGGTCGGGAGTGTTTGTTGGTGGTCTCCGGTGGTGGTAGAGATTACCACCCTTCGCGTCGTTACTGGGCAGTGGATCGCTGTCCAGAGCATCCCCTTCAAGAGGGGTACCAGGTGAGAGGTACCAGGAGCTGGAGGTGGAACCGGTTGGAGCAGCCAGTGGAGCGTGGTGCAGCACTACTGGTGGCTACTATAACCGGAGGAACGGCGCAAGGGAGGAAAAAGACGGCAGATCGTGGGCAAGCAGAGGGCGCCACTGGTGTGGTGCATTACGTCAAGACGCATTCTGCGCGTCACGAGGTGTCAGTGTGTCAGTGAGTGAATTGTGGAAAATCGTGAGTACAATTTTCAATCTTATTGTCAGGAAGAATTTAATTTGAAGAAGTTAAATTAGAACTTTATTAACACTAATAAAATAACTTAGCCATTCTTGAGTGATTTTGAACTTGCAAAATTTTAAAGAAAAAGTGGTTGAGACGTCGAATCTATGCCCGATTTCATATAAAATTAAAACGGAAAAAGACTTGTAAAATTTAAAATGTTTTGGGACATGTGATAAAGTGAATGGTACAAAGGCAAGAAGATTGTTGTTAGTGGACATTAAGTTAAATAAGTACTTTTATATTCTTCCACTCTTAATTATTGTTTTGTGTGTGTTGTATTCTAATTGTGGAGTACTTGATATTTTACTTGTGTTTTATTTGTTTTGTGCATTTTTGTGTTTACGTTAAAAATGGAGGCATTAAATAACATCCAAGAAGATGTAATGGCCAATATGACCAAGGCTATGGCTAATTTTAAGAAATGCCCTAAAGATCGTCGTACTTTGTCATATTTTGAAACACGTTTAGAAAGTTTGGAACAACAGTGGCAGTTGTTTAGTAAGACGCACATTAAAATAATTAGTGAAATAAAAAGGGCAGAGCTACATAGTTCCACCTATCATAAGAATTGTCTTTATGATGAGGTGGAGGAATTATATACACAATTCAAAAGTGACATAAAAGAACTAATAGGGAAATGTAATGCTAATGACCAATCAGGTGAACCAATCAGTAATTCGGGGCCTGGTAACAGTAAGGAATTTGTAAATTTTAGACTGCCAGAGGTAAAAATACCTGTTTTCTCTGGAAAATATATCGAATGGAAAACATTCAGAGATTTATTTGTAGGACTAATCCATAATAATAGTAGATTAGATGAGGCCCAAAAACTGTATTACCTAAAAGGGTACTTAACGGGAGATGCGGAATTGTTATTGAGAAATGTCGACGTGACATCAGAAAATTACAAGGCCAGTTGGAATAAATTGGAGTCGATGTATAATAATAAAAGATTTCTTGCAAACGGAATTTTAAAACGTTTCTTAAATCAAAAGAGTACAACTAACGAGTCCGCGACAGACATAAAAAGACTCATTAGTACAACTTCCGACTGTTTAGACTCAATAAAAAATTTAGGAGTAGATGTGGCATCATGGGACATCCTAGTTATACATATTGTCAGTGCTAAATTGGATAAAGAAACTAGGAGGGCTTGGGAATTGATGACAGCATCGGAACAAACGGATGACCTATCTACTTTTGATCAATTTAGGGAGTTTTTAGTGAGTCGATATCGAGGTTTAGAAAGCCTAGAAACTAAAACAGACTCTAGGATCCCAAAGGGTACTCAGGCATTTCATGTAGTTGAAAATAAAAAGGTATCCTGCGCATATTGTTCAGCGGATCATAAAATTAGTTCATGTCCTAAGTTTAGCAAGGAAAACAATGATGCCCGCCGTAAGTTTGCCCAAGAGAAAGGGTTATGTTTTGTTTGTTTATATAGTAACCACTCTGCAAAAAATTGTAGAATCACTCTTAGATGCCAGGTGTGTAAACTCCGCCACCATTCATTGTTACACCCGCAGGGTGTTGTAGGGTCTGATATTGGTGAAGGTAGTAGTGCTGCTCGCGCGGAAACCTCATCAGCAGAAAATGAGAGGATAAAGGCCGCTAATCAAGCGGAGGATAAACCACTAGTTTCATGTCTTGCGACAGGACACAGTAAGAAAACTGTATTATTAGCTACAGCTTTAGTAAAGGCTGAGTCGAAGAATGGAACTTATCGGGTGGTTAGGGCTTTACTGGACCAGGGATCTCAGGGTTCATTTATTACAGAATCCATGGTTCAGTACTTAAGTTTAAATAAAATACCGTCCAAAAATACGGTGTTAGGTGTGGGTGGAAATAAAGATACAACTTCGAAATCCGTAGTGGTTATCAAACTTCGCTCGAGAGTTAACCCTTCTTTTCACATAAAAGTCAATGCTCACGTTCTGAAGTCGGTTACAGCTCTTCTCCCATCTTCAAAGGTATGTCGAGTAGAATGGGTAGACTTGAGCGATAATGATTTGGCTGATCCAGAATATTTCAGGCCTAATAAAATTGATATGTTATTGGGTGCTGATATATACAGCCAAGTCATTCAGAACGGAGTTAAGAAGAATATTAGCGGTACTCTCTTAGCGCAAGAAACCACTTTAGGGTGGATATTATCGGGTGCATTTGAAGTTGACAATAGGACATATACTCACCCACAAATTACCGTGATGCATGCTAGCGTCCATGATGACGAATTGTTAAGAAAATTCTGGGAGTTAGAGGAACCATCTGGAACAAAAAGGATGCTAACGGAGGAGGAAACAAAATGTGAAAGTTTATTTACAACTTCCACTACAAGAAATAAAGATGGCAGGTACATCGTAAGATTACCGCTACGCGAACCAAACCTGGTTGGCAGGAGCAGTGAATCCAAAGTGATTGCTGAAAAAAGGTTAAATGGGTTAGAAACAAGGTTAGGTAAGAACATTAAATTAAAAGCAGACTACGCGAATGTCATTCAAGAATATTTAAGGCTTAACCACATGGTAGAAGTAACAGAGCAAGAAAAATATAATAAAAAGGCTGTTTACTTACCTCATCACGCAGTAATACGTGAGGATAAAGACACCACCAAGGTGCGTGTCGTGTTTGATGCTTCCTGTAAAGGCACTAATGGCAGGTCACTAAATGATGATCTAATGGTAGGTCCGTCATTGCAAGACGAGCTCCGTCATACCGTGATGCGCTGGAGAGCACATCGGATCTGTATCGTGGCTGATATCGTCAAAATGTATCGGCAAGTTTTAGTGGATAGGCAAGATACTCCATATCAACGGATACTTTGGAGGGATACTCCTGAAGGGAAAATACTCGAGTATGAATTGATAACTGTTACCTTCGGTACTGCTTCGGCTCCATACTTGGCCGTACGGGCGCTACAACAGTTAGCTTATGATGAGTGCGGAGATAATTCAGACATAGCAAAAATAATTTTAAATGATTTTTACATGGACGATTTGATGTCAGGGGCTGAAAATATAGAAGATGGGTTTAAAACTTACATGGAATTATCTCAAGTGCTAGCTAAAGGAGGGTTTCAATTGCAAAAATGGAAAAGCAATTGTAAAGAATTATTGACTAAAATTAGATGTGGAAGCGATGAAGAATTAAGAATAAAAACAGATGATGTTACAAAAATATTAGGACTTACCTGGGACTCTCGCGATGATTGTTTTCAGTACTCTCTGGAACTCACGCCAATGACTGGACCTGTAACAAAAAGAAAAATTATCTCGGACATTTCACGATTATTTGATCCGTTAGGTTGGTTAGCACCAAGTATAATTCTAGCTAAAATGTTTATTCAAAGGTTATGGTTAGCAGGATTGGAATGGGATCAAGAAATTCCGAATAATTTAGTACAAGAATGGGATACTTACCGCAATAGTTTAGCTTCTCTTGTTAGCATTAAATTCCCACGATGGTTACATACAGGTTCCAATGTTGTGAAGTCGGAGTTGCACGGATTTTCCGATGCATCTAAAAACGCATATGCAGGCGTGGTTTATCTTAGAGTAATTGATGACATGGGTAATGTTCATATCTCCTTAATCACATCTAAGACAAAGGTGGCACCCGTTAAACAGGTGTCCATCCCGAGGCTAGAACTGTGTGGGGCGGTTCTCACAGCAAAGTTGATTGCAGAAGTAGGCGAGGTCATGACCATTCAAAGGAGTGACTGGCACGCATGGACAGACAGTGAAGTCGTGTTAGCTTGGTTGAATTGTCATCCAAGTCGGTGGAAAACCTTTGTCGCTAACAGAGTTTCCGAAATTTTGACCACCTTGGATACACATCACTGGGCGCACGTAGCATCCAAGCAAAATCCAGCAGATTGTGCTTCACGCGGGGTTTCTCCATCTGAACTTGAAGAGGTTTCGCTTTGGTGGGAGGGGCCGAATTTCCTAAGGGAACCCGTAATAGAATACAAAAGGCCAAAACATCTGGTTACACGTCTGGAAGAAACTAAGGTGCATACAAGCATTTTAGAAATTTCATTTTGGAACAGATTTTCATCGTTGTCAAGGTTGATTCGAGTTATGGCTTATTGCCGTAGGTTTCTTAACTTGAGAAAAAATAAAGCAATAAGTGTTGGTACTAGGTCACGACAGTTATCTAAACAGGAACTCGAAGATGCAACAGAAATATGTGTAAAACGATGTCAAGAAGAAGGATTTACCAATGAATTGGAGGAATTAAAAAATCATAAGTTAAGAAAAAAAAATACAAAATTAGATTCGTTTAACATGTTTCTAGATTCCAAGGGGATAATTCGAGTTGGTGGGCGGCTTGAAATGTCACAATTAACTTATGAGAGAGTGCATCCTATACTAATACCAAAAGAATCATTTTTAACCAATCTTCTGATGGCGGATGCACACGAGAAAACTATGCACGGTGGTCCGCAATTAATGATTACCTACTTACGCTCCAAGTATTGGATCATGGGTGTAAAGGCTTTGGCAAAAAAGTATGTAAGAAGCTGTGTGCGGTGCATCCGATACACAGCTAAAGTAAGGACTCAACTGATGGGGCAGCTACCTTCCTCTCGTGTAACCCCGAACAAACCATTTTTGTGTAGCGGTGTAGATTACGCGGGCCCGATAAATATTCGAGTGTCTAAAGGTCGTGGTAATAAGTCGTACAAGGGCTATATTGCTTTATTTATATGTATGGCCACTAGGGCTGTGCATTTAGAAGCAGTTAGTGAGCTAAGCACTAGAGGATTTCTGGCTGCTTTCAAGCGGTTTGTGTCAAGGCGTGGTCGATGCGCGGAACTATACAGCGACAATGGGACTAATTTCGTGGGGGCAGCGCGCGAATTACTTTATTTATTTAACGAAGAAAGGTCAGCCTGTAACCCTGAATTAGCAGAAGAACTTGCAAATAATGGTACAGAGTGGCACTTCATCCCGCCTCATTCGCCAAACTTCGGAGGTCTGTGGGAAGCAGGGATTAAGTCCACTAAGCATCACCTAAAGAGGGTGATAGGGAATTCGACTCTTACCTTTGAGGAGATGATCACAGTATTGGCTCAAATCGAGGCCTGCCTTAATTCGAGACCTTTATCGTATGTGGAAGATCAACATAAATTTACCATCCTAACTCCTGGGCATTTCCTGGTAGGAGAACCACTCGTTTTACCTCCCGATTCAAATTATGAAAGGGCAAGTGTTAGTAACTTAAAGCGATGGCAACTTCATCAGAGAATGATGCAAGATTTCTGGAGACGTTGGTCGCACGACTACCTTCACCAATTTTTGCAACGAAATAAGTGGCATTATAAAATTCCGGAACCATCTGTTGGGGAAATAGTTTTAGTTAAAGAGGACGACATGCCTCCCGGCAAGTGGTTACTAGGTAGAATTGAACAAAAGCATCCTGGTTCTGACGGTCTTACTCGTGTCGTGACTCTACGCACAAAATTGTCTACTGTAAAAAGACCTACATCTAAATTATGTGTTTTACCTGTATCCAATTAAAGTGTTTTGTTTTTGTTATAGTTATAAGCAAAATGTCGAAGTTATTGTGTTAACTATTTGTCAAGTAGATTGTATTTTTTCTAGTTTTAGGGATCTAAACTTGTAACATGTCAAGGGTATTTTAATATTGGTAATTACTTCTCACCAAGGATTAAGGTTTAAATTCCAGGCGTTCGAGATTACATTCATTTTACATTTTTATTGAGAACGGTAGCCGGTATGGAAGGACAGTTGGTCATAATGTCCTTGGTGGGCGGTATGTTTAGGTTAAATAAGAGCAAACGGAATCATAGCAACTTCATTTCATTTAATATTGGAAAATTAGTACCCCTTCGCTCGATAGATGGCGTTGTAGTCGAAATAGAAGTCGATATGGTTACGTTACATGCGTTTAGCTAAGTAGCTTGATGGTTAATTTTTTGGTGTGAGCAGTACATTATGCATTCGCTGTGATTTCGGTACAAGTTTTAATTATACGCGATTTACTACCAGTCCAGTGTTTTGTTTTTACACTACCCGCTCCAAGTCGACCCCCGGGTTCGTTCAGACAAAATAATGTATATGTTCCTTGAATTTATCTATTTACTTACGAAATTATCCGGCACAAGTTATATTGTTAAGTTTTATTCCTTTGTAGCAGCTTAAAGTTTTTGCAACCGCTATTTACAAATTCTATCAGTTGTCAAAATTTTTTCAACATAATCAATGTGTGGTTGAATGTTGTAGCACTTGTAGCTAGAAAGTTTGCAAACAATTGTACAATTTATGTGCAGTTTAACACATATATAATTTTATTGCACACTTACTTCATTTCAAAATTGCATCGTTATCCTGATGATTATCAAACTAACCTATTTACTTTATTGGCCGGTCAACAACAGTTTACACAGTAAATACGAGTATTAAAAATGATGATCGACTGTCGTCTAAGGTTAGTGTAACAATTTCTTAGCGAAGACGATCGCCAGCTTTTCCAAACCACTACGGTTGGTTTGGAAAATCTGGCGATGAATCGCATTTCAAGCAAGAACAGCAAAGTATTGACATCATACTGCATACAAAGTGAACAATAGAATTATTAACAATGTTACTGTCTTTGATTCTTAATTAGGATTGAAGTACATTCGCGTACCAATATTCTGTTAGAACAATATATTATTATCTTATTGTATGCAGTCAAGCGCATGACGTAATCTTCTTGGAGTGGTTCCGAATGTTCCGATGTTGGCAATCCAAACATGGCTTGGTCAGGACATGTTATGTTAGATGCAATTTAGATAGTATAGAAATGCACAAGCTTAGTACAGGTACAACATTTCTCAGACGGTCTTGTGAAACTATAAGCAAATAAATACCAAGCAGGTACATGGTACATGGTTATGATCACCAAGTTCACGCACTTGGTACATTGTAGGCTTCATCGTTGGTATACTTAGCAGTCCGTTAATTTTTGATATACTTTAAAACAAACAAGCTTATAGATTCTATAAGGTCTTCTTCTATAATGTAGAAGAAGAAAAATATTTTTAAGAACAAGCTTTTATATAAGGCTTTAATATAGGTGTAACTGTGACATCATTTATTTTCGTATTCATCTCTTAATCCTTTATAATGATGATGCCACGGGGGTACCTACTAGGACTACCAAATATGGCAGAACAGTTACTTATATCAAATAACTGTTCTGCCATATTTGGTAGTCTGTCATATTAGATTTAGAATGAGAGCACTTAGTTAACCAGGCATTATCATTTATTATCATTCAAACTAAAGGTGTAGGTACGCAAAATTTCAGCTCAATATGAATAACTGTGTTGAAATTCAGTTCGAAGATTTGACCTAAATCAGCAAACAATATTGCAAGTTTATATTAGTAAAAAAAACTTGTAAAAACAAACGTGTTGTAATCAGGTGTATGTATTTAAAAATATATAAGTATGTTTATCAGTTGTCTAGTACCCATAACACAAGCTCTGCTTAGCTTGGGACTAGATGGCGTTGTGTGATAGTTGTGGAATATTATATTATTATTATTATATTATTATTAGGTAATTATTTCAATATCTTATAAGCATTGTTGTTGAAATTGCAAGTTAAAATACATTGCTGAAAAATATGCAATTTGTGTAAAAAAAAGTTCCTATGATGAAAAAATGTTTGCTGAAGTGTGAAATTAAACACTACCTTATTTCAGGGTCTAAATTAAACTAACTCTGCTCGGTTTTAGTTCATTGAATTTCAGTTGATAACTGTGAAATGGCAATCAATAATAGGTCCATAGTTATTATCTCTACGAGAATGCATTTTTATAATATTTACCTTAGTAAATACAAAAGGATAAGTTGAAAAGGTTATTTTCTTCATGATTTTATTTGCAGCTTTTTTTTCAATGATTGAATAAGATCAAGGCAGCCAAAATTAAGAACATGCCATCATCACGAAAGAAGACTTATGGGTGCATTGTTTTGTACGATAAAATTATTGTGGTAGTCTAGTCTGAAAGAATAGCACCTGCATAAAGATTATATACTCATACTTTATTGGTCAGTATTACAATTACGAAAAACATTGCTATGGTTATGTATTATTTTCGGTTACTAAATGATAAACTAATGGTAAGTTATATGGAGAATCCTGCTCTATATAGTAAAAAGCCTTCGCACAGATCACCCCTTAATCCCGCTTAGGTACCTACGTATAGTTAACAAGATTATCAGTCACGATCCCATGAAAGAACTTTAATAGACATGTAATAATAAAAACAAATTAAAAGTGTGCTACAGAACAAACAAACAAGTCGTAATCAGAGCTAATCAAACCGGCCCTTTACTTTATGATTGAGAAATACATTTTATGAAGCATTTCTAGCAACTTTATTTTCTTGTCACACGCCCTAAGAGTGAAAGTAACATGTTCCAATGGTCACAATATCTACTCGCAATTACCAACATACTCGTACAAGTCGTACAGGACCCAATTCTACTTAATGGAACTTGATTTCGATATAAGATTATATAAGTGTTACACAATTGGTATTTCCTGTATTCAATCTTAATCCGGTACTACAAGGATGAGTAGATACAATTATATTTGTTAATCGAGAACAACACATGATCTCTGATATGATTAAAAGATAATTGATCTGAGCTCAATTGAGTTGTTTCATAACTTAGATAACTGCGTGTGTTTTATAATTATGAACATTATTAATAGTAGCCCAAAGAAATCGTTTAGCAACTCGTCCGGTCTTTAATTGATACCTACTGTCTAACGCCTTAGTTTTTTTACCTAGGCTCAAACTATACCTACGCCAGTCATCGAAATTTCTAAGAAAAACCACAACAGCCTTACTACCAAATCGGGATTATCGGGTGTTTATGTTATCCTTTTTACGTCATTTTTGTAGGTAGCATGCCATGACCAAGTTAGCACCAGATGACGCATTGTTTTCGAGTCGATCTACAGTGGAAAAAAGTTTAACTATCAGCCAGACCATACTTTATCGTTCTCCATCACTATATCACTACATATTATTGGTAATTTAAATGAAAATGACGTAAGGGCTGACAGACTTTACAAGCTGTTTTTTTTTTCTGATAACAACATATTTTTATGTCGTAATACAACACGCATGTGTTGTGTGATGTTCTTAGTCATTTTCAAATTACAATCGTTTCTTTTACCGAGAATAATTCCGTCCTAGCCTTCACTGCACACAAAAGGAGATGTAACAACAGCCAAGCACCATACAATATAATACACGACTCTATACCCACGTCCAATTAACTACACCTGTTCGTGTACCAAACAATGGTGTAAAAGAACTTTTCGCACAGGCCTGCTCCCGACGTGCATTCGGAAGTCAGTGGTCCAAGTTGCCGACACAATGCGCATTCTTGTGAGATTGTTTACACTCACGGTGATTACGCATTGATATTGTTGTTAGATAAGGTTGAATACTTACGCTCGTGTTTGCTTAGATCCCGAACGATAAGTTCTAGTAAAAACGAACTTGTATGTTATGTGTGTACGTAGGTTCCCCTTCATCTATTTGTCAGTTTTCCAGTTTTTCCATATAATAAGCAAAAGTGAGGAACACTATGGCTGGTTAGTGACAAGTTTCTTCCGTTGGATGTTTAATTTTGTTTTTTGCAATTTCCTGCTGATCTGATTCATGCAGTATATTACCCACCAGGCATATTATCTACCCCATATGGACAATGAATCACCATCAGGCTGAGTTACAAGTACTAAGTCGGTATCCTTATGATGACACATTTAAAATTCGTCAAAGTCTTTTAAGGTGCAGTAAGGTCCCGTAAAAAACAATTGAAGTCAAAAACCGAAGATCAGCCTCGCATTTACCTCCAACGTCATTAGTTTTTACACCGTATAGTTTTTGTTTTAAGATCGGGATTTGAATACAAAGTAATTAGGTTTACCAAAACTTTGCATTTGTATTCTGCAACGTTTTCCATAAAAGCTTAAAACCCGAAACGAAGACCTTGTTAAAGCTACCCATGGTCTAGTATGCTATGATTAAACATAATCCGTGTTATTATAAAACGTGGTCTAAACCCAGTACCGGGTTTAGTACAAGCTTTAATCCATGACCTTGACTAAACGTTATTACAAAAAGAAGTTTAAGGCTAGTCCTAGAACTACCTCTGGTACCAAAACTAAACCATCGAGGCCCCTAGTTTAACTATCGTACTAAATTGTAAAACGATTGTTTTCGTCGATTTATCTTAGTATTTGAGCCGAACTGTAGGTTATATTGCGTAAATTTCCACTTGTACATAGTTTAGTGCATCAAATACTGCGTGTACATCATTTATCACTAATCTTTTATTCTGAAATCCAATTATTTACACTCCTTTTTTTCTTTGGTTATTCCATTTTCTTATTTTAATGCACACACCACACACTATCTCACCACCAAGAATACTGTTCTTTAACTTGTTTTAAATTAATAATTAGTTTATTATTAATTTGTAACATAAACATTTCGATGACATTACTCGTATTACGCGTGTTCACTCCGTTATACGTGATAGCTCGATAGTTGTTACAAAACAGTACAATAATTATTGAATTGTTAACATGCATTCAAAGAAATCCAATCGCAATATTTAAATACCTTTAAATAACACAATGTTATATTTTACCACTACAAAAATCAATTTAAAAAACAATTTTTTCTTTTAATTTCGTATCAACATTTTGTAAAATGGAACGGCGCATAGAACACTGAACGAATGAATGAATGAAAATGTTTAGTTTATGGACGTTCTTTGGTACTAAATAGTCCTTTGTAGGTCTACGATTTGTAATACGATTTGCTAGTACGGTAACAAACCTAGACCTTTTAGTTCTGGTTTAAACCTTGTATTACGCAAGTTTTTATAATAAGATGGAATGAGTGTGCACATGCTCATAAAACAGTCGCTAAGTACATAATCAGCGTTTAAATTGACCGTCTGACGCGAACTAATGACCTCTCATGTTCTCTTAGTAATTAGTCTCTAGCACTAAATGCAAGGCAATGGACCGGCCATGTTAGCCGTAGAACTGATGAACGTTGAAATATACGTGTTCTTGAGTGGGCAAGTGTAAGGAGGTACGCTCTCAGACTAGGTGGATGAAGCAACTGGATTAGAGAGATTCCGAGCGATAGAGTAGAGTGGCGTGCAATTGAAGCGATGTCCAGTATAGACTATTATAGAGTAATGATGATGACGATAACAAAATATCTTAAGATTTTTTAAGTAAAGGTGTTCGACTTTAGACCATCGACCTTGTGAAACAGGTCCTAAATTAGTGCAATTGATGAGAATAAAGCTAATGTAAATATTTACCCGTATCTTGTTTCCAATGCCATTAATGTTTAGATTTGTTATTTTGGGTTCTGTGGTATAACAGGTAAAACCGCTAGTATTTCTGTGGGTAACAGGTATAACTAGTAGATAAGCCTATCTACTAGTCACTATCACTATAGCTTATCCGTAAAGAAGCTTTTAAAAGTAATTGTGAATCCCTTAATGTATAGATTATACTATTACATTGGTTTATAGAACTTAAGAAGCCATACTATATTTAAAGTGACAACCGTTATTCCGCGAGGAAATTCTCTTGCTATACTATAAGAGTACATTTAATTTTGTGCTGGTGACACTACTGTGTTTGTCACTTTACTATCAAATCTTTGGTCTGCCTGCAATTTGCAAGGGAAGTCCAAGTTAAAGCGCCCACAGAGACAGCATTCCTTTTGTCTTCCATTCGTTTTGCAGCTAGAGAGCTCGTAAAAATACATCTGTGACTCAGATATTACATCAGACAGGCCTTTTCTTGTATGCTTTCCTCATACTCAACATTTTTTAACAATATCTAATGTGATTTTGATTAGTCTTCATTTGCAGGAACTGTGTTCTTTTGATTGGCAACTTCAAAAAATCTTGCATTTTAACAATTTGTTTTCCGCCTCGATTGTTTTATGCAGGTGATTGTGATAGCAAGAAAATCTTGATAAATTACTCATCTCATCTTTTATTTTTTTGGTATAAAATGAAATCTTCAATGACCCTGCTACAAGTTTGTTATTAAGTATTCAAACATTAATGATGGGTGTAAAAAGGGCTGTATTCACGGACACACAATCACAACCAAATGGACTAATTTCTCATTAGACAATCGCCAACCGATCCTTTAACCATAATATACACCTAATTACCACATGTTATATAGTTTCGTTTATTGCATTTAGCGATATTAAAATAGTATAAAGCCTTATTTTAACAGTGCTGTGACACACTTTTACGATTACGCGAACTTGGTAATATAAAACTTATTGTGCAATTAAAAGACCTTTGTTACCATAAGGAGTGGTACGTTAGATAATCTAAGCTGTGGGTGGCGAATTCGCAAAATCTTGCAAAAAATGTTGGAGACGACGCAACACTATTCTCCTGGTGCGAAAACCTGTGAAAGCTGTGCTATGTAAACAGAAACAAACACACGCGTATATAAACGCGCCAATTAAAATTCATACGCTATAAAATTCCCGAAATGCGTTAAAGTATATAATGGTGAGAATTAATACTAATGATCGTTTACGTAAGGAAGCCATACAAGAGTAAGATAGTAGTATGTACCTATGGTATAAAGTCGCTTATTACACTGCTATACAGGTTAGTGGCCAGTCGGGCAGTACTTGGGCTCCGACTCTCCGAGACAAAGAGCGAATGTGGAGCAAGTTATCGAGCAGCTAACTGATGTTTGCGTAACGCACGACTGCAGGGTTGCCGATGCGGTTTAACAAGTAAACTCAACTGCTATCAGTTGGTATATTAAGAGTAAGGCACTCGTAATGTGTTATGTCATTGAAGAAAGGTTGTTGTTGTGATAACTGACCTGCAACGTGTTTTCTGTTTATGTCTTGTTGCCTTATGCAGTGCTGTGTGGTCTACATAAAGTTCATTACACCTTGTCAGATACGATATTTTCCGAATGTAGGATGTCTGAACTTCTTCCCATATCAAAATAAAGGTTAATTTAGGAAAAGAAGCAAGATATTGCTGCAGAAGTACGGTAGGTAGCTTATATGAATATCAGAACTTTTCCAGAATCGATAATCCTGTCACTGTCGTAAGGCCCTTCAGCTTCATCCACAACCCGACATCACCCACTGCTGGGTATAGACTATTTATTTGTACCAAGCTCTACGTTCTTGTTCCTCATCCAGGGTATTTCCACGGTGGCAACAATGTCGTCTGCCCGTCTCGTTGCTCGGTAACCAACACTTCTCTTTCCAGTAAGGGCTTTACCTTCCCCTTACCTTCTTGTCCTTGTCCTTACTTATCGACATCAGGATTCAAAACATGTCAATGGCAACATGTTGTAACACAAATAAATCCAATGACAACTCATACATTACGTACGACTGACCAAAATATTCCATATGGAATTATTGTAATACTTCCTGATTGCAAATGTCCCTTCGGTACATTATAGCCTATTAATATGCCACGCGTACACTATTCTTGATCTACGATAAACCGAATCGAGAATCGATTGAATCATAGATCGTAACTTTTAATCAAGTTACGATTATATGCTTCAATCAAAGTCATTTAAATATTCTTATGACAGACGTGAATCGAAAATCGTAATCTACTTGCAGGAGTGAACTGGTTATTGGTTTTGACTCATGTGTATCGTGTCAATTGAAAATTGTGTACCTACTTTATCTATAATACATTACCCTCGACCTTTTCCTAACATTGGGGTCGGCTTCCACTCCAACCGGCCACTGACTACCTGTAACAACTGTCAAATATTTATATTTGACAGCCGGGAACAGTGGCTTAACGTGCTTTTCGAAACACGGCATGTAATGGTTGGTCACCTATCCACGTACTAACTCAGGCAAGAGAGGCTGTTATTTAGCCACGATCTTAGAAGACCTCTATATACGTCTATAAGGCGACAACTTGTTTTAAAACATTTGTCATAACTTATTTAAAGTATTCAATAAATTGCTTCTTGAATTTAATAAAGCAGTAGGTAACCCTGATCAAATCAACAAGTATTCGTTTACTGCGCTCGCGGCGCTCCGACTCTCACGCTGACCATTAGGATACACCCACTGCCTTTACATTAAACGAGTATCTATGGGTATCTGGTGTTCTGACCTACTTGCAAAACCGCTGATGTTATTTATGTTTCCCATGTTCCGAACATAAATCGTATTTTTCTCAAGGTCGATAGACACTGGCATATCTGTCTACGTTACGTATTGCTCCATAGTTTGAGCTAGATGTTAGCCTCAGATGCAACGTGATTATTTTACATGGCCACTCAAAAAAGGCTATGTTCGCTTGTTTTGGAAAACAAAAGAGGTTTAGTTCTAAAAATGTTAATAGTCAATGGCCAGTTTTTGAAATAAAACACTTCCTGAATGCATTTTGTAAAAGAAAATCATTTTGAACTATTGCTTATTATTTAAAAACCTTCGACAAAATCACACATGATTGTTATGTCATTCATACTTACAAATTGCTAGAAACTATAACGACATAGATTAGCCAGTAACATTTGTGCCAAAAAATGAATATGTCCGAACGAGTTCCGAAAAGCGAACCTTCACTATCAGCTCAGACATCTTATTAGCATTTCTCCATAGCACATTTAACATCAATTACATCATATTCTTTGAAATCTACTGATTACCCGTCTGTCAGTATAATTTTATGTGTATCATTGCGCTGACTGTTATATAAGCTCGGATCAAACATACTTTGACGAAATACACATTCATATTAAGTTGAGCATTAATTTTAATTCGAAACTGCCCACGTTACTTCGGATTTGTGTGGTCTGGGCTACAAAGAAACCGCCTGCTTGTTCCGAATGCGTATAGTCTAACAGGTAACTGCAGTATAATTTTTAGCTTATTACGCTTATATTATTGTAAATATTCCGTTTTCAGTGTTAATAATAATGTTAGTGACAATGTCAGTTTAATAACTTATAATTTTCAGCTGACAACAACTCAAGCCAGCAATATAACAATATGTAAACGTTAATTAATCAATTTAAATATCACCCAAAATATTCTCACCAATATAAAGACAACTACTAATTATATTGTTAAATGAACCACCAAAAAGTATCGATCTACTATAATATGACCTGCTGCGACACAAGTTATCATAACACCTGAAATATAATTATGGTTTTCGATTCGGTGTGAGACGTCTGAACCATTCTGTAACTGAAAAGAGTTAATATCAAAACTAAGGTTAAATTTATCATCCGGCTGTTAATACGTCAATTATCTCAATCGTTGACAGTCATCCACATCCACAAGAAGTAAGCGAAAGCCATTCTTAATCGACTTAATAGCAACGTTATTTCCTTCAATCAATTAAAGACAACAAATCTTCACGGTTTGAGGTTTTAAGACAAAAAATCGAGTGAAACGTCAATTGCAATGAAACAGGCAAATGTTCTCATGGCTACTTTTTTGAGAAACCAACTATAATAGGTAGTTATGTTGTACTTATCGTCGACATCAGGCTATTAACATAATTTATTATTGAACAAAATCTTCTAATTATGTTCGTACATCTGTGATGTGATGAAGCTAAAATATAAAAAGCGGCTACGGCATAGTAAAATAAAACAATTGTTATAAAGGGAAACATTTGACACGTTCTTATTTGCCTGAACTACTGTTTACTCTTACAATAGGGGATCGGACTGGGTCAAAATAATATGATTCTGTTTAGTCCGTAAGTTAGATTATCGAAAAATATTGAGTACGTGTTTTTTGTTTTATCAAATCAATAGACAATGACGAAGATAAAACGTGTCAAAGATCTTGGAGTGGGGCTTGAAACGTCACTTGTGTCGTCAAAATGTACTATCATATGACGTCACACGAGTTTTCGAAGCACTCGTATCGTGTTCATTTTAAGTTTACGTGAAAAAAGAAAAAATACGTGTCCAATATTTTTTGGAAATCTATCTGACGGACTAATTAGTTTTTTTTTGTCCGATCCCCTATTGAGTAACAATGTTTTAAAACAAAGCGTATTATTTTGGGATAGAATAATTACAATTACACCTCAAATATTAAGCTTTTGGTCCCGGCTTGATCGAAGGTCCCGGCCGTCATTTTAAAATCATTGATCCAGTCGTTACAGGTATTCAGTGGCCTGAAAGTCTGGCAACCAGTGTTACCATGGGGTACCAAATATTAATCATATAAAAAAGTAAAACACTGATATTCGCCAACATAGTGGGGAAAAAGTAAGGCACAGGATGATAGCCACTTGATAGAAAGAACTTATCGAACTATCTTTTATTTTTTTTCTAGTTACGTTGGTACTTATGTGCTAATAGCAAATCAATTTAATTCAAACCGTTTACAAATGTTAATTACAGGATTAGAGATTCGAAGTGAAAGTAGGAACATTTAGCTAAACATACGAGACTAGGCAGTGTGTAGTTCCTCATGTCTCAACCTTTTAACGTTAAACGCTTCCTGGATGTCACACCGAACTTGATTAGAAATCTTAACCATGTATGGCTATTGATTGATTCTAGGTGGATTCTACAATCAACGT
The DNA here is from genome assembly GCA_949316265.1 of Diarsia mendica. Taxonomy (NCBI): domain Eukaryota; kingdom Metazoa; phylum Arthropoda; class Insecta; order Lepidoptera; family Noctuidae; genus Diarsia; species Diarsia mendica. The sequence goes on from OX438891.1 coordinate 13,842,982, forward strand.
AAACACTGGTTTAAAAGAAAAAATAAAATTAAGAAAATTAATTTAAAGAAATTGTTATCGATTGATCATAAATTAGTAACTAGTGTTAGTCCCTGTATGTACTAGAGGGATCCTAATTCCCGTGTTATAAGTATTATACTGGATTTTACAAGCAACTATCACTATTGCTACAAAGATTTTCAGGAGTTCCTATTTAAGTTGTTTTTAAAATTATTAACATATTTCTCCATTAAAATATGCACAATTACACACATGTGAAAAAGACTTTGATTGAGCTTATTCCAAATTGGTATGCAATATCCGATAACACACATGTATATATTAGCAAGATTATGGTCCGTCTACCATTGTATAAGACCTGTAATGGCGCCATAGCCATAAATAAGAACATTGTTATATGCGTCACTCGCAAGCCAGTCCTAGTTTTATAATGAAAATGAAATCATACACATACCCATACAAATTATGGCATTGTTACATAATTATTAATTACATTATGGATTATTGTTTTTCCTGCAATAGGCTACTTTATTGCTTTGGCATTGATGTTTACTATCGGATAAGATCCATAGTATAAATACGTGCAATAAAAATGTTTATTTGTGCAATGCTGGATACAGACGGAGCTACTAATAGAACCCAGTGACGTTTGACGTTCGTCTGGTAGTTTGCCGTAAATCCCAAATTGGTATCTAACACGTTTTATTGCCTTAGTTGACGTCCGCATCTTGAACTAAACAAAAACTCAATACAAGTCGACTTTCAGGAAACTTTTCAATGGATGTCCAGAGACTGAACCAATTGCATTTTATCATAATTTATTTTATTCAAGTAATAATATGTACGTTTCTCTGTAAGGTCTGTGGGCCAAAGTGCCCTGAGAATGAGTTAATTTTATGTTATTCATTGATACAACCTTACATGTATTGTATAGTCATTGAACAGCTTCAATCATAATAGTTGTTGTTCCATGGTGCAAACTAATAAGTATGCTTATTTTATGCTCTTAATTTGTTTGTACCATGTCTTAGCTAGCGATAGATACAATTCACGTCCGATAAATAATATACGACAACGTATCTATGGCAACTGGTTAGAATAATACACGTAATTCCTTCTTACCGGTTAATTAATATTAAAGTTGCACTTGGAAGTTGTCCCTATATTTTATATCGATGACCGCCACATGTCGGTCTAGGTCACTATTTGCCTATTGCGACAAGGCATGGACGCTAGCGGAAAAAAAAATCGCAATTCATTGTTCTGAATTATTATTATTGTATGTATAATAATGAGTAATTATTGAGATGATGATAGTATCAATTTTGATTAAGAATTGCCTTGACGATGACACATAATTGCCACTTAAATTAATTATTTATACTTGGATTTATAATTTATAATGTAGATGTTTATATTATGACAGTGTAGGCTAAAGGAAAAAAAAAATGTAGATGTTGAGAAAAAGAATATATACTGAAAAGAATATAGAATAGTACTGGGTTTTTATTATCTGCACAAATTCGGATGATAAAATTCATAAATAAATAACTGTAGTGCAGATTTATTTATGAATTTAATTTAACCGTTTGTGTTTTTGCTGACGAAAAAAACCCAGTATATTTTTTTAGTAACATTTACTTTTTCCTTTCTAACTTGCACTAAAATATCGAGTTCGGCAAACAAGCGGCCTCTAACAGCTGATAACTTTTGGACAAGTCAGGGACCCATAGAGAATGCAGGCAAGGTCGCCTACGTGTCAAACTACTATTCACTTGGTTCGCATACCTCTGAGATTAGACATAAGCTTTAGGAAAGCTCATTATCATAGAAATGTAAATGTATGTACATAATGAGATCAGATAGCAAACCACGGTTGCCATCTGATGGCAAACCACTGTTTTCTGGAGCATTTATCTAACTACCGGGCTTCAAACCAAACGACAAGTTTTATTTTATTTTAATTAAGGCATTCCTCGGTATAAAGAACAGGTTTACAACCCTCTATACTGACCTGACATCATACAAATTGGGAGGTGTAGGTGTCTGTTAGTCTACAAGTTTCCACTACAGGGTGAAAGAATCTCCCCGTTTTTCCAGTTATTTCTTTAATAATAGCAGCTACACACACGTTACGATAAATCGTTACGATTGGACGGTACAGTTCAAACTGCAACGTTAGATCTACATGTGTGTATGAGAAAAACTGTAGTTTGTCCGATTTTAGCACTACGAAAACTGTGCAGTTTAAACTGTACCGTCCGATCGATATGATTTATCTTAACGTGTGTATCAGGCATTAAACTGTACAGTTTGAACTGTAGGGCGAACTCATATAATTCTGTGATTCGCCTAATTCGGTGATATTTGGTTTGAGCGGTATCATAGGGATAGCCCTATGATACCGCTCAAACCAAATATCACCGAATTAGGCGAATCACAGAATTATATGAGTTATAGGCATAACTCGGGGGGGGGTTGGTCGTGATATAGGCATTTGCGTGTGCACTCGTATAGACGAGTGCACACGCAAATGCCTAGATACCTATCACGAAGTTAGATGAGTTCACTATACCGTCCAATCTTAACGATTTATCGTAACGTGTGTGGCAGCCTTTAAGTAGAGCTCTTGCTTTTGTGTTTGTTCAGTTGGTCCCGCCATAAATAATAAGGAAAATATCGTGTTTATTTTATCTATTTGGTAGATCGAAAAAATCATGTCTCAGTTAAAAATAACGAACACTAAAAGGCACAAAGGTCAACGTCAGCGTGAACAGATTTGACGCTAAGTTTTTACATTAAACCAAATGAAGCATTTCATTGACCACCGTTGTAACAAATAGGATAGAAAATCATGGTTTTTATTAGCAGAGAAGTCAAGGCCTGCAGTTAAGTGGGCATTGGTCGGTCACATTGCACATCGTGAAGCACGCAACAGCAAGCAAGTCTATAATATTCCCACGGCTGGGACAAGGGCCAGCTCTTTGCGAGAGGGTGTGGGCTGTAACCCACAACGAGGGCCCAATGTGGGCAAAAGTCACATATCTTCAAATTTTGATTCTAGTACAGGCCGCGCCGGTCTCCTCAAAATGTTTTTCTTCACCTTTTCGAGAGCACGCAACGCAATTACTCAAAGAGCTCACATTACAATGTTTTTACCACTAATCACGTGTGGACACGCCGCTAAACATGACGTAGCCACTATTCACATAATGTATGCTAAGGACCGCATTAGACTTTAATGATGATTAGATGATATAGGTTTGTAACAATGACTTTTATTATGTGGTTACTATAAGTTAGTGGGTCGTTATCAATGTGTTGCTATTTACCGATACTTACTTGTTATTTTTTGTATTACCTAATCCTTTTTTCACATATGGCTATTTAGCATCTAACCTGCTAGCCAGCCATCTGTGAAAATAGAATGCGTTTTTGTATGCTCTGTAAAAAACCATGGCTGGTTTACACCAAAACTTACAACTGTCACTGATTTAGCATAAAAATAGCCATCTGTAATCTCCATTTATATGGACTATTTAAATGATAAGAACAAGACAAATAACAGCACATTTGCCTCGACCATTCTTGTTCGAGCGCAAACAGCTTACCAAGGAGACCGCACAATAGATTATCACAAGGTCTTCGCCAAAAGTACCCACGTGCAATCAAATAAGAGTAGGTACTACATGACAGTTGCAATTTATTTGCGCCCACCTTACTTAGCATGTGAACTGACAAGGAGAAGCTACACTAAAGACACGTGACAAATGCTTAGGTAAACAAATGTTATACTTTAGACTTTACCTAGTGAGGTAAGAAGAAAATTGCCTGGAATTTGTTTGGTGAAAAGAAGGCTTTTTTCAGAAGGCTGATGGAAAGCAATAGATGTAGGTAGCACGACAGAGTTTAAACCTACTTTTCTCCACATCCGTCGACGAACTACTGCTATTTTGTGAATATGGCAATATCTAAACATTATGACGCTTTTGTTCCGTTCATGGGCGGGGTAATGTCACGTTATGTTATTATTTAATTTGTCAAAAGGTTGGTCCAGATAAGTCCAGATTAAATGTTAATTATTACTAGTTAATTATTGATAGGTAAGATACTGACTGGCCTGTTGGTCTAGTGGTTAGTGACCCTAACTGCTATGCCGGAGGTCGTGGGTTCGATTCCCACCCAGGACAAATGTTTGTGTGATGAGCACGATCATTTGTTCTGTGTCTGGGTGTAATTTATCTATAACTAGCTTATGCTAGCGGCTTCGCCCGCGTGAAAATGACGATTTTCCATACAAACTTTCATCCCCTATTTAACTCCCTTAGGGGTTGAATTTCGAAAAATCCTTCCTTATTCCTTGTCTACATTATAAAGGGAACCTCTGTGCAAAATTTCAGCTTTCTAGGTCCTAGGGTTTGGGCTGGGCGTTGATGAGTCAGTCAATCAGTCAGTCAGTCAGTCAGGACTTCTCTTTTTATTTATATAGATATGTATGTATTTAGAAATATATAAGTATGTTTATCAGTTGTCTAGTACCCATAACACAAGCTCTGCTTAGCTTGGGACTAGATGGCGTTGTGTGATAGTTGTGGAATATTATTATTATTATTATACAAATGGTATAAAAAACCTTGTCTCATTTGACTAATTGCAATCTAAATCTTGACCGAGACTCCATTGGGTAAGTACCTAAGTATATTTGATTTTCTAATCTGTATTTTATAATCCCGAAATAAACTGACATTTAAGGGGTTAGTTTTATACTGTTTCATATTTTGTTATAATGATAATATGCCACAATTGGTAATAATCGTTGTAAAAGATTATAGTCTAAAATTAACTTTTATTTCAGCGAATAATTCATTTTGGCATTTGATTCGGTGATAATATAAAAATACAAGTTAATTGCACTAGTCAGATTAGGCGTTGGCATTATAAAACAGACATCTTATTTGCAATAACCCTAATTATTTATCTAACCATGGCACATTCATATCTAGTATGTGAAAAATCCTAAAATGATTGGCCTTGTCACTATGTATGTACTTTATATCTATATTTTTTTATAAATCGTGTAGCGTAGTTGTAGGAAGAACTTTTTATAGGTTTCCGTAAAGTCTGTTATAGCTAAGTGTATGTTATCGTGTCAAACAATAATTTTGTTTACGCATGCACGCACCACCACATGTTTTCCAAAAATTATCACCTATCATAGAGACAGCATGTTTGTAATCGACGCCCTGTAACATTATAAACAGCGATTAAATCATTAACAATTCATTTACAATGATAATTACCGTCCGCATTCATGAACAATGACACAATTTGGTTTCTGGCAGAGATATAAAAACAAACAGACCATAGTTTGTGAAATATTCATATCTGGTACAAAACAATGTTATCAGAGAAACTACTATAGGTCACCGGCTGAACAAACAATATAAAGCCTTGTTCACAAAATTCACTCATCTGACTTTCAAGGCTTCGTTCACAAGTGTGAACGTTGCTCAATGTCAGCCGGAGAGAACGAATGATTACGGCATGGCACGTTGGTTGTCGAGACAAATCGCATGCATATATCATTATGCGTAAACCACGCTGTAACTTCCTATTGTAGAATTAAGTTGTTACGCCGTACTTATATCGTCTGTAACAACAAATGAGTGTTTGAGGTCGAGGTCACGACTCGATGCTTTGGTAAAACTACGATGTTGTTTTTACAAATACTTAACTAATTTTGCAGTTTGTTAAGCTTTAACTAGTTCTTTGTAAAATATTAGTTTCGTAGGAGCATAATAATTGGGTACGTAGTTAACTTCTACGTGTATTCTTTAGAATAACAATGTAGAGTCCAAATCCACACCAAGGCTCTATGTAGATTCTCTAATTCCTTACTGAGGCCCATTGTTCTGAAGAGGACTAGTAGCTGTACTTTTAAAATCTACAATGATGACATCGAACTACGAAATCCTTATGTTTCACAAATAGCACTTGCTCTACAGATAACAACTAGCCTAATGCATGCGCCATATACGTGGGTAGGCTTACGATCGATAACATCTTCGTATTAGCATCTTTAACCCATGATCCGACCTACAAAAGTACACTGTTATTCGGTTACTCCACCGAATTAACCATTTGAAATCATTTGTCATTGGCGTCAATAAAAGCCGAAACCACACGGGTTACTCCACCAGCCATTTGATTTATTAACCAACGGTACGGTAGATTGTGATCTCGAGCACTGTTGGTAAATTGTGGCAATGTAGCACTGTAGTACCTTATATGTATCGCAGTGCTCTGTAATTGATGGAGCAAGGAACTATGAGCTGATCACGATATCTTGTAACTGTGGCAATAGGCTTCATTATTCAGAAACACAATCTTATGATAATTTAGGATCAGTGCCTTTATAAGTGCCCAGAAATATGTACATAAAAAGCTGTTAAAGCCTTTGTTTTTGAGCTCTAAATTGAACAGATATTACACAAATGACTCACTGTTCACGTGTTTATCAAATAATGCATCAGAAAACGAGTTTTAACAGTTTTAATAAAACCATTTTATTTCCCCAGGTCACGATCTACGTCAAAGTTTACGGATGTGACATCCTTTATAAAGAAACGTCTGTCGTACAAGGCTTACGGTAGCTTTCAATGCAGCATTACAGCGTTTGTTTATGAACGATAAATTGAAGCAACAAAACTGAGTGAAAGTGGTCAGCGTGGTTCCCCCATCCTGTCGCCCTAACATGGCCTGATTCCGCAACCTGTCGAGCCCACTGTCCAGCGCTCATACCGTAAATGAAATAGAGAATAGCGAATTATTAATAAACATTTGTATAATTAGTGAGACCGCGCCATAATATGGTTTGACAGACATACCATTTAACTTTACGTCAAGTCGAGTAACATTGTTATGTACGTGCAAACGTAAGGCGCATACATAATTATGAAGAAGAAAGGTGGGAAATACAGAAATAATCAGCGTATTACAATAACTTGGCTCATTGCCACATTCTCACGTGAATTTATGCAAAAAATATAAATTAGATTAAAGTAATGGCCACAATTTAAATGGTTATGTTCCATAATCTTTATCCATTTGTGGGACTGGCAGATACCACATCTTAAACACTGAACCGAGATAAAAAAATCTTAAACATAAAATCTGATATCAGAAGATATAAATATTCTTTTGCATTAAGTAAGACTTAAAACCGACCCCAATACAGTTGAGAAAAGACTAGGCAGGTGATACATTCTGTTAGTGCTTGGCCAGACTGCAAACGCGGGCGCGGGGCGGGCGCGGCGCGACAAACTTAAACGTATGGAACTTTCTTTGAGTGTCCGTAGTGGGCACGCGGGCGCGGGAAGCGGCGCGGGCTACTTTCCGCGGAGAGCGCGCGGGCAACTCGTGCCATAGCTCGTTCATACAAGTGGCCGCAGTGAGTGCGCGGGGCGGCAAGCGATAAACCGCGCGGGAGCGGCGTATCTCAAACTTTAGTCTGCGCCAGATAACCAGATAAATTGGATTTATTTATTTAGGAAATTAATCCAATTATTTATAATTATTTATAGAAGTATCCAATTAATTAAAATAACCGAATTTTAAAATTCTTACCAAAAAATTTTTTGCTTTTTTTTTGCTTCGGCGAAAGTTGTTATTTTTTTTATAATATAATTTTCTATATCTTGTAATATGTCGTCAAACGTATCCTATATTCAAAAAACTTTCGAGGTTGCTCTCGCAATCTTTCATACAGTGTGTAAAATTCTCCTTCATTTTCTCTGGTTAAATTAATTTTATTAACTCCATTTTTCACTTTTAGCATTTGCCATTTAAAGTAAGAATTTTCCAATAAAAACAAGTCTTCGTCATCCATATTATATTTTGACAAACACTGGACAAACAGTTGAACGCGACAACGCCCGGAACGAAATCGCGGTCCAGTGCGGACAGGCAAATCGCGCGCGTTCCCGCACCCGCGCCGCTCCCCGCGCCGCGCTGCCAGTCTGGCCAAGCACTTAGGGTGTGGGGTTATAGGAGAGATTTCAAGCGACTCCTGCCTGACAAGTGACAAAGTGTTCCACGGCGATTTAATATTCAGCGACGAAATCGCAGCCAACATGAAGTAACAATAAAGCGTTAAATAGCGTTTAACCGCTGTTTGCGACAACTCATATTGCAAAAATTGACGTTATTTCAAAATGTTAATCCGTTTACCGATCATAAACTCATAAGCACCAATATCAATAAAATTAATGTATACGCTATTTATTAGTAAACGTGATTTGCACAATATAACAATAGAAGTATGTCTCAATATGCCATGCTGATGATATTATCAGCATTACGCTAGGTTTCAGCAAAATCACCGGCATACGTAAAACCTTAACTAAGTACCATTAAGTCCATTTCAGGAGTACACATCTTAGTCCACTCAAAGGAGCAAGCAAATAAGAATTCTATTATTTTTTTCTTTCTATAGCTGTTTCAGGACCGTTTGATTGGTTCGAAACATGCATGGTATTAAAATTGGTATAAGCAGAAAATTCTATTATGAAAAGTTATGTTTTACAATCTAGCGAATAAATAAATCGAGAAAGGCGCATAAATCTTGGCATCTTGGCATGTCCCTTCCTAGCGAAATAATTAAACACCGATGACTCACATGGATAAACTAGACCAAAACTAATGAAGCAGGTACTTAAAATTCACGGCGCCTACTTGAGAATTTTGTGTACCAGTACAGGATTACAATTAGAAAGCACATAACATTTCAGCACATGCCGAAGTGTCTCAGTGTGTTGTGCAATAGGCACATTGTGTAACTGCGATGCAATACATGCTAATGTATTGGACTTCCGAACGGACATGTCAATTTAGTTAGCGTTCCATTCTTGCGCACCTCCTCTAATCACGCACATCTCGGCCTGGTTTAGAAGAATCTGAAATCCGTCTATTTTTTTTTCAGTTTCTACTTTCTTAAGTAAAGTGTGTTAAATGCGGAACTAAGGTGGTACCTACATATTAGTTCCGCATTTAACATTTTCGGACTATGTTAAGTAGGTCATAATTCCAAAAAAATGTAAGTTATGTCGATAATTAACTTACCAGTTCTCCATAATGTCTATAAATACGTGTCCTCATTATCCTCTATGGATTTACATGCCAAAACAATAAAAAGTAGACAAGTAGGTACAACTTTCAAAATAAATCAGAAAAACATGCTAAAAGTGGGTCAAGTAAATAAATCTATATTCTGGTGCATATTTCTGATATCCAATTACTTATATATTATTTATAGCCATTAAAAGACAAGTTTTTGCGCTCGTTATATAAAATTACTGAGGTGCGGAACCAGAAATTAGCAAATTGGAACGAAATGGAATGATCCATGTGAGAGCGTGAGGGCCGAACTGACATGCTTACTTAATACCTAGATAGATTACCTCGTACGAACTTAACACTAAACGACCTAGTAATAAATCAAGTCTTGAAATATTTAAGTCCAACGTTTACTGCATACTTCATAAAAATATTTCGAAAAATGAATTCAAGGTATGTTCTCATAATGGTTCAATAAGTATAAATAGCTATAGAATGGTTATGTTTCTTGCAGAATGGTATTTATCACAAATGTTAAACTTATAATATTTTGAAACAAACTTGGAAACGATATCCCACGCACCAATTTTTAACTCTCAACATAAAGATTTTATTGCGTAAAATAGAGACATATTTGTTGCTGTAATTTGTAGGAAATGTCTCTATTGACAAGTGTTGCTTTTAATTTTAAGTAGGTAGTACAGTTGATTAATAAACAACTGAGATTTAATTTTTTATCATAATTTAGATCTCACATAGACACACTATTTTAAAATTGACTTTTTTGTACAAATGTAAACCATGACTTTGTATTATCAAAATATTTAATTTGCTTCAGATTTTCTCACGAATAAATCTCAAAATAGCACAATGGAGTAAATCAATTATACCTACCTTACAAAAAGTCACATTAACGTATAACTTTTTTCATATTTTTGTTAACTAACTGGATAATACAGTCTTCATTTTTTAACATAATAAATTAAAGACTCTATCTCAGGAAACATCTCTACGTTTTTGTATCACATTAACGTATAACTTTTTTCATATTTTTGTTAACTAACTGGATAATTACAGTCTACATTTTTTTACATAATATGTAAATTAAAAACTCTATCTCAGGAAACATCTCTACGTTTTTGTACAACTTAATCAACATTTGTAGCATAAAAACGTGTATTTCTACTTCACGGATATCAAAACATTTTAGTAATCCATCTAACACATTGCATCAATATCTTGGACATCCGAAACCTACCTGAGTTTTTTGTTCAGTACCTAAATATCAATAACATTCCCAAATTAATTCTTAGATTTTTTTTTTAGCAGCGATCCGCTCTAGATCACCGGTAGCTACCTGCCCCATCAATCAGGGGAAATTTATCTATCGAAAATGATAATGACGAGTGCGCCCACGCCGTCACGTTGTCGCGTGATTACGTCACTGACTTTCGTCGCGTGAGAACCTTCGCATTGTGGCTCGATCGCGAGTCGCGCATCACTTTCATTGTTTATACGGAACTGCGCGCACGCAGCGGACGGATAGACGTGTGTGCGGAAGATGTGGCGCGCATGCTCACTCATTTTAACAACGTGCGTAATAATAACGTAACGTGATCTACGTTAATGGAGCTGACAGCGGTGTACGGTAATTGGAAGTTTGATACGGAGCATTGAGCATAGGCAAATGTACTTACCTTTTTTTGTTTTCGTGGGGGGGTCTTTGGTGAGAAATCGCGGGAGGGTGGGATTTTTTTCTTGATAAAATCACCCCAGATGTCTGCAGATAGAAAAAGGAAACGTTTCGTCTTAAAATACCTGTCTAGAAATATTTGACGTGGGCAAATAATACATACAAGTATTTTAAATGGTTCCCCGAGGCACAGAGAGTCATCTTAACAACTTCATCCGAAAATTGCACTAACCACAACACCCACAGACAAGTCTAGGCGCAAGTTTATCTAAATTCTAAACATGATTATAATATGCACTTTAAATCTATATAGGCATCCGACAGCTCTGCATGCTAATATCCATTCTGTATGCAACATTATTACTGGCTTTACAGGAAACCTTTATTTTAGATCTAGAATGCAGGATTATAGCGACGTTCGTTCATATGCAGGGCTTGCAGCAATACGTTACAGTTATAATAAGCATTAGTTGTATACGGTAAGGAATGTGTGTGCAGTGTGCGACTCAGTCGCGACCGGCGTCACAAGAACTCAAATACATAGGTACATGCAACTTTAATGGACAATGTCTAATGAGCTTTTTAACAACGCATGTGCAGTTACTTTGAACTTAAACGCAAACTTCGTGCAGTAAATCTCTTTACTGCTTTTCTAATCATTGAAACCTTTGTTACGTTCGAAGATTTCGACACATATGTACGTTGGTAAGTTAAGATACTTAACCTAAATTAACTTGAACTCATAAAGAGCTTATAATATTTGACTAATCATTTCCGTACCTATGGTTCGGCAACCCGGAATCTGCTACTGAACATAATACCTATGTTAAGTGGCGTAATATTTCATTTTAATTCGAATTTCATTTAGCCAGCCTACTTAAAACCAGTAGCCAAATTGCAGCACACTCTGTAATACAACAAGAACATCAAATTTATACAAACCCACTAACCCAGATGATGCAGAATTTAGTAATCATAACGAAGAAAAAACGAAACTAGACATATGAGTCCGAATGCGGTACAGAAAAATAATTTAACTAAGCCTCTAATGACTACGAGACACACCTACTCACTGGCTACGTCACCCAAACTTCTTATGGAATCAAATCATTTGGGTTTTGTAGGCGACTAATGAAGGTCTTATAAGGAATGTAAATTACCTGTGATTAACAAGGTTACCAGTATTTCGTTGAATGCGGATTTGTGCGCCCTCAGAACCCACACGACGCCTTGGTGACACCCACGGCTGGTACGGTCACCACCAGGCGACCAGGCACACAAGACCCCCAGCATGCACAAGTGCGCAGTGCCACCGCCTTCAGCTTAGCAATTACATGTGGATAAATAACAAGTCGCCCACACACTGACACCTCAGTACTAGAGCATGCTGATCTCATATCTCGTATTCTGTCACAAATTATTCTGTTGATTGATATTTTAATTGTAAATTGATACCCATGAATCTTTTATTAAACGAGCAAAAACAGAGAGCAAAAAATTTATTGCGGAAGTCTGTAATTATTGTAATCTATCTATCTATTTTTTTACACTATGCCGAATCCATATCATGGTCTTTCAAGCTTGACAGTACTAAGATGAATACTTGAGACGCAAGAATATGAACAGAATTTTGTAGATCGATCGTTAAAGTTGACCCTTACAGAATAGTTACTCTCAAAACACGCTAGGTGGGCGTTCACTCCAGGCGCCACTGACGCCAACACAGTCAGGTTGTAATTTCAATACTTTTTAGACCTTACATGGTTGTAGGCCAAAATCGAGTCAGTGATTCAGCGATCACAGTCACCCTATAGGTAAGCTTCTAGTGGTTTTAGGTGGAGAATGAAAAATATATTTTAAGCGATGATTAAGATTTTAATTCCGTTTAGCGACAAGTTTATATCTGTATGG